>JAYKKI010000022.1:9452500-10882500 GCA_039881145.1 Druceiella hillmani | reverse complement strand
TTTAGAAGTACACATGTCTATCTATCTTGCTTCAATAAGAAATTATAATAAAATATTAAATATTTCAAACACATCTGTATGTGTGTGCATATACACATATGTGTGTGCGTACACACACACATATACATACACACACACACACACACACACACACACACACACACACACACACACACACACACATATATATATATATATATATATATATATATATATATTCAAACTATGTTGACTTACTTATTAAGCTACTATAATTTAAAACGTTAGGATTTGAAATAATTACAAACTGGTGTTAGAATTAATTCGTAGCGTTTTTAGAGAACCAAATAACGATTTATTTTAAACGAAACCAAAAAAAATATCGTAATTAAATGGAAGTACGTGATATAGTATAATTTCTATTTTCTTTAAGTTCTTTACCACGACCTAGGTTTCTGAATTTCTATTAAATTAACGCCAAATATATTCAATATCTTAAAAATATATATTAATAAATATACTGCCACTACTTTTTCCCGTCTTTCGGGTAGGATACGGATACCCCGTCGAAAGAACGCTTTGTCCTTAGAGGCAATCCATGAATCGATCCAATTTTTACAATATTCATAAGAAGTGAAATTCTCTCCTGACAAACCATGAGCCATCGATCGGTACAAGTGAAGGGCCAATATTTGGATAATACGGGTGGGTTAGGACTTCCCATTTCAGTGCTTGTAGATATGTTTATCCATTTTAAAATAATGTAGTAAAACTTCCTGCACAAAAAACACCTAATTTCACATAAACTTGTTATTAACAATTGAAAAATAAGACGTGTCGTAAAAATAACACTTAATAACAGCTGATTTACGGTAAATTTGTTTCTGTAGGTAAAACATAATACTATAATACCCACGCCATCTCTCGTAAAACGCTGCGAATTAATTCCAACACGTATAAAAAAATATGAATATTAATATCACGAAGATATGTATTGATTGTTTTCTCCAATCAAGTTCGAAATTTTATTTTCGTACTTAGAAGAGAGATATTAATTTGAGACTTTACATGAAATAATCTTAGATACATAGGTATATGACTTTATTAACACATTGGCATCTAATTACTCTAATGCAATTAACCTAAAAAATGGGTCTTCATAATTTTTTATTGAGTTCTTAAAACCGCGTACTAAAAAGTACATATTTTAAAAATTACCACTACTTCGTAACTAATAAAATATGGATTTTTAGAAACCCACGTCAAGTTTATGGAAAAGTTATAAGAATGATTATAGATGTCATTACTTTTTAAATATGGATCATGTTTTTAAGCCTGTAAAAAGCAGATATTGTAGGGAATACACTTTTTCTATATTCACAGCTGATTTTTTCAGAATCCATGCGACATAGAAATTTCAAAATTTACCATTGTAATATATCTTATTCACATATTTTGCACTAGCTAAGTTCTTGAAAATGTTCGTAGAATAATTCAAGAAGGGACACATAAGCCTGATTTTTTTTTTAAATAAACCCTTGGGTTTCTTGTAAAACCATTTCAAAGGTCTCGTTATGAATAGTATAAAAATACTTTTTTATTATTTTAAATTACATATTTCAAAAGATATTCCGAAAAATATGCATAAGTAGACCATTCTCCCTCGTTGTCATTATTGTGATTTAAATACGTATCATGTTTATGATAAGATATGGTTGATAGAAGGAATATAAGTGGAAGATACTTTCGTTGTGAAAAATTAATATTTGTAAATTATAAATTAATTATTAGAAATACTATTTACCCTTAAATGTTTATAAGTGCTTAAATGTTTACGGAACCCTCGTAGTGCGAGTTCTACTCATGTTTGACAGGTCTCTTATTTAAAAGAGAATTTTTTTTATCCACAAGCTCAATTTTTAGTAGCAGAACTAATAATCGATTTATACTTAAATATGATCATATTTTAACCATTTTCACAAGTTGCATACAATTTTGGATTTAAAAATATTCTGTGCTTGGATCTATAACGCCTTAGCAGCGTTTTCAAAATCTGTGAGCTTTTAAAACCTTTTGGAAAATTGATCGATATTACAGTTAGAGGTATTTAATTTCATATAGTAATAATTTTCGGAATCACAATCGCAGAAATTGTGATGTCCCTTAAAATTTAAGTAGCTTTTCAGAAAGAAGAATAAAATTAACATATACCCTGTTCAATTTTTCAGGACATTAAGAAAAGAAATTGTAAACGACAATTTTTTATATTTTATTGTTGTATTTAAACTTATAAACTCGATAAAAAAATGCAAATCTGTTCATATAAATGGGCTCTGAGTATAAACCTCTTTGCAATCGACTAAATCTCTCTTTACCAACATTTATATTAATAAAAAAGTCAAAGTGTTACCAATAAATAGGTCATTCATTAAACTAGATTGCCAGTTATAGTAATAACACCAAGATAGGAATTTGGAAAGTAATTTCATTTTATTCGCGTAAGTCGTATAATTTTAAACTTATTCCTTCCCCACTTCATAAATAAATCCCAGTTTTGAAAGTCACTTTTAATGAAATTTTGAAGTTTACTTAATTTCGTTTTAGAAATAACTTTCATTAAAATTTCTTCCATCTGTGAATCTTGAACATTTTATATTTTTAATCTATTTGAAGTTTCTCATTTTAACAAATATCGTTTCTTTTTTTCAACTTGTTTTTCAGGTACGTGTTCGTATATTATCTCCTCAAGATTAAACTCACTGGGACTGGTCGATTTATAATTATATAATTTACCATTACTGCAGATATTAACCAGCTATAAGTGAGATAATTCTGGAATATTTGATATTGAAATATTATATTAGCACCATAATTATAAATTATCACCTAAAACTTATAATTTTATAATGGTTATAATTGTAATAAGGAAATTATATATTTGAACCACTGTTAATCACAAACCACTTTTATATCTTTACATATATATATATATATATATATATATATATATATATATATATATATATATATATATATATATATATATATGTGTGTGTGTGTATATATTTGTTTTGATATATTTATAGAAAAAATATATCTAGATGTACTCTTTTTGCTAAATATTAAAATATAAACTAGGGTAGTTGTCTTTATTTCTTGATTTTTTAATACTAAATGAAATAATTTATATTAAAAATTCTAATCAAATGCTAGTATCTGGTATTCTTCAGCTTTGAAACTCATGATTGAACAACTATAAAGGTGAGAGAAAAAAGCTTTTGAAGCTTAATATTTCGTAAAAGGGGCTTAAATTGAAAATTTAAAATGTAACCTCAATGTATATATGAAACATCTGCTTGCAATATTTCATACAAATTGGTATTAAACTTTTGAAGACTTGACACATTCGTACGAACGGATGAACGAGAATAAATTATAAGGGTAGTTAGTTAGTAATATTATATAAATACAGAAATTGGTTTTATGCAGAGAAAGTGGCTTTACTATATTATATATTCGCAAGTGTAAATAAATAAAATTTCTATTGACTCTTTTCCTTTTGATAATTACATTTGTTATTATACAGTAAAATAAGTATGTTAGAGATATATTTATTTGACTGTATAATGATATCGATGTGACAATTATCGTAAGTTTATTGCGTGGTGTACCGACCGTGACAGGTAGATAGCAAGGGTTTCCTTGGTAACGGTAAAAGAGAAACACAAAATAATGGCGTAATTTATTGTCACTACGCGTGTTACATGCGATTTTGATGAAAGGAATAGATTCGCAGAAAGTAATAATGGTGTCGCGTTATTACCCAAATGTGGTTTTAAACTAAGTGAATTTTTATCCTATAATATGAGAAAAAGAAACGTATAAATTTACTACTTAATAATTGCTACCAATATGAGTTTAATTCAAATTTAATTGGAGAAGCGTCTAGCTTATTTGGAAGTGTTAGGTTAACATCGCAGTATTTAAACAAGTTTGTGATATAGTGATTATAAAAATATAAACCACTTTAAAATAATTTTTTTAACTCAACTGAAAACAAATAAAGACTTTTTATTTCTACAAGTCTACAAGTTCTTACCCGAACAAAAACAGAAAGGGTAGCCCTTTCTGTTTTTGTTCGATTAAGAAAGATCCATGAGTGCACTCTTTTTATTCGTTTTTATGTTTGATAATTATTTACAATTAACGATCTTCCAAAAACGATGAAATAGGGGTAATTTTATTTTGTATCTGTAAATCTGAATAATTTTATTTATTTCGAAATTTTCGTATAATTTTCCATCCATACATTTCCATCTTTAGGAATTTAATTTCTAAAAATACTTCGTTAGCGTTCGCTGAATTTCTTATTTATTTATTTATTTATCTACTTGAATGTATCGGATTAATAGAGATGGCGGACTTCTTGCTACGAGAGCAATCTCTTACAGCCAATCATAACACCCGTCCAGCCCCGCCCGAAGAACGACCGGGAATTGAACCCGGATGTCCGCGGTGCGCCGCGTCTTTAAAGGCCGTAGGCTTTGTGATCAACCCAATACACCAAGGCAATGACTTTCTTCTATGTGTTAAGTGAAAAAAAGTGCTTAATTAAAGTTTGTAGAGTTTATACTTCTAATGTATTCGTTATGAGTTAGTCAGGGAGTGGTATTTTGCTTTTATGAACGTGTTTGTGTATATCTGTTTTCTTAAATGAAATTTTGTTAGTCGGTTTCTTTTCTTGAGCCTTCCTCCCTTAAATACCTTTATCTAATCGTTATTCTTAATAATTTTATACTTTCAATTTCAATTCAATTTAAGTATTGAATGATATTAATTCTATAGCGAAATTGTTTTCTGTATACATAAATACAACCAACAAAAAAAATAAACAATATACTTAACAGTGTGAGAATGACTGTTCTATAAACTGATTTGAAATTTAAATTTGAAAACCCTGCACCGCCTACAAAAAGCTACTGTGGGTACGTGCATAAAGGTTGAGTCGCTTTGTAATAGTTGCATTGACGTTCAAACGGAAATGGCTCATTTCAGTCACGTAACGGCGCAGTTAACATTTTCTGTTCCATAGTGCATTCATTTTGTATTACTGGCTAGGTTCGTTACCCCTTACCGGAAACGTAGCGAACATTTCCAGTAAGAGGTAATGACCTTTCTACGTTTATGCTTTTCTGATGAAATCATGTTCCTATTGTGAACTTTTAAGTGAAGCATTCGTTTTGATGTTTTTATAGGATTTATTTAGATAAATAAATAAAAAGATAGGTAATTTAATAAAAGATTCAAATGCCATAGTGGTACGCTTAATACAGTTATAAATCTTGGAGACCAAAAAGCGCCTTATTCCAATCTGAAGTTGCAAAAATTGGCAAGAGTAGTGAACTTGTTTTATATATATAGATAGGTCTTATATATAATATAAATTTTAAAAATAGTCACCAGAGATGAGATTATGACGGGGAAGGATCGAACTTTACAGAAATGTTTAAAAAATTATACAAAATTGAACAAGATCATTTATACGAGCCGACGAATTTGTTAAACTCACACATATTTTTTTTGATAGTTAGGATAATTAGCTAATAAGATTTTAGTCACGAGATCAGAACTATTCAAGTAAGAATATTAACAACTGCCAACAGCACCAAAACTTCAAAGTGCATCAAAGAAAATTTGGTTTAAAATTGACGTGAAATACGAATTCTTCTCCTTTATTTGTTAATATTTGTCAAAATTTATTCAAATTAAGATATAACTTTGATTATATGAAGCATTTAGTAACTGATTATGAAAAGAAGGTTACACATGTCATCATCATAATCATTATAAACGCAAAGGTTATCAGAATTTTCAGTACACAAACTGAACTGAATACTAGAAAGGTAATTCTAACTCTCTAGTAGGATCTCAAGGGCATGCTTCTGGAAGGAAACTGAAATTGTTGAATGTTTCCTGAAACTTGTTGAGGCAAGTTAACCTGAATAATTTAATTTAAAAATTTTAAAAATTTCGTTTGGAACTCTGTTCCATTTTTTGGATTGAAAAATGGAATAGAGCTGGGGAAGACTAAAAGATTGCACGTAACTTTCGAGCTTATACAAACGATACTTTACAATAAAAGTAGCAAATGGAATCTCTATAGTAATTAAAATGGCTTATCCATTGATACTTAATTCAACCGGAAACGGAAATAAATCCTTCCCTTTTTCCATATAAGGGTAGAGGTACGTTATTTTTTTTTAAATATGTTGCTTATATTAGTCGAGGTCACTATTTCAAGCACGTACTGTGCTGTAAGGTACCGTCAGATTTTGACAGATGAACAGCGGGACGAAGATGACGAAATTATAAGGGATCTTTTTTATTACGGAATCCTAAAAAATAACTCGATCTTCCCAAAGGCCCTTTAAATATGACAGCTATTTATTATCTCTTTGTTGGAGTTTGGCCGGGTATACCATCGAAGTCTGTATGCATTTTTTTATTTCAGGCCAAAGTTCATATACAAAAAAATGGCCTAACCTTGTTTCATTGAAGTATATGTAACTCAATGGCCAATTACCTGGATACGAGTGATCCTCCCTAATCAGAATTCTTAGAAGTTAATAACAGTAAAGATGATAGATAAGTATTAATTTATTTGAGATCCTAGCTAATGTCATAAATGTTTAAATGAAGTTGTTTCTTTGTCGCGCTTCCACATTTCAACTACTCAACTGATCTTTAACAATTTTTTCACCACAAAAAAATATATAAGGATAGCTCTTACGTTAAGGATATTTACTACTCCAGAAAAATAAAATTTATTTAAGAAAGATCAGAAAATTTTTCTCAGGATGCCGTCAAATGGCGCTACTGCTTTATTGCTTTAGTAAGTGATGTCCTTATTAAATCATCAATTACTCTTCAAATTTTCACAAGATCAGAAATTAACTTCATTCGGACGAAGTCAGGGATAGCATTAAGTAGTTTTTATAAAGTGAATTCTCTATCATCTATTTTTTTTTAATTACGCTTGTGTGAATGTTTTATTTTCCGTTATTGTAATTTTTTTTTGTATACGTCACATTGTTTTGTAATAAATGTAAGTAAAAAAAAATTAGGCAATGGCTTTAAAGAGGAAAATAAACCAATTTGTCAAAACTTCATGCTTTTCTATAATTATATAATAATAACTTGATGTAGTTCATTTTTCCTTGATTAAACAGAATATGTTGCAAAATATGAATAAAGGTTTAATTAAATTTCTATTTTTAAGCACTATTTCAAAGTAAATTTAGACAAAGTTTGCCACTGCCGTAGTATCTTGGGTTGATCATAGGTTTACTGCATTTTGGGGTGCAGCAGACCGCGGAGTTGGAGTGATGTTGGTAATCGCGTAGCTAAAACGCGATGGACCAGAGGCGGACTACAGCGCCACTAGTGCAAAAGCTGCGCGTAATTTTCACCAAATGGCTTGTCCAGCGTGGCGATTATAGGCATTAACTCTAATCACATGTACATCGGTTATGCGTATGTTCAACAATGAACGGAGGCAGACTGTTGATGAACATTGAAAATTTAGTTCATAGGTTCTAGGTTCGTAGGTCTGTACTCGAATAGAGGCAAATTAATTGAATTTTAACTCCAATATTACTTGGAAACGTTAAAACCATAAAAACTCTATCTACTATCACATAGTTCATTAATGTACCCTACTTCT
The DNA here is from genome assembly GCA_039881145.1 of Druceiella hillmani. NCBI lineage: Eukaryota > Metazoa > Arthropoda > Insecta > Lepidoptera > Hepialidae > Druceiella > Druceiella hillmani. The sequence continues at coordinate 10,874,798 of JAYKKI010000022.1, read as the reverse complement.
AGGATTCATCTTTTGTTCCACTAAAGAATTTAAAAATCATCACATTTTGAAATACATATTTATATTGTTCACTAATAAAAAGTATCCTCCAATATGGTTCAGTTATTTGGTCTCCATAGTACAAATCGTACAGTGATAGGATTTGAAAATTACAAAATATGTTCTTGAATATTCATTGCTACAAACTTCGTCTTGGACGCATTTCACAGAATCTATACCATCCTGTGAAATAAAACTACAGAAATTTAATTTGTCATTACTGGCTTCACAGAGTAAAAGTTCTGGTCTATTATATTCTTATAAAAACATATATTTGCATGTCGGTTGTCCCTATCTCCTCTTTCTACTCAACTTAACACTCGACTCAGATTCCGTATACCATCACATAGATTATTTGTAAAAGTTTGTAACAATAATAACACTTTATGTAACTCCATAATTCGAATGTTCCGATTGCATAATGACATTGTTTCTCAACACCCGTCTTTGGACATTTTTGATGAAAAAAGAAATACGAAATATATTATTTATAAATTAAAACCAGCTACGATAGAATTAATATTTTGTTCAGTATGTAGAAAATAATGTAATTCTAAATTAATAGTAACTTTAATAATTAATTAATACGTTTTGTAACATATAATATAATAACACAATCAACCCTTGAAAATGAATATATAAATACCCTAACCATTTTGCGCATACATAATTAGAGTTATAGTCTAGTTTTATACTCTGTTCTTTATATTGTAGATCTACGTGACTGTCACTTATTTTGTAAGCCTTTGAATGAATAAATAAATAAATATTAACTAAGATAAGAATTCGCACTACGAGGGTTACGTACGCACTTAGGTATATGTAAAAGCTTAAACAATTAAACGTGTATTGTTCTTTTAAAAACCAAATACCTTTTGCAAGCGTCCGACTTATAATTTAGTTCATTATATTTCTTTAATTTATTAATGCAAGTTATACCAGAAATAATTATGAATTGAAGTATTTGGTAAAAATTATTATCCAATACTTTTTCAGATTTTATTGGTAAAAATTTGGGGTGACCACTCCATATTATTCTCGATATATTTCCTTTGTTCATCTCCAGAACGCATTATCAGACATGATCGATAGTGTAGTTATTTTGTAAAGAAACAACTACCGGTAGCAATTATCTTAAATCACATTTCATTTATTATCATCCGTTAAGGAGATTCATTGTTTTTATCCAAAACTCATCACTGGCCTGGTCGGAGGTGATCATCATATTTATATGGAACCACCCCTAAACTAACCTCTTTCAAATAAAAAAAGAATCATTAAAATCGGTGCACATGATGAAGAATTATCGCTGAACATAAAAAAAATGGAATTTTTTTTATGAGATTAATTGAGAACCTCCTTTTTTTGAAGTCGGTAAAAATAGGAATTAATTTCTGCAGCTTTCATTAAAAGAATGGAAAATCAAGAGATATTTCAGACTGACTATTTCTAATGAGAGCGAATGATATTCATCCCTTAATCTTATATTCATCTAAAATTTTATTAATAATTTTTAGTGTAATTACATAAAATTTTAATACAGTATCGGAAAAAAATGACTGCCTAGAAAGTCGCAATTATTTTCTAAAGGTTTCTAGATAAGAGCTATTATATCTGAAAAGTACATTGCTGATTGATATAAATTATTCTAGCCGTTGACTCGTTTTCTTGAGATTTAACGATCAATTTAAAATACAAATTGAGTTACTATCCCTGATCACGAAGGTAATAAACCGAAAATGCAATTAACTTTGTCTTTAATTAACTTCACAGTAAGTCACGTGTTGAAAACAAATTATACAGGGCGTTAAATTCATGTCAGACGGAATAATTCAGGTCCTTAAACGTATTAAGTGTGTCGTAAAATGCTTAATGCTCAACATATATACTTATTAAAAAGGTATGCGTCGGAATTGGAAATAGGATATTGCATCTAATAAACAAACAAAATTATTTAAGTTAAATTATACTCCGTTCATTCTTGTGTGCAGTTAATTTATTCTAAATATTAAACCTAAAAAAACACCGAACATATTTTTATTACTTTTCGTGTTTAAATGTAAACAAAAACCTGTCAATCACAAGTAGACCTCACATTATGAGGGTTCCGTTCTCATTTAAGCATTAATCAACATTCAGAGGCACATAATATTCCTATTAGACTATTTATTATATCTTTCACAGGCGCATATTTAAAAAAATACTTTTTTTATTCTATATATTTACAAATTAACGATTTTTTCTTTTACTTGTTCTAAAAGAACTTACTTCTTCCAAAATTTCACGATTCTAGATCAACGGGAAGTACCTTATAGATTTTGAATGTCACAAAATACGGCATAAATGGCCGTATTTTTAGGGTTTTTCTTGATTGTGTTGACTTGGAGGCTTGATTTTTTAAGGTTCCGTGGACCGTAGACCCAAATATTTGATAACAATTTCAACTTAATACCTCTACAAATTCCTGAGAAAAAGGAACTTGACAAACCGACAGACAGATGACGAAGTGATCTTGTAAGGGTTCTTTTTTTCCTTTAGAGGTACGGAATCCTACAAATGACTAGCTCACATATGCAGCTTGGTGAACTATTAAATAAATAGTACTAGATGTATATTAGTTTTTGCCCGGACTACGGTTTTTGGTCGTTGATCAAAGAAAAAAAAGTGATATATGTATGTATATATATATATATATATATATATATATGTATATATATATAATTTAATTTACTAACATTGAAAACATTTTGTTACTCTATAACTGAAGAATAACAATAGAGATTGAAACAATTTTTAGATTTGAAAAAAATTATAAATATTCTCAATTCGGACACCGACTGCATTTAATCAGGCTACTAACTTGTAAAATTTCATCGAAACCTCTTAGTAAATTTATTTGCGATGAGTGATAAAATAATACGCACCTATTATATATTTAAGAGTCATTTATTAATTTATTGTATTTTATTTAAGGTACAAACGAGTTTTGCGAAAACAAAAGATTGAAATGACCATTTGTTTCTTCTGCGTAAGCCTCAAAAGAAACCCTGTGATAATTTCTATTGTTGATTTTGAATATGCCCCTAAAGAATGAAACTGGAAATTCATTAATTTTTTTTCCATTACTTCTCATGTCATGAACCCGAATTAATATTTTAATTTATACGTACATGTATACATTTTTCACTTTATTTTCATATGTTCATTTTTTGACACGAATAGCTTTGAAGATTATAAAACAAGTGTCATCTACAAAGCGAAACGATGTTCGAAATTACGTGTAAAAATATACCCGACTTCCACTTTCATAACTCCATATTTAATACACGAACTTCAACATATCTACTAGATTAAGTTGACTTAAAGCTTGTATCTTAACAGTAAGCTCTTAACTCGCACTCGACATCACTTAACCCCTATCAAATTTCAAACGCCTAATGGAATTACTCTTGACGCCAACATACAAATTTAGTAATAGCCTAGAACAATGTATGCGCCTTCATTGTGGCTCCTAAATGGATACATCAATTATAATTACGTTTCGTGATCAAGTTATTTCATCGAGAAGCAACTTGAAGTTGATCTTAATCATAAAATTTATGATCTATAATTTGTCGCTGAATTGAATTGCTGTAATATATTACTCGTACTGTACCTAATTACTCAGAATGGTGAAAGATACAGTACCTCATTTATCTTCTTTACGTGAGTAAAAGCTTTGGTTTAAGAATACAACATTTGATACCAATCGAATTTCATAGTACTTGACATGTTCACTTCGTGGTCGTTGGAAAAGGGCTGTGTGTGGAAGAATTGTTTTAGTATATTTTTGATAGACATTATTTCTTCACAGCTTAGGAAAATATCAAGAAAAAGTTTCTTTTTTTAATCACCTATTGAAAAACAAATGTGAAAATGTTATAATTCTCCGATAACACATTTTAATGACGGTATTGCTTCGGCTGTTTCAAATAATTTAGATTTAATATACCATCGAGCTCTATAATTATTATGAATGATCGCCGCGAAATAACAGATGGGAGTTTTAAATGAAGAAATGTTGCATTAAACTTCTATCAGTGTTTAACTGCCAAGCACGGGACGTAAAGCTTTTCGTGTCAAAACTTAATTCGCATATGATGATTATTTTATTATTTTTATCATATTAAATATACACAAAAAGTATAAATACTTTCTATATTTTACTTCCTACATTTTGCCACAAGCTTTGTCGCAAGAGGACACACGTGTTCCTATAACACTTCCAATATTTTATCTTAAATTTATGTGAGTTTATCGGTCGATCTGTAACTAGTCACAGCTTTCTAACCTTCGAATTTAGAAATGTTAATTAGACTGCCACTTGTAAAAAAAAAGATGTTCTAATAAAATCTGGATTCTTGCAAAATATATGAAAACTAAAGACGTGTCGAATAACGTTACGAAAATGATTCTATCCAGTAACATTCATTAAATAAATCAGATATAATTTTATCCAATCATATTGTTACAGAAAAAATATTGAATGCTTTATTAAAATACACTGTGTAGATTAAGGCTGGCTAACAATACACCTTGTAGATTAAGGCTAGTTATAAGACTGGATTTTTAAATGTTTAAACTATAAGTTTGTCATACATTGAGACATTATTTTGAGCAATAACATTCTTTTATTATTTAGCTTGTAAACTAAAATGGCACCACAGTTTGCCACTTTTTTAAATACGGAATCAGAAAAATAACTACAAAATTCTCTATTTCCTTAAAATAATGCCAATTTCCGGTTTCTAATTACTTCATATTAAGATAGTAGGATATTGATAATGCTAATGCAATTGCTTTCTATATATTATGTGTTGATAAATAAGTAAAAAAACTATGTATGTGCGTCCGTGTGTGTGTATTTACACACACACACACGCACGCACACGCTGTGGGGGTGCTTGTGCGTATATATACAATTCAACGTCGCATTCGCTGTGGGGGTGCTTGTGCGTATATATACAATTCAACGTCGCATTCTTCATTGCTGGAGGTCGTGTCCGCCCTGAAAAGCCCCGATGGCTTCGTTCGTTAGTATTTTCCATTCCGCGGGGTCGTTTACCATTGACGGTCCTGACAACCATTAGCTTCTCTAAGTTATCTGGTTCCCTGCGTAAATAACAATGTTGTGTGTGTGTGTGTACATATATATATATATATATATATATATATATATATACATATATAAAAAGCTATTTATGAAAATGTGGTGGATTTTGAAAAGAATTGATTGTTGTTATATTGGTAGCAGTATTTGATCGTATAATGTTTGAACGTATCGTTTGTCTGACGTGAATTATAATGCAGAAAACGTTTTTAAAGTGGCGCAAAATTTCGGAGTACTTATTTCATTTCAACACTCAACAACTTTAAATATAAATCATGCCAGCGCTTATCCCGAAAGCTTACTCTCAGGGTCAAAAGTTTTACACATCGGCAATTCTGTTCTCGGCGATTTTACGGTTGACGGGCGGGCGTAAATCAAATTATTTTAACGCACGTCGGTTTCACTTGACGCTTCAATTAGATGGAGATACATTTTTCTAGGGTCTGCAGAAATTTAATGGCTTCGGTTTTTTTGTATTTCGTTGAGTATCGGTTGTTGTTTTTCCGATAGATAATATTCAGGTATCGAATTTGACTGCAAATGATGCTTTTAACTTAGATTTTAAATGAGATTTGTATTACGATGCTGAATAAAATAGAAGTTTCTAATATAATATAGTATTTTTAAAAAGCTGACATTAGTATTTCATGACGACCCTCATCTAATCTTAATATACCTTTTGACACCAAAGTCATTACAGCCCGATCTCTATTATCCGTAATGTATTATGAAACTATTCAGTTAATGGAATTAGATTTATTGTAATATCACCAAAAATGTCAGGTTTTGAGAGAAAAGTTTCGAGTTTGTTAATTTACATAAACTTGAGATATTTCCTATGTGAGTATACTACAATAGCACCTTTCCAGATCTAGTTTTCTTTACAGTTAACATCTGGTGGATAGTTTGAATGGTCGAGGTTTGTTTTATTTAATTAAGTTAAATGAAGAAAATTTGATTTTGGTTTTTAAGTGAGTCGTAGAAAATCATATTGGTATTCATTTTATATAATTCTTCTGAGGTGTTTAAAACTATTTATTATCATTGTGGAGAAGACATTCCTTAAACCATATATCAAAATTTAATACTAAAAATTGTGAGTTGAAAACCTGAACTGTGAGAAAAACATTTTACAAAGATTTTTAATAAGTATAGAGGATGAATAAACTTATCTAAAATGTATTTTGTTTGAAAAAATAAATATTTAATGAAAGTACTTGTGTTTCTTTAATTTCTATCGGAGATTGTTGGTCAAATTAAATTAAAAGTGTTATTTATACTCATTAAGCTTGAACTGACAAAAAACTGCAATAATTAAGTACATATGTACATTTAGAATAATAGTATTATTTATCAACTTTACCATACTCGCACGCCTAAAACGGTAATTTCGACTGATATCGACATGTAAAGTTATTTTATATGTTAAAATATGTCCCAGGTGCATCGTATTGAACCAAATATGGTTAAATCAATTTTTGCAAAAACCCAGTATATTCGTTTATTTAATTAATAACAAAAAAAATAGTTTTTCTATTTTTAATTAAATAAACTAATGTACTGTTTTTTTACTCGGAAAAACGCTGTTTTCAGCTTGGGTTATTTTTAGTTTCGCCTAACCGATTAGGGATAAGTGCAATTCTATTTAAATTTACGGGAGTTTAGTAATACTCCCGTCCGTCTGTTGGTAAAATCTGACGAAGCAATCTAAAAAAGTGATATTTTGTATAAACGATGTAAAGGCATTATATCTTTAAGCTAAATAATTTTATTGCTACGCCCGTCAAACTAATCTCTTTTATAAAGTTAGAAAAAGGCAAACCACAAAAAATTAAATATATTGTGAAATATATGTAATAATTAATATATGTAATAATTAAAAAACTAAAAATTTTTATGAAAGTATTATTACCCATTACACAGCCTACTGATATCTTAATATATCTTTTCAATAAGTAAAGTTTATATTTAAATTAATGTCATAAAAAATTACATACCATTTTATGTAATTTTTTATGACATTAATTTAAACTTTACTTATTTTGTTTGTGTGTATTTAAAATATAGAATTTGATTTGACACAAAATTATTTGTATTAAAATAGTTGTTGTTAGGCATATGTGCAAATCAATTTTAGTTTATATTATATATACATTAGTTGTATTTATTTCGTAAAAATAAACAGGGTTTTTCATTTAATCCCACAATTAAGATTGACACGGAAAATTTTCTAACTTTTTATAAAGCTTTTTCAGTGCTCCCACATTACGGTGGGCGCTTTGTAATAGACATGTTACTTTACCTCAGAGCAAAAGTGCTATTCATTTCAGTCACGTAAAAGTGCAGTTAAAATTTCCGTTTTCCCACTGCATGCGTTGTACGTTGGAGGGACTCATTTCTTGCTGAGGCAAATGAACTCGTTTCATTTAAGTAATTGAGTACCGAACGTGGAGCGGTTTAAATATGAATTACTTTATGTAAAGATCACGGAAAAATATATTTTATTTATTCTCTGTCTGTTTTATGTCATTTTTCATTTACACGGAACAGGCAGTAATAATAGTATATAACATTCTTCTCTCGGCACGTATCTTTCTTTTGACTTATACATATTTCTTCACATCCCTTTTTATTTTCGTACTTTTGTATGCCGTTATATATATATATATATATATATATATATATATACACTCCAAAATATATACACTCCAAAATATCGTACACTCCAAAAGATTTGCGTTATTTTATTTCGAAGAAAAAAATATTAAATTCATAGAAGTATGGCCTTGAGCATCGGTGTATTCTTTTATTAAGAATATTTTTTCGAGAAATTTCGTTTGTTACTATTATTATAATAACAACTGTATGAATAATAAGTAACATCCAAAGAAATGCTTATGGCTTATAGCCTTTAATTGCGATCAACTATGTTACAAAAACTGGAAATTAAGAAGTATAGTAAATACTGAAACTATGAATGTGAAATTATTGACATATAAACGTTTTCTGAGTAGGGACTGGCGTAACCTACATTTTTCTTTCGACGTATTGAATAAACATAGTACTAACATCGTAAGAATTGTTAAATGTGCTAGGAAGAAGCAGATCTTTAAATTATATTCTAAAACTATGAGTGTGAATTTATGTACATATAAACTTTTTCTGAGTAGAGACTGGTATAACCTATATTTTAATTTTATCGTTCGACATATTGAAAAGTCCGTATAAAGGCAAGATTTTTATACATGTGGTCTAAATTTACGGCTCTAGACTTAGCAGTTTATCCAGTACCTATCAAACTCTATCATTTCCATCAATAGCTTTCTATAATTTCCTATAATCCATGTCACTAAAGTGCCGTTTAATATGACAAACACAAACAATTTGAAAAATTTGTAATTAATTGACAATTCCAAAAAATTAAGTTATATCCCTCTACAAGGAATAAAAATATCTGTTTATTTGCGCGAATAAAGTTATAATATTTACTTTTAATTTGTCATTTTACTTTCTTCCAATGGATATGTAAGCTGATAGGAAGTTAATAAACTTTATCTGTTAGGTTACTAAAGTATGAAATGTCCGAATAAATTACTAAAGTATTAAATGTCCGGTTTTGATAATTTAATGTTCTCTTAATTTGCTAATAAAACATCAAGAAAATGTACCAATTATCATAACATCACTTTGCACATAAAATATTCTGATTAATAACTATTAACCCTTCCGTGAGAAAGCTTACCATAATCCGGGGCAAAAGTTTCACACATCGAAAGCTTTGACCTTAAACATTTTGTAGACGAACGGGCGGGCGTAAATAAAATTATTTTAATGCACGTCGCCTCAACTCGATGATTCAATTAGACGCGGACACCCTTTTGCCAAGAGCTTAATGGATTTCATCGCCCGCGATTTGGACCTTTTTTTACGCCGTTTAGTGGATCGGTTAATCTTACACTCCAAAATGTTTAATGTATTGGATCTGGCACTTTAATTTTAAGCTATCATTTTGTAAGAGTAAATATAGCTAAGGGGAGTAAGCCCCAAGATTAAAAAGTGCTTTAAATAATTTATTTAAGATTATAACAATTAGTTACCGATATAATTTAGTGATAGGCAAGTTTGAATCCGAACTTTCTCTTATTTATATAGATGCCATTAAATATAAAAGATTTTATGCAATAATAGTACTGTTTGTATATTTAAAAATAATATATTTCAGCCAACATAATAATTAATTAAAAAATTGGTCACATTGTTTGAAAGTAAATTGAAAGTTTTAGATTTGTAAAAGTTAAACAAGGCATAATGTTGGTTACTATGATATAATTTTTTTAAACAGTATCGTCTACATTAAATGATCTTATTTTAAATAGGTGAGTTTTGCCTTTATAAAAGATTCAGTTAGTGAGTGCATAAATACTGTGAAATTTTAAACACACAATATATCCAAATATTAAATAACCTAAACAATAAAATGAGATTTCGAGTTAAAAATAAGTTCAAATAGAAAAAATAGTTATAATTATGAGCCAGTAAGATATGTGTATGAATGGGATAGAAAATCTGTAAAGCCGGTCGTATAAGTATCGTCCTAAAACGACAGTATTCAGCCACAAATATTGATATAATGCAAGTGGGATAAGGACAATTAAATATTGTTATTTTACTATTGTTATCTCACTTTCTTATTTCTACATATAAACTAAGGTAGTAAATAAGGCATGCATAAAATAAGGCAGTGACAACAGACGATTGTATACTATGAGTTACAATTTTTTGGAGACCAGTTTTAGAGCGTGAATATCGTCTCTACATAATATAACATCATAATCAATACTTTTTCACTCGCAACTTCGATATATTTAAAAAAATCATTTCTTTATACAATTAACTGCAGCATTCATCTGGCAATGAGTGATTCTACTTCGTTAATGTTTTTTCACGTTATACATATATATATATATATATATATATATATATATATATATATATATATATGTGTGTGTGTGTATATATATATATATAAAAAAAAATATATATATATATATAAAACCATCTATTTCCAAGCGTTGGTACAACCGAGGCTGTGCGGTAGGTAAATATATTCTTTGTTGTACATATTTTATAATCATTTTACTTATAAAGTGAAGTGCTGTATTCTTGTGGATGAAAAAATTTCTTCAAAACAAAGACAAATAAATATTTACATGCAAATCTGCACTAACCTTTCTATTATTCTCTGAACAAGTATTTGTAACTATTTTTCTAAACGTTTTATACTTTCTGTCAATTCATGGGCGGATATTTGTAATTATACTTTTTTAACAAAATCTTCTTTTATATCGGATTTATAACACTTTTTAGGTTTTGTGATCTGTTATGATATCGCATTCAACATATAATTGCCTTCAGTTGAATTTTCATGTCAATAAATGATATTCATCGATTTCGTTTAAATTGTTTTGAACACATTTTCACAAAACTTTCTAAAATATAAATGTTCGTGTCGGATTGCCCGTACTTCAGCCGTTTCAATATCACAAATAGATAGTATTCGTTTGTACAAATTCTTTCCATGTTAAGCTACACTATATTGTTATTATGTTTTAGTACTCACACCTGAAGCGATTATTATCTTGTACGTAATTACCTAAAATGGAAAACTTAAATTTAAGATAATTTCATTTATTACGCAGAAAAATATATATTGAATTTCACATTAGGATGTACGTAGTTTTAACATACGATATTTAACTTCTTATTTTTTTGTCTTTATGATATTTAGAGTACCTTTATAAAAAGCCTTATCAGTTTAATTAATATACATTTAAAATAGCTTAATTAAGTGCCTAAAATAACGTAAAATGTGAGAATTAAATAGAAAGCGGGTAATTAAATATAAGAAATAACTAAGTATAAAAACCAAGGGGTAGACTTGTAGTTAATAATCCTAATAGTACATTAATCTCAATGTTCAACCATAATATATTGTATTCATCAAATAGTCATTTATATTCTTTAATTGAAATTTTCAGCGCATTTGGGAGCCCTGCACGATAGCAGGCTGATCCAAATTAAGAAGCATGACATATTTCACTGTAAACAATAAGATTATTTTCACTAAATTTTCATAGCAGTCCATGACGTTTTATTGCAGGGCCATGAGTTAATAAAATCGATACATTTCTTAAGAGCTTCGATTCCTCGAGTGTTTTCTTTTATCGTGGGGTTCATATTTGTCTGCCTTTTATAATGTCATATATGCTTTTTGTCATATAATCAACAATCCAAAATCGGTAAAACAAAAAGAGAATCCTTTTAACGTAAAGTCAAAGCCGTTAAAATATTTCTTAGAATTAAGATTTGCATAATTCTAAAATGGAAAGAACGCTTAGCAACATCCATTTGCAATGACATGTGTTCACACCCGTTCGGATTATTCACTCGCTGACGTGTCCTCTTATCTCACCCCGCATGCAGCACAAAGCTAAACCCCTCCCTTGTGAACGTGTGCATGATCGGTCGACTGAGCTGTACGGGTACCGATCACCCTGTTTACAAGCGAAAGCCTATTGTGTTTGTTTTTATTATACAATGATTGTTATTATTACAATGATTTTTGAGGTAAAATTTATGTTTCTGAAATCATAGATTTCTACGCCTAGATTCTCGGAAGGCTATTTATTATTCATTATTTACATACAATTCCTCCCTTTCTATGTTTTAAAATTCAGTTTTCTTATGATATATTTTTGGAATCATCCAAACGACAACGACGGTATCACACTCAACAGGTTTTGCTATAGATAACATTTTTTTCGACGATAAATTTAGATGTTATCATTTAAATTTTATTTTAACATTATTTATTCAGTACATGGGATGCTATGTATTTATTAAAATCGGTTGAATCGTCGTCTTGCTTATACGAAGAAATGAAGATATTCACGTAGTCATTGTTTTCCATCTTTGGAAACTCGATCATATTTAATGTAGCTATAGAGTTACGTTATTCGTCATCAGATTACATTTTCTAAAGCCTCAATTAAAATAAAATTAATCAAAAGAATTAAGTTTATTTTAAATAGTTCTTAATTTTTGACTTCAAGGATAAACGACTATTGCATCATAACTATCACTTCAACTTTATAGAAATCTCAACGGGCAAAAATTAAATATTATTGTCTTCATTGCAATATATGGGAGTGTTACGGTAATCTCGCCTTTGCTCCCGAAGTTTCCAAATCTAATCATCAGTCCGAATTTTCTTCATTAGGTGTATACGGCTTTCAACTCCTTTTTAAAACTTTCCACAGTCTTTTTCAAACCTGATATCGCTTTCTCAGACAAAAAAACTTTTGTTTTAATATATTATGGTTAAATGTTACTGACCAGTAAATTAACTATTATTCCAAGCGACGAGTAATTATTTGACATAAGACTATAAATAGATTCATGAATGTTAAAGTGAAATATTCCTACATTAAATAATTTATTAAGCGCACAACTTATTGTTCCCACTCATATGTAATTTTTAGTTTTATTGCGGTTTAAACAGGCGTTTCTACTGAGCAGAGTACTGCCAGAGATACTAGTGTTATCTTTAAACTTATTGGTGTTATATATGCCGATCGATTCATTATAGTTAATCGCACTGTATCATAGCGTGGAGCTATTTGTTTGAATTTTGATCACATGACAAGTAAAACTTGTTAATTTGACTGTCATTTGAGATGAATTTCTCAGAATGATTAATATTGCGCAGATAGAAAACTTTGAATGTATATGCTAAAGGAACTTCATTATTTGTTCTTTATACAGTCACTAAAAGCATCTTAATTCCATTTGGGTAAATAATTTTTAAGGAAAAGTACGTTTAGTTCTATATTTGAAGAGCATTTATTGACGAAACTCTGGCTGATTGTTATTTTATCTCAAATGGCATAGGTAGGTACGCTATCTATACTATTGTTTATAAACAGAAAATATCATACAATACTATTAACCGCCATAGATTTTTGTACTAGAAGTTAATTCATACGTGCGAAGTTATTTTGGATAATAATGGATTTTCTTTCAAGATTTTCTTTCGCAAATCAAATGTAGACTTTCTTGTATATAGCTTATCACTATTATTTTTCCTTTGTAATATAAACAGCATAGGTAATAAAGAAGAAACTACACGCAGTTCATCTTTCCGACTGGCAATTGCAATAATTTACTAACCATTTTGAATTGATAAATTGCAGACGTATAATGCAAATAATGTAATAGTATTTTAAGAGTATTTTTAAGGATAAACGAGTGTCCAACATTTTTTTTCATTCCCAAGTGATTAAAATGTAAGTTAATAAATGGAGACCCTTAGTAACATACTTTGGTTTTTTAAAATGAAAGTTTCGTTACAGAAAATCTTTATGCTGCTCACATATTTCATAATTAATGATGTCGTTTGAAAATTTCCAAAAAACTATCATATTTTTTAAGTTATTGGTAATGTAGGTAAATAATGAAGTCCATTATATATTCTATGATGTAAAATGGATGGGGCAAAACCGTAGTAAATTGGATACAAAATTTTCGAGCTTATTGTAAAGCATATAAGAAAGGATTTTGAATTTTTTTTTTGCAGCAGCTTTGCAGATTTTGATTTAAATAACTAAAAGGAAGGTAAGAATATGTTAATAAACGGTGCTAAGAATTTATTGACAATGATTCAATTTATTTCTTTTTTGTAGTTTGAATATTTTAAGGCTATTACAGAAAAAAATGTTCTTGTTATTTTAAAAACTCTTCTTTACCATAAGCATGTAGCTCCTTTATGGAATTTTTTTTCAGTTTATTAATTAGTACTTTAAGCAGATTGTTATTAGTACTTTAAGCAGATTTACGAGAAATGGTACTAGATGGCGCTGTATATTTTTGGTGTAGATAAACATAGACACAAAACACTAATATGTTTTATGTAGCAGGTGTTTCTTTTAGATAACTATTATTGATTACTAGCCCGTAACAATAACACTGAAACGTATTCATTTTTAACGAAAAAGTAATTTATTTTATTTCACTTTAGAAAGTCTATCACCCAACAAAGACGGACTTCACGAAACATTATTTTCCTTGTAATTTTCTTTTTTTGTTTATAAACTTATTGCGAAAACATTGTTAGATAGTTTTCAAATAAAAAATGTAGAACTCCCTACGATTCCATTTAACTGAAAGGCGACAAAGTAAATGTAAAGAAAAAAATAAGCCGCCCAAGTTTGCAAACTTGACTTACCCGTTTAAAAGCAAATTTTTCTTTTATTTTTCCAGATGCCATACAACGGAGTGGTGGGAAAAAAATTTGACAAGTACAGGGACAACTTGTTATTTCGGAGTGCCTACGGCGTAAAAGAGTGTTAGCGGGGACAATCCACTGTAACAATTGGACCAAAGTTTATACCTTTACGAATAGACTTATTTATTAAAGTTTATTGACACAAATATTGTAAGACTTTTTTCAAACATATTATAATATAGTAGCCTAAATTTTTAATGTACTATCTCCTAGTTAGTCATTTAAATGTGCTTTCATACTCGACAGTTTGAAAATGAGTGTTTGATTGTTATGAAAAATATATTGAACTATATAATTTCACAAAGTTCAAGACAATAAAACGATTATAAATCAACTTATAATTATAAGACATATTGGGAAAAGACGTATGTCATGAAAACTCAGTAAAAATAGAACAATTTTTGGCCAACTTAAAATAAGAGGTGCGCGCTTGAATGCTATATTTCTAAACATCTAATGTGTAAATAACAATCGAAGAACTATTTTTCACTTTTGTACTGATCGTTTTATTATCATTTTGTTGCTTTTGGACAATAAATAATAATAATTATTATTTCTAAGTAAAATTTGAAAGGAAAACATTAACAGTAATACCAAAACAGATAACTTTCCAATTCGATTATATTTTTCTTTATAAAATACAAAAAATAATATGAAAATATTGTGAAAAACTTACATTTATTTCTTTACCTTCAATAATCGTAAAGGAAAGTGAAAATACTGTTTAAACTAAACATTTTAAATTAAAGGTTGATTTTTGCAAACACAAAAAGTGCTTTAATACGAATATTTTTGTATATAAATGATATGGATGTAAAAATTACGCGTATGTAACTGATAAGTAACAGTGATTTTGGACTGAAACGTGAAACCGAATTACGAAACAGAACCGATCACAAACAGCAGACCAACGAGATACCCCCACGAGCTGCCCGATGTCTTCGTGCGTACTGGAGGAAGGACGCGAGGAGGGGGGCGGCGAACAAGCCGCGTCCGATGAAGTGACCATGCGGTCGACTGACGTTGAAAAGGCCAGACGTGAAGTCTTGGTTTCAGCCCGCGGAAGAAGAGCATGCTCCGAGCAAGGACCACACCCTGGTTTGTACCCCCGTGAGTTTCTTCCTATGCTTGTTTGTGAATCCTTCGCTATGTTGGTATGTGACCTGCTTGTTGGTTGTTCTGTATGTATGATATGAAAATTACAAGATAAAAATATAATTTAATAATATTAAAATTAATGCATAAATCAAGTAATATAAAGAAAATAGTGTAAATGTGTTAGTATTCCGTGACAAAATTGCCAAAACGGAACTGTAATGGAATCACCTCGGAACCCATCCATTTGTCGGTCTCAGGTGATTTTCTCTGAAATTATTCTATGTATAAATTATTAAATTTAGCACAGAGATAAAATATGGAAGCACAGTTATAGGTATGAAATATAAAATGGAGAATTTTGATTCAGGTGGTTAATTTCAGGGGTAAATGTGAAATAACTTTTTTCTTTCAATTGAGGATGTAGGGAGTCAAATAAACGCTTATTGAAGCACGAATTCAGTAATATATTTTATATATTTTTTAAAATATTTTTCAGGGAAAACGTTTAAATTTTGATGACCCTCACCTTCACGCCAGAAAAATTACTAATAAGATAATAAACATTGTGAATTAGGTACAGACTGAAAGAAAATTATCAGAATCGAAAAACTTCAGCGCGACTAATTTTTATGAATAATTTAATTGTTTAGTTCCTCATTATTAATGAACATATTTTGTAAATGAATTTTTACAAAAAATATGTCTCACGATGTAAAGAACACCATTTGTCGTTATACGTTTTAAAACAATTTATTACACTTTATGCCCGTTCCATTTTTTGTTGAGTCACTCTGATTTGAGTGATATGTTACCTGAAGAATGTCCACTTTTTGCTATATACAACGCAAATAACGCAAGGCGTTGTCAAAAAACGGTGTTCGTGGTTGAGTAGAATAGTACTCTCAGACAAAGGTCAAGACAATAAAATGCTAACTCAACTTCACATAGATAAATAAAACTATAACTCTACTCGTTATATAATTATAACTATATAACTACAACTATTATATTATATACTATAACGTTATATAACGATACCTAGTTATATATTACTTAAGTAACGACTAATAAATATTTTATTAAAATTTTGACATCTGTAATGGTCTGAAAATGCGTCTCTCATAGGTATACTGTAACAGAATAACATTTTATGACTGTATTTTCTATATATGTATTTATAATTAGTCATGAATATAAAATTTTTTCTCATATTTTTATAATTTTTTTTTGAATGTATACACAAATTCTCTGGCTAATGGAAAAGGTGTCTCTGATTAAAAAATTAAGTTTTTTTCTCTTTCATAATCCATGTTATTAACTATTCTTTTGTGTAGTGTTTGTTTTCAATTCAACTTTTGAGGTATTTCACATTGTGAAATTCTCGACAAATGTTGATTGGTACATTACGTTTCTTATTACAAAAGTCCTTTGGTGATGTGCTAGTAAGGTTGTAATTAATTTGTAGTAGATCTACTTGTAAACGTTTTAATTTTCAAAACTAAATTACTCGTTAAGATTATGGAAATTACTTCATAAAAGTTAAAAATAAGGAACGAAGATATTTTTATCACAGAATTGAAGTTGTTTTCCTGGCTGATATGTTTTCTACACCAAAGTGTACGAGTAATATTGAACGACGATGTAAGGACCAATTGAATTACTTCATTCGCCTAAGACGCAGGAAATCGTATAATTTGCTTTTAGAGGGGGAGCGACATTGGTTTTGATTCGATACGTGATTTCAAATTATTCAATCAATTTCTAAAATTATATTTTGGAAATAAATATTTCAACATATACATACCTAATGTAATTGGAAACTGTTTCAATTTGAAGTAAATCTTGTTCATGATTAAAGTGTAATTCTAAAGCGTAAAATATAATGTTTGCTTTATCGGCATGGAGAGACATTCCCCAGACATTTCATAATGGTAATATGATGCCATGCATGTCTGAAAAAGAAACTGCATGACTAAATTTAGTCTATTATATATGAAACGAAATCGACTATATATTTTAAAATTGGAAAAAAAATCGAAATATGTGGAAGTAAAAACTATATCGGGCATGTATTGGTTTTATTAATTTATTCTGCTGATAAATAAAAATTTCCGTTAAATTATTAATGAATTATCAACTAAAGAATAAAAATACATCGTTTAGTAGTATAAAAATTGTTTTTTTTTAATGAAATGTTTTAACATTTCATTAAAAAAAAACAATTTTTCCATATCAAATATTTTTTTGCAATACCATTGAAACGAGGAATATTATTTTTTATAACGTTTTAGAAAGTCATTATTATGTTTATAATGAAATACATAGTCTAAATAAAATATGTATAATGAATACTAAATATGGGAAACTGTTTAACACAAAGGCTAACATTTAAAAGAGCCATGTAAAGCCAAAATAAAATTAGTAATTTTAAGTAAATTATATTAAATATTATCAATGTTAAAATTTTTTTTTATTTTGTGACCTATTTGTAGATATGTTCAATAGTGAAAAACGTTAGCTAATATTAAATACCGTTAACATAACTTTTAAATAAATGGTGCTAATGTTAAATGCTATACTTAATTTCAATGTTATATAAATTTATTTGTCATTATATATACGTATATATATATATATATATATATATATACTATGTTATTGTTTAATATGACTATATTATACTCACACTTAAATAGTTTAATAACTTTTCGGGCGCTGAATACGTAAAATGTAACTGTATTCTAGTGTCTATATGGTTATAAACATTTTAGTCATTGAAAATTTCCTAACATATTCTTGAATCAATTCATAAATACGTCTGATAGTTAAACAATTACCAGATACTTTTATAATGGCTCCGTCGTTCCGAATTTCAACTGTTTATTTACGGAAATCCATATATTTTATAATAAAATACCTGTCCCTAACATTTCGATCTAAAGGAACGTGTTTTATAAGTCTCGAAGAGAAATTATGCTTCCAAGGAAAACTTTTAGTTGCAGACGACGTGAGCTGAAACAGAAACGTTTAGTCTTTGATATAAATTTAAATTAAGGAGGGGAAATCAACATACATAGAGCGTGACATATTTTATGTTTTACCATTAATTCTTATTCGACTTTGATGTATTTCTATTTAAATGATACGCGTTTTTATAAAGCCAGCTCGAGTTTTCTTGGAAAAAAAATCATTGGCGCGCATATATATCCTAGGTTTTTTGGTTGTATTGTGGTTACATGAGTAGAAATCGTAACAGTAATTCTAAAGTCATAAACAAATAATCATATACAATGGATGAATATGCAAAATTTTCGTAGATAATTCAACTAACGTATCTATCAACCCACAGCTAGAACCACTGGCTTCAGAAATTTAATATTTAAGAGGAAGATAATTTAAATATCACAGATACAAGTATTCTGTGATGAACGCTTCTTTGAAATTTCAATCTTATGGAGATGAAATATGGGTTCAAAATGTATGTGGACTAAAGATATTTGATGATTCTCTTACCTGGAATCTTCTATCAGGGGCTATTCAGTTACTGGTATTAGTATAAATCAAAAACATTTTAGGTTTCGCTTTCCCAATATTTGTTGGAAAAGTTACTTAGATATTTAGTTTCTTTGTTCTTTATTATAACTTTTATCCAAAACAAGAGTATAGGAATAATTTTTAGTTTTTGTTGAATAGTAATAAAGGCTTAGCACATAAAGTCAGTCTAAACACCTATATGGACGGATTAGTGTTCTCTAATCAAGTAATTGATTTCCCTTTGTCAGGGGATAAATCAGAAGCTGTAATTTTCTAAAATTTTGGGAATAGTTTCGACTTTTAGTATTAGTTTTAATTGTGTAATTGATTAAATTTGACGAGGTAATTTGAAAATACATTTCTTTCGATCTCTTTTGATAAAGTCGAATGTATGTACGGCGATAAATATAGGCTCAGCAGCTGTGTTGTCTGGCACATAACTCGACACTCTTTATAGCATTTAAACGAATGCAATGACTGGTATAATCCATTATAGACGAAATAATCACTGGATTTGTAAAACTGTACAATTCCGTGAGGCTTGCTCTGGTCTAATTCTATATATGCCTAACTGTTTTATAATATGAAAAATGATTTTCACATAGATTTCACGTGACGTGAGAAAATTGTCAATTAAATAAAAGCTGTGGGATAATTGGTGCAGAATATTAATTAATTATATCATACAGTAATTATATCATACATACAGTAATATATCATATATTTAAACATTAACACCTTTTTGAATTATGCACTAGGCTGTATTTTATCGATAATAAAGGTTACTGACACGTAACAAACGAAAAAATTAAATCCAGTTGAATCCAATTAAAAATTAAAATTTCAATGATATCAAGTTTTTATGAGAATGAGATTTGCGTGTGTAAAAATCTTGATTACAAGTTCAGAAGAAATTCTTCTTATGCAAAGCCCACCTGAATAATTATATATATATATATATATATATATATATATATATATATACACGTTGAATTAGTGTTCACGAATAATGGATACGGGATAAAATATTTTGTAAATTGAATGTAAGATTTCGTAGAATTACAATTTAGAGAAAAAAACGTATAGTACATCCGTTTATCTTTTAGAATGTGAGAATTTTTTTAACCTTTTTTTTTCTTTATGTATCTGGTTTGTTTATGACAAATATATCGATGTTGTAATTGTTTATGTCCTAGCCATAAATTTAATTGTCTAAAATGTTTTTGTTATTTTATTTTCTATTCAATCTTTCTGTATTTAAAAGTACTTGTACCTTGTACAACTAACATACCTGAGTGCGTTTTGTATGTGAATATTACAATTAAGTGTATCTATGAGTACCTAATAGAATGTCTCTTTCGCCTAAATATAACATAGGTACAAGTATCCACGTGTGGTATATCGAGTTATTACCTCTCATTTAGACAGTATAAAAGGATATGAAACATTTTTGCATCATCAATTTGAAGTCAATAAATAATTTATATTTTGGCCTTTATCATAATTTCCATTCGAAATTACCGGTACTATATAAATTATTCTAAATATAATATTCTTAAAATAATACATGAAAAGTTTATAATTTTTTCATTTAAATGGGTATTATATGCTTGCTTGACCAAAATGTTCCATTTCTCCAGCTTTATTATTTTCATTAGTTCTTTCACAAGTTATTTTCTTTCTCTGTATTTAATCAAATTGCAATTTTCCATTCATAAAGTAAAATATTTAAGACCTAAATTATTTATGGCAAGCTACATTATATCATAACAGGAAATTTTCTACCTGGAATACCAAAATATCAAATAAACTAAATAATATTGAAAGAATTTATCGAACAACATTAATCGATACTGTCACGGCACTGATAATCTTAAATTGTGATTAGCACGTAGATTTATCAATTCTAGTGCATTTTGTTTGATATATATTAGCAAGACGAGAAAATTAGGAGCGAATACGTCCCCTCTTGCCTCCTTACCACGGATTTACCTTATACCTTATACTTTGGTACCACGAATTTTATATCGTGTTTATTATGAGTTCATTGGTACTTAAGTCTAAGACTTATGCCCACTAAACTACTATTATAGTATTACTAGCACTATGTGGCGTGGAAAGTTCTTAATTAACAATGAAAGACGTTATGTTTGCTATTTAAAACATGATTATTTAGTCATATATAATGTGGCTACTATATTATCCGAAAATATAATTGCGTTAATATTTAAATTCATTTTATATGTTTTTAATATTTATGCATGCACTTTCATACTCAGTAGAAATTTTGCATGAAAATGGCAAGTCATGCGTTCGTTAAATAATATCTGAATTCAATATATATTTGAGTATACCCAGATGCACACAGTTCCGTATCCGTTCCATTTGTGCACACGTGCAACTGGTCCATGATAAAGTTCAAGCTTCAATTTGAAACCATAAATATTAAATTTAAATTTAAAACGATTGAAGATCATAAAACGAACATTTTGTTTCTATGGCAACGCACATTTTTATGGAGGTAGCTTTATTTCGGCACTATGACATAGTTCCTTACCAATATCACCCTCGCTTTTAATTTAAAACAATAATTCTCTAATGACCAATCTCCAACACGAAACGGAGATCCCACGTCCATTACACTAACAAATGACACATTTCGATGAGGGCGCCAGGTGAACAGGTAATATTTCAACCGCGCCCTTAACCCTCACATTAACCCACACTTGAGTGATATAGGAATTTGTGTCTGTCTAATAAAATAATAATCCCAAGGTGCGGGTCGCCATTTAGCTTGGCGTGACGTAATGGATGTGAAACTTTGTTTGAGACTTTGCGCACTTGATGCAGGCTTGAAATTCATTCCGTAAGTTTCTTGATCGAATTGTTTTTGGATATTTGATTTTTAGGGTACAGATCAAAAGAACAAAATTTACTTTAAGCAGCGATCCGTCTATTGCGAAATCATTTTCTTTCTACATAATTTGTCTGAAGTATGTGCTCAGAGCTTTAATATCAAAACAATTATATCATTTGATTGACTTTCAATACTTTACAATTTTACTCATTTTCTTTCCACTTTTTTTCCCATTGACATTTTCTTCCATATCCGAAGATATGTAAGAATAAACACTGTTAATATACTTTGACCTTCTTTTATACATTACTATATGTTTTAGTTACAATAGATATGAATAAAATTTTAGACGAATGTCAATTATAGCACTGACGTTTTTTATCCATACCAACATATTTAGAACATGGAAAATTTATATATTTTCTAACACTTTTTGCCGAACCTATGTTTAAATAAAAGAAATTAAAGCCTGTGAGTATGAGAAAAACTCGTACTATAAGGCCCCATATACACTTAGGCATATATAAATATTTAGAGGTACCATTATATTTCGCCATGTGGGCATATTGCCTAGTGCATCTTTTACAGGCGCATGATGTTGTGAATTTCTTAAAAACTATTAATACTTGAATCATTTCTTTTCAGGTAAATTTTAGGTATACTTCTAATAAGGTCACTTCACGTGCGCACACGTACGCTCACACACGCACCCGCCCGCACACATAAATACCCACACACACGCACACCCACAGACATACGCACATGCGCATACACACGCACGCACGTACGCACGCAAGCACGCACGCCTGCATGCACGTTCGCACGCCCGCACACACGCACGCACGCGGTCGCGCGCTTTCGTCAAATAAAGCTTTATAATCACGCACACACGTGTCAAATAAAGCTTTATTATCAACGATTTTAATTACTGGTTGATATTAAAATATCAACCAGTATTTAAATATACCATTCTTTAAGTCATAATAATTAATCCAAAGCCCACAAACATGACCTAATTTAACTTAAGTTGTATTGCCTCATCATTCAATCGAATTACATCATTCATCTGAAATGCGGAAAGTCGTGTAATTTGTTATTTTGATGGCCTCCTCAGCCATTTAAACTCAGTGGAGGATTTCAAATTGTTGAACCATTTCTCAAAATTATATTCCGTATACATATATATATACACATGTATATATATATATATATATATATATATATATATATATATATTTGATAAAGACCCAATGACAGAAACCTAGCCACTATGAGTAATAGCTACGAGGAGGTTATCAATACAAACTAAGAATGTGATGCTAGTTTTTGTTATTAATTACTTTCTTAATATTATTTGATGATCTTTTTGATAAAATTTCGGTTTCAATATGATATTAGTAACCAATAAGTTCGGGATAATTTTATCTAAATAAGATAATTTTACATTTTAACCATAATGAAATATTTTGCAGTTTTACTGCTCACAAACCAACTAACGTTATAATTAAACAGTTACTACTATTATGTAATTCGATATACTGTTGTGTAATTCGATGTATCATATTTATAACTTTTCATCCAATAACAAAACTAGTTTAATCATTAGTTTAACATCTATATCAAGCAATTATAGTATTGCCTTTGCCCCGTCACGTATTCCACGTAGATGTCTCTACTCCATTCTATCGCATCTGAGCACATAAGTTTTCTCATTAGGCGCGCGTATCCAGGACTGTTGGCTAGTTGCCTCAAGACTGTCTCGTTCGCTGGGTCCCAGCCCACGAAATGTCCCACGATGGCGGCGTCTAGGAATACTTCATAGCCTTGTCGTCTAAAGAACTACATGACTCCTGCATACTTGGCACGTTTTTTTTCACGTGCTGCCGCGAACGCTGTGAAAAAAGGAATGTAGATATAAGGAAATAAACTTTCTTCACTATTATTAACCAGTTGTGATTTACTATGATAAGATTCTCTCTACTAGAATATAACGACGTTTGTCTATTATTTCCTTCTTAAGCACTTATTGTGTAGCTGCTATTTAAATATAATTAAAATATTATATGAACATTTTTCCCAAGCAGACTAGGCTCCAAGTCTGTTCATTTTAATGAAATCACATCATTGCAAAATTTTGGAAGAAATCTTTGTTTTTTCCTCTTTTTTTATTATCAATATAATACCAACACTTGCTATCGAAGGTATTGATAACAAGTATTCAGCCACCATTAGTTTCTCGCATACTTCGCTTCTCCTTTGTCTACGGACGAATTGATACTCTCAACTCTAAGACCGATAGTATGGGTCAAGTTTCCAATTCTTACTAAATCTTCAAAATAAGAGAAAACTGATAGAATTTACCAAAATTATTTAAATACGTGATTTTTTTGAAAACATAATAATATAGATAGAATGCAGCTTGTAAATTTGTATATTTTACGCAAAATTTAATGTTTACCTTGAATAAATGAGTTTTGTTCATTACGGTTACTTTCATCAACCTTTCTTTACTCCATTCAGTATTTTTTGTGAAATTTAAGGAGTCTTACTTTTTAAACGATTCAAATTTAAGACAAATTGTGCTATGTATTGTGAAAAATCATGCCACATTACCCTTAGAAGTGGTAAAAAGTTCATTCGCTTCCGTTGTCATTTTCACCTTTCTTTTATTTCTGTAATTCGTTTTGATAGGAGACTATCCAAGACTCCAGTAACGGCTTTATTACCATTTTTTTGTCTTAAGTTTAAATAAAATATATGAGTACACATCTCTAAACTATATTTTCTTTAATCGGGATGTTGCTAATGATGTAATAATAAAGTACAATTCTTTAGAGTGCTAACGGGCAATAATGCATAACGACTCTTCTTTCACATCTGTAATTTGCTTAAAAATGTTAATAATACTTTTACAATATCCTTATTTTCTTTGTTATTTCTGTATCAATATAAAACAGTGCAGCAGTATATGGACACCGTCAAAGTTAAATAGGAAAACACTTTATCTAGCTGATAATGGAAATACGTTTTATTATTTCGTAAAATGCTGGCCAAGGATTGAAACGTTTTCCATTTGCTACCTTCTTTTACAAAAATGTGGGAAGAAGGTGGCAAATCTATTTTTTTTTCAATTTGCAATACAAAACCCGACATTGACCTTTGCACCAGTATTTCGCCCATTTTTAATGACACGACAAATATACATATATGCATTATATATATATATATATATATATATATATATATATAATTATATATATATATATATGCATATATTTATATATTGATATATATATATATATACATATATATATATATATATATATATATATATATATATATATATAATATCTGACCTCTGAAATACATATACGTATTGGATAAAAACAAGATTTTTTAAATGTAAACCTGAAATAAAGTAAACTAAATACTTTCATATTTATCACATTTTTAAACTGTAATTTTTTTTATGTTAAAGATTATATTGATTTTGTTGAAAGTTAAATAATTTCGTTTAAAATTATTGACATTTATTAATTATAGTTAGGAAAATTTAGCTGGTAACTGCTATTTTTAATGCCTATCGTAAATGTAGTTTTTTTTCATTCCTCTTTAAAGATGAGACAATTTATAATAATATCAACTTTTCAGGCACAATAACATTTTTAGAAATCCTTCTACTATATTCTTGAAACTATGGGCATGAGGAAGCCATGACAGGTGAAAGAGAGATAGTTGACACGTTGGAAAAGCTAACAAAACTATACTTTTATAAAAATGTATATTTATCTAATAAAAGTCACTTGATATTTACAATAGCGTTAAAACAACGTTATCTGAATTAATACCAAAATTGCGCGTAAATGTTAAAATATATTTATAAAACATTTAATTTATAATGGAATTTTAGCAAATGTACTTCGATTTGCTCTTTTCATTTTGTCGGCTTTTTGGAAATTAAAACCCATAATTCATTCGCTTTTACAAAAGGTACGACATGATCGCTGTCATTAAAAAGGTGGACTTAACTGATTTACTTTTTCTTTTTGTGAAATTTATTCACGACGCTTATTTTCACCATCTAATAATAAATGAATCAGTATGAATTTTAATCCATTGGCAACGACAAATGGATAAATTTCAAAGTATATATATGATATAGACATAAATTCCTATATCACTCAAGTGTGGGTTAATGTGAGGGTTAAGGGCGAGGCTGAAATATTACCTGTTCACCTGGCGCCCTCATGGAAATTTGTCATTTGTTAGTGTAATGGACGTGGTTTCTCCGTTTCGTGTTGCAGATTGGTCATTAGAGGGTTATTGTTTTAAATTAAATGCGAGAGTGATATTGGTAAGGAACAATATCATAATACTGAAGTAAATCTTCCTCCATGAAATAAATTTCAAAGTATATATATGTACTTATTTAAGGTTTGGTATTTTAAAAAGTAAAATAGAAACGCTTATAAGATCACTCGGTTCACTTTGTCTGTCTATTACAATAATTTTGTTATAAACCATTTGACAAACAAACATGGAAGACATAAAAAAGCTTATTAATACGTATATCAACAATAATTATCACTCAAAAGTATATCAATGGAACTTTTGGAAGGGATAAATAAAGCATTAAAATTTTTTTCTGTTCCACTTGAAAGAGTTCTTTAAAATTTTATGGGAAGTTTATAAAGACGTTGCGTAAATATCCATAAAAAATATGTTTAACGTCTTCCTCTTCCGTCTCGGAAACTGTTAAATTGAAAATGAAAAAACCAGCTTAATAGAAGTTTATCTAAATTTCACCAGAAAAGCAATGATTCTAAATATTAATAGTTTTTGGGAAATTAACATTTATGTGCCTGTGAAAGATGCACTAGGTAATATATTCACAAGGTAGAATGTAATGCTAAAAATTGCGAATAGGTTAATAGAAATACTACGATTATATACGCTTAAATATTAATATTATAGATACCTTAGCTTACAGAAAACCTTGTAGCGCGAGTTCCGCTCGTATTTACTTGTTTAGTTTTTTTATGAAAGTAGGTTCAGCGAGCAAGGATAGAAAATACATGAACTTTCCATGTTCTAAATGTGCTAGTCAATGGTAAAAACCACTTTAGTGCTTTTGACTAACATTTTATTAATATTTATTTTGTGTTCTAATGAGTGACAATCTAAATATATTGAAATGGGTAAAATAACGTCAAACTGGTCACATTTTTGGTTATAGGAGGAAATGTCATAGTGTGAATAGTGAGGAATGAAAAAAATAAGAAAAGCCGCAAAGGATTGGAAATTAACAAAATTATGTAATATGATTTACATTAAAACTATGAGACCACTGATATCAGAACAAATTATGTAGAAAGATATGATTTCGGAATAGACGGATAGATATTTAAAGAAAGATCTTGTATTTTTGACATGTAACCTAAAAACCACTTATCTAAAAACAATTCCAATAACAAAATGTTGACATGAATTTCAAGCCTGCATCAAGTGCACAAAGTCACAAACAAACTTTCACATCCATTACGTCAAGCCAAACTAAATGGCGACCCGCACCTTGGGATTATTATTTTATTAGACAGACATAAATTCCTATATCACTCAAGTGTGGGTTAATGTGAGGGTTAAGGGCGAGGCTGAAATATTACCTGTTCACCTGGCGCCCTCATGGAAATTTGTCATTTGTTAGTGTAATGGACGTGGTTTCTCCGTTTCGTGTTGCAGATTGGTCATTAGAGGGTTATTGTTTTAAATTAAATGCGAGAGTGATATTGGTAAGGAACAATATCATAATACTGAAGTAAATCTTCCTCCATGAAAATGTGTGTTGCCACGAAAGAAAATTTTAATTTTATTATCTTCATTAACACAATGCCTTTGTCATGTGTAAGTAAACATTGTTATCTATAAAATATCGTCGTCCAGCAGTTAGAAAAAAAAATATTAATATTTACGTATGCAATTTAATAATAAACTTATTTACTCACAAATAAAATTGTTTTGCATAATTGGAGGCCCCACTTAATTTCTGCACCAATTTATTGCACAATTTTCATTTTAATTAACCATTTGTTTACGTCACATCAATACTGTATGGAATTGACACGTCAGATTTGAATGAAGTTTTGCATATATCTAATTAGACCAGATTGTATAAGTATTAGGACTCAGTGGTTATTTGATCCATGGTAGTATTGACCATTAATTGCATTCGTTTAAATATAATAGAATGTCATGAAAAGTGTCAAGTTACATGCCAAACTACACACTTGTTGGGTCTAAATTTATCACCCTACATACATTTGTCTTTATCAAAAAGATGAAAAGAAGTGTATTTCCACATCACCATATCCATATTAATTAATTACCTAATTAAAATTAATGCTAAACCTCTAAACCATCCTCAACATTTTAGACAATAGTGTTATGACATACCCCCTTCTTGTCTGCCAGTTTGTCACCTGACAAAAGCAAGTGGATAACTTGACAAGGGTTCGTAGCTTAATTGTTTCCAACACTGTTTTAATTTTCTTAAACTCAATTACGTAATCATGATAGTGGCGAAAATAAATGTATACTGTAACGTTTGGTTAGTTGCTTCAGTGGGTCCTTGTTATAGGAAAATATACATAATTTAAGATACAGTAGGCAATAAATTTACGTTGTGAAAAATTAATATCCGTAAATAGATTAATAGAAATACTGAAGGTTTACAAGAACTCAAATGTTTACGGTACCCTCGTAGTATGACTTCTACTCGTACTTGATAGGTTGGTTACATACTTTCCAACCCGGATATGAAATATTAATCGTATTCATAACATGAATGTTGTATGTTTTATTATTTATCCTGTTGTTTTATAAATCCATTTTAATCAAAGTATTGGCGGAAATAGCAATATGTATTAATATAAATATGTTCATTAGAGGAAAAGAGAAGAAATATTCTTGGAAAATTTTGTGACAAGATGTGAATGGTATGGAAAGGAAGTCAAAACAATTTTGAAGCATTTTCTTGCATTTATTTTGTAAAAAGGACGTAAAAATAACTAAAATTATTTGAATAAGGCTTCCACTGATCATATTTCGGATTCAGATGAAAAGCTAAACTCCATTTTCTCGGCCTGTTCATTAGAACGTCACTTCCAGGACAATCGAAATAAGATTTTTGCATAAATCATGCCTGAACTTCCTGCTAAAATTAAATAGTTTTTGTTTTGGCCGAATATTTAATTCAGTTATAAGCATGAAATTCACATATACACATTCACACCGGCGAATCGGCGTCGGATCGCAATAACAAAGAAAACTTCGTAAAGTAATGCTTATTAAAAAAACAAAATCGATTGTAGGTGCTAGTCGCCAGATGAATGATTACCTATATTGTTTGTATTTTTGAGGAAATATAATAACGAGGTACAAATATTATGTATTAAAGTTATCGAAATATTCCTATTTTCTTGGGAAAAAGTAAGATACCACGCCATTTGGTTGACCTCTAGTTGAAAGTTTATAATTTTTTTTGATAAAATT
This sequence comes from Druceiella hillmani, assembly GCA_039881145.1. Classification (NCBI taxonomy): domain Eukaryota; kingdom Metazoa; phylum Arthropoda; class Insecta; order Lepidoptera; family Hepialidae; genus Druceiella; species Druceiella hillmani. The sequence continues at coordinate 10,845,230 of JAYKKI010000022.1, read as the reverse complement.
TCAATTTATATTTTTACATAATTTATTTAACGTCATTTTCTATTAGGTTTATTTAATTTTGTTGTGTGAAGTTATGGACGTATTTACTTTAAATGACTACTCTACTCCGTGAGAAAAGTAAACATTTGTTGATTTGTCATATTTTCTTTAAAGAATTAATTGTAGCATTTTTTCACGTACCATTTCTATGCTTTTGTCGAATAAATTTTCATTGAAAATAGTTTAATTATGGCATTTTTTTACATCACGCAATGACTCTAAAACTTGACATCCAGGGTTTTCCATGGATAATTTAATCATCATTGTGACCATAGATGGTACTCCCCCATAATTTTGACTCACTTACCGCCACTGAATTTGAGTAAAGAAAGTGAAGAAAACTAACTGCATAAGTGTTTAACTTCACTATGATATGGGGTCAGTATATTAATATTTAAATTTGAATTTCGGGAATTGTTCTTTTATATTCGATCTAATGTAGAGTCAATTTTAAAAGTATTTAAATTTGTACTCTTCGTAATTATATCTCTAGATATTTGAATTCTTTTTCACTTTTGGAGCTAAGAGAAGAGGAAAAGTTCATTCTGGAATTACAAGCAGATGTTAAAATAATCTTACGTACATTTTTAAAATTAAAGTGTATCAAGTTAATTGTAATTTTATTATGACCAAAGTCTTTCAGATTCTGATTGATTCTTACTATAATTGTTAGTATTCACATATACATTTTTTTAGAATGTTTGTATTTTAATAGACTGTAAATAAGATAGTATCATCTTCATAAAATTATATTTATAATATAAGGTTAATGTCAGATATATTTTTTGACTAAATCATCGATATTTATTTGCAACATAAATCATGACCTCGTGACTGACGTCAAAATAGTCGATCAACTAACTTTTGAGAGCCTTCAGAATTAACAAAAGTTTTATTACATCTTCAATCAACCATTTTCCAGCCTTTATACAGATAACACATACAAGAGTCTGCCTCTGTATTTTGATGTTGTTAGGTAAATAGAATAAGAAGAAACCAAGAAACATTAAGCATTAGGTATTACAAAAGGTAGAAATTTATCAAAAAAATTGTTGTTAACTTTAATGGAGGACGAGATTTTGATATCAGAATCTAACCAAAAGGTATATAATAATTTTAGTAGCGAAGTTAGTGTACCAAGTAAAGTAAGAAGTATTTAGTTCAATGTTCAGGGATTACCTAAGAAGACTGAACAGTAATTCAGTTACAGACTACGAGTTGGTAAGCCTCTGCAATCTGCTTCTGAAGTATGTTCGATTATTTGGATATACAATATATTATAATGAATTACTGATAGGCTAATGGAGAACTGGATACAATTAATAAGAGTTTCGTAACATTAACTTTACGCCTCGATTCATATTAGTGAAAATAGCTACGTTTAAGTGGGTTGAACTGATCTTTATTTCATTCAAAAATAAAAAAAGTAAAACTCATTTAAATTGAATTTTAATGCATATCGGAATTATTACACTTATCTTTATTGTTAACCGCCAGTCTTCATGTAATGTTTTATGGCCGACCTAAATATTAAAACCCATTCAGATTTACTAAGTACCGCGGACAGCAACATCTGCAGGGTACATTTTGGGTTTGTGTATGTGAAATGAAAAAAATTACAAAAGGCAGTAAATTTGAAATTTTTTTATCATGGATTTTTTTGGATGAGTTACAAAAAATGACAATTACTTGCGAAACGAAATGCACAAATAAATGGCGAGTGTTTAAATTGACATCTTGCCTAGGTAATAATCCTTTTAAAATTTTTTAAAATTCATGAAAGTTATTAATAATTATTTTGTAAAAGTTGTGAATTTGTTTTAAGTTCAGTTTGCATTAACGTTCGATTTGCACTTACGTTCAGTTTGTATTTGTGCGCTGCCATTTCAGAATTGTTTGCTGTATTTGCTTTAATTTAATTTTTGTGTTTTAGGTGTTTATTTTATTCTTCTATAAATTTATATATTTATATGTATATATAAGGAATAATTATCACGGTACAAAATTAGTTTTACGTTATTTAAAATATTTTTAAATTTGCTAGGAACTTCAATTGTATGATCATTTTGACATTGTCAACCATTTAAATTTACAAACACATATCATACTTTTTGTGGAATTTTTTAACTTGTTTCCTGAAAATAATGTAATATATAACCAAAGTTCTATAATTTTACAATTTGAATATTAGTTTCTGTAGTACGTTATATCGCAAACTATTTTTTTTACGTTGTATTGCTAATATTTTCGTTGCGCTCACTTGTTTTAAATTGTTATTAATATTGGTAAACGAACATTTTACATTTGTAGCAAAATTTACCGTGATGACATCTAATAGTTAAAAATTTTTGGGATTTTAACCTATAAATAGACAAATACACGCATGGCGAATTAGGTGCAAGAATAATGGTTTTGGTTTTATTTTTAACGTAAAAAAAGGTGAAGTAAGGAAAATGTGAATTAAACTTCCTAATTCATGGAGATAATATTTACCAAAAAATCGTCTTTTTTCTTAAGTAGAATACTGAATATGTCAGATATGATGGCTATCTATGAAATTCGGGTTGAAACTTTCTTTAATCTCTGTATATTGTTTTACACCCTTACCCGAGGAAATCAAGAAGATGTACTTATTTCTATCAACGTATTATGCCAATTAAGACTTACATATATTGCTAATGAAGGCTTACATTTTTGACAATATAAATATATTCAATTTCGCTTTGCATCATTTTCATTGTATAAAGAAATGCACGATCATTCTCGTTTATTTGGCTGTTCGTATTATTGGATGCAACTATATGTTTCGTTTTTAACTGTGATTTAACATAGTCAAATTACTACTATTTTTCGTTCCAATACCTAATGTTTACTTGATATATAATTGAGAGCAAGCTAAAGATATATATATATATATATATATATATTACAATTATATATATATATATATATATATATATATATATATATATATATATAATTGAGAGCAAGAAAATAGTTTATGAGCAAGCTGAAAAATACTTTTTAATTTGTTCTGTAGGTGATCCAATTTCCCCATTTTTCTCATCTCGCTATCTGCGATGAATTAAAGAAAAGCTAAAAGACACTCTAAATGATAGAAATGTAAAACGGATTCATCTAAAATTGATGATTACTTGTCTATTTTACAAAAAATTAAACAAATTTTCACAATGATAATAACTTTTATAACATATATATTATAATCAGCTGAGAAAACTTTCAACATCCTAAAATACTGGCCTTCTTATCTTCCAATTTGTTATCTGACATAGGCAAATAGACAACTTGACAAGGGTTCGTGACTTAATCACCTTCAATAAGGTTTCGATTTACTTTAATTTACTGAACCATGTGAATATATCAAACTATAGATTGCGCCTGTTGTAGACCTGGTGTTTAGTATTAGCCTGACTCTTATCTATTATCTCATTAAATGGATATTATTTAAGTTCAGTTGAGTATTCGTCGACAAATCGTCTTGAAATATAATATGAGCGCAACATTTTGTTGGCAATGAATTATTCATTCATGACTTAGCCAAATTTTCGATGAATCTTTATGATAGGATGATTTTTATGATAATCGGTAAAATATTTGGAAGTATGTATTGAATTATGTTAATTTAACAAAACATTATTTAAATGTAACAAGTATAATTTGTGTTAATTTCAAACATTAAGAAATAAGTTTTGTGTAAGATTTTCTTTTAATTAAAAATTTTGTATTGCGACAAAAATTACAAAAAAAGTATGAGCCGGACTAGCGCAACGGGGTTTCCATATCATAGGCATTTATATATATATATATATATATATATATATATATACATAAATATATATATATATATATATATATATATATATATATACATAAATATATATATATATATATATATATATATGTTTAAATATATATATTTTTTTTTAAACTTAAATGTGGTATGTGGTGAAAATGTTTGTCTATTTACACTATATTTTAAACATAGAGCATCGTAATAATTAGATAGAAGCGTATATTTGTATTGCTAATAACTTACACATTTATTAAACGTAGTTTTCTTATTATTACATACCTAAAGATGGAACATTAGTAATATCGATAAAAAATACCAGGTGCCTAGTTATCAGGGTTATTACGATATATATCTAGTAACAAGATAGGTCTAAAAACAATAGCTTTTTTTTAGATATATATATATGTATATATATATATATAAATATATATATATATATGTATATATATATATATATATATATATATTTAAATTATATGGTAAGCTTGAACTGATAAATACATATTATAAAAAAATCCCCTGTCGCGTCTGTCTGCTTGTATGTATGCGATTTTCTCAGCAGCTGCTGAACGGATTTTGTTCCGATTTTCGCTAAGAGATTATTAATTGCCGTAGAAGATTAAGATGTAAAATATATGAACCTTTTTTTAAAAATTACCCGATGTGTGAGGATGAATGTCGATGAAGTCGAGAAAAATTTTTCGTCCGAAAGATTTGATAGCGAGTGTTGCTTAAATAATCAGAGATATACTATAGAGCAACATTGTCCGTCTCGAAAATTTTACAACAAAATGTACGAATATTATGTGTCTATACTACATAAAATCTATTTGAGTAGTAAAAAAAACATAAATTATGTTTCTTTTGCCAGCTTCTACTCAATTTTCAGAGCTTATTGAGCAAAACATTTTTGATACTTCCCAAATTAAATTTTACATTGATCTGACTTAAATTATAAAGATCAAATTTCAGTGTTATGTTGTAGTTTTTCAAGAGATAGTTTGAAGGCTAAGATAGTGTTTTAGTTAAGCAAAATTACACGTGCAGGCTTTCGCGCATTGAAGCGTCCCATATCGAATCTTTTTCAAGCCATGTAACTGAGGTTGGTCAGTAGTAATGTTACAGTATTTAGTTATTATATTTACTAAATATACGAAACACTAAAAACTTTTTAATGAGAGCACTGGTTACAGTATGTGGTTCAATTTAAAAATATAATTAAATTTATATAAAAGTGAAACGCCTGAAGCCAATAGTATTTCAGCTGACATAAGTTTTCTAAAAGACTTATAATTTAATGATTTAAAAGCACTTGCTGCTTCAAAAATACTGATAGTTTTTTTCAAATTTATGGAACTTTTAAAATTGTTACTACAACACATATTTTTAAAGACACTATTTTCTCCTTTTCATTTCCTGTTAATCGGTTTTTGTCTGATCACAAATATATCAAACTGAACTTTTCAGCCATTTTGAATACAAGACAACATATTTAATGGAATTTTAAATATGCAAATATAAACAACACGCAGTGTAATTATGTACATAATATATTTCTTGTTACCAGTTACGTTACTTTAAAGAAAATTGGATGCTTTTTCACCGTCTGTGAAATGGATGATCGTTATTAGAGGGGTGTTAAATAGCTGGAACTTGCGATATCTAAAATTGATCACATTAGTCTAATACTGTAAGCCGCTATCTAATATTTCAGGTATCGGAAAATGGATTAGAACTAGTAACTAAACTAACCTTCAGAGGACGAAAGGCCGAATTAAATATGGCCTTAGGAATTAGGTCGGCAGAGGCCCGTCCTAGAAATAAGAGATTTATCAATGTACAAATATCGCCCGAAAAAAAATTGATTTATGTGTTAAATATTATATATATATATATAAATATATATATATATATATATATATATATATATATATATATATATATATAAATTATATAAATGAATTTAGGTATGTAACTAACTTTGTAAGACAAATATTTTCTTTAATTCTTTAATATTCAGCCGAATTCCACCCCGTTTCTTGTAGAGTGCATTTTCTTGTCTTACGTGTTAAATTTTAATTTAACTTATTTTTTAATTATACATTTAATATTTTTGTATCTAGATGTTGGTCTTTTAACAGCTATAAAAATTTTGATATTTTTATCTACTTAGATATGTTTAGATATTTCAGGATAGTCTTTTATTTAGCAAATTGTGTTCTTAGCTAAATGAGAGTAATGAAAAAGCGCCAAAGTTCCTGAAGTGTCTGTAATATTTGATACTCCTAGAACATAGCCAGAGAAAGCTATCGATTTGAATGAAAACATTTTTCCAGCATATGAATTCATAACTTGATTCTTTATAATAGAAGCATTCATCTATGAAATTTTGGTTGCTGATGTAACGTACATATATTTTTGTAACGTGATATTTTTTATAAAATTTATTAGTTCGATGTTTAAACAAAATTATTCATACAATAATTTTAATGAGTAGAATCTGATATATAAGTTGTAGTTATATACCTAGGATAAACTAAGGGATAGTTACAAGTAGTGTTTTTTATATATGCCCAGGGATAGAATACAAAAAAAGTATGCTAAAAAATAAATGGAGCGAAATGATTAACAGAAACTTTCGGATTATAAAATATCACAATTTGCGAACCATTTCATATACCAACAAGGCTTGTAAATCCTATATAATAATATACCCTCTCTACATCTCTATATATAAAATATATATAAAATTGTAAAAGTGTTAATTCTGTGCATGGAAAATATTATAAAGAGAATGATTGATTTAGAGTAAATAATTATGATAGAAGCCAGAAAACTTGTGACTTGAAAATTTTGGTGATTCACGATCGATCTTTTATTAGTATTCTATTAATTTATTTTTTCCATGCCTTTCAACACTTTTTATCCATTTTAAAACTTTCATTTTCATACTTCCATATTTTATTTCAATAGTTGTTTTACATTTTTAAACTTTACTTTTTACATTTCATTTCTTTATTAGCGGCCCGCCCCGGCTTCGCACTGGTGCAAAGTACCTACTAATGTGGTGTAATTTTGGAGCGATTAATAATATTATTGTTATTATTAGAATATACTACAGGTTGTTTTTACATACAATGTTTGCAGTTGTTTTTCCGTTTATAATGTCGCGCTGAAAAACACGTTTTTATTTTTTTAAATTTACTTGCTTGAGAGCTCCGATAGACGCGTACGATCGCTGCAAGTCATATAATGCCATAGGGGGACGCGCGGCCTGGGACGCGCTATTTATAGGCACGCGCCACCACCGCTCGCCGCCGTTTTGTATTTTTAAACTTTACTTTTTAACATTTTATCTCTTTATGGCTCAATCTATAAGCTAGGTATAATTTTTAATATGGCAACGAATGGAAAATATTGAAAAGAAAATCATTATAGACTATACTCCTAGACACAATACAACTATCATAAAAGTCAATAAGACAAGTGTGACTTCGTGTCATTATTTTATTGTGATTTTGACGTTTATGTATGATCTTCGTATTAACATTTCACATAACCGATCGATGAGGAATAGTGATGACATAGAGATGATTATATTAAATGACACAAAATTATATAAACGACACCATATAAAGCTTTATGGGATATACTATTTACAAATTATTAAAAAAAATTAAATCAGCGTGAATTGTCTGGTGCAAATAATTTTCTTTAATGACTTGATTGATTCTTTATGTTTTTATCTACATAATCGAAAAATCTAACAGCTTTGGGAAAGTTCCTGGCGTGCTTGCAACTACAATTTTATTGTTTTGTTTAACTCAAATAAACATGTAATTATATTTTTAAAAATTTTTTTACTAATTGTTATGTAATGGTTAGAATCAAAATTTCGTTAATTGCTTTGACGTTTCCTTGCTTATGACGTACCTGTATATTTATCTGTATCAATAAAACAATTTATTACCTATTAACTTGGATTTCTTTACATTCAGCATTTTTTTCAACATTTTTTATATATTTTATATGCTTGATAAATGTAACCTACAAAGTAATATTTTCCGCTTTATTCTAACAAAATATAGAATAATAACAATGCTCCTAGTACCCTTAAATTCTTATAATATCTCCTGGTCACGTGTATTGCTTCATAAATTCACAATGCAAGTGCACGTTTTTCTGTTCGCACCCGAATGACAATCTTATCACATCAAGGGTGCCACCTTGTTGTATTCTTATAGTATTCATTGATTTATCGTAACTAAAAGCTTCTTCCATATTCCATCAGGCGATCAATCAGGTGGACACTTGTGGGGTGGGTCTGGGGGCCGCCGCGGTTGGAGTCGCAAGCGCACGTCAGCGCCGCAGATGACGGGCTCGCAGCCACCTCGCACCGGTCTCGTGCTACGTTCACGTCGCAGCTGGCCAGTCGCGCCGCAGCAGTGTCGCAGGTGAGTGCTTGATTTTGGCGTATTATGTAAATAAATACAAGCATATATAATATGCAATAATTACAACTATGTGTACGGTAATAAAAATTATTTTATCTTTCACTGAATTGTTTATTATATTAAAGGATAATAAAGCAAAATGACAAAGGGGCAAATTATAAAGAAGCAAGGACAAAAACAATGTAATGGATACTTAGCACAAAAAATGCAATTATAATTCAGAAAGTTACCATGTATTATATATACATATATAATACATGAAAACTATATATATATATATATATATATATATATATATGTATATATATATATATATATATATATATATATATATATACATATATTTACATATTTATATTTATATATTCACATCAATTTCCACACATTGTACCGTTATACGAAACTGAAGTAGAAACCAACTATAGATATATACGGGCATATTTAGATGAATCAAGCAAAACGCAAGTGAACTACAAATTGACATATGGCTGTGAACCATCCAGTCGTAATTTCAAAGTTGTAAACTGAACAGTAAAATCGGTCGAAATGTAGCACAGTATCTAGTACGGTGATAAGAACCGCCAACATCCGACCTATCGAAGGTCAGATATAGTCGGTCCCTTTTTATGTGTACACGGTACTTCAAACAAGAAATGTCTTATTTTATTGTACTATTGCCGGGAAAAAATAATTTAATTCTAGATTGGTTATAGCTACATACTCCTTAAATTCACTTTAGATAATTAACAAAATGGAGCACGTTAATAGTATAAGATGTACTTAAAATAGTAATTTTCATCATTTTTATTCGTTCGTTGATAAATTTGGATCTTAGCTTATTCGTTGAGAAAAAAGGCAAAAAGTATATTCAATTCAATATGAAATTGAAGTTACGCCCTACTTTAGCCTAGCTCCTGAGTTTCAGCTCTCTTACGATTTAAGTGGCTAAAGTAAATCTGCTCTTCTGAAAACTGATTGGTAAATCAGGTGTGTTCCTCGCATTTGCCTGATTATCACAGTCCTACTCATTTAGGATCGAATTTGGATCTGTATTTAGTTTAATTTAAGAATTTAAAATTATTGACAATATTATATATTTTTCATTTATATCTAATATATTAAAAATACTATTGCAAATCTTCATTTCTTTCTTGTTTAATGACCCATTCGTAGACGCAGATTAACTTCTTACGATTTCGAAATATTGATGGTTTTATATTTGGATAATTTTTAAAGAACGTGTTTTTGGTAACATTTAATATATTTTAGCAAAAGACCTGATTAAGTACAAAATAATATATAACTCTTCAATGCTCTACTTTTCACTAAAATCGTGTTACCTAGGTTTTACTCACACGAAATTCTTGATTCATTTTTAAAAAAATATAGTTGATACAAATACTTCATTATGTAGTACCATAGGAATTTTTTAAAATAATCTTAGCTTTAATATTTTATTTAATACTCTATAATTGTTACTCCTTATCTCAAAATAAAAAAATGGAAACCTTTTAAGAACGCATCTTTCCGTTTGTCCATTAGTCACAGCCGTGTTTCTTAGAAATTATTTGTCATGGAATCTGAAAATGTTTCATAGTGACACTTTCATCCTGCCATTGTTACTCGTATTTAACACATTTATTTTGTATTTTGCTATTATTTTTCGTATTGAAAGCTATGATTGTTCGTATTAAAAGTATCTTCATCCGTCTTTTCCTTTTTTTATAAAAAAAAATAAACACAGAAAGTAATTCTTTGTTTCTATAAATATACTTTCAAACTTTATGAAATCCTCCATTCCGATGTATTCTAATTATACACGCCAATAAAACGTAATGTTACTATCTGATAATTTTTTCATAAGCCATTTCGACAAAACACGTATCGCATAATATACAAGATAGAATTGCATGGCTTACCACTTGCACAATGGGTGATAAAAACGCATCGTTAATGGCAGGGTGATCGGATTCTAGTGCATTTTGATTGCCTATTGTGGCTGAAAGTGTCATGTATAATAAGTTGCGCGAACAGCGTTTTGTTAGCTCGTTCTTTCGCAACAGTGAAAATAATAGGCAGTATAATATAAATATAGTCAACGTTGATATTTTTATCAACGTTGATATATAAATATAGTTGCAGTATAATATAGATATAGTCAACGTTGATATTTTTATCAACGTTGATATATAAATATAGTCAACATTATGTATTTTTTCAATATCTTTGATATTGAGAAAAGTTGATACGGTAGTTATTCGTCGTTAGATCTTTTATGTCAGAATCGTTTCAAGAGAATTCACTTCCTATGAGTTCTAGTTCATAACATCTGCATTTTTTCTATTCTTGATAAATAAAACATTACCTGCAATATATCCAGGTACTGCAGTTCGTCAACGCATTTCATTATATTTCAGAATCAGAAGTGCACAATATGCAGCAATTTCAGTATAGTCGGTGTGGGATAGGTGCCTCGATTCCGAGAAAACTAATTTCAAAGCTAGAAATTGCATCACTCGCCTCTCGTGTCTCAGTACCGTGTGAGTCATGGACAAGCGTATGCGTTTTATCCGTGCGAGCGATTAACAACCGCAGAATAGTACCTATGATTATGGAAATTTTAAAAAGTAGTACTGTTTTGTTAATATTTTCGTTTGCACCAGTTGCCATGTATTAAGTAAAAGAATTTCATTTGTTTGACACGCAAACAAGGTAATATGTACCATGCCACCATATCAATACAGTTGAACTAATAAAGCAAGGTTTTTGAGATATTTTAATGGAAGATGCCTTGCAAGTCCTAAAACAGAGCAGTCATCTTTGCAGCTCCATATGACATAAGGTGTATTTAAAATTGGCTTTTAAAAAAATGTGTAAGAACAGAATGTTAGTTAATAAAATTGCAAAAATACTTGAAATATTTTCTCGGGATTACAACGACGCTTTTCTCAAAGCAACATAAAACAGTTTACCGAGCAATGGAAATACTCATAACAATTTTATTTAAAAATTCATTGGTTTATAATAGACAGTTTTATAGTCAAAACCTGCGATTGTTTATATTTATATACTGTTTTTGGATTAGAAAAAACAGCTTGTCGGTCATATTTTGAAGTCAAAAAAAGTAGAAAAAGAAACAACGCCGTATAAGCATGTCAATTCCCCAAAAAGTTACAATTGAAGTTTAATTTTGACAGTGAAAATGAATTGGTTGTTTACACATGGCTTCAAGTTTCATAGGGACAAACTTTTTTGGGTCCATAACCTAAACTAAAAATTTATGTGTGGCAAGAGTAAAATAGACTTAACCGATAGTAAATTAATTACTTTCATCATCATTTGTCTAAAGTTTTGACAGATAGTGGCCTTTTAGATAAACCTGAGAGAATATTTAATATGGACGTATCCGGTATATATTTAAGTAATAGACCTGACAAAGTTGTTGCAAAAAAAGAAGGACGTTTGTTAATTCACTTGCATTATCGGATGAAGCATTCAGTATCATTGCTAGCGGTAATAGGTTATTTTCCCCACCGGTGCTCATAATGGAAAGGGTTAATAGAAAAGAGAACTAATCGCATTCGCGTCAGGACTTTTGCCTGGATTTAAAGAATCAGCGTTACGCTAAAATACATAAAGCTTACGTTAATATAGAGCTCTTTTATAACTAATAAAGTACTATGTACCTCACAATCTATAAGGCAATGAATTTATGATTTTAAACGAGTGCTCGTCACGTTAAACATATTAAAAGTTACTCGCGATAATGACATTATCTTGCGACGTAATGACTAAATAAACCAAGAAGTCTACACAATTGCAGACTTTAAATAGGTACTCAAATTTCTGGTTATTTTCGGATAAGTTTACTGTTTTTGGTATCAATCGTGATGGTATGATATATTCCCTTATTATTTAGTTGATTCTAAGGACCCACTGATATGTTTGACGTAGAGGTTATTGTTGACTTTAAAGTAATTTTATAACATTTAAAGAATATGATTAATAATTAGGTATTAACTATGCATACACTTTACTACGTTTTGAACAGTATTACTATTATCTACTATTCAATTGTCAATATAATCTTCCAGTGACAAACTTGTGGCATTTTCTGACACTAAAATTGAGCTTATTGATCACACTTTACTCTTTATTGATACTAATATCGAGCTATAAAATAAATCTGCGCCTTAGAAAAGTAAAAGATGATATAAACAGCGAACCGGACTTAAATTTAATTTTATTGTGGGTACTGAGTATGCTGGGTATATGTTTGCTTTTTGCAAATTATTATTTATTATAAATATCATTTGCGATTTTATCATTGCAAGCTTCACTGGTCTGGAGAAAAGCACCCAGTGGATAAGAGCCATTTTAGTCTGAAATTCAAATTTTATATTTAATATTTATATATATATATATATATATATATATATATATATATATATTTATATATATGTATATATATATATATATATATATATTTAATATTTAAAAATTATTATTATGAATCTATTTTCATCACTCATGCGTTCTTTCGATAACTGGTTAAGTCAATAACAATTATCCTCGCTTACTAAATTTTCAAAATGCTACCAGTTAAATAACAGCCCGACCACTACTCCATTTTGTCAATTTTAAACCGTTTGTTTGCTATAGTTTCAAATTATATAGGACGTGTATAAGTATCGATATACAGTGATGTCAAATACATTAAAAGCTTCCTAAATTATATACGCAAAACGAAAAAGTTTTACTTACGCGAATAGTTTCAGGATGCTTTGGCAAGATGAAAAATAACTGATATTGTTATAAACGTACGAATCAAGTGTATATGTAATGACAAGAGTTATACGTAAAAGACAAAATAAATGTAAAATTAATATATTGTTTATTTTAACATTGGCGGTTTTGGTATATACCGGATCAAGCGTAATAAGAAAATCGCTTTCCTTACAGCTTTCATTAAATGAAATTATCTCGTACTTCAATACTATAAAAAAAGTTTTATTCTCATGCTTAAAATACCGACACGAAAGTAAAGAACGTAGGATTAAGAGCCACCACATTTACTGAGATACACGATTGATATTGAACTTTAGGAAAATCGATTTTTTTAAGAGGGTTAAAAGGCCTTATTTCTAATCAATAATAACTTAATAATCCGTCAAGTACGAGTATAACTCGTAGTATGAGATCTTCGTACATATCTAGACGTCAAATTTAAGTGTAGATAGTATTTCTTTAAAACATTTACAAATATTAATTTTTATAATATAAATACCTATTGTATCTATCACAGGCGTAAAAACATGAAGCAAAATTAAAAAATTCTAAAATCAAGGATAATCGCTAAAGTGTCACAACCCTGGCATAATTTTTTAAAAATCCAATATTTCATAATTTTAAGTGCAGTTGTTTCGGAAACAGATGGGTTGCAATTTTCTTCAGTATACCTTTTTATACGTATACTAACACTTTATGAAAAAAACATTTCTTTTGTGTACAATACTGTAGTATAATATTTATAGAGCTTTAATGGTTTAAAACTTTGATTCAAAAATACACCCGACAAATTTTGACTTCCATAATTTTAATTGTTGTTAGCCATTATTCGTAATTTAAAAAAAATCTTATTCCTATACTACATCTCCATTTACATACTATAAGCTATATGACGATAAAAGTTTCCCATAGATTGGATGAACATTTTTTGAGTCAAATAAAACAAGCTCTATAATACTTTTTATGTAATTATATTTCGTTAGTTTCATATATATCAAAGACATCAGGCATCTTAATATTTTTAAACTTTGTAAAACTTTTTTAAAGTCTTTTGTGAACGTGCCTGTATTTACCCAACTGCGGCGCAGCACAGTATTTGTATCTATATGTGGATGTTCGGACGTAGCCCAAAAACTGCTGAATCGATTTTAGCAAATGACCCATTCTGTATGTATTTAAGGTAAAAGCATCACAGGCCACGGCAGACAAATTTTGGCGGACTTGCAACAAAGAACAGAATTGAAAAAAAATTCGCGTATCTTATCGAAAAGGATGTCATTCGACAGGCCTTTAAAAATAATTACGATGTTTCTCTAATAATTTTTTCATAAATTTGTAAAAATAATCAAGTTTGCTACAAATAAAAAATACTATACCCGATTTCGAACTATGTGTATGATAATAAGCTACCAAAAACTGTAAAACAAAAACTTGTTTTTCTACTTTTCAATTTATCCTAACGTAGTCGGGTTTTAGTTTTTTTTTTCAAATTATTGTGCTTAAACTATTTCCACGAAAATTAATTCGACCACGACATTTAAAATTTTTTAATATATTTTTCACATACTGCAGTTAGTTGCCTTGTTCAGTCGGTTGTTGGCATCGAATTGCCTCGATTAATTTAGACGAATCGATTTTATTTTTAAATTATTTTTATTTCATGAAATAAATAAAAGTAATAATACAACACATTAAAGTGACCTTATAATTTCAAATCTTTTTAAAAAACGTTTCTCTCGTGTTTAAGTAACGTATGATGTGATGGAATATTAATAAGAAATATAAATTCCAATTTAACGCTATTCGTTTTAAATTTATTTTAAACGCAATCTACCGTAAGACTACTAGGCTAAAATATTATTTTGGATATCATTTGATGTAATAGTTTAGACAATTGTGACGTCGCATGATTTGTATAGTTGACATCAATGATCAATATTTAATGTACGAGTACAAGAAATATGTTAATAATTCTAGTAGGTTTTATTCAGTCTTATTTACATTTGATATCTTCAGCCCTGATATATTATTCAGGGTTATAACACAAATTTCTAAAAAAATGAATACTTAAAAATACATTGGTCACTGCGGATTAATAAACGTAAAGAAGCAAAGGAAAAATCCCGCCTCGAAGAACACTTGATGTATGATCCTTTATTACGATAACTTTACAAAAAATTACTTTTGTAAAGGACAAAGAGACTCATTCCGAAAATAACTTGCGTTTAACATGCTCTCTCCGCATATATCATAAAATTCTTTTGACACTAAAAGTAACGCCTTTTGTTAATCATATTTTCAGAGTCGGTGAGAGAAACCATTGTGTGTTCTCACACAACGTCGGCGTATACATTTGCTTTTTTCTTTGTATTATTATTTTTACATAAGCAAATTTACGGGCGAGTTTGTGTCTGCGACAATTGTTTTTCGGGCAACTTTACTCATTATAAGACATTCACTAAATGTAAATTCGTGCGGATTAGAGGAACGTTTTAATTTCTCTATTTTATTCCGGCTTTGTCCATATTTATTTTATAAAAGCCATTTTGCGGTTTTCTGGTTCATGTCTTCAATTGTTGAACGAGGAATTTGATATGTGAGGATATATCTTTATTGTATATGTGACGAAGATGGAATGTGTCTTTACCACTCCATCTTTCTACGATATTACTTTGCATCGAATTGTTTATAAATAATTACCTTTATGTTCAAATATTGCGGTTGTGTTGAAAATACACACTAACTATAACTAACTGATCATAATAATATTTAGATTAAAATTTGCATTTTTATTCCGCATAATATAACTTTTGTTCTATATGCAATTTTATTAATGTATGTCTAATGATAAATACAAGAGTGATTTGAAATATGATCCAAAAAAGTATGTTAATAACATTAACTTCAGACACAATCCAGGATTGTTTTATCTCCAACTTCCTTGACCATATCATTATTATTACTTGATCTGTAAATTTTTAATTAATACGCAAATTATTTTGATTTCTTTATAAATAACTATGTAAACAAATTATTATCAAATGGTAAAAGAAATGTTTAATTATATTTTATATATTATTATAGATATATTATACATTTTAATGTTCCTTTACAATTTAATTGCAATTATATTAAATTTCCTAAAATTTACATTTATATATATATATATATATATATATATATATATATATATATATATATATATATATATATGTATATATATACATATAAATATATATATATATATATATAAATATATATATATATATATATATATATATATATATATATATATATATATATATAAATTGTTTGAAAAAGTGTAACCCTGCTAATTAATAACGAAATAAAATACATAAATAAATAACATTAAATGATGCCATATAATTCTACAATGCACTAACAGCACAGTGTATCTTGCTTCGCATAGGTTGGTACGAAAATAAGTTCACATTCAAAGGTACCGTACGCGTAGTGGATATCAGCGGTCTAACGGTCACAAGAATAAGGGTTTACATTGTTGGCAGCCATTTGCACTTGCAGCCATTGTCAAGTAAAAATTGCAAAATACCACATAGTAATAATAAATTTATAAATACAAAATTTTCAATATGTACATAAGGGCTTAGCTTGCATGGAATACTGACACCACGAAAAGTGTATTTGAATGATTTTCACACAATTACGCCTCAATGTCTTGATTTTCATCAACTTGGTATCGATAATTTAGGGATCGAATTTAAGGATCGATCAAATATCGTAAACTCTTCAACGAAGTGCATATAAAGTGTTTGACAATGAATTACTTATTCCAAATACGACCGACCGTCTAATATTTATTGTGCATACATTAGTTTTGCCTCACGTGAAAATAACATTTTCTAATAATTGTATTCACACAAGGGGGTTAGCATCGTCTCGGCTGCGCAAATTTGTCATCCTCTCGACGTGCTGCTTTTCCCGTAAACAGATTGACAAACCGCTTTTCCATCGCGGTTATGTAATTTAAGGGTGACATTTTGTGTCCCACGTTGCGTCCTTCTGTATTTATAATTTTCATTGAAATCCATGTCACGTGGCGAGTTGAAGGAGCAAGATGTGTCTTGTCGTTGCAGATCAGGTGACATTTTACATTTTAGCCCTGTGACATGGTGGGAAAAGTTAAAATACAAAAATAGTAATTATTAATATTATTAAGCTCAAATTTGGAATAAAGAATAAACATTAGTTTTCCATTTAGGACAATTTTATAAAGTACAAGAAAAAAGCGTATACATTGTGTACTGTTTATGTGAAATTGACGAAGATAATGAAAACAAATAAAAAATTGTACTGATTTTATTTTGTTTTGATAATACTGCAATTATTGATGTGTAAAATTATAAATTTAATTGAAATAGATTTCATGCTAGTGTTTTGTAGGAATGTAAATTTGTGTTTTTCGAATTAAATTTTATTTTTTTTCTTTCCAGCACCACTCACATGGAAAAGTTTTATTAGGAATTTACCATTTATTAAAATATTATTTTAGAAGGCATAAATTGTTTTATCCATGTTCGTAGACAATTAAAACTTGCAAGTTGACCTATCGAATAAATATGTCCTTTGCCGCGCATCGAAAAAAATCGCTACGGTAAAACTAATTATCTTTTTGTGTTACAACTTTGTTTGATGAATTTGAAATAAAGTTTTGAAAAAAAGTTGTATAATTTGTGTGATAATAATGTAATAAATTATTCAAAAGGAAGCCCGGATTTTTTTTCTTCATATATTACCGTATTACTCCCTAAAATCGGCTGAAATGATACATATCTCCTGAGTTGTGTGCTTTTATTTATACATGCTAAATTTACAAAATATATATAAAGAATAATAAAAATATTACGTTTATCTGATAAACGACAGTATTTTAAAATTAATTATAACCTTCTTTTGTCCACGGCGCATTTTTGCGACTGAGATATATCGTCGTTGGTTATAATGCTTTGGTTAGAAACATATTTTTTTATCACCTTATCACGAAAAAATAATATACCGGATGTAGGAAAAAAATTGTCCTGCTATTAATATGTAATATTATTGAATATATTTGGCGTTAATTTTGTAGATATTCATTATTCACAATTAAATTAAACTACATGATGTAGTATTATTTCTACTTTCTTTAAGTTCTTTACGACGACCTAGGTTTCGTTGTATTACAACATCTTCAGGTGGGCTATTTGCAAAGATTCGTTGCTAATAGCCCACCTGAAGATGTAATACAACGAAACCTAGGTCGTGCTAAAGAACTTAAAGAAAATAGAAATAATACTACATCACGTAGTTTCATTTAACTGTGATGTAATATTATAAATACTTTAGTCAACCATGCTCTCTTTCCAATTAGCATGTAACATTATGTTTATATACATAAACAGAGAGAAAAAGTATGTCGGACTATGACGCCCCCTGGGCCGTCAAGCGCTATATTAGTCAACGCGACCTTCAGCGACATCTGTAATAAATTAAATGCATTTAACGCCATCTGCTGTTTTTTGGGTGTACATATATACTTGGGTGTACATATATATATATATATATATATATATTTGTATATATGTACGTAAATGGTTTTTAAGGGTCTTAAAAATGGCATAGACTACTGGAGCTTAATAAAAGTAACGGAGTAAACAACCAACCCCGCTTCAAGAGAAATATAATGTATGCTATATTTACAAAAGTAAAGGTTAAAAGACTCGTTCTGAAAGTGACTCACTGTCATAAATTTTCTTTTTGCATATAATATACCCTTTTTTGACACCACAAGTAACGCCTTTTGTTAATTATATTTCCAGAGTCAGTAAAAAACATGTGGTTTCATTCACGTTGGCTCTATAATTTAATATGTTTTTTGGTTTACTCATTGTGAGATAGGCATTTCGTTCTAATTAGTATAATTTCAGATATTTCAGGATGGATGAGATGTTAAAAGAAAATTTTTAAAAATCATTCTGCGGGTTTTTTTTCATATCTTTGATTAGAGTAATAAGAGTCTGATACATGAGGATATATATTAATTGTATGTAATGTACATATAGAATATCTTTACCACTCATCTTTCTTTGTTATTACATAGCATTGTTAGTTAAAATTGAAAATATACCCTAACTAAACATGATCATAGAAGGAATAAAATTAACAACTTTCCTCATTAATACCATAAAATAAACTTCGTTATTTGAAATTTCATTAACTTTTGTCTAGTGATAAATATAAGAGTGAAATAAAGTACAACCAAAATGTTGAATTAGTATGATTAGCCTCAGGTCGTAACAATCGCATTAACCTCAATTCTCAGCAAAACTCTCCGTCACGTCCTTTTATTTATTTGATCTAAGTATTCTAAATTTGAATAAACATTTTTGGACAACATAGAATGAAACATGGAATTAAAATCTTCCAAATTGAAATTGTTTTGACAGCTGTTAAATAACTATTTAAAAAGTTACTGAATACAGGAAAATGTTTCGTTCAGTAAGATTTCGGGTGAAATTTTACTTTTTTATATATAAACATAATACATTTTGTATTCCCAGAACCTCCCAGAAAATTTTTATACTGTTCGTGAGTTCCTAATTTTGCTTGTAAACTATTAATGTTTTTGCTTTGAATCTATTTCCTAAGATAATTTTTGCATATTGCATGTCCGAATGGCGCGTGCACTATGTGTTTGTTCAACTGATGCCGTCTAGACGAGATAATGTGATCTCATCTTAAAGTTCAAAGTAATAGCATCAGCCTGATAACGTTAAATTAAATGCTACTGACTAAACTGCTACTCTTACACTTACTGTCAGTAGAAGGTAAACACTTAGATAGAAAGTTCAATATACACTTATATATATATATATATACACTTATATATATATATATATATATATATATATATATATATATATATATATTTGTATATATATATATATATATATATATATATATATATATATATAGAATATAAAGTGTTGACGAAGAATTACGCGAGAGGAATCGGAAGACAAAAGTATATAATTTACTGTAAAATACACTAAAGTAAAATGAATATGTATATTTTCTGAAGTGTAATATTGCTAAATAAATAACAAAATAAAGGCATATTTTATCTATTTAACCTGGAATAATTTTCGTCAAACTCGGAATACAATTAGGTCAAGATACAAACTAATATCTAATCCTAGAAATACCATAATTCTTATAGAATGATGCTAGATCAACCGTGTAGATCAACCGTATTACAAACCCGTGTTGAGAACCCACAACCTGCATGTAAATTCGGTTTTAATAAGACACAAATACAGACACGAAATACACTTTTCTAGGTGGGGACAAGCTTCACCTCGGCTTACGCAAATTTGTCTTACTTTCGACGTGCCGCTTTTCCCGTAAGTAGGTTGACGGCTCGCTTTTCCATCGCGGTACTTGACAAGTGATATTTTGCGCTCTAAGTTTTGCTATGCTGTTATATAATGTTGATTGAAAACCATGTCGCGTATGAGCCAGGCGTGTATTTGTTGCAGACATTTATTTATTTATTTATCTACTTTAATGTATCTAATTTATACATATGGTGGACTTATTGCTACGAGAGCAATCTCTTACAACCAACCATGACATCAGTCCAGCAAAGGCCGTATGCCTTGTGATCAACATTTAGGGTGAAGTTTCAGATTTTTACCTTACCACGTTGTGGGAAATATTGAAATAACAAACAATTATGATTTTAAAATATTATGTTTACATTTGGAATATAGAAGAAAAACTAGTTTTCCATTTAGACCAAAATTTATAAAGTGTAAGAAAAAGTGAAACTACTCTTTAATATTAGCTTGAAATTGACGACAGTTGTAAAAATAACTGAAAATTGTACAGATTCTTTTTATTTTTGTAATACGGAAATTATTGATAAACAGGATAATATATTTAATTGAAATTGATTTTGTGTGAATTAAATTTTCTTTTATTTTTTCTCTATGCTACTTATAAATAAACGCTTTATTCAGAGCTTAATATTTGTTAAATTATTATTTTAAAAGGCTTAAATATTGTTATTTACATTGTATCCTATTATTTAGAGTCTGGCACCCAAAAACTTGCAATAAAAATATACGAATATAAGTAGGATTTGTGGTTTGAAAAGGATTCTAAAAAGTTTGATTAATAATAATAACATAAATAATAATAACATAACATAAGGCCATTTTTTTAGTAAAATTTGACACTAGAGTCAAAGTCAACACAAAACTTTGCAATTGTAACACAACATTTGTTAAAACAAATTTTTTTAATTGCTTTCTTTATTGGAAAAAAAAGAAAATACATTAAAAATAAATATGCGCTTCAATTTTCTTCTTAGTCTCTATACTTTTAGTGGTGTTTTTTTACAGATTAAATCAAATATCTGCTAAAAACGTTGCCAAGCACAAACTTCAGTAACAACGGCCACACGCAGTTTTCACTAAACGTTAGCTTCTGTTTATTTCTTGGAGCAATCTTTTCTTCAATAACGGTTTATCTGGTCTCTGTACCATGGCAACATATCGATTTAGAGCCCACACACTATCTGGAAATTTTCTAATTATTTCTGAATAAAATATGTTATAAATGATAGTCAGATAAACTGAATTAATTTCATTGTATTGCAATCATTAAAAATTGTATCTTCATAGTTTTAGTTAGTTCAGAACAAATGTGAATAAAATTATCAACACCGTGTATATTCATATAAACTGTTATAAAATAATTACAAACATTGCCCTGTTCACGATTTTATGGTCTTCCGGCTAATATTTATTGCTTTACCTCGAAACCAAATGAAATCAGAAGTATGAAATTTGGTATTTTTTTGAAATATAGAGAAAATTGTTATACCGGAAAATAATACTTAGATAAGCAGAGGGACAAAAGTGCCTCGAAATTATTCGTATAAATAGTTCACATACATCATTAAAAAAGAAGTGCGTGTGTCTGTTATAATTGTATTTGTGCAGTCGACAATATAGACCCTTATGGGCTTGCCCCTCGTACGACATCGCCCCATCCGTGCAAATTTGTTTTTCTCTCGACGTCATATTTTCGCGTAAGCAGATTGACGACGAGTTTTTCGTTGCGTCTGTGTACAATATTTTAAGGGCAACGTTGCTCGTTTATGGCAAGGCTGTTAACCTCAACGATGTGAAGTCAAACAAAACATGGTGATATCAGCAAGGAAGAACGGCGTAACTCACTTTTTGTAACTTGACAGGCGAGCGTGACAAAATTCGAAAATATCAATTGAAATTACTTAATTTTCATATTTGAGATGACTTTTAGACAGTGTTGCAAGGAAAAAAATAACTATAAGAATACAGAGAATGAAATATAATTGAAAAACCCCAAATTCAAAACCCAAAATTCCTGATAATGTTCTTTCATAGGTGCATCGATGGAGTCCATATTGAATGGAAAGACGTTGATATTACGGTTTTACCCTATTCTGCTTAATTTTCTAAATTACCTCAATATGTACGATATTTTTTCGTTATAATTTATGTTTATTTTTGTGATGGATCATATTTTTTTAATTCAATGTCATGTATAACATGAATATTCCTTAATATGAACTTTTTTCATGGAATTATTTTAAGACTTAAACATTTACAAAAAAATTAATTAGGACGCGTTTATATCATTACAAATATTAAACACATAACACACCAAACATTTCTTTACTTGTACTCAATATGGAAATGTATTTTATTTTTATTTTTATCTTTATAACTAGAAGAGGGACATGGCTTGTCTAGAATTAATTCAATTGATTGCAAATCGTTTTACATTTTCATGGATTTTATTAATTTGCACTAAAATTAAAAAGAACATAACTTCTTTATTTTGAACTTTTTTATTTTGAACTTTACTTACGTAAACAAGTTTATTTGTTAAACTGAGTTATATGCAATTTTTGTAATGTCTGTACTATTTGGAAAAAAAATATTGGTCACTTTTACGGAAAACGTGAGGTTCATGTCCCATTTGCCTCAATTTAAATAATACCAGGCAACATATCATAATAATGGGGGTTAATATTAAATATTTCTTTGATTTTTGTATCTAAACCTGTAAACATCTTCAAATTTCGGGATAAACTACATTCCTAAACTACAAACAAAAATGTTAACAAACAATCGCCAGTTCTAAATATGAGCAACCTCTTAATGCTGTAACTATTTCCTAGAGACTGGTATTTTCAGCTATACCAGAGCTGAGTATTATCAGCATGCTTTTACGGAGTAAATTATTATATGTATTATAAGGTCAAGTTTGGAATCAAATGATCAATTAAACACATACCTGCAGATTTATATGAGTTATGAAAGAGAGCATAGGCAATGAAATAATAAGAACTTCAAACTACTATTAACAGGTTTAATGCTAGAACGTAGAATTTATTTACAACTTATAAACATTAAACTTTTTAAACCCGTTTTAAACTCACTTATTTATAAACAGTTTAACATTTACATGGAATACAATATCTGAAATTGTTTTCCAAAGTAACTTCCATCATTATTAATACAGTAGATCTTTTCGTACACGCTGATATATTGACGTAGATCTTTAGTCAAACGCCCATATTAACTTTAAATGTTTTATATTTGTAAATAACTAATGTATATTTTGCTTATTGTGTATACTAGATACTTTTATTGTGATAACTTTTTAAAGTTCAGTTGCATATAGAGTGGAGGTCAAAAAGTCCACGGAACAGGAGGATTGAAAGTTAAATAAAATAATAGAACTGTTTTTCTTTTTATTAATATAATTTTCTTTAAGCTCAATACATTTATTAGATCTGGAAATTAACTTTTCTAAACCATAAGAAAGTTTGTCTTTGCCCTGAAAATAAGTTGAAATTGAAAATGTGGAAAGATGTTTTTTCTTCAGACAAATATATTCAAATGAATTTTTTTCTACTTTTCGACAATATTTGAGGTGGTGGCCTCAATCGGCCGATCTGGATGGATGTCGTCTTCAATAATAACTTCCATTTCACTCATGATGGTTTAAGGAGTTTTTCCTTGCTTGGCGAGGAATTTACTCCCATCGCGTAATTCGATTTGCTCCACGTTCTCAGTACATTTCCAGATTTACTTTTTAAGAAACTAATATTTATCAACGAATAACCTTAGGGACTTAAAATTTCACTTATATACCTCTAATGAAATCCAAATTAGCCAGGTATAAGAAAGAATGTATGGCTTCTTCCCTTTTCTATTATTCCACAGACTTTTGGACCACCCACCACTTTAGTATTTTAGGTTAAAAATAAAAAATTACTGTGAACTTATTATTTCGAACAATTTTTCTCCTTTATTTTGTTTTGTAGCTATGCAAATTGTTATCAGTTAAATATAACAAAAATTGTTTCGACGATATAAATTGTTTTGTCCATTTTCATCAAGATAAAAATATTGTTGCCATATTTTTTTCGAATTACATCGAAATCGGTAAGAAAAATGCCATAAGTTAAAAAAAAGGTGAGTTTCACAAAATACGCAATCATATAGACATTAAGTACAAATTTGTAACTTAAAAATTACATGAAAAAACTATAGAATTGAATTATGTACGTATAATTAATCAATATGCAGACGTTCTTATAAAAGCATTATACAAAACAAAATGTAAGGTATAAAAGGTAAAACGAAATATTTAAAGTGTAAAAAACATATGTATAAATAATATAATAAAACATATATATAAAGTTAAAGCTTAGGTAATATAAAAGTAAAACGTGAAGTGTAAAACCTATATGTGAAGCTCAGGCTTAAAGTAAAAGTTTTGATTGTGAAATGTTAAACGTATGTGCAAAGTTTAAACCTAGGTAAAGTTAGGTGCGCATCTTTACACGTGATTGTGAATGTGAAATGTTTGTGTAAAAACTTAAAATTAGATAAGACTGCTTGCATATCTTTGAGTACAATTAAAAGGTATTCAGTAATATGTAAAATACGCGAAATGTGAAATGCTAGTAAAAAAAAATTGAATTTAAATATCTGTATAAATGTACATGTATATGCGTGTGTGTACGTGTGTGTGTGCGTGTGTGTACGTGTGTGTGTGCGTGTGTGTACATGTGTGTGTGTGTGTGTGTGTATGTGCGTATGCGCCTGCGTTTGCTGTGTGTGTGTGTGTGTGTTTGTGTGTGCATTACTCTACATTAACAGGAAAATGTGGTTTAATTGTCATATCATATTTATCGCTAGGGTATTTTTGACATGCTTTTATTTACTTCACTTTTATATATTTATGTATGTACGTAAATATGTATATATGTATGTGTGTATATAAAAATAATGGAATCTTTCAAGTAAATTTTCCTCCACGTTCAGACGTCTGGATTATTTAAAATTTTGCACACGTATAAAAATTAAAAAAATAACTTTCATGTAAAAACCGTGGAGTACTCGAGATCACTAGTCGTAAATTTTTCTATCGCCAGCTATTTACGAAGGTAAACTAATTATGAAAATATAATTTGAGAGCACCTTGACCTTTTTACATGAAAGTACATTTTTTTGTCATCAGAAACATCCTTTCGCTTTTGACCAAAGTCTTTATATTTAAAGATTATTTTTTATTTCATATTGCTACAAAAGTTTGTTTGACTCAAAATTTTACTATTTTAGATGAAGTATCTGATTTGAATTTATGTCGTATTTACGTTCAAACTTTGCATTAATTTTTTTTGAGCCAGTATAATTAGGAATCATGAAGAATTAATTGTCTACTTTATAATAATTGTCTAAATTTGTCTATAATATTAGTTTATTCTTTCACTCTCGATTAAAATCAGAAATTAATCAAGTTAACCCTTACCCTACAAACCTGCCCTTGAATGAAAATATTTAAGCTCCACTAATGCCAGATAAGCATCTAGATGTTTCCACCATGAAACGCGCTCGTTTTCATAGTGGTAATTATACCATTAGCTCGTTTTAGTAAATACTTTATATAATCTTAACATACCGTAACATGTTAAGAAAGGTATATTATGATTTTATTAACCTCGGAACACAGTTGCTGTATAATCCACCTTCCATGCCATGTAAATAATTATTTTTTGTTGGATTGTGTGATATTATAACGTAGTGCTTTGCTCCTCGTACACCACATTAATTTATTTCCCTATTCTCTCTCTCTCTCTCGCTCTCTTTCTCTCTCCAAATATGTTTATTATATACTAAGAAGGTATTTACGTTGTTACAGTACTCAATTTTTTTACGTTCAAAATAATAATCCAAGTGAAGCTACAAGGGGAAAAACAGGAAAAATATTAATTTAAATTCAAAACACCATTCGCTTTGGGCAAAAAGAAAATAAAATGTAAATTTTTTCGCATATTTATGATATGTCCTTATCTTCGCTGAAAGCACTTCAGTGTGAATTAATAATGCTTTGTTTTAAGTAGCTTGTTTTTACCAACTTGCTCTATATTGCATATCTAAATATCGTATGCATCATTTCTTTATCCATTTAAAGTCGCCTAGAGAAAATGATGTGGTTGGTTCTTGCAATTCAAACTTAAAACAATTTCGTTCATTCAAGTCTAAATTTGATAAGGTAAACAAAATCGTTACATATTTTAAGTAGTAAGAAGGATTTTAAATTAATTTTTGTTTATATATAAGGGAAGAAATATTTGACAATTATTTAATATAGTTTTCGTTCTGTTTCCATCTCTCTTTTGCCTTGACACATGATAGAATTTTTTAAAACTTTAGGATTTTCTCTATGCATAATACTGATTGTTAAAGACGTAAATACTTGAAAACATTTTAACAGGTTCGAAGTGATGCATTAATCCATGTTTTAATTTATTGATCAATTTCGCTTCACGAATCCTGTTCCACTTTTTGTACTAATGAATTAAGCCTTTCACTAAATTTAAAACAGTGTCTCTATTTTATTTAAGCATGAACTTTAAACCTTGTTTTACTACTAAAGCTTCTTTTAATCTGCTAGTTATAAATGAGTCTTCTTTGTATCTACGGCGACCTTTTTCCCTCAGTATTGATTCATTTATTCGCAAAATGATTTTATCTTGTAGGATATCTTTTAATATAATAGTATTAAGTTGTTCCACGTGGCAAGTAAACGAGATCACAAGGTAAGTTTCAGAGGTTATGGAATATCACGTGAAATATAACCTCATTTTTATTTGCAGTGAAAGGGATTAATTTCATTAGCAGCAAATCCCGATCTGCCGATATAGTGACTCCCACTTGTATTTTCATATCTCCCACTCTTATCCTACTCTTATAACATAGCAATAAAAATGGGATAGTTTAGCGATCGTGTATTTTGACCAAGCTCGCAAGAAACTCATTCTCACCGTTCATTCGGAATATTTAAAAAAGTTAACAACTTATTTATTTCAAATGTTATTATTTGATTAAACGGTGAGTTTCGCCCCATCATTAGCTTACTAGATATTACCTATTTTTCTGGATTTCCCGTATTTTTAATGATATTTTAGGTATTTTGTGTGAAGAAAAATTGTCTTCTATTTCTGAAATTCGCAGTGAACAAGGTCATGCACCTACAAATTTAATAGAGACCACATGTATTTTAAGGACAGGCATTCGAATACAGCCAAAACATCAATGGCAATGGCATCTGAGTTGTCAAACTAAAACTGAAGTTAATTTTAATGAAAATAAAAATGGACGTATTTAAAATAATGTAATAGGTACAATATGAAGAATTTTTTTTATGTTTTTTTTTTAATCAATCGAGAAATCAATGGGAAATGTCACAAAAAATGTTTAAAAATACCTCTGGTTTCTGGGAATTCATGCCCCTAATTGATGTATTACTTTGAAAATATCTAAATATTCTAGAAGTTCTTAAGGGAATACATAAAATAAAGAATAGGATTGTTTTTTTCCACAATTCACGTAAATTTTCTGAATGTTTTTTTTATTTGTTGTGCGCAATTTCCATATATCGATGTTTCCAATCTAATCGCTACGCGGCGTTCGTTTTCATTGTAACATTCACCGGGTCAGTAACTATTTCTAGCTTAGTCACCTTTAGGCAGTCGACAGGTTTTTTGTTTTTTTTCTGCACGTTGCTATTACACTTCGTAATTTTTAATAAAACACAATGATATTTTCATCGCAATGATAGGTTAATATTAACATACTCCGAGTTAATTTAATCGTATAATAATAATAGTTTCTAAGCACGATAATATTTTTATTTTCATTAACTAACACATTTTTATAAATAATTATATATATATATATATATATATATATATATATATATATATATATACATATATATATATATTTATTTATTAAATCCCGTAGATAATAAAGGCATATTTTTGAGATCCAAAATAATTACGTAACTTTCTAAGGTGTAATGCAAAGAATAGACATACCGTTTCGAAAATGACTATATATTCTGTAAATATATAGATGATTATGTTATATTATGATAAGATTAAGATGATGATATTAAACAATTTTTACATTGCACCAACTATTGATATAAACTTTGTGCAAAATTGATTATTTTCCCACTAATAAGCGTAGTAAGACAATGTTTGGCTTCAAAATAATTCACGCTGCCTTTTTTTGCCTATTGTTCTGTCCCCCGTAGCCAGGACGTAACTTTTGTTATATTTGATGAAAGAACTTTTCATGAAACAGACCTAAAATGTAATTTCATGTAACTTTTCATGGCCTTTGCGTACATGCGCTTGAAGAAATTAAGGGAAAAGGTACAGAACGCTTAATATTTTTCGATGCTGCTTAAAAGAAAATTATACAAAGTGATTAAATACACGTCGCACTTATGATAAAATATCTTTTTCTAAATTTAACTGTTAATATAATATTTTTAACCAAAATAATTCATTTAACTAAATTTAAATTTTTGTACACGTTTAATTAAATTTTGTACTTTACTTTTATAGTTTTTGAGCTTGCCTATTTGTCAACATCATCTACTTATCCACTTCAATTGAAATACTCCGCTATATCAATCAATGATTATAGTTTTACTTAAAAATAAATCTTACATAAATACGATTTTCAAACGTTATTTTAAAATAGTGGTGTTATAATGAACTAAACCAATTTTTTGAGAAAAAATATTAGATACAAGTTTTTTATTAATAATATAACTTTTTCTTAACTGTTTTGTAACTTTGAACTAGAGGGCTCTTACAACATTGATTTGGCCCTTATATTGGTAATCACCAAATATTAAAATTTATATGATTACTTTTGTATACCAGAAACTCGGCACTCTCAATCAATGACTATCATGCCAGATTTTGTTACGTGGGGTTTAATAATATAAAAAATATTTGCAGAAGCCTCACTTATCATTCAAGTAGTCTAATCTATAATTGTACTGGTAAGCGTTTAGATTTCTAGCGTCGTTGCGCTGCTAGTGTTGTATCTTTTAACATGAGTACTCTTCATACTTCAACACATGAGATAATTTTTGGGACCAATCCTGGTAATTTCATGGCGAGATTGGAACATATTCGACAACAAAAGTTATAAATTCTAAATTTCAACCCAAAATAATCCATTGCGATACTGTATTAAAACACTCACAATATGGATCAAACTGTTGTTAACCTGACATGAGTCCGGAAGTGTTTGAGGTAACCAAGATGTCCTTTTTGAATGACTTGATATTCTCTTGTGCTGAACTCAAGAAGCTTAAGAGATTTTGTAAGGTTTTAAAAAAAAAACAGCGGGAAGTGGATGACCGAGAGGAAAAATTTACTAAAATCTCTTGTTTTCGGTGATGTTTGCAAGAAAAGGATTACAACTAATTTTGCTTCTCGTGTAAAATATCTCCATGATTCTTGCTGTATGTTATAGTATAGATAAGGGAGAAATCGAAATTAAGCAACTAGAAAAAAAGGAAAATATTAGTATTAAAGTGGGGTTTGTTCGTGGATAAGCAATTGGCAACTCGGAACTACACCCGATGGCAAGTATGCAAATGTTATGATAGTCATAATTGGTATTACCCAATACGAGGCCAACTTCTTATTATTCGCGAAAAGATCTACATGCTTGGTATTTGGTTTGGGAAAAATAGACCTAGTAAAATTCACAATATTTACCGAGATGACCATTTTTGGAAGTTAAAAATAGAAAGCAAATTAGTGATCTTTTGTAACGATGGTTTGCTTCCAGAATTGGTAGACCCGTGTATCTTTCGGTTGATGGATATTCGAGATCCACCTTATATTACATCTATGGAAGAAAAGAAAAAAATGGTTGACAAGCGCTTTGAATGAGAAAGTAGGAGTATAGACTAAAAGGTTGTAGAAGGATGAGACTGTCATTGTTACTCTGATTTAATATCATTGATTTAAATTTTGGCATTTGCTGCACAGTTGGTGGGAAAAAGCAATTGATTTCTCAGGAAATTATATTTTACTCATTCGCAGCGAGTAGAATGTTATTAAAGAGGAATCACAAAATTAATTGTATATAAATATATGTATTTATAAAAATTCAATATAGGTTTAAAATTATAAAAAACTGTAAAACATGTGATGGACGGAAACGACGAAATTAGATGATATATGAATTCCCTAAAATTAGTTTTGTTGCACGTTTTGCACCAAAAAACAACTCAAGTTTTATGATTATATTAGAGGAACCTATATCAAAGGCTAAATTCACATCCCGTATCAAAAGACTTACAAAGAAATTATAACAGAAAATTACTTATTAGATTCACTAAAATAATCGATATAATTTTAAAAGTGTTCTGAATGCGCTCATATTGTGCCGAGCATGTAAGTGTAATTATGCATAATAAAAGTTTAAGAGCATCACTGTGGACGGACGCGCGGTTATATGGGCATGCGAACTGAAATATTTCCTGGAGTATACTTGTTCTTAATGAAGAACAAATAAAGATAGTGAGTAAATACTAATGTAGCTCCCAACGCAAACGTCACCAAAACAAATATAATCTTCATTAAAATATATGCAGTGAATTTAATGTAAGTTATACTATGTAACATAAACGAATTAATTACATTATGTAACATAAAAGAACTTTTTCCTTTTTTATTTCTATTCAAATCACCGGTTTATTTCATATTTTCACCTTACAGAACAACTCACTAGTGGCAACTGGAGTAAAGCACCTGAAACTAAAATACATATTTTACTAAACCTTCTGTCATTATCATCGCTCATGTAAAATATTTCTAATAAAGGAAAATGTATGTGTATCAGCGTGTTGTAAGATACTTAGCAGATAAGAAAAGTACGATTTCTTTTAAGTCACTAATCAAAATTTTAAGAATTGTATCAGAAAGTTGTCCATTATTCTATGCGCATTTATATCATGGTCCATAGATTACTGCACTAACAACTGCAGTAATCAATGTAAAATTAGACCTTTAACATTAAAAGCAGCCATTTTTGTCGACGCATCAACTGTTAACTTTTTGGTGAGGTTCTGAACCTAGAGCTTAATAGTTTTTATCAAATAGCTTTTCTAATAATCCCGCTTTACAATAATATGCTTTTTTATTAGAACGAGTGCGGAGTGTTAATTTTACGTATCCCAAACCCATTTTAAGTTTGTGACCTTAACTTCCCGAGTTTGAGAGAAAAATGTGATATTTATGTCTTTAATTGGATCTGTATACGTTATGTAAGATATATTATCTATGACCTATACGCGAATAATCATAATACACAAACCCATACTTGATGACGCATAAAAACACAGGAAAACGCAAACAAGCAAGATAAATATAGTTCCAACTTTTGTCGCAGCCATCCCTAAATAAAACTTCTCTTGCAACAAGATTAAACAAATTAATTTTTGGTTACTGAAATTTCTGCTCCAATTTATGTCATTTCGCTGTAAATTTGACTTAGCAGATGTTAATTATTAAGTTTTTATTTATTGTCACAAAAACACGGGAAGTAAAATTTCAGATTTAAGATGACATAAATTGGAAAACCGATGGGATAACTTAAAGTTTGTGATTTTGTTTCTTTTCGTGTAAGAATCAAAATTATAATTAGAAAATACATTTAATCTTCTCTTTAAGTTTGGTGATATTTTGGAAGATCTCGTATTGTTTAATTTTTTCTTTTTATATTTTATTGTGATTGGTTTTTAGTTGTTACTGTTCCTTAGGGTGAATAGCTGGCTTGAAATATTTTAGTAGGTTTTGTTGGTTTGTATTGCATTATGAGCATGCGATGGCAGGTAGCGCTAGGTGTATAAGTTGCTTAAGGAGCTCCTTACTTGCTGTTACGGTTTTACTGACTTCTTGTCTGACTTCCTTCTTCTTCAATATTTTGTAATCTTGCGTATTTTCCTATACCATGTAGTATATTTTGTTCTTTTTCTGATCATGTTTCCACTTAAAGTGTTTGCTGATATTTTCTAACCTATTAATGTTCTGAAGCTGTAATATACTCTCGTGTATCGTTTTCCACATTTTTTTTACATTTAGTATAATTATTTCATCGTACTTGATTATTGCTTTTTTCATGCCCATTTCATATGTATTTTTAGGCTTTGACTCCCACTATTAAAAAAATGGAACACTCATAGGCTCACTTGGTTATCCATTCGTTCATCTGTCTGTTAAAGTTCTTTCTTCTATGTTCTTTTTTCAGAATCGGTTTAAGATATCGAGTTGAAATTAATACCTATACTGCGGCTTTTAAAATGTTCTTACATTGCATTCAAGTTTTTTAGTTCACACAACGAAAGGTATGACCCTTTAAAACTTACTTTTTATTCGTTTCCACATAGTCTTATTCACTGGTTATTAAAACTTATTTTTATAGGGTATTTCTGGTCGACTTACAATCTTGAAACTTTACATTATTGTTGATCTTATAGCACAAGTGAAAGTAAAAAATCCAAAACTGGCTTTCTATGTGGAGTTATACATTTTTTCAAATGTGCGCCCGTGAAATATGTAGTAGGAAATACATTTTCATTCTGAAAAATTAATATTCGTAAATAGTTTAATTAGAAATACTTTGTTGCGTACATATATATATATATATATATATATATATATATATATATATATATATATATATATATATATATATAAATATATATATATATATATATATATATGTATATATATATATATATATATATATATATATATATATATATATTTGATTAAGCGTTTACTAAATAACTTGTAGTGCAAGTTCTGCTAATACTTGACAGGTTTTTCCGTTTTCCAGTATTTTTGAGGATATCCTTTTCTAACGTAAATATTTTTGAGTTCTAGCTTTATCATGTTATGCTTTTTATTTTTGGATTTAGGGTTGCAAATGTTATGTCAGTTGGACTTACTTTTTTCCCATTAGTCCTAAAATCTTTCGTTGTATTCAAGTTTCTTGGTGTGACTAATCACTTTCAATGTTTTTTTTTCATTTTCGTATATTTTTTCAACGTTTAACTTCTTAAATAAGATTCAGTTTTTCTCAGTTATATTTCCGACAGTATTATTATATTTTGTTTCTTTATTTGGTAGTAATTTTGTTGTACAGGTTTCAAATTGTTTACCTACGATAGATTCAATTTTTATCGTCATTTTTTTTCTCGGTTGTAAAAATATATGTAATTTTAACCTTCTAAGGGGATGGACCGATTTACTACACGAAATTATATTTGGCAATACAATATGCATAGAATGTCTGTCTTAATATAATTACAATTTTATTAAGGTTTTCATCAAGTTTTTGTAGCACTGTTACAATATTTCTTGATTTCCCATTTTCCACACTTTCGTGCCGGCATGTTATTGAAAATCGTAATATGCATATGTTTTAATGAAAATTGTTACTATTGTCGCAAAAAAATTCAAATAACCCTTAGAAAATATTAGTTTATTTTTAGGAATAAAAACTACTGTTGTTTTTCCCCTTGTTTTTATTTTTGGCCTACCTTTCTACTTCATTCTTTTATTTGTTATTGGAAATACTAATTTGAACATATTATTTTGAATTTTTCATTGCAAAAGACTGTACAGCTATTAAAAAAAATTATAAAAGCTCAGTGTCTGCTGTCTAAAATTTTAAAAAAAGTTCCAAAGTTAACGGTCCTCCCCTGTTGTACGATTTTGATGGGATTATATAATGTATTTGAAAAGTATAATAACACATTTACTTCGGTTCATTCATTGGTAACTTTTTTAAGTTAATGCCTCCTAGAAGAAAATATCACTCATTGCATCGCAACAAAGATAACAGGTTAAATAACTTTAAACATGGTTTAAAGAAAGCAATAATAAAACTTCGTTCAATATTTGGCGAGAATACATTACCTTCTTTTTATGAGAAAAGCGACGCATTTAAATTATAATTATGTTCACGAGCACCAACCTTCTTAGGCGTGTACTCGCGTCGTATCGGCTGCGCAAATTTGCTTTTCCCTCGACGTTTCGCTTTTCTCGTAAGCAGATTGACGGACCACTTTTCCATCGCGGTTATATAGTTAACGTATTGCGCTTTTCACCACGCGTTAGTCTACATGGGGTTAGATACAAAACGAGGTCACGTAGCGGGTTAGAGTGGTGAGTTGTGGTCATATATGTTACGGGATATTTTATGTTTTGGCCTTTGGTCGTAAAGGATAAAGTGGCTAGGTTCGGAGTATTTGATGTTTCTTGTACCTTAAATGTAAGGTGAAAAATATAACATTTTTGATTTTTACAAGGTAAATTCTTAATTGTGATGTAGCAATTTATTTTCTTTTTTTTCCCGATAACAGCGAAGTCAGTAGGTAGCTGCTAATCCAATTTTTACAATTGGGATGCCGTTCGATTTTTATAACTAGCTCAAGTAATATAGCCTATTAATATGCTAATATTTGATTTTTCTCCCTAAAACCTATCAGTTCCAATATTAAACGGAAATGGTTTGGTATACAGTTTCAAAACGTGTATATCTTGGGTGAAATTTTTGATAATAACAATACAAAGTTAAAAGGAATAATTTTTTTGAAACCATCATGAAGAATATCAATCAAAAACGTTTGAAAGGTAAATTCGAATACACTTGTACAACACGTGGAGTAAAAAAATTATTAAAGTATGACACAAACAAATTTCTTTCAAGATTTTATTGTCATCGTAGTTGATTAAGCCTTTTCATGTAAAAGTGCGTAGCTTATTTGTCATGATATTAGGGAATAGACCAATTACGATTGAGTAATACTCCATACGCAATAAATATACTACTCTGCCAAAAATAAATTTTGTATTTCTGATTTCATACATAAAACTGCCTTAACTCATCCGTGCACAATGCAAGTATTATGATATGAGAAATGCATTAAAATATTAGGAAAACCGTATCCTTGCATACTTGTTGTTCAAACTAACTATGAAAAAAAAATTAAAATTTACTAGTTACGTCTTCATTATACAAAAATATATATTGAACATACTATAAAAGTCATATACGAAGAATAATATTTCTTTCATCCTTCGTATATTTACATGATTTTTTATTCAATCAATCGACAAACATTGTTTTCTTTTCAATTAATGAATGAAAATTTTATACTACATTTTATTTATCAAGTCTCTGAATAACTTTATTCGTAATCAAGTGAAAACTTTTGGGGGATTTTTGGTAAATACCCATTTATTATTTCATTTAGGAATCGGAAATTGCTCATTGAATTTTAACGTGCCAAAGAAAAAACGTAATTTATATTTCAACTAGGATTTTTGAAATGGAACTCTCATTTAAAATTGAAATTTATATCTAGAAATCAATTATGAATATAACCGAATATTTCATAAAATAAAATTACTATTAGTTATTAGATGGATTAATATCGGTTTGCGTAGTTTTAAAATGATATTAATTCAATAGCTATACATACACATTACTATACAACGTTACTTTTTAATGGATTAGGCGTGGTGATTTAAAATATTAATTTAAGAGTGAAGTTTTGTACATAATACTCATAGAGGATTTTATACCCTAAAAGAGACCTGAATGTTTTTATCGTAAGTCGGGCTGTTTTCGAAATTTTTAATAAAAATTATTTTCCGAAATGGAGGCGGAAGAATAAAATTCCGTCTGTTCGTACCAATTTAAATGTATACTCAGAAGGATCCACAAATTTTATTCGGGTTATATTGATTTATGGACACCTGTAAGATACTCCCTAACTAGTTAATTAAAACCATATTCTTTCGCTTACTTGGCACTACTGAGTTGTTGAGTATTACATTTCAGACCTAAGAACTCTACTAAACGCGCGTTCAGTGTAAGATTCTTTTTTAATGTTGGCAATTCTATATGGTGCAATACCATGCACCTTTTTACGAATACACGTCTCATTTGGAAAATTTTACAAAAAAGTAGACTATCTCCTAATTTTTCTTTAGGTAATAGAACAGAACGGAAAATTAAAAAAAATGTGTTGAGTTTGTAATAAAAAGCAGATTGTCCCTCAAAGATTGGTAATCCTACATTTAATAGCGATTTGATTTTAAGATTACACGTATTGTCATCAGGAATACTTTTAGAAAAAAAATTAAATAACTAGATTCTGAATACGTAAAAGTACAAAAGGACATACGACGCTGAGAAGGAAATTTGTCGTTTTTGTGTTATAAATACTGTTATAAATATTTTCTTCTACTTAACGATCTCAAATTGAGAGTGTATGTGACGAGTACATTGAGATATTATCTCGCGTTACGGTCTGTACGTTGAGGTAATATTTTAATAGCTTTGGGCAATTTTTGAAGTACAAGCTGTCTTCTGTTTCTCCCTACCAAAAAATTCGTATTTTTACACATTTCTAGATTCTAGAAACTTTTACTACACAGGAAGTTAACATTAAGTCTAATAAATAATGATGGTACTGCAGCTACCAATACATAAATATTAAATTAAAAACATTCTATTAAATTAAATACATAAATATTAAATTAAAAACATTCTATTAAATTAAATACATAAATATTAAATTAAAAACATTCTATTAAATTAAATACATAAATATTAAATTAATAATATTCTATTAAATTAAATACATAAATATTAAATTAAAAACTTTATTAAATTAAAAACATTCGACAAAAGTAAACTAAATATGGTCATCTAGTTGAGAATTATGGTGGCTATTTATAAAACAAATGGATGTCACTGTTAAATATCTTAGCAGTACGGTCATTGACTATTTAACCTTCACTCCGTTGTATTGCAGATATTGACTAAACCTCGAAGATTTAAAAGTTCAATAATCCGTTAAAAAATTGGAAAAATTGACAAATTGGAAAATTGACACACACAGACACGTCTTAGTTACTATTTAATTATCTGCATAGATTAAAATTTTTCCACTTATTGTTTATATAGCTTGCTTTATCTATGATACATAAAAATCGGTGACATGTATATTTGCTATGCAACCAAATATATACATATACATACATACATATATATATATATATATATATATATATATATATATATATATATATATATATATATATATATATGTCACTGTCTGAACTTACGCAAGCGAAATTTGGGTAGTAATATACTTTTACAAAACGAACGACAGAAATAGTTATAATAGTTTTTTTATGGTTTACTGAACAATATAAAAAGTCTTGAAGTGGGATGTAATTTTCTATTGTAATTGGTCACATTTTATCATCCATCTTAATTTTTAAATAACTAACATTTGCCGTTATTTTTACTTAGTTATTCGATTAAAGCAACGGAAGTTTTCCTTGATCGAGTAAGACTATCAGAAACCTTGAATCTTTTACAATATTCAATAGGCTCTTGAGACATATGATAAATAAATAGATGTAATATCCTAATATTGAATAAAATTACCGAGTTTAATGAAAATGTTTAGAGTAATTTATACGTAATTAAATAATAAACTGTTAGACACAATTTCAGTCGTATTAGTATTTTCATTAGAGTAAATCCCCCGATTACAGCTTCTATATTACTCCCTAATGTAAAGAAATGGACTTTAAGTTTATAATAGTTGCAAGTATTAAATGATAATCTATGAACTTGGTTCTATTGATTATATACATCAACAAGTACAAATACTAAAAAAAAAATTTTATAAAAGTGAAAACTGTGAAAATTGTCTGATTCGATCATTCGTATTGAAATGCCGGTTGTTTTAAGAATAATTTTAAAAAGATGATTTAATACTGTGGATATATTGAACATGTAATCCCACCTCTCATGTCTTAATGACACCAGCATCTTTTATGGATTATTTTTTATATCTAAGTCTAACGACTTTCGTTAATTTTTTATATTATTTGTTGAAAATATCTAGGTATATACACGAGTTCGTGTTTAATATTTAGTGCGCATTTGATTGTTAGTTTGTCTCAAACATGTTTTATTTTCTAATAAAAAACTTTGAAAATGTTTTTCTGTTTACGATCAGAATATTATAGGTGAAAGATGGAGTTATATGAAAGTAAGGTCTCTGGAAAACGCAGAGTTTTCACGTGGATATAGCATTACGTCATTTCAATGGAAGATGACAATGATGATAATATAGAAGAAAATGATGACTTCTAATAAACGTATTGACATCGTATTTCTGCTTTTAATTAATAATATTTATTAAGAAATCTAGGAGAGTTACAGAATATTGAAGATTGTATATAATATGTTAGTAAATCTAATATATTATTATATCATTTAGTAAATCTAAGTTTAAAATAAATGATGTAAAAACACTGTACTTATTGTAAATTTATAAAAGCAGCCCAAATATAACCGTAAATTTTATTATATATTTCATGAACAAAACAGTGGCAGTACTGGCTCACAGCCATATTTCCGCATCCGGTAGAGACGAGCTGGGCTCATACGCGGAATGCAAAGCGCTTTGTTGGATGCCGAGCTGAAATTTCTTACTTCCTGTTTATTCTCTAGCGGATTAAAAATATTATTATTGTAATTTTTGTTAGGAAATCCTACATTCAAAAAAAATTAAATGTCGAACGGGACAGCACAATATTTAGTGAATAAGTTAAAAACTAACTTGTAATTTTAAAAAAACTTGAAAAGTTTTGTATTCTCTAAAATATCTTTCTTCGTGCAAATTAGTTTACAGATTTTAATTACAGTTTTGTTTTATAAATTTTAGTAATGAAGTTAATAATTTTTTTATATATATTTGTTGAAGATGACAAAATACTTATTAAGTTTTGTTGTTTAAGTATAAATTACTTGCTATTTAAATATTCATAACATATTTTATTACAATTACACTTCATATAACTTATTTCTAATGTGTGATATAAAAAAGGTCGTGATGTGTAAATACACACAGTGATATTCGTTTCAGTTACTTTTAAGTGGGATAAAATATTGGGAAGTTTCTTAATTATGTTCAACCAAATGCATAGATTTTCATTTAGAATGCTACATTTTCATTTAGGATAGCATGAACAAATTAAAATCATATATAAAACCATTAAATAAGTACAAATTATATTTTATGTTATACTGAATGGATACATCAATACGTTTGTTTTTAAAGAAACTGTAAGACTGAAGGTTGAATTACAAATTTGCAATTTGTATTAAAAATTTAATTATCATAACCTCTTTTTAAACAAGTTGACGGTAATAAAACTAAATTTTTATATTACAATTCCTATAAAATCGAAATTTTGTAAATCAAAGAGATCTCCCCTTTAGTGTTTTTTACATGATGCGAGAACAAATAAACATTTAAATGGCAAAAATTCCATGAACAAATTGTTTGTGTTCTGTTAATTTGATTATGTTCGCATTTATTTATTTTTTCGTAAATATCTTAAATACACAACAATTATGGCAAAAATTCCATGAACAAATTGTATGTGTTCTGTTAATTTGATTACGTTCGCATTTATTTATTTTTCGAAAATATCTTAAATGCACATCAATTATGGTAAAAATTCCATGAACAAAATGTTTGTGTTCTGTTAATTTGATTATGTTCGCATTTATTTATTTTTTCGTAAATATCTTAAATACACATCAATTATGGCAAAAATTCCACGAACAAATTGTTTGTGTTCTGTTAATTTGATTATGTTCGCATTTATTTATTTTTTCGTAAATATCTTAAATGCACATCAATTATGGTAAAAATTCCATGAACAAAATGTTTGTGTTCTGTTAATTTGATTATGTTCGCATTTATTTATTTTTTCGTAATACATGTCAATTAGGGCAAAAATTCCATGAATAAAATATTTGTGTTCTGTTAATTTGATTATGTTGGCATTTATTTATTTTTTTGTAAATATCTTAAATACACATCAATTCTACAATTTTATTATCCCTATATACAACAAAGAACATATATTTGGATATCTGTTTAATATATTGTAAAAATTAAATTTTTCTGTAACTTAAAATATCCCCAATCACTTTATCAAATTACTACATGTACATATATGGAACATAGATTTAAGATTTGTTTGATATATTCGAAATATGACAATTTTTTATAGCTTAAAATACCCTCAGTGATTTTATCAAATTATTATATGTACGTGTATGGAACATAGATTTAGGATTTGTTTAATATATTCTAAATATGACATTTTTCTATAGTTTAAAATCCCTTAACGATTTTATCAAAAAAATATTATATGTACGTGTATGGAACATAGATTTAAGGTTTATTTAATATATTCTATGAATGATATTTTTCTATTACTTATAATATCCCTAATAACTTAATGAAATTACTAGCTGTACCTACGATTCCTCTGTTGTTTGTTTATTTTTACATTATTTATGAGTATAATGTTTCCTGAAAACGCTAAGAGATGACCAATATCGTTAATAATAATATTAATTTTAGTTTGTAATATCTAGATTTAAAGTATCCTATATGTTGCTTGAAGGTATATGCCATACCAAATTTCATCAAAATCAGTTTAGTAGATGTCGTGCGAATGAAAAACAAATTAACAAACAAAAGGTTTGCTTTTAAAAAAAAAGGTTTGCTGGCTTCTTTTATCATTCTGTACGTTAACCCAATCACCTTATTATAATTTTATTAAATGTATAGATAATTTTCCTATATTTCCACTAACTTTTTCCACTTACTTGGCCCTGTACTTTATTTTTAATCCTGTATATTTTTTACAACAGTGATGTTCACTTCTAAACAACCCTTGATCGGGATAAAAGTAACTCATATCTGATATTAACGTTCCAGTTTAAGGTTCAATCTGAAGTTTACGTGCCATGAAATTTTCTTCAGTTTCTATTTATTCTTTTTTAAGGCTATACACTCAGCTCTTACTATGTGGGTGCCAATGTAAAAGAATTCAATGATATCGTATGTCAAACAAAATGTATATATTGGACAAAAAACAACGACTTAATGAATCTAACAAAAAGGCAAACAGATACGATCAGAACACATAGTTATATAAGAACTATAAAATATAACGAAGACATTTTCCTACAAAATCACTCATCGTGAACAAATCAAACTCTGGTGCGACCGCGGTCAGGTGGTTGTGCTATTTAACACCGCGAGAAATTGTAGAGTTTGGGTATAATTTTAGTCTAAAGGGTAGTATAGCCAAAACGTAATGTTTAAGTGAATGCAGGAAATATCAGGAACGAAGAAAGAAAATTGATTCAATAAGATGAGTTATGGGATTTTTTCGTGGCAGTAATTGAAAATAAATAAATTTTTTAAGCGCAATTTCTCTTCTGAGCTGCAAAAATCGAAAGCTAATCATATCCATGAGAAAATCGGAGGAAATAGAAAAAGAAAGTAACCGTAGTCTCTTATGTATAGGTATTGCAGTAATGTCTTTCTTACACGTTCAACAATCAAGTTATATTTGACTTTGTGAGGACTCGAACTAATGGAGTTGAATCAAAAAAATTAATCACGATAAAGTCTGGAAGATAGGGTTGAAATTCGTGTAGAAATAATTGTAAATTTTCCTTTTTTTAATATTTATTTTAGGCTGCAGGAAAAGATCCATGGGATACGTGAACGTCAAAATCTTGTCTTACTTCATAAAAACCATAGATAATTTATACGTCCATATGTTGTGATGTAATATATTACAATGTCATTTCTCAGAAACAGTTTAAATACAAAAAAAATAGTAAGAACAAAACAATAAAAGTTTACACATGCCGCAATCATGCAATTTATCAATACCAATATTTTGCAATTGAATGAATCTAAATAAATATTTGGGGAAAAGTTTGTTAAATAAATCCTTTGTCCTTAATATGCCCTGTACATCCTTCCTTTGGAAACGTCTCCAGGTAAAAAAAGATTATCAAAAATTTACCTAATGCTTACTAGAAATCTGTAGAGCAAATTCCATATGTTATATGTTTATCATATTATATGTACCAAAGTGTACACGGCAGACTCGTAATACTACTTCTACTTATAATTAACAACTTTTCCAAAGTTTTTCTTATCACCCTCTCGTTTGTCAGGGATTATTTTTAATTCTATCTCTGTTTTGCCGCGGGATTGTAAACAAGCCAGACTGACGCAATTTTAATTTTTTAAATATTTATCAAATGGCATAATATATACTTTATTCTCCCGTAAATCTCAATTCCGCATAAGTTGTATTAAACTAATTAGCCACTCTATATTTAATGTATTATCTGCTGATGAATATTTTTTCGCACATAAAATAAAAGCGAAGTATTAATTATTATGATGTATTGTATCTCTATTATAAAACGACGCTTATTGTTATAGACCAACATACAGTTAATATCTTTATATTTGAGCGCTTAAAGTCTACTCGTGAAAATATAGACACTGCTTGAAGATATCTACATTTCCTCAGTAGGAACTTTATACTTAAAATGTCAGTAATAAAAATACCCATTCCATAAAAAAGTCATTGACATGTTGTATAAACATTAGCGATATATATGCCCGCAGAATTTCATGTTTTATTGAACACTTATTTCATAGTTTGATGTCAAATGAAGTTGTGGAAATGGCTGTAAAATATTACAATAAAACCTTGCAGTGATTGAAAACAGTTATTTTGTTTACTTTCGTTATTTTAAAAAAGTAAAGTCAATCTTACATTTTGGGCTTGCAATTACTCTATATGATTGTGACTATAATTAAGATATACTTAAAAACTCTTTTTGAAAAATGAACAATTACATATTTAAAACTTCATTTGATGTTATTGCGTCAATATTGGTTTGTATAAATAAATGTTTGTATAATAAAATAATATGTTTTTAAGAAAGTAATTCAAAATCGTGAAAAAATATTTGTGTATTCTTCTTAACAAGCCTTTTCAAATTATATTCCACATGTATTTAAAATGAGAAATTGTA
The DNA here is from genome assembly GCA_039881145.1 of Druceiella hillmani. NCBI lineage: Eukaryota > Metazoa > Arthropoda > Insecta > Lepidoptera > Hepialidae > Druceiella > Druceiella hillmani. The sequence continues at coordinate 10,801,689 of JAYKKI010000022.1, read as the reverse complement.
AGACTTTTTTCCCTCTACCTTGCGTGGTTTCTTAGAGCATTAGTTTTGAAAATAGAAATATTTACAGTACTATATCTTTTGTAAGCGTAAACACATGGAGAATGTTTCAGAAATTAAGTATTTCAGAATTAAGTACTCAATGCTATTATTTTTCTACCACCTTTGCCAGAAATTCTAAAAACCTATATTTTTCCGTAATTTAAATTTGAGTAGTCTTGCAAGTAGGAGTGTGGGCATATCTTTCAGTATATCTCTGAAGATATGATATCTACAATTATGAAAAAAATATTTTTATAACTAGCCTTAATAACTAACTCTTTCTAAGTAGTTAGTAGTAGTTAATTCACTCTTTCTTAAAATTTCCAAATTAATATTCTTAAGCTTTAGCTGTAGCGATCTGTGCGAGTTAAAATGTTTTATTAATTTGCCAAACTTCAAGTTTCTACAAAAAACGGCTGTGAGTAATGGATCGGCAGACACGTGACTTTTACCTTTGAAGATACGGAACTTCGAAATTGCAAAAACCATTACTATAGTTTTTGCAAGATGAATATTTTTGAATCTCATTATGTAGTTAAACACCAATAAAGTGGAAAAATCTGTCGCATAAAGAAAAAAAGTTACCACTAACTTCCATTTATTTAATAACTTTATTCTAAGCAAAACTTTACTAAAACATGAACTTCGCCTAAATCATTCGAATAGTGGAAAACATAAACGTTACAGATACAATACTCATTTAATTTATGATATTCAATAACGTAAAATAAAATAATCTTGTACTATCAAAACCAACACACATTTCAAATAAATTTAATACTTTTTGGCGAGATGTTTTTCCATTTAGTTTTGTTCCCCCTTTTTTTAATTCTGCTTTTAACAGGGCCAAATTCTAATGCAAATTCATTTTAAATAAACGTACATTTTCTTCATTTTTCACAATAAAAAACATTTTTCGATAGAGAAATATTTGGATATTTATTTATAATATAACGCTGTTGTCGCCTTCTTGAATAGTTTGGCTTGAAAATTTCCATTAAGCTGATAAATAATCTAATCACATTAGAATATTTCCTTTTTTGCAGCAGGTATGGTGGCTAGCTTTTCCAATATATTGAGTAATATGGGAGTAAAAATGACTATTCAGGAACAACGTGAAGATAGATTACCATCTATTTTTTTCAAAGGGATTTGTTTTACAAAAGGAAAAGCTTTAATTAATTAGGAGTTATAATATATTTGTGAAGTGTAAATTTTGATCATGTGAACATACAGTACTGATTTTCTTACATATTTAAAGAAAAAAAAATTCAAAATTGAAAATACACTTACACAACCGTAAATGTTCAAAATAGTTTTTTTGTAATATTAGTATTTTTAAACGATTAATATTCCTACTTATTATGTACCTAATTGAAAAAGTAGTTTTTCCGTAATTAATAAATTAGATACGAGTTTTAATTTAATTGGCGCAACTAGGAAAATAATCGTAATACCTAATTGTGAAATAATTTGTGTTGTTTCGCATTAAACAATTTTATTAAATTCAATGAAAATAATAGTATTTAATAAATTCATAACGCTTTATACCATACCATACCGGAGTTTTTCAAAGTGTGGACAATTTATTTTTTTGTTCTTTTTAATATGCTCATTAGTAGATAATATGCTCATTAGTACATTACAATTATAATATGTATGTAGATTATTGCCAAATTTATTTACGTATATACTTTGATAATATTCTCCCACCATTCACTTATAAACTCACGTTTTTGTTATTTAGTCAGTGAATGTAAGAAATTGTTGCATTAGTCAATATTATTAAGTTTCAGGCTATTTTTATTTGTTATAAAAGTCAAGTCTAGTTTTTCTTTTTACCCGACTTCAGCAGTGGTAGGGTTTTGAATTTCAAAATGCATGTAAATGTGTATGTGAGTAAGTTTGTTCCTTCGTACAGGCTAAACTACTAAAGTTTTCAACAAATGAGACGTCCTTAGATTCCTCTTGATCCAGAGGATGTCCTAGGGTATATAGCGTTATGAATTTCACAGGTTATGTATTTATGTATATATGTAAGTAAGTTTATTCCCTCGTACTGACTGAATTACTAATAAATTCAATAATGATGTGTCCTTAGATTCGTTATGATCCAGAGGATGTCCTTGGTAACATAACGTTGTGAAATTCACAGACTATGTATGTATGTACATGAGTAAGTTTATTCCATCGTACAGAATAAACTTCTAAAGTAATTTCAAGAAATGAGGTATCCTTAAATTCCTCATGATCTTAGGGTATATAACGTTATGAATTTCACTACCTATGTATGTATGTATGCGAATAAGTTTATTCCCTCGACAAATGAGGTTTCCTTAGATTTGCCATGATTCAGAGAGTGTGTTAGGGTCCTATAGAGCATTATGAATTTCACCGGCTTTGTATTTCGTGAATTTCAATAATTTTTTTCGTAGTCCGGTTTTAGTTTTTCTTTAAATCAGTATTAACCTTATTAGATGATTACAGATTTAATAAAATTGTTGTTGCTGCTTTCTATAGAATTGTATAAAGTTTGGATTCCTTGATTGGTAAACATTATTATTATATTTAGATAACAGCCTTAGTAAACAAAACAAAATATACTTTTTAAAATATATACTACCTAGAGACATAAAGACATTTAATACACAAATTTTACTAAGAAATTATTAAAAAAAACTGAACCGATATCAATATTAAGATACCTACCACTATATCGACCTAAAAAGTATGGTTATGCTTCCGAGTTTAGGTCGCAATTGGGTGGTGTTTTTTGACCGATACAACCGTGAATTGAAATGCAATTCATTACCTACTTTACTATATTTCAAATAAATTATAATAGATTTGTAAGCTGATAACTTATGCCTCTTATATCAAAGGACATTAAATTTTCACAAACACTTATTGGTCTCGTACCTACCTGAACTAGAAAAACCACTTTTAAGATATGAAAAATCTTATACAATTTATAATGTAATGTGACTTTTCTATGTTAAATGGAACAGTGTGTTCTTACTTCGCAAAGTTTGGCACGTAAGAACACACATCGTGTAAATTGAGTTATTAATTTCGTAATAAAATAATTATTAAAATAATTAAGTTTTAGGTTCTTTTTAAAAGTAAATCAAATTCCAATTTCAGTTTATCGTTGAAATTTTACGATTCCTATGAAAGTTTAATATTTACGTAAATTAAAAAAAAAACTAGATTTTTCGTTTAATAGCTTAGTAATGTTTTATTTAAACTATTTCGTACTATTTGTACTACATGTAAATCATTTAATACTGCATTAAATGATTTACATGTATTGATATTATGGATCCGATAGAATAAGAAAATAGACTAGCTTCGCTAAGATTGTTAATTATTTTTCTTAGCGTGCAATTCTAAAATTGGTTCAAAGATTTTAAACAAATCATTCTATGACATTAATTAAAATACACAAATCAGAGAATTAATTTAGTTTAAATCGTGGCCTAGATTTCATTAAGATGTTTATAGCTATATAAAGTTCACTAATGAGGAATTTAAATAGAAAGGGGAAATTAAAAGGTGAATATCCTCAGATTGTTAGAAATGAATTGGGCACTAATTAATGAAGCTAACGAAGCGAATATAAAGTGTAAATGGAACAAGTGGTTATCGAATTGCGATACCGTGGAAGATATTTAAAAGGATTGTTTAAAGGTGAGAAAATCTAATTAATTTCCTAAGACGAAAAGGCTATTAAAAAGTATCAATTATAATGGTAAAAAGGTGTAGTTTAGAATTTTATAACTCGCAACATGAATGAAAAATCCTGTGAAAAAAAAATACTTAAAATAATTTAACGAGCGATGGTACTAATAAATTTATTTGTGTGGACTGCAGGTCCAGTAATTTCAATGAAAATTAAAAAAATAGAAACATTGTCGAATTTGTACATAATGCCTGATTAAATTAAGATAGTGAACTTTATCAAAATACGCGGTTGTAATAAGTATTTCTTGTATTTAATGCAAAAGGAGTTAAGGTTACTATTTTAATATATACTAGCTTGAAATTTAATTTAATCACGAGCAACTCTATAATTTTTAATTCAATTCAAAAAGTTATTAGCTTCACTAGGGGGTCATTTAGTTTGACTGTTTTAATATTATGGTATTGTAAAAAAAAGTATAAAGAATTAAATGAAACTACGTGATGTAGTATTATTTCTACTTTCTTTAAGTTCTTTACCACAAATTAATTATTCAATTAATTGATAAAAATTAAATAATCAATTATCAATTAATAAAATAATAACAAAATTAAAGCCAAATATATCCAATACAAGTAAAAAGAAATTAAAAATATAAAGAATAAGGAAATATAATTTCGGTAAATATGGCAAACTGAACGAATATTGATCTATTTAATTCTGATATTTTTGATAAAAAATCAGTTGTAAAATTAGATGTCGTTCCATCTAACAACTTTATAAAAAACATTCTTTAACGAGCATAACTTTTAATGAATGCGGCGTAGGGTTACGATATAAGGTACATAATATCTTTTAAAACATAATTTGTCGATCAATAACAACGATTTAAGTAGAGAGTCGTAAAAGGTCGAATTTGACTAAAAAATACTTCCTCCCCCCTGTATTTTTGAGTTAACTTTTTAAACCATTTTAGTTATATTCAAATAATGTATAGTGAACATCATGAAAATCCATAAGAAATTAAAAGGCAATAATTATATAAAAGATCGTTTGTATAAGACATAGACTTAAGCATAAAATAAATTACTACATCACTAAGGATACCGTTATTAAATTATTGATTAATAATTATAAATACATGTGGCTTCATAATATTTAAGAAGTTTATACATATATATAGCAAATTGTTATGGTTATCAAATAATTCGCATATAATACATGCCAATAAATAGTACCTAGGAAAATGAAAAGGTATACAGATTAAATTAGCAAAACATTTTAGAGACGCGTGGATCCAAAAACAAAGAAAAACTTCATTTAAATATTGCATCTTTAACTTTATATTAACGACACTCGTTATTTTATTTTATGCGAAAGGGAAGCTACAACTAAATTTATTCTTTAAATATTTTTAAAGAAATAAAATTTCATCCAGATTTATGACTGTATGAAATACACCGTTGAATTAATACCGATATTATAAAGATAATATGAATAATTATTTATATGTTTTAAGCTTCTAAATCCACTCTTTTTAGGGTCTCGTATCTCTTGGTCTATCAAGACCATTTTTCTTAGGAACGTGCAAAGGTATCAAATTGAAATTAATATAACATATTTAGGTCTACGATCTCTTGGAGCTGTAAAAGTCAAGCTTCTAAGTCAACGCAATCAAGAAGAACCTTAAAAATACGGCTAATTATGCTGCATATTTTAACATTCGCAAATAATAGGGAATTTCCTCTTGACATGAAATTTGACAAGAAGAGAGGTCTCACAATAAGTAAAGGAAAAATTCGCAAAATTGTTAATTTGTTGCCATATCATTATACATTTTTTATGTATGCGCCTGTGAAAAATACAATACGCATTATATTTTCGTATCAAAGAATTAAAGTTTTGTAAACAGTTAAATGGGAATATTATGTACCATCAAATGTTTATAAACGATATTAGAATCGAGCTTGGCAAGTTTTTTTAGTATGACTTACATGCAAGTTCAAATTAATAGAAAAACCTGTTACACTGTAACCCTCTCTAACGAACGAAAAGCCAAACTACCGTATTTGAAAATTTTCTACAATTCATATTAATTTTGAAGCTTTCCTGAAGATGGCGCTATACGAAGCTAATATCCAAACCAATATGGCGGACGCAAGTTTCCACGCGATACTCAGAAAATTATAAATATTTACTTTTCACGGCAGATGGCAACAGTGATTCTTGCAGGCTGTCATCGGTTTGAATTATTTATTTCGGCAAAGTGGTTCTCGAGATAGTAGCAATTATCAGAGTTTAATGTCGACTAATGTATTTGTTGCGTTTAAATAAGGTATCTAATGCGGTTAAAAGCTTTTAGGGTAACGTTGAAGTAAAGAGATTGATGGTGGTTTCAGTTTAACTCGTATTGAAAGCTAGATTAAATGAACCATTGAATTGTATTTCCGTAATGGATTAGCTGGGAAAGTACCGTACTGTCCTATATGCTTCGAAAAAGTAGTCAACGACAAAGAAGAGCGTCATGTTATTGAGTTTATTATATTGAATACATTTGGCGTTAATTTTGTAGAAATTCATTATTCACAATTAAATGAAACTACGTGATGTAGCATTATTTCTACTGTCTTTAATTCCTTTACCACGACGTAGGTTTCGTTATATTACAACATCTTTAGGTGGGCTATTAGCAAAGATCTTTGTGTTTATCTTTGCTAATAGCCGACCTGAAGATGTTGTAATACAATGAAACCTAGGTTATGGTAAAGAAATTAAATAAAGTAGAGATAATACTACATCACGTAGTTTCATTTACTTGTGAGTTTATTATGTTTTTACAATGTTTTTAATATAATTGATACTGGCTCATCATACATATTTACAATATCACAGATAACAAGGAATGACAAACAGATGAAGAATTATTTTTACGAATATAAATTTATAGTTCTATAAGTACAATATAAAATTTACAGTTTAATTCGAAAGATTGAAAGCATCTTTATATATCTTTCACATGGATGCTGATGCAGAAATCAATACCATTTTAAACTACATTCAAAATACTATGTGAAGGGTTTTTCAAAAAAATATATTCAGAGAATAAAAGTTAACTATAATAACCAGATTTATGTTAAAATACATAAATAGCAAATTTATCAAGAAAAAGTAGTGTTTATGTATAATTATTGTTTATTGCTTTGATGTCTTTTTGTTTTTTTTTGTTCAAAGAAAATTTTAATCTCTTGACGGGTATAAACGTCTCAATACTTGGCTTCATATGATTTAACATCGTACTACTTCTCATTGTATTATATTGTTGTTGGTTTTAGGTAATAGAGCATAGAATACCATCAAGCGGGATTTGAAGTGGAAATTTCTTTTATCAAGAGGTAATTTGAGAATGACCTTGTAATTTAAAAAAGTGAAACTTTAAGGTCATTTATGAATATACGAAAGAGATGGGGTATGGTGATATAAGGGAGGGTGGGGCAGCGGGGAATGCAGGAATGTGAGACTGGGGATAACGGGGAAAGATGGTGGGGGAGTGTATAGAAAGGAATGAGGGAAGTTCGGGTGAATAAAGAAGTTTGAGGATTTAGAAGCGACAAAGGGCGTGAGCGTGGGGAACGAGCGAGAGGGAGATGGATAGACTGACAATGACATAGAGACAAAAATGACAATAAACAAGGACTTTCACTTCCGGCGAACACTTTTTTTTAAATTTCGGACGATAATGGACATGATTGTAAAATTATTTGATAGATAGTGCTAGTGGGAGCTAAATTCTGCCACTATTAAACAAAAAATCAAAGGACTATATGGTATCTGGATATTGTTTCAGTGCTAGCAATAAATTATTGTCATAAATTATTTCATTATTTGTAATGTCTTCTTTAATTACTGCATCGTCTAGTGAATGTGAAAAATTAAAATCTTAATTTTACTTATTAACATACCATTCATTCCCACCTAGACTCGTGTTGTCAGCACTAGTTAAAACAACGGTTTAATAATGCTTCTATTTACAGGTTTTAAAGTTAAATTTGAGTTATCAGTTAGTTTAATATCTGTTAAATTGAAACGAAATTTGAAACTGGTGTAATAAAAAAAAAGAAAAGTTTTTGATCTGAATAAGATATACTACTCTCTCTCACAGTCAGGGTACGATGTATATATATATATATATATATATATATATATATATATATATATATATATATATATATATATATAATTAAACAGTTACGGTTGTTTTTCTTCTGTGTGACATAAGATAAAACTTTTTCCTTAGTTACATATAAATAAATTGTGACTCTCTTACATATAGACACGGGAGGGTCTTTATAATACCCGCATTATGTATCTAATCCAAACTTCTTTATAATACGAACGAATCTTTCTCCATATTTTATATTCTGTGTTTGCGTTGTATACGTAGTTATATGAACTGCGTAATATACTTGTCATTTGCATTTTAATCCATGTACTGTTTTCTTGACATTTCTCTTTGTTCATATATCACTTACACTGCGCGATTTTTTCTCTTATTCGTTCTTTGCTACTGTCAGTGAAGTCTGTGCGGAATCTAGACATTTAAATGTTTAACTTATAAGATACGATCATAATACGAATATTCCTCAAGATAAATTTAACATTTTGGCATTTTCTCTGTACTATTGTGGAGATGTCTGTCTGTGTAAATATTTTTTTTTCCATGTTTTTGTAAATTGATTCTCTGTTAATTTCCTTTCATTCGTGGTTGATTATATTTCTTTTTTTATTAAACGAGAATTGTTCTTCCCAACGTGCTTTACAAACCTATTCAATAGTCATACTAGTAACTCAACGACTTTAGATTTATTTCCCGTAAAGTCGATGTATGTTATTTTAATGATCGAATAACTTGTGTATTTCATATTCCTTAAGGGTAAAACAGTTTTTAGGTTTCCGTAGTCAAATGTTAAAACGAAACACTTATAATTTCTTCACGTTCGTCTGTCTGTCCGAATGTCACAGCCATTTTACTCGGTGATTATTGGCAATATATGGATGAAATTTTGGTGGTAGGTGCTTTCTTTGAACCGCTATATAATTAAATAGTGGAATTGTGAGACAAACAATATTAGGTTGGCACTCCATATATTTAACTGAAAGGTAAAAGAAATCTGCTGCACATAGGCGTCTGGGGTATCGTTAGACAGAGCTTAAAATGCTATAGAGGTTCCAAAATAACTGTTTTATTTAAGTAAATAGTTAATGAGATATGCGCTTCTAAAATCTTAAAAACTGTGATTTTACCCCCCTAACTTTTCAACTGATACTTGTAAAGTTTGAAAAAAATAAGATAGTGGAACGTAAAATAAATTTTCAACGAAAATCCATTTGAATATGATATGTTTTGTAGTTTTTGAGATTTAGGATGTTTTCCGTATCAACCGCAACAGTAGCTTTATTAATATAAAATATGAACTTCTAAGATATGTACTTCTAAAATATGTACTTCTTACATATGTACTTTAAAAGTATGTACTTCTAAGATACGTACTTCTAAAATCCCGGCCGCTCTGTCAAGCTATACTTACAAAATTCAAAATATACTTTATTTCATACGGAATAAGTTTAATATTGTTTGGTGCGCGGAAACCATCGTGCGTAAGTCCGACTAGCAATTGGCCGCTTTTAAAATTTTTGTTTCTTTGGTAGCCCAGCTCTCAATATTTTACTTCGGCTTACAGTTGTAAATTTATGTTATTTCCCAATCGAATAATAAGTAAATAAATTAAAAAGTAACGTAGCTATAAGCAAGTAATCTCATATTAATTTTACTACATAGGTAATTAAAATTGATAAGTTTTTAACTCTTCGTTAAGAAAAATAGCTAATTTTTCACAAAACCCTCCAAAATAGTAAAATAATTTACAGTTTTCTACATAAGTTAATATTCATTAATACATATCTTAAATATATTGTGGCCCTTCTTCTCCTAAGGTAATCTTTCCTCGAGCCAATGTCGAATTGCACTAATTAGAGCAATCTCGAAACTTCGAAAAATCCCTCAATTATTATAAACTTCGCAGATTATTTTAAAGTATGTATATTTTCAAGCGTTAGACTTTTGAAGACTGTGAAGTAAATGACTAAAGATTAGTTTAGGTAAGTCCATAGAGTCTTACCCCTACGGAACATGTTTCAATTTTATTACAGTTTAAGCACACTTTCCCTTGCCTCGGTACTTACATTCAAAATATGACCACATAAATAAATTTTGTATTTCCTGAAATAAAATAGTTTTTTATCTTGTATTCGTTTTATTTTATTTTGTTTTCCGTTATTTGCCAGTCGATTGAATAATTAGGCACTCTCTGTGTCAACTGTGCCAAGATAAATGAGTTTCTTTGTACATTACAAAATTAGTATATTTCGTAACGATTTTTTAATTTTTTGCTTACTTTATTATGCATTACTTTATTTTAAATGATGTTTTAGGTAAAAGTATCCATTACTAACATTTTGGTAACAATTTAGATGCTCGAATCTTCAAAAAAGTGGTTAAGTGATCAAAACATAGAATACACTACAAAGTACTGACAGGTTCAGCGTTAAGCGGTATGAATATAAAACGGGCGCTTGCAGTAGAGAACTCGTGACTGTTGTTGTGGCGTTATATAATAGTTCCAGTTGGGATTCTCGTGTAATTTTTGGCAAGCCATTTTGTAAGACATCTTTTTCTATGTTTAGTTAACGCTCTCCAATTAGTTATTGAATAAATTATTGAAATAATAATTCAAAATTTTCTGACATTGCGAGGAATTCATAACAATTCGTATCTCTTGCTGTGTCAGAAACATTTATTTATTTAAGGTTATTAAAAAAAAAATACTTTATTGTAAATAACTCGTGCAATTTCTATTACAATGCATTACAATCGTCAAATTTTGCACTTTTTAAATACGTCCCCAATTTTTTTTTAATTCATAAATATTTGTGTTTAGGAATGGCTTTTCAATAAAACATATATTAAATGAGTAAAAAATTATTATTAAAAAAATATAATGATACTTTTTAGTTAGCTATAAAGGCAACACATAATTTGCAATAAATCTTTAATAATTAATCCACCGTCTTAATCTAATAACCTATATAGACATAAAGTAATAGCCGAGACCAATTTCATTCAAAACGACAAAATACCATTTACATATGCTTCTTGTATGTGTATATCAACTTAAAATGAAAGTCGGAAAAATAGGTTATATTCGTGAGCAGTAAGCTCACTTTCTTGATACAAAAATCTTTTCTTGATACAAAAATTATAGTAGTAGTATGAAAATTTATTTTGTATATTTTCCCTACAATACTTTGAAGGCAAAAGTAACCATGTTGCACTTTGTCATAGTGCTGGAAAATAGAAGTTTAAAGGGGAGCGCTGCAAGTAAAATAACTTGGGGTATTATAAAAATACAAATGATTGAACAATTAAAATATCTAGTATGTTTTAGAAACTCGTACCTCAAAAGGAAAAAAAACAGACACCTTACTAGACTAATCACGCGTCTCTTTGTATCCCTGACACAGATGGCTTCCCAGAAGTCGTTTGAAGTGGACACTTGAAATTCCTGTGAAAAAAAATTATTTTTCAGTTTTGCGTATGGTGTGGGATATTATTGGAAAGAGCAAATTATAAAGAACTAAATCCGAATTTCTTCCAGAAATTTGTATAAGATTAATCTAGAGATATCTTTGAATATCTCGAAAAAATATATATTCCTCTCCATCTCCAAAATACCAAGATTTAAAAAAAGTGTAATTTAAGAAAAGTTTACAAGAAAATTCTAGCGATCGTTAAAAATTTTATATTTTTTGCTATTTTCATGATATTTTACATGATGGAAAATGGTATGGATACCTGTATATAGTTTAATAGAAATACTATATACCTTCAAATTATAAAATAACGTGTGCACAATCCCTCGTGGTGCGAGTTCAACTCGCACTTAAAGGCTTTAATTTTTTGAAGTGACGTTGTTTTTAACAAAAGTATGTAAATGCAAATTCTGCAACACTCTCTGATTCATAAAGGTGACACAAGTCCAAAGTACGCTCCATTGTATCCTCAAAATATAGATGCAATATTAATCACGAAGCTCACAAGCTCGACCGTGTCGTTGAAAAAAACCACATAAAACTATGAAATAATCAAGAATATTTGGCAATGAAATATGGAGCGAAATTCACTGTCGGTTAACAGTTTATTTTTAATCCATTTAGACAATGGCTACATATTTAAAAAGATCGATCGATATTAGTTATTTTTTGTAATAATTTTTGAAAAATAATTACGTAACTTGTTAGGTTAGGATTATTCTTTTTATTTCTTTTTACCATTCTTGTATATTAAAAATATAATACATGCAAATTCAAGAATATAGCTTTTTGTTGTTTATTTTGATCAAAAATAAATAACAAAAGAAGCTGAGCGATTAGACATTTTTTCCAACTGTAAATTCCTGAATTGTATATACCATGAAAAATATCAACTCATTCAAAATTCGTTTTTATTTATTTCAATGCTGTTAAATATATTTATAAAATATAAAAGAATAATTTTCCTAAATAATTCTTTAACAACTCTTATCATTATGCGCTAACAAATTCCATTATCGGTTGTGATTCAGCGGATACTTTAAATAAAACAACGAAAAACTAAGAAAAATGCTCAGTCAGCACCGTCTAATATCTACAAGTTGCACTTGCTAGAAAGAGTATCAATTTCAATATCCAATTTGTAGTCGACTAGTGAAGCGATGTATTATTCATGAAAGCTAGAATTTATCAGAATGAGTCAGCGAACTTCGTTATGAAAAAGCTTGCAAGCTTCATAAATAATTGATTTTGACTAAATTCATTTGCAAGTTAAGTTATTGAAATATGAGCCACGTCGGTCACAATTGCGGAAGGCGAGAGTGTTTATTTATATTAAGGAAATATTATATCCTTTACCAAGATTGGATTGAGAGGTACAGTGTATATCTTAATAAATAGAACTATTTGAGGCCTTGTATCTTCCATTCAATTGATATATCATCACGTATTACGCATTTTGCAGATATTTTCTTTTGAGAACGTGACTTTAGCCAGAGCTTGAAATAATAAAATAATATTAAAGATAACTTAACATTTTGAAATTTTAAAATAATAATTTTCCATCAAACTACCATCATTCCTGAAGTACTGTAGTAAGATATATATTAAACCCATATTCGATACTTCACACACGGCAATATTGTTGTGGAAATTATAGTCGAATCTTCTCTAAATAAATGAATACAGCATGTATTGCAGAGGTAATAACTTTACTTAAATATTTTTATGTCTTGTTTTCTTGTACAGGTTAGGTTTTAGTTTCAAAATCAATAAAGGCTATTTTAACTTCATTAAACTTTACGTTTCTCAAATGTAGTTTACATTTAGAGTTCAAGTTTAGGAGAGTTTTGGAATATTTCTACTGTTATTAGCGTATTGAAAATAGTCCAAAATGTTAATTATTTGTTACATATTTCAATGATTGTATTATTGTATAATGAAGTACTGATTGAGTGCTTGTGTATACATTCACAAATTACTTTAGAGTGAAAGTATCTATCTGAAAATAATTTTTTAGTTACATAATTCCCGTTTGGTTTTATCAATTTTTTTTTTGAGAAAGTTATTCCATTCACTAATTTATTTTACGACAAATGATGAAAATGAAACATTTTGCAAAACTTGGTTGTTGACACATTTGCTTTTAATAGAAATTGAAGTTTTCAGAACAACTTTTCTAAAATTAATAAATAATTATCTGTATTCTGGTAAGACGGAAACCAGAAAAGAAAATTCGATATAATTTTCAAGGCATTAATATAATAGAATTTAAGATATAAATATATGTTCTATTCTATAAGCTGTCCGTTCTGACTAATCGTATATAAATACGATTAGTCATAACAAACAACTTTCCAAAAAAATTAAGATGACTAATGAATTTGAAAGTGTTCAGCCAAGAAGGTATACTTCTTCAATATCGATTTCATGGGTAGAATCGAGGGTTTTTCCTCCATTCATTTTAAATGTATTTCAATACCTTCTAGCTAAATTTACTGTTGTATCGATTGTTCGAAGTATGGGAGGTTTTGTGCATGGAAGATTTTGCATCGAGCGCATATACGGTAGGGCAGTTAGAGTAGCATGTTAGCATTGTTAGAGTAGCACGCAAATACTATGAAGTTGATTTGAATGACAGTTATACTGAAATAATTGAGGCTTATGTAAAAATCTAGGTTAGCGTTGGTTTCTATAGAATATTCCCTCAAAGTCTTTTTAGCTGTCTCTGCACACTTAACCTTGTTTTTCAATTTATTAAAGCATCACACAAAATTCATTCGTAGGTCTTTCACTGGAATGATTATTGATTACAATCTTTTATTCTGACCGAATGTTTCCTAAGGGACTAAAGGTAGAATAAACTTTAAAGATCATGTAAAGTTATAAGCTACTTTTATTTTCATCGAGGATACTTTTGAAACGCAAACATAACCAAAAAACAGCTGTATATAATGTAACTTACCTCGTGGTTTCTCCCCGTATAATTATCTTAGTTATACATCTCTCCCTACGCAGTCACTAAAAGCTGACATCTATTCTATTTCTAATAACATATAATCTATAATGTTTCCCAAAGTATGAGGTTTTTAACACAAAAATAAGTTTTGAAATCGAACATATGGTTTTACATATTAGCGTAAGCAAACAAACTTTTTCTTTTCATGCATCAGTATAGATATATAATGTGCGTATTGACTATGCGAGTGAAGTTGCCATTAATACCTAGTTACTAGGGTTTCGTACCTCAAAAGGAAAAAAACGAACTTTATAGTATATGAAATTCCTCCATTGGTACTTCCACACGTTCCTGAGAAAAATATACTTACATAAAATATACTTATAGTATATTTTTCTCAGGAAAGGGTGAAAGCATAAAGTTGAAATTAATCGGTGCCTTATAGTTGTGAAAAAATCAAGCTTACAATTCAACGCAATAAATAAAATTCTAAAAACTTGTAATTATACATACATATATATATATATATATATATATATATATATATATATATATATATATATATATATATATACTACGGCTAATTATGCCGCGTTTTTATATTTTTATTGCGTTGACTTAGAAGCCCCAATGAAAGGGAAAACTATAGGCTACTATCCGTTGAACTAGAGTAGTGAACTTAGATAAGAAGCAAGGCCTTACAGCACAAGTAACAGAAAAAATTCTAAAATAGTTAATTTGTAGTTATATCATGTAAAAATATTTTAAATATGTGCCTTTAGAAGATATAGTAGGCATTTTATTTCCGTTCCGGTTATTTATGCTGTACAATTTCACACCACAAATAAATTAAAACCTATTGGGTACTTCCTGTTGACCTAGAATCACGAAATTTGACAAGAAGCAAGGTCTCACCACAAAATCAAAGGAAGTAAAGTTGAAAATGGTAAATTTAGTTATACCATATAAAAAATATTTTTTAAATATACACCTGTGAAATTTACAGTTGGCAATATATTTTCGTTCTAAAGATTTAAAATTTCGTAATTAGTTTATTTGGAATGTTATGTACCATTAAATGTTTATAAATGTTTAAATATGTACAGAACCCTCATAGTGTGAGTTCCACTCGTGCTTGACAGTTTTTTACGAGACCTACATTATCTTATATAAAAGCAAATCTGCTGCGAGTTTACCATGATTTAATCTCGCAAAAGAAAAATTACCTAAAAGTTAGTGTTCGCTCATTAGTAACGAAGTCTTGTCGTTTAAAAAGAAATCCTTTACTATAATTAGCTTAAGTATAAAAAATGTTCGTTCCAATATCGACCAACTTATATTACTATATTTACAACTATATATTGTACAAATTATTTGAACGTGACGTATTATTTATTCCTGTTGTCGGTCGGTGTTTATGAGGAAGCAGGTCTTGTAAAACCAACGAACAAAGTTATAGCAACTACCCATAATTTTTTGTATATTACGTACATAAACAACGTAGTCTTTATTTTATGTGCAACCATCACAGTTTTATGTTACGTTATGATATTATGGTACTAAAATGTAATTTGATTTGTTTAAACTACTATTAAAGTATAGTAGTGTTATGTACTTAATCATGTTATACGAGCCACAGCGTAATTCCCGTTACTTATGGGTCCCCCCTCGTATGAATGCCATGTATTTTATAAAATAGCTTCTGAAGTAAATAGTAAAAACACTACTATGTATGAGGAATTTTCCAGCATCTTTCTTCAACACTGCACTGGTCAAAAATGGTCTTCACTCTCAATTAACATGAATATGTACTGTCCCAACATGAATATGTGCTGTGTAGCTCAGAATATATAATTTTGTTTCCTACATTAGGTTATGGTATAGTATAGTATTTAAGTATATAATATAAATGACACAATAACTTTTATTTCAAATAAATTTAGTAAACCCATTTTTTGAGATGTAAATGTTTTTCATTTACTTTAAAAAAAATGTCAAAGTCGCTACACCGATAAGTAGATAAGAGATAACATTGAAGTTAAGTGAGGAAAGACAAATGTGCGCTTTAAAATAAAATATGGTGGATATTTTTTTAGTCACTAGAAATTTGAGCTAAAAAATGACAAGACAAAAAACACGGGGTGAAGAGAGGAAGAATAGGAATACTACAGCAATGATGGTAGGAGGGTCAAATTAAATTAAATCAACCACATGCGTAAAACTTACTAAGTCTATACTTATGTATACGTACCGAAACATAAAACCAAAATATATAATTGGCATCTGTAAAAACCCAATAAAAATAGAAGTTATTCTTAAGTAAATAAAGACGTACGAGGACAACATTCATTGTAATGAATCGTCAATTGTGAACTGAAGTTTCGTCTCAATATAATAGTTTGTAATTATGCCCTATTATTGACAATATAATTGTATAAATACAATGCCATAGAAACTTTTCTTCCGGTACATTATTTTAATGTTAGTAATAAAAATAATAAATGCAAAATAAATAATATAATTATTTATTTCTATAATTCCTCGTATATTTCAAGTTGATATAAGTAGTTTTAAATTCAAACTCATTGTAACGTGTTGCGGACATCTTCCATTGCATAATGGCTTTAATTTTCCTACGAAAATTACTTGCCGTAAACAAGCCTATTTTCCTGTATGACTTCCTTTGGAAAACAATGTCTTGTGAAATTTTAATAGTCCTTTCCTAAAGGCCATCTGGCCGCATCATGACGCTGAATTGCGCGAATTAACGTTATCTCGATTCGTTTGTTCTTAAATACTATAAAAAGCCTTCCTTGTTGGTTTCACTGTCTCGCTGCGACAAGCAACTTAGAAGATTTTGTTAAATTTTATTACAGACTCGTTCCGTTTTACGATATCATTCTAATGATATCTTTAGCTTTTCTTTTTTTTTGCTATTAATTGAAATATCGGAAAATTTTGGAGAAATAATTGATAATATTCACATTTCGTTGTGAAAAATATTATATTTGAATTAACAAGTGAAATAAAACAAAGCAACGGCCCATATTTTTGCTCCGATAAAGTGATATTTAAATTAATGTAGACGTGTATTAAAATCTGTTAATGTAAATTTGTCTTAATGTGGGTTACCTACCGTTCAACGATTAATATGTCGCTAAATATTCCAGTTCTGTATAAACTATGTAACTACAGTAATTCTATTATGGGTAATATTTGTTGTTAATTAATTGATTGTTATGACTATCTATCTCTCATAACTCCAAATATAAATTAAAAGATTTAACTTTGGACGATATATCAAAACATGTGTTAAACATTCCTCTAGGGTGAGCGCCACAAGTTATTGAAAATTAAAATGTATCAATTTCAGCTTTGAAATGATAGAAAATTAAAGTTTATTTCGATTCCTAACTTACATTATGGCCAGTCTATGGTATAGGTACGATTAAGTTCGACATTTACCGAATTCCTAAGTACTACTTATCTAATTATATATTTTTTTATGAACATCCGACTTCTTTTGCTTACGCAGTTTCTAATGGAAATTAAAATTATCAAAATTTTGATTAGGCGCCTTACTAATTATTACAACGTTATTTTAGTGACGTTGAAACATTCAATTATTACGATTCAATTATTTATGAAACCTAACAATGTCATATTTATTACCTTGATAATTGATATCAATGTTAATTTTGTTTAATAAAATTTACTATTATTCATAAAATACTAATGCAAATTATAAAGAATCAATAAATTTTGTCACAAATAAACAAACTCAGTTTTATTTGACATAATTTATTTATCTGTATAATACTATAAATAAAAATGTGGGATTAATCACTAGTTTTGACGAAAAAAATGGTTTTTACGTGTTACATCGTTAATAAATGAAGAATTAGAACGTAAGTAGCAAAAAAAAATTTTAATTAAATATTATTAACCCTACTAATATTATATATGTGAAAATTGGGATGTTTGTTACTCAATCAGATAGTAAAGACAGAACATTTTTTATAAAACTTGGTTTCTAGTTATAGTTAATATATATGATGTAATCTATAGGATTGGTCGCTTTTTTCACTAGTATTACTACGACATATTAATAGATGGCGCAACGCGAAAAATAACTCTAATACACGCGTTTCTCATTGACCCAAAAACATAAATGTAAATCCCGTAGCCATATTAAAAAATCCACGTGTTCGAAGCCGCTAGCAAAAGTTTTCAGCTTTAATAATATTTTGGTTTTCCTTCAAAAGAAAAATGTATTTAAAATTAAAGTCGTCTGAAAATTTTGAGAGTCTAGTACCCTTATCCATAACTTTTGTTTGGTCGCAGATATGTGAATATAGATATATGAACTTAATAAAGAAAGTTTTCTTGAGACGAAGTATATTTTCATGACTTTAATAGTTTTATCTCTAGGTAAGTCAGGTAATTTACGATAAACATGATATGATATATTTAACGAAAAAAAATTAAATTTTTATTCAAAGCCTTTCTGCGTTTTTGCTCTTGTGGTTGTAAACGAAAACATTATTCAAATTCTGTACTTTCTTTATATTTAAAAGCAGAAATGAATTCCTTTTTCCGTGTAATTTTCTAAAAAAGTAAAAACAGAACATTACGAAATCAGCTCTTTGTCTGTCCATTTACATCTCATAGGAATTTTTCTAAGATCAATTAATATAAAAAGTTGCATGTATAAATGGAGTAGTTGTTTATTTACAGATATGAAGTTCGCTTTTTATACAGAGCAGTAAAGCTCTGTTTTTTTCAATGTTTATTTTGATTAGTTTTGTGGTAGTGAACGAAGAGGCAAACAACTTTTTTTAAGGTCAAATTCATTTTTATATCGATAATTAAAAATATTTAAAAAAAAAATTAAAAGTCCTATTGGCATGTCTTATAAAGATCTGAAAAACAAATGTGTGTTGTAAAAAAATTGTAAAAATGTAAAAATAAAAAAAAATAGATTGACTAAAAGTTATCAATATTGTATAATCTTAAGTCTTTTTTGTGAAAAACACTATTTTTATTTCAATCTGAATTATAAAAAGTACTATAGGTAGCGAAAAAATAGTAATTAATATGAAACCATCAAATAATTACGGAAAAATATCTCGTACTTCATGCTCCACCGCCGTTTCTTAATTTTTTTCGAATACATTTTCGGATTTTCCGATATGTTCTTGAAAACAGATGTCAAATTTACTTAACCTCTAAACCACCTAAGTCTATAAGTCCACAAAGAAAATTAATGTCTTGTAGTCAAACCCCAAGTAAATGCAGCACAAAAACTCTTTGTTTTCCTACTGTATTTACTTAAGATTACACTGCAGAGCCACAATGTCATATGTTTTTAAATTTATTTTTGGTATGAATCCATATCTGTTGGTCGATTGCCATGTAATTTGTTTCGCTTCTTTTCCGAGGCATTTTGCTCTGTATATACATTTCTAAAACACATTTCGTAGTAGATACATAAAACTGTCGAAACGCATTTTCTGAAAACGCGTTTGAATGTCTAGGTTTACCAAACTTGTGATGCAATCGATTAATTATATCAATCATTTTCGAATGTTTAAGAATTCTAGAACGTTTGAGGAATGGTTCAAGAAAACGCTGTTGACGTGTTCCTTCGAAGTTCTTTGAAGTCCATACTTGACGCAATTATTGCCTCAAGTCAAAATATTGCTTTTTATTTAAACTAAAAACCCCTCTTAAATGGTTTTTAACATCAAACATTGTACTGATATTGAACGCGGTTTCCGTAACGCGGGTCTTAATAATATAATTATTACTATAAATAATATTATTTATCATCAGTATACAAAAGTTCACAAAGCATTATGAGAATTACCCACTATCTTCAATTTAACGAAAAAAATATTATAGGGTAGTAAATGTTTGTAGTAAGGCTACAAAAAACTTGGCACATTCGTTGTTTTTATTTTAATTCCTGAAGTAATTGCGTTAGGCTAATTTAGTTACGCGTAGTCCCCAACCGTCTTAAGTTTTACTTGGAGTTAAAGTGAGAATTATGAAAACCAATTCTTACCCTCCATTTGGTTCAGTTAAAATAATATATTGTTTTAGTTAGGATGCTGTTGTATCGATATCAATAAACTATTCACAATAAAATAAAAGTGTTTTTGATTGCATTTGTTTGTTTTTGATTTCCATTATTCTATAGTATATAATTTTTTTGTATTTATTTATTAACTTTAATATACCTAAATGATACATATGGTGGACTTATTGCTACGTAACCGTAACACCAATACAGCCCCGCTCGACGAGCGGCCGGGAATCGAACCTAGGTTTCCGCACCGTCAAAGGCGGCATGCCTTGTCCTGTGGTGCGCCGCACCGTCAAAAGCCGTATGCCTTGTGATTAACCCAACAAACCACGGCGACGACTTATTTATACGATTATAGGAATCTGAGGAAGGAAGCGGAAAAAATATGTTTGGCTTTTAAGTAAAATTGTATTTATTTAGCATGGTATTCTATAAAATTATTTAAATTAATTTTTAGATTTAAATATAATTCATGTTAGGGAAACTTATGCCAAACTGATGTCAGTTTGAAAACAAGAGGAACCCTTTTGTTGGAAATAAGTCCACAATACACGAAATACAGATGAAGTTTATAGTCAGGAGATTTCAGGCTGGCAATTTGAATTTTCTTTTTTTTTTATGCTCTAAGAATCCATTTACCAGAAAGATTATCACACGGGAGAAGGCAGTATTTAAGTTTCACCTTTTCACGTATATTTTATGTACGTTTATACTTTCACGTTTTCACGTATATTTTATGTACTTTTATTGACTTAAACAACTTTTTTATTATATTTTTTAATGCAGAAAATTAACATATCGTATTATTTTTCAACGGTCGGCTGAGTTACTCCATGCTATGTTGTTGTTGCTATTACATAATTCCAGATTATTTGGGGCTTATATAATCAAACATGATTATATTTACGAAATCTTCGTATATATGTTGCTATAATCCGCTTCAGAAATAATAAAACGAAACAATAAAATGGCACGAAAATAAATATAAAAGAAAATTTTAACATAAAGGAATAATATTGAATTAACAAAGTGTTATGTTTTATTAAAATCGTTGCATTTGTTTTGGAGAAAAAAGCAGTTTTGAGAAAACAAATTATTAAAATTTTGGATATCAATTTAATGTCATATTTAATACTTAAGTTGTAATAATATTAACGCCAATTTACAATATTTTAACATTGATAGCTCCTTGGCTTGAATTCATAAATAATAACCATTTAAGGTAGAAAGGCATCTTAAAATACCTATATGTTCTTTCGTATTTGAAAATGTTGAATACACTTATGGATATTAAAGAAAAATAAAACGTAAAAAGCAATAAATTTGCTTGATTTACTTAATTGGAATATCCTCGAAATAGGTAATATTAAGTACTTAAAATTTTTCGAAAAATTTAAATGAAGATTCTGTGACGACAAATTTAAAAATATGTGGTATTTATAGGCAAGGCCGAGTGGAAGCAAAAAACAAGACAAACTTATTGAGGACAATTTTTATCATATTTAATGGAATTTGAATGCAGAAAACAAATCTATTTTTGGTATATCGTGGCGCGTCAATTATTTCGTTATATTCCGAAATGAACGAAAACGAGGTAGCAATTACGTAATAAAACCGAGCCGCAGAAGTTTGAAATAGTTTGACTTTGTTATTATTACGTATGAAAAACATTGTTATTTGAATACTGTTTGTATTACGTAAAACCTATTACTTGTCTATGATATTTTTGAAGATATCCAAAGACAACTTAAGAAAAACTTGAAAATCGCAACTGTTTTTACATCTGTCTTCCCGTTTTTGGGTAATAGAATTAATTTACAAATTTCTTTTTCTTATTATTTTATATCATCTGCATTTGTCCGATTACTTTTACATGACACCAACGTATTACCATTTGCATTTGTACGTGACACCAGCGGGATGTTACCGAACGACAAAAGGGTAATACACTTTAAAATACTAATTAAAACGATTGATTTAATATAAAAATGACTGCCGCATCAGAAAATTATTTTACATCAGGATCTGTTGCATTAAAATTATCATATAGATTTCGTTAAAAGATTAATATTATTATATTAATATCGATTTATTGGTTTCTGTAAAACATGACGAAGATATTAATTTAAAATATCCAAAAAAATACTATAAATTCAGAAAATGATTTTCTAAATTTCAGTATTAGTAAAAAAGATATTTTCACAATAACATCTTCACAATCTCTGTGTTTTATTTCTATTATGAGACGTCACCTGATACGTTCTCACTTATAATGCTCTTGAAGATTTTTTATAATAATCTGAGCTTATGTTTGATAATATAATATAATATAATATAATATAATATAATATAATATAATATAATATAATATAATATAATATAATATAATATAATATAATATAATATAATATAATATAATATAATATAATATAATATAATATAATATAATATAATATAATATAATAAGCTGAGCTTGAACATATGTTTCCGCAAAGAAAAAAATGTATCGAAAACATCGTAAAAATATCGTATTGTATGTGAAATATATGTAGTCGTCGCGGTTTGTTAGATTGCTCATACGGCTTTTGACGGCGCCTCGCACAGCGATGACTCGGGTTCGATTCCCAACCGCTCGCCAAGCGGAGCTAGACTGTGTTCTGTTTGGCTGTAAGATATTGTTCTCGTAGCAATAAGTCCGACATATGTACTAATTGTATACATTAAAGAATATAAAAAAAAATAAAAATAAAACATCTCAAAAAATATTTTGAATCCCAAGTAATTCTAAAAATGAAACTGAGTAAGTTATTATTACATTACTTTCGTTTATAAATTATCCTTTCAGTTGATGTTCTATTATTAAATACAGTTTTACTTAAAAGTTAAGAGTAAACTACGAAATATTTATGCACTATTTACGAATATGAAAATTCTTGCCCTCAGGGAAACCTTCACAATGAAAATAGATTAATTTCATTTAAAAAATATTTCTGTTCATTACATTTTGTGAATTTTACTTGGCATAACTATCGGAAAACCAAGTAATAATTTTCACTTCACAAAATACTTTTACCTCGACTTAGACACGGTAGTTCAACTTATCTTACGACCCACATTGGGCGTAGAAAGAGCAAGTTTCTGGCTTTTAGATAAGCAAGTTTGAACCTCATATCAAAGTTCACTTATGAAAGCTCACCGTTCTCGTCACGAATATTTTGAATTTAAAATGATGCGATATATCCTTGAGATGCCACTTCTAAGCTATTTAATAAGAGCTTTGATCGCACACATGAATTGAATAACGTTAATTAAAGCAGCGGAACGTCTCTCTTATTGAAATGGGTAGCCAGTTCACAAGATATGGGTTGATTTAATTAGGATATGTTTATCGTTATCATGTAACCTAACATGTATTTATACACAAGTATGTCTTTATGTTGAAACAAATTATTATCATTCTGTCACTAAAGTGCTTCAAAATCTAATATTGCTTAGCACAACTTTACTGTACCTTAAAATGTGTGTAAATTAATCAAAGAGAAAAGAAATTCATAAATCAACATATATTTAGGCAAAACTAGAAATAAGTAAGTAGTATGTAATATAAAGTGATGGTTAAAAAAACACATTGTTTCCATGTTAAAAAACTGGCAGCAGGATAAAAACAAAAACAAAAAGATTTGTAAAAATATTTTTGTTTTTGTTTTTATCCTGCTGCCAATTTTTTCCCCCTTGTAAAAAATAAAATTTCTCGTTGTGATCGCCAGGTAGTTTTTATCATAGAGTTAATATACTACCAATAAATGAATAAAAAATGCGAGCGGGAATATATTCTTTATGACATTACTGCGAGTGGAAAAGAGATGACAATGCGTGACAAAAATAAAACTATTTTGACAGGCAAAAGTGTCCAATAGTCCCTTGCTTCTTGCTTGCTTGCGTCCCACAGTATTTTAGTGTTTTCGTGTATTTTCAAATAATATTTCCAGAATATTATTTTAGAATAAGCAATGGTGTCTAGTTCAGTATTGAGTTATGAAGTAATATACATGAATACTCTAATCGAATACACTATTACAGGTAAATACGATGAACGTATCACTTATTTTCCGCTAAATTATCGTTTAACCAGACTTGGTCAAATACATATTTAATAAATATGTTCTATTTTACGTTTTATTATTTGTTTTTATATTTTGTGTGTATAATTACGTGATATTGTATTTTATTGTATGTATTTTTTTTTCTTTAACATTGTTATTTTCTATATAGAAGTTTTTTTTCTGATACAACTTAACTTTTTCTGATACAACTTTTGTTTTATAATTAACCTAAATTTAATTGATTTTGCGACATTTCTGGTCATGATATTAAATTTTTTATACGGATACGCTCGGATTGACATTTTTTCACGTTATAAATAACGCATCCAAAGTGTTTAAAGTTAAACAAATATTTAAGGTTAAAAAATATGAGAGGGGATGCTTCATAAAAGGTATTGCACAATCATTTTTGAGACGGGAGTTACTCTTATAGAATTAAATCGTTCCTAAAAAATGTTAAATTGGAGGTGAGTTCATAATTTTGGGCTCTGGGAAATAAATAGTTAACAAAATTTGACCAAATACGTGTCCATTTATTTTTATATTATCGATATAACATCGCTAGCCATCACTAAAACTCACATATATACAATTACGCAAACAAGGGCAATTCAATTTCGGTGATGCAAGTCACGTCGAGTTTATTCGTCTATTAGTAGTATATTGAGTCTATGGTTATTATCAAAAATTTGGTAGGAGATTTAAATTTTCAACTTCATTTTTCCATCTTTCTCTAACCTGCTAATAATAACTAATAATAATTGTCTAATGCATACTTATGAAATTTTACTGGTTTGTTACTGCTATAAAAATTAATTAAAATGCAAAAATATACCGCCAAAAGTACATGGTATGTTCCAATGTAAATTACACGTTTACTTTATTGGATTAAAAAAATACTCAAAATTGTTTTAAAATTCAGAATTTGTCTTCTCATTTTGAAAAGGCCAATGGAAGGGAAAATACGTTATGTGATAAATACATTTTAAAATTCTTTATTATTATTTTAGTCTTCTAAAATTGAGGTGCCCAAAAGTCTAATTGATTGTGCCCAAAAGTCTAATTTTCCACGAAAATATTTTATACGGTAGAACTAGTGCCGTTTTATTATTTTTTTAATAAACTAGCACGGGAAAGAATAAACACGGAAACTTCACTAATTAAGTAGTGCGTAAGTGCGTACTTGTATACATTTATGTGTGCGCATGTTTTTATATACGTTCAGAGATCCTATTCTGTGCGTCAAGTAATTAATGAAATGAAGTATTAGGCCGTGACAAATATTTATTATTGTGTGTCTCTGTCCAACCAAAGTTTTTTTCATGATGAATTTCCGGGTATAACTACTGGGTGAGGTAATCAGGACAAGATGAAAGGAGATGAACGGAAAAAATTAGAAAACTTCAAAGTGTTGTAACGTAAATCGTTCCTATGTATTTTTTGTGAAACCTTGAAATATTTTTTAACTGAATCTGTTGATTTCTGCTCTGCAATTAATTTTTCTTTTCTTAATTATTTGTGTCAAACATTTTTTTACACTGTGAACATACATATTTACATTTCGTACAGAAGTTACAAACTAGTTGAAAACATATTTATTTTAAACGTATTCTTAAAGTTTTTCCAAGACAAGTACGCAGCAAATGAAAAAAAAAATTACCTTAAATTTTTCCATACTACTTGTATCGCGTTTACATTTTCTTAATTTTTGCATAATTCCATTTTAACTAAATTTGATTCAAAATTCCAGAAATATAATGTTTATACATGGCTAGATTTGACAACATAGAACACTATTATTTAAGAACAGATACAGATATTAATGAGAACAATAGTTTTCGGTGGTTTACGTATAGAACCAAAAAAAAATAATACACTAATAGCATATTCAAATTTCGAGTCAAAAGAATTTTGCTAAGGGAAAATTACAAAAATTCGAGCAAATAAAGCATTCATTCGAACGTCTATGTCATTCATCAATAACTAGTATACGTTTATTATCAATTGGAAAAAAAACAGTTGACATTGAAGATTACTATTTAAAAATGTTCTATATAGCAATCATCGTAATCATTAGTGAAACTTGTGCGTGTGATATTCTCATAACATGACTGGCGACGATATTTCATCTATAATTGACACGAAGAACGACTCCTTAGGGAAGGGTCCAGCCCTCGTAAGTCCGCTACTTTATGATTGGAGTTACATGTTCGTAGCATTTACGTTAAACATTTAATAATATACAAGAGTACCCAAGTCGGAGAAAAGAAAAACAAATCAAAGCTTTAATATCAAAATAAATTTAAGCTGAAACAGTCAACCCTGTTTAAATATGTACGAGAAATAGTTTTTGACAATGGTTCCAATATTTCTTTATAGTACTATATTCAGTTATGTGCTTTGCGTGGCTCTCTATAACTCATTTTATTCGATTTATGGCTTTAGTAACATGTTTCAGGCAATTTTCATTCAAATATGATTATTTCATACTTTCTTGTCAACATTTATTTAAAAAGATTCTAATGTCTTTTCATTTCACCTTACGTTATAAGCTACGTAATTCATTACAATAAATAATTAACAATAATTGAAGAATAAAATTTAACAAAATTAATATGACATATGTATTAGAAGAATTAAAGGCATTCTTACTTCCTACAAACGTATAATACTCAGTTATTCGTGGGAGGAGATACCACACTAATATACCCCGGTAAAAATTAGTTCGGACAAAAAAAGCGGTGAAAAACTGGAATTTGCAAGCTTAAAAGATACCTATATATTCATTTAGTATAAAAAATACATATGAAATATACCGAAGGATATGTAACATTATTGGACTGGACGTGATTTTTTTCTGTGCGATGATATAAAATTAAAAACCTGTAATCTTTTAGCATCTCGAAACTTGATTGAATTTTATTTAATACATCAAGGATGAAAGAAGTAATGAATGAGAGGAACGACCAAGTGGTATTCTAAACAAGTATTTAAAACAAAGTTTGAATTCTTTCAAGCCTAAAATAATATTTAGCTTTCCGGGGAAAAAGGTGATACAAATTCATTTTATTTTATCTCGACGTAGTGCAAAAATTTAATATATTTCAAAAATATACGCAATATTAAAAACAAATAACAGAAATATTTAAAATTAAAAATGTGTAATTTTACATGTATTTTTACTGTGCTTCGGAAAGCAAAGTTTATTTTTATACCATTTTATCCTGTCTTTTAATCAGGTTTGCTTATCATGAATTCTATTTTTTTTTATTTTAAACTTAAAACGATATTTGTGATCACCGGTAATGTGAAATCGATATCCTTCTGTAATATTTTTTAAGGTTTATTGATATTTTCGATGATAATAAACTCATGTTTGTCCTAAATTGAACGTTGTGTATGATTAAATGTCTAACCAGAATTCAAACAATGAATCCGTATCCAGTGCCTCAATTCTGAAGTTAAAGTACGTTTTTTTCTCAAGTTATGGGAAATCTATGTATTGGGATTAGTTTTTTAAATTCTATTTAGTTCCATAGGGATAATATAAAATTTTCTATTCTAATAATACTATATAATAATACCATTTAGAATTTAAGGAACAATACCGCTCCAGCTTTTAAAATAAAAACATGGTCTCTAACAAACATATTTTATTGAGGAATTTACAAATCGTTTTATTCCACGTGTCTTGAAGTATATTTTCAATTCTTCTTATGACAATATAATTTAAAATAGCAACGATAAACTCTTGTAAAGAATCGTATCTTTGTTTGGTATGAAAGACAGGTAGGGCTAGTCTTGTGGCGTATATTTACATATTTATATCGGATAATAGCGGGTGCTGACCAGAAGCAGTTACAAGCTTGCCAAGGATTGGATTTCCGATTCTAAATTCTGAATAAGATTTTCACTTGACATTTTATCACAATACAATGCAATGTGCAACTTACTGGAACATGGGCAAGAAACTGGTCGATTAATGTTTTAAAATAGGTAACGAAATGCATAGGTTATGCATTTTATATTTTTGATATCTGAATGGAGATATACATATTATTGGTTATCTTCCTTATTTTTTTTGTGATTATTAAAAAAAATTAATTTCCTGTCATTCACGTAAAAAATATAACATTGTATGACAAAACATAAGTTAAAGCCTAAATTATGAAAGAAGCTTTCTATAAAATGATGCTTGATATAAATATCCTAAAGGAATGGAATTGTGAATATTTTAATTTATTATATTTAACATTTTTTCAATTTTCGAAAAGTGTCAACGAATCACGTATCCGCTTTGATAGGCTCTTCACGTGACAAGGATACATTTCATATAATCCTGTTATAACATGCGAGTTTATGTCATCAAAAGGATATATACAAGCGTAGGAGGTACTTATTTATAAGTTTCGCAAAGATTTGTAAACTTGAATTTTACACGTTTTCATTTTTAATAAAGTGAAACGTTTGATTTAGGCTACATCCACATACATCGATTTGACTTAAAACCTATCACTTTTAGGCATATAATAAGGCCTTGACAAAATTTCGCTTATGACAAGCTAGGTGGTTTAGATTCCCAAACAACTTTTTTAGATTTTTGACCTCTTCCATCAAACAACTTTCTTAAATTCTTGACCTCTCCTTCTGCCTTTGACCAATTCTCAGAATTGGTTTTTGGAATTTTATTATTTTCATCCTTGCTCTTCCGGAGAGTGTGTCTATTCCACTTTCTTCCATTAAACTGTGTCACTTTGTGATACTGAATGCATTTTTTGGAAATCCTACCTAAACTAGCAAGCTCACTTATCACCAAAGGGAAAATATTTTTTGAAAGTGTTATTTGGTAAACCAATTTTTGTTCATGATGTAAAACCTAAAATTATTTTCAGGTATGAAATAAATTTCTGGCTTATGTTGTGATAAGTGCTCTTGACAAAAATCAGGGTGAATTGAATGAATGAATGGAAATCTTGCTAGATTTCTTAGCTGTTTTATTTGTTAGGTTCTGATGATACTTTTAAGTGTTATATTTAACAGACCCATATAGTATAATAAATAGCATATTATAGTTTTTATATTAACTATATTAATTTGTAAAAAAATCTAGGACAATGCAACTGTGTTTTGTTTGTCTCCTCAATCCTTGAGTTAGATATTTCTATTATTGATTGATATTATTTCATTATTAGTATTTTTATTCAGAAAACATCTTTTTTAATCAGGCGGGAACTATATCGGAACACGGTCGCTAGTTTAAAGACATAAAGCAGGTCAATACAATAACAATATCGTGAAAAATAATTTTATCAGACTTGTTCATTTTGGCGGCTTGACGCCTCCTTTTTGAAGCACTCCCCTTGCTTCTGTCGATGCTCAGTATTAAATATTCGGGTGTTTTTGTAACGCTCAGTATTAAATATTCGGGTTTTTTTGAAGCGCTCCCCTTGCGTTTGTCGGTGCTCAGTATTAAATATTCGGGTCTTTTTGTAACCTTCTTTATTTACTTTTTTAATTTTTTTTGTGCTTATTACTTATATTTGAGGAATTTAAAGTGCTTTCAAAATTTTTTGCAATTCTGACGGCGATTTATAAATAAGTAATTAATATGAAATTTTAATTTATATTCTCTCTGGTAAACTACAAAAAGACATAACAAACGATACCACACATAAATTGTTTTGCATCGCTTCACATTAGCATGCTCCAACCTTTCGTTACTATCAGGCAATGAAGTAAGTGTTATAAAATAAATAAAGTGTTCTGACTTTAAATTTTTGAAACTTAAAATTTTTGACTATGATGTAATATGAGAAAATATAAATTTAAGAGAATAGCTTTAATCCGCTACTTTGCTTCGTGCAAAAAGAAAAAAAATGTTAACGAAAACATCATTACATAGTTTCATAAAGACGAGACCTGAAAACCAACAGAAGAGACAAGCAATCTCACATTCGCCATTAAAATATTATTAAATGAAACAGATAAATTTTAAATATAAATAACAAGAGGTGTTAAGTTACAGTTAGAATGTCAGTAAACGGAAGATTAACATACTAAACGTGCTCGAATTTATTTCATTCCATGGGAGGTAAACTTCTTTACCAAAATAGTTATGTAGTCCTAATAGACAAACGATTTAAATAAGGATAATTGAAAAAGAATTAAAAGTGATGTGTAAAATAACAAGTGCTTAATTTTATAGGAAATTACCCCAACCCAATGACGATACGATACGATATGCCAACGGAAAGATCTATTTAAGATAAACATATGTCATTATTACGGTTCATCGCAGTTATTGCTTGTTCGAAATTATATCATCCTCAATGTCACTGACATGTGAATATCAATTTTTATATTTTGTTAATTATGTTAAAATAGTTATTACGAGTAAATCATTTTTAGGTGCGCATAATTAATTTATTATAATTTATTCTTTTTTTAATTTTTATATCATAAGATTTAAAAAAACTATTGTTAATACGGAAAACATGAAAATGAAAACCACATAGACTGACAAATTCTTTTTAATAATAGATTATAGATCACTTTATTACTTGATTATATTATAAAATCGCATTGATCAACACTCCCAGTTACAAAGCTAAAACTTACACAAATTACAAATCAATTTAAATAATATTCTGTTGTTTGCACAGACGGATATATTTTAAATATACTAGAGTGGCATTCAGCCTCACGTCTGACGCAACAATTATGAGTAACGATTTTGACAATCAAAAACATTTGGTGAACTGGTTTTTTGAAGAAAATTAAGTGTTTATATTAGGAAAAGGCTTCCGTGATAGCTTAGAAGATGTAGACTTGTACGAAAGCACATATGCTACCTATAAAAGACGGAGCCAAAAATTAATTGAGTACCACTCAAGCTAATAAATTGCGTTTAGTTATTACGGTATTCACGTCAAATCACATTAGGTATATGGCATTTTCACCAATAATTACGTTATTGGGGAACATCGCGGGCGCATTAAAAGTATGTTGTCTTCCGTACCAAAATACCAAACAATCAATATAACGTAAGCGCAACTACTAACCGTACGTCTTCTAATCAGACATAAGCAATATGCTGGCGCCTTCGTTTTGCATGCGATCCATTAAAATATAACAATAATAACGTCCCGTCAAAAGCTAGTTATAATTATTTTCTGATATATTGGAAAAATATAATTTTCCTTGTACACCTCTCAGTCACACATCAGGTATAAACCACGAATTTGAAATGCTGTAAACTATTTTATTTAAATTAAGTACAGCAGGTTTGGTCAGCTTTAAATGATAGAAATCTAACAAAAGAATACTGGTGTCTTGTTCGGTTAAATTTGGGAAATCATTCAAATTAGGAGGATTCGCATCAATCCGATTGAATGATGTTACTCTTTTCCTATTAAATGTCCAAGAAAAAGCCAGAGACATCAATAAAAACAGGTAACATTGACCAAAGAAAAACCGTAGCCGTTGTGCGTCATAATACAAAACATAAAATTCTCACACATACAAAGCGACTGACGGAAGAGAGCACGACCCGTGCTTCCAACGTATAGCAGGGATAGTATGAGGAATAGGGGAGGGGTATGGTATGGAATCATAGCAATTATCGAATACTGTAATACAGCTTTGTGCAACTAATATAATTGTGTAGCAAGTATATCATAACCATAATGTGAACGTCGGTGATAATGTAATATGAGCTTCGTGATAATATAATTGGCAACATTTATGATAACGAAATTTCAGTTCTAACAATTTAGATTGGTTGTAATAAAAAAATATTCTTGCTAAATAGATCCATCTATTACTACATAAAAACGAAGCCAAGTACAGTTTGATGTTTGAACGTGTGCAAAAAATGTTCCTCCGATATCTGTATACAACTCAGTAAGGTTCGTTCCCCTTTCTATTCCTTCCGATTTCCTCTTCAGTTTTCATTCTTTGCAACCAAAAGAGACATTGTGCTTATAAAATTTATCTTCCAGCTATTAAACCGAAAAATTCTATGTCTTTTATTACTAAGTAAACTTTCATTCCTCGTACCTGAACCTCGATTCAGGATTCCTTTGATTCCTCGTCGAAATGTGCCACGTTATCTTTTGTAGTACTCGCGTGCTTCTGTATTCTTGTTAAGTCTAAAAGTTTAAACTTTATTAAGCCATTCATTTTAGCGTTACGATAAATAATTGTGTGTGTGTAAATAAACAAAATAAATAAATATTAATGTTGGTTGTCCGGGCCAGATTTGCTCGTTTTTCTTTCTCTCCGACTTAAGTTTCTCGTAATAGGGGCAACATTTTCGAATTTATAAAGAGCTCCAATACCATATTAAGGCGCAAAAATATTGAAGATGTGATGATTTAAATCAAGTACTTTTTTCATATTTTTTTTGATAAATACAAAGATTGTAAATTATTACAAAAAATATATTTAAACTAATTTTATGTAAATTGAAATTAGTTTAAATCCAAAGTAATTACAATTGTGCTAGGTTATAGCCGTTTTTTTACGAAATTAACTTGTGAACAATATTGTATCATATGACCGCCTTTATGTTGGAAAACCTGCCATTAAGATGGATTTTCTATGACAAGCAGCATTCAAGCGTACATGCATCAGTAAATGTAAATATTGCTTACTAGAGATATAAATATTGCTTTACACGGTCAATCAATTATAAGTCCTCTTTTGAACAGGCTTCAAGTTAGTTCAAACTTCGAAGTAGATTAATCAAAGCGACCAAATTAAACTTTCTCCGCAAGTAAAATATTTTAGTATTTGGTGATATCTTCATTGATTACATAAAAAGAGTTGCATGACAGTTAATAATAAACAATAGATTGTTGAAACGATTTGGTAAATTTTACAGTTTAACTTTAGGTTTTCTAACTTATGCTAACTGATTTGTACATTATTTAAGTGGCTACAATTAGTGCTGACACATGTTTTGTAAAACACGAATTTGCATACGTATAAGTTGATACAAGTTATTTCACTAAAAGTGAACATGTAAACATTGTTCGCTTGTTCAAAAATGTACCAGTCTAGAATGCATTTTGTTTCAGTCTGTTTTTCGCTGTAATGTGTCTGGTGGGCGTCTGGGTCTTTAACCTCTAAATGGAGATAAACCTTTTATACTGTAAGCTAAAATGTTGAATTAACGGATATATATTCTCTTTCATTATCTACTTAACTTTAATACTGTAAATGGAAAGTTGTTAGTTCTACTTTAATATAAAATAAAGTTATTAAGTACGAGTAGTATTTGTCCCATGATGATTTCTATTATATTTAAGTACATATCACAATTTGAACATTTATACATAAAATTTAACACACCTATATATGTTTTAATTTTATAATTATAAAACTATTTCCTAAATTATAAATATGTCTCTCGTAGGCTTCAAAATATCGCGAATTTCTCAAAAATATATGGTTTTATTATTAATTTCTTCAATAGTTTATATTAACTATATTTAGTATTTTTTGTTCAAGTACATATATCCTACAGAAATCCGTTTTTTGGTTAGCATTAATAACAAGTTGGGTTTAAAAATAGCAAATCTGATGTACCAATAAATGGTTGTTCTTAGTGAAAGAAAAAAAAAATAAAAATATATTTGTAATCAACTAAAAGTGCTCTTCAGGCTTTTTTCCACATACCTGTGCAGATATTTCAAACTCCATTTACAGGTTAGGGAATTCCTTTGGAATATAATTTTAAGTCATTTTAAATTTTCAATCATCTTAAAAACTTAATTTTTAGTTTTGTGCCATTTTACACGTTGTATCAAGATTTCAAGTCCCGACCTTATTTAGTTTAGAAATTAGAAGTTTTTTTGAGACAAATATTCAAAGCATGAGTTTGAGCTATGCAATTCGTAAATATAGGTACCACAGCCTCAAAAACTACAAGTGTGTCAACATGCTCCACGGAATCTGATACCCAATGTCATTATAACTTTAAAATCGTTTGGGACTTCGCAATGAAATTAAAACTTAATTGGTTCCATGGTTATTATTTATAACTTGTGTATTTATAAATTCATGTTAATAGCGTCGTAGTTTTTATGTTAAATCCACTCGTACAGATAGATATACAGAATTTTTTTTAAAACTCAATTCATTTTAGTAACTGAATTCGTAAACGGCAAAAGTTTTAAAAAAATGAAATTTTCAAAATCATGGAGAGTATTTTTATTTATTTTGTTGTTATATTACAGTTATATTACTTTGTTGACTTTAATTTTATTAATCTGCTTTAATAAGGGTGCACCCGCAATTAGTTCTATAATCGTAATAGAACTAATTCATACAACTAGGTACTCCCCACACAGAGCAACTTAATAGACTGAACAATTATGGTTAACATACTATAAGCAACATTGGTAATGTAGATCACATTAAGTTACTTCGAGCCCCAGTGAACCTCGCTTAGGCATCGCAAGAGGCCACCAGATATTTTTTTCAGCTTGTGGTGTAGATCTCCGATTGTGTGTTAGATATAATTTGATATCCATCTCAATAAGATTCAGGTGTAAAAATGATTGGATCCATTTTCATAAAAATGATACATGTCGTCTGTTACATGTGGGTTCTACGAGAATGCAAAAATTCCACTAATATAAATGCACTTGAAAAACATAACTCTCCTGTGTTTTAGCGGGTAAAATTATCAAATGGGATTCTGTTTAATTTAAGATAGAGTTGTGCTTAATTTTGTTCAATTAATGAATGTAATATATGTTTAAACTTAATACACCCACATGCATCATAAGTGAACGCTGTATATGTATAACTTCATTCATAAATTTACATCGAATCTAGTCTTTATAGATTTGTGTGACTTCTGCACACTAATATACAGAGGTTCAAGATGAATAGTAAGGACGAAAAAGATTTTATATTACCTCCAAGATGATACTATCATCTTGGAGGTTCACTCTTCAAGAAGGATAATTTGGCTTCAT
Organism: Druceiella hillmani; assembly: GCA_039881145.1. Classification (NCBI taxonomy): domain Eukaryota; kingdom Metazoa; phylum Arthropoda; class Insecta; order Lepidoptera; family Hepialidae; genus Druceiella; species Druceiella hillmani. The sequence continues at coordinate 10,766,186 of JAYKKI010000022.1, read as the reverse complement.
CCTTTTAAATATATTAAATTTTTTGAGAGAAAAATGGTCATATCACTTTTTTAAACATTTGCTTTATTAATATTGACACTGAATAAAACGAAATAAACAATTAATTTATATTATTTGTTTTTTAACTTGCAAGCTTGAATATGTCTTACGTGAACAAGCTTAAATTTGTCTTACGTCTTTCTAAAAGAAACATAATTTATGTTATTTCTATATCAGAGAGAAATATTACTTTATTCAATATAATTGTCTGTGGAACGTATTTATATTTTAGTCAGGTTTCAGTACGTAAGACCAACCACAGTAATTTATAAGTACGTCTACCCTTCGATTAGTTCGATCACAGTAGTTATTTGTATTGTACCTATTATTTACAATATACTTAATATATTGGTTTGTAATATATTGGTTTGGATTTTAGGCAAACGTGAGTGTAAAACGTCACCAAGCTAATCAGTTTTCAATTGGAAAATTATTATCTCGGCCTACTTTAAGAATAACCTTGGAAAGAAAAATGTAACGTTTAAGTAATTTATCAACACACGAACGGGATGGGGGAGCTGTGGGACGTGGGAACATGTGAGGGAGTGAGGCTGAAGATGACGAAGAATGATGTCGGAAGAGCGATGGACTGTGAGGGGATGATACAAAAGGAATGAAGGATGTTTAGTGAATGAAGGAGCTAGAGTCAGTAGGAGGGGCAAGGCGGAAGGGAAAGTGAGCGAAGTGAAAGGAGAGAATGTGTGAGTTAAAGAGAAAGGGTTATGTGAGATGGCTCTCATAGAGCCAAAATTGATTGCTGCCAACCATGCCCACAAATATGAAACAATAAAATCAGTATCTTCTCGGTACTTAGACCCTTGTTGATATTACCAAACCAAATGGTAGTCCTAACCATGTTTCAGTTTAGAGAGGTAAAAATTCAGTATAGAAGAAGTTGGCACTTAAAATATCAGTCAGAATTAACTTTTTTTTTAAATTAATTTGGAATTTGAAACTAGTATAATGAAGACAATTTTATTTATTTGAGTAAGGTATTAAACTGCACACACGGGGCTCTATATTCATGTTTTAAACATTTATAGCTACTTTCCTATATACTTCCTATATACTATAGCTTTCCTATATACTATAGCTTTCCTATATACTATAGCCACTTCCTATAAGTTACATAAAGTATAATTCTTTCTTAGTCACATATAAATAAATTATCGTTACTTTATACAATACGGCAGCTACATAAAAATAGGGCAGAGTGCTTGTAAATCCCGTATTATGTATCTCATGCAAACAATTGCATAATCCGTACGATCGTATTCTCCATCCCTCGTGTTGTGTGTTTAGGTGTACGTATTGCATAATATGTTTGTCATTTGCATTTTAATCCATGTACCGTTTTCTTAATATTCCTTTTTGTTCAAACATCAGTGACACTGTGCGCATATTTTCCTCTGTAGTAAAATCTGTTCGGAGTCTTTTTTGTAGGTAGTTGACTTACAGGATATGATCATATTATATATAAATATTCCCTATCACTATTGTGGAAACTTTATTGGTTTGTTTTGCATAAAGAGGAAATTTTATAATAAAGGCATTTTGTTCAATGTTCTTATTAATAAATAGAAAGAAAATTCAAAAAATGTGAAGGTCCCAAGCGTAGTATATCTTATGAAACACTAGTGTATCATGATAAGCAATACACCGATATAAACAAGTAAAGTCGTAAGCGTTAGTAAATAAAAAACAATGCTGATCCTAATTAAGTCGGAAACAGCCCACTAAATGCGAAGCTAACGGAATGGTAAACAAAACGAAAATGCACGATTAGATGTTTCACATAAAAAAACAGGTATCACTACGTTTACTGCTTCACAGCTCATTTAAAATATTGTAAAATTGATAAATTGATTACTTTGCACAGTATTTTCCTAAAAATCTGACATTTTTAAGTAAACATAACCCTTTTGTTACACGTGGCGAAATATAAAAAGCGAATAAATATAAAAGGTCAGTATAGGCGCGAGGTGCGTCAACATTATGGTGGGGGCGGCATGGTTAAGTGAGATAACAGTATCAACTTCCTCCCTTAAAAAAAAACGACACTGGCGAATGTTAACATTCCTGTTATTTGTAAATGGCTGTACGTCTAAGATTCACGGGATAGTCATAGTGTATGCTATCGTTGATCGGTGCACGAGTACGATCGTTTCAGAAAAATTAATTAAACAATTTCGACCTTACACCATCAAAATTGGAGATTATCATTTATCTTAACATTCATTAACCTTAAGCAATCACTGTAACATATTAACCAATCTACCCTGCCCTATTTTCGTTTAATTTGTGCTTGATTGTAATTTTTTCTTTTTTAAATGAGAATTGTTCTTCGCCAAGGGCTTTATAAAACTACTCAGCAATCACGGTAGTATCACAGAGATTTTGTACTTATTTCCAGGTAATGTTATATTACATTAATTATGTAATAACTTTTACATTTCATATTCCGTAAATGTAAACCAGTTTTTTATAGAATTTTTCGATGACACAGGTTTTTGTTTTTTTAATTAGGCTTAGTGTTTAAAATTTACATTATTTTCTAATCGAATTTTATTCTTGTGAGTGAAATCACAGCATATTTTTAGAGAAAATATATTGGGATACTAGTTATCTCTTTTTTTAACTCTATTAAGCATTGTTACTTTGTTAGGCAAATTATGACGTGTAATTAACTAATTCGATATCCAGGTTAACAGTTTGGTCAAAACTTTTGTATAAGTAAATAAATTAGCTGTAGCTATAAACAAGCATTAACGAGTAACGCTTATTTATACTGTTATATAACTTAGCTTCATCATTTTCGACCCTTTGTTACGAAGATTAGTTCTTTTACCACATAAGGCCCTAAAATAGCAAAATAATTTTCCGGATTCTACATTACTTCATTTTAACTACAACCCTTCCCCGAAGGTAATCCCTCCTAGAGGCGATGTTGAATTGCACTAATTAACATTATCAAATTCATATCGTTTGTTTTTGAATGCTAGCAGAGTTCGTCACCCATCTCATTCCCAGGCCGCAACAAAAGGCTCAATTGTTCTGAAATTCAAGGTAAATTTCTATACGATAAAGGCTTGGCGACCTTTGTTCATTTTAACAACAATGTCGCATATGAAATAATTATAAATATTTTGAAACATTAGACATTTTAAAGAATCTGAAATAAATAACTGAAAATCTTTTTTGATTTGTTCTAAGAGCCATATCCCTACAGAACATGACTTAATTATAACACAGTTTTAGAACGCTTTCCTTATATTCACAATATGGCCACATAAAATGTTAAAAATTGCGTGTTTAATTTTCATAACCGACACAAGCATAAACTAAAGTATTTGTTTGTATTCTTTTTTTTTGTTGAGTAATTTGCCACTCCTACGTAAATGAGCCACGATAAGTGAGGTTCGTAGTACTTTTTTTTAATAATTTGTATATTTTATGAGAATATTTTATTTCTTTTTTTAAGTTTATCGAACATTATTTCATTCCAAATTATGTTTTAGTTGAGAATACGTATTGCTTAACGAATTATCGTTAATGCTAATGTCCGAATGTCCAAACATTTTGATCATAGTGTTATTCAGTTACAATAATTACGTTCGAAATGAATACGTTCGAAAGTACTGACAGATTGAACATCAATATATACTAGGCGTTATAAATATAATGTAGCCCAATGCAGTAGGGTATTTGTGGTATTATATGTGGGTTTGTATTTTTATTCGCATTTTAGCGATATTGTGAGGCATCGTTCTCTGTATATTGTAAGTAGTCATTAAATAAATTAGGTTTAATCATTAAAATAGTAGTCATTAAAATAGTAGTCATTATTCAAAAAATCACGAATCCTCTAAACGTGTTATTTTCTTTTTATGAGATGTGGACTTAAGTATTATAATGCTTTCTCTTCGTTAAATTTTACTGTTTTGACATTTTTTTATATCTCACTCGTTCGCACTTCCTTCGTATGCAGTAAAATGGAAGGCAAAGGGAAGTCAAAAATTGGTGAATTACTTTGAAAATTTAAAAGTGGAAGACCCGATGATACGAATTTTTTTCTGGTAAGTATCATTAAATAGTAAAGAAAAAATGAAGTTAATGTAATAAAATATTTGTTCGATAATAAACTATATTTTCACAATTTTTTAAGTTCGCTTTGGATTCTAGAATTCCCAATTTTTTTTGTCCAATTTGAACAGAATTTTAATTTCCATTTATAATTTTAATTTTTAACGCAATCATCTACTTTTTTATTTTTTTTATTTGTGCTCTTTTTATCGATATTTCTCTGGCCACAAATTTGATTTTGTTATAAAATATAATACTTTGAAGACGAAAAATTGTCAGAAAATATTTAAAAAATAATGTCTCTCCCCATCTTCAAAACTGGTAAGTCAAAATTACATAAAAAACAGGTTACTAGAAATTTACCTAGTGTACAAAAAACTAAAGCCATGATTCTAAATTCTATTATAATTGAGACGTTCACAATATTTTAGGCAATATAATTACATGATGAAAAATATTAAAAAAAATTGTAAATAGTTTAATAATACCAAATACCCTTAAATTATCAAACAAGTCTAAGTGTGCACGGAACCTTCATAGTGCACGTTCTACTTGTACTTAACGGATTTTATGAAATGCGGTACGATTTGAAATATTAAAGTGAAACAAAGTGCAGATTGTATCCTCAAAAAAATTATCTATGAAAGTTGCAGGCTAAACATCCATCAGAAAAATTCACGAAATCTTTAAAATAATGGAAAAAATTTCCCATCCACCAAATGGAAAACAAATATCACTATCTATTAACAGTTTATTTTTAATTAATTTGGGCAATTGCTACACGTTTAAAAAGTGATCGACATTGATTATTTTTTGCAACTATTTCTAAAAAATAATTGTGTACTTCGTTATATTTTTGTTATTTTTATTTAGTTTTAGCAATCCTTAAATATTAAAAATATAATATAGGCGCGTTTAATAACATGTCTTCTTTTGTTGTTAATTGTGATCATGAAGTTGAATAATTTTTTTTCTTTTCATGTTGTAAACCGCTGATTTCTTGTTATTGCAAAAATAGCAGCTTTTTGAAAATTATATTTTATTTATTTTAAACTTTTCGCACATACACAAATTAAAATGATATTATATTTTACATTTTATATTTTCATAAGCTCTAAAACTATAGTCATTGAATATATTCTCCACATATAAGCAGTTCAAAACAATAATTTTTTTTATTATTCATTAATATTTTTTGCTAACAAATCCTACTATCGGTTGAAATTCAGCGGATACTTTAAATAAAACAATAAAAAACTAAATGAACTGCTCAGTCATCACCGTCTCATATCCAAAGGTTGCACTTGCTGTAAAGAGTATTAATTTTAAAATCCAATTCGTAGTCGACTAGTGAAGCGATGTATTATTCATGAAAGCTATAATTTATCAGAATGAGTAAGCGAACTTCGTTATGAAAAAGCTTGCAAGCTTCATAAATAATAGATTTTTATTAAATTCATTTGCAAGTTAATGTATTGAAATATGAGCCATGTCTGCCACAATTACGGTCGACGAGAATGTTTATGTACTTTTTTTGTATTAGGCAAACATTACGGCCTTTATCGAGATTAAATTGAAAGGTACAGTGTATAACTTATCATCTGAAACTAGTTGACACCTCCGTGTATCTAAATTAAAAACAGAAATTGTATCATCCATTCAGTTGACGTATTATCGAAAAATAGGTATTTTAAAGAATTTTTTGGGAAAATTTCATGCCTTTATTCAGTCAAATCATCTGTTCTGTTCAGAATTATAACTAATGACTATGGTTTTAGGGCTTATGAAAATATAAATGCATAAATGTGAGTTTAATTTGTGTGTACGAAAAGATTTTCAGTGCCATATAATTTTTGTTTTCCAGAAAAAATATATAAATTTTAAAGGAAAGATTTGTCATCAATTTACGCTTGCTTTTTGAAGTAGAAGGGTAAGCGATGTATTGCACTCATGATTGACACCTTATATACTGCATGCTTAGTATGGAAGTTATGTCAAATTAAATTAATTTTCTTCAAATAATTGATATCCGAGACGATAATTTCGCTTAAATATTTTTGTGTCTTGTTATACAAGTCGAGCTTCTGTTTTAAACTTAAGTTAGTTTAATATACATAGTCTCTTGTTAATTTCAATAGCTTTTTAATTATGCGTTTTTTTCGTATTATATTTTTTATTATTTAAGTAAAAGACAGGTTTGGAATTTTTCTATTATTCCATGTATTGAATGAAGAAAATAGTATTTAAAAGATAATTTTTTATATCATTTATTGTCATTATTGCAAAATTAAGTACTGTTCAAGTGCATACATTCACACGTTGTTGTAGACTGAATATATTTATTTGAAGGTAGTTTTTGGCAATTATTTACGTGGTTCCCGTTTCATATCATCAAAATTCTGTCATCACATCCATTCTAATTATTTTATTCAATAGAAAACAAAATGTTTTATTATTGATAAATTGAAAATAATTTTCTAAATTTGGATGACATGGAAAGTACTCAATATACTTCCACACTAGTCTTAAGGCATTAACATATTAGAACATAAGGTATTATGGATGATTTTCCGGAACTTTCACTTTGATTATTACCTCATCACCCATACGAAACAAATTTTGATATGTTCACAACATAAGATATTCATTGTTATACAATACTATCTATTATGATATGTAGGGATCTATTATTATATGACATAGTTACATTAGTAGATTTCATATCTTACTTATAGATTTAGTACATTAGTATTTCTCCAGGATTAGTTTGACAATAGTGGTCGAGTGCTTTTTCACAATTTATTCTGAATATGTTTCGAAATTCTCTAATTATTATTATTATTATATTGAAAAGTAGAGTGCTTTGTGTATAAAAAAATTTAAATGGAGTGCATGTATGGGAGGGCTTGTGTGTCTGTTAAAGTGGCAAGCAAACACTACAACATCAACTTGAAAGGGCTTTTCATTGGAATAATGACTAAGTTTCATGTCAAAATCTGGGCTATTTTTAGTTCTTATCGAATACTTCCTGAAATAAGTTTTATCTTTGCGCGAAAAATCAGTTTTTCCTGAATTAAGGATTGATGTTTAAATAACGATCCAGACTACTTTCTATTTTAAGGTAATATTTTCTAAGGAAACTGAAATTCAGTTATGCTCATGCAGCAAGAACTTTGTTAAAAAGATTTTAAATCCGCTCAAAAATGATTAGTACAAATAACTGAGACCAAGCCTTAGAACGACTAAGCTTGTATATTAAGCTAAAATAAAAATTACCTTATCCCCATCGCGGGAATATTTAAAATTATATATGATTTATAATCTACAAAAAGAATATCTGCATATATTGGAACTAGGTGTGCCCCGCAGTTTTACCCGCCTAAAATTTTCATTACTATGCGACTCTTTCTCGAGCACTAAATATCTTTGCTTCATTTGCTAAATTGGGGTGGGGGCATATTGGTGCAAATAATCGAGATAATATGTTAATAATAAGGCACTGTGCACTGTTGAGCAGTATTCTCCGAATTCTGTTAAATTGTTTATCACTATAATGACTTTATGAATCGTGGCGTGACGATATATAGATTCTAATGTTCTTCAAGTAAAGGTTTTTTTAAAAATGTACGATTTAAAAGAAACACTATTTTTAAGTCGTGCAAGTGGTTGTAGAGAATAGCGCGAACATACAAATAATAAAATAATTAGACTGTTCCAATTCACGTATTAAAATAGATAAATAATGTCTATAGTGACCATAGGAGTGAAGCCGTAACTAATATTTTATTGTAAGTCATATACTGTCTTATGTGGTAGTACTGAAGGTAATTTTGCAATTATTCCATATTATACTGTCTCGTTGTTTAAAAATATTCGTTGAAAATTTGTGCAAGTATAAATTTTTACTCAGATATATACCAACTTTTTTAACATGGCCTGATATTTATTTATATTGTGGATCGGTGTTCATGAGGGTGTGAGCTTTGTAAAACCGACCAATAAGGCCGTAACAATTACCCATGTATTTTTTTCTAAATATATTATTTCTAAAAGGTGTTTTTTGGTCGAGCGGCTCGATCTCCTTAACTACTGCACCAAAAAAATAAAAAAAATACCCACTTAAAGCTTATGTTTTCTACTTTGGGCGAAAAATATAAAAAAATTCGAAAAAAATCTTTTTGTTAATAAAAAAATTAATTTTTATAACAATTGGCATGAGCGCCATCTGTGGGCGACACATCAAATATCATCTGTATACTTGGAACACGCTAGATGGCAATATAGTGCGAAGACTTCGCACGGGTCAGCTAGTCTAAATATATTATTTCTAAAATGCGTTTTTTGGTCGAGCGGCTCGATCTCTTTAACTACTGCACCAAAAAAAATAAAAAAAATACCCACTTAAAGCTTATGTTTTCTACTTTGGGCGAAAAATATAAAAAAATTCGAAAAGAATCTTTTTGTCAATAAAAAAATTAATTTTTATAATAATTGGCATGAGCGCCATCTGTGGGCGACACATCAAATATCTTAGCCAAATTGTATACTTGGAACACGCTAGATGGCGATATAGTGCGAAGACTTCGCACGGGTCAGCTAGTGTACACATATTCCGTATTTTCATTTATTTTATGTGCAACCATCAGAGTTTGTATTACATTATGATACTCGTATTATGGTACAAAAATGTAATTATTCCTTTAATTAATTTTATTAAAGTGTAGTAGCTTTTTTGATATATGTACTCCATAAACTTATAAAACAGTTTCTAAGGTAAACAGTAATAACATTACTTACATTTTTGAAGAATTTTTTAATGGTGATTCCTTTTCTAACATTTAACTAGCCAAAATGATTGTAATTATTAATGAAATATGTACACGTATTGTTTGAAATGTCACTCAGTATATACAATTTTGTTGTATAGGACAAGAAGTTGAATATATCCGATAATGTTATTTTATTTCATTTAAAACAAATTTATTAAAGCTTTAGCCAATATTTTTTAGTTGTAATCTTTTTCACAGGTATTTTTGAAAAAATAACATCAAAGATTGCTACGCTTATAACTAGATAAGCGACAAAAATGAAGTTGGGGATGCAGCAAAACGAATGTATACTTTAAAATGGAAATGTGGTTTGCATTTTTAAAATAGATGAAGTCGAACGAGCACAACACATCCATTATACAGAATTATCATCTTGAAACTAAAGTTTCGTATCAGTAGTTATTTACTTTACCTTTGTATATATGTTAATACTCTATTATATGATTGCTTTCATTTGCCTATGAAAATTATTTGTCGCCTTTATCGGTAAGGTCAATCATCCCTTATGACTTCCTTTTGAAAACAATTTTCTTGTGAAATTTTAAAAATCATTTCCTAAAGGCAACTAGGTCTCATCACAATGTTGAATTGCGCTAATTAAGGTTATCTTGAGTCATTTGTTCTTAAATACTATAAAAACCTTTCCATTGGTTTCACTGTCTGGTTGCAGTTACCTAATTAGAAGCTTTTGTTAAAACGGTTGTATTAAATTTCAGTATAGTCTCAATGTTTACCTCCTAAGATATTATTGCAATGATCTCACAATATTTTCAGCTTTTTATTTTTTTTTATTAATTTGTATTCGTCGTCAATTCTTTTATCAAAATGTTGACAAAGTTAAGAGAAATAGTCGACGTTCATCTTTGCCACAGAAATATTAAAATAATGTCTAAATTCATAGGCATTTCTATGAGATCATTTGACGTAAAAAGTTGGACGTAGATAGAAATTTATTTTTCAATTTGTGATGTGAAGTTGCTTTATTATTTTAGGGATTGATTTTTTTAACGTTTAATTTTTTGGGAGAAACGATTAGTTTTGGGGCGGTGGATAAACAGGTGAAGAATTTTTTCAAGACAATTGTCAAATTAAAAAATGTTAAAACTTTATATTTCACAAATATTCCATTTATTTATGTCGATTTTTATATACCTTTTAAAAAACTTAACAATTCCAATGGTATTACTTATAGAGACTTGGAAAAAAAATATTTGCATATTGTAAAAAGTTTTCATGAAATGAGGATGTTTTGATGGAATAATTGACGAAAGTTATTAACATCGCACAATCTTAGACAATAAGTGTTTTGCAAAAAAAAAATTGTTATTTAAATATAAATTAAAATAATAGTACTGATTAAAGCAAAAAAATAAGGAATTTTATAAAGGCCCATATAAAATTATATCAGAAAAAACTATTGTAGTGTTTTGGAATATCGATGAACGTGAGTTATTTAATATTTGCATTACGCCATTTATTTATACGGTTTAGGACTAAATTTACAGTACTTATAATGAGCAAAATATCGACTTTCATCCTAGATAATATTGGCAGTGAATAGTCTCGTATAGTTGAATAATATTGTTTTGAGGAAAATGATTTATAACTTTTGAGAGTATTTCTTTTTAAAAATCATATTTTTAATTTCTTACACTCAATTTTTTAAGGCCTTGTAATACCCTCTTTGTCTTTTGCAATCATTTTCTTTTGAAACAGTTATTTCATTTGAAACAAACAAGTATCTCTTGAAATAAACAAGTATTTTTTGCAGTTAACATTATCATTTCGCCTGTCGAAGAACTTTTCCAAAAAATCATACGAAGACCAAAAATTTGTCATCATTTTTATAAATAATCAAAAGAATGTCCTGAATTTGTCGAAAAATTTGTAGTATATTTTTATATTTAACGATTATATCATTTGCTTCTATTTACATCATGAACCTTGCGGACAATCTTCAGTGTGGTACTTGTGTACATACATGATTACATACGTCGCCATTATAGCTTCTCTCACGGCCAAATAATTACGAGAAACTACTTGTTACTCAACGTTTTATCGCACGTAATATTGATGTGAAAAATTCTTACCCTGTTTCTTTATTTTTTCTTCAAAACAGATTTAAAAGTATGTATCCTCGACTAAAGTCTATAATTCCACAAAATAAATTAATTAATTTTAGTCGAACCCCAATTAAATGCAGTAAGAGAAACCTGCGTTGGTTTATTTTGGTACATTTCTAAATTTATTTTCTATACGAATCTATCTCTGTTGAATGATTGCCATGCAATTTGTTTTCGCATCTTGCTTTGCAGACATACATATTTTAAAGACACAGTTTGTAGTAGATACGTAAAATTGTCGAAACCCACTTTCGGAAACTGTTACTGTCTTAACTCGAGGTTTGCCAATACACAAAACTGCCGTGCGGTCGTTTGATCATGTCAAAAATTTTGGAATGCACAAAAACTCTAGAAATGTTGAGCGTTTTGGTTTTTAATAAATGCGATACAATGCTGTTCAAATTCTATGAATTGCGTACTTAACGAACTTGTCTTTCAAAGCCAAAATTGTTGTAACATCAAGCAATGTACTGATATTAAATTGAATGCGTGTTTCAAAATACTGGTCTTAATAATAATAATATTATTATCGTAAATATTTTATTGTCAACTTTCAGACAATTGTGACGTTTTAAGGACAATTTTTTTTTCAATTAAATGGAATACATTTTATAGGACAGTAAATTTTTAAAGAAAAACAACAAAAAACTCAAAGTAACTTCGTTGTGTTCATTATCGTTCCTGTATTCCTGAAGTAATTGTGTTGGACTAATTCAATTACGCCTAGTCCTCGACTGCCTTACGTTTTGCTTATAGTTTAAGTGAGAATAACGAATGCTATTTCTTACTTCGCACTTTGTTCAGCTAAAATAATAAAGTTATTGTTTTAGTAATAGTAAGAATTTTGTCGTGTCAGGAGATTAGATTTATACTATACTCGAAAAAAATCGTTAAAGTTTTAGTCGCGTTTTTACTGCATACGCTAGTTGTGTTATGTTGGATTGGTCATAAGGCATATTATCCCGTGTTATGTTGGGTTGATCATAGGGCATACGGTCTTTGACTGTGCGACGCATTGCAGGGGTCCGGGTTCGATTTCCGGCAGCTCGTCGGGCAGAGCTGACGTTCGGGTTGGCTGTAAGAGATTTCTCTCGTAGAAATAAGTCATCCATGTGTAGTAATTGTATACATTATAGTACGTAAATAAATACAAAAATAATTAATAAATTTTACAAAGAAAATTTTCTTATCTTCAGATTATTGCCAGCATAACAAATTAGTGGAAAACATTTTCTTGGCTTTTAAACGATTTACATGAGTATCGTTTCCATTTATTTTGGTTGAATTATGGTTAACATGCAGCGTAGTATTCAAAGAAGTATTTTGATGTAATATATATGAGTGAGGTCCAAGAACCGGGTTTAAATAGAAATAAAAACGACGCAATGGAATATTACTGTGGCATATGGTAATTGAAATCCTGTCAAAATAAACTAGTAACTAGTTTTTGAATTTATATATATTCCTTGTAGGGACCAGTTATTGCAAGCGGAAGTCAGTTTTGAAAATAAAAGGAAATATTTTGTTGGCCATAAGTCCTATGTGCCTCTGATCTTTTTTTGTCAATAGAATTAACATTAACATTTTTATTCTATGGCACGAAATAGAACACAATAATGACGACGCCTGAATTAATGATAATTCTTTGAAATACATTTACAATTAATTGTATTGTAATAAGCATGGAAGAAGTATTTCTAAGGAATTCAAGAGCAATGTAAGTATGCATGTCAGATAAACAACGTTTTTATGTAAATACATTTTGAGAAAAAAGAGCGTGGGTGGAATTTATTTATTTGAAAGTGATATTGTTTTTCATCTCGCTTACTAAAATATTTGAAGAAAAATCAAATATACATGCAGACATATAAAATAAGTCTTTTTAAATAGTGGACGTGAAGAGAAAGTACCAAAAGAGCGCGGATAATTAAAAATTGTTACTTGTCATTAATGTAGCAAAAATAAGTTTAAGAGAACTATTCCTAGCACTCCATTTAGTTTAATGTCTTCAGCCCGATAAGTTCTCAAAATTTTGATATGGATACTAATTCCAAAATGGAAGAACAGTAAACGTAACCTGTAGTTAATTAAAAATAAATATAATTTTTTGGAAAATATTGGAACGAACTTAACCACCACCACAAAAAGTTGAATAACCACTGAATAATAAGTGCATTGAAACCCTTAAATAATAAAAATACGAATACTTAAACGAAACTTTTCCGGTACAATATCACTTCTAAATATAAACATTTTGGAAAAATTCTTGCCTTTACTTTTCCTAAGAAGAACATATAAAAATAAAACATAAAACAATAAACAATTTGTTTAGCTCGCTTAGTAAGAATACTCTGTAAATATATAATGTTAAGCACTTCATTTTTTTTTAAATTAGATGAAAAGTTTTTCTTTGATGAAAAATTTAAAAGTATGCAGAATATATTGGATGTTATGGCCAGTAAATGCCACATTTCAATTAAATTGTAGTACGTAAAGGATATTTTGTATTTGAGAAATAACGCTATTTGTAGCTGTAACATCTCCGCATTAATTATTTCATTCTAACCCTGTACGAAAGCAGACAACATAGTAATTATGTAGTAAGATTGAGACGTAGATGTTTCACATAATTCGACTTAGTTATCATTGTATGTGACTGATATTGTTATCCGACACCTGTCTGTCTTATGTGTACAAACAGTCTAGGTCAACCTTACGTTGGAGACAGTTTTAAGAATAATCATGAAAATCTGAGTTATGTTTATGTCGTTTTTGCAATTTTTTTAGCATACATGTAACTAATGTGTTTTGTTATTACTTGACGTCATTTGCATTCTGTCCGATCACTTTTACGTGGCACCAACGTAGTGTCACTGGCATTTGCATAACAGTTTGTAGGTGACACCAGCCGGATATTACTGGAAAACATAGCGTTAATACAATTTAAAGTACAAATGAAGATAATTGACTTAATGTATACATGGCTGCTACATTATAAAAATAATTTCCAGTTTAGCATTTACCGTATTTAATGTTTCATTAAAAATGTTATAAAACGTATTCTATGACTCATATTATTATAAACAAATCAGATTGTTGATTTCTGTATTATCTGACCAAGATATTGATTTAATATGGTACAATCATCAAAAAAATTACTATTGACTCAGAAAATTACATAAGTATTTTCCAAATTTGAGTATTAATAAAAAATATATTTTCCCATTAACAGCTTTGCAGTCTATATATTTTATTTCAATTAAGAGATGTATCATCTGACGCGTGCTCATTCAAAATTTCCTTAAAATTTAAAGGAAAAAAGGAAAGCCTTAAAATACATTTTGAATACGGATATATTCTTACAATGACACTGTTTAAATTATTATTCCATTTCCTTTTACCCATGAATTATCCCTTAATTATTAATCCATTATTAAATAGAGTTTTACTTAAAAAATAGGAGCGAACTACGAAATATTTATATGCTACGAAATACGAAAATTCTTGCCCTCAAGGAAATTTGATTCATTTTTTTTTATTTGATTTTCACGATGAAGCTAATTTGTCAAATTTGCTATGAAATAAAAGAGTCCAATTCCTTTTAAATATTATTTGTCTTCAATTTATTTTCTGAATGTAATTTGGTTTAATTATAGGGACAATTAAATTGTAATTCTCACTTAACAGAGATATTTTATTCCAAATTACATATCGCAAATTAATGTACATCATGACCCATATTGAACAAAGGCGGAATAAACTTTCAGTTTTAGATAAACGAGTTTGAAACTCATATTGAAGTTCTTATTTGAAATCTTACGGGTTCTCGTGATATTCGCCATAAATATTCTAAATTTCAGATTAAATGATATATAATTGAGATGCCGTTTCGGATCTGCTTAATGAAAGCTTTGATCACACACATGTCTTGAATAACGTTAATTAACGCAGCGGAACGTCTGTCTTATTGGAGCGGGTAACCAGTTCACAACATATGGGTTGATTTGATTAGGATACGTTTATCATGTGACCTAAAATATACTTGTTCACAATGTTCTCAAGTTGAATAAATATTTGCCACTTTGTCCCTAAGGTATTTCAGATTCTCAATCTACCAACCTACTTCGCATGAATTTAATATATAGTAAAAAATTAATTTCATAATTCAGTAAAAAATGTTTTTTTTGCTGCAAAAGCAGTTATAATACAAATTAGTTGCAAAATTAGTTATGCACAAGTATTTGGGAAGAAAGTGATGTTTAAAAAGAAAGTTTTTTCATGTCAAAAAACAATGACATATATTTTTAAGAATATAGTTATCTAAGTTATACTTTTTTAAGTTATAGTTTCTTTAATTGTTCGTGGATTATGCTTTTATTTTCATAATTTTTGCATAGTTCTACTCTAAATTCATTTATTTCAACATTTTTAAATACTCTGCATTCATAGGATGATACATTTGAAAATTACAAGCCAGAAGTTTATTGCAGATGAACAGAAGAAAATCTTAACGGGTGCAATTATTTCCGATGGCTTACGTAGAAAACCAAAATAATTAACGTAACAGTATATTACATCGAAATTTGAGTGAAACTAGTTTTACTTCGTGCAAATCAAAAACACGTCCATCGGAGCATATAAACAATGAATTACACAAACAATAAAATAATTTATTGTTTGTGTAATTCATAATCAATTATAAAATTGGTGTCATGAGTTCTAAAAAAAATTAGTCGATATTAAAGTTTACTATTTAAAAAATGTTCTTTATAACATCGTGGTAATTTTATGAAGGAAACTTGTGCATTTGATATTGCCATAAGACAACTGGCGACGATATTTCATTTATAATTGACACAAGGGACGATACCCTAAGGAAGCATCCGACCCTCGTAATTTCTCTAGTCTGTAATTGGAGTTACAGGTCCGTGGTTTCTATCTTAAACAATTAGCCATATACGAGAGCATACAAATTGGAAAAAAATTTAAAACAAAACATATAAATATCATTGAATAAATTTACGCTGAATACTATTTAAATATGTATGAAAATAGTTTTTGACAAAGCTTCTAATATTTTGTAATATATTATGTACAATTAAGTATTTCCATGTCATTTCATCTATAACTTTTTTTTCGATTTATGATGTTCGGAAAACGTTTGTGTATTTAGATAAATCGCATGTCAATCGGATTACTTAATTTTTTTAATTTTTTATATCGTTATGCCAGTTTTTATCTAATATATATATATATATATATATATATATATATATATATATATATATATATATATATATTTATTTAGTATAAAAAAGGTATTTTAAATGTATTAACGAAGGATATATTATATTATTGATACTGGAGGTGAATTTTTTCAACTCAGTGGTTTAAAATTGACAATTCGTAATTTTATAACCTCTCGAAATTCAAGTGAAATGTATTTACAGCAACAAGAATGAAAGAAGTAAGGAAAATGAAAAAAGGAATTTGAAATAAGTTTCTAAAAAAATAATTTTTAAGCTTAAGATAATACTTAGCTTCTTGATGAAAAAATAATGATACGGATTTCTCTCATTCTATTTTGATCTTATATTAGTAAATGAACAAATGAAAATATGATAAAATCTCATACTATGCACATGTCACAATCATCAAGGAAAATATACCTATATGTTTATATGTTAACACATCTTTTGCTTGTTCAGTACTTAGGCATGCAAGCAATAAATTAAGTAATGAATTTTTTCAGGTGAGTAAATATTCAGGTTCTTGACATGTATTATTCAAAATATGATACAAATGATATTCTAATCCACGTATTCACGTCATTTTTCAAGTCAATACATCGTGCGATAACTGAAATTAAATTATAATATTCTATTTGAATGGAGTACAATTGGATATTTGACTATTTTTTTATAAACAAAAATTTCTAAGTGCAAGCTAACGGGAAGTAAAACTATTTTGACAAATCTTAAAAATTAACTGAGTTTTTAACTTAGCTTATGTACAATTTTTCTTTAATAAATTTTTATACATTTTTTAATACTCGTTTTTAATTAACCTATATTTTCATAATATTTTACTAAAAACAACAAATTTAGGTGTAGTCAGCTATTCTATATTTAATACTTTCTAGAGAGCGCTTGGTTTTATGTAGTACAGAATAGTTCTCTCTAAATATGAAACGCAATATTTCTTCTTTATCTAAATATCAGTTTTTTCCATTATTACTCCATTATAACTATTATATTTGTATGCTCTTTTATCCTATGCTAAGCTATATCATTTGACCAGGTTTTATTTATGGGTCTTGTTCTCGTATCTGTGAGCGGAGGTTATATAAAATCTCTATTATATTTTTTGAGGTTAATTAAAATTTCTTTGAGAATCTTCAGCTGCAGACTGTTTATGATCGAAAGTCTAATCAGAACTGAAAAAAATGGATTCGTCTATTTTCAAAGTAAAACTTTGGTTTTTACTTGCGATTTATATAGTCTACGTAATGCAATTGAATTTTATTTAGTTCTTTCGCGAATAACTTTTTTTCTGTTCTAGAAATATCACTTAGTACAGGTGCCGTTCATAACTTATGACACAACGCCAGTCAACTAAAAATAATGGCTTTCTATTATTATTTATTCTAGTAAACCAAGATACTTTTCAGTTATGTAAATTAAAGGATTTATTACAAAGAAGTGCTAAAAATATTGTCAAGTGGAAGCGTAGAAGTGGAGAATCTAAACATATATCGGAAATACGTCTATCTATATTCAGCGACTTTTAATAGTTCCTGTACACTACATTTTATATATTCATAATTTTTCAAGACAATATAAACCAAAATATACAATATAACCATTGTTTCTCATACGGAATGGTATCTTTGCCGAACGATTCTTCAGGGCTTTTAGCAAAAGTGCCGCAGATTTTAATCTGAAGTACGTCGATTTTTTTATTATCATCGTATTAACAATTAAATGAATATCTCGAGAAATTTTGAAATACTCGTTTTCATAGAGAACATACCAATCTAAAGAAAAAGTATTTTTCTTCGTGCAAAATTATTTGAATTTTTTTTTATATATTAAACATCCCTTACGTAGTTAGGATTTTCTTATCCTTTTTTACCAGTTTGGGCGACTTTCTTTGTGATTATGAAGATAAATGTAAAATTCATTCAAAAAATTATAATAATTTGAGCCAATAGTAATTCGTAAACCTCAAAAATAATTGTCAGCTCATCATTACATACTTATATGCATAAAGCAACATCTATACACAAATCTAAAACTTTTTGCCAATTAGTGAATTTTTCGTATCAATAAAGTATACACACGAAATTAAACTATTTTGAATGAAACCATCCAAGCCTTCCAAAAGTTAGTAACGGGAAAACGAAACGAATTGTTTATTTTAACATCATAAATATCTTCAGACAGTTCAGTTGTTTTCCAAGATAGGTTTTCTTTTCCAATCATCAAGTATAGCTTTGAAATATTGCTCCTTTTTAATAACCAAGACAATTTCTTAATGCTTTCTTTCGAAGCATACATCATTTTATGATGCTTTTTTCGAAATTTTCAGATGTGTTTAGAAAAATTACATAAAATATTTTGTCTAACGCTAATTGAAATAGAAGATTGATTAAGAGAGGACAATTAGTGTCGCTTCAGCGATTGAATTGACGCTAAAGTAAGAAATAACGTGAAAAATACTAGTTACATCATATTAATATTATCATAAGAAAGAAATAAATTAGCAGATATGTATAAATATATATATATATATATATATATATATATATATATATATATATATACACATATATAAAATGGTCGAAAAATAATTTAAAATGGGTAATGCGATATGAAGGTTACGTATTTTTATAGCTTAAATGAGAACCGTACATATAAATGGTCATTTATTTTCTTCGTAAATGTAAAATTTATTAAATGTAAAATTAAAACTAGAACGAGAAAAATAAAAAAAAATGTAAAATATACTCTAATGAAAAATTACATATTGACATTTATAAATTTCCTACAGTATACATTTGGAAACTCTACATTGTGCCACGAAACATAAGTTAAAACATATATTCAAAAGTAATTACGGGAGAAGTTTTCTATAAAATGGTGCTCGAAATAAATAACTTAAAGGAATGAATTCGTTATACCTTTATTTTAACTCGTATCCAGTAATTAATGCATAATTTTCTCAATCCCCGAAAAGTGTCATCGGATCACGTATCTTTCTCGTACGGCTCTAAACGTAACAAGGATACATTTCACGTAAGCCAGATACAACATGCGAGCAAATGTCAAGGGAGTTTACGATATTTTATATGGAAGTTTACGAGGCGTTTATTTATTGAGTCTTGTAAGGATTTACGTACTTGAGTTTTACACGTTTTTGTCTCTAGTTAAGTAACTTGTTTAATTTTTTAATTGACTTAAGTCCTCTTGTTTTTAGGCAGATCGTATGGTTTCGACCCAGCAGACCCCTTTACGAACTAGAATCTTCAGCACCTCGAACAACGTTGCCCCTTGCTTGGCCTCCTCCTCCATGGTATCCATCCATGATGTTTTTCAACCACCTGTTTTTGTTTTTCACTGAGTGTTTCTGAAGAGGACTTGTTGCACAATGGCATTCTGGCTCTTTTATGGAGCGTCCTCATTCTACTTTCTCCTCTTAATCAGGATATCAAAGTCTTCTTTAATCATACGATTTCAGAACTCTTTGCTTTCAGAGGGAGGCTGAGTGGGGTAATGAAGCGAAATAAAATGCTTGCCTTTTTATTTCCTGCCTCTATTTTTAAGTTCTGTAATATCCTTTGGGAATATACTAACGACACTTAAATTTCTTTTCAAAATCTGTAAATTATTAGCTGCAAAATATCTGAGAGTGCCCGGCAGTATTCTGTGATACTGAATATAGTTTGAGGCAATATTTGCTGAAGCCACTTTCCAGGTAAAAGAAACCTTTTTTTCAAAAGTATTATTAGAAAAATTTAAATATTTTTTTCATAATGCAAACACCGAAAAAAGTTTAGGTATCAAAGAAATTTCCGGCTTTTATCATATATTTCCGGCTTATATCATATGAATGGAAAATTTGCTTATATCATATGAATGGAAACTTATGTGATTTTTAAATGGAGTAATCCTATTTGGTTTATTACCTTAGATAATTTTATAATCAATAGGTTTTATTTTATTGTTAGTTATTCCTATTCATAATCTTTAAAGTTAGACTGTGATATGTCGGGATACGGCTGCTAGTTTGAAGATATAGAATAAATCATTACGGTGTCATTGCAAATAAGATTTGTATCTGGAATCTGTTTACTTTGGAGTTGTGACGCCTTGAATTTTAAGAGCTCTCTCCGAGTCCGTTGATGCGTAGTATAGGATATCGTTTTCTTTTTTATTCTGCATCTCTCAACATTTTTTTCTATTAACATTTTTTGTAATTCTTTTAGTGTTTATTCTGCTTATCCAAAATAACATTTCATAATTTCAGCAAAATTTCTATAGTTCCAGGGAAGATATCTAAATAAATATTTAATATAGACTTTTAATTTATAATATCTTTCAAAAGCTGGAACCAAACTGATTTTATGTGAGTTCCATAATTATTATATCACTTTGCAATATCATTGCAGCAGCCAATGCCGTCAAAGCAATGCCAATAAATTTAAAAAAGTCAATATCTAAAAGAAATCATTGGTTTGATAATTTATTTTATATAATATTGTTTGTATGTACATCATTAATTGTTTTCAAATTATAACATGGTTCGTGAACAATTTTTTAATACTCACGAATTAAGCCTGGCACCCCGTTCTCTATACATAAGGCGTATTCTATGTTAAAAGAAAATATAATTAAAATACATACCATTAGACTTAGAGTTAACATTAAACTGCTGATATATTAAACCACTCACCCATACAGATCGCCGTCCAAATTATAATTACCGCTATGGAAATTTGGTACTGCAATAGATTCTGAGATTATACCAATATATGTATAAGTACGTACTCAGAAATTTAAATTATCACTAGTTTCAGTGTAAATTATATAAAGTGAGTATTTGTCTCTCTAATATAGTTCCCTTAACATAGGGAGTAAATCAGTTGAATTTCTTAACAGGCTTCCGTCATTTAAATTTTATCGACACTGAAATATTGCGTAATTGAGGTGCACAGAAACGATGTGTGTAAAATGTTTAAACGTTTAAAATTAGCACAGAACATTAACTAATGTTCATAAAATCTCCATTTAAATAGTAATATTCATTTCACGATCTTTGTTACATTTTTTTGTCCGGTGTAACGTAGAATCTTTAGAATAAAAAATCTTCACACAAATGGTCACTAATTTACTGCGTTTTACATTACCATATGACAAGAATAATTATTTTATTAATTTTTTTTTATATAAATATAAATGAAATTAAAAATATTGTTAATTTAATCATATCCCTGTATTATTTGAACTTCAAGTTAATGTGAATAACGTTATCACTAACTTCAACCTAATAATCAATGAATATTTCATCCTGGTAAATTTAAAACGAATGTGTAACAATAAAAAACAATCGACGAAAAACCAATTTTTTTAATTTTATGTTATTGAAACATTTGTTTTTTTGTATCTAGTCATAACGTAGTATAGAAAAAGATATATGTAATAGACTAGGTTTGTTTGATCTGCACTTTTGCCTACGAATAAAAGAAGAAAAGTACTGATTAAATATGCAAAATTTCATAAAAACGAAAGAAATACGCTTACTTTCGAAATATAATATTTTTAAAAATATTAAATTTAAATATTATGTCAAATATCAATAAAGACAAAACTGCTCATATAGTTAGGAAGCAGAAAATAAATATACCAAATAGCTCCAAATAGGGAGAAAATGAATATATCAAATTGCTCCAAATGGGAAAGGAGGTAAATTTCATAACCTAAGTAGAAACCTCTAGAATGCGATTTGCTTCAGTGTCTTTTTTGTGTTCTTCTAAAATAGAGCGTCTTTAACTTCTATATGAAGATAAACCTTGTATACTCTAAGCTAAAATATTTAATTAATGGACATAATTTTTTTCAAATCCTACTTAATTTTAATTTTGCAAATGGAAAGGGCTTTGTTAGATATAAACATAAAATGAAGCTGAATAGAATTTGCACCATAAGGGTTTCGTAAACATCCACGTATATATGAAAATTTAAACGTATATATGTTTCAATTTTGAAACTATGCAACTATTTGCAATTTTATTTTTCCGAGTAGAAATATAACAATATAAAGAAATACTATAATTTTCTACATAATGTCGTTTTTGAGATAGACCTTGCAATAAAACGGGTCTAAACTAGTAACTTTCTACAGACCTTGCAATAAAACGGGTCTAAACTAACAACAATTCGGCGACGATGCTTTTCGGAAAGGGTTAGGAATTGTCATAAAGTTCCTTATCATTTTACTTTCAGTTTTACACACTAAATCACCTATACGAATAATAGACGTATTTTTGTTACAACCTGTGTATATGTATTTCGTATGGCCTGTATACATGCTTATAAAATATAACAAAATACATATATTTTATTCAAACAAGTGATTTCTTGCATCAAACTGAGTTATTTAAAGCATTTTTCTGTAAAAATAGTAATTTTGTTCGTTGAATCACAAATTTGATGGTGACTTTTTTCAGAAAACGCTGAGAATTTTCATATAGATCTTTAACAATTTCTTTAACATTACTTTGTATATCACAGGATTAAAATCCACCCTACTGTTAAGGATCTTCGAAGGAAAATTTCGCATATATAGATACACTTGGAAAATATTACCCTCATTTTGCTTCAGTGGGTAAATTTACCAGATGGAGATTCTGTTTAATTTAATGTAGAGTTGAGTTTAATTTTACCGAGTGAACGTACGTAATAAATGTTTAAACATGAACCATCTACGTGCTTCTTATGTAAACGAGTTATATGCATAATGTCATTTATGATCTTACACTGTATTTGTATCCATAGATTTGTACGGATTGGTACACAGAGGTTGAAGATGAATACTTAGGACAGAAAATGAAATTGTGAAGCCTTATGTATTTCCTTATTATCGTTTCGGTAACGGATTCACTGTATGGGAGAATAATTCCGCTCCGTAAATTAATTAAGATTATTAATTTAATTGTTTGCGAAATTGCAAGTTTAAATTTGTCTTTTATGAGTTATTATTTTGCTTTATGTCATTTCTAAATGTTAAAAGATATTATTTTATTAAATAGAATCTTCTGTTACATATTTTCCTATTTTAGTCAGGTTTGAGTACGTAAGATGAACTATATAATTCATCCGGGATGTTTTTGGATCTCCAGGAGAATACTTTCTCTTAAGTGACTAATAGTTCATATCATGTTAAGTCGATATTTATCGACATCAAATAATTTTACTGTCTCTTCTTGATTGCTGTATGGATGGTAGTGAAAATTGCGTAAGCTAATCTAACATCTTCCAAATTTATGTATTGTTTACATCATTGAAATCAGGAAATATGATAAAGTTTCTGTTGATAACTGCGTGGAGATAAGCACATTATTTAAGTAATTTTCTGTTTCATATTCGATAGTATAATTCATTATACCTTGATTACACATTTATGAATTAAGTTGATAACAGCCGTTGATTACTTTTAAAGAGCTTCCTCCGTTCGGTCATTTCTAGATAATACACCTTTAGTGGGTATTAATCGATAGAAACAGCGACATAGTTTCGAAACAGTGTCAATAATTTCTAGCCCTTTCTCTCATTTATCCCAAAAGTTAAAAAGTGTTTTTTTAAAATATTATGACTATT
Source organism: Druceiella hillmani (assembly GCA_039881145.1). NCBI lineage: Eukaryota > Metazoa > Arthropoda > Insecta > Lepidoptera > Hepialidae > Druceiella > Druceiella hillmani. The sequence goes on along the minus strand of JAYKKI010000022.1, from coordinate 10,742,234 downwards.
TCTAATTTTAATGTTATTATTTTTATAATTATATTGAGGTTGCATTTTATTTTGACGCATTTTTATGTAATCTTATTTACTTTTAATTTATTAGCGGTACTTTCCATACTTTTCATATTTTCTTCAGTTATAGAACTATATGGTCTAATACCGTAGTGTAAAAAAATAAAAAAGCTTACAGTTAAAAATATGCAATAATTTGTCATTAAATTTCTATGTTTTACTATATCTGCATCCATTATTTAATATAGCTATAACGGTTTAAATTATTAAACCTGAAAGGTAAAAGGTCAAAAATGCAATGGACACACTCCAAATGCTTCACTTAACTTATTATTGCTTATTATCTGCACAATATATTTATATATTTACATTATGTGCGAGTTAAGTACCTAACAATTTTGTATTGTTTGCATTATACTTCATTTAAAAGTCGAGATTTTTGCAATAGGTTTATTTCCACTAAATTTTCCTAAAAACGACATTTGAATGTCAGTAAAAATTCAATTTCGGCTTAATATTTCAACGTCCTATCTTTACGCAAATTTCGAATCTTGCTAGAATTTTAAAATTATGAATTTATTCTTTGATGTTTACGTAAATGCATGTAAATCGCAATTTTTTTCAGAGAACATGAAATTGTGCCCTAACAATTCTAAAATGTTCATTTTTGCAATAAAAATGAAGTTAAAGAAAATCAATTATTAATTAATCCCATAAAGAGCATATATGAAAAAAATAGGGCTATTCCTCTTTAGATGAAAGAAGCGTCCATATCAAATAATTGTTAAAATTCCAAATAATTTTCTTATATAGAATTAGTTAGAATAAAGTTGAAATTAAATGATATACAAACGAATTTGAAGCGCTTAAAATAACTTTTGTAATTAAACTTTATAAGGTCTTTAATTCAAGTGAAGCTTGAAGAGATGGCTTGTGATATTTATCATCTGCACGTATAAAGTTTTAATTTGTTACACTAATATGTAGTGAGTTACAAGAATATCGAAAATATCTTAAAATGGTTTCTGTAAATACAAATATCACACAGTGAAAGCACGATTGTGAAAAAGTTGCCTGGTCGATGCCGCATGCCGATATATCGTTTTTTATATGCAAATTATTGTATGTTTACATTTTTTTAACTATATTTGCATGTAGTTATAGAAACATCAATATTATACATGTATATATATATAAATAACTACGAGACCAATTGTATCATAAAACATTTAAAAATTCTCTTCAAGTTAATATTATCAATACGAAAGTGGGCTTGTTTTTTATTTGTCACTATTTTACGTCTAATCTGCTTAATCAATCTCTGTAATATTTTGCATGTGTTTTGGAAATAAACATAAAAAACTTTTTGTCCTGGAATATGCTTAATTTTTTTACCATTCTTTTTCCTTTTTCACACGAAAAATTTGCGGGTCAAAGTAAATAATATAATACACCAGTAGGAGACATAAATTTTGCCGCAAATAACAGGTTATTTAACAGTAAAGACAAAAGACGAACAGGTTATTAAGCAGTAATATAGCGTAGTTTTCCACACGATGCAACTGTTTACCATAATCAACAAATTATTATCGTAAAAAACAGGTTACTAAAAAATTGCAAAATATATTTTTCCACAGCATGAAACTGATTAGATTGTCGAGGATTCTGAAAAATATCAGTCCTAAACGCTAATGTTACAAATATATCTATGTTTATATGAAAGCAGGAAGTTACGTAAAAGAGTTTTCTCAAAAAAATAAAACAGAAGTTTTTCCATAAAATACATTAACAATATATTTCACAAATGAATAGTCGTTACTCAGTGACTAAAACTATTAATCGCTTTCATCGTCGTTGGTAATATTTAATCCTTAAACAGTTAAATGGTGACTGAAAAAATGAAAAATTAAAGAACCTTTGGAAAAAAAATAAAAGAACATACTAATCTGGGATCATTTTAATTTGCAAAATACAGTGTTTTCTTATAATTAATTCGAAATCAAAAGGAAAATGATGTTCATAATTTGTATATTCTCTACTACACGAGAAAATATAATTTCAATGTGCACTAGATTTTTATATAATTTTTACATGAAATTTTACCAAGAAGGCTAAAGCTGATTAATATTTCGAAGAAAAATACATTAAATATAATATTTTTGCTTTATTATTCTTTAACCGGCAAATTATAGAAAGATTCTCGCTATTCAAAAGCATCCGCCTTTACTTTTTACACAAAGCTTATCATACGTATTATGAATAAATACGGTAATAGAGTATGTCACAAGATAAGGATATCTTTTAATGCAATCACAGAAAGTCGTCATCTGATATGAAAACAGACAAAAGAGGGATAATAAAAATGCTGTTTAAAACATTCTGAACGCAAATACGGTTTTCCACATTTTTCTCCACGGTTAACTTAAAGTTTACCGTCGACATTTTTCCCTTACATTTCACAAATGTTATTTTAAAAATAGACACAATAGTTTGATTGATGTAGTAATGATGTGGGCTTTTAGTTATTTACATACTTAGTTAATTCAAATGAAACTGTAAATAATGAACGATAGTTGGTTCAAAGATATACTTTTAACCATATATTTATATGAATGTGAATAGAACTTGTGGTGTAGTAGAATTTCTAAGCACAGAAACCTTAATAATGCGAAATATACTTTTAAGTCCGCGGAAATTTGTTGATTGGTGTTTTATCATTTGAATTAAATTTCGAAATATATTATGAGTTATCTTACTATGAAAGTTATTTCAAACAACAATTTAACAATTCATAGTAACATAAGAGCTGGTGTGAAAAGGTACTTTTAAATACTTCCATTTGTCAAGGATCTAGTTACAATATTATTTTGAGGTTCTGTAGAACGTCAGCCCAGCGCTGTTTCATATGTAAATGTTACAGTTACGAGGTAGTTAAAATTTCAATATTCACAGCAGAATGGTGCAGTCGTGTAATATTTAATAAAGTTATTATGAAACTCGCTTATTAGGATGCGCCAGCACACGCCACTCGTACGAAGAGTTATCTAAATATTTTTTTTTTATAATTGATATCGGTTATGTCAATTATGAGTTACTAAATTATTACAACAGAATATTTTTCTATAGAGATACAGCAAATATTGAAAACTCTTTCGTTCATTGGTGGATTGTGTACAACCATTTACATTACAATCTCAATTAAAATATTCATATATCTCATTGCACGAAGTGTTATAAGAAAAGGGTCACTCTTCTGGCAATCAAATTAGCTATTATATATTGTATTTATGTACTTTAAGGAATCTAAATTGATACATAGACGGACTTATTGGTTATATGCCTTGTGTTCAATCTAATACACAACGGCGGCCACTAAACATATTATAAGTTATCTTGCAATGAAATTTATTTCAAACAATAATTTAACAATTCAGCGTTAATTGCCTGAATTTTCATGTGTCGTGTAGAATGTACGATTAAGTACGCGTGACATAAGATTTTATAGTCGTCGTTCTATGGTAATTAAGTTTCCCTTGAATTTTTATACGTAGATGATCGTATTGAAATAATAAAATTAATTTTATTAGGGAGTATATATTATTATAATTTCGTGATGGTATTTGACAAGATTACATTAAAATTTGTAGCAACGGAAGTTTATGGTAGGCTGGTAGTAATCATGTCGTTGTCCGATGGCTACCATAAGGTTGGTCATATTATCGTTTAAAGGCCACAAATACTAAACTCCTGATTGATAAAACAAAAGAAACACTTTCAAATATGTGAATTTTGGCAGGCAAATAAATATATAACGTATGATATTAAGTACATCATATACTTTTGGTGGCATGACGGAGTACGATGATAATATCATATTAATCCCATCAAAAATATTATTGTTTGATTAACTTTGTAATTATATTATCTCTGAAAATGTGCTAATACTATTTTGTAAATCTTCGTTTTGCTTTTTTTGTGATGTTTCAGTTTTCGTTTCTTAAGGAATTATGAAATGGGAAGTACATAAAGGAATGTCCATGAATTCTTTGTATTATTGAAAAAATTGAATTTATTACAGCAATATAATAATTTCAAATTCCCCTCATTGTAAAAATATATAACTGATAGATTTGAAGACACTTTGAATTTTTGGCTATTTTGCTTGAGAAAATTTAAAGGCAAAATTTTAGGTGATTTTTTTATAAGTAAAGCTTTTTTTAATACATATATCTTAATATATGGTATTTTATAATATGTATTTATAAGTACTCAGTTCAACTTAGTAAAATGAATGAAATATTTGAACACACATAAAAAGTATGAAACAACATTTAAGAAATGAATAAAAGATAATGTAAAATAAAATAATTATATTTTATATTTTTAATTTAGGTTTCTCATTTACTTTGTTATATTTCAAGAGTTAGTTAAACATAATAATATTGTGATAACAAAATCCGTGAAGAACAGCATTGAAATAAATACCATTATAACCATAGTTTATATATAACCTACCTGAAAATATTCACCTGAAACAAATACGACAATGACAATAGAATGATCACTATCGCATAATGATCATATTCAAATGTCCGTTTGGTCGAATTCAGGTGTATAACTTAATAATAGTATCCATTATTATACTTGTCGATATTGGGTCATCGTTTGAGCATATAGATTCACGCTGTATATTGAATTTAATAAGGCCGTCAAATATATTTATAAGGATATAAATAACGAATATAATCAGTCAATGCTTTCCCGGAAAATATCATTGTCCGATACGCAAACAGTACGTTGCTTTTGTCAGAGGCTATGTAGCACAGGCTTCCCTTTCTTAAATTTCTAATGACAACTTAATGATAAATCTTCCGTCTATTAGTAGAATACATTTAATTGGAATAAAATATAGCCATTTTCATATCGAGAAAATAACTGTAGACTGATGGCGAGTCGAATTAGTAATTAGTAATCGTTCATATATATATAAATATATATATATATATATATATATATATATATATATATATATATATATATATATATATATTGGCAAACGCTTACAAATAATTCGCTTTCAAGTGAAATTTTATTTTTGAGGAAACTCCCAAAGTATTCGGTATGGAAAATTTTGTATATTTTGAATCAATTAAATATGATATTCTTGATAAATTCCAAAAATATTTCAAGAAATCTTTATTTTGTAAAAAATTGTACACCGATTTGTGACCAGTAATATGTCATCAAGAAAATTATACAAAGTAAATATTTTATTTCACATGTAAAGTAGTACTACAAGAAACATTAGCATATTATATGCTATACGTGCAGAATGCAGACTCGTAATAAGAGAATATATTCGTAAACAGCTCCAATAAAAGCTTGCTTTTAAAGCTTGCTGTCTTGTCGAGACTAGAATGGGATTTGTGCTGGTGCTTTGTGTCACTATAAACCGTCTTCATGGAGGTTTTGCAATAAAGCGTCAAGGCACCTCGTTTGGGAGGTTTATACTGGCCAAATAAAGATAAGAACACTAATATCATTTATCTTTGTAAAATAGTGTAGTAGATTTTTAAATGATTAAAATCTTGAAAATAAATTCAAGCGGATATTAGATGAAAAATCTCCAAATGTTGTTTAAGTTAATATATGGATCTTACCTGACACTAAACGTATATATTATGTAATTTAATTTTTTTAATAGAATTAGTAGTTTTATTAAATTTGAAAGCTCTTGCATGTTTACTAATAAGACGTTTTTTTAATAAATAAGTTAAAACAAAAAAATATATATATGTATATGTATATATATATATATATGTATATATATATATATACATATATATATACATATATATATATATACATATATATATATATATATATATATATATACATATATTTATAGATACACAAATTTATAAAACGTTACTATTATCCGGGAAATTGTCACTTCATTCTGTATTTGTACGTAATCATTGGAATGCTATAAACATATTTTTTTCTCCAAACAGTAACTTTAATTTTAAATTTGAATATTATAAATCATTAACCTGGGAAAACATCAACCTATACGATAGTTTTCTAAGTATACCTAAGTCACGCAAAAGAAAAGTGTGGGTGTTTCTATATTGCACGATAGCGGCACGATTCGATATTATAAGTTAACAGGAAAGTAAAATTTATTAGATTGTAAAAAGACGTTTTAAATTTTCCAGCTGTGGTAAAAGCACGTATGTGGAATTATTGTTCAGATACAACGATAATGACATTCTTTCATCAGAATCACCACTCATAATTTCATCAACACTTGTTATGATTAACTAATAATGTAAACCTACTAACTAATAATTGAATTCTGTTAATAGTATGATTGGTCAATACAGTAAAGAACTAAAGATCGGATAGCCGCAGCTAATCAAGGAAGAAGAATTTAAACTACCCTAGCTCCGCCAGTAAAAATAATCTCAAATCGCGTCTTTCAGCTAAGTTAAAACCTCATTGATCTTGCAAAATTATGAGTAAACCGTCGTTTATATTCCGTTGGTGGTTTAAACTGGAATTGATCTTAGGGGCCCAAGAACGAATGTTACGTTTTTATTTAACTTTTTTTACGAACAATAAATGAAAATTCATATATTCATATTATACAATTAAATTTTCCTGGAAAATATTGACTGATAACATACGTTATTTATATTCTTACAAATATATTTGATGGACGTATCATATTCAGTATACAGCGCAAATCTATATGCTGAAACGATGACGCCATGTTGACAATTAATACATTATTATTCCTATGTGCACCTGAATTAGACCAAACGCATTCGAATATGTTCATTATGCGATAGTGATAATGATAGTGATCATCGTATTGTCGTTACCGTATTTATTTCCATTGGATATTTTCAAATTGGTTATGTATATGATATAATAGTTATTACCATAATCATAAAATAATTGATGTTTTTTTAGAAATTTCGGATCTTATCAAAACATTATTTTTATATTGTAAATTATTGTAATAGTTTTGCTAAAATAAATGTAGCTATGCAAAACACCTTAATTTTTTAAAGTTATACTTCTTTAGGCGCGTTATGAAAAAATGATGAGATACAACAAAAACCGAAAGGATGAAGTATGAAAAAGGCGCGCAGAAAAAAACCGATGCAAAAAAACACGCGATGAAAAAAAAATCGATAGTATGAAGTCGGTCACTATGCGCGCCCACGATTAAAAAAAACTCATAGTATATTTATGATAGTATTTGTAAACATAATATGCATACATGTATATAGGACAAGGATATTCAGTGCATTAAACTGAGTATACTTTTTCTGTAATGCTTCTGTAAAACTCTATGGTGACTGATAACGCATAAAAAGAAGACAAGGCCCAATAACTCGCTACCTTGAGGTTAACGCACACATAAAAAACAACAAAATAATATTTTGTTTAATAATATTCTAATTTAAAATTCCAACTTTATAGGATAATGTATTAATTATAACAATATATGTAAATTATCAGTAAAAAAGCGTTGATTGTAATATTAAACCGTATGGTAATTGATTTTGTGCAAGTTCGAATGAAATTAAAACTGGTTTACACGTATTAAGAAATTCAATTTTAAACGTAATTTAAAATTTTTTTTAAGTATTTCATCGCATGTAAACCATAATAAGTAGTAAATTAGGGGTTAAATATTAGTGGATAAATTAACAAGTGGAATACAAGTTAGTAATTTTTTCTGGTAAGTAGATGAAGGTCCTGCACCGCGCACATATACCCGCAAAGCTACCTTATCACTTGACACATTTGGACCATCGACATGGCTCGAGGCCTTTTTATTGGAAAAAAAATCGCAAAGTATACTGAATATACCGCTTTCATGTTTGTTTAAAAGTACTTGGGTCAACACTGCCTTTGGAATTTCAAAAGTAATAACTATCGAAATACTATCGATATAAAAGTACTAACTATTCGCTATTTATTAAATTATAATAAATTAAAGACTTCTATATCAGGGTTAGGCGATATAGAACTATACAAAATATCATTTAAAATCATTAATTTCGTCTAAAATTTCATTTAATACATACGTAATTACTGAATTTATAAGTTGAACACGTTGTTGCTCGTTCACCCTAAGCGACTTAAGAGCTTAACTAAAATCTTGGCTACTTGGCTTCTTATTAATTTTAAAATCTAGTAACACTTGATCAATTAATACGTTTAAACCAGCCTTTACATAAATGCAGAAACATGAAACTCGTATAGCAATGCACGGTGTTGAAATTTTTTTGAGTTAAACAGATGATTAATAAAATACTTATAAACACTTATATCTTTATAAGGCTTTAAATTAAACATACTTTATAACGCTTATGCATAACTTAAAAATTTTGAACATTATCTTCTTACCACAAAGCTATTAGTAACAGTTATAAGCATTTAATTGTAATGAGTAGGCTAATATTTATTTTTATATTTTTAAACTTTTTGACATTCAATGAATATATACTTAACAAAGCGCACTTCAGGCTTTTTTGTTGCATAATGAGGAAAACAACTATAATTATTTGTATTAAATATTTTATCAGTTATCGTGTGACATTTATACAAACAAACAAATGAGGGTTACTTTTTAGATTCTCAATATTATATTGAGATGAGATGCATCTAATTTTTTTCTGATACTAAACTGTATAATGATACATAACTTAACAAATTCGATTAAAATCTAGTTAGCAATTTTTGAACAATACATGTACACATAGTCAGAATGACCATAACTTTAAAAATGATCGATTTCTTTTCTGTAACCTTTTTATAGTCTCCCGAAATTATTTTTTTTTTCACAAATTACTTTTGCTCTATTGATTTTATTACATTTACTCTTGCATTAATAAATTATACGTTAATATTAGTGTTATTTATTTCTGGTTAAACATGTCTCCGCGCACTATGTAAGTACACACTGCAAGTAATTAAATTTGGAACTTTATATTGTATTCATTATATGGAAAATTGATTGCCCATTGTTAGCTCGTAGACCTGTTCGGAATAGTACATAAAGGAGAACAATAAATCAACGATAAGAAAACGGCAAGTAATGCCTCATTTATTTCCTTTGGGACTTTTCGGCAACGATTTTCCTACGGGGTGGATGATGGATCACTCTGCCTCATCAATTAAAAGATTTGATTTAAAATATTGCTATATTATAAGAGAGGTCGATTGCAGTTGTTCAGGATTTTTAATAATTCACTTTGATTTATTTACGTTCCTGCTAAATAAAGCAATATAATTATTTAACTTTTATTCTATAAAGGTAATAATTTGGACGTTCCTTAAACTGAAGGTATGAATTTGCGTTACTATAACCTATTGTTTTAGTGATTTTACATTTAAACTAGTTTCTTGCTTTTAAGTTGTTTTATTGTTTTCTAGGATTATTTTCGGAATGTATTTAGCAAATTAACTTTTGTACATACGAGGAAATGTTTATTGCGTTTTTATATTGCTATTTTACTTTTAATGGCTGATATCTTCGTATTAACTATTTCTTATTTTTGTTGAAATATTTTTGTTATTTAAAACAAATAGAGGATATTTTTATTTCTGACATACAGTTTAAAATAAAGCTGAACACGACAGATTTTATTATAGTTTAGAACGTGTTAGGTGCCTATCAAATACATACAAGAAAAAGTAGTATTATATACACCTACTATCATTGTAGCACATACAAATACATACATTTGTATTATATACACATATTATGGTCTACTTGTTACTGTTTAGTATACTTGGTATTTAAACATTAATATATTTAGAATAAACCCATAAACTACGACTGGAACTCGTAATACGATAATTCCGTGAATACTTACTTGCATATAAAAATATAAGCATTTAAGTCTATGTCATGTTTTCATTAAATATTTGCCAACATTAATGCTATTCTGCACTAAGTAAATATATTGCTCAGTAGTAAGAACTATTATGACAGAATCACAGTTTCCTATCTAAAGAATTTTTTTCGAGACAGGCATGGAGACATATAAATACAAAAATGGTAATTTAGATGGATGAATTTTCTTCGGTGTTTTTTTCAGATTTACTTCATAAGTACGTTAGACCTATCTTAATAAAATTTTCCGTTATTTTAAATATAATTTCTGGTTTGGACCAAAAAACTATGTATTAAATATATTTTTAACTCCTTATATAATAAACTAATATTAACAATAGAAGCCTATGACAGACGGTGAATATATGACGGTGAAATAAATATAAGACATAAAGAGGGATGGGCGGACTAGCGGAGATATGAACTTGCCACTACAATAGGATTACGTTTGGATGATTAAAGTACGAAACACTAAAATTTGGTTGAAAATAATAATGTAACAGTTTGTCTGGGTAAGTAAAAATAAATTTATAAGAAAAGTGCCCATCTTTTGAAGAATGTTAATTAATGATATTTGGTGGGATTGCCCCAATAAATAGTAAATAATAATTTACCAAGTTCGTACAATAGGGCCCATTTTGTAAAAATAACCATTCAATTGCTATTAATATTTTAAGATGTTCAGTTTGTGACGTCGCATTTTTTATTTTATACGTAATATAAAAAATGATATGCTATTTAACCAAGTCTTGTATTTTTATTGGTGTGCAGATATGAGTATCCATTAATTTTTCAGTTCTTCAGAACCTTCAGAGTTGTAAACCGTTTTTACTGTAACGCCAAAATTGGTATTACTCTAATTGATGGTGGACTAACAATGGATGCAAGATATAAAATGTGGCTTTAACTTTTTTTTAATTTTTGATAACGAGTTTCACTCGCAATGCAGGCAAGTTAAAATGCATAATTTTAAATTTAGAGCTTTTGCGGCCGTCAAAATTTTCAATTAAATCGTTTTTTAGTCCATATATCTAATAATACGTTATTGTTAAAAACGTTGTGCAATAAATTTTATAAAAAACAAAATTACAAGATGTATGTATATTCCATATCAATACGAAAGCTTCATGAAAAATATTAGCATTCTTTATTCACCCTTGCATACTTTTAATCCCTCATAAGGAAAAATTAAACCCTTAAAAGATTACTCACATATTTGTTCACCTCTCCGTGTGTCACAATCACACTTCTTAAAAACCGTTTTATGTAGAAACTTGTATTTTTCAGTGTATTTCCCGATAGTAAATATTCAGAAATATTTATAAGGAAATTTTAGAGGGCACAAATAAAATATTAGAAATGTTTTATATTAATAATAATGTATTTTTCAATGTATTTCCCGATAGTAAATATTCAGAAATATTTATAACGATATTTTAGAGGGCACAAATAAAATATTAGAAATGTTTTATATTAATAATAATGTATTTTTCAATGTATTTCCCGATAGTAAATAATCAGAAATATTTATAAGGAAATTTTAGAGGGCACAAATAAAATATTAGAAATTTTTTCTTATTAATTTCATGTATTGAGTATTAATTGACGAACAAGTTATGCATATCCCAAAAGTAAGTTTTTATCTGGATACTGTTAAAGTCATAATTATTAAATAACAGGGTCACCAAAAGTTTACCTAAAAGTTACCGGAAAAATACAGCGATGATTATACACATTACAGTTATTGAGAAGGTCACCATGTTTTATGACTATAAAAGTCATACCCGGCAACGTATTTTCGAGGCAGAAAATAATATTAATATTCATAAATAGTTTAATAAAGTACTAGGTACCCTAAATGTTAATTAATCATCTCGATTAATCAATCAACTTTGTATTTAAATTAGTATATTTATCTTGTTATCACAAGCGACAGAAATTTAAATTTTGTAGTTTCTAGACTTTATCTCAGCGGTATGGTTATGAGATTTTTTGAGACGTACTGTCGACTGTACCTAAATCAAATTACTGTCATTATTTTTGTGAGTCCATTGCATACAAGGACAAAATGTTATCAAGTTGAAGATTTATTCCGACCTATACGGGCATGATTTTAAAACTGCATGTTTCATAACACCTATTACCTACAAATTTAGGGTTATGGAACCTATAATGCGTATGTCCAATACGCCTTTGGCCGCGTTTTAATTCTATTAGTTTGAATTTGTTTAGTGATCACTTTTCATTAATATTTTGAAGTCTTGAAATTTCATTACTAGTAAAATTAACCTCATAATATTTTTATTTCCTTTCACGAATGAAGAATAGGTCTATCAACCACTAAACTGGACGCAATTAATTTAAAAAACTAAAATGGTCTAACTAATACTGAATATTTAATAGAAAAGCTCAAATATTTAAAATCTGAAATAAAATAGCAAAATATTGTTTATATAAAAATCCACATATATGTGGATTTTTTTCGCATATTAAAAATAATTTTATGTACGATAAATAATTATTTATTTATGGTTCAAAAAATTATCAGAATGTAATAATATATAATGAAATTTGTTTAATGTACATAGTTAATTGAAAATCACTTCCTAATGATTTAAAGCGAACAGAGAAATAAATAAGATCACATTTCATATATGTATATATGCTCAGCTCCAAATGGCATATAAAAGAAGTATTTCAAGAGAAACTAAATAAAATTCAAGTCAAGTATAAACTCGATTTTGACCTAAGCATGTTTGAATCAAGCGCGCAACTTTCCCGAATGTCCCAAACAGTGCCCAGCGCAATCGCGTAAAAATATATTTTTATGTGCTCAATGAAACCGTGGACGTGACACGGATACATTTCACATGATTTACTGGATACGAGTGGATATCAACGGAGGAATATATGAGCTTAACTGGAGACGGAAGTATCCTTTTATGGGTCTCCTGAGAAATTGTGCCCTTATATCATTTCTACGTTTTGACATGAGCTGGATGTTTAGAGATAAAGACATTTTAGTTGAAATCAGTGTTAGCTAGCTAATCTACTTGATTTTCTAAATTAGACAAGACAATTTTTTTAAACGATTGCCATAATTAATTAAAATATGGATTTAAAGAGAATGAAATTTTGAATAAAAATTTAAAAAAACACTCGGAAATAAACTTCCACAAATTTTAATATAATCTTGAACACTTTACATTTTATTCAATATGCTTCAATTCCATGTACCTTTTATTTCAGCAAGTTATTGAACAAAACGGTAATAAAGTATGTATGATACTTTTTCCAAATTATACCCTACATTATTTTGTAAATAACTATACAAAAACGTGTGATGTATTAGTATTTTGAGAAAATATGGGTATATAGGAATTTTTCTTTTGAATTGTTCATTTTAGTATTTATTATATTTAACTTTTAGACAACATGAGATAAAAGGAAATTCTTGAAGTGATGATATTGTCTCCATATTTTTTTTTGTTTCTTTATTAAAAACTATTATGAAATATTAAATTAAAAAAATATGAAAATATCGTCTCTAAAAATGATAGTGACTACATTATACGTTTCATGTCGATGATGCACGATAGTACATGTCGAATGGTGAATGTTTTATGTTTTAGTAATAATTTAGTTTATTCTTTTAAAATACTATACGTAAGAAAAATATGCAAATTATTTTTGTCTATTCAATATCGAAATTAAAAACGGGAATTTCCCATGAAAAGCTGGTCTTTTTTTTCCAATACATCTTACGTATACTATAATACAACTAAAACAAAGGCATTTCTGAACATTGTAGAAATTTTGGAAAGAAAATATTGAAATATGCTATTAAGGATTTTCTAACCCCAAAATACATTTTAAAAAAAAATTATTGGACTTATTTAAATGAAACATTTGCTGGAATAAACCTTGGCGTTCAAATTAAAATTTAAGTTATTTTCCGTTCCTTTTGAAATACTGTGTAACGAAAGTTTTGTATGTCTCTTTTTATGTGTCAGTTTGCTTGAGCATAGTTTAATAATTAATAGATAAAACTCTCACTTTAAAAATGATGGTAGTCGAAGTTGAATCCAAAAGTCATTTTTTATATCAAATGTTGTCTAAGAAATTTGACATTTAGTTAATAATGAGTCAGTAGGATCAAGTTCATGAGCTTTTTAATTGAAATTAATGGGACTATAATAACAATTTAGCTTAAAGTTGAAGTTAAAATATAGAATACTTCTATCCAAGTCAAATGTACTTTTGAATGTGCAAATATTATTCAGGCTCAAATGTAATTTTTTTTTATTTCGATGAACTGTGCTTTTGAAACGAATATAATATTACTTTAAAGAAATACGGCGTGACAGTATTTTATTGATTTCATAATAAATTTACAAGAACTTCCGTAAAGTAACTAATTGCGTAATAGTATATGAGAAATGTTAACAACTGCCTGATATGGGCTGTATGCCAAACCTTGTGAAAATAAATGAATACAAACATTTTCAATAAAAGCGAGCGTGTAAAACTTGTTCGTTCACTCGTAAACACATTTGAGACCAGAATGCAATTTACTCATGTCATTACGAAACATTCTTGCGGGCGTTTGCAACGGAGCGTCTGGGCTATTAGTCTCTCGATGGAGGCCAAAGTTAATTTTGAAAGTGTTTCAACGTGTTTCTACATTTTTATGTTTTTAAGTTGTTTAGATATATCTTACTGCTATAGGCTATATTTATTTGACATCCATGAATAGTGAAACGATTTTTTTTCTTTTATGTAGTAAAGTCAAATAATGAAATTATCTCATTTTATTATTAGACGGCAGTAAAATATATGGTGCTATTTAATACAATTAATACACTATCTTAAGGCTATTATGATATGTAATATATTTGACTTCAATAACATATCACTAAGACTCACTACGTAAAGAATATATATATATATATATATATATATATATATATATATATATATATATATACATTAATATATATATATATATATATATATATATATATATATATATATATATATATATATATATATATAATTTCTCCAGAGAGCGAAAAGCTATATTTAATGCTAATAATAAACTTTAGGCCTCAGTAATCATGGAGTTTATTTTCTTATGGTAGAAAATAATATATTTTTCCGTTTATTTTACTACGTATATATATAATTATATTTGTAATATATTATAAAAAAAAATATTATCTATACATCTTGAAATAAACTGAAGCACTTATGCGCATTATTTTGGCCCGAAATTTACTTGATGGAAACAAAAACTGTATGATTAATAAATGAGATAAAACTACCAAGTTTAATTATATTAGCAGTACTCACAGCTCCACCCGCGTGGATTTCAATCTTGGCTTTTTTCTTAGAGGTGCAGGGAAGATCACATATCAAATTTGTTTAATAACAATATTTTATTGTAAATACCAATGTAAGTTTTCGACACCAGAATTGCTTTGTACATATTCTTAGGTGTAAAATGTTTAGTAAATGTTTTTTTAAAACCTAAAGGAATTAAATTAACGTATTGAATTATTGCTATATGTATATCGTTTTCAGATGCACTTTTCAATAGATTAATTCAAATTTCTAGAAATTCTCTTGTTTTCATTATTTTGATATTCACAGTTTCAGAGATATACGTGAAATATATAAGTGAAGATATTTTGGGAAAAATTTTAAAAATTTCTCTTGAGGAAACATAAAAAATTAAATTTAAAATTACATGTTCCTTAAATGAAAAAATAAAAAAATACCTGCACCACATATTAACTTAAGAAAAAAAAATTGAGCACTATGTTGTGTAATGTTTTATATCAATATACCAAACCAAATATAAAAACAATAACAAAAAAATATTATTAGTAACCACGCGTAACAACATGCTTTATATAAATACACTAAACCAAATATAAAAACAATAACAAAAAAATATTATTAGTAAACACGCGTAACAACATGTTTTATATCAATATACCAAACCAAATATATACACAATAACAAAAAAATATTAACAGTAAACACGCGTAACAACATGTTTTATATCATCATGCTATACCAAATATAAATTCAAGTCTGCATTAATTTTTTTGCTAAATTCTAAGTTCCTTCGTTAAAGAGGGATAGATGGATAGATTGACGGACAGAGGAACACGTGAATGATTCCATTTTCTCTTTTTGGTTCGCACCTCAATTATGTATTATATATTCATGGTGATGCTTTTCATTTTTTCCTTAACTTGTGTCACGAAACGAGTTGCTGCTCAGCGCCGTTAAATTAGAATACAATAACACGTCCATGTACATAGTACATTCGACTAAAAAATTGGCATACAAAATAAAGGAAAAGCTACATGTAAATTAGTGATGGCTCTTTAAATGTAGGTGTATATCCGTACTGATAAATAGAAATGTTGCCATTTATATTTTTTAAGAAAGTTTATAAACGAGATTAAAAATTAGAAGACCATTCCTGTGTAAAAATATTAAATTGGGCGATAATCAAAATTACATTGTATTAAAGTCCAAAAGCCAGTTTGAAGAAATAGTATATTTATATGGGTTGGGTACTGTTTGTAATTAAAAAAGATGATAAAATTTATCAATTGCGTGAAAATACTGTACAAATAAGTACGCAAAAATATACAGAAACATTTTAAATAAGTTGTCAACATTTATGCATTAAAATCTATGCGCTTGAAGTGAAACTTCTTTATCGTGAATGATTTACTTATAATAATTTAACTAAACATATATTCGTTGTAAATTTTTTAAAATAAAACGTACTGTTAATGTTAGTTGACGTAAATTTTATTCATTCAATTTTATATTTAAATACGAAGATTACTTAAAATATATAACATTTAATATTACTTAAAAATATTATTTTAAAACATTATTTTATTAAGCTATAAAGAAATAGCAATGCGCCGTCTGTAACTTCGAGGTAGAGTATAAAAATAATTCCAATAAATATCATAGATAGCATTTATGGAACATATTTTCTAATTACTATTTTGTCATTATTTTTCAATTTTATTCAATTACGTTTCAGAAAGAAATTGAAAATTGCAATTAGGGAGTTATCGGCTATGTACGGTTATGGTAATAAAATGGCAAAGTAAAGTGACTTTAAAAATTGAGAGGAACACATTCTGTCTACGAAAGTATTTAAGATCTCTAAAATGTTTTTTACACAGTTAATTTTGCCCCATATTATAAACTTTGCAACGTCAGTATATTTAGTATATGGAAATTCTAAAAATTATAGCTGCTTAGATCTCTTTATAAATTAACATAATCTTAACGACAAAATCTTGAATTTGGAATATGTTTCTTTTTATTACGTTATTAAATACAGAATCAGAATTTGATCCTTCGTCGTTACAGTATAAAGCTGTACGTGAAAATATACAACGTGAGTGACAAAAAATAAATCATTTGAAGAAAGAAGACAATTTGAGGCGCAATTTTTTCTACGAGGACACATATCGGCTCTAAGTTAATAAGAAATATGATAGATGATTTCATCTTATCAGTTTTTTCATAGAAATTTTGCAAAGCCTGAACGAGTGATGTAGACAAAATAAATGTAATAATTTTCATCGTCTTTTTTACATTTATACGGGTATTAAAAATGAGATATTTTATGATTTACTATTTTTTTGCTTAACATCAATAAATATATCTTCGAATTTCCATATTTCAGAAAATAATCCTTTCTTTATGACGAACGCTGTTATAATATATGTATGGTATAAAATTTAACTAACGATTAATCTTTGTTATCAATATTAGCATACGGAAAACAACTAGAAGGTATGAAGTTACATTTAGCATACAGAAACACTACACTACATTAGCATATAGAAAACAACTCGTTGCTTGTAATCATTTGAAATTCTATTGTTTATTTATATTATGTATAATAGACGCGGAGTATCTATTTGTGACAGTACTGAAAATATATTGCAACGTTAAAATCGGCTGAATTACTGGAATAATTTGATATTATACTAATGAAGAAAACATCTATTAAGGGAATAATATAATGAAAAGAGAAGTGATATTTATGAAGTTAGAATTACCTAGTTTTACATACGGTGGGGTCGTAGGGACGTGTAATAAACATTTTTTTACAAATGGTGGGGTCGGTGAGGACTCGTAATAAACATCTTTTTACATATGGTGGGGTCGGTGGGGACGTGTAATAAACACATATAATTACTGAATGAATATTTTTTTCTTCATTTGTTATTTAAGTCTGTTATTAATTTGTCTTTGTTAAGGTTTTGCTTTTATGATGAAGTGAATAATAAATTGATACAAAATAATTTTCTTGTATAATTTATCTCTAATAAAAATATGTATTACTTACGTCAATCAATTGATGTCGCGTTACTTCTGAGCGATGTAAAATAAAATAAAAACTTACTAAACTGGTCATTGATTTTTGACTTAAAAAAAAACGTGTAAAAAGAAGCTTATGTTTCACAAGAGAGTTAGTAAGACGTATTTATTTAAAAATAATTTCTAATTTGAATAGGTCGAAGAGACCTAACGCAATTTGTTTTAAAGGAATTTGTTAGGGACTAGTTCTATAAGCGATTTAAAAATGTCAATATCAGTGAGACACTATGAATATTATCTAAATTGATATAATGTCACCGATAAATCAAAATAGGTAATTGCCAAGGTTTATTTATGAATTAATTCAGTATATATTCGTGTTTTTACTTATTTCCTTTATAATTTCATTAAAACTCTTAGATAGTAGAATATGGTTAGTTGTCCTATGTAATATTTATTAAGAATACCTAAACAATAATTTCCTTGAATTCAATTTAATTCCCTTTATGGGAATCAGATCATCGTCATCTCATGACCAAAAAACGAAGAAGCGAAAAATAAAAGCAATAACTGTATAATACTTAACGTCGTCTAACACAAACGTGTATCAATGAAATTGATATAAATTCACAGGCAAATATTCCACACCTATTGTTCAACAAACAACATTAATATGAAGGGAAATTGATTTTAAAGATATTCAAAATATTTGTATTCTTTTCAATAACGTGGAGGAAATTTTGCCGGTATCTACATGTATAGATCTGTTTATACTTTCATATTTTTTTTAATGCAATAAATTCTTATTTTATTCTATTATTACCATGTCAAGATTCAATCTTTATTTTAATAAAGTTGTTTGGCGAATTCAAAGGTTTATAAAAGTTTTGTGAAGAAATCTTTTTTCATCGTGGTACTATAAACAAATTTTATTGCCGTGGAAATTATTACAAACATAAAACTTTAACCCCTCCTAAATTAATTACTGATGATAAACAGAGTGAGGAAAATAAAGTAAATTAATATCTAGTTTAAATTACTTTACTTTTCCTACCCTTAAATTCGTAAATTGCCTAACATTATAATAATACTTTGCATTAAGCTGCTTTGCATTTTGAATTATATTTTCTAATGGAAATATAGGTAATTAATTTTAGGTAATCGAACATGGAGTTATTTTATGACGCTATCGCATTTTTTTCTGGATTTTAGAAAAAAATATAAATATTACAGACTATTTTCATAAGAAAGAATCCCTTGGCATGTTCGGCTCATTAACATTTGCATAATTTATGCAATAATTTATTCATAATGTTGCAATTAGGTTAAAGTAATAAGGATATCCTATGTAAGCTACCACCAAATGATTCCTTCTGTTGAGGTTTGACATATAATTTACGTAAGCGAAATGCGAAGAGTAATATTTCACATCTACGAGTTACTCCAATAAGATTGAGAATTAACACGAGATCTACGGTAACGATGTTATGATCTATAGAGAATGGGAAAACGTTTCTCAGCTTTATGAATGACTAATTTTGTCGTATTCATTTGCAAGTTAATTGTCGGAGTTCACAGAAGGTGACGGGTCTGCAATTACTCTAATGTTTATTTGAGACTCTAATGTTTATTTGAGACTCTAATGTTTATTTGAGACTTTCGGGAGACTAATATGATACGGAATTGTGTAATTGTCAAAATATCTGTCTTGTATAAAAGATACCAATATTAAATTACTTCAATGTTTAAATTATTTTGTATAGCTGTTTCCTAGTAGTATTAACACTGAAATCATGAATAACAAGAGTTGTTCATCAGCGTTGCGCATAATAATGATTTCAATGCATACGCCGCTCGCCTCGTCCACCGTTGCCTAAATATCTTTTTTATCTTGGCGCGTGTTTAGCCATCTGTTCTATCCTTTTCTCTGCTAACAAATATTAATTTGTAATTTTCGGATCGGAGGAGGTCAAAGTCGCTCCAATCCGATTTTTGTAGGATGTGAGTGATAAAATATTTAATATCATATATTTTATTTTCTCAGATAATTGTATGCGTTACGTTATTCTATAACTTCTATAACCTATATTTTCTTGCAAAAAAGTTATACAAATTTTACGATTGTATAGTTTAAAAAATGGAACCGGCCATTGTTTAATCGGATGTTCAATTTATATGAAGACGTATGTAAGTGCACAGGGACAATGATTCGAATCGGCCAACTAAAAATTTGGTCGGCTACCCGATTCCCTTTTAATTAAAAAGTCGGTCAATTGTCAGCCGACTGCTTAATCAGAATGGCGTACTATGCGAGCGCGCAGACTTGGCAAATGTTTAATCGCCGATACTCTCAGTTCGTTCCGATATTTGTACTTGTTGACTAATAGCCTGTTTCTTCATTCAGCATATTTCATATTCTTCATTCGATTTTATACGTTATAATATTCATATTATTTCCAGGTAAAATATAAAAATAAATGTATTGATTGTTATAGTAAACACTGTTTTTCATTGCAAAAAACACGAAAACATGTCTGAAATATAAGCAAGAGTTTTATATTTATTTTTCAGGTATCTTGTAGGACCAGTAATAGTAGCCGGGGAAAATAAGTTTTTTTTTTCAATTAAACAATTAATTAAAATTGCCAGCGCCATCCATTGAATTATCGGGTGAACTAATGTCGGCTAGCTATTTTTTTCAATTTTCTTCATACCTTCCACCCTTATAAACACCTTAGGAATTCATGTAACCTCACCTATGTCTTTATAAGTCTATAAATATCTGCTTCATAGGCAAATATGTGAAAATTCTAAGAAACATATTTGTGTTTTGTTATGTCCACTTAATAACTTTTTCCTAAATATTTTCAAATTACAGGCACATCAATTGTACAATATTATTTTACGTACAGTTTATTATTTTTTAGTTACACTAAATGTATCGTTAGCGGACAAAGCAATGAGTTGAGGAATAAAATGTTTTGACATAATATGCTGAATGGGGATTCGCAATGTTTATTGCCGATAAGTAATATGTGAACAATTATTAGTACGTTTATTGTGGCATTCTATTGTTATTTAATAGGATATTGAAAATAAAAATTATATATTACCTTATGCCAACTGATTTATATTTGTCGGATTGTTGATATATGATTACTAAATATTTTGGTTAACCAGAGCAAACAAAAAATGTTATTTGTCGAGAAATAAAGTGGGAATGTCGTAGCTAAAAGAAGAGAAAATAATATAATTAAGTTATGACCACGACATACTAGAGTTTTTCTACAGAAAAATAAATATCATTAAGTTGTATCGTGACCATGTCAAAATTTATACTTCCCTTTGTTGTCAATCACAGTAGCATATAAATACTAAGGTTGTTTATGTTTGCACTGATGTTAATAATGAATATAAATAAAGCAGTCTGTTTTATAAAGAAAATTATGAATGGTAACTCTTGGCGGTTGATTTTTTCTACATAAATCCAGTTTAGAATTAACAAGTAAATAGCAAACGTTAATTAAATTCGAAGCGACTTAACACATACGCGTCGCTTTAATTTTATTCAAACATTTATCTTCACTTTGGCTGCGAAATTAACTCCATTATGGCAGCTATTTAAAGTAGTTAATAGTTTCTTAATCTAGTTGTCTATAAGGTCCGCTAGATCCATAGTTTTAATGTATGTTTTTTTTTCGTGGAAAATAAAGATAGTATTTTAGGAATTATGTCATTACATCTAAATTTTGTTTGATAATGTTCAAATTTGTTAAAAGTAACGGCTGATTAAGGAAAGTGAAATGCGTAGCAAACTAAAAAAGTAAATCACGTGGCATCGAATAAAAGAATATTTAAACAATGTAACTTTGTCTCAGATTTTATTTAAGTATAATTTTTTATTTTGCGTAATGAGCGATATTTTTCCATATATATATATATATATATATATATATATATATATATATATATATATATATATATATATATATAGATAATAAGACAGATAATACTAGATAGCACTTATGATTATTTTTTGAATCTTTATGTAAATAAGATAAGAAAGTAACAAAATAACGAATAAGATTCGTTATTTTGTTACTTTTTACAATCTCCTAGGTGGCTTTTGAGCGTTTATCCTTTTTTAACTTTTATATCGTTTTAAATGTTTTTTACTGATTTATGGTTTATTTGGAAATAGTTCCATTAAATTTTTTAAAAAATTCATTATAATTTTTTTTTAAAACACATGAATTGAGAAAGGCGTTACATCTTAGGTAGGTTAATAGATATTTAAATAAAAATTACGTATTTTTCGATAATGAAATGTTATGAAACATAATGACCCATGTGTGAAACCGTTATTTGTTTTTCGATAATGAGATATGCATCGAAATTTGTCAATTACATGGTAACTCTAGACGTAAATTCTTAAAATATTTGATTGACAAATTATTTTTGTAATGTTTTAGCATATAAATCTCCTATCACAAAAACTTCGGTACGATTTCTTAATCATTGACATATTCAGCAGAAGTGTTATTCATATTTCAACTGGTCAACTTTCAATGTCAGTGGAATAATTCGTATTAGCTTATAAATATGCTGTCATAAAATTAATCAAAATCTAACGAGACCTTTTGGACTCTATAAAATACATACATAAATTCAAGTATACTTATGTAAAAATATAAATCAGTATGTGAAAATTATCATTCATAATAATATCATCAAAAGCTAAGAGAAAAACAGCGAGTGGTTACAACTTCAAACATACATCCTCTTTACTAAGGTAATTAATTTATCTTCATTTTATCAAATTTAATGCCAAGATGTAAGTGCTTTTTAATTATTATAGAGCTAACATTATTCAGAGAACGTACATACATCATCATAATAAAGTTATAATGTTATGTCATACAATGTTAATATTACTTTGATGTTACGGACAAACATGGAAAAGCTTATATCCGCAAAGTTTAAGTCTAAAACTACACTCAGGTCGTATTTCATTTAATGTACTTATATAACTATGAATTAGGGACTTATATTATTTACTCGTGAAATAAAGTTGAACTATTACACTCATTAAAGTCGCTTTCATCGTAGAAATATACATAGATGAAATAAATATAAAGCAAAATTGTTTGGTCGCAAAATTCGTGAAATGCACGTATACCTTTCAAAATAAAGGTTTAATTATAATTCAACACACAGATCCTATTAAAGGCTAAGAATTTCTTAACGTTTATGTTATTCATAAAACAATATGACACAATACAGAATTATTTAACTTAATGCAATTTAAAAAAACGAAGACCCCACAGTTTTCCCAACTATCTTTTCTTCGAAATATTTTACAATGTTTTAGTGTTCCGATGAAGTGGTAGAAAATGGAGGAAATGAAAAAGAACTCCAGAAAAACATAATTTTATTGTTATTTACTAAGGCGTCTTTAAAGTTGCGTATATGTTCTCGATAAAACTAAAGTCAAGTTTTTTTTTCATTTATATTTAATAATTAAAACATCCTCTCGTATCGCCTGCCACTTCGTTAGCATCGTCTTCTATTTGATGTGACATTTATATGGAGTACCCGGCATGCGTTCCATTTAAAGAAAGAGTTTGTGTTTTAATTCTATTTATTGAAGTTTTTATGGATATATACTATTTCCCCTTTATATATACATACACACATGCACACACACACACATGCACACACACACACATATAAATATATATATATATATATATATATATATATATATATATATATATGTATATATATATATATATATATATATATACATATATATATATATATATATATATATATATATATATATATATGTATAAATATATAAATATATATATATAAATATATTAAGTTCGAATACCCGCCATGCCTTACAATGAAACACGCACACCAAAAACACACGAACTGCCGCTGAACAATCCGCGAACTCGCGCGTCACATATTGTAAAATTATTATAAACCTTCATTGGCGTGTGCAAAACAACTCAGTAGTTTCATTGCAATGTATAAATGGAAAATAGGAACGCATACGGGACAAACAAAAAAACAGTTATTTTTATACAGAAGAATATTTATGTTTAAAGTGTATACCAAGATAAATTTGCTATTTAGCGGATGTGAATAGTCAATAAAATATCACCTTTTCCTAATCCTTCCAAAAATAGAACTTGACTTGTTTTTCCTCCTTTTACTCGTGTTGATTTACAAGTCCGTTAAATCCCTTCAATTAAATTACCATTTTTAAAGATTTACGAATTTAAAATTAACTTGTAATTTTTAGCCCCTATTTATACTTGTTATTTTCGGATGGATCCGATTTTACATCTAAACAGAACTCAATTCTTACGAGTAAAAGGTACATCATTGTCTTTTTTAATTGGGTTTCTGGAAATTAAACTGAAATAACAAGTAAGGCGTCGGTGTTTGTAATAGCAGTATTTCTGTAATAATAATAAACTTTTATGTATATTCAAGGTATATTTACGTACAATTAAATGAAAATTCGTGATGTAGTATTATTTCTACTTTCTTTAAGTTCTTTAGCACGACCTAGGTTTGGTTGTATTACAACATCTTCAGGTGGGCTGTTAGCAAAGATTGCTAATAGCCCACCTGAATATGTTGTAATACAACGAAATCTAGATCGTGGTAAAGAACTTAAAGAAAGTAGAAATAATATTACATTACGTAATTTAATTTAATTGTGAATAATGAGTTTCTACAAAATTAACGCCAAATGTATTCAGTACATTTACATATTTTCATACAGAATCTGATAGATATTATAAATCGGATTAGAAGTAATATATTGTTGCAAACTTATTAAAGTTTGTTTTTATCTATTTCTTAAATATGAATGAAATCTTCAAAAATGGTAAAAGTACATAACAGTGAAATATTTTCTTTCAAAAATATTATTTTCACTCTGAAATATATTTTTGAAAGCTCGAGTCGTCGCCCAATTTTCTTTTCACTTAGATGGTACTTTCACTTTCAAGTTTCATTTTTTTGAACGATATTAAGGCTTCTGTTTATTTGAAAATGATATAATTTCACGGGTTTATTGATCTTAACAATCTTCTAAAACATTGATTATACTTAGTGCTTTAACCAAGTGATGAAAATATGGCATTGATACCCAGGAGAGGCAAGAAAGATGTTTTAAAAAAAAAAATTGATGGATCAGCAAGAATTACATCGGACGTACATACATACGTACTTGTGTACGTGCGCATTCAAAGGCTTATAAAGTTTAAAGTGAGCATCAGATTGAATGCGGACTTTTTTGTTTTTAGTGCTTAGCGGAAGGGACAAAATGAAACTTGTTTGATTTATGGCACTGAACATTTTAAATCTGAAATTTACTTTAAATTTGGATTTAAGGCTACTATTTGGTACTAAGTGCTATTTTCATAATATTTCTGTCTGATTTTACATTAAATTACATTCCATCGAAACGTAAAAAAACATTTTAGATAACATTGCATATGTAGGCCTTTCTAGCCCAAAAATACCAATATTTTAATATTTTATATGTGAATATCACATGGATAGTAATAGTTATGCAAATTTTTATGCAAATATCGATATTGTATTTTAGTTAACGCCATATGGAATTTATTGTAAAGATTTTTACGTTAAATGTCTCCATGTATATACGTTTGTTTAAGTGTAACCTGAGAATGTTTGAATATCTGTATGGACTGAGAATTTATATATGTAATGCAAGCATTTTTTTAGCTTTACGCAGCTTTATAATTGAGTTTAAATATATGATATGCGAAATGAAAAAATGCAAACCTTTGAAATATATTGATACTTTCCACAAGGAAATCGAACATTTTCGCTTTGGTGATACAAGTGAGATGCCGATAGCAATGCCAATAAGAATATTTCATTTGTAGAGATTTTATAATGATGAAGTTCCACGTGAAAAAGTTGTGTATTAAAATATATTCTTTTATAGTAAGAGTATTTTATCTAAAATACTAAAACTGATCGAAACATTGCATGTAACATTGGTATATAATTTTTTAGAACTACACAAAAGAATAAATTTTAATTTTTATGTATCAAATTTCGTATTCACGTTGAGTACGAAATTTTGAAATATTATTTTTATGAACAAATAATATTTCAAAATATAATGATGTTTGGCTTTTTCTCTTTAGCGACTTTTCAAACTTTGTAAGCATATTTCACTTAAACCTCCGTTTTTTTTATTTTAATAACACATGTGACAATGTTAAGAACGATTTTCACCAAAAAGTAAACAATACCAAATAATAAAACATGATGATGAAGATGAATATGCATATATAATTATATAGACTTATATGCCATATATATATATATATATATATATATATATATATAGATATATATATATATATATATATATATATATATATATATATATATATTTAACCACATGCAACCTTTTGAAAACCTCCTGTTAGCCTATTTATTTAATGTACATTTCATCATTTCTAAAAATAAACTTGCATTAAATTAACTTTAACTGCCAATTTTTCTGAATTTAAGTTAATTTAAATAAACCTGTATAAATATTCGATCCCCATTAGGCGTTGTGATTATGACAGGCTAACTTTTGACAAAATGAGTAATTTGAAAATTATTAAAGTGGATATATCTAGAGATAGATTTCCTTGTATAGTTACTCATTTATCTGTGAGTTATAATAATAGATAAAGTATACAGTAATAGATAGAGCTTCTTGTATAGGTACTCATTTGTTTGTGGGTTATAATGAGTAAAGTCTATGTCCACTGGATTAGCTTAATGTATTTAATAAAAAGAGTGAATCTAAATTAAATATAACTTAGAGGAAACAGGACCGATTTTAAACAACTTTGAATTCTTATTAAGTATTAAAAATATATCACACATTCTACCTATTCAACAACTATAATAATTCTACTATTCAATTACCTTAGTTTCTCGAATTAAGATAAACCTGAATAATATCCGCTATTATATTTTGATGAATTTTACGTGAAATTAAAAGAATTGTTTGTTTTATTTTAGAGGAAACTCGACCGATTTTAAACAAATTTGAGCTGGAATTCTTATTGGTTGTTAAAAATATATCACACTTTCTATCTATTCTACAACTCTAATAACTCTACTATTCAATTACCTTAGTTTCTCGAATTAAGATAAACCTGAATATTATCCGCTACTATATTTTGATGAATTTTACGTGAAATTAAAAGAATTGTTTGTTTTATTTTGGAGGAAATGGGACCGATTTTAAACAAATTTGAACTGGAATTCTTATTGGTTGTTAAAAATATATCACACTTTCTATCTATTCTACAACTCTAATAACTCTACTATTCAATTACCTTAGTTTCACGAATTAAGATAAACCTGAATATTATCCGCTACAATATTTTGATGAATTTTGCTTGGAAAGAATTGTTTGTTTTATTTTGGTATTAATTTACGGAAATTTTTGATTAACAGTTAATGAAAATATGTTAATATATTCGTAATGATAAGGTCTATAAGCAATATGTGCAAAAAGAATCAATCCGTGCGAATATAAGGACCAAGTCGGAACGCGCATAAATTTGGATTCAGTAGTTACCTTTATATTTGTGTTGAAATAATTGATTCAAATTAATAAAAATAATGTTAGTTCAAAGTTGCCAGTATCTAGAATTGTTTAAAAATTTCCAAATGATTCATTATGAAAATGGAGGACATAGATTGCATGTCATTTTGAAGCTTAATGTATCGAAAAAGGGGCTTGAAAACAAAAAGTGGTGAATGGAAAATTTTAAATAGATTTAAAATACGTGACGCCATCTATTTTTGTACATAGGTACATTAAACATTTTTGTAATTATTACACGCCGATTAGATAGTTCTTGCTTTGCTACACTAGTACAATGTAATTAAATTTATAAAAATGTATTTTTATAAATTTGTAAATAAATTGCGAAGAAATAAAAACTAAACATTCAAGTTGACCACGATGTTTTACTGAAAATTCCACCCGAAACGGATCAATTGTCCTGTGTACTTAGGTAGTCAGTTTATTTGGCTGGGGGCATCCCACGCTCTACTTCGAGTTTCGTGGTCTTCAATCGAGAACTCGTCTACCATATCGGTTGTCGGATCTCCCGCAAATATGACCTATTAGTTGCCACTCCAGTTTGCTGATACTAAGTATTATGTCAATTACTTTGATCCTCCACTGGACTTCCTCTCATACTTCGGATCTACAGATAAAGGTTGACGAAATAATGCAGCGCACATGACATCTATTAATATTTGAAGCTATCTGCTATTTAGAATGGCTATGAAATTCTGAATCTTATGAAAATGATGCCGCATCTGAAATATATATAGGTAATCACAGGTGCCCTAACTGAAAATGTTCAATAGTGAGTGAATGTTTGTTAAAACTAATTTAGCTATCAGCTTTATTTTAAACATTACTACTAACTTCGAATGTGCAAAATTTGTGGTTTTCATTTCAAAAAATTAATAGCTGACTTATTCAAGTGTTCCTATATTATATGTTACAATACTTGTCTATTTTGTCAAATATTAACTTGTTTTTAAATGGCGCCGGACTGGTGTTCTGGTTAGCTGTAAGAGATTGCTCTTTAGCAATAAATTCGCCATATGTATCAATTAGATACATTAAAGTATAGATATAAATAAAAATGACTGATCCGACTCGGGTGGAAATTTTAGAAAAACATCGTGGTCAACTTGAATATTTAGTTTATATTTCTTCGCAATCTGTTCACAAATTAAAATTAATTCCTTTCCTTCGTGCAAATATGAACAAATAGGTAAATAAAGAGACAAATATGAAAAAAGTCAAATTGCATGCGTTAATTTATGCATTTAAAATGGAATTTCTTTGCCGTGAATAATTGATTTATAACTAATTTAATTACAACTATTTTATTCGTAAAATCTATGTAAAATGATGAGTTATGTGTTATAAACTTTATCCGTTCGATTTCGTAGTTAAAATATTATGAATATTTTTTATTATTAAGCAAATTTAATATTATTGAATTTTATTAGTTCAAACATAATTCTTGAAGTAAAAAAAATATATATAAAGGGCTGTCCGAGATCTAGGTATAGTTTCGTCATTAATTTCTATATATACCATAAAAAGAATTGTCAGAACCTATTTTCCTGTTATTAATTAGTTCATTTTGTGAGTGGTATTTATAAATTACATACAAATTCCATTGTTCCCATCGTGCCAAAGCCGGAGATCTATTTTTCGATCAAATATTAAAATTAATTAAAATTTAGTAGTTAATAACTAAATGTTAATTAACATAGTCTTGAACTTTAATAGTAGCGTATTGTTTTATAAGAACGTACATAATTACTTCTAATTAAATGAAACTACATGATGTAGTATTATTTCTATTTTATTTAAGTTCTTTACCACGATCTAGGTTTCGCTGTATTACAACGTCTTCAGATGGGAAATTACTATTAACGCCAAATATATTAAAATATACACATATAAACAATTAATGTCACCTAAAATAATATTACTTTTCACATTTTATCCTTTACCGAAAATGTTTATTGTTCATCGTTAGAATGAAAATCCGCGCGTAGTAATATATATTTACATCAAGAGAGAAGGAATAAATTTTTCCAATAAAGGAAAATTTGTGGGCCCCATTTTTTCTACGGGAACACCTCTTGACTCTATGTTCGCTATAAGAAACACAATAGATGATTTTGTCTCATTACTTTTTTTCATAGAAAATATTACAAAGCCTGTACGAGTGATATAGCAGTTTCCGTTGCTTTGTTCACGCGTATATTATGATTTAAAAAGTATATCCTTCCTGATCATAAATAGATTTTTCAAATCCACAAAATATATATCTTTAATTTTTTACCCTTTTGAAAAAAATATTCCTTTATTAGAAATAATATAAGAATATATTTAAGATGATGAATTTAGCATACTTATTTGTTGGAGTAACATTAAAACTATTTACAACTATTAATTTTGTATAGTAGAAATGTATCGCTTACTATGTCTTTCATAGGTATAAGAAGGTGGTGCATATTGAAAAATTATGACATATAGAATCATTACTATGATCTTTGTACTACTCTTGCGTAAGCTTCTAAAAACTCTGTTTTTTCGTAGTTCTCTCGGAAATGAAGGGGAGGGGGATATTTTCATATATTTTTGCGTATTTCCTAGTATATCTTTGGAGATACAATACTTAAAAATAAAAAAAAAATTATAAGACCTCTCTCCCTTATTTTATAAATTTTTCAACAATACCCTCGTCATATATGCAATTTTTAAATTTTTTTTAAATGTTTCATTTTGCCTTCAAAATTTTCGATAAGAAAATTTTTGCACGAAAAATATGATGGAAAGACAGACGGATATGCGAGTGATCTTATAAGGGTTCCATTATCCATTTTGGAGCGCAGAGCCGTTACTTCTAACTTAGAGTTTGACTTTACAAAAAATATGAAAATGAGTTTGCATTTTGCGAGAGAATAAGTGCAGTTTCATAAATGATGTAAATATATTCACTTCGATTAGGCATTAAGAACGTTAATACATACATAATGTCAATGCTGAGATAGCTAAGTAATTTATATTGCCATTTATGAATTACTGCAGTATGCATTTATCCTTTAGATTTTTTTATCTTATAATTTCAATAAGAAATTTCAAAACTTATGAATAAATATAAAACGCTCAATAGGCCTGCAATACAAATAACCAATCTTACTATGGAAATTGATGAGTAACATTTTTTTAATATCATAAAAACTCAAAAACTTGATGGAATAGTTACGTAACATCATAAATGAACAGTGTATGTTTCAGTTAAAAGTATTTACTTGTTAATGATTTCATTTAAAATATTTATTTATTTAGTGATTTTATGTAAAGAATTCCTTTTTTGTTAAATTTAGAATATGTTTAGACATGCATCGTGTAAGACGTGACATCGGAATTACATCGTATAAGATTTTACCTGTCGTCAAGCTAGAGAATATAATGATGACGCAGCGTTTAATCGCAATAAAGTTCTGACAAAATACTTGAATATCTCGGGAAGCATTAAAGTTAGAACCTAGAATATGGCTAGTTTTCTCCAACCTAGCCAGAACCTGGAATATGGCTATTTTTCTTATTCAATATTTTCTGCGAATTCCTGCATAATCGTTTCTTTGGATTTAGTTTAATTCCCACAATTTTTTTGATAATCTTCATTTGTTCATGATCAGAAAAAAACGAAAAATATGAGTAACAAACGTAACAATGTTTAATGTAGATAAGAACAAATGCAAATTTGGAAACTAAAATAAATTCACAGGCAAATATTTTAGTTTTATATAAGTTTGAAATTATTTTAAATTCATGATCATTTCAAACAATTGTATTTTTCTAGAAGTATAGAGTCAATATTATTTATGTTTACACACATAAATCTGTTCTTATTTTTTATACATTTGTTTAAACTCAATAACAATTTATTTTCTTTCAACCAGGTCATGTTTTGGTTCATATTTTTTTGAATTCGATTGATGAAATCTCAAATTATGAGGATATGTAATCTTATATAGATTTTTACAATTTTTGTGCATATTTTGTTCCACTAAGGCAGCTTAAAAAAATTGAATTTGCCTAATCTAACAAACTGATAACCGTATCGTATACAAACGTTTTAAATTTTATCATTTTTATCCAAATTTCTAACTGATAACAGGGGCTGGGAAATTAATTAAATAAAAATTTTTTCTCCGACATATAATTGCGCGAATTGACTAAAATGTTAATAATTTTCATTGAGTTTCTTAGCTTTTTAATTAAATTGTCTAATCAAACCTAAAGTTTTTTGTCTCTATATCACTTTTTCTTATATTTTCAAAAATGACCCTAAATATTTCAAACTATTTACTTAGGAAAAGTATCTTTTAGTATATTTGGCCAATTATAGTGTGTACAATTTATGCATTTACTGAGTTAGAGATGTCCTATATAAGTGACTAACAAAATATATTAATTTGTTGAGGTTTTATTTATGATTTACGTAATCGAATTTTGAAAAGTAATATTTCGAGTTTCTCTGATAGGCTGAGTATTATTAATTTGAGATCTGTAGAACAGATGTGGTATATAGAGAATGGAAAAATGCTTCTTAGCTTCATGAATGATTAATTTTGTCATGTTCATATGCAGTTAATTGTAGGGTTTATAGATAGTGACGAGTTCGTATTAGTTAGCAACTTTAATGTTGATTACGGATGTTCTGGAAAATATTTCTCTACAAAATTTAATTTTAATTGTGGTAATAGTGTGATTGCGCCTTTTTATTACATGAAACACAAAAATATGTTTAGAATACAACCAAAGCTGTACATTTATTTTTCCGACATTTTGTAAAAAGAGAAATAGTGCTCAGGAACAAGAGGAGTTTAATTTTTTTTTGACCTTTGTCTAAGTTGCCAACCATTTAAATGTAAGACTTTCAATATCAATTGAGTTTCATCAAACAATTCAGTATATTTAGCCTGCAATTTATGGCTAATAACCAACTTTTTCACCAAACTTTTAAATTTACATTTATGGTTTCTATTCTGTTTATCTGATAATATTGACATTTTCAACTATTAAGAAAAACTATAATTAGAAAGGATGACGTTATAATTTATATTTCTTAGGCTGAAGAGGAAATTAATAAAAGGCCGTTTTAAATATTTAATTAACTTAAAAATTAGCACCACTGAGAAGGACTTCTATT
Organism: Druceiella hillmani; assembly: GCA_039881145.1. Classification (NCBI taxonomy): domain Eukaryota; kingdom Metazoa; phylum Arthropoda; class Insecta; order Lepidoptera; family Hepialidae; genus Druceiella; species Druceiella hillmani. The sequence continues at coordinate 10,709,102 of JAYKKI010000022.1, read as the reverse complement.
AAAGGACATTTATTGATATAATCGTCTTCTGTACTAGTCAAGCATCATTTACATCGTATATCTATATTTTTCACAGGATCAATAGAACTTAACGCAGTAGATTTTTCGAGTCAATTATCTTCGGAAAACCACTGAGAACGTGCACCTTATATTTTTCTAATGCACATTTGATTGCGTGTTAAAAAATTGACCAGCTCCATCTGTTGATTATTTTATTTTGGGAAGCTTTTTTCAATATTTTTTTTATTTTCTTTATACCTTTCTGCTCGCGTAACGTAACGTATAATAATTGTAAATTTAGTTTCTTTTAAATAAATACACTACACAAAGACATTATAAAATTTCAAATGTATTTATAGCGCTATTTATTACCCCAGGCGTTACACAATATAATAGTTAAATCCTTATCAAAATCAGGACTGTATTTCTTACGCGACATGTGAACAGACAAACAATCAGACAACAATTTCAAGAAGCAATATTCATGTGTTCTATTTATTTTATTATTGCCTCCTGAATCATTTTTTTTAAAAAATTTTTTAAGTGTACATACAGGACAATTCTACAGTTTTATTATATGCTATTTTAGCCACAATAAAAATCTTGTTAGCAAACAAAACAATGTCTGAAGAAATAAGATCTTTTGAAATAAAATTGCTGATAGAAGTTCGAAATTGTTATACGGTTATCAATGCAAAATATATGAACAATTCTTGGCATATTGATTACGGAATTTTAATATTATTAAATAAATTATCGGAAATGGAAATTGTGTTTTATCTGGGGCCATTAATTTTTTTTACAATTTGTATACTAGATAAAAGAGACCATGTGAACCCACATTTCGATTTAACACAAAAAAATTGGTTTTGGACCGAATTTCTCGTATTAAATTGGAATTTTATAGATAAGCATTTAATTAAGGCATATATGGAAAACAATATACATACGCAAAGAAGAATTTTTACATTTAAAATTTGTTTATTTTATACCATATAAATTTAAGACGAATCCATAGTGACATTTATAACCTTATATGTCTTCAGGTATACATCTTAATTAATTAAACAGTGCTCGTTCAAGGAATTGAATAAATTGATGTACAATAGTTAACCATTAAGAGCTAAAAATACTTACAAAAGTTGCAAATATCATTTGTACCAACTGTAAAGTCAAACGTAGAATGCTCGCTCAGCGCTATTCCGTATCTAATGGTTACACTCGCTATACAGACCATTTAATTCAAGTGGAGTACTGCAGCCATGTTTTATTCATAAAATCTAGTCGCTTATCAGAATGAGCCAGCAGACTTTAATAGGAAAGCTCTTGGAACTTTCATCTACAGTGAATTTTAGCAAATTTCAATTCAGTCAGGTCGAATCAAAGAAAAATATTAAACGTCGAATCTACAACAGTTAACAACTGCATTATTTGCATAATTTTCACAAGAAAAGTCGACTCGTGTAGATAAATATCGATTTCTGCTTTTATCGGGTGTTTATATGTCATTCATGGATATGCATGCTTTATCCATGAATATTTACGCTGAATACGGGAAATAATCATAATAGTTATAGCCTGGTAGGTTAGTTTCGAATCAGGACCACGAAATTACTTAGAGATATAAATGGTTGAAATCCAAAGAATGACGTATCCTAATATCTTGCATTTTTTTTTAATTGAAAAGAAATTAATAAATGATCATATTATACTCACTTATATCAGCGTAACAACACATTATAAGGTGTTAAAATACATTATTTCTTTCGAACTTCAGTTTTATACATATCATGAAAAATGGCACACTTCTCTAATCGTATTTTCGGGTTTGGAATTAGATACGATAATTATATATATATACTAACAATATCACAAGAACATTAAAATTATTTATATTTACGCCAAAATAGGTTGTTTCATAAATAAAGTTTTGAATGATAACCCTTGGCGACTGTCTCTTTATGCAAATTCATTATTGAATTAAACATTTCAGTTATTTCCAGAATAAGCAATATTTTCTTGCTTACAGACGATATTTGTGTGTATCGTTATTGTTAAGACCATAATCTAAAAAGCAGGACTTGTAACATTGTTTTCTTCTACTATTTTCTAGTTTTTTAATCTTTTTGCTTTTTAATGTTTTTATTATTTTTTGACGTTATTTACTGACATACAATTAGACCGGAAATAGTTCCTCCTAGTTTCTGAAATATTTCATTTTAATTTCTTTGACCACAATACAAAACAGTAAACTTTCTTTCGACAATGAAATAAATAAAACTTAACACACATACGTATATTGATTGAAAAAGGCGTAATATGTTAGGTACACTAATTAAAACCTCGAGGAATTTAGTTACTAAACGTGCGTAATTTATTTTTTCTACAAATATATGATCGAATTTTGTAAACGACACAATACGTCCACAAGTAGATGTTTTAAAATAACAAGTTAATGAATGTTCTAGAAAATAAGAACATTCAGGTTAACAAATTCCCCATAAAACAAAAATATTTTCAGTTACGTGAAAAATATAAAGTTAAATCTAAGAATTATCATCCATATAAAAACCATCGAAAACTAATAGAAAAGCAGCGAGCTTACTAATATAATTACTTTATCTAATTTTACCACATTTAAAGCTGAGATACAAGGGCGTTGTAATTATCATATTGCTAAAAATACTTAGAGAACATACATACATCATCATAATAAAGTTACGATGTCACATTATAACAATGTTAAAATTACTTTATGTTACGGCTATTAAAGTGCGTAAAACATGGAGAAGGTTATATCCATCAAATGTAAGTTTATTTACACGCATAGGTGGTATTTAATCTAATATATGTATATAATAATGAATTAGGTAGTGATATTATTTTTCCGCGAAATAAAATTAACTCATTATGCTTATGAAAATCTATTAGCTCTTTTTACATAGGTTGCTTTCACTCAAAAGTTATGTATAAGTGGAATAAAGGTATTAAAAAAAATTGTTTGCTCGCAATAATTTCGGATTGTTTCGAATTTCATAATGAATTGACATTTGGGCGATTTTAGAATATTTGTAGTATAGATTAAGTAGAGTAATTAGTTTTATTGAATCGGAAATTTTACTTTACGCCATTCTGATATCTGTAACCACTTAAAGCGGATTTAATTAAATTTTTAAATTAACACAACATTATGAACACTTATGAAATTTCTCTCATTTTTAATATAGTTATACAAATTCTGTGTTGCCAAGCAATATTATTACGAAGAGATCGTCGATTATGACGAAAAGATCATTATTACGAAAAGAGCGACGATCTTTTCAACAGAACAATATATTATCGACAATAAAATTTATTGCCAAGTTTTATTTTAGAAACTTAATTTTTATCAACTTTATCAAAATTTTTTATACAATTATATATGAATCTGACTAAACTTTTCTGTTTTTTCAACTTTATTATAATAAATTACTTTAATTAGAGTAAAGAAAAGCGAAAACCCAAGATAATTCTTTTGTCAACGAAAGAAAAAGTAACTAGGACGTTATAATAAAAACTGTTCTTTTTTTAATATCTAGCCCATCTTTAGCAAAATTAAGAGAATATATTTAATTTAAAACAAAGAGAACAAAACAAAACGAAACCAAAACAATTTGCCTAACCATTCTTTTTAATATTTTACGATGTTCTTTTGTTTCAATGTTGCTGTCAGTAAAACAGGAAATGAAGGAAACGTGAAGTACAGCGGATATAAATTCATTAAAACAAAGGACCATTAAATTCCGCCTTGATGTCTACAATAAAATTGAAGTCATTTTTCATTTTTCGTTCGTATTTAATAACTAAAATAAACAATAATTTGCAATTGTACTTCTCGTAACATATTTTTTAATAATTATTTTCTATTAGTTATGTTCAAAATATTTTACTCAAGATGATTTTTGCTATGTTTAAAAGTAAATAAACAATAACAAACACCACCTTTTCCTTATATTTCTTCGAAAGGTAGAACTTGACTTAATTTTTCATCTGCTGCTCGTTTTCATTTACGAGTCGCAACTTCCATTAAATCGCTGTTTTCAAAGATAAATGAATTTACAGTTAACTTGTAACTTTATCATAGGCAGGTAGTACTGGATCCATTTTAAATACAAGCCGTTTTTATATTTAAAATGGATCAAATTCAAAGGGTTTTCCACATCATTCAGTTTACTTAATTCGGTTATCAGTAATTAAATTCAAACAATAAATAAGGCTTCGGGTTTTATAATAACTATATTTTTTTTATAAAAATATTTTCCTAATAAAAATCTATGTTTATTGGTAAATTTTAATAAAATTTTTGAATTATTTACTTAATAAATCTCTGACAGACAATGTAAATGAAAGTAGAAGAAATATATTGCAATAAATTGATTAAAATTTTTATTTTTAATCGACTATAATTACAAATGAGCTCATTAAAGGTGATGGAAGTACAAGTGAAATGAAATTTTTGTTAAAATTGTGTGTTTAAATATTATAATTAATGAAAGAGTTACTTTTAATAAGTTTAAACTCTCCTTGTTTACGTAAATATTCTGGGTTGAAAAATATATAACTTGTAGTTTATAAATGAGTGGAACAATATTTTTTTGTTTGCATCAAGTTTTGAAATAAATGTCTCTCAAATTAAATTCCAATCTTATTCACTCGAGCTCTCATTTTATTCAATTTAGCAAGTTAGTGTATTTTGTATTTTTTTTCGAATCAAGTTAATTATATTGGATTCCAAAAAATGTGTTGAAGGTTTAAGTGAACATCCATCGACATAACAAAATTCAGAAAAATTCAGGATATATTATGGAATGTAAAAATTATAATTAAGGATAAATTTTAAAAAAAATTACAAAATTATTGGGGTTGTAAAAATTGCGATGTTATCTGTACCACGGTTGCATGACAGTATCTACATACGGAGTCCAATTATTTGGTTGGTACATTTTAATTTTTTCTCTTCTATCAACGACTTTAATAAAGCTTTACTGATTTTGTTATCTTGAGGATTCACTCTAGAACTTGTTGAAGTGACAACACCACATCAACAGCTTTTAGGAATCCTGTTGATGTAGTGTTGCTATATCGTCTATTGGTCCGTCTAATATAATTCTAATTCATAAACTAAATAACATATAAACTTAAAATTTACATAGAATACATATTTATTTGTCCTAAAATTTAAAAATTATGTTTAAAATCACTTAAAATTAAATTTCTAGAATTTTATTTTCACTGTGTAATGGGGGATGGAAGAAACTTTTCTGTGAAAATTGAAAAAAAAAATATTTATAATATTTAAAAGGCCTCTTTAATTAGAACACAAATCCAGTAAACAATTGTTGTTTTTCATTGAAAAATAAAGATTTCGTTTACCATGAAATTCGTTATTTTTAGACCGTTTTGTTACATGATTTATTTCACAAACGCCATGGCGTTTAAGCTGTAAGTCGGACTTAATATTTCCATACCTGTAAATCGGGCTTCATATATTTCGCCAACAAATGCTAAACAGAGCTCAGTGCAAAAGTTAAAAACATAGTGAGCAATAAAACTAAAGTAGTTTTGTGTCACTCGTGAATGACTTTTACAGTTTCGTCACGTCTCGTCACGTACGGACAGGGCCGTAAGTTTGTTTGTACATTTATCACAGCATTTTAGATTTTCAGCTCAGTCTAAGATCTATTGCGATGAAATTTAACAGAAAAATTCAATTTTAATTATTTTGAAATACCTCCATATGTCGAATTTGAAAATGATTCTTTTTTCTCACGGATCCCAAAGTGTAATATGTAATTGAAAAGCATTTTCAAAAATTAATTCGAAAATGTCTAGCAGTATTTTTATATACGGCTTCCCGTACGAGAGATATGTGTAACCAAAATGTTTGCAATTCCTCCTTATCTAACTTCTTAACCACATATGTCAAAAATTTTAAAAATATAAAATTTAAGGCCTTTACTAAATTATAAATAATTAAATACAAAATTATTTCGGGCACTTTCTGTTAATATATTAAAGATATTTAGACAGGCAAGTTATTTATTTTATATATATAAAGAGTAAACTAGCCAACATATTCACATAGTGAAGACTAAAAACGATATTTATAAATTATTTAATAGAAATATTATGTACTCTCAAATATTTGAAGTATTACCTATAAGTAAGAGTTTAAATTTTTTGCCGAAGTATCTGCGAAACCCTAGTAGAGTAAATTCTGTTCGTAATAAGCAGGTTTTAATATAAATCATTTATTAAGTTACCAATAAAACTTAACAAATAACATCAATATTAACATTTTTATCTATATCCATCGTCACAAAAAGTATAATCATGGCATGCCACCCCTGGCGAAAAAGGCTTAAATATTTAAATGTGTTCAGTGACGTAATTTCCGGAAGAGTTTAGTAATATTTACGTGGGAAAACTTTAGTAAGAAATTCCACTCTTGCCTTGAGCTTTACTTAAATTAAGGCCGTTTTTTGGCAAACGCTCCTTCAGTAAGAACTTCTACGTAAAAGACTTAATAAAGAGCCATGAAAAGGGGCATATTTCTGGAGTCCTTTATATTTTAATTTCATTGAAATGTTGCTTTCATTTCAAATTCTATTTATTGAAGGGTATAAAGGTTTCTGTTATTGTCTTGTATTTTAACCAAATAATGAAAATATTGCGTTATTCTCCAGGGAGGAAAAGAAAGGTGTTTTTGAAGTAAAGTCAGTAGATCAGTAAGAACAATCTCGGAGTATGTGTGTATGTATGTATGTAGGTATATATAAAATAAAGGCTTCTAAAATCTGAAATATGCATCCAAATGAATATCAACTTTTTTATTTGATATTTCTCAGCGGCGTTCCGCTGAGCGATAAGTTGCAAGGCTTGGAAATCCGTTTCGTCCTTGAGCTAAACCATCGAAAATTTAAAAGTAATCTTCTACATCAACTAAAGACAAACTTATGAAATTCGAACGGGACAAATTGTAAACTATTCGCGTTGGTCCATAAGCGTACCTATTGTTTTCAGTCATTATCGAAAGAACATTTCTAGGTCTAAAGATAAAAAAATGAAATATTTGCTCGTCAGTTATTTTTGAATTAGTGTCATTTTATAACAATCAGAAGTTGCATCAGATGCTAACAAAATACTACCGTAGACCGTAGACTAGAAAACTAGTAAAAAATCGTTATTATTTTAAATTTGGACCTACAATGTTAAGTTTTAAATGCCATTTTTGTTCAATTTTATTCCCGATTACTCTTTTAAACATATTCACATAAATATATTGTATTACTTTAGAAACAATTGCATACGTGCAATTTTCATTTCAAAAATACGTGCATTTTAATAGATATATACATACATATAATTAGTTTACAATTATTAGAGCTATTCAAAATTTAATAAAATTAATACGACTATAATCAATATTTTGAATCAATTTTGCCAAAAAGTTAATAATACTAAATCATTTAAACTAGCTGGATAAAATGCTCCAACAAAAAGCTTACAAATATATCAAAAAAAGATCGAAAATTTGTTATTTGTATTCATTACTTTGTTTACCAATATCCACTTCTTTGTTTACCAATGATATTTTTTGTACAAACAACTGTTTCAAAGAAATTCTATACAATTTGAAAATATAAAATATTTTAGATATTTTCCTTAATAAACATTCAATTAACTACTAGTTTCAAAACAAACTTCCTTATATAAAGACGGATTAATTTTACATTGAAATTAATATATGCTAATAAAAATATGTCTACTTTGAAGTTTTACCAATATTTACGTTCCTTTTTAATCACAAAAAGGTAAATTTCTTACCAAGTAGTTTTACTAGTTATCAATAACTCTATTAGACCTGCCTACAGTTGACTTGAATTATTTTAAAATATTTTCTCGTCACTTGACTCAAAACATTTTTTCACCTACGTCATAATCAAAAGCTTTTACCAAAAAACTATAATTTAGAAAACATGTAACATGGCGGAATTAAAACTGCTAATATTACATCGCAGGTTTTTAAAGTATTGTAACTTCTGACTCGAACGGTACAAAAATTATTTAGAACATTAACTTGTTTGACGTTTTGTTAGTAAAACCGACCAGTTATTTAATCGCTAAAGGTTAATAAAATAAAAACAACTTCGGGTGTAAATGAAACAATTTTTTATCTCTAATTCAATTTTTAAATGGGCCAGTCCATTTACTTCAGTAACTAAAAAGTAATTAGGTTACAAAATTTATATTATAAATGAAATAATCAATAAAATAAAGAATCTTGAGATTACAAACTTAATGTGTATGTACAAGTGTCATATACATGTAATAACAACTTTTTAGAAAAATATTCATCCGCATATCATATACCTAAATATAGTAATTTAATCAAAAACGAAACTATTAATCACAAAAGTAGGTAATAAAGTAGCAATATTTCTATGTTTCTTCATATTATAAATTGTGAGTTTACAGGTAAAAAGTTTGAAGGAATAATATTTTAACAAGGTATATAAGAAAGATATATAGAGAAATATTCTTTCTTACGATGTTACTCATTAAATACAGAAATATTTAGATAAAGCGTCTTTAGTAAGTCCTTTTTAGTTTATTCATTATGCATTTGCTCTGTCTAAAAATAAACTTGTGTTCAGGTAATTTTTACTGCCACGGTTTCTAAGTTTTTTCAATTTAATTTTAATGAACGTCTGTCGAGTTTGGTTGAAGATAGACTTTCGGAGATGACGGACTAATTATAACTAATCAGTGAAAATGGTTTTCTATTTTTGGTTCATTTTGAAAATAGTTTTCTAATGAAAGCGTATCGGTTGCTTGTATAACAACCCGTTTATCTGTGGGTTATATTATTGAAGATAAGATTGTGAGATGAGGTCAATATACTTAATGAACATAGCTATTTTTATATTTGAATTTTAACTTTATCTTAAAAGTTGATTATAATTTCTACATATTTAACTACCCGAGTTAGATTTTCACGAATTCAAGTAACTGTGAGTACTCCTTCTTGCGATGAATTTTTAATAATATTAAAATGTTAAAATAACCCTGTATTTTATTTAAGCTAGTTTACAGAGATGACCATAAAAAGTTTCATGTTGGAATTTGAATATATATGCTAATGTTTCTAAGGAGCCGCAAATTATATAGACAAAATGATTCAAATTTGACATAAGTAAAACAAAAGTGTAAAGTCAAATTGTACGTCCAAACATGCATAAAATAGGGTTCGAAAGTTATCATACTGAAAGTGTTGATGAAAATTAATCTAAGTTATTTTAATTCAAATTTCTAACCAAATGCTAGTGATGTGCATGATATATTTTACTATTTTGTGCGATTTTACTGTTTGGCAAATTCATTGAGATCTTAGTTTGCAGCAAAGTGTAAATTTCACGCTCATAAGTCTAAAACTATAGAAACAGTGAGGTTATGAAAAACGGGAAGAAAGAAGACGAAATTAAAAAAATATTTCTTGTCTGAAACAAGAACCCATAGCCTTAAAAATAAAAACAAATTTTCTAATATTATCCATGTTTATTAGATAACACACGTTACTTATTACAAATGTGAACTAGTACATACTGATTGTAAATATAAAAATATATTTTGTCAAACAGTTTATGTTTTCTTGAGCCGTCTTTTTGTAATTTTAGCCACCGTTGCCTAAATTTTCAGAAATGTTTCCTATTTCAGGAACTTTTTATTTTAACACGGAGGGATATTTTATAATAATTCTTTCAGTCGATTCAGTAAATAACATACAATTAATTGAGACAGAAAGACAAAAAATGAGCCAATTTACAGTAAGAGAAGTTTAAATAAAAGTTTTATTTCAAAATTTCATTTTTGCTTTGACTTTTTCACAATTATCTAGCTAGGTTTTTATATTTGAATTATTGCCGGACAATGGGAAGGAGCTACGCGGTTATAGTTTTTGTGATAGAATGAAGGAAATTATAGTCAGTATGCATTACAGTTTCATAATTAAACATATTTGTACGTACTAGTGTGTACAGTAGTAAATATAAACAAGTTAATACTCTGATTGGTTCAACATTTCAAGATTTCGTCTGAATTTTAGAACAAATAAAAATGTGTCTCTACTAAACTATTTTAAAATAGTAAATTGATTTTTCGTAAAGTTAACATATAGTGAAATATATTATTATGGGTTTAAAAATATCGTGTATCTCTCAAAAACATTTGAATTTTAATATCTATAAATTTTATGCTATTTTATATCTCGCTCATTTTAGTGTTTGTTTTTTAAATACAGAAAATAAGACATCGTAGAACGGACTTACATTTTACTTCGTTTTTGAGATATTACCTGACAATTACTTCGTTTTTGAGATATTACCTAACTATTATATGACCTTATAACAAAATGGGTTTAAAATGATAAATTTAATAGTTTCGATGAAAAATAACTGTTATTCCGACTATTAAAAAAGTATTTTTACCATAATTAAAAAGCTTTTTTACGATATCCGACATATTTATAGCAAAAAAGGTATTTTTCGTCTACTATCTTTTTATTTTTAGCCTTGGAAACTCTAAAATAATAATAATTTTAAATAATTTTAAATACCATTTGGATGGTGGATGGTGGATACACAGATAACGTTGCCATAACATTACGGCTCCCTTCAATGGAAACGAAATCCGTAAATCATTTAGTTTTAGATTCAGCATGTGATCTACTTAAATTCATTAGTGATAAAAAATAAAGTGCTTGAATGATGATTTCAGAATTGAGTTTACAAACACTTATGAAAAAAATATAAAATAAAGATCTAATTATTATTTAGCAAATTATCAGTCACTACCCCTGTTAATCCTACCCTTACACTTAAATACAATATTTGAGTTAACAACTTAAATGAAGGCCATAATAATATTTACGCGCTTACCGTTTACTTATGCTTATATCGTTTAAATAAACATTTCCAAACGGCTTTGTTCTTCTTCATCATTGTGAAACTTTCCCCTGAAACAATAATTGTAGAAAGTTGTTTGTTAAGCCACTTGTAAGACATTGGACGGACTTTCATAATTGAAGAAAATCTTATTTCGAAGGGGTAAAGAATATTTGAAATAGTTAATCACGTAGATAATGAGTAAAAAATATGAATAATAAAAGTATGAACAAAATAAGTATACATGTAAGGGGGTAGTAAATGGATAAAATACGGATAATAAAATGATAAATGATATAAGTATATATGAAAGGAAAGAAATAATGAAATGAAATGCCACAAATTTTGAAAATTTATATTTAAAAGAAAACTGAAATTATTTCGCTTCCACAGTTCTACTTTTCATTTCTCAAAGGACATGAATATCTTAATTTTGCATATATAAATACTAAGATAATATTATAATTTTAGCGTCAGTTATATAAATACATCATAAAGTGATTTTAGTTTAGCAGAGTAATTTCCTTCTAGATAACAATAGAAAAATGATCAAAGAAAATCGAATTTAAACCCCAAATTCTCGTCAATGAAAATTTCTGGAATTTTACAAATACTGATAAGATCGGTATGGTTAAAATATAATTTGTGTGAAATTAATCACACAAGGTAAGTGCGTTAGGTTAAAAGAAAAATATCACATGTTTGAAGGTGTAAAGTCAATGGGATAACTTAACATATGTAAAAGTAGTGATCCCTATGTCGATTATTAAAATAGAAACGTAAAATAAAATATAGTTCATTTTGATTTAGGTTTGAATTAATATCAATTGTTATGTTTATATTTTACCATTAGTGAATAAATAAAATAACAAAATTCAACCCTTGAAAAGTCAGTAGCAATTGATTGATTTATCATGTATTTATCTATTTCTGCCTGTCACATGTTTCTGATATGTTTCTGCGATTGATTTATGAAATCTTAGCGTAAACAGAAAGGAAGCAATTATTTAAAGGATGAAAAATATTTTTGGAAAAGTCTCTTCGTTTTTCGTACTTAATAATTACCTATGCTCCTATTTATTGGAGTTCTTCGCTTCTCTTCGGTATCCAAGTGATTAAACAACCAATGCTATTTGCACCAGAGTATTTATTTATTTACGTTGACTGAAGAGTAATTTTATGAAATGTGTTGTAGTTACATATTATAACATTTTGAAATGTAAATAGTTCACATAGGTGGATATTAATGTTTCTGTAACTGCATGGATATAAATAATTCTATATTTATTTTTAAAAGCTATCTACTATGTTAATTGAAATTTGACTTAAAATTTAACTTACATATTTGAAAGGACTTTTTCACTACATTTGTATACTATATAGTTAACCTAAAAGTTAATTTATGGATTAATGTCTTAGAGTAATGTAAATTATTATGTTAGTAATAAACAAATTTTCACATTCCTTTCCCTAGATATTTAATAACGAAAATGTATAACTTTACCAAACATTTTTTTAACTTTAAGTATTATTTGTGTTTTTTTTTTCTTTCAATAAATAAATATACTTAATATAATTTAAAAAATTAAAAAGTATGCTTAAACCAGTTTTAAAATCATATTTGGGAACCTACTCGAATATTTTTTTTAATTCGTACTTGATAAAATTGAGCTTAAACTAATAATATCAAGTATCAAAAAAATGAAGCCATAAAAAATTAAAACTAAAAACTAGGAAAATAAGTTACGTTATCATAATTTCACTGGAGATTGTCGTCACTGAATTGTGCAGCCGTAGGCGGTGTTTAGTTTTGAAATGTCAGTATTTTTCCAGTACAAGATGTGTCAAAAGTGAAGGCCGCCTATGACATAAAAACAATTATTGAACTTAGTATCTTCAAAGTAATATGGAAAACAATGCAAAAGTATCTAATAATTTTATTGCACATCGGTAACTATGGTAACCCTGTCGCTTATGATTGGCTGTGATTACGTACAAATATTAGTCTTAAATATTTCGTTAAAAATATTCCTCTGACAATTCTCTGAAAAAGGCCAAATTTAAGCACAAATATTCCATTATTTCATTTATGTGACATTATAATATAACATAGATTTTTAAACGAGTTTGCTTGCTGCACGTTGGAGCTTACGAAATACATTTCGCAACAACTATTAAATCAATAATACTAAAGATCCTTATAACATCATTTCAAACAATTTAACAAATTGGTGCGGGTCCCGAATCTTTAATCAAGATAAACAAGTTATTGGAAATTAATTTATGAATTAATACATTTCCGAATGACCCTGTTGTGATGGTAAGGTTATTTTTGAATAAACCTATCCTTGATCGATTAGGACACGTTTAATAGTTTGTTGTACCTAATAGGTTCCAGATTAACAATTTTGACCGATTAGGTAACATCATTTCATTGTCTAGTAATGAAAGTAATTCAAATTAACACAGATTAACGAAATAGTTTTAATGTTCCTAATATGAATAAGACTTTTTGCTGGATATATATATATATATATATATATATACACACGTATACAGGTTGTTAGGTGGATGGTCCGACAAACGGAAATGGGAGGTAGTTGGTATCCTTTGGGGCGTATTTGCCTTAAAAACTATTAGTCTAAGTCTCGCCGGTTTTTTATATCATTATTTTAAATTTTATTTATAAAATACCCAAAAATCAACGATTTTGACTTCATAACTTTTTTTATGTATTATATCTTAAGTCCAAGGTAAGTTTTCGTTAATTTGCTATGTATTCCTAATTTAAAAACAAACCTATATGTCACAAATAACATCAAACAAAAAAGTCATACTCTTTTAAAATTAAGAAATTGGGTAAAAAAGTCTAACACCTGAACTTTCCACGCACACTAAAAAACACAAAAAGCATTTAGGGATTTCTAATGCTTGAAAAAACTGCACCATTTAATCTTCTTTACAACTGTTCTTTATTACATGTCACATAAAGCTTTACATTGTCTAACAAAATCGTCGATAAACTGTCGTTAGGGGGTGATGTTAATATTGTAAGGAAATTAACATGACTTGTGTTTTATTGCTAATTTTGCATAAAAAATGCTAGAAAGTGGTTTTACTAGTTTCGTTGTTTCCCGTGTCTTTATAACTCAATATTAATGTTGTAAGGCTACACAGGCTGACGTCACTTAATATCGGAAAATGTGAAGCGTGACTTATTCAGCAATATTATGTATTAATATGCATACTAATTTATCTTAGCACCTCTCTAAGTACCAAGCATAGTACTTAGTTCTGAAGAAGAAGACTGTGTATGATTGTTAAATAAATATCTAATTACATATTGCCAAACTTTTTTATTACAAATAAGGTTAAAGTATAAAGTAAGTTAAAAGTGGTAAGCTATAAGTTATTTGCCTAAATTTTGTTCATAATGTGCACCCCTATTTCTTATGCACGTCCGACATCTACGTCGTATTGCAACTGTTGTTGTATGAAGCCGCATCTTTTCCTTCATGATATCAAATGCCGCATTAACTTAATTGTTCTTATTTTGATACATAAGCTCTTTAGCTCGTTTCCAGACATAAAAATCAAGAGGTGTAAGGTCTGGGAACCTCGCGGACCATACCATTGGTCCAAGTTTTCCTATCCACGAATTAGGAAATACATTATCGAGATGTTCTCTTATTATTGTTCGGTAGTGTGCAGGATCATTTTGATAAACAATCGGCCTTTCTCCATCCGAAGGTCACAAGTTCTGGGTGGTCATTCTGCAAAAATTCCAAATAGTTCTCTCCTTTAAGATTGTCAGCCAAGTAATGTGTGTCAATCAAGTGCCTACTGATTACACCTGCCCAAACGTTAACACTAAATCGCCTCTGATGTAAAATTGGTCTGATTTTGTGTGGATTCTGGTCTTTGTATTCCCAATAATGAATGTTGTGTTGATTAAAAATTCATTCACGTGTGAATTTTGACTCATTCGTCTATAAAATACTCTTAAGAAACTGACCGTCTTCAATATCCGCGTGAAGCAAGAAGCAGAAAAATTGTAGATGACGTTATTAATCTTCTTCGAGTCCTAGAAAGAAAAACATTTCATGAAGCAACACATTAACAAATCTAAATTATTTGGAACGTATGGAATCAAAACTATTTTTAAACCACAAATTCAATTACACCTATTAAATATGGCTTTGTATAAGGTTTGACGACCACTACTTTTCACAACTAAAAGAGATGTAAAACTTCAAAATCAAGATCAATAATACATTCGAAACATGACAAAACTCAAAGAAAGCGAAGTCTCGACTAACCAACCAAACAAAATATTCGTGCAAGTACTTTTTTAGTTTATCGACGATTTTGTTAGACAAGGTAATTTTTATGTGGCATGTGGTACACCGTTGTTTAGAATATTAAATGGCGCAGTTTGTTCAAGCATCAGAAATTCCTAAATGTTTTTTTTAGTGTGCGTGGAAAATTAAGGTGTTAGATTTTTTTACCTAATTTCAAAAGAGCATTACTTTTTGTTTGATGTTACTTGATGCTTGTAGGTTTTTCAGATCAGAAATACATAACATATTAAAGAAAATCTACCTTGGACTTAAGAAATAATACATAAAAAGTTATGAAGTCAAAACCGTTGATTTTTGGGAATTTTTTAAAAAAAGTTAAAAAAATGGTATGAAAAAATCGGTGAGACTTAGCCTAATAGTTTTTAAGGCAAATATGTTCCAAATGATCCCAACTACCTCCCATTTCCGTTTGTCGAACCATCCACCTAAAATATATATATATATATATATATATATATATATATATATACATATATACGGCCTTTATGCCTTTATGGGATTTAATGTATTCTAATTATTTGGGTCTTATTCTCATTGTTCCTCTTTCATCAATATATTTCTGATTCTCAATAGAAACTTCAGTATGATTAGGTATGATATAATGATAAATTAACAATATTAAATGTTTATTGAACACTAGCTTTGTCCACGACCTCGTACACGCAGACCAAAACATGCCTCGTTTTTTTATAAGTATTCTTCCAACGCTAAACTATACTCAAAACAAAGTGAAACACGCAAAAACAACAAAGAAACTGCATTTAATGTTTTTTTTCAGGTTCGCTTCGGAAAGCTTCCCTGTAAATGACATTGGTAAATCACTAGGCATTTGTATGTAAATATTGCCGGATTGCTGCACAAACTGACAACAAATTGATATTTTTGACAAAGGTTTGAACAAAGCGAGCATTAATCGAACATATACAACATCAAAAAATTTTATGTGCCGAAGACGACCGGCAGCGACGTTTATCCTTCCAAATCAAATAGGTTATTCAGATTACTTAATCAAGTAGCCACCCTTCTCATACCACTCTACACATAATCTCTGGTCATGTCAATAAGTCGATTTTGTGAATGTATGTCCGAATCGAACATTTCACTTGGCGATTTAAAATTCTTGTAGCCATCTGCTGAAATAGACGAGTATATTATAGATCTTTGTAATTACAACACGTCGAGTAGATATGCCTTTTTGTTACGTCTATGCAATGTAAAGGAATTCTAGAAAATATTAATTCATCTTCTTGTCGATGAGCGAATCGATTACGTTGAAACAGAAACTAAGTGCTTTTCTAAAATCTCTGCCCGAATCGGGTCAGTTATTGACGTGATACGTGCACAAATAAATCAACAGACATAAATTCCCAAAATTATCATAATACTATTCTATAAATTGTACACCATCATAGCTTAAATCTAGATTCCAATAACTGCCGTCTTACGATCTTGAACCACGATCGAAAAACAAGTATACCCTTCTAATCTCTCAGAATAGAACTGAATTTTATGGAGAATTCTTTATCGTATATTTTATTCAATTGTGGAATGAACTATCCACAAATATACAGAGTGAGCTCTCGTTGTCAGCGTTCAAATGTCGTCTGAAATTACATTATTTATCGTAATAGTTATGACCCATCTTTATTCTCTCTCTATCTCTAAAGTGTCGTTTTGTTTTAGTTTTTAATTAACCTTATTATATTATCAAATAAAATTATATACTTTATATTGTAAGTATAATTAATTCATGTTTAAAAACACAGTCTGCGAGAGCACTTAATGTTTTCAGCTAATTTATTGCGGTTGGCTGTAGTAGATTGCTCTTGTACCAATAAATCCGCCACTGTATACTTAGTTTTTTAACTTGCAGTAAATTTAAATAACTAAATATATAAATAGTTTCAATGTACAGATATGTAAAGTTTTATTATATGTACATATGACGATTGAAGAAATAATGCAGTGCTCATGACACCTATTAATATCTGGAAGTTGTCTCCAAATTAAAACGACCATGAAGTTCTAAGTCTTAAGAAAAATGGTACCAAATCTGAAAGGTTTATACAAGTAATTATAGGTGTAATAACCGAAAATATTCAATACCGAATAAAGATTTATTAAAAATAATTTAGCTAACACCTTCATTTCAAAGGCTTTTTGTCAGTCACTTTATTTCTTTTTTAAGTTGGATTTACAATATACTTAACTTTCATTTTAATGGATTAATTGCTATCCTTATTATAATTTTGTGAACCTTTGAACCCATATTCGTTTTGAGACCTAACTTTAACATTGTTTTTTTTATAATTCAGGGTCTGAATCATTTGAAGTAAAATAGTCTTTAGTTCGTGCAAGTACAAACAAGTAGGCAAATTGACAGTTAAAAATGAAAAGTTAAGTTGTGCGGGTTAACCCCCGCGCTCAAAATGGCCCCACATTTGCCGTGAATGATATATTTATGACTAATTTATTTACATATGTATTCGTTGTAAAATCTCTGTAACATTAGATATTGGTTTACATATTCCATATTATTTGACAGAAATTGTATTAATTCTATTTCGTAATTAAAATGATTTGTAATATACTAAATTTAATATTATTCAAGTATTTTAGCTCAAAACATAATTTTACATTAATAAAAATAATTTAAAGCACCATCTGTTATCTGTAGGTAAAGTTTCAACATTGATTTCTATAAATTTTATACATAGAATTTTAGGAACATACTTTGTTACTAGTGATTTGTTTGTTTTGTGAGTTGCATTTGCAGATTAATTACAAATTCAATTGTTTCGACTGAACTGAAGCCGAAGATCCAAAAATGTATAAAAATCAATTAAAAATTGCAAGTATTCACTGTTCTCGCTACAAAACAATATTATAGTCTTCACGTAATTAACATTATATTTAGTATAGGTAAAATCAATATGTACAGTGAAACTATGCTTGGTTTTATATACAAATTTACATAATATTAATAACAAAGTTTTGAACGTCAAACACATACTGTGTATACATATTTCGTTTTATAAGTATATAAAAAATTATATTTAACGTTACCAAATACAATATTACCCTTTGCAATATATCCTTTATCTAACATTTTGATTGTTCATCGTTAGAATGAAAATCTGCGCATGGAAACAAGTACGAGTAGAAAGAATAAATCTTTCCAATAAAGGAAAATTTGTGAGGCCCCACTTTTTCTACGGGAACACATCTCGGCTCACTATAAAAAAGATGATAGACGTTTTCTTCTTATCAGTTTTTTCCTTGGAAATATTACAAAGCCGAAACGAGTGATATCACTGTCTTTGTTCACGCGTATATTATGAATTAAAAATAAATTCTACTTGAGCTGAAGTAGTTTTTGTCAAAACGTCAATAAATATAATTTTGATTTTTTTATGGCTTGAGAATCCATTATTTTTTATTATTAATGCTATAAGGATATATTTAAGATGATGAGTTTAGCCTTACGATCAATTGGATTAATATTGACATGCGGCATTCAATTTAGATATTTGAATAAATTCAATTTGTGATGAATGAATGTTAATCAGGTCGTAGTAATGATGACAGTAAGGATTTGTCATTTGTTTGTTATTATATTACAGTGTCCCACGGTTTTACCCGCCTAAAATTACGGTGTTACTGCCGAAACTATTGGTACTATTATTATTGTCATTACTATTACTAATAATGCTAAAAAATCTCGCTGGCAGTAATAAGATCGTAATATTCACCAAGTCAAGGTTTTCTATCTGTAATATCCAGATAAAATGTATCCTATATATTGTTGGGGGGTATAACTATTACTTTATCAAATTTCATCAAAATCCGTCCAGTAGATTTCGCGTGATTGACGAACAAATTAACATACAGAAAAATAGAGAGACAAAAATTGTAAACACAGATTTTCTGGCTTGTATTAACATTTTAGATGCTAAATTAATCGATCTTTTTAAAATATTTTTCACGTATATACTTCAGTCTGTTAAACAATTTTTGTATTTATAGGTTTATTTAAGAGGGTGAAAATATTCATTTGTAATAACAATGAAAATATATTGTAACATTGATATCTACAGAAATACTGATATAATTAAATATTATTTTCATGAAAAATGAATCGATAAAGGGAATAATAACATAACGAAAACAGTAGAGTGATATTTACGAGACTGAAATTACCTATCCATAACCCACGGTCTGGTCATGTACTATATATTTGTCGTTGCTACGATAATGACTTTCCCTTCACTTGCTGCTTGAGGGTGAAATTTGTTTGCTGTTCGGTAAAAAGATGTTGCCCTTGTGATGAAGTGATGGAATAATAAATCGACATAAAATAAACGAATTATCTTTCGTGTATATTTTGTCTAAAATATAAACATATATGACTTATTTCAATAAGTTGACGTCACATTATTTCGTCGGGGTTTAAAATTAAATAAATATTGAAAAAAATTGTCAAGTACGAGTAGAACTCGCTCTACGCGAATTGTGTACACATTTAAGCATTTCTAAAGATTAAAGGTTTATAGTATTTCTAAGAACTATTGAAAATTATTAATTTTGTATAGCATAAATATATTACTTGCTATGACTTTCACAGGTGAAAAAACTTGGTGAATTTAAAAAAAAATATGGTAACTAAAAACATCGCTTTAGCTTTCCTGCAACCTTATCGTAGGCGTTTAAAAAAAAATCTATTTTTCGTAGATTTAGGTGGCAGTTTAATTTCTATATATTTTTCCATATTTTTTAATATATCTTTGGCAATATACTACCCAAAATTGCAAAAAATTGTTTTGAAAGCCTTATAAATAACCCTTTAAATTGGTATCCACGCTGTGGAATCATTAAATACTTTTAAAGTGCTCAATTTTGCTTTTTCAATATATTTGCGTATTAGTTATTGAGGTATGTGGGGATTAATACGCTTTATTGCCATGTTAAATTTCACGTTTCAACGTCCAGCGGCTTATCAAATAAAAATGCTTGTCATACAGACGGACACAGGAGTAATCCTATAAGGATTCAGTTTTTCCTTTTGAGGCACAGAAAACTAAAAATTTACGACTTGGTGCAATGAAAATTCATTCCAATTTCTTTGTTTGAAAATTTGTTTGTTTGAAACTGATTTGTTCAGGAGTGTGTTTCATGAAACATTTAAATATGTACACAACAGTGAGATACTAAGAATTTATATGTTGAATACAATTATAACAAAACGAATCCTGTACATGGAAAATATTTTATAAAGAGTGATTGGTTTAATGTAAAGAAGGATAGTACAAGCCAGAAAATATATTTTCTCAATTTAATTTCTGCCTGTCTATCTGTGTATGTGTTGATTTGTTCTACAATCACTCGAAATCTACTGAACGGATATCGACGAAATTTTGTGCGATAATAGTTTATATCCACAAATAACATATAGAGTATTTTTATCGGAATATTACGGACATAAAAACACAACCCAACTTAGTGAATATTACGATATTGATATTGGCTCTCAATACCGTCTATTGGAGTTTTTAGTAAATTTCGTGTTCTCAAAAAATCCCAAAAAGATTCGTAATAACTTTTCTCATACTGAATTTCTCGTGATTGAACTTGCGTTGTTAGAGCTACTATTATCTACAGTGAAAGAATGTCAAAGTTAAGATAATTAAGCAATTACCATTGTCTATTAATTGCAGTATGTATTCGTGTTTTGCTTTTTTATCTTATAATTTTAATAAGACATTTTAAACCTTACGTACAAATAGAACATGCTCAATAGAGCTACAATTCAGATGACCAACGTTCGATGAAACTGTGATGATGAATGAGGAAACTGACTTTCCACATTACAGAAAGACTGAAAAATCCGTTGCCTAAGATCAAAATTATTTGTGAATTTACTTACAGTATTTTGCAATTGCGAGCAATGGTAATAAGGTTAGGTGATATCTCATGAATGGAAAGTGTATTTTTCATTTCACAGTACTAATGTCATTAGTGTTTATTTGTAAAATAATTCCTTTTTCCATGAAAATTATATCCTGTAATAAGCCTTGATATCATCTCTCCTCAAAGTTTTCACCTTGAGATTCTATTAAGGCTTATTACACATGAGGTGTTCCACCTCCTACATAATTATAATGGAGCATTTAATAAAATGACACGACATTTCGATGTCTCGTGAAGAATTAAAATTCCTAGAGCCTAAAATGTGGCTAGTCGTCCTTTATAATATTTTCTATGAATTTTCAAATAATGGTTTCAACAAGTTTTTTTTTCACAATTAAATGAAACTACGTGATGTAGTATTATTTCTACTTTCTTTAATTTCTTTACCACGATCTAGGTTTCGTTGTATTACATCTTCAGGTGGGATATTAGCAAAGATTATGAATCTTTGCTATGAATCTTTGCTAATATCCCACCTGAAGATGTAATACAACGAAACCTAGGTCGTGGTAAAGAAATTAAAGAAAGTAGAAATAATACTACATCACGTAGTTTCATTTAATTGTGAATAACGAATTTTTACAAAATTAACTTTTTTTTTATTATTAGAAAAAAAAACGGAAAGGAAATGTTATAAAAATAACAGTATTTGATATACTAGCTTAGTAAAAATGCAAATCATGAAATTAAAATAAATTCATAGGCAACATTTCGCTATTAATAATAACCAAATGATGTTAATATAAATTTGTACCAAATCAAAAATCATTCAAAATAATTGTATTTTTCAAGAAACATTAAGTAAAGTATTTAGCCATGTACATATGTTTTTATTTTGTCATATATTTAATTCAAGAAATATTTATTTATTATTGTTATGCCAGATTTTATTCTATATTTTATTAATGTCGAAGTTGATAAAATCTAGTCATGATGATATTTGTGTGCATATTTCGTTCCACGATGACCTTAGAAACGTCTACATTTATCTAACTGAATAGTTTTATAACTGTATAAATTTACAAAGATATAAAATTTTATCAAATTTAAGTAAATTTCTAACTGAAAATAGGGACCGGAAAATTAACTTACTTTCTCCGACGATTAATTTCGTAAGTTGACTAAAATATTAATAACAATTTACTAAATATTATTTACTAAATATTATGACTAAAATATTATTTTAACAATTTCTATGGAAAATTACTGGTTTTTAGTCTTATAATTCGCACTGTATATTTTACTGTATCTTACTTTTTTTAATTTCGGAAATATCCAAAAGTATCTCAGAGACCAGTATTTCTTGGTTTATTAATGGCCTATTATAATTTATGGCATAAGACAAGTCGTCATATTGCAATTAAGTCAGAGATAGAGATATCCTGTATAAGCTACCGTCAAATGATTCCGTCTGTTAAGGTTTGATGCATAATTTACGCAAGCGAAATGCCAAGAGTATTATTTCACATATACGAGTTACTCCAATAAGATTGAATATTAACACGACATCTGTGGTAACGATGTTAGGATCTACAGAGCATGAGAAAACGTTTCACAGCTTTATGAATGACTAATTTTGTCATATTCATTTGCAAGTTAATTGTAGAGCTCACGAAAAGCCACAGTTCGCAACAGTTAGCAATTTTAATGTTGATTTCAGAAGTTCAGGAACCTAGTTCTTTTCTAAATTCTTTAATACTGATAATTGTGCCTTATAGTAGCATAAAACACGAAAGCATTGTTTAACATACATATAAAACTTTACAAATATTTTTCAGGCGTTTTGTAGAAAGAGCAATAGCACTCGGGAACAAAAATAGTTTTTTGAATTAAATAAATTTCATTTAACTTCAATCTAAGTTACGATGGATTGATTTTCATCTAAATTTAATATATAACAATTATCCTGTAATTAGTGGATAATAATAAACTTTTTCATCAATGTTCTGAGTTAACGTTGGTGGTTTCTATTTTTCTGTTACCTAACAATCTTGGAACTACTTACAAAAACTATAATTAGAAAGGACGATGCTATATTGTTATGTTTTTCAGTTTGAAAGAGCAATTGTAATTAATTAAATGCGATTCCAAATAATTGAATAATCAAAAATTAGCAACACAGGGAATGATTTCTATTAATGAATATTTATTGAGACAATCGTCTGGTATATCAATGAAGCATCACTTATCAGTGAAGCATTACTATTTTCTTCACACAAAGTATTTCAATAGAACTTAACGAAGAGGAGTTTTCAGTCAATTCTAGTTGGAAAACTAGTGCACTGGTTGTTGATTTAACTGTTGATTTTTTGTTTTGGAAAGTTTTCTTTAATATTTTTTTTTATTTTCTCCATGCCTCGCTCTTCGTTAAACGCTCGTAACGTCACGTTTATTAAACATATAAATAACCTTTTTTAAAGTATAGACATTTCGAAATGCAAAATGTTTTATATATTAAGTCAAACTATATGTTACCCTATGTGCTACAGAATCCACTAAATAAAATCTCATCAAAATCAGTGCCGTATTTCTTACACGGTGCGCGAACAAATAGACAAATCGCGCTCCAATTCATAATTTTTTTCGAAAGTATTTTCAATGAGCATACAGGCAATTCCACAGTTTAATTACATCTATAGATTATTATTTTACAGCCACTGTAAATGTATTGTGAGCAAACATGACAGTGTCTGAAGAAATAAAACATTTTGAAATGACATGCTGAAAATAACCAATGCGCAATATATGGACAATTATTGACACATTGATTATGGCATTTTACTATTATTTAGTAAGTTATGAAGAGTGAGAACATATATTGTCTTGGGTTATCCGTTTTGGTACAATTTGTTCATGAGCTAAAATGAAGAAAAAAGTTCTTCAACCATATGTGGCTATATTTATATTGACCAAAATTAAATCGTTTTTAATCCAAATTCCCCTGTATTTTGTTGAGCTATATATGGAAAATGACATATATATGTAAATATAAATTTATATTTAATTTCATGGGATTTCAAGTTAAAACGCGTTTATAGTTTTATAGTGAAATTAGTGATAAAAAATGTTTTCAGTTATCTTCATTAATTAAACAGTGCTTGTTTATGTAACTGAATAAATTTTTGTACAGTAAACCGTTAGGAAAACATCCTGCTTGCTATACCTGAAAATATAATTTTTATCGACTGTAAAGTCAAAGTAAAATGCTCATTCAGCATAATTTCGTATCTACAGTTTACACTCGCTTTTCAGAGCGTTTAATTCAAGCAGACTAGTGCAGTCATGTATTATTCATGAAATTCAGGCGCTTATCAGAATGAATCAGCTGCCTCTAATAGGAAAGCTCTGCAAAGTTTCATAAATAATAAATTTCAGCAAAATTCATTCACAGACCAAGTTTAAATTAGGCGCCGAATCCGAAACCATTATAAACTACAATATTTGCATAATTTCTCTTAGCAAAAATTACCTTTTTATGTGTTGTGTTGTAGGCAGGCATCGAATTCTGTTTTACTTGGTTTTAGAGCAATTTACAATCGATTCTTAAACTTATTAGTTTAAAACCCTTTTATTGTTTATTTATATATTTTACAGCTCTTTTATCTATTAATAAATACTCCGAATACGTCAAACAAATCATAATAACTGTAGCTTAGTGGTATAATGATCGAACCGTGACTATACAATTATCAGAACAAATGTAGTTGAAATTCATAGAATGAGAATCTCTTCCGTCTAGCACTATTTTTAAAAAATAGTAAATAATCACATTTTATTAACTTGTATTACCTTTATAACATATATATAAGATATTAAAAATTATATTATTTCTTTCCGAATTCAGCTTCATAGATGTACCTTGAAAAATAATACATTCATTAAACCGTATAAACACATTTATAATTATTTGCGATAGGTTAATATATTTACTAAGCACTTCTTAATTCCAGTTTATATTCGTTACGACTGAAAAACATACACGTAATCCATGTGGCTAACAATGATGTCAGCTGAATAGATTTCGGCCCTGTAAAAATAATATCATTAATTTATAATCCATATTTTTATTTTCTATCGATTATAGTATCATGAAAATAGTAAAATTGTAAAAATAACTACGCCATATAAAATTATATGCCAATAGTAAAATTATCTACGCCATATAAGTAATAAATTTAAGCTCTAAGGATCAACATACGAATGGTAAGCTATGACTGAATCTCTCTACGTAAATTCCGTATTGAATTAACAATTAAATAGCAAACGATAATTGAATTTGAAGCAACTTAAACGCAAACAGCTTGCATCCTAATTGCGTTGATTTAATATTATTCAGACATTTAATTTAACTTTGCACTGTGAAACTTGACTTCGACATGACAGTTATTTAAAGTAGTTATTATTCCTAATCTAGTTAATTTTGTGCATTATTAGGTCTATACCCGTAATATATTTCTCTAGGGCGAAAAGAAAATCGTATTTTAATAACACATTACGTACACATTGTGTTTGATAATTTTGAGTATATTAAAACGAAAGTTTGAGTAAGAAAAATAGTAATATTTAAAATTTAATAAATTAAGAAACAAATGTGTCATCGAATAAAGAATATTTAAAACAATGTGATATATTCTAACATTTTTTAAATGAATTTTTTTGCTTTTATTTTATGCTATTACAATAATAGACTTATTGCCCGTATAAACAATCTTAGAAAATATTACACGCAAATGTGATAATTTTCTCTTATAAACTAAATATTTGTTAACTTTTACAACTTTCTAGCGCTTTTTGAAATATTTTCTTTTTAATTTTCATAATCTTTCAAACATTCATTTGTAGTTTGATCGTAAACAGTTTCTTGTAGTTTAGGAAAATATTATTCCAAATTATTTTAAAATAAACTTAATTCCTGCTTTGAAAAAAATAAAATTAAAACTTTTGCGCAAATTAATAAAACTCTCAACAAGTTTATTTACTAAAAGGCCCTAATTCTTTTAATAATTATAAATGTACACACACACACACACACACACACACACACACACACATATATATATATATATATATATATATGTAGTTGTGTCACTGTGTGTATATTTTAAAACGATCGATTTCAAATGCTTTTTATTACGTTTTCGCACATAAATATCTAATCAATCATGCCATCGAAAATTTTGAAGCTATTTCTTATAAAAACTTAAAAAAACTATTTACACTGTACGCACGTACGCATGTTTAGGTATACCCTGAGAATGTTGTGTATATATGTATAAACTGATAATTTTTATACGTATTGCAAGAAAATTGTTAATTATGCAAGGCTCAATACGCGAGATTAAACATATGAAATATCTGTTTGCTCTGTTTAAATAGAAAACAAGTAGAATTTAAAAAAATTTAAAAATTTGAAAGATCTTGACGTATTCTACAAGGAAATCAGGCGGGTTTGCTTTGATTGAAGTTAAGTTTATACAAGATAGAACTTAGTTTAAATTTTTTTATAGCTGCTTAGAATGACACATTTTAATTGTTTAACATACCAAGTATAAAATTTCCATGCATGTTATGTTTGTAAAGAGAATTTCTGCTGCTTGATAACTTTACGATCTTTGAAAGTGGTTTTCAATTACACTATCAATCAATTAATTTTAATGTCATATATAGTGCATATAATGGAAGAAAAAGAAAATATTAAGGAAAATAAATATTACAAAATCATGGCGATATGCAAGGTTAAATACATCAAAGATCGCTTTTAAAAAATATTGGAATTTCGTCATATTTCTACTTGTTTGTTGATGAAAAGTAATTTCTTTCAAACTCTTGATTAAACGCTAGAATTAGTATAGTATTCAGAAAATCGTTAATATCTATCATTAATATAGTACCTACAATATTCAGAAAGGTATGTAGAAAATGTTTTTAGATTTTTCAGAGCTAGGGTAAAAAAATAGAGATGATATATATAAATTTAATGCTTAGAAAAAACATTATGATTAGAAAAAAGCCATTTATAAGTTTGGGTTAAGAAACTACGTATATGATGGTTGATTACTTGAGTGGCAATTGATTTCTAGCTCCTCTCTTATTTCATTTAGTAGTTTGTTGTCTCTGACAGATATGGAAAAGCGGGCGAATGGACAGACGACGTTCCCGAAACAACAAGATTTTAACCAAATCCTTGGGTGCGAACCCTTAAAAAATATTGTTTTGGAATCAAGGGCGCGACCAGTTTAAATAGATCAGAGTACAATTGTAGCATCGCTAGCTTCATTATACTGTTCGTTATTTTAATCCCTGTTTACACACAGGTTAATTATAACCTTATATTCTACACTCGTATAGCAGAATTACAGTTATTTATAAGTTTTTTCAATAAATTGGTAATTAAAACGGCTTTGTTCCTCGTCGTTGTGAATCTTTCTTCCGTTAGAATAATTTTAGGAACAAGTCGTTGGGTATATTCCTTCATATTGAAAAAGAAATGTTATTAAATGATATATATATATATATATATATATATATATATATATATATATATATATATATATATATATATATATATATATATATATATATATATATATATATATATATATATATATATATATATATATATATATATATATATATAAAAAAGAAAATATGAAAGAAAACAAAGGAAAAATTTAAATGTAATATTTAAAACGAACACTAATACAAATTTTATTTCCATAGTTATACTCTTAATTTCTCAGAGGACTTGAGTGATTATATTTTATCTACATGGTATAAGCCCATTCAATGATTTTTGTTCTGATGTAAATGTTTCAATTTAAAACGTGATTTCATTTTAATGAAACGGTCACATTTAATTATAAAGGAACTTTTAAAAATAAATCGGTCTTTTAAGTCGCCAAAAGATTTTAAGTCATAAAAACATAAGAGAACATTTTACAACTTAGTACAAATTTTTTTTGAAGAAAGCTGTCGGAAAATTGGCTTTCCATTTATAAGTAGAATGACTTGTAGATAACGTGACACAGTTGATGAGAGAAAACAAATTTACATTCTAAATTCTCACCTATAAAAATTCTCGGATTTTAGAAGAGAGATATCCAGAATAATTGACAATTCCAGATAAATAAGATAATTTATAATAAGATTAGGAAAGTTTAAAATAATAGCATAATATAATTTTCTCTGTCATAGTAAATAAATAATTACAGTTAAAATGTTCACAATTAAATGAAACTACGTGATATAGTATTATTTCTACTTTCTTTAATTTCTTTACCACGACTTAGGTTCGTTGTATTACAACATCTTCAGGTGGGATATTAGCAAGTATCTTTGCTAATATCCCACCTGAAGATGTTGTAATACAACGAAACCTAGGTCGTGGTAAAGAAATTAAAGAAAGTAGAAATAATACTACATCACG
The DNA here is from genome assembly GCA_039881145.1 of Druceiella hillmani. NCBI lineage: Eukaryota > Metazoa > Arthropoda > Insecta > Lepidoptera > Hepialidae > Druceiella > Druceiella hillmani. Next base: position 10,680,366 of record JAYKKI010000022.1, on the reverse strand, counting down.
CAGTTTCATTTAATTGTGAATAATGAATTTCTACAAAATTAACGCCAAATATATTCAATAGTTAAAATGTTATAAATGTAGAAAAGAGTCATGTTTATGAATTCATTGATGAATGAACTGACTATTACGTTGAATTACATAAATAAATTATAAATTGCTGGCACCTATAATCTTGGTTTCATCTACAAAAATATGAAGATTTTTGCCAAGTAATAATTAGTTTTGAAGGTTCCGTAGTTAATTTTCGGTTGACATTACTTAAAAAACTTTTGCGCAAGAACTTCAAATAATCCCTTGTGTCGCTTTGATGCAGGAGGAAAAAAATACGATAAAACATATTACAGTTAATTTCCGTAAAGCTTTCCTTAAAAGCTACCAGAAGCTTTCTTTCAGCCAAGTAGTCAACAACGTTATTTACTCACATAATGAGTAATTATTTGTGGAAAGCTTATAAAATACCATTTAATTCAGTTTATATGGTGCTTGAGACTAGCGTAAATATCATGTAAATTCATTAAATCTACTTTTAAACGCTTAATAGTTTTATGGGAAAATATAATTATTATAATGAGCAGGTTATTATTAATTTCACAGATTTGAAATATTATTAATTTTCAAATCTGTGAATAATTTCAACGTCAAATTCCTTAATAGAATTAAAACTTAATAAAAATTAAAACTTAATAAACTTAAAATATTACATATGTAATAAAAACTTAATCAATTAAAGCTCTCTGATATTTCGTTTTATTTGACCATATTAAATTGTTAGAATGAACTGAAGTAGTCCATGAAGAATAAAGCAGCTACAATTCAGAGGACTGATTCTAAGAATTACCAGAGGTCAAGTAGCGTAGGCAAAACCGTAAAAAAAATATTTCTTGTTGAAATATAACCTTTAAAAAAATTGTCTAATAATAATTTCTAAAAATACTGAATATATTTGGCGTTAATTTTGTAGAAATTTAATTGATTTAATTGTGAATCATTTTCAAGTCAAAATTAGAATGATGTTAATAGTGAACGATTATAATATTGACTTATATTCCAACTAGCTTTTCGCCCGCGGCTTCGCTCGCCTAGACGATTCGTTTCCTAATATGTAAATTCGACCTAAATTTATTTGACATTATTTTTAAGGCATTTCTAAACAAATGCACAAAATTTTAAAAAATTATTAATATTTGTCTACGTTTTTCTCAGAAACTACTAATCAGATTACAATTATTCTATCTTTCAACTTATAGAATAGAGAACATTTTATAAAAATTGGTTTTGTAGTTTAAAATATAAAATAAAAACTAGGTTTTATTTTTATTAAATTACTACTTGCTTGTATGTTGTTAAGGCTATTGTATATTTATATATCAACAAACTCTACAAACAGTGTCTACCTAGTTTACACAAGTAAAACAGCACAGAGGAAGTGAGAATGTAATACAGCACTTCCTTGTGTACCACATTGGAGGTTGTACTGTTGGGTGCTAAAATCATGTGAGAAGCAGTCCTCCTCTAAGTCAATGCCTACCACATTTTATAACTGGCCCTAAGATTCATTAATCGACGTTGCGAACTCTAGGGGACAGACTCTAAGGGGAAATTGTAGTCGCTTGAATTCAAAAATATAACAATAAGCGGTATTAGTGGTATGAAAAGCGATCCTCCCCCCCTCATCAAGTACAGCCAGTAAACACAGTGGCACGTAAAAATTTACAATAGAAATATTTTTCCCGTATAAACTTAGTAACCAATTCGAATCTCGTAAAATTCTTAAAAACTCATTACATTATTTATATTGAAAATATTAATACTAAATTTTATTAAATTTTATTATATAAAATCACCACAACAATTTTCTTCCCATGCAAATGTAGCAACCAGTTTTCACTCCCTTAGGGGCTAAATATCGGAATATGTATATAAATACTTGTTTCATTTTTTGTATTGAAAAGTATTAATACAAATTTTTAAACAAAAATTACCATAATTTTTTTTTGCAACCCCTTAAGATTGAATATCAAAAAATAGTTAAATGTTTGTTTAATTATGTGTACTGAAATACATTAATATAAATTTTGAAAGAAATATGATCATAACAATTTTTTCCCATACAAATTTAGCCATACCTTTTCACCGCCTTATGGGTTGAATCCTGGAAAATACTTAATACTTGTATCATTGTTTGCATTGAAAAGCATTAATATAAATTTTTAAGTCAAAATTACCATCACAATTTTTCCTATGCAAATTTAGCAACCATTTTTTCACCCCCTCGGGGGTTGAATATTATTAAATGCTTAAATACTTGTTACATTATTTGTATTGACAAAGCAGTAATACCAGTTTTCATGTAAAAATTTCTATAATTTTTTCCCATACAGGTTTAACCATCTCTTTTCACACCCTTAGGGGTTGAATACCGCAAAATGCTTAAATAATTATTTTATTATTTTTGTTGAAAAACATTAATACCAATTTTTAACTAAAAATTACCCTAAAAATTGTTTCTTATGCAAATTTGGTCATCCCTTTTCAACCTTTAAGGGTTGAATATCAGAAAATGCTTAAATAAATAATTGTTTTATTTGTCTTCCGAAGCATTAATACGATTTTTTAAGTAAACATGACCCTTACAATTTTTTCACATACAAATTTAGCCACCACATTTCATCCCTTCAGGGTTAGAATATCGAAAAATTCTTAAGTATTCGTTTAATGATTTGTATCGAATCAATTTCATTCCTATATACATTTAGCCACCTCTTTTTTTAGACCCTTTTTTTGGAAAATTCTCAAATAATTGTTTCATTATTTGTATTGAAAAGGATTAAAACAATTTTTTAAGTAAAAATTACCATATTCATTTTTTTCCCATACAAATTTGGCCTCCCTTTTTCACCCTCATAGGGGATGAATTTTGGAAAATTCTAAAGCATATGTTACATTATTTGTATTGCAGGGAATTGATACGAAGTTTCAAGTAAAAATTATCATAAAAATATTTTTTCCCATACAAACTTAACCACCTCTTTTCACCCCCTTATAGATTGTATCTGGGAAAATCCTGAAACATGTTTAACATTATTTTTTATTGTGAAGCCTTCTTTCTTTTTCATGGTTACTTTTCTTCTTATCATGTCTTAGTGGCCAGAAGATAATACTCGCAAAAGTTAAATTTTGTACCTTCATATTATTGATAGTGAATCATTTTCAAAATCTGGGAGCTTCCACCATGGTAAACGATATCGATTACGCTATTAAAAACTGCTAACAACATATTATTTATGGACAACATGACAATTATATTATTTAATAAAATTATATCCAAATGAGAGTTACAACAGCGTGATATCAATGTCATCCTCGGACGGAATATGGCATACGTCTCCTTTCTAGTGCGAATATTTCGTTAGTAGGGCTTGATGATTTATTCATTCAGAGATTTCAGAGTCAGATTTTATCTACTACTTCCTCTTGCAGATTAGTCGATTTAAAGAATTTTTCCATTCCATTTTGCTTTTGAAAAATTATTCAGGGAATGTTGGTATGGCGTCTTTCAATTAATTAATCATACCTTTAGTTCAAAGTAGGAGAGAAACAATATTTAAAATTGACACGAGACCAGCAAGTCTTATGTTTAAGTGCGAGCAATCATTGTTCTTTCGATGTTTGCATATAAAACTGTGTGGTTAATTCTTTTTATATTTTCTACTGATTTTCTACTGCTAATTCTAGGTTTACTGCATTTGGAATTTAAGACTAAATTTTTTTTATCGATTTAAAGAAAAATATATATTAACCCATGTTGCCGAAAAATAGTTATTCATCTTACCAAATAGCTTCGTATACTCATGTAGAAACTCACATTTTCCTTAATAGCACGAAGAACCGAATTTTATTTGAATTTTTTACTTTCCGCAGTATTCAAGTACCCAGTCACATAAAAACGGTCTCTCCAGAGTTGTATTTGTCGATGATGGATGAAAATAAATTTCTTGAAATGTGTCGTAGTTTCATATCAGAATGTCATAAAATACGTAAATCATTATCGTTATCACAAAACGAATCCTGTTAGCGTTACTAAAAAAGTATAGGCGCATATCTGTAATGTTTCTCTTACTCCATGTATATACGTCGATCAAAATTAATTTTTATAGAGCTATCTACGATGTTAGTCGAAACGAAAAAATTTTTTTGATTACAATTTTATTTAACAATGATAGATCATGTTTTCTGTCTTACAATAAAAACTAATAAATATCAAAAATTGATTTAAGAATTGATGCTATAAAACAGATAAAATTTTTAAACTTCACGTTCATTTCCCAAAAATTTACAATTTAAACAACGTTATTAATTACAATTATTGTGTATATTTTACTTAACTTAATATGTACAAAATAAAAGTACATTTCAAGTATTGTTTGAGAACCAACACAAATTTAATTCGTACTCGATCATTAATTAAGCATAATTCAGTCAGTTTTAATGTAATATTTTGTTCCTTTGTAATAATGATGAACGATAATTAAAACTAATTTTTAATTGCATACGCAGGAAGACAAATCAATAAAAGTACAGATATTTTTGAACAAACAAAGAATTTATTATATCACAAAAACATAACATAAGGAAACAACTGTTGAACTTAAGTATGTTAAAGTAAGGTAAAAAATATTGCAAAGTGTTTAAATTAGTTTGAATTACTGCACAGATACAATAGAGGTGACAGTGAATGAAGAAAAGAAAGTTCATCAAAAAATTGATAAACTTAAATTGCTTATAATTGAAGTTATGCTAATATTTCGTTACGTTTTAAAACTTTCCGTAAAAAAATTTCTCTGAGTGGTAGGGAAAAGGTGTGAAATGAAGCATGGATATTCCATTCGGAAACAAGTATGAGAATGGATCCTGGATGTTTAAAATAACTCCTTTGTTGCTTGTCTTGGCTTATAAAATGCAAATTGCGACATGTAATAATTCTTTGTGATTGAAATACCAAAGACGCTTACGAACGAATTTCAAACAATTTAACAAATTGATGCAGCTTCCGAGGTAATATTAATATTAATACAATTTCAAAGGAGTCTTTTCTTACTCATAGGACTCTTCTTAAGTGGGCCAATCCTTGATCTATTGTGGTAAGTTTCAAATTTTGTCGTTATTAATAAATCTCAGATTAACAATATGGACAGGTGGGAATGGTGTTTTAATTGTCTAGTAATTACCGTAATTAAATTTAACGTAGACTAGCCAAATAGTTTTAGCCGTAATGAACATGAATTAATCGATAAATGATACTGACAGTTTGAAATCCAGTGCAACTTCTGTATAGATATATATATATATATATATATATATATATATATATATATATATATATATATCTTTGTTTTATAATAGTCAATATCTTAAAAAATTATTCATTTTGGAGCATTCACCATATTTAATTTATGATTATGTCATATACCATATTTATTTTAAAGAATCGAGTGCTGTCTTATTAAAATTGTGTCATTCGTTAAACTTCCATTTGTTTTAAAACATAATTTTAGTATGACTTTTTAATAACGTAGAATCTGGAATTTGGATCTTTATGTCATGCAATTAAAAATACGAAGATAAACAGACAAAAATGAAAAAGAAAGTAAATTAATGTGCATTAAAACCTACTCGTTTGAAGCCAGTTTTCCTTGTCTTTGAAGAACTAATTTAAGTACGTGTATAATACTTACATCTATGTAAAATCTATGTAAAATAATGAAAATTATTAATTTTATATGACAAAAACTTTATAAACTATATTTGCAAAATGAAAATGATTTAAAGCAAACAAAATTTAATGTTATTCTGAAGTATTATTAGTTCAAAACAATATTCAAAACGCTATATGTGGCACGTAGGTCATGTTTCGATATTAATTTTTATAAACACCAAAGATAGTTTTTTACGAACATACTTTTTAACACTATTTTATTTTCTGAGTGGGTTTTCTGAGTGGGATTTGCCAATTATTTACAAATTTAATCCATTTCCATTGACCCAACACTGGAGATATGTGTATTACAATGAATTAAACATTGAGATTAGAGAATTATAGGCTACATGTAAGTAATGAAATCTAACGTGAAATAATTTTAAAAGTTGTTAGAGGAAACATATACCGTCCCTGAAAGTAATCGATATCCATTGCCGTTAAATATTTTTTAAATTGTAAATCCACTTTTGTTTAATATTAGTGTTATATTATAAATTTACCAAATGTTAATGATAAGTCTTTAACGTAAAAGGCGTCTCTTTTGAGTATACAAGTAAATACACTATTATTAAAATTAACGTAATACGATCATAATATTAATCTTTACGTCTCATCCATTACTTATTGAAAATTTTGCTTGTTCGTCGTTAGAATATAGACCTTGCCTGGTAATATATATTAAGATAGAAAAGTTAAGTCGTTCCAGTAAAAGACAAGTTATGAGGCCCCATTTTTCCTATATGAACACCCATACATTTTCTCCTCATTCCAGCTCTGAGTTCACTGTAAAAAAGATGATAGATGATTTCATCTTATCGGTTTTTTTGTTGAAAATATTACGAGGGCTGGACGAATTTTTCCAACTATTTCTTTCCATCGCTTCATGTACTTATATATTGACACTTGAAAAGATCTTTTTTAAATTTATATATTTTTCCGAAACGTCAATAAACAGATCTTCAATTTTTTGCACTTTGAAAAACAAATTTTTCTTTATTAGTAAAAATAGGAGAACATATTTAAGGTGAAGAATTTAGTTTTAGTATTAATCATAGTCTCTTGCTTTAATGTTGACATACAGCTCTCAAGTTCTAGATTACCTTAATTTTTAAATGATTAGAAAAACTAAAATAGGAGTAATAACTGTAACGGTATATAAAGTTAAGCAAAGATTCAAATTGTGAAAATAAAATAAATTCACAGACCAATATTTCCCTCTTACTGATATTGAAGTGATATTGAATTTAACGTTTTTTTTAAATAATTGTATTTTAGCAGGGAACGTGAAAAAAATTTACTTGTGTTTACACATATCTATGTTACAACATATCTATGTTTATATGTTTTGTATATTTCTTTAAACTCGAAAAAATATTGTTTTGTTCCTAGTAGATCAAGTCAAAGTCAGTTGTTGAACTCTAAAGTTGTGATTATCTTTTTATGAAAATCTTGTTTTACTATGTTACCCTTAAATTAATTATCGTAGTTTCAATTAATTAAAATACATAATGTTGCTCCTTGTGACTACTAAAATAAAATTGAGAAAATTTATTTAAATTGATTTACTTTCTCTGATACTTAATGACGCAAGCTAGCTAAAATATTAATTGTGCTCTTCATTAAGCTACTTTGCGTTTTAAATAAAATGTTGTAATGAAGATAACTTATTTTTAAGCATCTAATTTTTATTGATTTCAGAAATAAATCTAAATATTTACCTAAAATAGTATCTCCTCGCAATTTGACCGCACTTTGAATAATTTATGCAGCAATTGAGTCATCAGGCCGCATTTAAGTCGAATTAGAATCGACTCGAATGTTTAATCTATTGAAGTTTGATATGTAATTTATATAAGCAAACTGTAAAAGGTAATAATAATTCACACCCGCGTATTTCACTGATATGACAGTATTAATTCAAAATCTGAAGCAACGATATTGTGATCTACAGAGAATAGGGAAACGCCTCTTAGCATCACGAATGATTAAGTTTGTAGGAACCTGTGTAAGGTGACAGGTTTGCTATAATTAGCAACTTCAATCTTTATTTGAAATATTCCGGAAACTAAAGTTCGCATTTGCGTAATTATTGAAAGGTTTATCTTTTACATAAGTTACCATAGTTATATGAATTAAGTATTTATATAATTTTGTAACAACTCTAATTGAGTAGTATTAACATCAGAATTCCAATTATGCGAAACGCACACAAACTACTTTACAGGTGGCGAAATGGACGCCGACAACTGTCGACTATTGTGGGACACGGTCTGTGGCTAAATTTCCTTCAACTCAACGTTTACGTCAAAAGGCGTGCGACGCCAAATAAATATTCCCATTCTCCGCCAGCGTATATTCAATTAAATGTTTTAGCCTTTTATCTGTTAACCTGTTAACCTATAACTTCCGACCAATAGGAGCCGGCCGGACTTGCTCCGATTTTATTGTAGGGCCGAATTTCATAAGACGTATGTGTTAAAGTATTAAATATCACATGTTCTATTTTCTCCCTTTAACTTTGAAGGAGTGTGACCAATAACTTTTATAATCTGTAGTTTCTCATACAAAACTCATAGTCATATTGTAAACGTATGATGTTTAAAACGTTGACTCCGATAGCTGACGAAAAACATGAATTTGAATGGGTTTAGGGAAAAATAAAAGAAAATACGGTGGTTAATTGATATTACAACCAAATAATTAGAATAAAAACAGAATGAATTTTTAAAGCTTCGGTATTCAAGAAACCACGGACCTCTAGTGGAATATATAAACTTTTTAGAAAACCGATTAGTAATAGTCAAACTTAACCAAATTGCATATTTTTGGACGACTGGTTTTATTAATATCTCAGTCACATAAAAATATATAAAATTAATTTATTTTCGTTAAAACCCCGCAGATAATTAGTATAATACAGATAACACACTAACTTTTCGCACGCGGCTTTGCTTGCGTGGACGATACGTTTTTTTTTATTTCTGTCGAATTTTTAACTTTCAGTTATTCTGGCTATACACGAAACCCAGGCTTGGTGATTTTTTCTAGTTAAGAAAATATATGAAACAAATGCGATCTCGCCCGAACTACTACAGATTACCATAAAAATATTTTTTCCATACAAATTATGCATCCCTTTTCACCCCCTTAGGAATTGAATTTTGGAAAATGCTTAAATACGTGTTTCATTATTTGTGTTGAAGAGTATTAACATCTAGTTTTAAGTAAAAAATTACGACAGAAATATTTTTCCCACACAAATTTAACCACCACTTTTCATTCCCTTAGGGGTCGAATCTGAGAAAATGCTGAAATACATTTTTCATTATTTGTGATGAAAAGCATTGATTCCAAGTTGCATGCAAAAATTTGTACAAGAAATATTTTTCCCATACAAATTTTACCACCATTTTTCAACCCTTTAAATGTTGAATCAAGAAAAATGTTGCAATATATTTTTCATTATTTTTGTTGAAGTGCATTATAAGTTTCACTAAAAAATTTACAAAGGATGTTTTCCTATACAAGTTTAGTCACCAATTTTCATTTCCTTAGGAGATGAACTTTGAGAAATCCCTTCTTAAACGATTTCTCCAATGGTTTTACCATCACCCTCTCCCTAAATTGTGTAAATATTTTTTACAGAAATATCGCCCCGCCTCATATAATGGTTTTAAGCTTTGTTAGTGGAATTGTATACTTTACTGAAACTTATTATTTGAGATCTGAATAAAATGAGAGGGTTTTTTATTTTATAGGACATGGTTGTATCAAATATAATTCGTACAAATCAAATTATAACGACAAAATTAATAAAACCGTTTGTGTTTGAAAACCTAGTTATCGTCATTAATTTTGCATGTAATTTTTTTACAAAACAATTTTACTTCCAATTTTTACATATTTTTATGTTAATGGTAAATTTATGGTAAATAGATATTAAATAATGTATTTTGTCGTCGTCAACCATGTGGTCATCCTCAACCTTCAAATTATCGATTACTAAACAAAATTTTTAATTGGAAAATTAGTTATCATACATGCTCTATTTATCAGGTTTCTTGGAAGCTTTAATAAATAAACAGTTCGATATTTCTCAATAAATGTATAATATAAAAATTAGGATATGGAAAGTAATTTCTGTTAATGGATTTTTATCGGTGTTCGGATTGTACTATCGACTGTTGTATTAGTCAAGATTTATATTATATTATAGAGATTAACGTACAGAATTTCTGAGACAATTGCATTGAGCTTATTGTTGCTATTTGATCTTTTCTTTACTCGTGGCTCATGAAAGCACTAACTGTGTCCCAATTTAGTTCATGTGGATCTTTGCAACTTCAAACCTTTTTTATATACGAGGTAACCAACGGAATACCGAAATGTTGCGATCCACAAATCCAATTAGCTTGCGTATTTTTAATCGCATACTATATTGTAGTCGGAAAACCAGTGTATTGAGATCACGTCCCTAAATATTTTTCTAATGTATATTCACATGCGTGTTTAAAAAAAAACAGCGTCTATTAATTTTTTTAAGAACTGATATTCAGAAACTATTTTAACCATTTTTTAAAAACTTTTTTAATCTTACACTATTAAACATATTTCAAATAGGTGGGAACCCATTATAAAAATATTTTTTTCAATTGAATGAAATTTGGATTGAAATTTCGAATTGTCATATCTTATTCCGCAATAAGCCTAGTCCCACATAAACTACTAGTAAACAATCAGAATCCCTTCAATTTTCTATTTGTGATTTGCGGGCAAATAAATAGAATCAAAAACAGAGGAATATTCCAAAAAACAATATTTTTGTTTTCTTTGATTTTGTTATCTTTCCTAAACCATTTTTTCATAAATATCTTCAATGGACTGTCACACCTATTCTACAGAATTATTAAATGATTAGATTGTAATTGTTTAACGACAGCAAATATATTGTGAGCGAATGTAACAATGTGTTAAGCTATAAATCGGAGGTCGCATTCTTTATGCGGTTCTCAATGAGGAATACATGAACAACTGTTGGCAAATTAATTATGGCATTCAACTGATATTTATAAGTCATTGGCGGTAAGAATTAGATTTGTGCCGACTAATTTTAATTTTTTCCAGAATTTCAAACTCGATATTTGAGGCAAAATGGAAAAAGTGTATCGACGATTTGATTATCTTGAATTATTAATTAGTGAACATTGTGATGATCAATCATTACTACTAACTGACTTATGGTATCGTCTATTATTAATTATATCATTTGACTATATTACTTAACTTTTGCTAGTTACCCATAACATATTGTTAACCACGTCTGACCACCACGAAGTAAGAAATAATTTATTTTTAATGCAAGTTGAAAATAAAATCAATAATTTATTTTTTATCGAATTAGCTTTCTTTTACATATAATTCATAGTACCATCTTATCGTCATATCTTAATTCATAATCTTTGCTTCAAAATTAATCATGTGCATATTAAAGCAGGTATTAATGACATTTATATTGTGTTGACATTCTCTTTATTTACATTTTAAACTGTTTTCATATTTCTTCACCGCATATATTAATATTTACTATACTCGCATATAAACTGAACTAATTGTATTTTATTTTTGTTTCAGGTAAGAAAGTGTTCAACATATTTTCAATCACAATGGATCGTAACTGGTAAGCCGATATCAACTTAACTCTATTTATATATGATGTAATAAAAGGGTGTGCACGTATCAGAAGTGTGCACGTATCACAATTGTAAGTGTAATGAAATTGGTTAAAATGGCTATTAAAAACTACTTACTAAATATGAAAATTAAATATACAAGGGAAATATTTTACATTTAAATTGATGTTAATTTTATATCATACCATTTTAAAACTTACGTATAGTGAAATTAATAGCTAAATATATTTTCAGTTACACTCCTTAATTAATTATTATTTGTTTGAGAAGTTGAATAACCTAATGTATAGTAAACCGTTAAGAAAATTTTCCTCTTACATAGGTTACGAATATAATTTCTGGCAACTGTAAACTCGAAGTTAAAATGCTCACTCAGCGTTATTTCGTATCTGCAAGTTACACACTCGCGGAGCATTTAATTCAAGTAGAGTAATGGGGCCCTGTTTTATTAATGAAATGTATTGAGTTATCACAATGAGTCAGCAGACTTTAATAGGATGGCGTCGCAAAGTTTTATAAGTAATAAATTTTAGCCTAATTAATTTACAGTTTAATTTGGAAAGATCTCAATTAAGACCGAATCTGTCGCTATTAGCGACTGCAATGTTTGCATAATTTTGCTTACGGAAGTCGATGTTTCCTGTATTGAATTGTACATAGATATAGTATTCTGAGATCAATTCTGAGACACGTTAACTCTTTCATCTCTAAATAATTGCTCTGAATAAGTAAAATAATCGATAATAATTTTAGCCTAGTGGGGTTTGGATTGAACCGCGGCCATGCCATTTATCAGAAAATATGTTAATAAGATCCGTAGAATGAGATATTCTTCCAACTACTTCCAAATAAAAAAAAAATAAATCACAATTTATTATTCATTAATATCTGCATTGAAATATATATATATATATATATATATATATATATATATATATATATGTAATTTGTAATTGACTAAAAATTACGTTATTTCTTTCTAGCTTCAGGTTTATAGATGCAACTTACAAAATGGTACATTTATAAATCGCATTTTTGCTTAAGAGCGCTAATTTTTTATGGAACACCTCTCATTTCATGTTATTTGTTATGCAGTATATTTGTTGAGACTAAAGAACATACGGACAAACTCTGTGATAAACATAACGATATGAAATTAATCAAGTCATTCTAATGCAGAATAATTATTAAGTTATATTTTTTGTTATCAATTTCAGTACCATAAAACTAGTTAAGTTGTTTATATTTACGCCAAAATAAGTTGTTTTATAAATTAAATTACGAATGGACATTGCTTCTTTCTACGCAAATTCCGTAATGAATTAACAATTCAGCAGCAAACGATAATTGAATTCGTAGCGACTTAAACGCAGACTGCTTGCATTCTAATTGCGTCGCTTTAATTTTATTCAGACATTTAACTTAACTGTGAAACTTGTCTCTGACATAAAAGTTATTTAAAGTAGTTATTCTTTCATTATATAGTTAGCTGTAAGCGTTGTTAAGTCCATAAGGTGTACATTTTACGCCAAAAAAGATAGTGTTGTAGGACTTATGGCATTATATTTACATTGTGTCTGGTAATGTTGAACTTAATATAACAAAAGTCTTATTCAGAAAAGTGATGTTATTGATAACTTAATAAATTAAGAATCATACGATGACGATATTAAAGAAATCCTTACAGAATTTCTTTAAAAATATTTTTATCTATTCATTTCTTCTAATGACTTTTTTCTGCCTACAGAGAATATCACAAGAAACTAAATAAGATGTTTTCTAAATTTGTTATCGTCCTCAACTTTATAGACTATTGCAAAATATTTGTCTTCTTCTCATTTTTATAATATTTTAAATCGTTTGTATTGATTTACGGCCTGACTACAAATAACCTAGATTTTGAAGAGAACTATTTTGATTTATTGACCATAAAATGAAGAAGTAAATTTACTCTCTGTACTGAATAAAACTATATTACGTATTTGTATTCAGAAACGCATTATATGTTTCACAGACACACATCGCCAATGACGCGGTAACTCAGTAAATATGTATATGTTTTAAAATATTTAATTGTTAAATTTCCTCTCTTAGTTAACTTTTAGCACTTTATTTTTTTTATTATGATACTTGCCGAATTTTAGCGCAATTCCTAAGTCTTTTAAAATAATATTCAGTAAAAGAACTATTCTTATTTTTAAATACACAATTTTCAATTCCACTGTGTACAGTTTTACATGAAACTTACTAAACTCTAAAGCAACTTCTTAAACCCTAAAAAATAACGTTACAAACTTCTAAATAGAGTTGCGTAAAGAAGTACAAATCAAGATATGAAAATTATCATTCATAATAATATCACATAGAGCAGCGAGATTTTACTCTCCGTAGTAATGAAATTTATCATAATTTTATCAAAAATGCTGAGACATAAAGTTTTATTCAGAGAATACACAAAAATTTTTAAAACAATGTTATGATATTAAATCACAGCAATGTTCAAATTATTCAGAAATTACGTTTTATAAAATACGGAAAACATGGAAAATCTCACATCTACAAATTTTAAAATAACTTAGTTTAGTGAATAACATTAACTTTTTAAAATTACAAAAGTGTATTAGCCACATTTAAAGCAATTGCTTACACTTTAAAGTTGGTAAATATTTAGTTAAAATACATCAAAATGTATACTTGTAAGGATTTTCTGACAAGTAACTATATTAGACTGATTTATTTAGTTTCAATGGGTACTAAATATCAGTTTACTTTACTGTGATATATTAGTTAAACTGGGATTAAATAATTTTTAATTTTGAAATCAAAACTATATTATGAGAAGCTAATGTTTTTTTAACTCTCTGTACAAATTTGATGTTTTCAAACAATATTATCACATACAAATCTTTATGCATACAATACTTTTAATATGAAAATATAATATCAAATATGTATTCCGGTGTAAAACCCATTAACCCGACAACTTTTAATTTATAAATCTAATTTTAGTCAACTTCATAAGTCTTCGATATAATTGGTGACAAAATATAAAGCATACTTATGCTCTTAGGAATAAAACTAAATTTTTCTGTAATTTCCATATGTAGTAGCATAATCAATTACTTAGAGGGAACAAACGTCGCGAATTTGTATTAAAAGGAAAAACGAAAGGTATGTCTTTAGTTAATGAAATAAAAATAACTCGTATGCTATAAACACTGGTTGTTTTAACATCTACCTCAACGTTATAATTATTTAGCTCGATAAATAAAATTTACGAAATAAAGTAACACATTTTTTGTAGAAAAGCTTAATAGAATTTTAAAAATTAAAATATTTAACTTAAAACAAAACAAAATGAAGCCACTACAAATCCCCTAACCATACTTCGAAATATTTCATAATGTTCTTTTGTTTCAATATTCTAATAAAAAAACAGGAAATGAAAGAAACGCAAAAGTGCTGTAGAAAAATGTTTTTCATTGTTTTAAGTCGCATTTAATTCCGCTCAGAAATTGTGGAGAAAAATGAAGTCAAGCTTATTTTTTCATTTGTATTTAATAATTTTTGTAAACATTAATTTGCAATTAAACTTCTCATCAAATTTTACTTAGTAATTCTTTTCTACTAGTAATGTTAAGTTGTAACTTTTAATATACAGTTATTTTTAAAATTTATGAATTCACAGTTAACTTGTAATTCTATTCCACATGTTTATCTATGCCTGTTATTTTCGAATTGTTCCGATTTAACATTGAAAATTGATCCAATGTTGTACTTTACAGATACGCTATATAATTCAGTTTACTTATTTCGGTTACTAGAAATAAAATGCCAATAATAGAGCTTGAGTTGTTTATAGAGCTGTTTATAATAGCAGTATTTTTTTTTTTAATAATCTACGTCTATTGGAGCATTTCGATAAAATGATTGAATTATTTAGTTAAATCCCTGATAGGTAATATGAATCAAATTAGTAAAAATAGATATTGTTATAGACTGAAAAGTTCCTATTTTATATTTACGCTAATTACGAATGAAAAAAACTAATGATAAAGGATATCTCAAACGTATTTTCTATCAACAAATTTAGAAGCTTAATTATTTTCAGATTTTTATGTTACGGTTCTTATTGAAAAGTTGTTTTTCTAAATATCCAGAAGTTTCAGTTGAATCAAATTTTTTATTGATTTATCTCACTATTACCAAATATATGAAAATATTTAGTCTTGTAAATTGGGATCGCATGTGTTTATAAATAATAGCTAGTGAAAAGGTTACTTTTAATAAGTTTGAACTTTTCTTGTTTACATAAATATTCTAGGCTGGAAAAAATATAATTGGTTGTTTATAAATGAAGCAAGAAAATGATTGGGTGGCATAAAGTTGTGAAATATATATTTTTCATTTTCGTGTAAATTAATTTTCGATTTTGTGTTTTTAAACTATAATTTTAGTCAGTTTAGTAAATTAGTGTACTTAATAAGAATTTCCTAATTAAGGTAATTATATCGGTCTCAGATTTAGCTATTTGTTTGTTCAACAATTAAGTGAATTTCTATCATATATAGATAATTTAAGAAATTGAGGATGAATTAAAAAGAAATTACAAATATAATTACGTAAATTTCACATATTGTTAATTGATTGAAGATAATATTATACTTGCATTATAAAGTTCTTTTAATTGAAAAAAAAAACAATTATGGCCCGTTTCATCCGTGGTGGCGTACAAATGTATACACACGGATTCAAATTTTTCCTTAGATATTTGTTTTAATTTTTCACTTCAATCAATGACATATGTATTTGCAACTTTCTTCTCTCAACCTAAATCTCATAATTATTGTATTTTTTTTACTTGCAGAATAAATATTTTTTGTGTAACATTAAGTTGTATTTTCTGTACTCATTTCCAGAAGAGTATACTACTATTTACGATGGAAAATATTTTAATAAATTTAGCAAGGGACTTTACTTTTACCTTGAGATTTACTTATATTTATCGTAATTTTTTTGACAAAACGCTCTTTCTATAAGAACTTCTAAGTAATAGACTTAAAAATGAGATACGATCGTAAACTTTACATTTTTTCGCTTAGAAATATCTATAATTTAATAATTAATGAGCAACAAATGCCGATATTCAATTTTGGTTAAGGATGTGTTGAATTCATTTGAAGACTTTACGTTATGTGTCTTTCTATATATTTAGGTATAAATGAAGAATGTTTGTATATACGTATAAGCTGAGAATTTTCACACGTATTGCAAGAGAAGTTTTAATAATTGTGTTGATATATATTATATATCGCTGTCAAAGACATAGATGTTTCAAAAAACATATTGACACTTTCTGCACAGAAATCAGATATTTTTACTTTTGTTGCATATAAGATTATAAAGAGAGGCCTTAGAAATACTAATGAGACTGTTTTGTATGTAGACATTTTATAATATTAAACGTCCAAATAAAAAAGATATATATCAGAAATTCACTATTTTATAGTAATAATGTTTCATATAAAAGCATAATACATTTTGAATTTGTTTGTATGTTAAATAAACAGAACTTCTTTTCGACGTTACCACAAAAATAGAGTTCCTTTCTGATTCTTGGGTTACAAAAAACACTCTTGGATTACAAAAAAACACTCTTGGGTTACTAAAACACTTGAGTTACAAAAAACACTCTAGAGTTACAAAAAACACTCTTGGTTTACAAAAAACACTCTTGAGTAACAAAAAACTTTCTCGAGTTACAAAAGCACTCTTGGGTTACAAAGAATACTCTAGAGTTACAAAAAACACTCTTGGGTTACAAAGAATACTCTAGAGTTACAAAAAACACTCTTGGGTTACAAAAAACACTTTAGAGTTACAAAAAACACTCATGGGTTACAAAAAACACTCTTGGGTTACAAAAAATACTCTTCAGTTACAAAAAAACACTCATGGGTTCCAAAAACACCCTTGAATTACAAAAAACGCTCTTGGGTCACAAAAAACACTCTTGAGTTACAAAAAACACTCTTGAGTTATAAAAAACACTCTTGGGTTACAAAAAACACTCTTGAGTTACAAAAAACACAATTGAGTTACAAAAAGCCTTAAAACTACCTTACCTTACCTTACCTTAAAACGCTTTTCTATGGGAATATGACCAGATTAAATTGATTAGTGACAAAAGAATCGCAATATAAGTGCATTAAGAAACTGATATTATTTAAATCTCTGTTTACACACAGGTCCGTTATAACTTAGTTTTCCATATATTGGCTGCAGAGTTTACATTTATTCATACTGAAAATATCCCAAGATTAAGAGTAAACAAATACTTGCACAACTGATTTCAAATATAGATCAAAATATTGTTAAGAAAATTATCGTTCACGACGGTAATTCTATGTTTTTAACTAAATCAGTATTAGAGTATACAACTTAACAGAAGGCCATAATAAGATTTAAAGCACCTATCGAAATGCACGGTGCTTATAATTTACTTATTCTGGTATCATTTGATCAAACCTTTCCAAACGTGTTCCGTTATAATAATATTAAGAAGTTGTTTACCTATTTATTGAACATATTCTGTAGTAATCTTTACGGAGGCGTAAAAAATGAGTTGAAATATTTAGTTTTTCGGAAAATAAATAATCTAAAGAGGCATATATAACAGGAATAAAACATTAACCATAAAATATTTAAAAAAAATTATATATTTGAAATGAAATAAACGAAGAAATAAAATGTCGAAAATTTTGAAAATTTATATTTATAAATAAAATTAAAACACATTTTACTTCCACAGTCCTCCTGTTAATTTTTCAAATGACATAAATACCTACATTTTAAACTTATTAAAATAGTAAATCACTTTAAAAATGAATCATCGTTATCGCCTAAAAGTCATAAAAGAATAATTTTTTTATAATTTATGTAATTTATGTACATGTATATATATATATATAAATATATATATATATATATATATGTATATACATATATATATATATATATATATATATATATATATATATATATATATATATATATATATATATATATACAGACACATAATGACTTCTTGATAATATGAGACAATTAATGAGAGAAAGTCAAATTTACGCACCATATTACCACCAATGAAAATTTTCTGAACAGAATAATAGAATCAATATATATATCGCAATTTATGAGAGATAATAATGACGTTCCCATGTACTCCATTTTTCTTTATTCATAATTTTCCCTTTATATGTATTCAAACTCTAATGAAATTTCTTAATGTCAAGAGTTACAAAAGGTTTAATAACACCTTTTCTAACTTTTGATATTAAAAATAATAGCACTGCGTAATTTCCTTTCTAGCAAAAACTTTAATTGCAAATACAACCTAATGTCTATAAATTTGTCAATATCTGAACTGAATATAAAACTATAGGTACATAAATAAAAACCCTGCTGACATATTTAATATATCTCCAATTTCCCGAAAATATAAATAAAGACTTTTTCTAATTTAGTAATCAATCATTATTTTTAATTAATCGGCGGTTGACGTTACTTCAAAAAAATTTAGCATGAGGCCTTGACTTAATCCTCAGTATCGCTTTGTTGCAAGAGGAAAAAATACGATAAAAACATGCTAAAGCTCTTTTCCGTACAGCTTTTATTAGAAGCTACCAGAGACCATGTTTCATTTAATTAAAGTGGAATTAGTGGCAACGTTATTCGTCTACATAATTGATACTGTTATTTACAATGATGGAATTTTTTATTTCATACAATTTCATTAATTGTATATAATACTTGAAACTGGCATCGATCCCGTGTCAATTTTACTTTGAAATTCTGCTTTGAGATTGTTTTTATGAGAAAAAAATAATTTTAAACGGTTGTAATAAATACGGCTATTATTTTAATGAACACGACTTCATTAATTTCAATATCAAATCATTTCGATAACAGAAAAAAATTGTATAACATTCAGAAACAAATAAGTCATATACCCACTATTTAAAATTTGTGCCACCTTAATTATTAAAGCTATTCGATATTCCATGTTATTTGATATGGTCAAATTTTTCGGTCAGAATAAACTCAAATAGTGAATGAGGAGCAAAACAAGGAAATAATAATCATTTGGGGGATTAATTCTGGAAATTTATTTGTTAGAATACAACCTTGCACTAATTTTTGTAATAATTATTTCAAAGTCAGAATTAGAATTACATTTGTAGTTAATTTAGTATTTATTTATATTCTAATATTCATTGTGAAGATTTGTAAAAATTGCTAAGTTCATAAAAAAAATTCTAAGCCATTTAAGTAATTGTTTTCGTTCTCATTTTTAGCTTACATAAATCTACAAGTGGGTTAAATTTATGCGTCAAAATAATTTTTAATCGACATTTTTGAGTGGTTATTTTCAAATGTTTTTCTATTGAATATAAATGTATCGGGTTCTCAAGGAAATGTCGAATGATTAATGTACATACAGCATAAAGCCTACGTCCTTTGGATAACTTAACCTACTTGATAAAGATGGTAGTTCCTATATTGATAGGCCATATGGGAGGAGAAATGGGACTTAATTCTATACTACTATTATTCTTGTGTTTATCTTTTATTAATTTTTTTTTGTAAACTGAACTTAACCCTTAACAAGGTTACTAAAATTTGTACGTCAGTGTACAATATTTGGTACTGGCGTAACTTGTAACAAGTTTTATGTAAAATAGTCAGGAAAATTATTGAATATCAATTTCTATTATCGTCCATAAATCTAGATAAAATATAAATTTGTCAATAAAATCAAGATTAGATTAAAAATCAAGTTGTCAAATAAACCAAGAATTAACAAAATTTCCATGCCTCGACGACTAAGCTTCCTATGAGATTCCAATTTAGTGTTAAATACTTTGATTACCATAAAACTTTTATACATCTCGATAATCACGTATTGAAAATAATGTACCGGAAAAGTATTGATAAACATTTTTATCTTTTCTCTAAATGCATGTATATAAATAAAGAAATATTTTTTTAGAGCTATATACGATACTAAATCCGTTTTCTTATATTTTTCTGTCTTTTAGTGAGCCAGAAATTAATTTAAGAACCGATGCCTTAGAACAAAGTGAATTGACATTTTTTTAATAAATGAACTTCACATTATTTTGCCGAGCTACTCGTAGATTTACCATTTTCTCAAAAAACATTACTTAAATGTCATTGTGGTATTTTTAGAACAATAAGCTTACATAATAAAATAATGTTTTTAACACTGTTTGGAAACCTGCGCGTGCATTTCTGTTAGTTTGTACTGGGTCATTTTCTAAGCACAATCACGTATTAAATAATATAATATTTTGATCCTTTGCGTTAATAATGGACAATGATTAAAACTAAGTACCTTTTAACCAATCCGTTGTACTATTTCCTTGGTATATGCATGACGGTAATTTATTAAAAGTGAAATTCTCTTAGAGAATACAAATAATCGATATGTTTTTTCATAGTACAAAAAAATATAACAAAAGGAAGAAATTAGCAAAATAGATATATTTAAAGCAATTAAGTGAATATTGTAAATTATATAAAATAATTTGAATCAGCATACAGGTAAAATAGACACATGACTGTTAATGATGCTTTGATGAAAAAGGAATTGTCAAAAAGAATTTGTCGACTTTATGGTATATCAGCCAGTTTACTAAACCTGTTGCTTATAATTGAACGTGATTAAATTCAAATATTCAGATGTTATTGCGCAGAATCTAGTGTTAAATCATATTGCGTCTTAAAGCTTTGGATAAAGTTTTTCCGCTGTAAAGTCACATTAAGAAGCGAAATTTAAGCAACGTGTTTCATTTACAAACACGCGTGGAAATATAGCGCTGATATTTCCACACGTTCGCTCGTTGCTCGTTGGGGCTTACGAAATGAAAATCGCAATATCTGTTAAATCAATAATACTAAAGATGATTATAGGTTAACTTCAAACAATTTAACAAATTGATACGGCTTCCGATTGTTCCGTCAAGATAATCAAGTTATTGGAAATTAATTTATTAATTAATGTTTTCGAAGGAGTCTCTAATCGTAAGGCTCTTCTTGAACGGGCTTATTCTTGATTTATTGGGCTAGGTTTTAGAGTTTGTTGTTGCTAATAAATTCCAAATTAACAATATTACCATCCATTCATTCCATTAGGAAATGTGTTTTTATTGTCTAGTTACGGATGAATTTAAATTTTAGGAAGGTTTGTCAAATAACTTTAATGTACCTGATATGAACAATATTTTAGTGCTATATATATATATATATACATATATATATATATACACACACATATATAAATAAATAAATAAATATATATATATATATATATATATATATATATATATATAATAGAATTACAACCGTAAATACGAAATCTTATTAAATATATTAAATAATTAACTTAAATTCTTATTAAATATAGTAAAATTAGAAAAAATTAAATTCCATTTTGAACATTCACGGTAGAGGAAAATGTGGCCCCTAAAATAACTAACAATTAATAACCGTTTGAAAATAGGACTAGATTACAATTTTTTTTGCATTTTTTCCTCTCTATTTAGAAAAATTATAACGACCAAAAGTCATCTTTCGAAAGAAGAGATTAAGATAAAAACTGTCAACATACACACATCTAGTAAAACTGTTGAGTTAGTGTATCTATAAATTAAAGGTATTTACGAAAAAATAATTTATGGGCTCATATTAAAAGTAATAAAAGAAAAGAAAATTTTTTTCTGATTTTTTGTTTGTTCATACGAATATATTTGCTTGTACACGTATCACATTAAAACTACTAACTCAATTCAGATAGAGTTTTTTGAAGAACATGAAAGTAGTTTTTATATTTTATCACTCAGTTCAACCAATCGGAATATATACGAATTAAATATTCTTAAAAGTTCATTTATATTGCATTAGTACAGCAACAGGAAATGAGTACTTAGGTACTTAACGCTTAAAACATGTACCTATGAACACCAATATACGTCCATATATGTGTGTATTATATCCCGCAAGGAAATTCTTAACACGGATATACATTGGTAATACGGACGTGGCCAGATATTGCGAAATGGCAAAATGGACACGGAGTGAGTATTGGCGTAGTTGAAGGGGGGTAGGTGCTTAAGTAAGCAAACCTACTTTATTGTTAGTCATCCTCCGCATCTGACACTTTTCGATGATGTGTGTAGTCCACATTTTGCTTTTTAATTGAAGTAAAATTTTAATTTCTTGTTATTATTTATAATTTAATTACTTTGTTAGACTCAATATCAAACTATTTAAATTGTCTATTAGTATAATACAATTGTATAATAAGCCTGCTGCATATTGAAAAAAATATTTAGAGGAATATGACAAAAGTAATGAGTGGCATTGTTTTTTACTATTTTTGTTTGTTTATTTGTTAGTAGAATCTGTTAATTTGCACATCGCGCACGAGCAGTGAAAGGGATTGTGATGAAGCTTTTACTTCCGGCTTCTATCGAATCTGAGGTTACAATTAGACTATGCTCCTCTATTTCATCAAAAACTATATATGTTATCAAAATCTCCCTTAGAGACAAATGAAATATATTAATTTGACATTTCATTAAAATGCACACTTGTATAAAAACCCATTCCTTTAATAATTATGATAATAAATGGTGTTACGTTCATTAAACTTACTGTCCACTCAAACGAAGTTACAAGCACAGCTAATCGCAGAATAAATTAAAGTGATTTTACCATTTTGTAATATTATGGTATCACTCGATTCATTTCTAAAACTCATCCACTAGAGAAAACAAATTTGCCAGGGTAAAACAACAGAATTTCCAGGAGTAATTATATAATTGCATAGGTATTTAAACAAATAGTGATTCTAAATATAATACCGCATTCTAGCATAACATAAAAAAACTGCTAAAATCGTACACAGAATTTAAAGCAAAAAAGTTTGAAATAAGTAAAAAATAATTTAAATACGCTAAGGATAGTAGCTATATCTTTCTAATTGGGCAACTGTACTTTAAATTTTAAAAACGTATTATGTTATTGACAAATTCCGAGTTTCAGAGAAAATAGAAACAAATATTTTGTATTACTAAAGAAGTATAATCATGTAAAAAGCAAGATTCTTGTACTTAAGGTATTTCTTGTACTTTGATTCTTTACACTGAAACCATGATAATATGAAAATTAATGAAATTTCTCAAGATAATATAAAAACTAATAAAAAATTTATTTATCATGTATTAAAGTACATAAAAAATGAAAATTTAATTATTATCTACTGTTGACTAAACACATATATAAGACAAACCCTTACATATTTATTTCATACTCGCAAATCATCAAACCTTCAAAAAATTAAGACTCATATTTATAGAGGAAAACTAATTTTTGAAAGAAAAAAATTATGTGAAAAAACCATTACTGAATAAAATTTTTTTTCTTGAAAAATTTAAGTCAGTCGGTCGAATATATTGATGCTGAATACTACTTTGAAAAAATAAATTTTAAAGAGTACGCGTTTAAAGTTTTACCTAATTATATAAAACGTAGGTAATGTAGCGCATTCTTCCTAGCGTATGGATATTTTTCTTTGACAAAAAAATATTTATATTATGGAATATAACAAAAAAAAACCTTGTGAGTATTAATCGTGTGTTTGCGATCACAGAACTACTTGCTCCGATACTATATTTATTTAATGTCTTCATATTTCTATTCTAAAAGTCTCCCACATAATATTTATTTAATGATTAAAAAGTTTAGAATTCTTTAATATCGCTCGGTGTACCTTATTTCCACGAACATAAATAATAATTTTAAACTAAAAACGAATTTATCAAAATTTTGATAATTTCAAATTGTTTTAAGTCCGCTTAAAATATTATACACAAAGACACACGATAATAAATGAACTTTAAACAACTTCGTTTATCACCAACCTGTTCAGTAACGCTCTAATTTTATATGGTTCGTGATTATTTGAAAATATTCCCTAACACCTTGCGGATTTTAAAATTATAAATGAGGTGGTTTAAATATAAGTCATTTATAATATATATGTAGATATATATATTTATATATATATATATATATATATATATATACATATATATATATATATATATATATATATATATATATATATATATATATATATATACACACATATATATATGCAAAAATAAAAAATTAACCAATCAGCAAAATTAACCAGTAACTTAAATCTGTAATTCTCTGTCCTTTCAAATATATAAAAGATCCTTATTCAACTCTTTGAATCGCAAAAAATACACAAAAAATAGAGGAAATTTAAGGGTGAATAATTAAACAATAATTATCCATATCCTTTGACGTAATTGTTAGGAAAGGACGAATAAATCTGTTCCAGTTATTATTTAACTTTAATTTTAATTATTTAATTTTAATTTTTATATTAATAAATTTTTCTGTTTAAAATTTAGTGACAAGTATTGTGGAAGATAAATTATGGAAAAATACACTATTTAATTTAATTATTGTTTGAAGCTGAAAAAAATACAATTTATCCAAAGTTAGAAATGTATATGTATTGTTAGTGCATTCGATAATTTTAATATTAATTACCAAACGAACTAATAATACGTATATCAATATTGACTATCAAAGATTCCTGCTTTTTAATTAACTAAATTATTTCTGATAAATTAAGTTATTTGAAAATGGTTTTCTAATCAAGGTTAACATATTGGCTTTCCATGTAACCGTAGCTTGGCTTAGGGTTTCAATGTGTAAAGCCTACTTCATTGGGATAGCTTAACGAACTCGATAAAGGTTTGATAACTTAGTTAAGGCGAAGCTTATTCAACCAAACTTTTTATCTTCTGTTGATCTTCTAATATTTAAAAATTTGCTTATGCTATCAGCGACAGTAACTGAAACGATGAACTGAACAAATACAAATTTATAACAAAAAGGTTAAGATAATCCTTCATATTAGCTTTTGTGTCTATTTTAAATAAAATGAATATTATTTAGCACGTTTTAACTTCTATTTACAAATTTGATAATAAAATTCTGACAATTTTCAAATGTGGGATATAAAATATTCGTTAATCACAATCTGCTACTTTTTTGAAGTAATACTAACGAAGAAGAAAATGGTTCCATTTACTTTTATATATATATATAAACACACACACACACACACACACACTATATATATATATATATATATATATATATATATATATATATATATTATATAAATGTATATATATACATAAACTATTTTTATTTTGCAAAGGAAAAGAATTCATTACAATGTACTTTTAAAACAAAATTTATATAAAATAGTCTTACAAGTAGAATTCGTGCGCGTACAGTACAGTGATCGTTCGTAGCGTCATTAAGTTCATTGAGCCTGTCGTTTGTAATTGACCATAATTAAATTAAAATATTTATTTTTTCCTTGATAGAATAAATGGTCTTAAATTAAGATCCATCCTAAACCTGTTGGTTAAATTCTGGTTGGAAAATATATTATCTTGGGAAGTTGCTGCGCATACCAAAGATAAAATTTAAAACAAAGGATATGAGTGATGACTCTCTTTAATACACCTTAATATTACCATTATTAAAACCTGATGATAAAATATTCTCGGCACTCAAAGAGGCGAAAAGTAAATTTCATAATTACAAAGCCTTTTGCATATTTTAATTTATGAAATTTATTTTTCAAAAGTTACAAAATAAAGAGCTTGTAAACAATTTATCTTTCAGACTAAGATGAATATACAGTTACTAATCAATAAATAATTTTCAGTAATAGGACCGATGCCTTAGCAAGTTGGTGTTCTCTGTCTAAGCCCTTTATTATATATAAAACTACTCTGGAGCTGGAGCTGGATATACCGTAAGCAGTTGATATCAAAAACTCATTGTATTGCAGAAACTAAATGTTATATTATTATTTAATAAAAATATTCATTCATCATTCAGAATACAATAAAGTGTTCAAAACTCGTATTATTTTATTTTTTCTCTTTTCGAATAAACTTACATTGCTTATATCATGTGCTAGAAGCTTGTCGTTAAAGGTCGAGCTCGATTGCAGTATGAACAAAATTATTGGCTGTGAGCTCTGGTAATTGCACCTTGTGACACAAATACGAAGTTGTAATTCAGGATGAGGCGATGACCGGATATAAGAAGACTTTTTAAATGCAGACTGATTCTAAACATGATTTAATTTAAGTTTAATATTGTAAATGAATTGTTGACATACTCATTGTGAGACTTTGTTTCGATCTACGGTATACGAAAATATGGTTTCAAAAATTTTAGTAACTTGAAATATATTAGCAGCGTATGGTTTCCAAAATAGGTTTATGTAATAGAACAAATAAAATTGGAAAGTGCGAAAAATCTGAAAGTGGGCGCGATGAATTTTTTTCTCTAGTTTCTTAAAGTGTTTGTTTTAACTTATTTAGATGATACTCCTATAAATATGTGTAACATTAGCCTTAGTTTTAATCATGGATTTTTACTTTACTTTCTTTTTATTATAAATAACTGAAATTCTCATTAACTTTGATAGTTTATTAATAGAGTTAAATGAATAAAACACGTAATTACTCAAATTTTTAGCCACCGTCGTTAAACTTTCTTCAGTTTTAGTGTATTTTTATCACAGTTTTCTTTATTCACATGCAGAATTTTAAGAAAAATTCTGCATGTGAATAAAGAAAACTGTGATAAAAAAGCGCTAAAACTGAAGAAACTTTAACGACGGCTCTTTGCTAAGCCTACTTCTTAAATCGTTAATTGGAATAAACATTAATTATAGACGGAAAATTAAATTGCTAATGACTTAAACTATTAATCTTAATCTTATTTGTTTGCATATTTTTTATTAGTAAATTTTTTGTTAGTTTTTTATATTAAAATTGCGTATAAATTTTTAGTTAATTCTTTTTTTTTACAAGTTTAATTCTTTCTTTTATTAAAATATATATTTCCGCATACATGTTATTTGAGTAAATTTAAATTCTTTATTACGTAAATATGTTTTATTAGTTTAAATCATTTTCACCGCATTTTCAAAGAATTCTTAATATTTGGGAAAGGCCAAGTCGGTTGTTAAAACAAAACCCGACTTATTCCGATAAACTGAGTGTAAGTTATTTCAAAATTATTGTGTAATTAAGGTTAATATATTGGTTTTTCATTTAACTCTCGCTAGTCTAAAATTTGTAATGAGCAAAGTCTAGGCGTGAACACAGTATTCTATAATAAAAATATATTTAATACACTGAAGAATATATTTAAAACACTAGCATCACATAAAGTATTTAAATACATTTTAAATTATTAATTGAAATGGTTTGTAGAGATCGTACCTAAGTTTATTTTGTTTAGGAAGAAGTAAAATAATCAAAAACAGACAAAGATATCAAATTTTCCATGTAATATCCAGCTCCAGTAGATTTAATAATCGTGATTTAGAAAAGCAAGATATAATAAGAATTTTAATAATCTTTCAAATATTAATAATTCGCATAAAGGATAAGGTTTCAAAATATCTAACGTAACATTTGGAATAACGCGTAAGCACAAAACACACGCGAGTTAATAATGCTTTAAGGAAACAAAAAGTCGCCAAGAGAGAATTCGCGAGCTTTAGCGCACATCAGAAAATACATTAAGCCTCTTATTTGTAATTGGCCGTTATTATGTTAAAATATTCTCCTGTTACTATATAGGCTTTGTTGTTTTAAATCAAGTCTGTTGATAATGCTTTCGTGAAAATATTTACTGGAAAGTACCTGGGCGGGTCGAGGGTAGAATCTAAAGCACGGAAATTATTCTATTCCACATATTAGCAGTTTCAAACGTGCGTGGAAATATAATGTAATGTTTAAACAAATTTGTTTACAGTTCAAATAAATTCAGCTGTGAAGTTCAAACTCCTTGTAACCTACGAAATGCATGTCGTAACGTCTACCAAATAACTTTTATTTTTTATTAAGGTATTGAAAATTTTTATACGTTTTATAAAATGTGTCATACGTTTTAAAGATTATATTATAATTATGTGTTCCAATAGAACACATACTTCATATAGGCGATTAAGATAAACATGCGATACGGTTCAGCCACATATATTTATTACACGAAACACAAGTAAGGCCTTTGTGTCGTATATATATGCAAAATAATTTTCGTTTACTTTGTGTAGACTTTAAATAATATTTTTTTTAATACGCAGTTTTACCTATGCTTTTCCTAATCTATGGAAGGGGTTCTCTATTAAGCTACGATTGCAGCTGAGCTGCGCGACAACTTAACGAGTTTAAAATTTACAATTTTAAAGTAAAGGTATATTATTAATAGTGCCGATATTTTAGAGAAAACAAAGAGACAATATAGTCCTTTATATCACAAAAACATGACGTGACGAAAGAATTGTTGAACTTAAGTATTTTTAAAGTAATGTTTAAAATATTGGATAGGATCTACATTAATTTAAATCACCGTATAGAAACATTAAAGGTGATATTGAATTAAAAAAAGAGAGTCGTCAAAAAATTCGTTAGCTTTATCGCAAATCAGTAAGTTTATTAAACGCGTCGCCTATAATTAAGGTTATGTTAGTATTCCATTAGGTAAATTCTAATGTCTTAAATCACGTCGCGTTTTAAAACTTTCGGTAAAAATATTTCTCTGAGTGGTAGTGAAAATTAACGAAATTTATTGCATTCAAAAACACTCTTGGGAATGGAAGCTATATATTTAAACGAGTTCGTTTGTTGCCTGTTTTGGCTTATGAAATGCAAATGATCCTTATGAAATGACGCCATTAGTTCTTTGTGACTCAAGTACTGCAGATGCTTATAAAATAACTTCAAACAATTTAACAAATTATTATAGCGTCCGAGATAATCGCGTTATTGGAAATAAATTTAATAATTTATGCAATTTGAAGGAGTTTTTTGTACTTGTAAGTTCTTACACGGGTCAATCCTTGATCTACCGTGGTAAGTTTCAGATTTTGTTATCAATAAATTCCAGATTAACAAAATGGACAGGAAACGTATTTTCATTGGCCTTAATGTATTTTTAACGCCCACTAGCCAAATAGTTTTAACGTGAATTAAATAACATTTTAACATAAATTAAATTATTAAAACAATACCAACAGTTTAAAATTCAGTGCAACTTTTTACATATATTTTTGTGTTTTAACAGTCAATATTTTTCAAAAATTATTCATCTTGAAGCATTCACCATATTCAATTTATGATTATGTCATACACCATATTTATTTGTAAGAATTTGTTTTCTTTTTATCAAAATTATGTTATCCATTAAACTTACATTCGTTTTAAGACACAATTTTAGTATTGATTTTTAATAAAGTAGAATCTGGACCACTGCATTATTAACCACTTTTTTAAAATTAAAATAGTAGATTAAAATAGTACTATGTTATGCAATTAAAAATATGGAGATAGACAGAAAAAATGAAAAAGAAATTAAATATCTATGCGTTAAAAACTATGCGTTTGAAGTGAGTTTTCTTTGACGTGAAAGAACTAACTTTTAACTAATTATATTAATTATTATAAATGAAATTATTAAAATAAGTAATATTGTATGACATAAACTTTATAAATTAGCTTTGCAAAATGGAAATGATTTAAAATAACCAAAATTAAATATTACTTTGAAGTATTATTAGTTCAAAAAAATATTTCATTACGTCACAAATATATGTAAAACGCTGTGACATGTAGTTGACCTACATTAATTTCTGTAAATACCACAGATAGTATTTTGTATCAACATTAATTTCTATAAATACCACAGATATTATTTTGCGAATATACTGTATTAATACTATTTTATTTGTTTTGTGAGTGTCATTTGTCAATTAATTACTATAATGAATATATTTGGCGTTAATTTTGTAGAAATTCATTATTCACAATTAAATGAAACTATGTGATGTAGTATTATTTCTACTTTCTTTAATTTCTTTACCACGACCTAGGTTACTACATCACGTAGTTTCATTTAATTGTGAATTAATTACCAATTAAATCGTTTCCATTGAACCAAAACTGGAGATATGTGTATTCGAATGATTTAAAAATTTAGCGATTAGAGTGTTATCGACTACATATGACTACTACATCCCTCAAATAATGAAATAGAAAGTAAGACGATTCTAGAAGTTGTTGAAAGTAATGTATACGGTCTATGAAAGTAATTAATATCCATGTTCCTTTAAATACTTTTTAATTATCCACTTTCCTTTAATATTAGTGTTATATATTTAGTTACCATAAATACAAACAAAGACTAAATATTATCGCATTTTGGTTCTATTTATAAGTTTACCAAATGTTAACGATAAGCCTTTAACGTAAAAGCGTCTTTTTGTTTCATAAGTAAATACACTATTATTAAAATTAACGTTAGTTATCATAATATTAAACTTTACGCTTCATTCATTATTGAACACTTTATTTATTCGTCGTTAGAATGTAGAAATTTGCATGGTAATATATATTAAGATAGAAAAGAAAAAGCATTCCAGCAAAAGACAATTTATGAGGCTCCTTTTTTTCTATATGGACGCCCGTAAATTTTGTTCTTATTCTGCAATATAAAAAAGTTGATTTTATCTTATCGAATTTTTTTATTGAAAATATTACGAGGACCACACGACTAAAAAGAATTTTTTTTTAAATTTAAATATTTTTCTGAAATGTCAATAAACAGATCTAAATTTTTTTATATGTAATATTATTGCAAACATGTTTAAATATTCATACTTACTGAATTAGTGGAATAATTTTACGTCATATTCATAGAAAAAGATCGAATATAACGAAAACAGAAGAGTTAAATTTGAAATTGAAATTACCTACGCATTACATACGGTCTGGTATTAAATGTTATGTAGTTACTGAGATAATGTGTCGTTGCTAAAACAGCCTTTCTCTTTATGTTAATATTTCTTTACATTAATATTCTTTATTTAAATTTAAAGAAGAGTTTTTTATTTGGTTGCTACTTAACGATGTATTTTTTCGTTATTATCAAGGTTTTGCTCTTGTTTTGAAGTGATGTAATAATCAGATATAAATTAAACGACTAATATTTTTCTTGTATAATTTATCTATATATATATATATATATATATATATATATATATATATATATATATATATATATATATATATATATATATATAAAATAAAATTATAAAAAATGCGTGTTAAAATTATTTAAGAAAAAAATTATTGCGGGAGATAAACAATTTACGATGGGTTTATTGACTTTTAACTTTATAAAGAACATGAAAAAAAATCTTAAAATCTACATATTAATCTGAAAAGACCTTTTTTGTCATATTCTCATGTAATGTCAAAAATACATTAACTAAATAATTGGCAACGTCTATAATTTCAGTACATATTTGTATTATTAGTTATTTATCTTATAATTCCAGTGAAATTAATAAAAGGGAATACGGTTACTCGTACAATTTAATTCCCACGAGTTTCAAGATAATCGTAATTGTTTCATGATTAGAAAAACAAAAAATAGAAGCAATAACTGTAACGGTATTTAATGTAGTTAAGCAAAAATTCAAATTCTGAAATTAAAATATATAAACAGGCAAATATTTCTACCCCACTGATATGGAATTTAACGTCATTTAAAATAATTGTATTTTAGCAGGGATTGTGAAATAAATTTCACTTCCGCTTACAAATATAATCTATCCATTTGCATGTAAGTAAGATATGGTCTGTATTTTAACAAAGTCGGTTGTTGAACTCTAAAGTTATTATGATATTTGTGTGCATACCTTGTTTCACTATAGGACCCTAAAAAGAATTTATTGTAGTTTCAATTTATTAAAATATAAAATATTGCTCCTTGGGAGTAATTATTGGGAGTAAATATTGTTCCTTGTGATGGAAAATAAAATTGAGAAAGTTTATTTAAATTGATTTACTTCCTCCTTCATTTTGATTAATCAAGTTAGCTAAATATTAATAATGATCTTCATTAAGCTGCTTTTCACTGCTAAGACAGCTTTTCATTTTAATTAAGCTTTTGTAATGAAGATAACTGCTTTTTAAATACATCATCATTTTTTATTACAGAAATAAATCTAAATATTACAGAGACTATTTACTTAAGTAACTTTTAATACATTAATCTCACATTTCAGTTATCAGATTGGAGTTAGCCCAGTATTTGAGTTATCAGATTGCAGGTAAATCGAATTCGAATCGAATCTAATATTCCATCTTGTGAGGTATGATATACAATTTACGAAGCGTAATGTAAAGGACATTATTTGACATCTGCGTGTTTCACAAATAAGACAGTATTACTTCAAGATATGTGGAATATTGTGGTAAATAAGAAAACCCTAAAAAATGAATTAAAATTTAAAATGTTCCTCCTTGTGAGTAAGTTACGAAAATAAAATTTATAACATTTATTTAAATTGATTTACTTTCTCCGTCACTTCATTTCGCAATTTAACTAAAATATAAATAATGGTCTTCATTAAGATTCTTTTCATGGATGAGACAGCTTTTGGTTTTAAATAAAATTTTGTAACGAAGGTAGCTACTTAATAGTAATCTAATTTTTTATTGATTTCAGAAATAAATCTAAAAATTACGGAGACTATTTACTTAAATATCTCTTAGCACGTTGACCGCACAGTATTTGAGTAATCAGGTCGCAGTCAAGTCGAATTTAAATTGAATATAATCTTCTTTCTATTTAGATTTGCTATACAATTCACGTAATTTAAATGTGAAAGACATCATTTGATGTCTGCGTGTTTCACTAATAAGAGAGTATTAATTCAAGATCTGTAGAGCGATGTTGTGATCTACAGAGAATAGGAAAACACTTCTTAGCATCATGAATGACTAATTTTGTCCTATTCATTTGCAAGTTAATTGTAATAGCCTAGGGAATTTGATGGGTTTAATATTTAGTAATTTCGATATTTATTTGAAATATTCGGGAAACCAAAGCTGTACACATTTGCGTAATTGTTGAGGGGAATTTTTATTTTTTACAAAAGCCGCCACAATTACATTAATTTAGTATTTATATAATTTTGCTCTAACTGAAGAATATTAACATTAGAATTACAATTATGCGAGACGTAGACGAACTACTTTACAGGTGGTGAATTGGCGGACGACAACTGCCTACTATTGTGGGACACGGTTTGTGGCCAAATTTCTTTCAACTTAAGGCTTACGTCAAGAGGCGTGCGATGCCAAATAAATATTCCAATTCTCCGCCAGCATATATTCAATTAAATGTTTTAACCTTTTATCTGTTAACTTGTTGACCTGTAACTTCCGACCAACGGGAGCCGGCCGGACTCGCTCCGATTTTATTGTAGTGCCGATTTTTGTAGGACGTACGCATTAAAGTATCATACATTCTGTTTTCTCCGTTTATTATCGGTCGCTTGCTTTGCGCAATATTCTAATTTTCCATTTAAGGACACTGAAGGAGTGATACCAATAATTTATGTAATCTGTATTTTCTTGTTCAAAAATCATACCCATTATTTGAGAGTCGATTTTTAACATGTGGACTCCGATATTAACAATAAGAAACAATTAAATGAAACTACGTGATGTAGTATTATTTCTACTATCTTTAATTTCTTTACCACGACCTAGGTTTCGTTGTATTACAACATCTTCAGGTGGGATATTAGCAAAGATTCTTGCTTATATCCCACCTGAAGATGTTGTAATACAACGAAACCTAGGTCGTGGTAAAGAAATTAAAGATAGAAATAATACTACATCACGTAGTTTCATTTAATTGTGAATAATGAATTTCTACAAAATTAACGCCAAATATATTCAATAAGAAACAAATTTGAATAGGATTTTTATTAGTGAATAATTTTTATAAAAGTTACTTTTGGTTAAAATATTGATATTATAACCAAAAAATAGGATACAAACAGAATGAAAATTTATATTTAAAAATCTAAGAAACCACAAGCTTCGAGCGGAATGTATAAACTTTTTAGAAAATCTATTAGTCAAACTTTACCAAATTACATATTTTTGGATGACTGGCTTTATAAATATGTTGGTCATAAAAAAAATATTTATTTTCATTAAAACTCCGCAGAGAATGATTATAATACATATAATACACTAACTTTTTGTCCGCGAATTCGCTTGCGTGGACAATTTGTTTTTATTTAATTTCCGTCGAATTTTTAGGTTTCACTCGTTCTGGCTACACACAAAATCAAGGCGTTGTGATAGTTTCAAGTTAAGAAAATATATGGAACAAATGCGGCATCTCTCCAAATGCTATTCATATCATAAACATATTTTTCCCCAAACCAATTTATGCACGCCTTTTCAACCCCTTAGGAGTTGAATTTTGGAAATGCTTATATACGTGTTTAATTATTTGTGTTGAAGAGCATTAATACATTCCCTAAATATTTTACTAATGTATATTCACTTGCATATTTAAAAATAAAACAGCGTCTGTTAAATTTTTGTCGAATTGATATTCAGTATTATTTTAACCATTTTTTAAAACTTTCTCAACCTTACACTATTAAACAGATTTGAAATATAAGTGATTCCTCCTGTACTAATTATAAAAATATTTTTTTTAAGAAAATATAGTTTCAATTTAAATTTCACGTTGCCATATCTTATTCCGCAATAAGCCTATGTATTATCCTAGTCCCATAGAATCCACTGGTAAGAAACAAAACCCTTTCAATTGTTCATATGCGTGATTTGCGGACTAATAAATAGAATCAGAAACAGAGAAATATTCCAAAACACAATATTTTATGTTATTTGATCTTGTTATGTCTCCTAAATAATTTTTTCGTAAATTTACTTCAATGTGTTGATACACTTATTCTACAGATTTATTAAATGCTTAGATTATAATTATTTAACCACAGAAAATATGTTGTGAGCGAACATAACAATGTGTTAGAAATAAATCGGAGATCGCATTCGTTGTGAGGTTTTCGATGAGGGATATATGAACAATTATTGGCAAACTGATTATGGCATTCAACTTATATCCAATAAGTCATTGGTGGTAAGAATTAGATATTAGTTTGTGCCCCCTAATTTTAATTTTCTACGCAATTTTAAAATCGATTTCTGAGGCAAAATGGGAGAAGTGTATCGACAATTTGATTATCTTGAATTCTTAATTAGTTAACCTTATTATGATCAATAATTACTACGAACTGACTTATGGTATCGTCTGTTATTAATTATATAATTTCACTATATTACTTAACTGTTGCTTGTCGCCCATAAAATATTGTTCACCACGTCTGATCTAAAGTAAGAAATAATTTGTTTTTAATACAAGTTGGAAATAAAATTTATCATTTATGTTTTTGTTAAATTAGTTTTCTTTTACTTATAATTCGTAATACCGTCTAATTGTCATATCTTAATTCATAATCTTTGCTTCAAAATTAATCATGGACATATTTAAGCAGGTATTAATGACATTTAAGTTGTATTTAATTTAAACGTGATCCCAGCATGTGTTAATATTTACTATACTAAATATATATATATATATATATATATATATATATATATATATATATATATATATATATATAAACTGGACTAACTGCACGTATTTTTTTTTCGTTTCAGGTAAGAAAGTGGTGAAAATATTTTCAATCACAATGGATCGTAACTGGTAAGCCGATGTCAACTTGATACTATTTACATATGACGTGATCAGAAATATCAGAAGTGCAATTGTAAGTGTAATTTTAAATTATCGTTAAGTTAGCTTGTGGTTATCCCTACAAAATTTGAAATAGAAAATTCGAATTTCCAAATATATCGGACAAGGGATTGGTACACACCAACGAAGTTAACGTTTAAATTCTGTAATACTGCCGCGGGTAGTTAATTATGAAAACTTATAAATGAGCGTGGGATCCGACAGGTTAGGTGTATATATTGTGTATTCTTAGAATTTGATTTATTTCATTCACCTCTTTAATTTAACACAATTAAACTTATTAATTTGGCGAATTTCAACATTATTAAATTAATATCGCAACTCTCCTCGTGATATTTTAACAATGTATCATTATCTATTTTAAAAATGTACCATTCTTTGTACAATTTATTTTGTTACATTTTACATTTTAATTAGGAAATTGTTATTGAATATACTGTACGTCTATAACACAGCTGTATGAAACCGATGTTAAAGGCTATATAGTACGCATATCACTAACGACATAAATAGGTTTTTTTTTAATTTTAACGCGTCAAGGTTTTATTCTAGTCGTTATCCAAATAATTTAATGACGAGGGCAATTTGCATTTATGAGACAAAACTTTCTACCTTTTGAGTAAAAAATATGATGAAAATTTGTTTAATACATTTTTTTTTAAATTTGGTTGAAAACACGATTCGTAGGTAAACACTTAATACGTAAAATTTGTTATAAATGAAAAACTACATATATAAGGAAAATATTTCACACTTACATTTACATTTATTTTATATTATACTATTTTAAAACTTATGTATAGTGAAATTAATAGCCAAATCCATTTTTATTTATGCACCTTGATTATATAATATTTGAGAAGCGGAATATATAGTAAACCGTTACGAAAATGTCGGTTTACAAAGATTACAAATATAATTGCTGTCAACTGTAAAGCCAATGTTAAAATGCTCACTCAGCGTTATTTCTTATCTGCAAGTTACACACTCGCGAGGCGGAGCATTTAATTCAAATAGAGTAATGCCCTGTTTTATTAATGAAATGTATTGAGTTATCACAATGAGTCAGCATACTTTAATAGGATGGCGTCGCAAAGTTTCAAAAGTAATAAATTTTAGCCTAATTAATTTACAGTTTAATTTGGAAAGATTTCAATTAAGACCGAATCCGTCGCTATTAGCGACTGCAATGTTTGCATAATTTTGCTTACGGAAGTCGATGTTTCCTGTATTGAATTGTACATAGATATAGTATTCTGAGATCAATTCTGAGACACGTTAACTCTTTCATCTCTAAATAATTGCTCTGAATAAGTAAAATAATCGATAATAATTTTAGCCTAGTGGGGTTTGGATTGAACCGCGGCCATGCCATTTACCTTTTTATTTAAGCAGCGAGATTTTACTCTCCGTAGTAATGAAATTTATCATAATTTTATCAAAAATGCTGAGACATAAAGTTTTATTCAGAGAATTTTCAAAACAATGTTATGATATTAAATCACAGCAATGTTCAAATTATTCAGAAATTACGTTTTATAAAATACGGAAAACATGGAAAATCTCACATCTACAAATTTCAAATTAACTTAGTTTAGTGAATAACATTAACTTTTTAAAATTACAAAAGTGTATTAGCCACATTTTAAAGTTGGTAAATATTTAGTTAAAATACATCAAAATGTATACTTGTAAGGATTTTCTGACAAGTAACTATATTAGACTGATTTATTTAGTTTCAATGGGTACTAAATATCAGTTTACTTTACTGTGATATATTAGTTAAACTGGGATTAAATAATTTTTAATTTTGAAATCAAAACTATATTATGAGAAGCTAATGTTTTTTTAACTCTCTGTACAAATTTGAGGTTTTCAAACAATATTATCACATACAAATCTTTATGCATACAATACTTTTAATATGAAAATATAATATCAAATAGGTATTCCGGTGTAAAACCCATTAACCCGACAACTTTTAATTTATAAATCTAATTTTAGTCAACTTCATAAGTCTTCGATATAATTGGTGCCAAAATATAAAGCTTACTTATGCTCTTAGGAATAAAACTAATTTTTTCTGTAATTTCCATATGTAACAGAGGGAACAAACGTCGTGAATTTGTATTAAAAGGAAAAACGAAAGGTATGTCTTTAGTTAATGAAATAAAAATAACTCGGATGCTATAAACACTGGTTGTTTTAACATCTAGCTCAACGTTATAATTATTTAGTTCGATAAATAAAATTTACGAAATAAAGTAACACATTTTTGTAGAAAAGTATAATAGAATTTTAAAAATTAAAATATTTAACTTAAAACAAAACAAAATGAAGCCACTACAAATCCCCTAACCATACTTCGAAATATTTCATAATGTTCTTTTGTTTCAATATTCTAATAAAAAAACAGGAAATGAAAGAAACGCAAAAGTGCTGTAGAAAAATGTTTTTCATTGTTTTAAGTCGCATTTAATTCCGCTCAGAAATTGTGGAGAAAAATGAAGTCAAGCTTATTTTTTCATTTGTATTTAATAATGATTGTAAACATTAATTTGCAATTATACTTCTCATCAAATTTTACTTAGTAATTCTTTTCTACTAGTAATGTTAAGTCGTAAATTTCAATATATCGTAATTTTTAAAATTTATGAATTCACAGTTAACTTGAAATTTTATTCCATATGTTTATCTGTGCCTGTTATTTTCGGATTGTTCCGATTTAACATTGAAAATTGATCCAATGTTGTACTTTACAGATACGCTATATAATTCAGTTTACTTATTTCGGTTACTAGAAATAAAATGTCAATAATAGAGCATTGATGTTCATAATAGCAGTATTTTTTTCAAATAATCTACGTCTATTGGAGCATTTCGATAAAATAATTGAATTATTTAGTCAAATCCCTGATAGGTAATATGAATCAAATTAGTAAAAATAGATATTGTTTAGACTGAAAAGTTCGTATTTTATATTTACGCTAATTACGAATGAAAACATTAATGATAAAGGATATCTCAAACGTATTTTCTATCAACAAATTTAGAAGCTTAATTATTTTCAGATTTTTGTGTTACGGTTCTTATTGAAAAGTTGTTTCTATAAATATCCAGAAGTTTCAGTTGAATCAAATTTTTTATTGATTTATCTCACTATTACCAAATATATGAAAATATTTAGTCTTGTAAATTGGGATCGCATGTGTTTATAAATAATAGCTAGTGAAAAGGTTACTTTTAATAAGTTTGAACTTTTCTTGTTTACATAAATATTCTAGGCTGGAAAAAATATAATTGGTTGTTTATAAATGAAGCAAGAAAATGATTGGGTGGCATAAAGTTGTGAAATATATATTTTTCATTTTCGTGTAAATTAATTTTCGATTTTGTGTTTTTAAACTATAATTTTAGTCAGTTTAGTAAATTAGTGTACTTAATAAGAATTTCCTAATTAAGGTAATTATATCGGTCTCAGATTTAGCTATTTGTTTGTTCAACAATTAAGTGAATTTCTATCACATATAGATAATTTAAGAAATTGAGGATGAATTAAAAAGAAATTACAAATATAATTACGTAAATTGCACATATTGTTAATTGATTGAAGATAATATTATACTTGAATTATAAAGTTCTTTTGATTGAAAAAAAAACAATTATGGCCAGTTTCATCCGTGGTGGCGTACAAATATATACACACGGATTCAAATTTTTCCTTAGATATTTGCTTTAATTTTTCACTTCAATCAATGACATATGTATTTGCAACTTTCTTCTATCAACCTAAATCTCATAATTATTGTATTTTTTTACTTGCAGAATAAATATTTTTTGTGTAACATTAAGTTGTAATTTCTGTACCCACAAATACCATTGCGTTGTAAGCTATAAATCGACCTTAATAGTTTCCATACCGTGTATTTCCAACGCAAATAGAAGAGAGAGCTAAAGCAAAATGTTAAAAAAGTAATGTGTAATAAAATTAAAGTAGTTTTGAGAAACTCATCATGTCTTTATAACTGTAGAAGACTTACTTTATATATTTGGAGAGTTGGTGACGGATTTTGAAGATATATTTTAGTCGTAATGAAATTTTGCATAAAAGTGTGTTTTTGTTAATAGAATGCGAAAAAAAAGTTTGAGCATTAATTTTACCCATTACAAAAAATAAGCCCCATAAGATTTTCTTCAGACGTTTTGAATTGCGACTGTATTTTATTTCAGATTCTATATATTATAAATACAATAATTCCATAAAATTGGTAGTATTATTAAGTATAACTAGTAGTAATAAACTAAAAGAATATAGGCGATCAAATTATTTGTCTTGGTCTTATGAAGGATATAGTCATCAATATGTTTACACAGTGAAAAATAATATTAGTTTTAATAATTATTTTTGGAAAAAATAATATAAATAGTATAATAGAAATACTAAGTACTTTTAAATATTTATACTATTACATCTTGCCTACGTGTAATCAGGTGCGAATCGGTACTAAAAAGTTCATTCTGTTATATCTATATAATGCGTTAAATTGCTACTAGTTGCCAATAAAAAATAACAAATGAATTAGCATCTTTACCCATAGTCATTAGCATAAAACATATAATATCTTACCTTGTGGAAAAGATTACTACTATTCGTATTCATTTCCAGAAGAGTATACTACTATTTACGCTGGAAAATATTTTAATAAATTTAGCAAGGGACTTTACTTTTACCTTGAGATTTACCTATATTTATTGTAATTTTTTTGACAAAACGCTCTTTCTATAAGAACTTCTAAGTAATAGACTTAGAAATGAGATACGATCGTAAACTTTGCATTTTTTCGCTCAGAAATATCTATAATTTAATAGTTAATGAGAATATCGCTTGGAACGTTATTAATGAATTTTGAAACAAATGCCGATATTCAATTTTGGTTAAGGATGTATTGAATTCATTTGAAGACTTTACGTTATGTTTCTTTCTATATATTCATATATTTAGGTATAACTGAAGAATGTTTGTATATACGTATAAGCTGAGAATTTTCACACGTATTGCAAGAGAAGTTTTAATAATTGTGTTGAAATATATTATATATCGCAGTCAAAGACAGAGACGTTTCAAAAAACATATTGACACTTTCTGCACATAAATCAGATATTTTTACTTTTGTTGCATTTAAGATTATAAAGAGAGGCCTTAGAAATACTAATGAGACTGTTTTGTATGTAGACATTTTATAATATTAAACGTCCAAATAAAAAAGATGTATATCAGAAATTCACTATTTTATAGTAATAATGTTTCATATAAAAGCATAATACAACTGATTAAAAATGTATATATAACATGTATATATTTTCAAAGCTCCTCAATGCAATACATTTTGAATTTGTTTGAATGTTAAATAAACAATTCGGAAACTTTTTTCTGCCACGGAATACTGACAATGTTTAAAGACTACTTTTACGTCAGTTAATTTTAATAACACATATAGTCAATGTTAGAAACTAATTTTACCATAGAGTGAATAATGTAGATAAAAGAAATGCTGTAATGAGAAGCTAATACACTAATAACTATGTACATAAGAGAAACGAGACATTATTATTAGCGTAATTAGTATTCTATACTTCTTGATTCAACAATGAAATATATATAAACAACTATTTGAAAAAAAAAATTGCGATTTAAAAATGTTAAAAAATTATGAGTAATTTCTTTTTGAGAACTTCTTTTCGACGTTACCACAAAAATAGAGTTCCTTTCTGATTCTTGGGTTACAAAAAACACTCTTGGATTACAAAAAACACTCTTGGGTTACTAAAACACTGTTGAGTTACAAAAAACACTCTAGAATTACAAAAAACACTCTTGGGTTACAAAAAACCCTCTTGAGTAACAAAAAACTTTCTCGAGTTACAAAAGCACTCTTGGGTTACAAAGAATACTCTAGAGTTACAAAAACACTCTTGGGTTACAAAAAACACTTTAGAGTTACAAAAAACACTCTTGGGTTACAAAAAACACTCTTGGGTTACAAAAAAATACTCTTCAGTTACAAAAAACACTCATGGGTTCCAAAAACACCCTTGAGTTACAAAAAACGCTCTTGGGTCACAAAAACACTCTTGAGTTACAAAAAACACTCTTGAGTTATAAAAAACACTCTTCGGTTACAAAAAACACTCTTGAGTTACAAAAAACCCTCTTGGGTTACAAAAAACACTCTTGGATTACAAAAAACACTCTTGAGTTACAAAAAGCTGTAACCCAAAAACGCTTTTCTATGGGAATATGACCAGATTAAATTGATTAGTGACAAAAGAATCGCAACATAAGCGCATTAAGAAACTGATATTATTTAAATCTATGTTTACACACAGGTCCGTTATAACTTAGTGTTCCATACATTGACTGCAGAATTTACATTTATTCATACTGAAAATATCCCAAGATTAAGAGTAAACAAATACATGCACAACTGATTTCAAATATAGATCAAAATATTGTTAAGAAAATTATCATTCACGACGGTAATTCTATGCTTTTAACTAAATCAATATTAGAGTATACAACTTAACAGAAGGCCATAATAAGATTTAAAGCACCTATCGAAATGCACTGTGCTTATAATTTACTTATTCTGGTATCATTAGATCAAACCTTTCCAAACGTGTTCCGTTATTAAGAAATTGTTAGAAATTGTTTACCTATATATTGAACATATCCTGTAGTAATCTTTACGGAGGCGTAAAGAATGAGTTGAAATATTTAGTTTTTCGGAAAATAAATAATCAAAAGAGGCATATATAACAGGAATAAAACATTAACCATAAAATATTTAAAAAAAATTATGTATTTGAAATGAAATAAACGAAGAAGTAAAATGTCGAAAACTTCGAAAATTTATATTTATAAATAAAATTAAAACACATTTTACTTCCACAGTCCTCCTGTTAATTTTTCAAATGACATAAATACCTACATTTTAAACTTATTAAAATAGTAAATCACTTTAAAAATGAATCATCGTTATCGCCTAAAAGTCATAAAAGGATAATTTTTTTATAATTTATGTAATTTATGTACATGTATATATATATATATATATATATATATATATATATATATATATATATATATATGTACACATATATATATATATATATATACAGACACATAATGACTTCTTGATAATATGAGACAATTAATGAGAGAAAGTCGAATTTACGTACCATATTACCACCAATGAAAATTTTCTGAACAGAATAATAGAATCAATATATATATCGCAATTTATGAGAGATAATAATGACGTTCCCATGTACTCCATTTTTCTTTATTCATTATTTTCCCTTTATATGTATTCAAACTCTAATGAAATTTCTTAATGTCAAAAGTTAGAAAAGGTTTAATAACACCTTTTCTAACTTTTGATATTAAAAATAATAGCACTGCGTAATTTCCTTTCTAGCAAAAACTTTAATTACAAATACAAACTAATGTCTATAAATTTGTCAATATCTGAACTGAATATAAAACTATAGGTACATATATAAAAACCCTGCTGACATATTTAATATATCTCCAATTTCCCGAAAATATAAATAAAGACTTTTTCTAAT
This sequence comes from Druceiella hillmani, assembly GCA_039881145.1. Classification (NCBI taxonomy): domain Eukaryota; kingdom Metazoa; phylum Arthropoda; class Insecta; order Lepidoptera; family Hepialidae; genus Druceiella; species Druceiella hillmani. Next base: position 10,636,407 of record JAYKKI010000022.1, on the reverse strand, counting down.
TTAATAATCAATCATTATTTTTAATTAATCGGCGGTTGACGTTACTTCAAAAAACTTTAGCACGAGGCCTTCACTTAATCCTCAGTATAGCTTTGTTGCAAGAGGAAAAAATACGATAAAAACATGCTAAAGCTCTTTTCCGTACAGCTTTTATTAGAAGCTACCAGAGACCATGTTTCATTTAATTAAAGTGGACTTAGTGGCAACGTTATTCGTCTACATAATTGATACTGTTATTTACAATGATGGAATTTTTTATTTCATACAATTTCATTAATTGTATATAATACTTGAAACTGGCATCGATCCCGTGTCAATTTTACTTTGAAATTCTACTTTGAGATTGTTTTTATGAGAAAAAAATTATTTTAAACGGTTGTAATAAATATGGCTATTATTTTAGTGAACACGACTTTATTAATTTCAATATCTAATCATTTCGATAACAGAAAAAATTGTATAACATTCAGAAACAAATAAGTCATATACCCACTATTTAAAATTTGTGCCACCTTAATTATTAAAGCTATTCGATATTCCATGTTATTTGATATTGTCAAATTTTTCGGTCAGAATAAACTCAAATAGTGAATGAGGAGCAAAACAAGGAAATAATAATCATTTGGGGGATTAATTCTGGAAATTTATTTATTGAAAAACAACCTTTCAATAATTTTTGTAATAATTATTTCAAAGTCAGAATTAGAATTACATTTGTAGTTAATTTAGTATTTATTTATATTCTAATAATCATTGTGAAGATTTGTGAAAATTGTTAAGTTCATAAAAAAATTCTAAGCCGTTTAAGTAATTGTTTTCGTTCTCATTTTTAGCTTACACAAATTTACAAGTGGGTTAAATTTATGCGTCAAAATAATTTTTAATCGACATTTTTGAGTGGTTATTTTCAAATGTTTTTCTATTGAATATAAATGTATCGGGTTCTCAAGGAAATGTCGAATGATTAATGTACATACGGAATAAAGCCTACGTCCTTTGGATAACTTAACCTACTTGATAAAGATGGTAGTTCCTACATTGATAGGCCATATGGGAGGAGAAATGGGACTTAATTCAGTTCAATTAACGTTTGATTTAATATCGACTATTATTCTTGTGTTTATCTTTTATTAATTTTCTTTTGTAAACTGAACTTAACCCTTAACAAGGTTTTTATAACTAAAATTTGTACGTCAGTGTACAATATTTGGTATTAACGTAACTTGTAACAAGTTTTTATTTTTAAATAATTAGGAAAATTTGTTTATTGATCTGTTATCTTCGATATTATTAAATATCAATTTATATTATCGTCCTTAAATCTAGATAAAATATCAAGTTATCAAATAAATTAAGAATTTATAAAATTTCCATGCTTCGACGACTAAGCTTCCTATGAGATTCCAATTTAGTATTAAATATTTTGATTACCATAAAACTTTTATACATCTCGATAATCACGTACTCGTATTGAAAATAATGTGCCGGAAAAGTATTGTATACGATACTAAATCCGTTTCATCAGCTCATACCTTTCCTTATATTTTCCTGTTTTTGCGTGAGCTAAAAATTAATTTAAGAACCGATGCCTTAGATCAAAGTGAATTGACATTTTTTTAACAAATGAACTTCATATTTTTTCCGAGCTACTCGTAAATTTACCGTTTTCACAAAAGACATTACTTAAATTTTATTGTGGTGTTTTTAGAATAATAAGTTTACATAATAAAATAATGTTTTTAATACTGTTTGGAAACCTGCGCGTGCATTTCTGTTAGTTTGTACTGGGTCATTTTCTAAGCACAATCACGTATTAAATAATATAATATTTCGATCTTTGCGCTAATGATAGACAATGGTTAAAACTAATTATCTTTTAACCAATCTGTTGTACTATTTCCTTGGTATATGTATGACGGTAATTTATTAAAAGTGAAATTCTCTTAGAGAATACAAAGAATCGATATGTTTTTTCATAGTACAAAAAAATATAACAAAAGGAGAAAATAGGCGAAATAGGTATTTTTAAAGTAATTTGGTGAATATTGCAAAATATATAAAGTAATTTGAATCACCGCACACAGGTACAATAGACACATGACTATTAATGAGACTTTAAAGAAAAAGGAATTGTCCAAAAATAATTCGTCAACTTTATGGTATATCAGAAAGTTTACTAAACCTGTTGTTTATAATTGAACGTGATTATATTCAAATATTGAGATGTTATTGCGCAGAATCTAGTGTTAAATCATATTGCGTCTTAAAGCTTTGGATAAAGCTATTCCGCTGTAAAGTCACATTAAGAAGCCAAATTTAAGCAACGTGTTTCATTTACAAACACGCGTGGAAATATAGCGCTGATGTTTCCACAAGTTCGTTCGTTGCTCGTTGGGGCTTACGAAATGAAAATCGCAATATCTATTAAATCAATAATACTAAAGATTATTATAGGTTAACTTCAAACAATTTAACAAATTGATACGGCTTCCGATTGTTCAGTCAAGATAATCAAGTTATTGGAAATTAATTTATTAATTAATATTTTCGAAGGAGTCTCTTGTAATCGTAAGGCCCTTCTTGAACGAGCTTATTCTTGATTTATTGGGATAGGTTTTAGAGTTTGTTATTGCTAATAAATTCCAAATTAACAATATTACCATCTATTCATTCCATTAGGAAATGTGTTTTTATTGTCTAGTAACGGATGAATTTAAATTTTAGGAAGGTTTGTCAAATAACTTTAATGTACCTGATATGAACAATATTTTAGTGATATATATATATATATATATATATATATATATATATATATATACACACATAAATAAATATATATATATATATATATATATATATATACATATATAATAGAATTACAACCGTAAATACGAAATCTTATTAAATATATTAAATAATTAACTTAAATTCTTATCAAATATAGTCAAATTAGAAAAAAATTGAATTCCATTTTGAACATTCACGGTAGAGGAAAATGTGGCCCCTAAAATAACTAACAATTAATAACCGTTTGAAAATAGGACTAGATTACAATTTTTTTTGCATTTAATCCTCTCTATTTAGAAAAATTATAACGACCAAAAGTCAACTTTCGAAAGAAGAGATTAAGATAAAAACTGTCAACATACACACATCTAGTAAAACTGTTGAGTTAGTGTATCTATAAATTAAAGGTATTTATGAAAAAATAATTTATGGGCTCATATTAAAAGTAATAAAAGAAAAGAAAATTTTTTTCTGATTTTTTGTTTGTTCATACGAATATATTTGCTTGTACACGTATCACATTAAAACTACTAACTCAATTCAGATAGAGTTTTTTGAAGAACATGAAAGTAGTTTTTATATTTTATCACTCAGTTCAACCAATCGGAATATATACGAATTAAATATTCTTAAAAGTTCATTTATATTGCATTAGTACAGCAACAGCAAATGAGTACTTAGGTACTTAACGCTTAAAACATGTACCTATGAACACCAATATACGTCCATATATGTGTGTATTATATCCCGCAAGGAAATTCTTAACACGGATATACATTGGTAATACGGACGTGGCCAGATATTGCGAAATGGCAAAATGGACACGGAGTGAGTATTGGCGTAGTTGAGAGGGGGGTAGGTGCTTAAGTAAGCAAACCTACTTTATTGTTAGTCATCCTCCGCATCTGACACTTTTCCATGATGTGTGTAGTCCACATTTTGTTTTTTAATTGAAGTAAAATTTTAATTTCTTGTTATTATTTATAATTTAATTACTTTGTTAGACTCAATATCAAACTATTTAAATTGTCTATTAGTATAATACAATTGTATAATAAGCCTGCTGCATATTGAAAAAAATATTTAGAGGAATATGACAAAAGTAATGGGAGTCATTGTTTTTTACTATTTTTGTTTGTTTATTTGTTAGTAGAATCTGTTAATTTGCACATCGCGCAAGAGCAGTGAAAGGGATTGTGACGAAGCTTTTACTTCCGGCTTCTATCGAATCTGAGGTTACAATTAGACTATGCTTCTCTATTTCATCAAAAACAATATATTTTATCAAAATCTCCCTTAGAGACAAATGAAATATATTAATTTGACATTTCATTAAAATGCACACTTGTATAAAAACCCATTCCTTTAATAATTATGATAATAAATGGTGTTATGTTCATTAAACTTACTGTCTACTCAAACGAAGTTACAAGCACAGCTAATCGCGGAATAAATTAAAGTGATTTTACCATTTGGTAATATTATGGTATCACTCGATTCATTTCTGAAACTCGTCCACTAGAGAAAAAAAATTTGCCAGGGTAAAACAACAGAATTTCCAGGAGTAATTATATAATTGCATAGGTATTTAAACAAATAGTGATTCTAAATATAATACCGCATTCTAGTATAACATAAAAAAACTGCTAAAATCGTACACAGAATTTAAAGCAAAAAAGTTTGAAATAAGTAAAAAATAAATTAAATACGCTAAGGATAGTAGCTATATCTTTCTAATTGGGCAACTGTACTTTAAATTTTAAAAAAGTATTATGTTATTGACAAATTCCGAGTTTCAGAGAAAATAGAAACAAATATTTTGTATTACTAAAGAAGTATAATCATGTAAAAAAGCAAGATTCTTGTACTTAAGGTATTTCTTGTACTTTGATTCTTTACACTGAAACCATGATAATATGAAAATTAATGAAATTTCTCAAGATAATATAAAAACTAATAAAAAATTTATTTATCATGTATTAAAGTACATAAAAAATTAAAATTTAATTATTATCTACTGTTGACTAAACACATATATAAGACAAACCCTTACATATTTATTTCATACTCGCAAACCATCAAACCTTCAAAAAAATTAGACTCATATTTATAGAGGAAAACTAATTTTTGAAAGAAAAAAATTATGTGAAAAAACCATTACTGAATAAAATTTTTTTTCTTGAAAAATTTAAGTCAGTCGGTCGAATATATTGATGCTGAATACTACTTTGAAAAAATTAATTTTAAAGAGTACGCGTTTAAAGTTTTACCTAATCATATAAAACGTAGGTAATTTAGCGCATTCTTCATAGTGTATGGATATTTTTCTTTGACAAAAAAATATTTATATTATGGAATATAACAAAAAAAAAACCTTGTGAGTATTAATCGTGTGTTTGCGATCACAGAACAACTTCTTCCGATACTATATTTATTTAATGTCTTCATATTTCTATTCTAAAAGTCTCCCACATAATATTTATTTAATGATTAAAAAGTTTAGAATTCTTTAATATCGCTCGGTGTACCTTATTTCCACGAATATAAATAATAATTTTAAGCTAAAAACGAATTTATCAAAATTCTGATAATTTCAAATTGTTTTAAGTCCCCTTAAAATATTGTACACAAAGACACACAATAATAAATGAACTTTAAACAACTTCGTTTATCATCAACCTGTTCAGTAACGCTCTAATTTGATATGGTTCGTGATTATTTGAAAATATTCCCTAACACCTTGCGGATTTTAAAATTATAAATGAGGTGGTTTAAATATAAGTAATTTATAATGTATATGTAGATATATATATATATATATATATATATATATATATATATATATATATACATATATATATGCAAAAATAAAAAATGAACCAGTCAGCAAAATTAACCAGTAACTTAAATCTGTAATTCTCTGTCCCTTTCAAATATATAAAAGATCCTTATTCAACTCTTTGAATCGCAAAAAATACACAAAAAAATAGAGGAAATTTAAGGGTGAATAATTAAACAATAATTCTCCATATCCTTTGACGTAGTTGTTAGGAAAGGACGAATAAACCTGTTAGAGTTATTATCGTAAAATTTTCACAAAAGCTACTCGTAAATTTTACTTCCTTTAAATAATTCAAAATTGGAAGCAAAGTGACTCTCGGAATAAATTAAATTTTACTTTACAATAGCAGGTTTGTCTATTATTAAGTTATAAACATTTGCTTTATTCTTCTCTCAGGGTTGATCAAAACATTGTACATAAGGAGATTGGATAAAATCAAATAATCGAATAATTATGGTTTCAAATATCGACTTCATATTATAAGATGCTAATTTAAATGTGCCTCTTTTTTAACAGATTTTAGGTTTAATTTGTGTTTCAATTAGCGAATAATTTGTTTGGAATTTATTTTTAATGAAATTAATTAAAAGTTTTTATGAAAGTAATTAACAGCTATTATGAAAAAAAATGGATATATGCATGAAAGCCAAAAAAATAAACTGCCTCCTTATTCTAAGGGCTTATATATACCGAACTGATCTAAATGCGTTTGAATGTCCTAATTGAAATTTATTAGCCACTAAATTAAATCCTTAACTTTCATCTAATGAATGTTATTTTGCCAACTGTTTAAGATTGGGGTTGAATGATTGATGAGAAGTTTAATTTACATGCTCAAATAAGTGAAAATGGTACCCGTATCTCCCAGTACAACATATTCTCTAACATGTCTTCAAACTATTTAAAAACTGTCAAAAGTGATATCCATTTTTATCAAAACATTATTTTGTTTGACTATAGAAGTGTGTGCAATATTAAATTTTTGAGATCTTTTTAAAAAATTGAGACGCTTCAATATGTTTGCATCTCATTTTATTTTAGCTCAGCTATGAGATTTAGATTATTATTAAATACGACACCCAACACTCAGACAAATTAAGGCATATGAATTAACTTGGCAATTCAAGCTAGCTTAGAAGCAAATTTACTAACTTGCCTTTTTATAATCTGAAACTACACTCCTCTGTTCAAAACCAACAAAACTGAACTTTGATATCAAGAATTTTGTAAAATATTTTCTAGCATATGAAAGTTGTCATTAAGTTCTGTCTCCCATTATACTTAATTTAATATTTCGATTATTTTTTTCTCTATACCCAAGTCATCGTAATATATAAAACATTTAATTTTTTCTGTTTAAAATTTAGTCACAAGTATCGTGGAAGATAAATTATGGAAAAAAAAGAAGCAGAAAAAAATACAATTTATCCAAAGTTAGAAATGTATATGTATTGTTAGTGCATTCGATAATTTTAATATTAATTACCAAATGAACTAATAATACATATACCAATATTGACAATCAAAGATTCCTGCTTTTTAATTAACTAAATTATTTCTGATAAATTAAGTTATTTGAAAATGGTTTTCTAATCAAGGTTAACATATTGGCTTTCCATGTAACCGTAGCTTGGCTGAGGGTTTCAATGTGTAAAGCCTACTCCATTGGGATAGCTTAACGAACTCGATAAAGGTTTGATAACTTAGTTAACTGAGCGTATTTTAAAGGAAATAAGGCGAAGCTTATTCAATCAAACTTTTTATCTTCTGTTGATCTTCTAATATTTAAAAATTTGCTTATGCTATCAGCGACAGGAACTAAAACGATGAACTGAACAAATACAAATTTATAACAAAAAGGTTAAGATAATCCTTGATATTAGCTTTTGTGTCTATTTTAAATAAAATTTATATTATTTAGCAAACTTCTTAACTTCTATTTACAAATTTGATAAAAATAAAATTCTGACAATTTTCAAATGTGGGATATAAAATATTCGTTAATCACAATCAGCTACTTTTTTGAAGTAATACTAGCGAAGAAGAAAATGGTTCCATTTACTTTTATGTATATATAAACACACACACACATATATTATATAAATGTATGTATATACATAAACTATTTTTATTTTGCAAAGGAGAAGAATTCATTACAAAATAATATTACAAGTAGAATTCGTGTGCGTACAGTATAGTGATCGTTCGTAGCGTCAGTAAGTTCATTGAGCCTGTCGTTTGTAATTGACCATAATTAAATTAAAATATTTATTTTTTCCTTGATAGAATAAATGGTCTTAAATTAAAATCCATCCTAAATCTGTTGGTTAAATTCTGGTTGGAAAATATATTATCTTGGGAAGTTGCTGCACATACCAAAGATAAAATTTAAAACAAAGGATATGAACGATGACCCTCTTTAATACACCTTAATATTACCATTATTAAAACCTGATGATAAAATATTGTCGACACTCAAAGAGGCGAAAAATAAATTGCATAATTACAAAGCCTTTTGCATATTTTAATTTATGAAATTTATTTTTCAAAAGTTACAAAATAAAGAGCTGGTAAACAATTTATCTTTCAAATTAAGATGAATATACAGTTACTAATCAATAAATAATTTTCAGTAATAGGACCGATGCCTTAGCGAGTTTGTGTTCTCTATCTAAGTCCTTTATTATATATAAAACTACTCTGGAGCTGGAGCTGGATATACCGTAAGCAGTTGATATCAAAAACTCATTGTATTGCAGAAACTAAATGTTATATTATTATTTAATAAAAATATTCATTCATCATTCAGAATACAATAAAGTGTTCAAAACTCGTATTATTTTATTTTTTCTCTTTCCGAATAAACTTACATTGCTTATATCATGTGCTAGAAGCTTGTCGTTAAAGGTCGAGCTCGATTGCAGTATGAACAAAATTATTGGCTCTGAGCTCTGGTAATTGCACCTTGTGACACAAATACGAAGTTGTAATTCAGGATGAGGCGATGATCGGATATAAGGAGACTTTTTAAATGCAGACTGATTCTAAACATGATTTAATTTAAGTTTAATATTGTAAATGAATTGTTGACATACTCATTGTGAGACTTTGTTTCGATCTACGGTATACGAAAATATGGTTTCAAAAATTTTAGTAACTTGAAATACATTAGCAGCGTATGATTTCCAAAATATATTTATGTAATAGAACAAATAAAATTGGAAAGTGCGAAAAATCTGAAAGTGGGCGCGATGAATTTTTTTCTCTAGTTTCTTAAAGTGTTTTTTTTTAACTTATTTAGTTGATACTCCTATAAATATGTGTAACATTAGCCTTAGTTATAATCATGGATTTTTACTTTACTTTCTTTTTATTATAAATAAATGAAATTCTCATTACCTTTGATAGTTTATTAATAGAGTTAAATGAATAAAACACGTAATTACTCAAATTTTTAGCCACCGTCGTTAAACTTTATTCAGTTTTGTGTGTTTATCACAGTTTTCTTTATTCACATGCAGAATTTTTCTTAAAATTATAATAAAATAAAGAAAACTGTGATATAAAAGTGCTAAAAGTGAAGAAAGTTTAACGACGGCTCTTTGCCAAGCCTACTTCTTAAATCGTCAATTGGAATAAACATTAATTATAGACGGAAAATTAAATTGCTAATGACTTAAACTATTAATCTTAATCTTATTTGTTTGCATATTTTTATTAGTAAATTTTTTGTTAGTTTTTCATATTAAAATTGCGTATACATTTTTAGTTAATTCTTTTTTTTTACAAGTTTAATTCTTTCTTTTCTTAAAATATATATTTCCGCATACATGTTATTTGAATAAATTTAAATTCTTTATTACGTAAATATTTTTTATTAGTTTAAATCATTTTCACCGAGTTTTCAAGGAATTCTTAATATTTAAGAAAGGCCAAGTCGGTTGTTAAAACAAAACCCGACTTATTCAGATAAATTGTGTTTAAGTTATTTCAAAATGATTGAGTAATTAAGGTCAACATATTGGTTTTCCATTTAACTCTAGCTTGTCTAAAATTTATAATGAGCAAAGTCTAGGCTTACTGGAGTGCTTAAAGAATATATTTAATACATAAAGTATTTAAATATATTTTAAATTATTAATATAAATTGTTTGTAGAAATTGTACCTAAGTACATTTTATTTAGGAAGAAGTAAAATAATTAAAAACAGATAAAGATATAAAATTTTCCATGTAATATCCAGCTCCAGTAGATTTAATAATCATGATTTAGAAAAGCAAGGTATCCGCAATTAAATGAAACTACGTGATGTAGTATTTTTTCTACTTTCTTTAAGTTGAACTTAAAGAAATCACGTAGTTTCATTTAATTGTGAATAATGAATTTGTACAAAATTAACGCCAAATATATTCAAAAGCAAGGTATAATAAGAATTTTAATAATATTTCTAATAACGTATAATTCCCATAAAGGATAAGGTTTCAAAATATCTAACGTAACATTTGGAATAACGCGTAAGCATAAAACATACCCGAGTTAATAATGCTTTAAGGAAACAAAAAGTCGCCAAGAGAGAATACATCGCGCACATCAGAAAATACATTAAGCCTCTTATTTGTAATTGGCCGTTATTATGTTAAAATATTCTCCTGTTACTATATAGGCTCTGTTGTTTTAAATCAAGTCTGTTGATAATGCTTTCGTGAAAATATTTACTGGAAAGTACATGGGTGCGTCGAGGGTGGAATTCAAAGCACGGAAATAATTCTATTTCACGTATTAACAGTTTCAAACGAGCGTGGAAATCATACATATTAATACGCTAAGGTTAAGATGTTACTCTCCCTTTTTATAAAAAACCTCACAACTAATCCACATAAATTATATATCATTTTATAGATAATTGCTTGCTCTACCGGCATCCACAACTAAAAAATGTATTATTGCTATTGTTTTTGCAAATTAATTAATTATTAAAATTATATACACAAAACAGCAATGCTGCCATCTAACGGCTCAACGTCAATATGATTGACGGTCGGTAAAATTTTTGTTTAATTTCAAATCCACTCACGTATAAATAAAGTGGCGCTTTAGCTCAATGCTTTTGATACTTGCGCCTCTATATGTCAATTTTAGTAAAATATTTGTTTGATCTGTCATCTGAGCTTCATAATGGAATAAATAATGCGAAGACTTCGCACGGGTCACGCTAGTATAATGTAATGTATAAACAAATTGTGAGGTTCAAACTCCTTGTAACCTACGAAATGCATGTTGTAACATCTACCAAATAACTTTTATTTTTTATTAAGGTATTGAAAATTGTCATACATTTTATAAAAGGTGTCATACGTTTTAAAGACTATTTTATAATTATTATTGGAATACATACTTCACATAGGCGATTAAGGTAAACATTCCTAAAATATTTATCGCGCGTTTTTACATCGTCTAATATTGTATGTTATTAAGTATGGTTCAGCCACATATATTTATTACACGAAACACAAGTAAGGCCTTTGTTTCGTATATATATGCAAAATAATTTTCGTTTACTTTGTGTAGACTTTAAATTATTATTTTTTTAATACGCAGTTTTACCTATGCTTTTCTTAATCTATGGAAGGGGTTCTCTATTAAGCTACGATTGCAGCTGAGTGCGCGACAACTTAACGAGTATTCGATCCAGGTTATTTAATTTTTTTAGGGTTTTTTAATCGGGGGTCGTAATATTGTAAGCCTCATTTAAAAGAGCATCCAGCTCGAGGTCCGTCTTTAAGATACAATAATCTACCTTCTTGAACTTCTTGCTCAAATTGCCATCTCTTGTATGTTCCATTTCCATTCCTTGTCGATATAATGAACTTGAACATTTGAAATACCTCATAAGAAAATATTCAGAAACTTTCGACAAATTTTCTCGAAAAGTTCATTTTTCTTTTGATGTATGAAACCCTAAAATTTATCGATATAAAAAATCGTCGAAAATTAATTTAAGAATTGTTACCTTAGAAAGATGTGATTTTTTAAAGTTAGTGTCATTTTCCTGAAAATTTAAAAGTTTAAAGTAAACAAAAGAGACAATATAGTCCTATATATCACAAAAACATGACATGACGAAACAATTGTTGAACTTAAGTATTTTTAAAGTAATGTTTAAAATATTGGAAAGCATCTATATTAATTTAGATCACCGTATAGACACATTAAAGGTGACATTGAATGAAAAAAAGAGAGTTGTCAAAAAATTCGTTAGCTTTATCGCAAATCAGTAAGTTTATTAAACCCGTCGCCTATAATTAAGGTTATGTTAGTATTCCATTAAGTAAATTCTAATGTCTTAAATCACGTCGTGTTTTAAAACTTTCGGTAAAAATATTTCTCTGAGTGGTAGTGAAAATTAACGAAATTTATTGCATTCAAAAACACTCTTGGGAATGGAAGCTAGATATTTAAACGAGTTCCTTTGTTGCCTGTTTTGGCTTATGAAATGCAAATGATCTATATGAAATGACGCCATTAGTTCTTTGTGACCCAAGTACTACAGATGCTTATAAAATAACTTCAAACTATTTAACAAATTATTATAGCGTCCCAGATAATCGCGTTATTGGAAATTAATGTAATAATTAATGCAATTTGGAGGAAACTTTTGTACTCGTAAGTTTTTAAACGGGCCAATCCTTGATCTACCATGGTAAGTTTCAAACTTTTGTTGTTGTCAATAAATTCCAGATTGAGAAAACGTATTTTTATTGGCCATAATAAAATTTAAAACCGACTAGCCAAATAGTTTTAACGTGAATTAAATAACATTTTAACATGACTTAAATTATTAAAACGACACGAACAATTTGAAATTCAGTGCAACTCTTTACATATATTTTTGTGTTTTGATAGTCAATATCTTTCAAAAATAATTCATCTTGGAGCATTCACCACATTACAATTATGAGTATGTCATACACTATATTTATTTGAAAGAATTTGTTGCTTTTTTATCAAAATTATGTTATCCATTAAACTTACATTCGTTTTGAGACATAGTTTTTGTATTAATTTTTAATAACGTAGAATCTGGACCACTGCATTATTAACTACTTTTTTAAAATTAAAATAGTAGACTTTGTATCATGCAATTAAAAATAAGGAGATAGACAGAAAAAATGAAAAAGAAAGTAAATTTCTTTTTCTTTTTTTTATAGCGTTAAAACCTATGCGATTGAAGTAAGTTTTCTTTGACGTGAATGAATTAACTTTTAACTAATTGTATTGAGTGAAATAATTAATAAAACTAATATTGTATGATATAACCTTTATAAATTAGCTTTGCAAAATGGAAATTATTTAAATGACCAAAATTAAATATTAGTTTGAGGTTCAAAAAAATACTTCATTATGTCACAAAAATAATGTAAAACGCTGTTTGTGGCATGTAGTTGACCTACATTAATTTCTGTAAATACCACAGATAGTATTTCGTTTCGACATTATTTTTTATAAATACCACAGATAGTATTTTGTTTCGACATTAATTTCTATAATACCACAGATAGTATTTCGTTTCGACATTAATTTTTATAAATACCACAGATAGTATTTTGTTTCGACATTAATTTCTATAAATACTACAGATATTATTTTGTTTCGACATTAATTTCTATAATACCACAGATAGTATTTTGTTTCGACATTAATTTCTATAAATACCACAGATAGTATTTTGCGAACATACCGTATTAATACTATGTTATTTGTTTTGTGAGTGTCATTTGTCAAAATTGTGTCAAAACTGAAGATATGTGTATTAGAATGACTTAAAAATTGCGATTAGAGAGTTATCGACTACATGTGAGTACAGTGTTCAAATAATGAAATAGAAAGTAAGATGATTCTAGAAGTTGTTGGCAGTAACATATACCGTCTATGAAAGTAATTAATGTCCGTTGCCCTTTAAATACTTTTTAAATTATAAATCCACTTTTATTTAATATTAGTGTTCGATATTTAGTTAACATAAAATACACTAAGACTAAGCATTATCAGTCTTTAACGTAAAAGGCGTCTTTTTTGTTTTATAAGTAAGTACACTATTATTAGAATTAATGTTATCTGTCATAATATTAATCTTTACACTTTATTCATTATTGAACATTTTATTTATTAACATTATAGAGACTATTTAGTTAAGTATCTCTTAGCACGTTGACCGCACAGTAATTGAGTAATCAGGTCGCAGTCAAGTCGAATTCGAATTGAATCTAATCTTCTTTCTATTGGGGTTTGATATATAATTCACGTAAGCGAAATATAAAAGATAATATTTGATATCTGCATGTTTCACTAAAAAGAGAGTATTAATTCAAGATCTGTAGAACGATGTTGTGATCTACAGAGAATAGAAAGTTGCTTCTATGCATCATGAATGAGTAATATTGTCATATTAATTTGCAAGTTAATTGTAAGAGCCTACAGAATATGACGGGTTTGATATTTAGTAACTTCAATATTTATTTGAAATATTCGGGAAACCAAAGCTGTACACATTTGGGTAATTGTTGAGGGGAATTTTTATCTTTTACAAAAGCAGCCACAATTACATGAATTTAGTATTGATATAATTTTGCTCTAACTGAGGAATATTAACATTAGAATCACAATTATGCGAGACGTATACGAACTACTTTACAGGTGGGGAATTGGCGACCGACAACTGCTTACTATTGTGGGACACGGTTTGTTATCAAATTTCTTTCAACTCAATGCATACGTCAAAAGGCGTGTGATGCCAAAAAAATTTTCCCATTCTCCGCCAATGTACATTAAATTAAATGTTTTATCCTTTTATCTGTTAACCTAATAACCTGTAACTTCCGACCAACGGGAACGGGCCGGACTCGCTCCAATTTTATTGTAGGGCCGATTTTTGTAGGACGTACGCATTAAAGTATCATATGTTCAATTTTCTCCGTTTATTATCAGTCGTTTACTTTGCGCATTATTCTAATTTTTAATTTAAGGACGCTGAAGAAATGTTACCAATAATTTATGTAATCCGTATTTTCTCGTTCAAAAATCATACCCATTATTTGAAAGTCGGTTTTTAAAATGTGGGACTCCGATAATTAAACAATAAGAAACAAATTTGAATGAGATTTTTATTAGTGAGTAACTTTTATTAAAATGATTTCGGTTAAAATATTGATATTATAACCAAAAAATAGAATATAAACAGAATGAAAATTTATATTTAAAGACAAAAAACACATTAACTTTTTAGAAAACCGATTACTAATGGCCAAATTTCAACAAATTACATATTTTTGGATGACTGACTTTATTAACATGTTATTAACATGACTGACTTTATTAACATGTTAGTCACATAAACATAAGAAAGTGATTCATTCTCATTAAAACCCCGCAAAGAATTAGTAAAATACATATAATACACTAACTTTTCGTCCGCGTTTTCGCTTGCGTGGACGATTCGTTTTTTTTAATTTCGAGCTAAGAAAATATATGGAACAAATGCGATATCTCTCGAAATACTATCACTACTATAAAAATATTTTTCCCTTACCAATTTATTCACGGTTCTTCACCCCCTTAGGTGTTTAATTTTGGAAAATGCTTAAATACGTGTATAATTAATTGTGTTGAAGAGTATTAACCAAGTTTTAAGTAAAAATTTACAAAATACTTTTCCCATATAAATTTAGCCACCACTTTTCACTCCATTATGGGTTGAATCTCAGAATATGCTGAAATACGTTTTTCATCATTTGTGTATTATTAACCGCATAACATATTGTAGTCGGAAAATCTATATATTGAGATTACATCCCAAAATATTTTCCTAATGTATATATTCACTTGCATATTTAAAAATAAAACAGTGTCTGAAGAACTGATATGCAGAAGCTATTTTAACCATTTTTTTAAAAAACTTTCTCGACCTTACACTATTAAACAGATTTAAAATATGAGTGATTCCACTGAACATTATTATGATTAATAATTACTAGGTTTATGGTGTCCTCTATTATTAATTATATCATTTGACTATACCACTTAACTGTTGCTTGTCACCCATAAAATAGTGTTAACCACATCTGATCTAAAGTAAGAAATCATTTATTTTTAATATAAGTTGAAAATAAAATTTATCATTTATTTTTTATTGAATTAGCTTTCTTTCACTTATAATACCGTCTAATCGTCATATCTTAATTCATAATCTTTGCTTCAAAATTAATCAGGTGCGTATTTAAACAGGTATTAATGTCATTTATATTGTATTTACTTTCTCTTTATTTACGTTTTAAACAGTATTCATATTTCATTATTTGATTATCGCATGTGTTAATATTTACTATACTCTCATATAAACTGAACTAACTGCACCTATTTTTTTTCGTTTCAGGTAAGAAAGTGTTGAAAATATTTTCAATCACAATGGATCATAACTGGTAAGCCGATATCAACTTAATACTATTTATATATGACGTGATAACAGCGCATGCACGTATCAGAAGTGCAATTCTAAGTATAATTTTATAATATCGTAAAGTTAACTTTTGGTTACCTCTACAAAATTTGAAATAGAATATTGGATTTTCCAAATATATCGGACAAGGGATTGGTACACACCAACGAAGTTAACGTTTAAATTCTGTAATACTACTGCGGGTAGAGAATTATGAAAACTTATAAATGAGGGTGGAATCCGACACGTTAGGTGTATATATTGTGTATTCTTAATATTTGATTCATTTTATTTACCTCTTTAATTTAACACAATTAAACTTATTCATTTGGCATCGCAACATTATTAAATTAATATCGCAACTCTCCTCGTGACATTTTAACAATGTGTCATTCTGTGTATAATTTATTTTGTAAAATTTAGTTAGGAAATTATTATTGCATATAGTATACGTATTTAATACAGCTGTATGAAAAAGATGTTAAAGGATATATACTACGCATGTCACTAATGACATAAATAAGTGTTTTTTTCATTTTAACGATTTTACTCTAGTCGTTATCCAAATAATTTAATCAAATTGCCCTCGAATTTGTATTTATCAGACGAAACTTTCTACCTTTTGATTAAAAAGTATGATGAAATTTTTTTTAATAAATTGTTAAAAAAAAATTTGATTAAAACGACGATTTGTAGTTAAACACTTAATATATAAAATGGGTTATATATGGTAAACTCCATATAAGGAAAATGTTTCACATTTACATTTATTTTATATTATACTATTTTTAAACTTATGTATAGTGAAATTAATAGCCAAATACATTTTTAGTTATATACCTTGATTATACAATGTTTGAGAAGCGGCATATACAGTAAACCGTTACGAAAATATTCCTCTTACAAAAGTTACAAATATAATTTCTGTCAACTGTAAAGCCAAAGTTAAAATGCTCACTCAGCGTTATTTCGTACCTGCAAGTTACACACTCGCGAGGCGGAGCATTTAATTTAAGTAGAGTAATGGAGCCCTGTATTATTAATGAAATGTATTGAGTTATCACAATGAGTCAGCAGACTTTAATAAGATGACGTTGCAAAGTTTTATAAAGAATAAATTTACAGTTTAATTTGGAAAGATTTCATTTAAGACCGAATCCGTGGCTATTAGCGACTGCAATGTTTGCATAATTGCGTGGCCATGGCATTTACCAAAAAATACGTAGAATGAGATATTCATCCAACTACTTCAAAATAAAAAAAAATAAATCATAATTTATTATTCATTCATATCTGCATTGAAATATATATATATATATAAACTTGACTGACGAACATACGTATAAATTCCGTACTAAATATAACGATATTAAATTATTCTGGTTTTCTACTGCGGAAAAACTGTAGAATTATGATAAGTAGTATTTCTTGTTATTAATAGCAGTAACGTGAAAACAGTTAGTTGTTTGTATTCACGCCAAAATAAGCTTCTTTATAAATTAAATTACGAATGGAGATTACCTCTTTCTACGTAAATTAACAATTCAGCAGCAAACGATAATTGAATTCGAAGCGACTTAACGCAGACTGCTTGCATTCTAATTGCGTCGCTTTAATTTTATTCAGACATTTCACTTAACTGTGAAGCTTGTCTCTGACATTACAGTTATTTGAAATAGTTCTTAGTTTACTAATCTAGTTAGATCTAAGCTTAGTTAGCTGTATACTTAATAATTTAAGTCCATAGCTGTAAACTATATATTTTACGTCGAAAAAAAACAGTGTTTTAGGAAGTATAGCATTACATTTACATAGTGTGTGGTAACGTTGAACATATGACAGCGAAAGGCTCTTTAAGAAATCAATATTACTAACAACTTAATAAATGAAGAGATACGTGAAAGACTGTCTTTAAAATTTGTTTTTGGCTATTGATCCCTTTTAATGATGTTTTTCTGTTTACAGAGAATATAACAACCATCTATGTTTATTTACAGAAATTAAATAAGATGTCTTGTAATTTTGTATCTTTCTCAACTTTATAGATAATGGCAAAATATTTGTCTTCTCATTTTTATAATCTTTTAAATCGTCTATATTTATGTACGACCTGATCACCAATAATCGTAGTTTTTAGGCCGTAAAATGAAGAAGTAAACTTATTTATATACGGAGTAAAACTAGAATATGTATTTGTATTCAGAAATGCGTCATATATTGCACAGGGTAATAACAATCTCAAAGAATTTGGTTGCACAAAATTCGATATATATTATTTTGGATAATTATGCATGTCGCCAATGACGTGGTAATTCAATAACTACTCTCTCGTACTATAATATACTTCTAACTCTCTTAGTTACGTTTTAGCACTTAAATGTATTATTATAATACTTGCCGAATTTCAACGCAATATACTAAAATTTTTTAAAATTAAATTTAGTAAAATAATGTTTGTAAGAACACGAGTTACATTTTAGCTTATAAATATCTTCTAATAAAATTTACCACACCTTGAAGCAATTTCTTAAACCCTATAAAATATTAACGAAAACTTCGAAATAGAGTTACGTAAAGAAATATAAATAAAAATGTGAAAATGATCACTCAATAATATCGCATATGGCAGCTAATTATTACCCTCCTCAGTAGAGAAATTTATCATAATTATATGAAATATGTTATTGAAACATAAAAAGTTTCTAATGGTTACTTATAAAATACACATAAATCGTCAAAACAATGTTATAATGTTAACATAACAGAAATGTTAAAATTATTTTGATATTACATTTATCGTCACCGTACTTAACTTAATTTAGTGAATAAAATTAACTTGTTATACATATGAAGGTCTATTAGCTACTTTTAAAGCTATTGCTTACACTGTAAAGGACGTACACGTGTAGCTAAAATGGGGTAAAATGTTTACTTTCACATATTTCCTGACATGAAACTGTATTTGAATTATTTCGGGGTAGTTTAAATATAATTAAGTTTTTTATTTAGTTTTAATGGATACGAAATATCAGTTTACTTTGCTGTGATAACCATAACTATTTTAATTGGGATTAATTAACTTTTAATTTTGAAGTCAATACCACATTGAGAATATTTATAAAACCAAGTTTATTTTTAACTATCCGTATAAATTTGATATTTCCAAATAATATTATCACAATAAAATATTTATGCATACTATATTTTCAACAGAAAAATATCATTTCAAATTTGTTTTCCGGTATAAAATTCACGAACAACTTTTAATCCAAAAAACTCATTTCAGCCGATTTTAAGTCTGATATATTTGACGCCAAAACATAAGGATTACTTACGCTCGTACAAACAAAACTAAACTTTTATAATTAGTGTCTAGTTACCACAATTCCCCCAACTATACTTCGAAATATTTTATAATGTTCTCTTATTTCAATATTCTGATGAAAACACAGAAAATGACGGAAACGCAAAACTGCTGAAATAAAATATTTTTCGTTGTGTGTTGCGATAAAGTCGCATTTAATTTAGCTGAGATAGTTTCAAGAAAACTGAGATCAAGTTTCTTTTTTCATTTGTTTTTATAACTAAATAAAAATAATTTACGATTTTATTTCTCGTAGATTTTACTTAATAATAATTTTCTTCTAATAATGTTAAGTCGTCATTTTCATTAAATCGCTCTTTTTTAAGATTTATGAATTATGGTTAATTTTTCATTTTACATCTTTTATTTACCTATAGTTTATATTTGCACTTAATAGGTACCTATATCATTCAGTTTACTTGATTCGTTTACAGTAAATGAAATGCAAAAAATCAGTTTTATAATAGCATTACTTTTTTAGCATCACAAGTTTCAGTTTTTTGTTGAATTATCTAATTATTAAAAATATTTGGAGATTTGTCAATTTGGAGATTTGTAAGTTTATAAATAATAAATCGTTAGAATAAACATTCCTTACTTATATAAATATTCTAGGCCGGAAAAGTATAATTGGTGGTTTACAAATTAATGTAAACTACATTTATGGTAAATTGAGTGAACATATATTTCAACTTAAATTTTCAATTTCTTATACTTTGTTTTTTTATATAATACCAGAGATATCAAAACTGAATTGTCGACTGTTTGATCCGCAATTGCGCATAGATATGTACGCATATACTCCCATTATTCGTTTTATCAAATTTAATATCAAATTAATATAAAAAATAAATAATAATTAATATTCTCGATTTCATTAACCAAATTCTATCATCGTGGGAACATGATATGTCTTTCCATTTGTCTGTCGATCCGAAGGGTTATAATTTCTATACTAAATAAGATAGAAATTTACATATAACGTATAATTACTTGGTCTAAAACTAGAAATGATATTTAAAATTATGTTAGGGGACTTTCAAACATGTGTATGAATTGACAAAAATGTCTGCAGAAATAGAATAACGTTTAAAAACTTTTTAAATGCATGCAAATCTCATAATTATTTTGTTCTGAACAGTCAAGGCTTTAGACATTTTGAGACCCATTTTGTTGAATGGAATCCTAAAAAAGACATAATTAAATCGACCTGAACATTTTTCATACCGCTATTTCAATAAGCACTAAAGAGAGCTAAAACAAAGTATGACTTAGGTGTAATAAAACTAAAGTAGTTACATACACATTTGGAGAATTGGTGACGAGTTTTGGGGATATATTTGTAGCACAACGAATTTTTTAATAATTGTTTTTGTTTGTAGAATGGGGAATAAAAATTGGAGAAGCATTTGCGGCCATTTTTCTATTATAAAACGCCTTAGAAAATATTCTGTGGATACTTTGAACGTCAAATATTTGTATTTTCTATTTTTAATGTATTTGAATTGCTAATGACTATAGAATACAAAAATAAAAATGCCAGAAAAGTGTTATTAAATATAACTTGCATTAATCAACGACGATATGTAGGCGACCAAGTTATTTGTCTCACACCTATGAAGGATATAGTTACCAATATATGTACGCAGTGAAGAATAATATTAGTAAATTAGATTATAGAGTAGACTTAAATACTATATCTTGCCTACATGTAATCAATTTATAATTTGAAGTGCGAATTCTACTCGCACTAAAATATTATTTTATACGATGCATACAATTGCTACTAGTAACCAATAAAAACTAACAAATGAATTAGCATATTTACCTATAGTTATTAGCACAATAAATATAATCACGTCCCCAACGGAAAAGGTTAATGTTTTCACGCCTCTGCATGAGTGCCATCATTTCCGGAAAAGTTTATTATTATTTACGTTGAAAAATACTTCGGTAAATCTATTTTTACTTTGAGTTTTACCTAAATTTATCGTTTTTTGGCAAAACCCTCAATAAGAACTTACAATAGACTTACTAATGAGGCATGAAAAGGACATTGCTTGAATCGTTTGCTCAATTTTCGTTTCATTGAAATGTTTCTTTCCCTTACAAATTCTGTTTTCTTTAACGATATAATGGTTTCTGTTTATTATTGGTTACTAGAGAGAAATTTACCAATTTCTTGACCGTATATATTTCCTAAATATTTGATTTCACTTTAATTACGTAACTACTTTATGTAAGTAAAGTCCAATTAGTTGGGTTATTCCGATATTGCCTTAAGGTGTGGTGTGGTGTGTAAGATGTATTCAAAGGTAAGTTAGTGGATCAGCAAGAAACCTATAGGAGTATGTAAAAGGCTTACAAAATTTGAAGGGAGTATTCGCTAAGATACGATATTTTTATTTGATAGTGTTCAGCAGAATGAACAAAATGACAAGTTATCGGGCTTGGAATCCCGTTCCGTCCTTGAATTATGCTAATAAACATTTTTAAGCTGTGTCTTATATCCGCTCAAGAAAAAACTAATTAGATTGGAACAAAACTATTTACAAGTTATTCATGTTGGTCTATAGGTGATACTTATTGTTTTCAGATACAACCGAAAATCATTTCTGAAGGTAAAGATAAAAAACTGAAATATTTGCTTGCCAGTTATTAATGAATCACTATGATATAATAGCATTCACGTGAAATTTGAATCAGCTGCTAACAAACAAAGTCAGTCCGCTTTTTCTGATTTTGTTTGATAGCAGTTGACTTAGGTATCTGTGAAAGTTATACTTGTTTTTTTTCCTGATCGCTCGTTTGAATTATATTCCATAGAAGCACATAACATTATTATAGATATAATCGTATAAGTAGCATTTTTAGCCAAAAATATATATAATTCAATAGTGTATATGGGACTATTACTTGTCAAGTTATTAAATAAATGTCTATATTTAGTTAACAACGCAGTGAATTCATTTACGAAGACTTATTTATGCGTCTTTATATATACAGCAATACCTTGATTTACACGTCCCGTATTGCACGTGTTCGTTATACGGCGATTTTCAAAATTAGCACTAAACTGCCCCGCTTAACGCGGCCGTGATTGATTGGTCTATTTGAGCGCATATGGGATGATTGCATTAGCCGATGCGAACCCGTAGCTTTCCAGTTGTTGAAATTGAAATGTCAGTTGACTTATAAACTTGAAATAACAGTTTTATTCTTGTTTATTGCAATACATATTTGTCTTTGATTTAAGATTACACATACTATGTGTATGTCAGTGAACTATAAGAACCCATTATTGTCTACTTACTATGTCGCCACCAACTACAAAAAGGAGCGGAAGAGTTTGAGTTGGGAGGCTAAGTTAAAAGTTATTCAAAAAATGGAAAACAGAGAAAAAACTACAGTAGTCGGAGGACGGTTTGGGCTGTTAGAATTCACTGTACGTACAATTGTAAAGAAACGAGATAAAATTATACGTCCTAACGAATTTTCGACTTCTACTAATGCAACAAAACTTATTCGTTCAATACGGTTATTTAAGGAAAAACAGAGAAAATGCTAGCTGTCTGCGTTGGAGATGTAAAATAAAAAAAAAAACACGGCATTGAGTCAAGATCTAATATGCTCAAAAGCTAGTTCGATATATGAGAGTAAACTCTGATTGTCCGCGAGATCTAAAAGAGGAGGTGATGTTTTTACCGCCAAACACCATATATATTTTATAACCCATGGACCAAGAGTATTAACATCGCCGCACTTTTAGTCACTTGATTCTTGAAACAGATGGAGAAGGCGATATATGCTCGATTGGTAGAAATCGTAAAATGTTCTGAAGGGTATGCAAAACATTGCCGTAGCTGGGAATGAAATAAGTCTGAGCTGTATGTATGGAGTTTGGAGGAGTCTTTAGCCCGATATGGTAGAGGCACCCAGTAGACGCGTGAGAGTTCAAGATGCAACAAAACAGGCGATTGAAGACATCGTGGTTACGATAGAAGGTTCTGCACTTGTCAGTATTCCAGTCAAATACTTAAAAGAATTTGTTGTAACAGACAGCGCACTTTTAAGCAACGAAGTTTTGATGAAGATACAAAAAACTTTTGACGAAAATCAACAAGAACACACCGAGAGAGAATATCATCATCAAATGCACTGCAGGAAACGTTATCAAAGTCATATTCAGGTCTTGAGATTCTAGAAAATTCAGACAGTGACGTCGATCGTATCTTACATCTTCGGCAATCAGTACAAAACGGTGTAATTGGTTACGAAAGAATTTTGCAAAAGCGCAAGCAAAAAGCAACTCAAAACTCCTTAGGTGGCTATTTCACGAAGAAAAATTCAAGTGATTAAATTTTTTTGACATTTCAATAAAAATATATTTGATATACATATTCATCTTGTTATTTGATTATACCCTGTTACACCGAATTTCGCTCAACGCGATTTTATCCGGAACGAAACCCTCGCGTAGAGCGCGAGGTATTACTGTGTGTATATACACACACACACACACATACACACACACAGATAATTCTTACATATATTGCAAGAAAAGTCTTAACCTTGCATGGCTTAGGAACGTAGTTTAAATATTTCATATATCGCTGCCATAAACAGAACTGAAACAAAATTCCAAAATGCAAACGTTTGAAATATCTTTACGTTTTCTATTATAAAAAAAGTCCTTAGTGATACTAATGAGCGTATTTTACGTACGAGCATTTGAAATTAATAAACTTCTAAATAAAATAAGATGTACTCGTATATAAGAAAATTATATTTTCAAATAAATGTGTTTCATCTAAAAGAATATTACAGTTGAATCAAAATTTGTATATAATTTTTGATATTGAATATATTTGGCGTTAATTTTGTCGAAATTCATTATTCACAATTAAATTAAACTACGTGATGTAGTATTATTTCTACTTTCTTAAATTTCTTTACAGCGACGTAGGTTTCGTTGTATTACAACATCTTTGCTAATATCCCACCTGAAGATGTTGTAATACAACGAAACCTAGGTCGTGGTATAGAAATTAAAGAAAGTAGAAATAATGCTACATCACGTAGTTTCATTTAAGTGTATATAATTTTAGCTTAACATTTGTAATGCTTCTCAAGACAACTGATTTTAAATTTGTTTTCGTATTAAATATAAAATTTGGAAACATTTTCTGACCAAAAAACTACCGGTGAACTTTCGATCTTTAAAGAATATTTCCACTTACAAGTGGGTTAATTGATTTTAGTAACACAGATATAATAATACATAAATATTTTTTTATAAATATGTATACCAGTGAAACGAGAAACTATAACGTAATGCAAGAGGTAATCCTGATATGCCTTTACTCGACGGTATCGAGGTTAGGGTTATCATCAGGGAAAATGGTAGCTAGAAGGTACCCTAATGGTTTCGCGTGTATTCCCGGTGTAACTACCATCGGATTTTTTAGGATGCTAAAACAAAGGGCCTCCTCAGGGAGTGCACACCCCTGTATACGTCACCCCAGGGATCAAAATTTCTTATCCGGGTCACAAAAGATCGAAAATCGGAGCGCCTTACTCTCTTAAGCTCTTTATTATAGTTACACTGGGCATATGATAAGACCACCCGGCGAACCTCAATTAATTCCCCCGACATTGCGTGAATATGGTAGCAACGTCTCTTCCTTTTGAAACCCTTAAGCAGGGATTCTAGAGTCTCGCTCCACCAAAGGTGATTCTTCTTCGGTAGGCCCGGATGAGATTTGCCCAATTTCCCCTCGGCGCTAATGAGAATCCTATTTGGAAATTCCACGGCCATGTCATGACACGAGACAAACTATACGTTGTGAAACTATACTGAAGTATCGAGCTCTCTGTGGAGAATTCGGAAAAATCAATTCCAGTGTGCTGTTTTTCACTCCAGATTCTGGTGTGGGGCGCTAGCGCGATAGAAAATAAAATTGCTGTATGTTCGTTAGAGAAAACATCCTGTTCGACCCTCCAGCTCCGCACATCTCCCGTAAGACCACTGGAAAGAAAAGTAATATCAATATTACTTTCACCCATGGGACCATAAAGTTGAGAGCATATCGGGTAGATTGCAGAGAAGGAGGCCGTTTTCGTGAATAAAATCTTCAAAGATTTGGCCTCTCAGATTACGATACCTCGAGAAAAAAAGACAAGATTGCGCGTTAGCGTCTGCACAGATAATCACCGGACTCCGGCCAATTGCTTGAAGAACTGTGTTGAGGTGCTTGCAAAAATAATCGGTGGGCATAACTTGAACTGAACTTGAAACCTCGAAGTAAACTTGAATTATCGCGAAATGCCAAATGAACTGATTTTTGCAGGGTCATAAACTCTCTTATGTGTCGCCAGGTGATCAGTTTGTGCTACAGGTTGTCACGCTAGGAGTTCTGAACTTGCGGCCGCCCGAACGACGCTTTGGTTACTCTATATACACGTACTTATATATTCATATATATATATATATATATATATATATATATATATATATATATATATATATATATATATATATATATATACATATATATACATACATATTTTTCAATATAATGCAAACACTGACCAATCTTCAGAATAGATAGTTTTAGAGCAAAATATTAAATTGTCGCCAATAATTCATCGTGATAATATCAAAATATTTTTTGTTATTCGGTTGACTACATGTTTTTTTTAATACATCATATCGAAAAGCTTTTATTAAAAGAACATTTTCTTCAAAACTATAAAGTATGACATGAACAAATTTAAAATTCTGGAAATGTTACGTTATACTTAAAAATATGCAACTTCTGACTCAAAGTAAATGAAGATAATTTAGAATATTAACTTCTAATGTAATTGAGTTTTTACGTACAATTCAATTACATACACAAAGTGATTCGAAGCATGAATTTATAAGTGAGATATGGACATATAATGCTTATGCGTACGTCGGAACACACATAAAGAGGGACCTATTGGGTTCCAATAATTTATGTTGAAATTAATTAGGTTGTCAATATATTTATGTTGAAAATGTCAATGAAAATTGATTAAACTTATTTCCTTTTGAAAATCTAAAGAAATGTTGCGATCCAGAATTTTCTCATAATTTTCAAAACCACATTTAAAAATATAAGATATTACGTTGCCCATGCATTGGAAATTTAAAATTATAACAATTGTGCATAAAATGAATGAATGTTAATTTTATTTTAAAATAATTTCTAATAACTAATACCGCCCTCGATCTCTCTTGCACACCGCAAGAGAGACATTTCACCTTCATTCAACATGGGTGACATTTATTGTTTTGCCACATTATTTGAGATTCCCATGAAGAAACATGTAACAGGTTCAAAACTGTAGAAACCGTGAGATTAAGGCACATGGATGGACGAAATTATATAGGTTAAACAGGAACTTACTGAACCATGAAAATAAAAAAGGTTTTGATTATAATTTACAGGTATTACATAGCACATATATAACGTATTAAAAATGTTTAATAATGTACTTACTTATTCTAGAAATAAATCCAGTTCCAAAAATAAAATAGACTATATCAAAAAAATGTTATATAGTCTATTTTATTTCTGAACTATCTTTTTGTAATTTTAAACATTTTTGTCTAAACTTTCTCAAACTCCATCCATTGTACTCAGTAAATGACGTAAACCTAATATATTTTTCTTCTTTATGATCGATCTCTCAGTAATATAAAAGTTGTTTATTTAAGTTTCAGTAAAGGAAATTATCATTACTGATTTCAAAATTTCATGATTACTTTCACTTTTTTAAGTTTATCTCGCTAGGTTTTAATATCTACATCATTGCACTGTTATTTGACGAAACAGAGCAGTAATCGTTCGGTTGTAACAAGCTAACGAAATTAACAAGTAGGACCTTGTTTTTATTGTTAAACGGTTAAGATGAGTAGAATTTGCACTCCAATGGTTTCGTACACATTTAAGTACATGTATAGATATAAACATTTAAGATACAAACTTTCATAGTTTTATAGTCACTCTGGGTACATAATGTCACCGTAAAACTATCTGCATATAATGTTTTTTTTCATAATATAATTAAACAATATAATGTAGGTGGAAATAATC
The DNA here is from genome assembly GCA_039881145.1 of Druceiella hillmani. NCBI lineage: Eukaryota > Metazoa > Arthropoda > Insecta > Lepidoptera > Hepialidae > Druceiella > Druceiella hillmani. The sequence continues at coordinate 10,608,796 of JAYKKI010000022.1, read as the reverse complement.
GTAGGTGGAAAAACATTACTCAAGTATATTTCGGTTTTACTACTACTAAATTTTTAACTTATGGTTCAGATCTTGTTAGTATTTTTTTATTTAAATTTAGAAAAGGTAATTGTATCCATCTACTACTCTTAACAAAGACCTATAATAAAATGGTTTTGAAAATGAAAATTTTTATGATCCATCAAATTATTGTTTCTGGATAAAAGAAAAATTAAGATATAAGTTTTTATTTTCTATTTGATAGTCCTTTTTAACAATACATAACGTGCTTATGCAGAAAAAAATTATTTTGTTCAGCCGTCTTTCGGTCTCCTTTGTTGAGCACCGGGAACCCATCGAATTATAATTGTAAGTCATTCGACCAAGGAACTGACACATTATGTGTATTTTTTTGGGTTGCTGGTAATTAATTTCAAGTTCTTGTCGTATTTCGTTCGTCATTCAGACTTTTGGGTCATCAAAAATAAGTAGATAGTAACAAAGCAGTCGTAACGTAAGAGCATTAGTAAACATGTATTGTTAAAATATATGTTTACACACAGATTAATTATTGCTCAATATTTCATACACTGATAGCAGAATTGACATTTATTTATACTAAAAATATGACAAGATTAAGAGTAAATAAATACTTGCACAATTAATTAACATGAATGAAATAAATGAAGAAATAAAATATGGTAATTTTGAAAAGTGATACTTAAAAATAAAATTGAAACACATTTTATCCTCACAACTGGCTTATTAAATTTTCTAAGGACCTAAAAGTACACTAATTTTAAACTTTTAAAATCTGATTTTCACTTATTAAAATAATAAACAACTTATAAAAATAAATTGTCGTTGTTGCATCAAAAGTCATATATATATAATATATATATATATATATATATATATATATATATATATATATATATTTATATAAATATATACATATATATATATATATATGTAAATGTTAAGTAAGTAAATGATAGGTCATATATAATTCAAATTATCTTGCTTGGTATAAAAACATAGATGCTAAAAGCACCTTTTTAAATTCGAAGCCGGTATGAAAATATTCCTTATTTTAGCATTAATTTTTTTAGAGAAAGTATTCGAAATATTTCTATTCAAAAGTCATTAGAAAAATCCTTAAATAACAAATCTACAAAATGGTCTTCATGAAATGACTTCTAGATTCTAGATCTAATAAGATTATATGAGAGAAAATCGAATAATACCCCAAATTATTATCAACAAAAATTTTCAGAATTCTTGCACAATGATATCCAGGATAATATAATCATATTTGTGGTGAAATTATGAAATAATTATAATAATTAAGTTATCATATAAACAATTTATGGTTGTCCATTATTTTCCCTTTACGTGTATTCGAACTCTAATGAAATTTTGAAAATATCAAAGTGGAAAAATCTTTAACATTTAAAATAAAAGCATAGTGTAAATTTTTCATTCCTGGCAAAGTTCCAGTCCCTAAAAAAAATGCATTATAAGTTTAATGAATGTAGTACAAACTAATATTAATAAATTTGTCAAAATCTGAACTGAATATGAATAAAAACTCTACTGAATTAATTAATCGTTTTCATTTAATCGTTTTCTAAATTTTATGAAAATATAATAAAGACTTTTTCCAATTTAATAATTAATCATAATTATTATTTAATTGATGGTTGACATTACTTCAAAAAACTTTGGCACGAGGACTGAAAACAATATTCAGTGTCGCTTTGATGCGGGAGGAAAAATATGTTAAAAATATGCCGGAGCTCATTTTTCTAAAACTATTGTTAAAAGCTACCAGAGACCATGTTTTAATTAATTAAAGTGGAATTAATAAGCAACATTATTCATCCACATAAGATTCATTTATTTACAGTAATGGATGTGGGCTTTCGTCCCTGGTCAGTCGGAATTTTTGCATACAATTTCATTAATATTTATGATACTTTGAACTGGCGTCGACCTCGTGTCAATTTTAATTTAAAATACTGTTTTGAGATTTTACTAGTTTTATAAGAGAAAAATAATTAAAAGTGGTTATAATAAACACAACTAATGTAATAATGAACACGTCATTATTAATTTCTACGTCAAATCAATTAATGAACGGAAACATATTTGTAGTAGTCATATACCCATCATATTGACATAGTTATTTGCAGTAAATAACTTAAATCATTAAGTCTATCCACTATTCCATTTTATCTGATACTATCCAATTTACTATTAAATCTGATCTATAGAATAAACTCTAATAGTGAATGAGGAGTGAAAGAAATAAACATTAACAAATTGAAGGATTAATTCTGGGAATGTATTTAGAGCAATGTAGCAAAGATGAAATTGTAAAAAAATATATTTGACGATTTTTTTATTATATTTTAATAAGTAAAATAAAAATTAGATTGGCTTTAGTAGTTAATTTTATAATTTTAATATTTGCTTATATTTTAACATTCATTGTGAAATATTTACTAAATTCCAATTGTGATTAATCTCCAATGTGAAACAGTTCAAATTAATTTCAATAAATGTTTTGGTTCTCCTTTTAACATTTAAATTTACAAAAAGGTTCAAATTGTCTATGAAAACATTTTTAACCGATACTTTTGAACTGTTATTTTAAAATATTTTTCTACTGAAGGTAAATAAATATACTGAAGATAAATGTACTTAATTTAATTCAATGAAGGTTTAATTTAATATCGATAATTATTCTTGTATTTTCCCAGTAGTCAAAAATTTTGTAAACTAAACTTAACTCTTAACATTTTTTTTTAATTAATATGAAAATGTTTATATCGATGTACAATCTTTGATATTATTAGATATCTGTTTCTATTATCGTCAATAAAATTTAGAAAAAAAATTAAGGTATCAAGAAACAAGATTAGACTTTAACAAAAATACGCGCTTCGTCGACTATATCTCCCATTAGGTTTCAATTTGATTTTACATACTTTGATTTCCCAAAAACTTTTAATCGTCTCGATAATTAAATCGTATATAAACAATTCGCCGAAAAGTGTTGATCTTTTTTAAATAATAAATTATTTTTGTGGAGTTATCTATAATACTAAATCCGTTTCATCAGCTGCTTTTCCTTACGTTTTTCTATCTTTTATTCAGTTAAAAATTAAGTTAAGAACCGATGCCTTAGAATAAAGTGAATTGATATTTTTTTTAAGAAATGAACCTTATATTCCTTTGTCGAGCTACTTGAAAATTTATCATTTCATCAAACAATATCATTAAATTTTATTGTGTTGTTTTTAGAATAATAAACTTACATAATAAAATAATATTTTAAATATTGCTTGGAAACCTATCCGTGCATTTCTTTTAATTCCAATTCGTCCATCATCTAAGCATAATCAGGTATTCAATAATATAACATTTTGATCCTTTATGCTAATAATAGATAGTGGTTAAAACTAATTATCTTTAAACCAATCTGTTGTACTTTTTCCTTGGTATATGCATGACGGTAATTTATTAAAAGGGAAGTTCTCTTAAAGAACACAAAAAATCGGTATGTTTATTTATATCATGGAAACATAACATAAGGAAGAAATTAGCCAAACAGGTAACTTAAAAGCCATTTGAAGAATATTGCGAAATATATAAAGTAACTTGAATTATCACACAGACACAATAGACACATGACAGTGAATAAAAAGTAATTGGCCGTCGACTTTTTCGTATATCAGCAAGCTTACTAAACCTGTTGCTTATAATTAATCGTCCTTACATTAAAATATTCCAATGTCATCGAGTGAAATCTACGGTGTTAACGCACGTCGCGTCTTAGAGCTTTGGATACAGTTATTCCGCTGAAAAGTCACGTTAAGAAGCAAAATTTAAGCAACGTGTTTCATTTACAAACATATTTGGAAATATAGCGCTGATGCTTACACAAGTTCGCTCGTTGCTCGTTGGGGCTTACGAAATGAAAATCTCAACATCTATTAAATCAATACTACTAAAGATGCTTATTGATTAACTTCAAACAATTTAACGAATTGATACGGCTTCCGATCCGACCAGAAGTTCATTTATTAATTAATACATTTTCGAAGGAGTCTGTTGTAATTGTAAAGCACTTCTTAAATAGGCTTATCCTTGATTCATTAGGATAGGTTTTAGAGTTTGTTGTTGCTAAGATGTTCAACAATAACAATGTAGAACCATTTTGAAATTAAAGAAATATATTTTCATTGTCTCGTACTGGATGTAATTCAATTATACGAAGATTAGTCAAATAGCTTTAATGTATCTGATGTGAATAAAAATTCAATGATCGATAAATATATAAATAAATATATATATATATATATATATATATATATATATATACATATATATTAATTTAATATATATATATATATGCTTCTAACAGATTAACGTGTCTGAACAGTATTTTATATACATTTATTTAAAGACACTTAAATAAAACTGCTTAATATGATTAAATACGATACAATTACTGCCACAATTGCGAAATATATAAACTTAAATTCTTGTTAAAAATAGTAAAATAACAAAAATGCAATTACATTGTGAACTTTCGCTGTGGACGTGTGTTTTCTATAGGAATCAAATATTCAGAAGTCATAACAGTTTGAAAATACGACTTGATTACAATTTATTTTCCATTTGTGCATCTCTATTTAGGAAATAAATATTCTGACGACTAAAAGTCAACTTTTAAACGAAGAGATTAAGATACAATCCTTCAACATATATACATTGAATAAAGCTGTAGAATTGACATATCTGTACATCGAAGGTACTGAGGAAAAAATGATTTAGGGGCCCATATTAAAAGTAATAAAACAGAATTTTATTATTTCCAGAATTTTTGCCTGTTTATTTGTTCATGTGTTTTTTGCGCACGTATCATGTTGAAACTGCTATCCCATTTCAAATAAAGTTGTTTGAAGACTGTACTAGTTCACTTTAAGTTGATTAGTTTTTATTCCATCGAAGTCAGTTCAACCAATCGGAACATACACGAATTTAATATTTTCAAGTATAAAAACAGCAACAATTGAGTCCTGCTACTCGATGCTCAAAAGTATGTCTATGCCACTGTATGGCGTGTGTCTATTTTGAATCGTGCAAAGAAATTTTCACCCCGGACGCACATTAGCAATATGGACATGGCTAGATATTGCGGATTGGCGTAATGGACATGGAAGTGTGGACTGGCATTGGAGAGGTAGATGGAAATGGGGAGTAATATATAGGTATGTATATAGGTAGCAAAAGATTTCCAGAATAAATCTGTGTAAACGAGAAGTACATACACTTTACGAGAATGCAATGCATGTTTCTTTTGTGTTGTCAGAAAAAAAATAAAAAGCCAATAAAAATCCAATTTTAATAAACCACGATTAGCATATACTTGTAACGACTTAATCTTCAAAGAATAGAAATTCTCATAATTTATTTGAAACATTATTGTGATAATATTGACTTACATAAAGTAACCAGTTACGAAAAGTAACCAGTTGTAACTAATTTAAATTTATAATTATATGTGATTCATATGTATCATACATATGGAAGATCCATACCAAATTCTATAAAACACAAAAAAAATACACACTAAAAAGTATTTAGGAAATTTAAGTGCTAATAAATTTTCCATACTCGTTCAACAATAATTGTTAGGAATGGGCGAATAAACCTGTTAGAGTTATTAACGTAAATTTTTCATCAAAAGATGCCCGTAAATATAATTTTAGTCAAATGATTCAAAATTAGAAGCAACGCGATTCACTGAACAAAATGAAATTTTACTTCACAATAGCAGACTTGTTTATTATTAAGTTATAAAACATTTGCTTTGATCTTCTCGTAGGGACGATGGAAACATTGTATTTAATGAGATTGGATAAAATCAAATAATCCAATAATTAAGGTTTTAACTATCGACCGCATATTATAAGATACTAATTTTAAATGTGCATCTTGTTTAATAAATTTTAGGTAGATCTTCATAACATATTTTTATATTTTAGTATAGTTATAGTTTTGACTAGTTTTCTAGTTCGCGAATAATTTGTTTGAAAATTATTTATTATCCAAAGAGTGTCGAGATGAGTTATGAATTGAAATCTATTCATTTTTATGAAAGTTATTTAAAGCGATTTTGAAAAAATGAACGTATATGTTTTTAAAAAATTCTAAATATGTACTTACCGTCTTATTCTGAAGACCTATATATACCTAAATAAACCAAATTGTTTTGTTTTCAATGATAACTGTCGACACTCTAAGTAACTAATTTCGTTAATCGATCGGCATAGTCCTAATATGAATTGATTAATTAATTAAAGTAATTAATATTATTTTGCCAACTTTTTCAGATTGGATTTAAATGATTGATGATAAGTTTAATTTAGAATCCCAAATAAATGATAACGGTCCTCGTGTTTCCCAATAAAATATGTTCTCAAGAATATCATCAAACTCTTTAAAATCTGTCAAAAGTAAAATCCATATTTATCAATAATTGACATTGCCTTGGTCTGACTAGAGAAGTGGGTACAATACTTAACTTATTGGAGATCTCTCTAAAAAATTGAGACGCCATCGATATGTCTGTATCTCATTTTCTTTTAGCTCTCGGCTATATTTTTTTTATCATGGATACTCAAACACCCAAAAAGTGAAGGTATGTGAACTAACTAGATAATTCAAGCTATCTTAGAAGCAGATTTAATTACTTGTCTCTATCACCTGAGACTATACACTGAAAACCTGCTCAGATTTTTTGCTGTCCAAAACCCAAAAAAAATTAATTTTGAAATAAAAAATTATATAAAATATTTTTTATGTCTAATTGTCCTTAATTTAATATTCCAATTTTCTTTTCTGCATCCTAGTCGTATTAACATATGTAACATTTTTTTTATTTAAATTTTAGTCACAGATATTGTGGAAGATAAATTATTAAAAAAGAAACCATTTAATTTAGTTATTTCTAGAAGCAGAATTTAAGGTATTAATTTTGGTAGGTAAAATTAGATATGTGTTGTTAAAGCAGTTGGTAATGTTAATATTAATTCATATACTATACAAAAATCCGTGCTTTTCAATTAATTAAACTAACTGATTTCAATCTCATTTTCAATGAATATAAATATTCCACAAAAGGTCGAATTGAGTATTGAAGCGGTCTTGGACTAATTCTGATAAATTAAGTTATTCGAAAATGGTTTTCTAATTAAGGTTAATGTATTGGCTTTCCATGTAACCGTAGCTTCACTGAGGGTTTTAATGTGTAAAGCCTACGTCCATTGGGATAGCTTAATGAACTTGATGAAGGTTTAATCCCTTGGCTGATTGAGCGTGTTATAAAGGAAATGAAGCTAAACTTATTCTGTTGGACATTTTATCTGCTGTTAATCTTTTAATATGTCGTCACCGTGATATGTTGGGTTGATCATAAGGGCGTACGGCTTTCGACGGCTTGGCACATCGCTGGGATTCGGGTTCAAATCTCGGCAGCTCATCCCTTTCATAGCAATAAATCGACCATATGTATTGATTGTGTACATTAAAGAACTTAAAGAAATAATATTTAAAAAATTTACTTCTATCATAATCCTTCATATTAGTTTTTGTGAATTTTAAAAATTATATTTCGAAGGTTTTAGCATCTATACACAATTTTTTAAACACAACGCTGACAATTTTTATATGTGGGATATAATACATTTGTTGAATCACAATCCGTAATCCTGCTATTTATTTAAAATAATATTAGCGAATAAGAAAATGGTTGCAATAAATTAACAATAAAATATTCATTGTTTACATTCATACTGTCAATGTCAAACACATAATTATCTGCAGCCAAACAGTCGCACAGAGTACAGATTGTCGCCAAAGAATTTTAAAACGTCGGATCGACTGAATGAGTTTTGAGCTGTAAATTTTGTATGATTTCAAATGTTCGTTTTTCCATCGTCTGTGGAAAGTATTTCAAGGCAAAAAAGCCTTTATATTGTATTTTGTGTAATAGATATCTTTATTTTATATATTAATGAAATAAAGCTTGCTTAATATACATAAATTGCCAAAGGAAAATTTTGTAGCAGCAATCTAAATTGACTTACTCTCGTCTGCGTTTAGTATTTTCGACAAAGCAAGTAGGTAAATATATTACGGTAAAATTTAAAGTCCTGGACGACCACTAGTAGACATTAATTATTGATGAAAAATTAAATTATGGACGATTTAAATAATCAATCTTATATATTTATTACATTTCTTTTGTTAGTAAATGTTTGTTAGGGAAATTATGTTTTCTTTAAAAAAAGATATATATATATATATATATATATATATATATATATGTATATATATATATATATATATATAAGCACATATATTATTTCAATAAATTTAAATTATTTTTAAATCAAAAAATGTTGATTGTTTAAGTGAATATTTTAACCGTATTTTCGAAGAATTTTCAACATTTAGGAAATAAATTATTTTAAAACGATTGTCTAATTTAGGTTAAAATTTTGTTTTTCGATCTAACTCTCTTCTGATTGAAACTTATGCATATATTTAACACATTAGCATAATATAAAAGTAATGAATACTTAAAGAATATATTTAACACCTTAGCATCATATAAAAGTAATGAAATTCAGTTTAAATGCTTTTAAATGATTTTTAAAAATGGTACCTAACTAAATTTTATTTAGGAAGTGGTACAATAATTAAAAACAGATAAAAATATGAAACTTTCCATGTGTTCCGATTGATTATTTCGTAATAGCCATGATTTAAAAAATATATACTCGCACAAAGGAAGATGTTTTGAAATGTCTAATGTAACATTTTGAATAACAAGTAAGCATATAAAAAATGCGAGTAAATAGAGCTTTAATGTAATAAAAATTCGTCAAAAGAAAAAACGCGAGCTTTAGCCCACATAGGCAAGTCCATTAAGCGTGTCGCTTGTAATTGACCGTTATGATACTAAAATATTCTCTTGTCACTGTGAAGGTTCTTTATCTTAAATCAAGTTGGGTGCTAAGGCTTTCGTGAAAAATATTTACTGGGAAGTAACTAGGCAGGTCGAGGGTGGAACCCAAAGTACTAAAATTAGCTCTTTCAAATATGTGTGGAAATATAATGTAAATTGTATGTAAGAATGTAATTAAGCATGTTAAACGAAAACGGTTTTTTAATTAAGGTAATAGTATATGGGTCAAGTGTAGTTATTGGTATGTTCATGTTGCATTACAACATGTGAAGTTTGTGTCCAATGGGGTAAACTAACGAACTTGGGATAAAATTTACGGAATAATTTAAACGTGAAGCAAACTAATAATTACATTCGGTAAATAAAGAAAACGACATAATTTTAGAAACTAAAATGGCAAAGTCAGAAAATTAATATTCATACAAGATTTGTAATTTAGGGGAAGAACTTGGACACTTAAAATTTATTGCGCTTAATAGTTCGATGACATGTCCAAACATTTTACATGCTATAAACTTACTCAAGGTGATAAAATTTATAAACTTTTTATAGAAATTACAGATATAATGAAAACAAAAGGGTTTTACAAACAAAATTGACAATTAAAGTTTTAAATATGTCAGTGAGAATATACTGATTGTTCGCTTTCAGATTGTTCATTATAAACTGGGTTTGTAAACGAAGTGTAAGCTCTTCTAGTTCATTGTTGATTTGTTAAAGTTAAACTTGAAATTTTCATTTTTAGAAAAACGTTTATAAATGTTAAAATTTGGCTATTGTTTTCTTATCTCTAATATAAATTTTGTGGTAAGTAATGAATAAAATTATTTATTCAATTGATTTGAATAGAATACACAAAGTTTATTTCCTTTTTCGAGGAGTTTCCATTGTTTATTGTTTTATTTAATGTTAAAATTTGGCTATTGTTTTCTTATCTCTAATATAAATTTTGTGGTAAGTAATGAATAAAATTATTTGTTTAATTGATTCAAATAGAATACACAAAGTTTATTTGCTTTTTCGAGGAGTTTCCATTGTTTATTGTTTTATTTAATGCAGTTAGCTAAGTGAGAAGTGGGCTTGCCCTACTAAAGTTCCATACTTACATTGCATTTACGTACAAGTGAGACTATACGTTTCTTTATACTGGATTATTTATTTGTGATATTAAAATGTAATATTGGTTTTTATAATACATTACAATTTGGACATATTTTTGAACGACAGATAATGCAAATACAAGTAATAAATTTAATGAAAATACAAAGTCACACATAAAGTCACACGTGAATATCTCTTTTGTTATTTTCACGTTATGTAACATTATATATAAAAATTAGATTTAAAATGTAGTTTTGAAAATAGTTAACACACGAGTAGGTTAGTATCAACTGTTATCTAATGATTTACTTTTTCCTGTTTATCCAAATTTCAAGGTCCACACTTGCGATTTATAAAACGGAAAACTTTTAATAGAGAAAGGATATTTTTGTAAAAATTAGATTTAAAATGTAGTTTTGAAAATAGTTAACACACGCGTAGGTTAGTATCAACTGTTATCTAATGATTTACTTTTTCCTGTTCATCCAAATTTCAAGGTCCACACTTGCGATTTATAAAACGGAAAACTTTTAATAGAGAAAGGATATTTTTCTTTACATTAAATTAAAAATAAGCTATATTTAGTTCATAAATATGTTGGAATGTAGAAAAGTCGAATATCGTTTTTTGACTACGGACAACATTTTTACGTATAAGTCTATAATTGTAAGGTACGAAACAGTAAATCTAGCATATTCTCTTTGACTATTTGATTAAAAATTAGGTTTCATGTAAAACTCTTGTGGTAAACAAGTGTATTCAATATTAATATTAAAAATAAATATACAATGCCATTAAAAATGAACATAATTTTAGTCGTATATTTAAAATGTTGACCCAAAACGCTGCATTATTTTAGAACTAGTTTTAATGTAATTTTATGTTTATGTTCCATTTAGATGAAACACTCATATTTTACTGAGTAAACGATTTACTATATATATATATATATATATATATATATATATATATATATATATATATATATATATATATATATATATATATATATATATATATATATATATATATATATATATATATATATATATAATACATAAGTTACTTGTCAACGTAACCAAATGGGGGAATACATAGCAATTTTGTCGACCATTTCACGAGCTATTTAGCAAATGAGCAGCGCCATTGAGCATGTCGCTTCCAACTGAAGGTGATTGTAATAAAATATTAGACAATTTAATTCGTTAGACTGTGGAATCTTTATGTGTCACAAATGAAAAGTAAAATATATTCCGCCCAAAGTTCATGGAGAGCAATGACCGTAATTTTTCGGCGAGGGTGTTAGATATTTATATATTTTTTAAATGGCCTCGCATGTACAATTTTGTGTTGTAATGGCTAATTAGTTAAAATTAAAGTTATTTTGAGGTTTAATTTAAATTGGAATTTATATTTTTGTCCAGAAATACAAATTTTTTTTAGATTTCTTCAATCTTTTCAATTAAGTCGATTTTTTTTGTATTGTTTGATTTTTAAGTTTATATTGTTTTATAACAAAAAACAAATGGCCAACGTTTAAAAATATGTGAAATATTAGTTGCAACATTTATTTTGTTTTATGACTTAAGAACAATGACTCGATCAAAAAATCGCCCAAATGCCGGTTGCTTTATTTATAGAAAATAGGAACAATTTCCCTTTCTTCAATATCAGGGAGTTTAACGTGACAATAAATTGGAATAAAAACGAAAAATAGGTACCTTTATTATTAAATTAAATCTAACAAAAGTTTCATTCCGTAAAAACTGCATTTAAATTTTCTTTATTTAAATTAAAACTAAATCAGTCATTTAAGAAGATGGTCTGAGTATTATTTTGATTAACTTTTTCAACAAAAACAGTAAAATCTTTGAGATACGATCAAAAATACAGTAGATTACTAATTTAAAGAAAAAACCTGTTAAGCACGAATAGAATTAGCACTTCCGTGCAGTTTTAAGCAATTGTAAATATTTAAGGGCATATAGCATATCTCTTAAATTATTTGTATACATTAGTTTTTTAAAACGTAAATACATAAATTATCGTTAAAATTGCGGTGCATATTAATAAAATTATACGATAAAAACTCAATTCATAAATTTCATAAATTTAGGTAAAGTCGTTTCGGAAATAGGGGAGGGGTGTCCATATTATTCATTAAACCTCTGAAAACGTACAACCTATACTTTGAAAAAAATATTTATGAGACCTTGATAACTGTAACATAGTTATGAAGATCCTGAAGGTTAAAGTTATATAAGTAAGTACAATTTTTATACAATTTGGTGCTATTTCGTAGAATGGGGAAAACGTTGCTGATACTACGTTAAACGTAGAAAGAAAGCAAACTTTTACAAGGCATTGAATTGTGTTTTACTCCGTCGTTTTTCTTGAATAATTGAATCAGTGGAGACACAAAATATTATTCTGGACAATTGATTTGACTTTTCCTTCATTCCACAGTTTGTTTGCCTTACAAGATATGGATAATTTGTTTTAAGTTTTCGTACACGAAAACTTATGTTATTGTTTCGTCGGACAACGTTTTGTTTCCTTATAATTTCCCACTTAATTTGATTTTATTTCTAGATATATGTTATGTATGGAAATTGTTTACGTTACCTAAACAATTGTTCTGCAATATTTAGAATTTACTACAATTAATTATAATTAGTGTGGTCAATTTTATGTATCTATTTAATAAAGACCCTTTTCGCACGGTTCACATTTGGGATGTTTTGCGAAAGTGGACCATGTAATCTATAGAAATTGTAGCTAATAAGGTTGTGATTTGCGGTAATTTTACAACTTTTTTATTATCAAGTTATGCTCTGAAAACCATTTTGTGAAATGTTTCTTTTAATATTAACAAACAGTTCTACAATATATTGAAAATCACTTCTGAAATTAATATCCTTATATCAAATGTTAGTTTTATACAAATTTATGTAACGATGACCATTTCATAACTATATTTATTTATTTATATTGATGTATAAGAAAAAGTACATCTTGATTATTGGAAACTTAGCGGGATTTTTATTCATAAATTAAAAAAAATGTAATGTATGTGCCAATTGATAGGAATTAGAGTAACAACATCAAAATTTGTACAAAAAAACAAAGTATTAATTTAGTTTTAAACATAGGTAAGAACAACCGCTTTGTTCGTTTTTGAATAAATATCAAAGTGTTATATGCTTTTAATTGAAGCACTGACTGATGCTATTAACTGCAATTGACTTCATTGTATTTATTGTGTCGGTTTGTTTCTTACATCAGTATTTTTCATAAGTTCACAATCTGAAAAATCCTTATACTAGATGACATAACTATTCTGGAACACCTAGTTAACTGTTTATTATTTAGTAATAAAATAATATTACTACGTTTCAAACAATAAATGGAACAGGAGTCTGTTCGCAATTTTCATATACTAACAATGCTTTTGTTGATGGTATTAGTGAAATTAAAAGCTTGTATTTTATAAAAGGTTTTGTAACTCTGTGCACTGTTACAATTTAGAAACTATCACATTATATTAAATGTGAAGTCGTACTTTAGATATAATTTAAAAATTACTGCGCTGTATTAATAAAGTTTTAGGACAGAACGTTTTTGTGCGGGTAAACCCAAATATATTAAGTATTAAAAGCTATTATTTTTGGCTGTTATATATTTATAATTTTCATTATGTAATTTTAATTTTTCATTAATACTTATCATTATATTAGTTAATAAAGAGAAAAATTCCGGGTGTTTATATGGTTGGGCATAAAAAGCTTGTTTAATTGAAGTGAATGCATGACCCCATTGCTTCTATCATACCGATAGATAATAGAAGCCATAAGCAATGAAGCAAAAAGGATACGCAAATATTCGTTTAAAAGGTGTAGCTAAAGAAAAATAACTGTTATTGTAAGGGGTAGAAGCATTCGGGCTGTATTTTTAAGTTAAATTGTTTAACATTAGAATAAAGTATAACTTAATACATTGTGCAAATATACACCAAAGCCCAACGTTGTACATTGCAATTTATTATAGACTAGCTTTTCCCTCATCTTCCTTAACATAGACCTTCAAACAAATTATTAGATTTACTATAAAATCGGTATGCTTAAAACCACTTGTAAGAATTAAGTATATATTTTAAAGTAAGTGCGCTTTACATTGAAACTGGACATCATTATACATTTTTCCAGTCAGTTGATTACAATAAAAACATAACCTAGATGCAATAGAGTCCACTAAAAATTTCATTGAAATCCCTTTAGTTTTCCTTGCGTGGTGCACGAACAAATATACAGACTCTCTTGTACTTATCAAATTTAATAAAAATTAATTTGGCTTCTATCCTTCAGTCTGAAGAACAAAATTACTTGAAATTGATTCATTAATTAGTGTTCTCTGGTTTATATATTGTAGCAAGCAGGAATTCTCTTAAATAAGTGTATCCCAGTTCCACATTACTTATACATTTCAGAGACTATTATAACTTATAGACAATGTAGAAAAGTATCTTTGTCTAAATAATTGTTTTCATCTTGTGCAGCACAATTAAATTAAATCAGTATAAACTTTATTTCGTGTCAGTTTAATATTTGTGAGTGAAAACGTGGATAAAAAATGGTTTCACATTTATTAAGCTCGTAATTTGAGCTTCGCATTTTTAGTTTTAAACTCACAAAAGAGGGAGCTAAGTACTCAAAATTAGTGTATTATATCTGAGAGAAAAATCGATTTTTATGATAAGTACGATACGTTAACGAATCCATATTTTCTATTCCAAATCATTTATTACACAAACTATTAAACTCTTGCTAAAGCTTTAAAAAAGGGGTGCAGTAAATAAATTAGTTACGCTTGAGAAATTAATGTTTAAAAGTCATATTAGTTTATTTTTGTAGTGTCAATTAAAACTTTTTTACTTATATCCTGTGCCAAAACTATGCCGTAAAAGCCCGAGCTCAAAGTTAGTGTTAACGAAATTAGTGTTAAAGAAATCGAAATCTACAATACATCACACACTATTTACTTTTTACAGCCTTTTGTCTCTTTTTTCAAGAAAATTGAGGCAAGGAGCTGTTAAAGCTTAAATCTATTAAATTACAGTTTATATGAAATTACTTGTATTTAATCCTGAAAAGAATAAATGTTCATATAATTTTCCTGAAATATTTTTATGACACGACCGATCGAATTACCTAGAGAAAAGTAACCAATTGTAAATAACATAAATATGTACTTCTTCTCTTTCGTAAATATCAAAGTTCCTTATCAAATTCTCTAATTAACTATAAAATACAATATAAAAGTTATTTAAGCGCTATAATTTAATAATCATTTTCCATATCACTTTTATGTCGTTGTTAGGTGAACGAAAATAAACGTGTTAGAGTTATTACCGTAAAATTTACATCTAAAGTTACTCGTGAATTTTATTTCATCCAAATAATTAAAAATTAGGAGCAAAGTGATTAAATTAATAAATGAAATTTCACTTTACAACAGCAGGCTTGCCAATTATAAATTTATAAAATATTTGCTTTAATATTCTCGTAGAGTTAGCGGAAACAATGTATTTAAGGAGATGTGATTAAATCAAGTTATCGTGGAATTAAAGTATCAACTGTCTACCTCATATTACAAGATGCTAATTTAACTATATGTCTTTATTAACATATTCTAGGTTATTTATAATATATATTTATATCTAGTACATTTTTGACTAGTTTTCTAGTTAGCAAATAATTTATTTAGAATTGCTTTGACGTTTGAAGGTGATTTATGAATTGAAATCTATTCACTGTTATGAAAGGTATTACAAAAAAAATGGACATATATGTGTAAGAAATCCAAAAAATTTAAGTACCTTCTTATTCTGAGGACCTATATTTACCAAACTGATTCGTTGTCAATAACAGATGTAGGCAACACTCCCAGTAAAAAAATTCGCTCAATCGATCGGTACGGTCCTAAAATGAACTTATTAGTCAATCAAATTAAATCCTAAGCGATTGTCTAATGTATAGTATGTAGCCAATCATTTCAGATTGGGACTGAATGATTGAGCAGAAGTTTAAATAACATACTCAAATAAATGATAATGGTCCCCGTGTCTTCCAGTAAGTCATATTCTCCAAAATATCTTCAAACTCTTTAATATGTGTAAAAAGTAAAGTCCATTTTTATTAAAAATTGTCATTGCCTTAGCTTGACTATAATGTGCAATACTTAATTTATTAAAGATATTTATAAAAAATGGAGACGCCTTCAATATGTCTGTATTTCATTTCTTTTAGCTCTCGGCTATATTCTTGAAGACGTGCACTCAAGCGCTCAAAGAATGAAGGTACGTGAACTAACTAGATAATGTAAGCTATCTCAGAAGCATATTTAATTACTTTTCTATTTATAATGTGGGGTTACACTCTAAAAACATGCTAAAAAATAAAAAAAGAAAATATTTTCCAAGATGTGAAAATTATGAGGAAGCTCTATCTCTCATAATCCTTAATTCAATGTTTCGATTGTTTTTTCTGTACTCAAGTCGTGGTGACATATAATTTTTTTTAATTTAAAGTTTAGTCACAAGTATTGTGGAAGATAAATTATTGAAAAATACACCATTTAATTTAGTCACTTCTTGAAACAGAATATCATCATAATCAGTAGCTCGACAGTTCTCGGTGGACCCCGGTCTTCTCAAGCAGACTGTTCCAAGCCCTCCTTCTGGGCGCCATGTTTTTTTCAGTTTGTTATGTTGAGAGCGTCAAAAACACTTTGTAGGCAGCCGCCCATCTTAATTTGGGTCTTCTTCTTTCTCTTAAGCCAGTTGGTTTGGCCAGAAAAATTCGATTTGTCGTTCTATCTTCCTTCATACTAATCATAAATTTTATTATATCTGGTTTATTAAATCTAAAATTTACACACTTGAAACAGAATATAATATAGTAAAATTTTCAGAATTAGATATGTGTTGTTAGTGTATTCGATAATTTTAATATTATTTAACGAATGCACTAATACGTATACCAATATCGACTATCAAATATTCCCGCTTTTCAATTAATTAAACTAACTAATTCCTATCTCATTTTCAATGAATATAGATTTCCTATAAAGGACCAAATTGAATAATGAAGCGTTCTCGCACTAATTTCGATAAATTAAGTTATTTGAAAATGGTTTCCTAATTAAGGTTAACGTATTGGCTTTCCAAGTAAACGTAGCACGGCTGAAGTTATTAATGTGTCAAACCTATGTCTACAGAGATAGCTTAACAAAGTTGATGAAGGTTTAATCCCTTGGCTGATTGAGCGTATTATAAAAGAAATGAGGCTAAATTTATTCTGTTGGACTTTTTATCTGCTGTTAATCTTCTAGTATTTAAATATTTTGTTTATGCTATCAAGGACAGAAACTAAAAGAGTAAACTAAACGATAACACGTCAGTAAGAAGGATTCTATTCTATTCTATCTTGCACAATCTTTCATATTACCTTTTTTATAAATGTTTAAATACAACGCTGACAATTTTCAAATATGGGATGGTTGTTAATTATAATCTGCTACTTTCTTGCAAAGGAAATGGTCCCATTCACTTTTATGTATATATATATATATATATATATATATATATATATATATATATATATATATATATATATATATATATATATATATATAGATGAAAGGAAATAGAACCATTATTTTTGCTAGTATACGAAGTTATATACGAAGTACGCATATTCTACAAAGAATTAATAAATCATTATTATATACTTTTGTAACCATTTTAAAATTAACAATATTTGAACAAAACTTCGAGGTAAAGTTCTGTAGACCCTCAAAAAGTGTCTTTGTGCTCATTGTTATTTATTGCCATTTGCAATTGCAATTGTTACTAATAAAGGGGTTTAAAAATCAAATTCCTTAATCTTTACCACTCTTCAGGATGTATGGCCAAAATGTTTGAGATTAATTTATTGAATGATGTTTTCTTGAGAGAATTCACTGTAATTAATTGTAAGGCTGCTCCTGAACAGTAATATCCTAAACATATCGGAATACTTTTCGGAGATTATTTAATAGTGATATGAATATACAGGATTAGCTTTCATGGGGGTAATGTGGATCGAATAAGGGAAAAAGCCTTACTAAGGCACTTAAAAAAAAATAACGAAAATTAAATTTAACGAAAATTGCGAGACCTATTCCCTCAAACCAGATGAATAAGATCAATGCTAGATGTACATGCGAAGAAAATTCCTTTGTCATTTATCGTTTTTGAAACCATAACCTTTACGGAGTGCAGGTCAACAAAAAACAATGGCTCAATTACAATTCAACATAATTTGGTTTCAAATTCAACGACCATCAAAGAAAATGGAATAACAAGTAAAATTGAAATAGTTGACGAACAAATTGCGAGATAATTTTCGTTGTGTAGTAGATTACTATTAACATGAACATTTGAAAGCAAAGATTCTATTGTATGTATTGAATTTTCCTAATACTTATTTGGAAAACTGGAAGAAATGAACTTTTGAAATATCGGCATTTTATTAGATTTGTACCATCAATCTATTCATTGTGTAATAAAACGTTACTAGTGGATAGCCTTTTAATTTGTTAAATTTATTTAATATGCCATAGTACTCGGATGAGGGTGGTTCTATTCCTAATGGTTTCCATGAAGCATACTTAAAGTTAAGTCAGTCAATGTTATTATATCCTTTAATATTTATGTTTCGCTTTATTTAGACATTTTTATAAGTTTTATTTTAAAATATTAATATTAAGTTTAGCCAGTCATCTTCGCACAGATGGAATAAACTTAAAGTGTAAGCTATAAAATATAGAGCTTGTCAAAAAGTTCTCTCTCAAGCTGTGTATAAGGAGAAAAAACTAAAATGTATATACAATTACTGACCAATATATAAATTTTAGTAATGGGAGCTATGCGTTAGCAAGTTTGTGTTCCCTACCTAACCTTCTATCCCATTTAAAATTATTCTGAAGCCGGAGCCGGATATCTCATGACAAGTAGATGGTAAAAAAACTCATTGTATTGCAGAAACTAAATATTATATTATTATTTTATAGAAATATCACGGCATTCAAAATATGACAAAGTATTCAAAACTGGTATTAGTTTATTTTTCCTCTGACATAATACCGGTTGCAGTCTTAGGTAACGACATATTTCGACACAAATACGAAGTTTAAACTAATGTTTAGGATAAGGTGATGATCGGACTTAAGACGACTTTTTCAATGTTGATTGTTTCTAAACTTATTGTGTTGATCCTATTTAAACGTACGATTGTAATTGCATTTTTGACGTAATTTTTTTTTGTGAGACTTTGTTTCGACCTAACAATATACAAAAATATAGTTTAACAAATTTCAGTAATGTGAAATGCATTAGCACCCAAAATAGGTTTACGTAAAATAACAAAGATAATTGGAAAGTGTGGAACATCTGAAAGTGGTATATTTATAAGAATATGATAAATGATGAGTTTTTTTTAAATAGTTAAATTTTCAGTTGACATTTTTATAGCGGCGTGTAAATTTAATCTCATTTTTAATCATACACATATATGTATATGTATATATATATATATTTATATATATATATATATATATATTTATATATATATATATATACATATATATATATATATATATATATATATATATATATATATATATATATATATATTACGTTTTTGTTTATTATAAACAACTGAAATTCTTATCACCTTTGATAATTTTGTAATTTAAAATGAATATAGCATGTAATTATTCAAATTTTTAGCCACTGGCGTTAAGCATTCTTCAACTTAAGTGCATTTTGGTCGCAGTTTACTTTATTAACATGCAGAATTAAAAAAAGACTTATTGGCAATAATCAAAATGCAGCTTTCGATCTGTTTGCCAAGCCTATTTCCTATATTGTTAATTGGAATAAACATTAATTATTGACGGAAAATTAAATTTTGGATGATTTAAATTATTAATCTTATTTGAGACCTTGATTGCATATTTTTTATTAGTAAATTTTTTGTTACTTTTTTATGTTAAAATTGCATATACATATTGAGATACTTCTTAGGACGAGTGTAATTATTTCTTTTATCAAAATATATATTTTGATTTCTGAATTCGTGCTAATTTAATTAATATAAATTATTTACTATATCAAGAATTCTGATTAGTTTAAATAAACATTTATATCAGGTTTTCAAAGAATTCTGAATGTTTATAAAAGGTCAAGTCGGATATTAAAAGGGAACCCGATTTAATCAGATAAATTGAGTTTAACTTATTTCAAAATGATTGCCTAATATTAGTTTTCTATCTCCAATTTATCTGAAACTTATAATATGCAAACGTAGGCACACTGGAATACCTTAAATACTTGAAGAATATATTTTACATATTAGAATCATATTAAACTATTTGAATCTAATTTAGCCTAATTTAATTAATTTGGAATGATCGTACCTGGGTAAATTTTATTTAATAAGGAGAAAATAAAAACCGATACTTAACAGAGAAGAAGATATAAAATGTTTCATGTGTCAAATTCATTATTTTTTAATAACCATGATTTGAAAAAGAAGGAAGATGAGAATAACAAACGACCTAATAACGTATAATTCGCATAAAGAAAATGTTTCGAAATATCTAACGTAACATTTGGAATAATGCGTAAGCATTAAACACACGCGAGTAAATTATAATGTTTTAATGAAACAAAAAGTCGTCAAGAGAGAATTCGTGAGCTTTAGCGCACGTCGGCAAGTCCATTAAGTGTATCGCTTGTAATTTACCGATATTATATTAAAATATTCTCTTGTCACCGTGTAAGCTCTCTTGTCTTAAATCAAGCCGGGTG
The DNA here is from genome assembly GCA_039881145.1 of Druceiella hillmani. Lineage (NCBI taxonomy): Eukaryota > Metazoa > Arthropoda > Insecta > Lepidoptera > Hepialidae > Druceiella > Druceiella hillmani. The sequence continues at coordinate 10,587,758 of JAYKKI010000022.1, read as the reverse complement.
CTGATGTTCTCGTAAAAAATATATACTGAAGTATTCCACGGCACAGGGACAAAGCAAAGCATTATCCTCCTCCGTATATTACCAGTTTCAAACTTATGTGGAAATATAATGTAATGTTTAAACAAGTTTGCTCGCTGCTTAATCAAGTTCGCCTATAATATTCAATCAAACTCATTGTAACCTACAAAATTAATGTCACGAAACTTACCAAATAACTGTTTTTTTTATAAAAGTATTGAAAATTGATTTATTAGTCAGTATATTCTTGTTAGTATGCTCTTGGGACATTGTAAAAAGATTGATACGTTTTAAAGATTATTATATAATTATTCTAGGAACATATATTTCACATAGGCGATTGAGATAAACTTTAGTAAAACATTTATCGCGTGCTTTTGTATAGTATAATATTGAATATAATTAAATATAGATCAGATATACATTTATTACAAGAAACTCAAATAAGGCCTTAATGTTGGGTTTATATGCAGAATAATCGTCGTTTACTTCATATACTTTTAAAATAATTTAATTTTTTGAAAGGCTCCTCTATTGAGCTATAATTGCAAATCAACTCCCCACCGAGGTTATAAGTATTCGATCGAGGTTCCTTTTTAATCAGGTGTCGTAATATTCGTACACCTAATTTAACAGGGCATCCAGATTGAGGTTCTTCTTCCAGGTACAATGATCCACGTTCTTAAATTTCTTGACCAAATTTCCATCGCTTATATTGTCACAATCACACTTATTGCGTGGGATATATTATTTGTGGAGGTTGATGTAATGAATTTGAAGGCTTAGCTTTAACAATCATTAACATACCGCATTTGGATTATTCTATACCTCATAAGAAAACGTTATGAGACTTGTCTAAAAAAGTTCCGAACTGGTTGCTATTCCAATTGCTTTACCAACAACTTTCACAAATAAAGTTTTAAGTATGTCAATGTGTATATACTGATTGTTCACTTTCAGATTGTTTATTATAAACTGGGTTTGAAAACAAAGTGTAAGCTCTTCTAGTCTGGTTTTTATTGTTTACACCAGACTATAAGGGTTACTTAATGTTAATCTTGAAACTTTCAGTTGTAGAATTTTGTTCATAAATTTTGCAATTTGGCTATTGTTTTCTTAGGTTCTCCATCACTTTTGTTGTTTCACAATAGAAAGGTAATATTATAAGGGTAGTTTGTAAAATTTTGTGGTAAGTAACGAATAAAATTATTTGGTTAATCCATCATATACCGTTTAAAACATATTTACTTTTTTAATATAACCTGTTATATGACATTTATTGTTGATTGGAATTTAAAATTTTTGAGCACAGCAAGAAACTACAATAAACCACAAAATCACAGTAAGTATCAATAAACTACAAAGAGCCAGTCACTCAGATTTAGGTATTTAATAGAAAAACTTTTCGAGAAACCTCTAATTTGTTACGAATCGTTTTTGCCATACAATATATTGCCACATCTTTACATTTTACTTATAACTAAATAGTACGAAGCAGTTTTCAGGAAAAAATATCCTAATGAGAAGGAAAAGTATATATAAAAATTATCACAATATGGTAAAATAAAAATTATATAATTCACTAAACCTCCGTCGTTAATTATTTTAAAATTAATTGAATTTTAATTATCAAAAACCGTTCGAGTCAATTTTGTAAAAAGGTTTCAATTCCGTAGTATATTGAAGCGGTCCCCGGCTTGTTTAGTCTGATAAAATAGATTACTCAAAAGCGGTTTTCTAATTAAGGTAATCGTGTTTGGTTTATGTGTATTTATTGCTATGTTCATGTTGGATTATAACATGTAAAGTTTGTGTCCATTACGATAACGTAACGAACTTGAGATAAAGTGTATGGAATAATTTAGAAATAAAATGAGCTGGAATTGTTTACATTCGGTAAATAAATAAACTGACATGATTTTATGAACTAAAATCACAAAGTTAGAAAGTTAACATTTACATAAGATTCGTTAATTTGAAGAACCTGGATACTTAAAATTTATGGCGGTTCGATGAGATCTCCAAACATTTTACGGGCTATAAATAATTCAGTTCGTAATTACAATTTATTCAAGGAGAAACAGACATACAACATTTATATACCTTTATAAATTTTTTATTACGTAAAATTTCCAGAGGCCAGGGTAATGTCGTATGTTTGTAGATATTAATGAAAACAAAAGGGTTTTACCAACAACTTTCACAAATGAAGTTTTAAGTATGTCAATGTGTATATACTGATTGTTCACTTTCAGATTGTTTATTATAAACTGGGTTTGAAAACAAAGTGTAAGCTCTTCTAGTCTGGTTTTTATTGTTTAAACCAGACTATAAGGGTTACTTAATGTGAATCTTGAAACTTTCAGTTGTAGAATTTTGTTCATAAATATTGCAATTTGGCTATTGTTTTCTTAGGTTCTCCATCACTTTTGTTGTCTCACAATAGAAAGGTAATATTATTAGGGTAGTTTATAAAATTTTATGGTCAGTAACGAATAAAATTATTTGGTTAACTGATTTGCACAGAACATACAAAATATATTTGCTTTTTTAAGGAGTTTGCATTATGTTTTGGTTTATTTAATGTAGTCAGCCAAGTGAGAAATAAGCTTGTATAACTAAGAAACCATTCTTACATTATATTTACGTACAGGTAAGACAATGTATTTTTATACTGGATTATTTATTAGTGATTTAAATATAATATTGTTTTTTTAATACAATATACTATCGAGATATTTTTGAAAGACAGATAAAATGAATTTAATATAAATACAAATTCATATATAAAGTCAAACACAAATGTATCTTTCATATTTTTTTATGTTACCTAACAGTATTTAAAAAAGTTAAGATTTAAAATGAAGCTTTTAAAATAATTAACGTAGATTAGTAGTAACTATTATACAGGTCCACGCGAGATTTACAAAACGGAAAACTTTTAAAATCGAATAGATGTTTCTTTGTACATAAAATTATAAATAAGGGAAATTCATTTCAGAAATATAGAAAAATCGAATGCTGCCTTTTTACCACGGACAAAATTTTTACGTAAAAGTCTATAATTGTAAGGTAAAAAACAATAACACTAGAAGATACGATTGGAATATTCTAATAAAAATTATGTTTCACGAAAAACTTTCTGTTACATTTTTTTATGAATCTTAAAGAAACATACGTGTAGTTCTTAGATCACGTGTGATACACAAGACTGTTTGAAAAATTTATAACGTTATCATTAGTTCTCAACAATACTCTTACCGGTATGTAAGTTATTTTTATGAACACGCACTGAAGACGTGTTAAAATTCTAATTTCAATAATCTGAAGAGATTTTTATTTAACATCGGTTAGTGATCAAATATATTTTATACGGCAATAACTTGACATCGCTTGCAAAATTGTTACGATGTGTACATAGGTGCAAATTAAGAAAGGAATCTAATTTCTACCCGAACACTATATGTATTCAAGGTTAATATTTAAAATAAATAATCATTCCAAAACAATGACATTAAAATTGTTGCATAATGCAAGACGTATAATACTTAAAAGATTGACACAAACCACTATATAATTTTAGAACCATTTTTAATGTAGTTTTAAAGGAGACTAGCAAAAGTTCATACAGTGTTGGGCCCAGGTGTTACGGGAATAAAAATTACTTTAGTATATAGAGAATACTAACAAAACTAACTGCTTACAAGTTTTATCAAAATTTTCAATAAGATGAAAGAGAAATATTAGAACCATTGTCAATGTCTGTTAACAGTACATCTTTAATTCATTTAGGCATTGGAAACACTTTAAAGAATGTTCGAAGCATTGATTATTATTTATAATCGTTTCTAAAAACTTGTTATGTATTCTGTTAAATTTTTTTTGTTATTTTTATTTTTAATTAACAATTCTTGACATTTATGAAGATAGCATTTCTTTGTTTCGTATTACGGTTACGAATCGTATTTTATTTTTTACTCTTTCCTGATTGTCAGTTATTGAATTGTTTGTTTTTTCTATATTCTAAAGAATCAGCAGTTTTTTAAAAAAATGTGTTTTATCTTTGTAAGGTCGGGCCCATTTTTGCCGGTCTGCTTTATGCTCCATTTAAAGGAAATACTCACTGAGTAAACAATGAACTGTAACTGAACTAAAAGTGTTAAGCAAGTTATTACTAAGTCACCCCATTTGCATATAAGAAATATGTTTTAGTATATATGATGGAAGACAAAATTGCGCAAAAATGCAAATGCAATACAGAAGGCACTTGTCAACGGTATGGGACGAAATGGGACAAGGCGTAACAATTTCGTCAACCATTTCACGAGCTGTTTAGCAAATTAGCAACGCCATTGAGCATGTCGCTTCTAATTGAACGTGTTTGTAATAAGATATTAGACAATTTTATTCATCAGGCTATAGAATTTTTATACATTACAACGAAAAGTAAAATATATTCCGTCCAAAATTTATTAAGAACAGTGAGTGTAATATTTCAGGAAAGGTTGGAAATTTACATGGGTTTGTTATTTGTTTGCTAATCATATAAACTTTTAAGTCGTAATTACTGAAGCCCGAGTGGTTAAAATTAAAGTTATTATGTGGTTTCATTTAATATTGCAATCTATATTTTTGTTTAGAAATAAAAAAAATAAAATTTTTAGATTTCCTCAGTCTGTTTAATTGAGTTGAAATTTTAAGTGGTATTTGCTTCTTTAAATTTATGTTACGTTAGGTAGAAAAGAGAACCATGGGCAAGCTTTTAAAAAGGGGTGAAATTTTAGATGCAATATTTATTTTCTTAATGTACCTAAGAACCATCACTACAAAAAAATTGCCTAAATATTTTTTGTTTTATTTAAATCAAATAAAATTAATTTCTATTTCTTCAATATTTACCGTAACATAAATAATAATAGAACTAAAATATAGGTGTCTGTAAGTATTAAGTATACCAGAAATTCATTCCGTAATAAAAAACTGCATTTCAATCGACTTCATCCGAATCAAAACTAAATCAGTCCTTTTCAAAGATGGTCTGATATTATTTCGACTAACTTCTTCAACGACGGTAGTACAGTCTTACAGACACGATAAAATACAGAATGAATTTTTAATTTCAAGAAAAAATAAATCTGTCAAACAAAAAATATGTTCGATTTTCACAACATAAATTTTAAGGAGCGTTAAAATGATGATTCATATTTTAAAAAATTATAAGATCTAAAATAATCACTATAAATTTTGCAAAATTTTTTCATAAAGTTCTAAAAACTCACTTTATCTCAAAAATTTAATTTGCCTCGTGTCAAAAATAAAGGAGCGGCACATATTTTTTTTCAATATTTTTCGGTATATCTCTGAAGATATACTTACTATTTAAAAAAAATATTTATAAAACCTTCGTACCTGTATAAAATTAACCTAGTCATGTAAATTTCATTGTATAAATACACATTTTTACCCAATTTGATGGTACTGTTTCGTGGAAGGGGGAATTTTTTGATCATACTACGTTAAACATAGAAAGGAAGCAACCTTTTTCTAGACGTTGAATTTCATTTCATCACTTTTCTTAAATAATTGAAGTAATGGTGACACAACAAATTATTCCAGACAATTGGTTGGACTTTCACTTAATTCTTTACAAGATGTAAATAATTTGATTTACTTTTCCGTACACGAAAACTTATGTTATTATTTGGTCTGACTCCGTTACTTTTCTTTGCATTTGATTTCATTTCTAAATTTTACGTTACCTAACAATATATATATATATATATATATATATATATATATATATATATATATATATATATGATATATATATATCTAAAATTTACTACAATTAGCTATTAGAAGTTTGGTCAATTTAGGAAATCTATTTAACAAAGACCATTTTCGCTTGTGTACAGTTGGGGTGTTTTTTGAAAGCGTTCAGTATTATGTGTGGATATTGTAGTTAATTAGATTGTGATCTTTCATACTTCTTATGAAGTCAGGCATGGAAAACAATTTTATGAAATCAATCTCTCAACGGTGACAAACATTTCTATAATTTGTAGAAAATCACTTCTGTAATTTTAATCTTTATTTCAAAAGTTAGTTTGATAGAAATTTAAATAACTTTTATAATTCCTTAACTTTATTTAATTATTTCCATTATGTATGAATAAATAGATAATCTTGAATATGCCATATACCAGTTAATAAAAATCAGAGTAACAGTATCAAAGTTTGGTGATAACATAGTAATTTAGATATAGAAAAAGTAAGAACAATCGCTGCGTTACGTTTTTGAATAAATATCAAAGTGTGTAGTACGTTTTGAATTAACGCTGTAATATGCTTTTAATAACGACTGCTACAATTAACTGCAGTTGAATTCATCATATTCGCAAATTTAGCGTCGGTTTATTTTTTTTTCAATAATTCTCAATAATTTTTCAGTCTGAGAAATCCTACTTAGATAAATAATATCGAGTTATAATTAAATTAAGGTAATTTCATAATAATAAACTCAGGAAATAATAATAAACGTACGAAACGTTTATTATTATTTCACGTTTACTGCTACTTTTTTATGAGTTGCCACTTGTTTTTTTTTCTTCGTTTCAAGTATATTTGCAACTATTTAAAATAAATGGGTGTTAGTAGAAATACTTATAGAAATAAATGAAGGGACTGATTTAAAATCATTGTTTTTTTTAAATTGTAACTCAAAATCATAACGTAAGTCGTAAATTTTAGTGCAAATTAATCTATTAAAATTAGTTTTATTATTTAGTTTATTACATTCATATAAGAGGAGGTATTAATGACATACTTTATAGCTATAGATCGTTCTCAGAAACGAACCATTACTAAAAAGTACAAATATTAGGATTAATATTCGTAATTTTTAAATTAAATCATAAAATTTGTTTGTTATACTGTATTTAAATGCATAAATCAATTATCTTCAATCAATTTTTAAAGAAATAACACGAATAATCTAAAAAAAATTGGGGCTAAAACCTATTAGCTTGACTCAAACCTATTAGCTGAGAGCAAAGAACTACTCGTTTTATTGCTGTTTGTAACATCGTTATCAATTGAATTACTAAATACAATGATTTGAGTATTTATATATATTATTTCTTTCCATTTTTCAAGCTGTGCATTAGATACACTTGTCGGTTATTAGTTAATAACTATCATACAGCACGTCTTTGCAGACTACATTGAAATCTGACCTAACCATATAGTGTTAGGCATTTTCATCAATTAATACAGTCAACAAATGTTTGAGACTTTTTTCTAATTGCCTTCAGGCCATACATTCTAATAGCTAATAGGTAATGAAAATTAATCGAATAAAATTAGATTTATTAAACTAAATTCGATATACTTACTAATAAATTTTAGAAATTCGAGTACCTGACCTAAATTATCTAGTTTTAGATAATTTCATCGATCAAAATATTTAGTAAAGAGATAGTAGTATAATATGCAAATATTTTTTTTTAATTATAGTTTAAATAATAATTTTTTTCAAGCCATTAATTATAAAACATTTTCAGTGATAAAGTAATATCATAAAGCGCATGTTTACTGACGAAATTAAAATGTGATTGTCGAATTTAACCCATTAATTATAATTTAGGTTAAGTTAGATTAATCGACATTTATCATCATGTGTGAATAAAATAAAATAAATTGCTAAGGCCAACTTAGTTACTTACGTATTTATTATTAAGATCTAAAGATGAAACAGGCTAATATTTTTGGCGAAGATATTTAATTGACAAGGTTAAGTCATCAATCATTCTCACCCTAGTGAGCTCACGGCCGAGATATTCCCGAGGTAGAAGCGGACGAGATTTAACAAGTTGCTTTTTAATGACTTAATTTCTTCATAAGTAAGCTAATGCGCTTATATCTGTGGATGCTGTTATAAACATGAACTAAAACTTTGATATGAACAGAACTCTATAAAACAAAGATTTACACTCGTATATTAATAAATTTTATAGCAAATTAATATTTTGCTGTAACTTGTTCAATATCTTCAGATACTGAGGATATCACTTGGTAAGTCTACGCAGGATTTTGCATTTTTTGCTTTTCGTCATCCTATTATATTTCTTCAATTCTGGTTACGCGTCATTTGGTGAATTTTGAATCGATTTACCTATAATTGAGAATAATATGCAAATGACACTAGCATATGAAATGTTTATATAAATTTGTATTATTTTCATAAATTCGTAGAAAGAAAATATTATGAAAACGTGTAAATTTGCTTTGTAGTTATAAAAAACCAGATATATGAACAGATCTTGTCACCTAGATAGTAAATACAACCGAAATTGCAAATAAAATCATTAGAATAAAAATATTAAAACTGTATTGAATTTAAATATTTTTGTATATCATAACATTAATTTTTAATAAATTATGATGAAGAGGACATCTCTTTAATAAATTATGATATGATATGAATCTAGAAATACTTGTTGAAATAAGAGGGCGTCCCACGAAAGAGGTCGTCTTTTCCTACTATTTAAATTAAAATTACTGGAGAAAAAATATTTTTTACAATTAGGTGATTATCACTATTAGGCAAATAAATAGCCGGATTATTCCTTTTACACTGTCATTTCCTAGTCGTGAAACCTTTCTGAAATGCTGAGCTGTTTCACAACGATATAACTCTTTTGGAACACCTAATAACTGTTTAATACTCGTATATAGCATTAGAGTGGTGCCACTAGTCTTCAGAAGATTAAATAAAACAGGAGTCGAAGGGTGCGGTCTGAATTTTCAAGTTAAATTTTTTTAAAATTAAAATAACGTATAACTAAAAATATCGTGAAAATTACACAAAAATGCAACGATGTGTAATACCTTTAATACAAACTTATTGTTCCGACGACTTCATTAACGTTTTTAAAAAAATTATTAGGTTTACTGTAATATTGTAATAATTAACACTACTCGTTAAAATTATAAAAGTGCACATTTTTAAATAAGTGTGCTTTACATTCAATTTGGAAATTATCATATCTTTTTTCAGTTAGTTGATCCCAATCAAAACATAACAACCAACCAGTAAAATATCATTGAAATTCCATTAGTTTTTCTACCGTGATGCATGAAGAAATATACAGACTCACATGTACTTAACAGGTTTAATACAAATTAATTCGGCTTTAATTTTTCAATCCAGAAAACATAGTTGCCTGATTTAATAATTAGTAATTATCTGGCTTATTTATTACATTAGCAGGAATCCTCTTAAATATGTACGTACTAGTTCGACATATATAGATAAGTGTCTATTTCTAAATAATTGCTTTTATCTTATTTTAATTGATGGAATTAAATTAGATCAGTGTGGACTAAACAGTTTTATTTCAGATGAACATAGTGAGTGAATACAGGGAAAAAAATTGTTTTCCATTTAATAAGTTTCAGATTTAAATTCACGAAAACATTATGAGTACGAAAGTCAGAGAAAAGGGTAGTCAAATTAATTTATTTTTATTATAAGATCGATGCGTTAATGAAACCGTATTTTTATTCAATCATTTATTATACGCCTACATGAAACTTTCGCTACATATATTAAAAAAGGGACGTAGTAAATAAATTAGTTACTTTGGAGACAATAACTTAAAAAGCAATAAGATGCTTAACGGTCATGTTCGTTTATTTTCCTTGTACGAATTAAAGCCATTTTACTTATACGAGTATCCAGTGGCAAAATTATACCGTAAATGCCCGAGTTTAAAGCCAGTGTTAACGAAATTACTGGTTTCCACATTCGTCTAATTTTGTGTTTCTGCACGATTTCAATGTTTAAGTTAGTAATTTAGATGGGGCGATAATTAAATTTAAAATGACCATGTAAATATAGACTGCTACTAAACTAATTATGTTTGTTTAACTAAATTGGGACAATTTAATTTTACTTTCATCATTATCACTATGAAACTTTTCACCAACATAACAGTTATGTAAAGTAGTTAGTTTCTTATTAATTCAGTGAAACGTAAAATATAAACCCTTCTATCCTAGTTGTAGTATCTAGTGGTATAAATTTGGACAGCTACTGTTTGGCACAGTTTAATTAAATTCTTAAAATTATTGAGTCATGTTAATAGCTTTGAGTTACAAAATTTCTATCATAAATTCCTCTATTTCATAATGACATTTGATACCAAATACAAAATGGTAATCATTTGTTGAAAATGTTGTTCTGAAGAAGGACAAAATTTGTAAAAATGTGTGATATTACTTATGACTCCTAACAGGTTTTCGCCTCTCTTTTTTCAACATTCATAAATGTGAAAGTTCTACATCCAATTCTCTAAATAAAATAAAACAAAATAAGAGCTATTTATGAAATATAAAGGGCTATTATTTAATAATAATTTCCCGTATCCCTTTGATGTCATTGTTAGGAAAACTCAAATAAACGTTTTGGAATTATTATCGCAACATTTTTATCCACAGCTTTTATTTCATTTAAATAATTCAAAATTAGGAACAAAGCGATCATCTGCATAATTGAAATTTTACTTTACAATGGCAGGCTTGCCCATTATTATTTTAATCATTTACTTTAATCTTCTCATAAGATCGATGGTAACAATGAAATAAGGGATATTTGGCAGGCTTGCCTATTATTATTTTAAATATTTACTTTAATCTGCTCTTAAGATTGATGGTAACAATGTAATATGGGAGATTTAGCAGGGTGTCTATTATTATTTTAAACATTTACTTTAATCTTCTCATAAAATTGATGGTAACAATGCAATAAGGGAAATTTGGCAGGCTTGCTTATTATTATTTTAAACATTGACTTTAATCTTCTCATAAGATTGTTGGTAACAAGGCAATAAGGGAGGTTTGGCAGGCTTGCCTATTATTATTTTAAATATTTAGTTTAATCTTTTCATAAGATTGATTATAACAATGTAATATGGAAGATTTGGCAGGCTTGCCTATTATTATTTTAAATATTTAGTTTAATCTTTTCATAAGATTGATTATAACAATGTAATATGGAAGATTTGGCAGGCTTGCCTATTATTATTTTAAATATTTAGTTTAATCTTTTCATAAGATTGATTATAACAATGTAATATGGAAGTTTTGGCAGGCTTGCCTATTATTATTTTAAATATTTAGTTTAATCTTTTCATAAGATTGATTATAACAATGTAATATGGAAGTTTTGGCAGGCTTGCCTATTATTATTTTAAATATTTAGTTTAATCTTTTCATAAGGTTGATTGTAACAATGTAATATGGAAGATTTGGCAGGCCTGCCTATTATTATTTTAAATATTTACTTTAATCTTCTCATAAGGTTGATGGTAACAATGTAATAAGAGAGATTTGGCGGACTTGCCTATTATTACTTTAAACATTTATTTGAATCTTTTCATAAGATTACAGGCAAGAATCAATGTTACAGTGGCAAGAATCAATGTACTTAGGAAGATTTGATGAAATCAAATTATCGAGAAATTTAAGTACAAACTATAGACCTTATATTATAATATATTAATTCAACTATGTGTCTTTATTAATATATTTAAGGTTATTCATAATATATTTTTATATCTAGTACATTTTTGGCTAGTTTTTTAATCTTCTAAAGTTATTAAAAATTATTATGAAAAAATGAACATATATGTGTAAGAAAGTCAAAAAACTTATCCTGAAGACCTAAATATTCCAAATTGATTCGTTTTCAAATGTCGCGAATATTGTCAGTAAGAAATTTCACTCAATCGATCGGTGCGGTCCTAATAAGAATTTATTATTCAATAAAATTAAATTCCAAGCTATCATGTAATAAAACGTTCATTACATGATAGTTTGGAATTTAATTTATTGATTTTGCCAACTAATTAAAATTGGGGTTGATGAGAAATTTAATTGATATATTTCAAATAAATGATAATCACCGTGTCTCCCAGTAAAACATATTTCTAAAATATTTTCGATCAGTTTAAAATGTGTCAAAAGTAAAGTCCATTTTTATAAAAAATTGTCGTTATCTTGGTTTGACAATGGGAGTATTTGCAATACTTAACTTATTGAAGATCTCCCTAAAAGTTTGACACGCCTTCAATATGTCTGTATCTCATTTTCTTTAAGCTCTCGGCTATATTTTTGAAGGATATATCTCAAGCATTCAAAAATGAAGGTATTTGAACTAACTAGATAATTCAAGCTTTCTCAGAAATATATTTATTTACTTGTCCCTATAATCTGGGACTATACTTTAAAAACCTGCTACATTCTTTTGCTGTCCAAAATAAAAAAAAGCTTAATTTTTACGCCAAAAATATTTTCAAGGATGTGAAAAGTTATGAGAAAGTTCTGTCTCTCATAATCTTTAATTAAATGTTTCAATTGTCTTTTCCTGTACAAGTATTGTGGAAGATAAATTATTGAAAACACACACCATTTAATTTAGTTGGTTCTTGAAACAGAATATTATATAATACAATTTTCAGAATTAGATATATGTTGTTATTGCATTCGATAATTTTAATATTAATTACCGAATGCACTAATACGTATACCTATATCGACTATCAAAAATTCCTGCTTTTTAATTAACTAAACTAACTAAGCTTAAGGCTTACTTAAAATTTAGTCAGTCAATTTTATATATCCTTTATCATTAATACTTCACTTTATTTATAAATTTTTACAAGTTTAATTTTAAAATATTTAATATTCAGTTTATCTAACCATCTTAACAAGATGGAATAAACTTAAAGTATAAGCTATAAAATACAAACCTTTTCAAAAAAAATTCTTTCAAAGTGTAAAAGGAGAATAAACTAAAATGAATATACGATTAGTGACCAATACAAAAATTTTAGTAATATTAACTATGCGTCAGCGAGTTTGTGTCCCCTACTGAAGCCCTCTATCACATTTAAAACTATTCTTGAGCCGGATCTAGATATCTCGTGACCAGTCGATATTAAAAATCTCATTGTGTTGTAGAAGCTAAATATTATATTATTATTTTATAGAAATAATACGGCATTCAGAATATGACAAAGTATTCAAAACCTGCATTAATTTATTTTTTCTCTTTCCGAATAAACTTATATTGCTTATATTATGTGCTAAAAGCTTGTCGTTAAAGATCAAGCTCGACTGCTGTGTAAACAAAACTTCTGGTTGCGGTCTTAGGTAATTGCATCTTTCGACACAAATACGAAGTTTAAGCAAGTAATTTAGGATGAGGCGATGATACGACGACTTTTTCAATGCAGATTGCTTCTAAACTTATTATGTTGATCCGATTTAAATGTAACATTGTAATTGAATTATTGACATTATAATTTTGAGACTTCGTTTATTACAAACAACTGAAATGCTTATTAACTTTGATAGTTCTTTAATCGAGATAAAGGAATAAAGGATCTACTCAAATGTTTAGCCACCGTCGTTAAGTATTCCTCAACTTTAATGCATTTTTGGCACAGTTTTCTTTATTCACATGCAGAATTTTAAGAAAATTTGTTGAAAACAGTTAAAATACAGTTTTTGATCTGTTTTGCAAAGCCTACTTCTTATATCGTTAATTAGATTAAACATTAATTTTTATCGGAAAGTTAAATTACGAATGATTTAAATTATTAATCTTATTTCAGACCTTGATTGCATATTTTTTTTTAGTTTTTCATATTAAACTTGAATTTACATCTTCAGCTACTTCTTAGGACAAGTTTAATTCTTTCCTTTATCAAAATACGTATTTCTGCATTCATATTTTTTAATTTAATTTAAATTCTTTATGTCAAGCATGGTTTAAATAAGGATTGATTAGTTTAAATTGACTAGTTTAAATAAGTATTTATATTATGTTTTCAAAGAATTCTGAATATTTAGGAATGGCCAAGACGGATATAAAAACGGAACCCGATTAATTTCGATAAATTGGATTTAAATTATTTCAAAATGATACGAATTATCTAACGTGACATTTGGAATAACGCTTAAACATTAAACACAAGCAAGTAAATAATGCTTTACGGAAACAAAAAGTCGCCAAGGGAGAATTCGTGAAATTTAACGCAAGTTAGAAAATACATTAAGTCACTTGTAATTTACCGTCATTATACTAAAATATTCTCTTTTCACTATGTAAACTCTGTTGTCTTAAATCAAGCCGGGTGCTGATGTTTTCGTGAAAAATATTTACTGGGAAGTACCTGATTGGGTCGGAGGTGGAATTCAAAGCACGGAAATTATTTTCTTCCGTAAATTACCAGTTTCAAACTTGTGTGGAAATATAATGTAATGTTTAAACAAATTTACTCGCTGTTTATAGAAGTTCACCTGAAATATTCAATCAAATTGGTTGTAACCTGCACGTCGCAACAGAAAAACAGTTATTTGGTAGATTGTTCGCATATTCTCGAGAAAGTTTATTGTGATGATATGCCTCGTCTTGAATGTATACTATCCTAACTCGTTGGCCGACATTGTAAAAGTGTCATACGTTTTAAAGTTTATTGTATAATTACTATTGTAACAAACACTTCACACAGGCGCTTAAGGTAAACATTGCTAAAATATTTTTATCGCGTGATTTTATATAGTAAAATATTGAATAGAATTAAATATAGACCAGACATATATATTTATTACGCGAAACACTAATAAGGTTATAGTATTCGGTTATATGCAATATAATTTACGTTTAATTCATGTAGATTTAAAATAGTTAGAATTAGATTAGATTAGTATAGAATTTTTTTAATTTGTAGTTTTATCTATGCTTTTCCTACTTTAAGTTAATAGAGAAGTCCTTCCAGGACTTCTCTATTGAGCTGTGATCACAACTGAGTTCCTTAGCGAGTTAATAAGTATTCGATCGAGGTTTTTTTAATTAGGTGTCGTATTATTTACAAATAAAATATGCCTTATTCAAAAGAGCATCTAAAGCGAGGTTCTTCTTCAGTATACATTAATCCATGTTCTTAAACTTCTTGACCAAATTTCCATCGCTTGTAGTGTCCAATTTACATACCTATTGCGTGGTATATATTCCTTCTGGAGGTTAATGTAATGCACTTAGAGGCTTAGCTTTAATTATGATTAACCCATCGCATTTCGGCACATCCATCCTTCAGAAGAAAATGTTCTGGAACTTTCCTGGAAAAGTTCCGAAATAGTTGCTAAATAATTATTGGTTAATCCAACATACAACCATTGAACATTATTAATTTTTTAACTAACTCCTTATATGATATTTATTATTGATGTTGGGATTTCAATTGTTTAGAGCAGAGCAAATAAACATTAATAAACTACAAAGAGCCAGTCACTCAAATTTATGTATTTAACAGAGAACAGTTGGGAAAAACTTCTAATTCGTTACTTATTTTTTATATGAGCCAAAAAATATCTTTACAATAAAAATATATAATAGGAAAAAAATATTCTTAAGACGAGGAAAATATATAAACATTTTCTCAATACGTACCGTAAGGGTAAAATTATATTATTTAAGATTATTATTTAAGCGATTTTCGTTTCGAAAACATAGTGGTTTGTTGTTCGTATTATATTGTACACTTTCTTTTTTAAATTTCACATGACTAATCTTCCGTTGTTAATTATTTTAAAATAATTAAATTTGAATTACCAAAAACTCAATTTTGTAAAAAGGTTTTAATTCGGTATATTAAAGTGGTCCCCAGCTTGTTCATTCTGATAAATTAGATTATCCAAAAACGGTTTTCTAATGAAGTTAATCGTGTTTGGTTCACGTTTACTCATTTCTGTATTCATGTTAGATTATAACATGTAGGTAAAGGTCTATTAGTGTAAATTAACGAATTTGGAGTATAATGTATGGGAAAATTTAGAGATAAAACGAGTTATAATTATATCCAAATATGAGTTTCATTGGCTGTTGAACTTGAAGCAAACTAATAATTATATTTGATATTTATGTAAATAAATAAAGCAATACAATTTTAAGGACTAAAACGACAAAGCTACAAAGTTAATATTTACATGAAACTTTTTATTTTTGAGAAAAACCTGGATGCTTAATATTTGTTGCTGTTAATAATTCGATGACATTTACGAACATTTTACATACTATAAATAATTGAGTTCATAATTACCATTTATTCAAGGTGAGATTAATATAAAAAATTTGTATACCTTTATGAACTTTTTATTATGTAGAAATTATAGACGCCACGGTAATGTCGTACATTTGGAGAAATTAATGAAAATAAAAGGGTTTTACCAACAATTAAAGTTTTAAATATGTCAGTGAGTATATATTGATTATTCTAAACTAGGTTTTTAAAGGAGTGGAAAATGTTTTATTCTAGTTTTCATTTTTGATTACTTAAAGTTAAACTTAAAACTTTCAGTTCTATAATGTCGTTCGTGAATGTCATTTGGCCATTGGTTTCTTATCTCCACCATCACTTTTGCTATTTCACAATAGAAAGCTAATTTTATTAAATTTGGTGTAAGCAATGAAGAGAATTTTTTGTTTAATTAATTTCAACACAATATATAAAATTTATTTGCCTCTTGAAGATTTTCCATTTCGTATTACTTTATTTAATGCAGTCAGCTAAATGCAAAATAGGTTTCAAACTTACATTATATTTACATACAAGTAAGACTATGCATTTCTTTATACTGGATTATTTATTTATGTTTTAAAATAAATGATTTGCTTTTTATTCCAATATAATATGGACATATTATTGAAAGACTGATAATATAAACAAAAGCGATTAATAAAATATAAATAAAAAGTTATATATAAAGTCACACGTAAGTATCTCTTTCATCTTGTTTTTGTGTTACATAATACTATATAACATAAATTATGATTTAAAATGCAGCTTTCAAAATAGTTAACGTAAATTAGTAATAACTATCATCTAATCATTTTGATTAATAAAATATTTAAATTAAATATTAATATTATTCCAATGAACCTTAGATTTGAATATTTTGAAAATATGTAAAGTTTAATATTTTTTTTCTGTGTATATTATTTTTATTCCTTCTGAATAAAATTTATCAGGGCATAATATACACAAATCACTAAGATAAATTTAAATTGGATTTAAGTATTTTTATTCCTACCGACCCAGGCTTTGCGTAATACAAATTGCAAACAAGCGACAGTTAGATAGAAAACCGAAATGTTAACCTTAATTTGACACTCGTTTTCAAATAACCTGAATTTCGTTTATCGGGATCAATCAGGAATTACTTTGACGTTCAACTCGTCCTTTTATAATATTTAAAATAATAATATTTAAATTAGTTAGAGAAAAAAGCATTGAACTTATACTAATAACTAGCCGAAAGTGTTAAGGTACGAAAATATATTGTAAAAAAATAACTAAAGCAATATTTATGAAGATAAACGTGCTATGAATATATCAGATAAACCAACATATTAACTCTATAATCGTTTAATTTTCCATAATTTCTGTTATTGCAATAATTTTCCAATCAACGTCTTATAAAGTGAGTTCGCAAAAGTGATTGGAAGATGTATTTGGTTTTTTTGGACTTTTCCTGAAATTTCGCACCTTAGTGAAAGAAAGAAATTGCGGCAAATATGCGCTAAACTTGAGGAGAGGTCTCATTGTTAAATTAAAAACTGTCAAAGAAAATATGGATTTGAGTCAGTTACAATAAGCGAAAACGTATTATATATATATATATATATATATATATATATATATCCATGATAACAGCTAAGGCTAATTTTACATATACTTATAAGACTATTGAATAAATAAGATGAAATTAAAGGAACCATCCAAGCAAGACCAACGTATATCGTCACTTTGAATCCCATTCTTATAAAAATTCCCAGCACATATATTTTTTATATACATAAAAATACCCAGCAATTAATTCATCTACTTCTTAAATTCAACTTGTTCTAATTCTCATTGCTATTTTTGTTAAATGTTCTATAAAATGTGTATATATAAATAAACATAACATACAACACAATAAATAAACATTTTATATTATATACGTACATTTACACCATTATAAATTACGTAAATGCAATTAAAACTAGACTATAAATCACAAAAGAGCTAATCTAAAAATTGGTCAAAACAATTTTTAGAACTTCTTTACTATTTTTAGTTCTTTATGACAATGAGAAAAGTCATCACACATCTAGAAAAAAGAACTGATTTTTCGACAATAGTTGTGTGTAGTGTGTTAATTAATAATTTATCTCACAAATCCAAAACTTTTCCAGCGTTGTCAATAAAAATTTATGTAATGAAGCTAATATCTACTAAAGCATATACAATGTTAAAAATTTGTGAAGCATAATACTTCTCAATAACGTTTTTTTACAATTGTTTTAGTTTATTTTATACAATTATGCCTCATTTATGGCAATAGGCAATTTTGAAATGATAATAAATTAAACAGCATATAAAAATATAATAGGTTTAGATTAATTTCTTTTATAATATGAGTGTATTATAAAGGAAATGAATTAACTAAGGGATCATTAGCTTCATAAATTTCGTCAAGCTATTCCAATGGACGTAGGCTTTACACATTAGAACTCTCAGATAAGCGATAATTACGTGGAAATCCAGCATATAAACATTAATTACAAAACTATTTTCGAATAACTTTCTTCATCTGTATTAGTCCGAGACACCACTCTGCCTCCAATATGGACCTTTTTATGTAATTGATATTCCTTGAAACTGAAATTGGAATTAAGTAACCAAAATAATTAAAGAGCAGGAAACTTCGGTATAAGAATTGATATTAAAATTTTCAAATTCATTAACAACAGATGTTCAAAAATTCTCATATTAGATCCCATTTCGATGAGTGTTACCTAAATGGCGTATATTTCGATGATTTATCATCGACAATATTTGTTTATAGATTTCTTTTAGATTGTAATGTTCATTATACAGTAAATATTTACAGGAAGAAAAAAGTACAGAAAAATTAAGGATTACGAGAACATACACAAGTTTTTTTACTAGAGATAATATTAATTACATTTTTTATAATTTTAGACTGACAAAAGAGACTTGAACATGTATGGTGAGTGCAATCGTAGCCTATATAAGAAAAAGCATTTAAATCTGCTTCTGAGATAAGTTGGATTATTTAGTTAGTAACACACCTTCATCGCTTCGAGTTACAGCCCGTTTCCAAAAATGTGACAGAGTGAAAATAAATGTTATACACAAAATATGAAGGCCTTTATTTATTTGATAATAATCTTTAATAAGATGCGTAAACACACTCTGCTGTAGTTAAGCAAAATGTATAACTATTTTTGATGAAATGGGCTTTAATTCTAATTGATTTTATTGACCTAATGTCTTCAGACACTGAGGGAAAATATTCTGCTGAAAGACTTGAGATTCAAGGCTATTTATTAGTAACTAGCGTGACCCTTGCGAAGTCTTCGCATTATTTATTCCATTATGAAGCTCAGATGATAGATCAAACAAATATTTTACTAAAATTGACATATAGAGGCGCAAGTATCAAAAGCATTGAGCTAAAGCGCCACTTTATTTATACGTGAGTGGATTTGAAATTAAACAAAAATTTTACCGACCGTCAATCATATTGACGTTGAGCCGTTAGATGGCAGCATTGCTGTTTTGTGTATATAATTTTAATAATTAATTAATTTGCAAAAACAATAGCAATAATAATTTTTTTAGTTGTGGATGCCGGTAGAGCAAGCAATTATCTATAAAATGATATATAATTTATGTGGATTAGTTGTGAGGTTTTTTTCTAAAAAGGGAGAGTAACATCTTACCTTAGCGTATTAATATATATGATGATGATGATGATTGTCAATGAAAATATTGATCAAGAATTCATTCCCAAATTTAACAGTTGACAAATTGTGATTCATGTGCCATTTTGAATAAATGGAATATAAATTTCATTTTAGCAAA
This sequence comes from Druceiella hillmani, assembly GCA_039881145.1. NCBI lineage: Eukaryota > Metazoa > Arthropoda > Insecta > Lepidoptera > Hepialidae > Druceiella > Druceiella hillmani. The sequence goes on along the minus strand of JAYKKI010000022.1, from coordinate 10,567,740 downwards.
TATAAATTTAAAATGGCTCATGAGATTCAGGTGAGATTTTAAATAATAATTTAGAAAAAATTGCTGTTGAACCTCATTTTACTTAAATTCAACTAAAATTTAGTGTCATTCATGGTAACTTGAAACAGTTTTATTAACAAATAAACTTATTTTAAGAACGTCCTTCGATTCCTCACTGAGAGACTTGTTGGCGTTTGTAACAGAATGTGACAGTTTAGGCTTATATATAGAAGTCATCGACATAAGAAGACCATCATTTTTTTTATTATCCTAACCATTTACAAGCACTTTAAATCACATAAAGAATTTTTATGGCGTTCGATTCGTAAGTGGCCTATACTATAGTCTTCGGTATGAAGCATAAATTCAAAACAAATTGTTCACATCACCTAGGCAAAACTATTAGGACAAATTAGACTAAAATATAATACAGTAGTGTTCTGTATTAACATATATCAATCATTAAATTAATATCTTATAATATGATATCGGCAATTGGTACTTTAACTCACCGATAATTTGATTTTATAAAATCTCTTTCATACATTAATTCCCACCAATTTTAGGCGGTAAATAAATATGCAGTCAAAGAAAAGGTTTTCTAACTTAATAATAGACAAGCCCGTTATTACAAATATTTTGTTTATTGATGGCGCATTTGTTTTGGCGCTTAAATTTCCTAAATACCTATAATTTTATATTTTTCGTTATTTAGTTAATTAATAACATTTAGTTACTTTTCTAAATGTTATTCAGTCGGTCGTGTCATAATAATATTTCAGGTAAATTATATGAATATTTTTTTCCATGCAGGATTGAATTTATTTAATTTTGTTGAAAAAAGGATAACACGCATTCTTGTAAAATACACTTTTTATCAATTTTGTCTCTCTTCAGAATAATATTTTTGTCAAAAAATTACCATTTTATACTTAGTATCAAATATCAATATGAAATAGGGGAATTTATGATAGTAATTTCATAACTAAAAGTCATTAACACGACGTTTACATAATTTTGAGAATTTAATTAAACTGTGCCGAAGAGTAGCTGTTAAAATTTACACCAATAGATGTTACGACTTGGATAGAAGCATTTATCTTTTACGTTTGACTGAATTACTAAACAGCAAACCAATTTACGTAACTGTAGTGTTAGAGTAAAGTTTCATAGTGATAATGTCCAAAGTTAAGTTAAAATTTCACAATTTAGTTAAACAAACATAATTAGTTAAGAGTCAGTGTATATTTAAATAGTAGTTTCAAATTGAATTATCGCCTCATCTAAATTTCTAACACGAACACTGAAAATGTGCAAAAAGACAAAATTAGATGGATGTGGGAATCAGTAATTTCCTTGCCGTAGAAATCCGAGCTCAAAGGTAGTGTACCTTTGAGCTCGCATTTCTACGGCATGATTTTTCCACAGGATGGATATAAGTCAAACAATCTTAATTGACACGAGGAAAATAAACTAACATGACTTTTAAACATTTTATTGCTTTTAAATTGATTATACTTCTATTAAATCTTTACATTGCCTTTAATATCTCCAACGTAACTAATTAATTTACTGCATTCCTTTTAAAAATATTTAGCAGGAGTTTCATATACTCATATAGTAATTTATTATTTAAAGCATCGATATTATGATTTATTGATTAGATATGGTACGTTCATATTGTTTTATTGAAACAATTTTTTTTCCACTATTTTCAATCACTATGTTTATCTGACATGAAATAAAACTGTTTAGCCAATACTGATTTAATTTAATTTCGTCAATTAATATAAGATTAAAGAATTATTTAACAAAGATACTTTTCTACATCGCCTGTCTAAAATATATAAATTATAAAAAACACTTAAACATATACCGATATGTAGAACTAGGATATACTTATTCAAGAGGATTCCTGTCATTGTAATACATAAACTGGAAAATGTACCAATTAATAAATCAAGTAACTATATTTTCTGGATTGAAAAATCGGAAGCCGAATTAATTTGTATTAAACCTGTTAAGTAGGTGCGAGTTTATTCCTAAAACTAAAGGAGCTTCAATAAAATTTACTGGTTGATTCCAGTGAGTCTAGGTTATATTTTGATCGGAATCGACTAACTGAAAAAAAGATATGGTAATTTCCATTTTAAATGTAAAACTAAAAATTTTATAATTTTTGTAAGTGGCGTTAAGTATATTAATTTTACAATAAACCTAATAATTTTTTAAAGGCTCACACGAATGTAGTTGCTGGAAAAGCTAGTCCATAATAAATGGCAATATTCATAATTAAACTTTTGTGTAGATTTTCGCGATGTCTTCGGTTACAGGTTATTTAAATGTGAAAATATTTTAACTTAAAATTTCAGACCACAGGTTTCGACCCCCTTCACTAAAGTTATTTTTTCTTAACTACACCTTTTAAAAGAATATTTATGAACCCCGCATCCATCGGTAAAGTAGAAGCGATGGGGTCATGCATTGATGTCTATCAAACAAGCTGTTTTTATACCCGAACATAAAAACAACCGGGACATTTCTCTTTTTTAAACTAATATGATCATAATTATTATAAGAACAATTCAAATTACATACTTAAGTATGTTGTAAAAAAGTTATAAATAAATAAAGGCCAAAAATAATGGTTTTAATATTAAATATATTTGCTTGTACCCGCACATAAATTTCTGTCCTAAAACTTTCTTAATACAGCGGAGCAAGTTTTGAATTATATCTGAAATACGACGCCACACTTAATATAATGTAGTACGCAGTTTCTAAAACGTAACCGTATATATGGTAACAAATTTGGTAAGTTATTTTGTTCTTATTTTCTAAAATGTAGGTATATTTACCCTTTACTTTCATTAATACTCACTATCCACAAAAGGATTGTTTATGTTTGAAAATTTCAAACAGACTTCTTTTTCATTTAATCTAGAAGCGTATTGGTATCATTTATATACTATATATAAGTATTAAACAGTTATTAGGTGTTCCAGTACCTACAGCTACATTATTATTAAACAATTTAGCATTTCATGAAGGTTTTACGAGCAAGAAATTATAGTATAAAATAAATAATCAGGGTATTTATTTATCGAATAGTGACAATCACTTAATTTTAGAAAATATTTTTTTTCAGCAATTCAATTCCGTTAGTGGGGAAAACGGCCACATTCGTGAGTGTCAGCCATAGCTAGATGCACATCAAAATTTATTGAGTTTCATAGTTATGACATACAAAAGTATTTAAATTTTAAATGGATTATCTCAGTTCAATTTTATTATTTATTTTTTCTAATGGTTTTATTTGCAACTTCTGCTTTATTTACTACCTATTTATCAAAGTCTATGGATGTATTTATTCTTTTGTAACTACAAAGCAAATTTACAAAGTTTTGTAATATTTTTCTATTTACGAGTTATTTGATTTCATTTCCACTGAAAATAGTTTATGCGCTAGTATAATTTGCATTTTATTCTTAATTGTAGATAGATCGATTACAAATTCATCATATAACGCATAATTCATTTACAAAATACTGAAATACCTCTACGAAAATATAATACTATATTTATATATAGGTTAGGAATTAAAAAGAAATTATACACGAACACTTAAAGTATATAAGAAGTAATTATTAATTGATTCGATGTAATTTGATATTATTATCACTATCACGTGGGTTTCTTTAAGAGTAGAAGCTATAATATATATTTCCAAAAGCGACCTGCGACTTCCTCTACATAAATTCTTACGAGGTGATCGTATAAATCCTTGTGTAACCGCTTGATACGCATCTATTACCACCGATAGGCGTACGTATCCTTCTAATATCCAACTAAACCCGGAAATCGTGCGAAGCGTATCCTCGTCACGTTTACAGTTTAAGTGGGCGTAAAGAAACAGTTTAACGCTTTTCGGTAAAAAAGTCCGAAGGAACGGTAACTTTGAAAATATGTTCCTTTTATATCTGAATGCACTTAAAGAAAAGCTTCATAATAGATTTCCATTAAACTTTATTTTGATTGTGTTATTTAGCGGAATATTTCCGATAAAAAGACCATAAGAGAAATTGCTTTGAGTTTGGAATAGAAAATTTCACTGTGAAAATTTGTGAAAACTGCATATTAGGTTTTCAGAAATATTGCAAGCCGAGACGTAATAGACGGTGATTCGGTGATTCATATAGCTTAATACAAGTAAACGCTGAATTATGAATCATTTTGCAATTATAACTTTAGTGTATAGTTTTTAAATTACCATTTGGCTAGTATCGGATTAAAATTGTCTTGAAATTGGTAAGATGAATGGAAAAGTAACATACCTAGAATTGGAAAAATATAGTAGGATGGTGAAAACCAAAAAATGTCAAAACCAAAATGAAAGGAATCCAAAAAGTAAAATAATTCAAACTAATTAGGCTTACCAAGTGATTTCCTCCTTTTCTCAGATTGGATGACGTTGAACCAATTACATATACACCCAGAAAAGAACGCAAATTTTAAGTCAATAAATTTTAATGATTCTCCTTCACAACAACCTGTAACAGACCCAACAACTTAATTATCACATTCAAATACTAACGAGTTGGTAGACATATCATGGTTGATGTACGGTAAAAGAAGAGTATTAATAGTATGCATCACTCGTGTTGATTTTGATGTTCCCTTATTTATTACCAATGTTAGTCAAAACTTTACATGTTTTAATTATTGGTACCACTTATGAATTCCTTAAAAGAAATAATAAAATTACAAGAATATACCATGTACCAGATACCTCTCTTTATCGATTTAACATTGTTCGTAGATTGATCTTAACGAGTTCGCGCTGTGGAAAATTGAAGGTACTTGGGTTATGTCAAAATTTCTACTTATGTTATGTCAAAATTTGTACTTGGGTTATGTCTTTACGATGAATAAAAATAATTTTCCCGAAATATTTTGTTATTTATTTATATCTTTACTTATTTTTCTTTACATTAAAACACAAATTTTTAATGACAGAAATTATGACGAAAGAAACGAGGATTAAAATTCCCTTACACAAAAATGTTAAAATTATTTAAGTGTAACTCAGAAAATAATTGTTTAATAATATCTAATATATTTCTTTTCAACCCAGTTATATTCTTTTCTGTTTGATTATAATATTCGTTCCTTTGTCATAAATTATATTCATACATAAATGTTTGTTTTGTAAATATGAATATCGTTGTACATAATTTTCATTTAGTTGTTATGATGTGTGAAACTCATTTAGGGTAAAGGTTCCCTAAAAGGTAAAGAAAATTACATTGATTAACATACTAGTAAATCTTTGTTTTATAGATTTATGTTTATATTAAAAGTTCTAATCAATGTTTATAACAGGCCATATGTAACAGAATCTACAGATAAAAGCACGTTAGCGTACTTATGAGGAAATTAAGTTATTCGAAAAGCAACTTGTGAAGCCTTATTCGCTCTTCCCTCAGGAAGATCTCTGCCGCGAGCTCACTAGGGTGGAATGATGGTGGAATGATTGATGGCTTAACTTTATCAATTAAATATCGTAGCAAAAAATATTACCCTGTTTCAGCTTGAGATTTTGGTAATAAATAGGTTAATATCCATGATATCCTTAACAAAATATTTTATTTTATTCTGACATCACGATCATTGTCAATTAATCTAACTTAATCTAAATAATTTATGAGTTAATTCGGATACTCGAATTATAATTTACTCAGTAAACATACGCTTTATAATATTCATTATCTTAAAAATAAAGGAAAATTTATTTCTATGTTATACACCTATCCTTTATTGAATATTTTGATTGATGAAAGTACGCAAAACTAAATAAATTATTCGGATAGTCAAATTCAAAATATTAGTAAATATATTTCATTTAGGTCAACAAATCTAATTTGATTAGATTTATTTACAATAGCTACTAACTTGTTAGAATCTATGGCTTGAAAGCAAGTGGAAAAATTATATTGTTACAATAAACTCTCAACAATCTATTGACAATTTCAACTGATGAAAGTGCCTAACAAATATATGATTAGATCAGATTTCAATTTAGTCTGCAAACACTTGCTGTATAATATTTATTAGCTATTAACCGATGAGATTATCTAACGCATGATTTGAAAAAATTGGAAAAAATATTTCCAAATACTAAATAATTGTAATGAATGACAATATTAAAAATAGAAATGAGACTAATCGTTCTCTACTATAGTACAAACTAATAAGATTTTAACCTCAATTTTTTCCAGATTTTTCATGTTATTGCTTTAAGATAATTTCTTTACTCATTTAAATAAAGTAGAAAAATATGGTTACAAAACTACGAATCCTACCTTTTGTACTTTTTAGTTATGGATCGTTTCTGAGAACATAGCTATATTTATATCTTTACATTATATGAACGCTTAATAAAATATAACGAACGGACGGATGATGTAAATTAATAATAAACTAAGTAATGGATTTAATTTTAGTTGATAAATTTGCACTAAAAATTTTGTGATACTTTACGTTACGTTACGATTTTTCGATACTATTTTTCCAAAAAAAAGACACTAATTTTAAATCAGTCCCTACATTTATTTCAGTTAATATTTCTATTAGTATACTTTTATTTTAATAACTTGCAAATATGCCTTAAAATGAAGAAACAAACAACAACTCATAAAAAAGCAGGCAGCATATTTTTTGTCTAACTCGATAATCTATATATTAGCAGAATTTTTTCAGACTGAAGAAATAAACTGACGATGTGATTGTATATTAATAGGTACTCGTAAATGTGTAAGGAATCCTCGCACTATCAGGTCCACTTGTACTTGATAAGTTTTTTTTTCTTTAAATTAATAATCCACTGCGTATTTGGCCGTGTCTCTAAGATTGTATTATTGTTGAAAAAAAAATTAGTTGTCAATTGACATACAATTTTTTGTTATGGAATTAACCTTCTATTAAATTTAATTTATTATTTAAGACATCTACATGCTGGTTGTATTGTAATTTATTTTTACGGTGCCCTTATATTGAAGAAAGATAAATTGTTCCTATTTTTTATAAATAAAGCAACAGGTATTCAGGCGATTTTTTCACGAGTTTATTCTTAAGTCAATAAACAAAATAAATGTTGCATTTCAAATTTTACTCCCTTCAAAAGCTCGACATTCGTTCTATTTTTACTTAATATAATGTTAACTCAAAGAATCAAACAACATAAAATTTCGACTAAAGTGAGCTGACTAAGGAACTCTAAAAATTTACATTTTTTTTATTTCTAAACAAAAACATAGATTACAATATTAAATGTAATCACAAAACAATTTTAATTTTAATTAATTGAGGCTCAATAATTATGACTTCAAAGTTTATATGATTAGCAATTAAAAAAATACACGCAAACTGATCTAAATTTCTGACACCCTTGCTGAAATATTACGATCGCTATTCTCCATGAATTTCGGGAGGAATTTATTTTACTTTTAGTTTGTGACGTATAAAACTTTATAGTCTGGCGAATGAAATAGTCTAATATTCTATTACAATCATCTTTAATTAGAAACGACGTGCTCAATGGTTCTGCTAATCTACAAAACAGCTTGTAAAATGGTCGACAAAACTGTTATGCTTTGCCCCAATTCGTTCCGTTGACAAGTGACTTTTGTATTGTATTTGCATTTTTGCAGAATTTCGCCTCCTATTTACATATTAAAATATCAGTTTATTTACGTATACATGTATAATTTCAGTGACTTGACATTCAAAAATTATTTATTAGATTCTTGCTAATATATGTCTACAAAACTAAAGTCGATAGAAAACCGGCTCATCTTATCTACAGGACTAAATCTCGCCTTCGGAGCTACTGACGAATACAAGGACTACTTACGGACATAGACATTATGTCTTTCTTTCACTTATTGTGATCCTCCAGAAATTAAAATTTCTACATATAACTCATTTAAAATATTAGTCACCCGTTGGCTTCTTGACAAACCCAGATCCTATACAGAAAGGCTTGTATTATCACCATACCTATTATAGGATATTGTCTGATATACAGTTTTCTATTTTTTTATACAGATATATTTTACTCCATGAAAACAGTATAGTAGGCCCAACATACAAATAAAAGTGTGTGTGTACGTTTGTATGCGTATATATTCTTATATATCCATATTTACCTACATTTATTTATATATATATATATATATATATATATATATATATATATATATATATATGTATATGTATATATATATATATGTATATAAAGTCAGGTACAGTAAATCGTTTATTTAATAAAATAAGAGCATTTCGTTTAAATGGATTGCATAAAATTAAAACTCCATTAAAATTGGCTCTAAAATTATGCAGTGTTTTAAATATTAAAAGATTAAAATTATACATAATTTTTAATGTTATAAAATACATTTATTAATATGTGCCTATGCATACATCGTAACAATTTTGCAAACGATATTGTTGAATACAAAAGAAAGAAAGAGTAAATTATTTAAATAGAAATATTTATCAGAGATAATTGTTTTCTAATTATCATGATTTCAAAAAGTAACATATATTAAGAACACTTAACAAACCTTAAAATAATGTATATTCGGATAAACAAAAATATTTCGAAATATATAATGTAATTTGAAATAACGCTTACGCCTAAAACATACGCAAGTAAACGATGATTTAAGCAAAAAATAGTCGTCAAGAGAGAAATCGCGAGCTGTAACGCACATCAGCGTGTCACTTGTAATTTACCGTTATTACATTAAAATATTCTCTTGTCACTGTGTAGGTTCCATTGTTATAAATCAAGAAGCTTGCTAAGACTTTCATGAAAAATATTTACTGAGAAGCAAATTGGCTGGTCGTGAATGGAATTTAAATTACGGAAATCATTTTTTTAAAGATACTTTTTATTTCCATTTTTAGACCTGCATAAAATTATAATATAATATCTATAGAAATTCAGCTGTTATTTATAATCAATATTCTTTTAACCAAGAGAATGCAAACCGCAACATCTATCAAATTACTATTTTTATTAAATTATAGAAAATTGATTTGTTAATTAATGTATAATACAGAGAGTTTATTGTAATGATAACCCTCCTCTTAAAGGGACATTTTTCTGACTCGTCTTACGTTGTAAATTTTTTTCTTCGTTTTAAAAACGTTTATATAATTTTTGTTAGAACATGTGTTTTAGATAAGTGATGTAGATCGATAAAAGTAAATGTTATTAAATTATTTAGACCGTGTTTTCCATTCTATATTATTGAACGGAATTAAATATATATCAGTAAAATTATTAGGAACAAATATAAGGTATTAATATTGGGTATATATGTAAAATAATTTTTATTTAATTTATATCAACCCATACATTTCCTGGCTTTTGTTAGATAATGGTACGTTATTCTAATTTATGCAGAGGCAAATATATTGGACTGTGTCTACAATTGAGCTCCTTAGTCGATTGACTTATTGTCAGAAGAGGATTTTTTAGGTTTATTCGTACACCCAATTCGACAGAATATACGAAACGGGGTTTGGCTTTAAAATTATAATCCATGGTATTGAACTTCATGACTACATTTCCGTATCGTAGGACACCATTTACTCACCTATCTCATAGTACGTATTATTTGTGGTAGTATTCGCATCGTGACCCAAATGTAGCTCATAAAGTATTAAAGTAATTATTTTATGTCGATTTAAATCCATTTTCTTTGAAGTAATCACTTGGAGACTTTGCGCTGATTGTCATTAACTTATCTCATTTCGGTCTATTTTCACTTTTTAATAACCAATCAAAAAATGATCATTTCTTATTATTACAACAAAATCATGGACTCAGAAAAAGAGTCTCAAATTTATGTATGATAGTCTTCTTATTAACAATAACAAAACAAAAAAAATTACTTAATACAGGTATTAGAGCGAGAAACATTAATTTATCATTATTAACTCTAATCTTAATCATCTTTAATCGTATTCCAATGTTCTTTGAATTCTTTGAAATATCCCTGTTTAGGTAGAGTCATTTTTTCGGGTCCTCTTAATTTTTCTCGCAATTTCCTTAGGCTGAAACAAAACAAAGAAAATTGATTACATCTTAACATTAAATATTTTAAAATCATTTTTAGGGCCCGTACTTAAAAAAATGGAAGCAATCATTTTAATATCGTTCAAGTGTCTGTCGGTCTGTTTGTCTATTTCAGCGATTTTTTTTGGAAAACTGTTTGATGTAGAAACTTAGAATTTGGCATAGTGATAAAGCATCCAACCCGCAATTATTTTAATTAAAAAAAAAAGAAACAAATAAAAATCATGATAATAAAGCGCAATATTGAAGTCCAATTCTCAACCATTTTTTTGATCAATAAATAATTTGTCCAGCGATGAGACTCATTTTTAGTTGAATGGCTACGTCTGTAACAAAATTGTGATACAGTAATAAATGATAAACATTTTTCAAAATAATTTTTGAATTATGCGTCACGCAAAAACAAAAGACGATAATAAATAAATAGTGTAAGTATACCAAATAACTGTCCATGTGAGAGCACATTTTCTCGTTGGGGCAATTATACACACACATACACATGTAAGCACACACACCCATATATGTATATGTATGTATGTGTATATATATATATATATATATATAAACATTTAAACGGAATAAAGGTGAGAGAGAGGCAGCGCTACGCGCTGCCCACCCATCGCGGGGTGTTTCATCGCCGCGTTCGTGACGTTTCACTTTTTCTTAGTTAGGCCTTACCGATATGTAAGATATTTTTATGAATACGCAGATGAGACATATTAGAATTCTAACTTCCCTAATTTAAAATGATTTCTATTTAACGTGGTCAGTGATCAAATATAGTAAATAGGTCAATAACTTCACATCGCGTGCAAGATTGTTACGATATATGCATTGGGACAAATTAATAAATAAATTGAATTTCTAACCGGAGATTAAGTATACACTTAATTAATGTTAATATTAAAAATAAATACCTGATTATTTCAATACAATGACAATAAAAATGTTGCTTAATTTTAGTCGCATAAAATTTAAAACATTGATCGAAAACACCGCATAATTTTAGAGGAGTTTTGATTTCATCCTCTATTTAAATGAAATATATATATATATATATATATATATATATATATATATATAACGGAACGATAAGGGACAATGCATAGAAATTTCGTCGACCATCTGTTTAGCAAATTAGCAGCGCCATTGAGTAAGTCGCTTGTAATTGAACCTGATTTTATTAAAATATTAAACAATTTCATTCATCAGGCTGTGGAAATTTTATACGTCACAAATGAAAAGTAAAATATATTCCGCCCTTAATTTTGGGCATAAGAATAGGGAGCGTAATATTTTAGCAAGGGTTTTTTTGTGATTTTAATTTTTATAAAATTGTATATCATGTAAACTTTTAAGTTGTAATTGTTATAATTAAACTTATTTTGTGATTTCATTTAATATTACAATCCATATTGTTGTATAGAAATTAAAAAAAACTAAATTTTTAGTTTTCCTCATTCTGTTCAATTATGTGGAAATTATGTGTTTTGTATTACGTTAAATAACAAAAACAAAGAATGGCCAGCTTTTGACAAGGAGTAAAATTTTAGGTGCAATAATTATTTTATGTAATGACTTAAGAACAATCACAAGATCAAAAAAAAAGCCCAAACACCTGTTACTTCATTTATAGAAAAATATGAATAATGTCTCTTTCTTCAATATCGGCTAAAAATCGGCTAACTAAATCTTAGAGATACGGCCAAACATACAGTGGATTATTACTTTAAAGAAAAAAAGTCAGGTACGAATAGAAATACCACTTCCGCCTTTAAGCTCTTATAAAGATTTAAGGGCATATATTATATCTACTAAACTATTTACCTAAACGAGTTTTTCACTACGTAAGTACGTTGCCCACTGTATAAGTTAATGGCGTTAGAATTGTGATGTTTATTAAAAAAAATTGCAAGGCAAGAACTTAGTTTTTTTTAATAAATTTTGGTTAAAGAGTTTTAAAAAGAAGGGAGGGGTAATATTTTTTTCATATTTTTCAGTATATCTCTCAAGTTATACTAACTTGTAATTTATTTAAAAATACTTATGAGACCTTCATGACTGTAGTAAAATATGCTAGTCACGTTGTCAATTGTATTGTGAAAATAAACATTATTACCCAATTTGGTGGTATTGTTTCATGGAATGGGAAAAATGTAGCACGTATTTTTTTATTTATTTATTGAAAAGCTTACAAAATAAATAACAGTCACGTAAATATATAATAAAACAACAGAGTTTAAAACTAGATTATAAATCTAATTATGAATACACCAAATGGTTATAATATATATGTGTATGTTTTCAAGGGATTAATTGTGTTATTAAATATATTACAAAATGTATTTGTCAATTATTAATGTTAGTGTTAAGTAATAATTATATTATTTTCTAGATACTAATTCTATCGTAGCTGGTTTTAATTTATAAATAATATGCTTATAATTCCTTTTTAAATGTTAATCATTTCTGTTCGAAACTGTCTAGGAAGGATGTTGAGAAACATTATCGTTATGCAATCGTCACATTAAAATTATGTAGTTATAAAAAGAGATAATATTATAAACTTGTAGTACGAATAATCTCTGTAATGGTATACGGGACAACAGACTTACGTTCTAGAGTCGAGCCGCCCAACATGTTAAGTACATACAATAAAGATTTATTTTTTAAAGTTGTGAAGGAGGTATCAAAGCACTCGTCGACATTCCGAAATACCTATTGGAGGCACACTCCTTAGCCATTGCAAGTAGGTTTTGTTGTACATTTAGACAGTCTTTAACGTCATTGACATTGGTATAAATCTTAAAGTTATATGCAAAGAGTAAATAAAGACACTTAAGCACTTGTATCAGATCGTTAATGAATTTTACAAAGAGATGGGGTCCCAAATACGAGCCTTGTTAAACCCCAGAGGTAATTGTTACAGGTGTAGAAAGATGATTATTGATACAAGTTGACTCCTGTTATTTAGTGTGATGTGTGTATACAATAAAATAAATTATAAAGGCCACCATACATATTTATGTATTTTATATCAAAATGTGAAGCGGAAACAGGGTACTACTTTTGGCGAAGATATTTAATTGATAAAGTTAAATCATCAATATTTCTCACCATAGTCAGCTCGTGGACGAGATATTTGCGGGGGAGAATCGGATGAGGCTTCACAAGTTGCTTTTCCAATGATTTAGTTTTCTCATAGGCAAGCTAAGGCACTGTTATATATAAATGCTGTTATAGATGGCCTGTTATAAACAGCGGCTAGAATATTTCATATGAACATAAATATATAAATAAAGTTTCTACTCGTATAATATTAAATTTTATAACACATTAATACTTTTCGTCCTTGCTGTTTCAGCAGCAATCTTTTAATATAATCCAATATATCAAAAATATGCAATATCATAGGAAACTCCAGTCATTTTTTTCTAGAATAAAGACGGTGCATGCATCACAACTAAATGAAAATGAAGTACAACGGTATGCAAGTACATATCTAGAAAAAAAACATTAATATACAGACATAATTTATGGCAAAATAACGTGTATATTCGAACAGATAAGAAAATAATAGCTCGCAAAAAAGTAATAGTATAATCGATATTTGGAAATAATTATTTTCAAAGGTGGAGATTAAATAACTTTAAAAATTTTTTGAAAAGGAATTTTAATCGTCTTTTTTGTCCTAATTTTTTTCGTAAAAGTCGATGTTTTAGTATAGAAAACTAAGTAAAGATTTAAATAAATAACAACACATTTCTGGAAAATTATTCTCATTCATACTGAGCATACAGGAAATTCCGACATAACCCAGGTTCCTTAAATTTTCTAGAGCGCGAACTCATCACGATCAAGTTATGAACAATGTTAAGCCGATTTAGAGCTATCTCGGAGTTTGTAAATGATGCCAATAAATAAAACTTTCTTAAGCTTGGGCTAACGCTGGTATTTTATAAAGGTAATGAAACACCAAAAACAACACGAGCGAAGCATACGATGAATACTTTCTTTGCTGTATATCAACCATGATATGTCTACCACCTCGCAATTATATGAATGTAATAACTAAGTTTTTGGTCTGCTATTGGTTGCCCTGAGGGAAAATCTATTGATTAAGATCTATTGATTTTTGAAATTTTCATTCTTTTTTGGGTTGTCGGTGTGTTTGTAACTTTTTCAGCATCAATACTTCAAATCTGATAAACGGGGGATAACACTTGGTAAACCTACGTAGGATGAATTATTTTAATTTTTGGATTCCTTTCATTTTTTTCGTTTCCTCCATCCAACTATACTTCTCCAATTGTGGGCACGTTACTTTCCCATTTATCTTACCTATCTGTTAGGTCTGTGAAAATGTAACAAGCAGGTCTCGCAACACCTCTCATACGTTTATAGGAATCGTCAAATGTTTGATTCCAAACCCAAAGCAAATTGTCTTATTTAATGGTCTTTTCGCCGAAAAAATTCAACTAAATAATGCAATCGACATGAGATATTATGGAAAATTATTATGAATCTTTTCTTTAACTTTCGTGAATTATTCTTCATATATTATTATGAATCTTTTCTCTAGCATTCAGATATAAAAGAAACATATTTTTAAATTTACCGTTCCTCGGGACGATTTTACTGAGTAGCGTTAAAAAGTGTTCCTTCACGCCCACTTGAACTGTAAAAGTGACGAGGATATGTTATGCGTCATTTTCCGGGTTCAGTCGGATATTAGAAGGATACGTGCGCCTATCAGTGGTAATAGGTGCGTATCAAGCGGTCACATCAGGATTTATACGTTTACCTCGTAAAAAAATATGCAGAGGAAGCTACAGGTCGTTTTTTGAACTATATATTATAGCGCCCACTTTTAAAACAAACACATGCGTGGGTAGTAATGATAGTTCCGTATTGAATCTTTCAAATAACTACTTCTAATATACTTTAAGTAATGTTACATGATTTATTTAATTGTTTACGTATTTAAAGGAATATAGTATCATTATATTATCATGTAAAGAAGCTGTTGAAGAGGATATTTTGAGGAAAGTAATCTAATATTCGTGTAAACTACTTTACAATTCTATTAAATAACTTTTTATCCTTTATTAACAAGCCAAAAAGTCTTCGGAACTATTCTTTGCATAATTATAAAATCAATTGATTCGCCTGATATACGACATGTTAACACTTTTTTTAATTTTGTAAAATTAATTTCACAAGTTGTAATTGTATGTGGTTTCGTATATAATCCATGATATGAAAGGATAAACAAAATTTTATAGCTTTTTGTGTTACCGTGTGTGACAGAACCCTAAAAACTAAATTGTGTTGTTTAAATTAAATATAAATAATATCTGTGTCAAATGGTAGTGAACAAAACTATTTGTGATATGTAAAGAGTGAATACACCGAACAATCTCATGTGCGTACTATTATACCGAAATAGTGAGAAACTCGGAACAATAAATACGTTTATTCTTTACAAATAATGATTCATTATTAAGGAAGCGAAGTGCCACCCGGTATTTACATACGCTTTAATTTCTCTCATTATATATTGGAATTGAATTTTACGTTTTATTTGTTTACGTCGATTGGTATTAGCATAGATGTATTTCAGTATTTTTCAAATTAGTTACGCGTGTTTGATTAATTTGTAATCGATCTATCTAAAATTAAGAATATATTGCACATTATATCAGTGTATCAACTATTTTAATGGAATTAAAATTCAATGCCAAATTTTTTATAAATTCGTAGATGGAAAATATTATGAAAATGTGTAAATTTGCTTTGTAGCTACAGCAAAATCATATACGGATTTGTATAGCTTAAAAACATAACATTTCTAACTTAAATAGAGGTACTTCATTTCAAATTTAAATACTTGTGCATTTAATTTTTTGAATTGAATATATTTGGCGTTAATTTTTTAGAAATTCATTATTTAAAATTAAATGAAACTACGTGATATAGTATTATTTCTACTTTCTTTGAGTTCTTTACCACGACCTAAGTTTCGTTGTATAACAACATCTGCAGGTGGGTTATTAGCAAAGATCTTTGCTGACAGATAATTGATTTCATCATAAGATCGATTCGTTCACGAAACCGTCTTTTCTATTCTAAATCATTTATTGTATGCATATACGAAACTTTTGTTAAATGTTTAAAAAGGGGCGCAGTAAATAAATTAGTTACGTTTGAGAAATTAAAGGCAATATGAATGCATAAGAGTAGTATAATAAACACTTTAATATGTTATTGATATATAACAGTCATCTCAGTTTATTTTCCGCGTGTCCATTAAAATTATTTTACTTATTTCCTTTGGAAAAACCATGTCGTAAAAGCCCGAGTTCAAATGTAGTGTTAACGAAATTACTGATTTCCACATTCTTCTAATTTTGTCTTTCTGCACAATCTCAGTTTTTGAGTTAGTAATTTAGATGAAGCTATAATTCAATTTAAAACCACTATTTAAAAATGAATTACCTCTAATCTAATTATTATATTTTATGTTAATATTTAATACCAGGTACAAAATGATAATTATTTGATGAAAATTTTACGCTGAAGAGAGACAAATTCGAAAGAAGGTATATTATTAAACTTGTAAACTAGTGTGCTTTACTAAATGACAATTAATATGAAATTACATAAAGCTATTTCTAAATACAATACACATTTATATAATTTACCTCGAATATTACTATAGCACGACCGAATTACATATTAAAGTAATCAATTGTAACTAATGTAAATATATGTTTCTCTTTTTCTCCAACCACTGTTCGGCATAGTTTAATTCAATGTTCAAAATTATATAGTGTCAGGTCAATCGATTTCATGCACAAAATTGTAGTCACAAATTCTACTACTTTATGTTGATGTTTGATACCAAGTACAAAATGGTAATCCTTAGATCAAAATATTATTCTGAAGAATAATTGTAATTATTCATTTTTATTAACAAAATACATTACTGCAATACATTTAACCCCAGTCTTGAGGTGTTGTGAATAATTTATTTATGCGTAACACCAGAGAGTTCAAAAACCATTTTCGAATCGAATGCCATTCTGTTATCAAAGATAAGTGCTTATGAAAATGCTTTATGTAATTTATATGCCTATAAATGTGTAGGATAAAAAAAATATTATATTATTCTTTTAGAAAGTGGGATGGAGCGCATAGCGCTGACTTTTGCCTATTGTGTCTTTTACTCCTTATTGCTCACTCATATGGGCAACTATACACACTGTCTCGCCAACGAAAAAACGTTTCGTTTCCGCGTTTGTGGTGTTTCACTTCTTCGTAGTTAGACCCATCCCAAACGTCCGTTAAGGAGCTTAGCTTCATAAATATGTTTCATTCCTTCTGTCTCAGGAGCTGCTAAAACTAAAATAATAAAAAAGAACGTTAATGTAAATTTGCCTAAAATTTAACGAAGAAAAAAATTTTAAATTTTAGAACTTTTGGTTTATTCACTATAATTTTACGCCTCTCAAATATTTACTACACCATATTTTTACACAATCAAAATTAATATTATATTGGTAAATAGTGTAATGGAAATACAATATGATTTTAAATTATATATATATATATATATATATATATATATATATATATATATGTATGTATGTGTGTGTGTGTGTGTGTGTGTATGACTAAGTGTTTAAGTGCTGTAATGCGAGCTCTAATCGTACTCAACAGGTTTATTATGAACACTTGGCAAATATGCATATAAGTAATATGAGTACTTCATGAAAATTTCCTGACATTGTATTTTTCAATTTGTCATGCTACATATTCGCAGAGCCGCGAAAGATTTCCCTACGAACGATACTGCTTAAAAAAATACACAACGCGACTCCACAATATATTTTGTGTTTTTACCGTTAATAAAGTGCGAAGAAACATGTTAAATTCATTTCCGCGAAAATTTCATTAAAACCTTAAAGTATATTTCATTTTCATAATTTGAGTTAAGAGCGAAGCTATTTATTCAGTAAACAAAATTTTCGCTATGTAGTAATGAGTTGCTTGTTATTTGTTTGGACGACTTAGTTAAGTTGTACGCACTCGTACTTACTTGAGGAAATTTTAGGAACGTTGTATCTTCTAAAGAGTTTAAGCTTCGAATATATTAGTTGCATTTGTATTACTTAATATATGTAACAAAAAGATTATGCCAGTGAACTGCAGAGTCAATCATTCAAAATATTTAGGTTTTTAATGGAGACAAGTTTGAATGGTTTAATTTACTTGTAATTAAAATGTACGAAGATATTTTCCAGTAAAAAACGTCTCAATGAGAAAAGGAATTATGTATAAAAGCTGTTTTAATATATTAAAGCAAAAACTATACAATTCAAGGATATTATTTAAGCGCGATTATCGCTTCAGGACATTGTCGTTTTGTTGTTCCTATTCAGCTTTATACCTTTTTAACTTACACTGTACTGAAACACCATTGTTCATTGTTATACAAATTAAGTTAATTTAAACTTTCAAAAACCGATCCCATTCTCAATTCAAATCAATTAGGTTCCAATTTTGTATATTGAAGCTGCTGGTTCAACCTGAAGTTTAGTTCCTCAAAAACCATATTCTAATTAAGGTAAGGGTATTTGGTGCAAGTACATTTGGCGGTAGGTCCATGTTGGGTTAACTTATGTGGTGTGTCCAGTAGGATAACTTAACAAACTTGATGGAGGTGCAGACTAAATATATAGATTAACATTAAAATAAAATGGGCTGGAATTAAAACCAATTATGATTTTACATTGGCTGTTAAACGTGAAACATATTAAAAATTAGGAATTAAAATGACAAAGTTAGGAAGTTTTATTTGATTTTGGATTTGTAATTTTTGAGAATACCTGGCAACATTAACTTTATCACGATTAATTATTCATTGACGTCTCAAGACATTTTCCATGCTATAATAATTTCGTTCATAATTACTGATTGTTCAAGGCAAAAATTATATACAAAGTTTGTACACCTTTGTAAACTACTCGATGCTATAAGGTTTCAGAGGCCTATGTAATATATGTACGTTTATATATTTTCCGTTAATATTTTAATAAAAATTAAAGGATTTTACAAATAACTTTCATAATGAAAATATTAAATATATATCTACATGTATGTACTGATTTGCTTTTAGATAGTTCATTATAAACTGATTTTTTAAATGAAGTGCTAGCTCTTCTTTCTCTCCAGTTTGTTTTCTATTGCTAATCACTTAATGTTGAAATTGAAAGTTTTAGTTGTAGAATTTCGATCATAAATGTTATAATTTGCTATAGTAACCTTATAGTTACCAAAAGTGATAGGATAGCCTATAAATTTTGGTGCAATAATCTAATTAAAAAAAAAATTGTAAGTTACTAACTAAATTATTTTTTAACTGATTTTATATTCAAAACTTATTTTTATCTTTGTTGTTCCATTATCTATGCTATATGATGTTTCTATCCACACCTATACCATACTTGCATACAAGCAAAATTACATGTTGTTTTATAATGGGTTGCGTATTTGTAAATAAAAAAGTTATATTGGTTTATTAATAGCATATAACATCGATACATTTCTGAATGACAGATAACAGAAATAACAAATTTAATATAAATACAGAGTCATACATAAAAGTCGTATGTATCTCAATTATATTATTTCTGCGTTATTGTATAAACAAATTAATATTTAAAATGTGGCTTTCACATGTAATAATTTACTTTTTCCTACTCACCCAAAGCTCAAGTGTCAGCCTAGAGATTTGGAAAAAAGAAAACTTTCAATACAAATAAATATTGTTCTGTACGTCAAATAATAAATAAGCGATATTTATTTTAGAAATATATCGGAATATAAGAAAAAACCTAATGCCGTCTTTTGATCACGGTCAAAATTTTTACTTATAATTCTATAATTGTAAGGTACAAAACAATAAACTCAGCACGTCCTCTTAGAATATTTTAATAAACATTAGGTTTGATATAAGGCTCTTGTGATAACCAAGAGTGCCTGAAAAAATATAAAATGTTCGTTTTCACCAATACGTTTACAGATATATAAGAAATTCACATAAATACGCTGTGGAGATGTATTTAAATTTTAACTTCCATAATTTAAAGAGATTTCTATTTAACATCGGCCAGTAATCAAAGGTATTGTATACAGCAATAATTTGACATCTCTTACAAAATTGTTACTACATATTAAGAAATGATTTGTTAATAACAGTGTATTCAATATTTATAACAAAAATAAATACTAAATCATTCCAAATAATGTCATTAAACATGTTACTTAATTTTAATCGTATAATATTACAAACATTGGTCCAAAACACTGCATAATTTTAGAGGATTTTTAGGTTCATCCTTTATTTAAATGAAATACTCATATTGTACTTAACGGTTTACTTTAACTGAAGTAAAAGTTGTAAACAAACTATTACTAAATATTTAATCCATCCCATTTTGCATAAAAGATAAACATATATATAAATATATATATATATATAAATATATATATATTTATATATTTATATTTTTTAATCTATTCATGAGCTATTTAGCAAATTAGCAGCGCCATTGAGCATGTCGCTTCTTGTTGAACGTGATTGTAATAAAATATTATACAATTTCATTCGCCAGACTATGGAATTTTTATACATCACAAACGAAAAGTAAAATATATTCTACTCAATATACATTAAGAATCGAGCGTAATATTTCAGCAAGTGTGTTAGAAATTTATATCAATTTACGTGTATTTTTTTTTAAATTGCCTGTCATATAACCTTTTAAGTCTTAATTGCTGAAGCTCGATAAGTTAAAATTCAAGTCGTTTTGTGATTTGATATAATATGGCAATCTATATTTTTGTTTAGCAATAAAAAAATTATAAATTTTTCGATTTCCGCAGTCTGTTTAATTAAGTCGAAATTTCATGTAATATTCCTAAGTTTATATTATAACGAAAAAAGAATGAATGGCTAGCTTTTAAAATGGGATGAAATTTTAGGTACAACATTTATTTTATTAAATAGCTTAAGAACAATCACTAGAGAAAAAAATTGCCCAAATAACTGTTGTTTTATTTACAGAAAATTGGTACAATTTCTCTTTCTTTAACATTAAGTTATTTATTATGACAATAAATGACAATATAATCGCCAAATATGTGTCTATAATTATTATTTTTAATATATTAATTATATCTTTTTGGTAATAATAATTATTATTACTACAAAGTTCCTTCTGTAACAAAAAACTCTATTTCAATTGACTTCATCCTTATCGAAACTAAATCAGTCATTTTAAAAGATGGTCTAAAAATTAATACGAACATCATTCTAAACATCTTCAACAACAACAGTACAATCTTACAGACACGATCAACCATACAGTGGATTATTAATTTAAAGAAAAAAAACTTGTCAAGCACGAATAGAATTAACAAAATTTTAAAAATTATTTACATATTTTAGTTTTTCAGAACCTAAATACATCGGATAGAGTACTATCAGTCACAAGTGTTAAAATTATGGTGCATATTTTAAAAATCATAAGTTAAAAACTAAATTTTTTTCATAAATTTCGCTTAAGTCATTTCGGAAATAACGGGTCATATTTTTTTTATATTTTCCAGTACATCTTTGAAGATATACTAGTTGAAATTATAAAAAAAATGTCTATGAGACCTTCAAAACAGTGTGAAAAGTATACTAGTCACGTTTACAATTGCATTTTCACCCAATTTTGTGATATTGTTTCGTGGAATGATGAAAATGCTGCTTATACTACATTAAAAGTAGAAAGAAGACACACTTTTTCCAGAATTGTATTTTACTCCGTAGCTTTTCTTGAATATTTGGACTTGTGGAGACATACAAAATTATTCGGTACAATTGGTTTTACTTTCACTTCGTTCGACAGTTTGTTTGTCTTACTAGATATGAATAATTTGTTTCAAGTTGCCGTACACGACAACTTATGTTATTGTTTCGTTGGACAACTTAATTTTTCCTTAGATTCGATTTTTTTCTAGATCTTATGTTACCTAAACAATGATTCTGCGATATTTAGAATTTACTATAATTAATTATGATTAGTGTGGCAATTTCAAATATCTATTTAATAAAGACCCTTTTCGCTCGGTGCACATTTTGGGTGTTTTTAGAAAGCGCACCATGTCATGTTTGGAAATTGTATTTAATAAGATTGTGTCTTGCAGTAATCTTACATCTTCCTTCTTATCAAGTCAGGCTTTGAAAACCGTTTTATAAAATCCATCACTTAATATCGACAAATATTTTAATAATATATTGAAAATAACTTCTAATATTATCTTAATTGCAAATGCTAGTTTAAGATAAATTTATAGAACAATAATAATTTCTTAACTTTATGTATTTATTTATATTTGTGTGAAGAAAAATGCATACCCTGGAATATTGAAAAATTAATAGGATTTTTGTGCATGAATTTAGAAAAAATGTAATATATTTTTCAATTAATACCAATTAATAACAATTAGAGTGACAGGGTTAAAATTCGATAATAACGTAGTAATTTAGGTTTGAACAAACTTAAGAATAATTGCTATGTTACGTTTTTTAATAAATACTAAAGTGTAATATGCCCATGTTTAACGCACTGGCTGGTACAATAAACTGCAGTTGATTTCATTGTGTTTGCAGTTATAGTGTTGGTTTATTTTTTACTTCAATATTTTTCAATAATATCTCAGTCTGAAAAATCCTACTAAGATGTAATTATCGGGCTATATAAAAATTACGCTTGCTTATTGGTACGTTTTTTTATTATTTCACGTTTACTACGTGATTTTTTATGAGTTGCCGTTGTTTTCTTCGTTTCATGGTATGATGAAAGTACATGGGTGTGAATAGAAATATTTATTGAAATTAATTAAGGGACTGATTTAAAATCACGGATTTGTTGATTTGTTCATTATAGTTTACTTTCTTAAGCATTATGTAATTCATTATGTAATGTGGAGGTATAAATTTTGCCACAGTACTTTATATCTCTGTTCTCAGAAACGACATAACTAAAAACTACAAAAAGTAGGATTCGTAATTTTAAAATGGAATCATATAATTATTTTTTACTTTATTTAAACGAATAAAGCAATTATCTCAAAGCAATAACATGACAAATCGGAAAAAAATTGTGGCTAAAAACCTGTTAGTTTGAAATATAGTGGGGAAGGATTGGTTTAATTGTTATTTTGAATATTGTCATCAATTGAAATATTCAACACAATGATTTGAGTATTTCGAAATATTGTTTCTACCAACTTTTTTCAAATTAAGTTAAATTAATTGACATCAATCATGATGTGTGAATAAAATAAAATAAATTATAAAGGCACCTTAGATATTTATTTGTTTATTACCGAAAGCTCAAGCTGAAACAGGGTAATTTTTTCAGTGAAGATATTTCATTGATAAATTTAAGTCATCAATCTTTCTCACCCTGTTGAGCTCGCGGCCGAGATGTCTCCGAGAGAGAAGCGGGTGAGACTTCACAAGTTGCTTTTATAATGATTTAGTTTCCTCATAAGTATTCTAATGCGCTTTTATTAAAACAAAGTTTTCACTCGTATATTAATCAATTTTATAGCACATTAATATTTTGCGTCCTTGCTGTTTCAGCAGCAATCTTTTAATATAATCCAATATATCAAAAAATACAATATCATAGAAAAGTTCAGTCATTTTTTTGTAATAAAGACTATAAATACGTTGCATTCATCACGGCAACCAAAATGAACATGAAATACAACGATATACAAGTACATATCTAGAAAGCAATCATTAATATACAAATATAATTTATGGCGAATTAACGTGTATAGGCAAACGGATAAGAAAATAATGGGGGGAAGAAAATTTTTCAAAGCTGACAAACAATTTCAACATTTTTGTATAAAGAATTTCTTGTGTCGTAATTTCTTTAATAAAATTCGGCGTTTTAATAAAGAAAAATAAATAAAGATGTAAATAAATAACAACACATTACCGGAAAATTACTTTCACTCATGAAATGCTAACTTAACCCAAGTTTCTTAAATTTTCCACTGCACGATCTGACCAAGATCAAGTTGGGAACAATGTTAAGCCGATATCTCGTAATTCGTAATTGACCCCAATAATTGAACCCGGTTAAGCTTGGGCTAACGATGGTATTTTTTAAGTTGAGGCAATACCAAATGCAAAACAAGTGAGGCATACGATGAATACCATTCCTTTACTGTACATCAACCATAATATATCTATCAACTCAACATTATCTGAATGTGATAAGATAGTTTTTGGTCTGCTATAGCTTGTCATGAATTTTAAAAATTAGTTGATTTTTAAAATTTTTATTTTTTTCCGGGCTCTCGGTGCATTTGTAACTTTTTTGGCATCAAGACTTCCAATATGAGAAACGGATGATATCACTTGTTAAAACTAAATAGCACGAATTATTTAAAACTTTTAGATTTCTTTCGTTTTGGTTTTAGCATTTTTTGGTTTTCGTCGTGCTGCTATATTTCTCCAGTTGTGTATATTTGAAGTCAATTTAAATCCAATAACAGCCAAATGGTAATTTAAAAACTATATATTAAGGTTATAGTTGTAAAATAATTCATAATTCATCTGTTACGTGTCCGTTTGCAATATGTTACGTCTGTGAAAATCTAATATGCAGTTCTTACAACACCACCAATACGTTCACAGGTATCCAATTAAATGTATTCCAAACTCAAAGCAAGTTCTCTTATTTAATGGTCTTTTCATTGAAAATATTTGGCTAAATAACACAATCGAAATAAAGTTAATGAAAGACTATTATGAAGCTTTCCTTTAACTGGGTGTATTCCGATGTAAAAGAAATATATTTTCAAATTTACCATTTCTCAAGACGATTTTACTGAATAGCGTTAAACATGTTTCTCTATGCCCACTTAAACTGCAAACGTGGCGAGGTTTTTCCGGGTTCAGTCGGAAATTTAGGATATGTGCCCTATCAGTGGTAATTGGTGCGTGTCAAGCGGTTATTTACTTATTTATTTATTTATCACCTATGGAGAAAAAACAGATACAAGTCATAGTGAAATACAAAATAAGAGTTTTTTGACAATAAGGTTAACTTATATCCTAACATTCCCACATGAAAGTAATATTCTACATACATATATCTTCAGTCTTTTCTAGATATTTCCATGATACATTAAATATTCAGAAATTTTATAAAATTTCAAATTAAATTTTAATAAAGTCATATTGTTAACAATCAATAACTATTGAAAATATTGAAATCAGCCTTTCATTTAAAGTTCACTGTAACAGTTATCAATAATAGAATTAATAGTAATCACTATCCCACTTATAATAATATCGATTAAAAAAAAGAAAAAAAAACAGAATATCACGTCGATTTGAATAAATTAAAATGTAGTGTCGATGCTTTCAAAGGACTAATGGTTGTATAGTATCCGTTTAACTGACTGTTTGTATTGAAGTACTGAGCTGGCAAATATATCCAGAGAATGAAATTTTCCGTCGCAATCATCACAAAGCCTGCGTAGTGGTACACGAGCACCAGCATTAGTGCGAGCGGTAGGTAGATGGAACAGTGCGATGCTACGGGTCGCTCTCCCTGGCACACGAAACTGCAACTGATTCACTATATCGGCGTAATCATAACGAGTTATGATTGCGCCGATACACGTTCACCTCTTACAAGTTTTATACGTTCACCTCGTAATTATTTATGTAGAGGAAGCTACAGGTCGTTATTGGAACCATGTCTTATAGCACCCACTTTTAAAAAGAACTAATAATAGTTTCGCATTAAATCTGTCAATTTGCAACTATTTCTTAGCTACTTAAATAATATTACATAATTTATTTTAAATTTTTATCTATTTGAAAATATAATATTATAATATAAAGAAACCGTTGAAGAGGAAATTTTGAGAAAAATAATTTAATATCCATTTGAATTACTTTTACAATTCAATTAAATATCTTTTCACCCTTTATTTACAAGCCACTGTTCTAATATATTTTTAAAATTTAACCAACTGCTTCGCCTGGTATATGATTTGATAACTTTTCTTTTAATTTTTAAAATTAATTTAAAAATTTGTAATTGTATATGGTTTCGTATATAATTCATGATATGAAAGGATAAACACAATTTTATAGCTTTTTGTTTCTAAAAACTAAACTGTTGAAAAAAAAATTACCTTTTGTTTAAATTAAATATTAATAATATATCAAATGGTATTGAACAAAACTATCTAAATTAAAAGAGTGAGTAAATCGAACAACATCATGTGCACACTGTTTTAGTGAGAAAGCGAGAAACTCGGGACAATAAATACGTTTATTCTTTATAAATAATTATTCATTATTAAGGAAGCGAAGTACCATCTGGTATTTCCAGACGCTTTAATTTATCTTACTATACTTTAAAGTTGAAATTCACGTTTTTTCTATTTATGTGGATTGATATTGGCATAGAGGTATTTCAGTATTTTCAAATTAGGTACGCGTTTATTGGTTAATTTTTAATCAATTTATTTAAATTAAGAATAAAACGCACATTATACTAATGTATCAACTGTTTTTAATGGAAATAAAATTCAATACCAATTTTTTTTACAAATTCTAAATGGAAAATATAAAAATGTATAAATTTGCTATATAACTACAGCAAAATAACATGCACGTCTTTATAGCTAATTAGTAAATATAGCGGAACATAAAATCATTAGAAAAAAAATAAATTTTCAAACTTATACAGAGACAGATAATTGGAAATTTAATTATTTCTGTCATATCATTAACATTCAACAAATTTTGGTTTGTAGCAATGACTGTATTCTTAAATCACTCTAATTGTTGAAGAAGGTGGGCATCCTAGTGAAGAAGTCGTCTTTCCCCATTACATTAATACATAACCATATTTATTTTTTTAACGTTTAACTGCTCTAGTGATTAGCAACAGAACTCGTGAGTAGCTGTGGGTAAAATCATATTTTTAATATTTAATTCCAACTGAATTTTACAATTTATTATTTCTATTATTATGTTCATAATTAATATTATTCCAAACTTTTAAAAATAACGGTAAACAAGGTACGTTTACACGCCAGACTCGACACAGATAAATTTTTGAAGGACGAATTAAAATTATCGGGGAAACAATCTTTCCTGCAATAAGGTGATCATCACTATACGCCAAATTAATAACCTAATTACTTACTTTACACTTTAAATTCCAGCTCGTGAAACCTTCCTGAAATATTAAGTTCTTTAACAATAATGTAACTATTCTGAAACACTTAATTAACTGTTTAATATATAGTAATAAAATGATACCAACGCTTCAAAGAATAAATGGAACAGGAGTCTATTCGCAATTTTCATTTATAAATAATCGTTTTGATGGTAAGTGCTATTGATGAAATTAAAGAGAAAAGCATTTTAGAAAAGGTTTTGTAACTCTGTGTACGGTTACATTTTAGAAACTACAACATTATATTAAGTGTGACGTCGTACTTTATATATAATTCAGAACTTGCTGCGCTGTATTAACAAAGTTTCAGGACAGAAAATTTATGTGCTGGTAAACTCGACTATATTAAGTGTTAGAAGTCTTTGTTTTTGACTCTCATGTATTTATAACTTTGAGTATGTAATTTTAATGGTTTTATTAATTCTTATCATCATGTTTGTTAAATAAAGAGAAAAGTTCCGGTTGTTTGAATCGTTGGGCATAAAAACATCTTGTTTGATCGACGTTCAAACATGACCCCATTGCTTATAATATAGCGATGTACACTATGTACGTAATATATATTTTAAAGAATAACTGTGTGCAGAGGGCCGAAGCGCGGGGTAGATTTTTAAGATAATTTTTTTTAATCATTGAAAATAACATAAAAGTGAAGACACCGTGAATTTAAACAAAAGTTCAACGGTGTCAATAACCAATTATTATAGACTAGCATTGTCCGCGCCTACATTTGTGAGGACATTTAGAAATATTATTAACTTAACTGTAAAGTTAATACACG
This sequence comes from Druceiella hillmani, assembly GCA_039881145.1. Classification (NCBI taxonomy): domain Eukaryota; kingdom Metazoa; phylum Arthropoda; class Insecta; order Lepidoptera; family Hepialidae; genus Druceiella; species Druceiella hillmani. The sequence goes on along the minus strand of JAYKKI010000022.1, from coordinate 10,539,467 downwards.
TAACACCACCTTTTATATAAAATTGTAAAGTGTACGTTTTTAAGTAAATGCGCTTTACATTGAATCTGGAAATCGCATTTTTTTCCTTTAGTTGAATACATTACTAACACAACCTTAGTCAACATCATTCATTGAAATACCTTTAGTTTTCCTTGTGTTGTACACGAACAAATATACATACTCTTACTTATCAAGTTTGATATAAATTAATTCAACTACCGATTCTCCGGTCTGGAAAACAGAGTTACTTGAAATTGATTTATTAATTAGTACTTCTTTTTTGTTATGTATTATAGCGGCATTGGCTTGAATGAGTATATCCTAGTTCTACATAGTAGTATTTGTTCCGGAGTTATTATAGCTCATATATTACAGATAGACGACGTAGAAAAGTATCTTTTCCTAAATAGTTTCTTTCATCTTATGCTAATTGACGGAATGAAATGAAATCAATATGGGCCAACGATTTTTATTCAGATGAATATAAGTAAGGGAAAATACGGGTTTTTTTTCACATTTATTAAGTACCGAATTAAAACCCTCGAAAAAGGGAGCTGAGAACACAATATGAATACACAAAATCTGGCAATAAATCGATTTTTATCATAAAAGCAATGCTTTAACAAATCCGTATTTCCTATTCTAAATCCTTATATCATATGCATATATGAAACTCTTGCTTAAAAATTAAAAAAAGTTGCGGAATAAATAAATTAGTTACATGGGCGAAATTAAAAGAAAGGTAAATATCTAAGAGAAGTTTTATAACTCTAAAAATAATCAAACGCTTAACAATCATGTAACTGTATTTTTCACATATCAATTAAAGCTATTGTACTTATGTGTATATCCTGTGGCAAAACCTTACCGTAAAAGTCCGAGCTCAAAGCCAGTGGTAATGAAATTACTGATTTCTACATTCATCTAATTTTGTCTTTCTGCACGTTAGTTCTGCACGTTAGTTAGTTATTTAGATGAGGTAATAATTCAATTTAAAACGACTATATAAATATAGATTGCTTCTAAACTAATTATATTTGTTTAACTAAATAGTGACATTTTAACCTAACTTTGGATATTATCACTGTGAAACTTTACATTAATTTTACAGCTATGTAAATTGGTTAGTTATTTAGTAATTCAGTGAAATGTAAAAGATAAACGCTTCTATCCTAGTCGTAGGATCTAGTGGTGGAGATTTGAACAGCCACTCTTTAGCACAGTTAAATTAAATTCTTAAAATTATTTTTATCATGTTAATGATTTTGAGTTATAAAATTATTATCATAATTTCCACTATTTTATAATGATATTTAAAATCCAGTACAAAATGGTAATCATTCGATGAAAATGTTATCCTGCAGACAGACAAAAAATATAAAAAACAGACGAAAATTATAATGACTCGAATTTAGTAAATCGCCAACCATATGAAATTACATAAACCCAATCCTGGATAGAAACAAACATTCATATATATATATATATGTATATATATATATATATATATATATATATATATATATATATATATACATATATATTCGTACATACACCAGAAATATAATTATTTTTATACGACCGACCGAATTACATGTAGAAAAAAACCTATTGTAAATAATATGAATCATTATTTCTCTTCCCTCTTCATAAATATCGTAGATCCTTATCAAATTCTCTTAATATCAAAAAAATTAAAATAAAAGTATTTACAAAATTTAAGCGCTATAATTAATAATAATTTTCCATATACTATGACGTCATTGTCAGGAAAATGAGAAAAAACCTGTTAAATCAAAAAACCCGTTAAACCGGTTAAATGTTGTTCATTAAAATAATTGAAAGGAGCAAAATTATTCGCTCCATAAATGAAAATTTTGCAATAACAGGCTAGTCTATTATTAAATTATAAAGCCGTCGCTATAACCGCGTATTTATACTTCGCATGGGGTTGGTGGGATATGTACTGAAAGCGAATTTTTAAAATCAAGTTATCGGCGGGTTAAAGTATCGGTGGTGGACTCCGAATTATAAGATATTACTTTATTCATTAATTTTTATTAAAAAATGTACACAACTCGAGTAAGTTTTTGCTAGTCCTGAGGTGTTGGGAATCATTTGTTTTGAATTTATGCTTGATACCAAAGAGTTTAGTTAACATTTAAGAATCGAACGTTATTATGTTTTTAAAGACAAGTGTTTATGTGATTTAAAGTGCTAACAAATATGTTATTCGATAACCTACATATATAAGTCTAAACTGACAAATTTTATAGCAAATGCCAGCAATTCTCTCAGTGAGGTTCAGGACATGCGTTTATTCGTTGAAACATAGTTTAATTTAAGTTTTGGACATGTGTTCTCTAATTAATTGGATCATTTTAAAATTAATTCTTACACCAATATCGTCTATCAAAGATTCTTGCTTTTCAATTAATATAATCACTTAATTCTAATCTCAGTTTCAATTATATAAAAAGGTCCAAATTGGATATAGGCTGCGGGCTCGGAATAATTCCGATGAATTAAGTTATTTGAAAATAGTCTAATTCTAATTAAGGTCAATGTATCAAATTTCCACGTAACTGTCGCTTGCCTGAGGGTATTTAATGTGTAAAGCTTACTTCTATTGGGATAGCTTAACGAGTTTGATGAAGGTAGTAATCACTTGGTCGCTTGAGTGTATTATCTTATTCTTATTCTTAGTTCATTAATATTTTAAAATTGCCTGTTGTCATAAATGAGGCATATTTGTATAAAATAAACTAAAACAATTTGAAGTTATTGAGAGGTACCATGCCGTACACTCTAATGAATTTTGAACGTTGGTATATATTTGAGTAGATATTAGCTTCTTTATACAATTTGTTTTCATTACAATGCTGAAAAATTTAAAATCGATGGGGGATGCCCCCCATGGGAATACTTTAAAAAAGATAATAAAAAAATCAATCTTGTTATCTAAATGTGGCATGGGCTTTTTATTGTCATAAGTAACTCTAAAAATTGTTTTAATTAATTTTTATATTAGTTCTTACAATTATATATATATATATATATATATATATATATATATATATATACATATATATATATATATATATATATATATATATATATATATATGTGTGTGTAATATATTTAAAAAACTATTAATCTTTATCGTTACCACGAAGACTACAGACCTACTAAACGAAATGTCTCAATTATAGTGTATTGGCTGGCTTGTAATGACCATTTAAGAAAATATTCTACTCTATACTGCTTTTAAAGATCAAGATTTGAAAATAAAGCTAATAATTATATGAGAAATATAAAAACGTATATTTTTGAAACATCTGTATTGCTTTGAGATTGCAGTTTTGTAAACACGCACACAATTATATACCTAAGCTTATACTATCTTCATAATTTATGGGATATGGCCAATTTCTACTTGTTTTTCCTAGTAACGCCCGCGAAAATAAAATAAATACAAAAAAAATTTAAAAAATTAATTATTGAATTTTGGTGAATTTTTACATCCCTAGATCTCGGAACTAATTATTTATATGAAGTAAAAAGGAATGGTTTGATGAATATTTTTCTCTTTTGGGTTGTTTGTACCTTATGTTAACGTATCATACAGTGCATAACAATTAGGCTGAATAATTAAATTAAATTATTAATAAAACAAATAATGAAGTATAAAAGTTATTTGAATTAAGGAATAAACACGCAGGCGGTGTTATTATAAATTACAATACCACTACGCGTGACAGAACTATTCTGACAGTTGGTAACGTTGAAAAATGATATTGGCATCCATAGTCCGTTTGCACTTGAATTCATGCAGTGTTTTTGCTTGCGTTTGCTTGCAATTTTTATTGACAATTAGTGTTCTATACAGACTAAGAAATTCTGAAATACTTTAAAAAAACAATAAAAAAATCAATTTTTTATCTAAATATTCCATTTATAGCAGTTTTCATGATGCGCACTTAATGTTAAGTCAACCAATTTTATAGTAGCTTTTTTATTTATGCTTCAATTTATTTTGAAATCTTCCAAAGTTTAGTTATAAATTATGTAATAATAAGTTAATCTAGCTACTTTTACCGAGAAAGTACAAATGCTAAGTCTAAATTAAAAAAAAAAACTAATAACTGTGTTTTTCCAAGTAATTGTCGGCAGAATAAATTAAAATGAAGATATAAAGAGTGATTGACAAATAATCTGCAATAGTGGAATAGATGCGTAGCGAGCTTTATGTACCCTGACCATTGACAGAACTATTAATTTCTTGTAATTATTCATAAAATACTGAAATCCTTGTGAGCTACTACTAAACTAAACTATACACTATGTTATTATTTAATAAAAATATGATGACACTTAAAATACAATAAAATCTTTAATACTCGTATTCGTATATTTTTCTCATTCCAAATTAAGTTATGTTACTCATATTACGTAGAAAAGTTAACGGTAAAAGCTCGATTGCAGTGTAAACAAAATTACCATTTAAGGCCCTCGGTAATTGCACTTTTTGATACAAGTGCGATATTTGAGTTAGTAATTTAGGATAAGGCGATGATAGGATATAAGGCGACTTTATGTATGCATATTGCTTATAACCTTATTGTGTTGATATCTACTCATAGCGAGAGATTTGTTACCATGTAAATTGTAATATGATGGTGAATATGATTTTAAAGTTTTCGACATTGCGAGTACGAATGTACTGCAGCAAATAATATCCGAAATAAGTTTATGTGGCAGAATGAAAGCCAATCTAGAAGCGCAGAAAATATAAATATGTTTAAAATGCTATACAGAGGAATACTTACAAAAATTGGATGCAAAGAGGAATTTTTAAATGAATGCTTTCCTTAAAGCAGTGATTTTATTTTATTCATTTAATAATCTTATAAATATATGTAAAATTATCCTTACTTATTATCATTGACATATATTTTACATTTCCATTTATTACAACGGACTCAAATCCATATTTTCTGGGAGAGGTTTTTAGCTGATCAATTAGACGAACTTGACCTTTTCTGAACTTTAGCGCATATTTGCCGCAATTTTTTTCATTAGGGCGTAAATTTTCAGGAAGTTCATTAACAAAATTCCAATCTCTCTTGCAAAGCCCATTTCATAAAACGTTGATTGGAACAATATCACAATAATATAAATTTTGGAAAATTTAATTATTATTGAGTGAAAATATAGATCTTATTTGAAATATTCATTGCGTATTTGTTTTTATTAATAATTTTTTTTTAAATTTTTTTTACATCATATTCTTGTACCTTAATACACTTTGGGTTAGTTCTTAATACAGGTTTAATACTTTTTCATTTCAAAATATATATTTCTGCATTTTAATGCAATACAGAATTTTAATTAATTTAAATAAAATTATTTATATAGAAAAGGACAAGTTGAATATTAAAACGATTCCCTTAAACGAATTTAAGTTAAGGTTAAGATTTTGGTTTACCTTAACTTAAATAGATATATAAAACTTTCGCCTATATGCAATTTATAATACAAAAAGCCTAGGTCGATTAGAATAAAATTAGTATTTGAATAAAATGTTTCATTTATTAGCATCCCATAAAAATATTTAAATCCAATTTAAACTTTTCTTAGTGATTTATGTAGATGTTCCTAAATAAATTTTGTTTCTATTTAGAAGGATTAACATATTTAAATAAAAATAATCGTCAAAGAAAAAATATTAAACTTTCCGTATAGTTAATAATTATGATTTAAAAAGTAACATCGCTTAAGAGTACTTAGTGATCTATGAAATAATGTATACTCGGATAAAAGAAAATATTCGTAATTTGAAACCACGCACACTTATAAACCAGACGCTAGTAAATGATGCTTAAAGCAAACAAAAGTCATCAAATGAGAATTCGTTAGCTTTAGCGCACATCAGCAAGTCCATTAAGCGTGTCGTTTGTTATTGACCATTATTATATTAAAATATTATTTTGTCACTCTGAAGGTTCTGTTGCCGTAAATCGAGTCACGTGCTAAGGCTTTCGTGAAAAAATATTTACTGACAGGTAAATGGACAAATCGTGGCTGGAATTCAAAGCCCGGAAATTATTTTCTTCCGTATACTCATGATTACCCTTTTTAGACCTGCATAAAAATATAACACGTAATATAAATATATATTTAGCTGTTATTCGCAATCAAGATACTTTTAACCAAGACAATGCAATTCTAAACAATTATCAAATTACTCTTATTAAAATAAATAACTGAAAATTTATCTGTAAATAAATAAATTCTAGACAGAGTTTATTATGATCATAACATTCCTCTTGAAGGTACATTTTTCTGACTCGTTGTCCTATGTCGTAAAATTAGTTCTGTGTTTTAAAAATTATTGTATAATTGTTATCGGAACATGTATTTTTGATAAATGATGTAGATCTATAAAGGTAAAAGTTAAAATATTTAGAGCATTCTGTTATATCGAATAATATTGAACAGAATTAAATATAGATCAGCTGAATTTGTATGTTATAACGAACAAATATGAGGTATTAATATTGGGTCTATATGCAAAATAATTTTTATTTAATTTATATAAACCTATACTTTTCTTTGTTATTTCTAACACAGGTATACTTTTTCCAATTTATGCAAAGATGTATTAGGAATATTGGGCTCTAACCAGAATTGAGCTCTTCAATCGACGTTTAGCCGGAAGAAAATTTTTAGGTTTATTCGTACACTTAATTCAACAGGGCATCTATATCGGCCTCATGACCTGCGAAGTTCTTGAAGTTCATGACCAAATTTCCGTATCCTTGGACACCATTTAGTCACTTACCTCATGGGACGTATTATTTATGGTAATATTTACATCACGTGCCAAATGTAACTCCTAAAGAATTAAAGTAAATATTTAATGTCAATTTAAATAGATTTCCTCTGAGGTCATCACTTCAAGGCTTCGCAAAGATTGTCATTAACTTATCTCGTTTCTGCCTGTTTTCACCTTTAAATAACCGATTAAAAAATATCATTAACTCGAATCTTAATCACTTTCAATCGTATTCTCGTCTTCTTCAAAAAATACGTGAGGTGTTGTGAGATGTCCGACAGAAATAAAAGTTCTTACGCAAGTTCAATTTTTAATTATTAACAAATATAATAAAATATCGACACAGTAAAAATTAAAAGATATTTTTAAAAATAATTTTCGATCCATTACTCGATAAAAACACTTAACAATAGACGAAAATACACACACAGACACGCACGCACTCACGTACGCATGCACGCATACACGCGCGCACGAACGGACGCACGCTCGCACGAAAGCACGCACGCACGCATGGACGCACGCACGCACGTATGAACGCATGCATGCACGCACGCTTGCACGCACACATGCACGCACGCACAAACGTATGCACTCACACACACACTCACACAAGCTTCGCTTCAAAAATATATGCCCCTCTCTCTATATCAGAAGCTGCTGAACCCAAAATCATAAAAACAACGTTAATGTAAATTTGCTGGAGAAAAAAAATTTAAATTTCATAATTTTTGACATATTCACTATAATTTTACACATCTGAAATATTCACAACATGGTATGTTTACGCAATCAAAATTATATTGCCTTAAAATATAATGTTGCCTTCTACTTCATTATATATACAATATTGTTTGAGCCAAGCAGCCGATAATTTCAAAATATTTGGTCGCAATTTATATTTCAAATAAGTGATTTTTCTAATAGAAATCTTTTTGGTTAATAATAAGAAATAATAATAAATTATACTTAAATATACAATTTTAGTGACAATACTATATAACTAAACAGAGAAGTTGAGCTTCAATAACGCTTAATATAACATTTAATAGTGATATTGGAATTTAAATTGTTTGTGGTGCAGAAGGAAAATTACCCCAGTGAGCTGCAGAGTCAATAGTTCAGAAATAACAGATATTTAATGGAGAAAGGTTTGAATGATTGAATTTAGTTGTAAATAAACTGCACGGAGTTATTTTCAGAAAAAAAGTCTTAATGAGAAAAAGAATGATGTTTGAAAGCTATTTTAATATAGTAAAGCAAAAACTATGCAATTCAAGAAAATTACTTAAAGGCGGCTGCTGTTTCGGAACATAGTATTTGTTGCTGGTATTAAATTTTATACTTTTAATTTGCACTACACTGAAACTACGTTGTTCATTCTTATACAAATCAATTTAATTTAAATTACCATAAACCGATTTCAATCTCAATTTGAAATCCCTTATGTAAAAAGGTTCCAATTTGACATATTGAAGTGGTTCGCAGCTGGTTCAGCTGTAAACAGTTTCAATCGATTCGACTGTTTTATAATTAAGGTAATCGTATTTGGTTCATGTACATTTATTAGTAGGTCCATGTTGGGTTATAACAAGTCTGTGTTCAATGGAATAACCTAATGAACTTGATGAATGTGAAGTTAAAATATATACATTAACATTAAGATAAAACGGGCTGGAATTAAAATAAATTATGGTTTTACACTAGCTATAGAGATATAGAGGCATATTAAAAAGTATTTTTGTTGAATAAATAAAGAGATTTCAAGTATTAAAATGACAAATTTAGCGAGTTAAATTTTATTTTAGATTTGTAGTTTTTGAGAATACCTGGCAACTTAAAATTTATTGCGGTTAATAATTAATCGACATGTACAAACATTTTAAATGGTATAATAATTTGGTTCATAATTACTACTTATTCAGGTAAAAAGTGATGTACAAAATTTGCATGCCGTTGTCAACCATTTGTTGCCGAGAAGAGGCCTAGATAATATTTGTACGTTTATCGACTTTCCGTTAATACATCATAAAAATTAAAGGATTTTAAAATAACTATCATAATTCAATTTTACATATATACAGGGTATCTAGTAGCAGATTTCAAAGTTTGAACAAACATAGTTTCTGAACGAAACACATAAGAGGGGCGCTGTCTGTAGCACGCCGTCGATTTAATAATCGTTACAGTATTCGTCGATTACGTGATGGACCATCGATCAACCTCATTCAGTCATGGGTAGCAAGGTTCAGAGCTACAGGATCAACAATAAATAGGCGCAGGCCTGAATAGGCCCAGGCCAGGACCTACACCATTGGTAGCCACGTATGAAAATGTCGAGCGTGTTATGGTTTCTGTCGTTGAAAATCCCCGTTTATCACTGCGTACACGTTCATCGATATTGGGAATTCCGAATTAAACTTTACAGGTAATAATACGAAAAAAGCTCAAGTTCCATCCATATAAAATTCAAATTGTTCAAGATTTACACGATTCTGACTTTGAATTAAGAAAAACTTACGCGGAGGTGATGTTGTTGAGATTTCGTACTGCTACCCGGATGGGCAACATATTCTTTAGTGACGAAGCTCACTTTCACATTGGAGGATACGTGAATATGTTCTGCACTTTCGTTACTGGGATGTCCACAACCCAAGACAAATGCATCAAGAGCCTTTACATAAGCCTAAAGTAACAGTCTGGTGTGCCATGTCTGCATCTGCAATCATAGGGCCTTATTTCTTTGAAAATCAACGTGGCCAAACTGTAACTGTGAATTCGGAGAGATATGCCCAGATGTTAAATGACTTTTTCAAAGTAGAACTACAAAATAGTCCATCCTTCAACCAAAACACATGGTTCCAGCAGGACGGGGCCACATCTCACACTGCTAATGTGTCCATGAATGCAGTGCGGCAGTTATTTCCAGAAAAAGACATATCCCGAAACGGTACCGTACCGTGGCCACCTAGGTCACCCGATTTAAGCCCATGTGACATTTTCTTATGGGGATACTTAAAATCCCTTGTTTACAAAACAAATCCGAGCACTGTGACACAACTTAAAGAAAATATTCGAGCCGAAGTCTACCCCAGGCGTTTTTGAAAACATGCGTGCTAGACTCGAAGAGTGTGTCAGACTCGATGGCCGCCATTTGGAAAACGTAGTTTTTAAAAAATGAAATCCGCATTTGTTTTTATAAAGTTAAAATAAACCTACTTTGTATTAGAGGTGTACTTTTTTTTAACAATTTTTCAAACATTGAAATCTGCCACTGGACACCTGTATATATATATATATATACTAACTCGCTTTTAGATACTTCATTGTAAACTGGTTTTTTAAAAGAAGTGCAAGCTCTTCTAGTCTGATTTTCACTGTTGCTCCCATAATGTTGAAATTTAGAGTTTTAGTTGCAGATTTTCCATCATAAATATTACAATTTGCTATAGTTTCCTTATCTATACTATCACTTTTGCTAATTTAATTTAATTAAAAAAAATTGTTGTGATTTACAATTTCAATTATTTATTTACCGGAATTGAACAAGATATTCAAAATTTATTTTAATTTTTGAGGAGTTTCCATTATCTATTTTTTAATGCAGTCAGTCAAGTGCAAAACAGGTTTCCACCATTCAGGTGCCATCCCCAAATTATATTTGCATAAGAGCAAATATATATGTTATTTGATACTGGGTTACGTATTTATAATTTAAAATATAATAATGGTTTATTCATAGAATATAAGTTCGATATACTTTTTAAACGACAGAATATACAAATTAAACGACAGAAAACACAAAAAAGACAAATATTTGTATACATATTTAAGGATATAATTTTTCCCCTTACTTTCAAGTCATATATTTTAACAAGCTGATAGCTATTGGAAATTAATTTAATAAAATTAGAAATATTACACTAAATTTGATATATTTACTTATAAATTTTATAAATTTGAGTATCTGACCTAATTTATCTTGTTTTAGATACTTTTATCACTTAAAATATACAGTAAAAATGTATATAATATACAAATAATATTTCTTTATATCCATTTAAATTTATTTGTAATTAAACACATTTCAATAATAAGGTAAAGAATATTGCAAGGCGCATGTTTACTGACAAAATTAAAATGGTAGTATGTACCTTAACCCATTATTTATTTAGGTTATGTTAAATTAATTGACATCGATCGTGACGTGTGAACAAAATAAAATAAATTGCTGTAGCCACCTTAGATATTTATGTATTTATTATCAAAACCTTAAGCTCAAAAAGAGTAATATTTTTGTGCAAAGATATATAATTGATAAAGTTAAACCATCAATCATTCTCACCCTAGCGATCTCGCGGCAGAGATCTTCCCGAGGGAGAAGCGATTGAGGCTTCACAAGTCGCTTATCTAGTTTCCTCATAGGTAAGCCAACGCGCTTTTATCTGTAGGTACTGTTATGTATGGCTTGTTATAATCATTAACTAAAACTTTTCATATGAACAGAAATCTATAAAATAAAGGTTTCTACTCGTGTGTTAATAAATTTTGTATCCTACATATGTAATATATTAATATTTCGCGCACTTACTGCTTCAGGAGCAGTCTTTGAATATAATCCAAAATATCAAAAACATCTAATACCGTAGAGAACTCCAGCCATTTTCTATATAATAAAGGGTCCTAAATAAGTTGCATGCATCATACCAACTAAATGAAAAGGAAGTAATACATATTTACAAAACAAACACTGATATACATATTTACAAAACAAACACGTAAAAATATAATTTATGCTAAAGAATGAACATAATCGAACGAAGAAAAAAACTATGGCTTGTAAAAAAGTAAAAGTATAATAGATATTGGGAAATAAATATTTTGATAGGTGATAATTTTCGTGTAATCGTCGTTTTTTTGTCATAATTTCCTTCGTAAAAATTGTTGTTTTAGTGAAGAAAAATAAGTAAAGGTATAAATAAATGACAACATATTTTCGGAATATTATTTTCATTCACGGTAAGCATACAGGTAATTCTGATATAACCCAGGTTTCTTAAATTTTCCACAGCGTGAACTCATCAAGATCACGTTATGAACAATGTTAATCCGATTTAGAGTTATCTCGGAATTCGTAAATTACGCCAATAATTAAAACCTTGTTAAGCTTGGGCTAACGCTGGTATTTTTTTAAGTTAAGAGAATACTGAGAGCAACACACGAGTGAAGCATACGATGAATACTTTTCTTTTACTGTACATTAACCATGATATGTCAACCAACTCACCATTATCTATTAACTTTTTGGTCTACTATAGGTTGCCCTGAGGGATAGTCATTAAGATCTTTTGATTTTTAAAATCTTCATTGTTTTATGGGTTACCGGTGTGTTTGTAACTTTTTTAATATCAATACTTTCAAACTGAGAAACGAAGGATAGAATTTTATAGCTCTACGTATTATACATTTTAAATTTTATATTCCTTTCGTTTTGATTTTGGCTTTATTTGGTTTTCGTCATGCCACTGTATTTCTCCAATTGTGGGTACATCACTTTCCCGTTCATCTTACCTACTCGAAGTAAATTTCAATCCTAAACAAGCCAAATGATAGTTTAAACACTATGTATTAAGGTTATAATTGCAAAGTAATTAATAATTCAGCGTTTACGTTTATTAAGCTGTAGGAATCATCGCATCGCAATCATTTAGGTCTGTGAAAATTTAACAAGCAGTTTTTGCAACACCTCCCGTACCTTTATAGGAATCGTCAAATTTTTTATTTCAAACTCAAAGCAAATTATCTTATTTAATGGTCTTTTCACCGAAAATATTCTGAGAAATAATACAATCGAAATAAAATATTACGGAAAGTTATTATAAAGCTTTTCTGTAACTTACGTGCTTTCATATTTAAAAGAAACATATTTTAACATATGCCCTTTCTTGGTACGTTTTTTCCGAAAAGGGTTAAAATATTTCTTCATGCCCACTTAAACTGTAAACGTGACGAGGATATGTTACACATGATTTTCCGGGTTCAGTCTGATATTAGTAGGATACGTGCGCCTATCGGTGGTAATAGATGCGTATCAAGCGGTCACATCAGGATTTATACGTTCACCTCGTAAGAATTTACGTAGAGAAAGCTACAGGTCGCTAATGAAAATATATATTATAGCTCCCATTTTTTAAAATAAACTTGCCTGATAGAGATAGTAGTTTTGCAATGAGTCTGTTAATTAAAATGTATTTTCAATTAAATGAAACTACGCGTTCTAGTATTATTTCTAATTTCTTTAAGTTCTTTACCACCACCTAGGTTTCGTTGTATTATAACATCTTCAGGTGGGCTATTAGCAAAGATTAACTAAAATAATTATATAATACATATATATAATACATATATAAAATATAATACTAAAATAATTAGACAACATTGAGACTACAGTACTCTTTAAATTGTTTTAGCCCAAATACACATATAAATATAAGTACATAAAAAATTGAAGGAATTAAATAAATAAATATAAATAAAAAAAAAAAAAAATATATATATATATATATATATATATATATATATATATATATAAATATATATGTATATATATACATATATAAATATATATATATATATAGATATATATATATATATATATATATAAATATATGCATAAATTAAACCGGAGATATGTTGAATTAGTGGTATAACCTTGTTCTAACTTTCAGATATCCTTGCTATTGTATAAATATATTACCTATTCCATTTAATTTTATTACATACACCAGAATATTTGCATTGTACAACCTCATATAATAACAATAATTGAATATATTACCCTCACTAAAATACTGGTATATCGTATAACTCTCGGAAATATAATAAAACCTACACCGCTCCCCTACAATAAACTCACTAACATAAGCAGTGGGAAAACACACACAAACCAGGCTTCCGGTATTGTACTTGAAACATATAAATGCTGTTGAATGTTCCTAAGAGTTTTTCTTTGCTAATAGCCCACCTGAAGATGTAATATAACGAAATCTAGGTCGTGGCAAAGAACTTAAAAAAAGTAGAAATAATACTACATCACGTAGTTTCATTTAATTGTGAATAATGAATTTCTACAAAATTAACACCAAATATATTCAATAACATGTATTTCTCATCTACATTAACTAATGTTACATAATTTATTTTAAATTTTTCACGTGTTTAGAAAAATATAGCGTCATTATTTTATCATGTAAAGAAACCATTGCAAGAGGAAATTTTGAGACAAATATTTTAATATTCATGTCGACTACTCTTACGATTTAATTTAATAATTTTTCATCCTTTACAAATCGAAAAATATTTTAAACTGTTCGAAGATATTTTTAAAATTAAACTAATTGCTTCACTCGATATATAACTTGGTATTTCTTTTTTTAATTTTTAAAATTAATTTCAAAAGTTGTAATTGGATGTGGTTTCGTATATAATTCATGATATGAAAGGATAAACAAAATTTTATAGCTTGTCCTGTTTCCTTGTTTGAAAGAAGCCTAAAAACTAGATTGTGTTATTTAAATTAAATATAAGTAATATCTATGTAAAATGGTAGTGGAAGAGTGAATTTAGAAAGAGTGAATATATCGAACAACATCATATGCACAATATTTTAGCGAGAAAGCATAAAACTCGGAACAATTAATACGTTTATTCTTTATAAATAATGTTTCATTACTAAGGAAGCAAAGTGCACCTGGTATTTAAAGACGCTTTAGTTTCTCTCACCATATTTTGGAATTAAATTTGAAGTTTTTTTATATTTATTTGAATTGATATTGGCATTAAGGATTGCAATCTTGCATCTCCTCCAATCACGCGGGATCGATTTGCGTGATTGATTGCACTCTTAATATAATTTTACAGTTAATATTTTAGTTAAAAATATCAACTTTTATTCGACATTTTTATTGAAAATATATTCAACCATCAAAATTTGTTTTGCAACAAATAAAGATTATATATATTCAAAAATCAAAATTTGTTTTGTAACAAATACAAGTTTGATATTCATTAGGAATATTTAGTACTTATTGTTAAGAAGGTAATCTATCGAATAATTATCAGATAATTTACCTAATAATTTGAAGTGCTTAGCTAAAGTATTTTGACTAATTTTTAAATGCTTCCTTGGATATAAAAAGTACTATTGATTATTTTTATTCTACACTTGCTTGTTCTTATTGTCATGTAAAGTTCTTATTGTCCTGTTAATACTATGCTTATATCTTATAGTTACCAATAATCAAATCATAAATTATAATCACTTTACTTAGATGCTATGACTATGACTAACCTATTGTACTAACTTTTGAAAACATGCTCTTAAAAACAAATAGTGCTTATGTTATTATCTACCAGTTTGCTTTTAAAAGAACTACAAATAGATAGAGGACTAGAAGTCTAGAGAGTCGCGTGTCCTGCTGCAGAAATAACTCTCTAGATTTCTACATTAGTTGATTGAACCCTCAGTATAAAATTATAGGCAAGCGACAGATCCTATGATTCTGGCGGATTCAAACCATTTCATTTTTCACGCCATTTCTTTTCCAAAAATTTTCCCAATCCTTTCGCTTGTTGTCTGGCTCTTTCTTGAATGTTTCTTTTTCTTCTTTAAGATGTTTCTGCCACCAGTAAAAATCTTGACCACGTTCCGTACTTTCCTTAGTAGATAATCGTACGTGGAACTCATTTCAACTGGCGGTAAATCTGTATTTACAATCACGCCCTGTTCGGTCTAAATAGTGTCGTCCGTATCTATATTGTCGTCGTTAACAGATTTAGTCACAATTGTTGCTACTGTGCGTTCTGATATTGGGTCATTGTTTTTGTTATGCAGAATATCGACGATTACTAACTGTAAATCCTGTATAAAACAAAGCTGCCGGGTACAACATAAACGTTTGTCAATCTTCCATCACCTAGCGTCGTTCACTGTACTAACGATAATATCTGTATCCAAGTCAAGAAGAAAACTCGTGAGGTGTTCCTTCACCAAGCTGATACAGTGTTCTGCGCTACCCGAGTCATGTATACGAAGTAAACTCAAATTGAAATGGTTTTCTTTCTGGTGGACATTTACGTTTAATTATCGATATTTCTTTTGAGATATCCATTCATCAAACGTCATCAAAAATATCTGTCTTTTTTCTTGAGATGTTCAAATTCTATTATCATGTCGGCTATGACGGTGTTGGAGAAATTTGTTTCGATAGATTTTATCGTATTTGGTGAATTAAGAAGTTTGTGTTCATTTTGAGAAAACAAGTCTCTTAGATCCGAAGATGTGCAAAATAAATTTAAGGTGAATCCATCTTTGCATACCATTCTGGAGGTAATTTTGTTGACGGAGTTTTGTTTAATGAAGAAGCTGTCCATAATCTTGAGTTTCTTCTTTGGTATGGATTCTTTTCCTGTGTTTTCGTTACATATCGATACTGTTGGTATGAACACAGGAGATGTTTACCACTACTTTCTACATCATTTTTCTGAAAATAACGCCACAAAACTTGATTGAGTTGCCGCCCTCACCATTGCCATTACTAGTTTTCTCTTTTTCGGGATTTGTTTCTGTTATAATAAAAAATAAATTTATACAATGCGATGATCATATAATGTTAAAAATATTACATAATAATATAAACTTTAATACCTAATATAATAGAATTAGGTAACATTTAACTTTAAAAGTATGATATTAGATTGTAATTTAAAATATATTTTAGTGCCCTTCCGGGGTTCATGATGCGAACTAATTTAAAAGTATTAAGATCTTTGTAACCATCATGAATCAATAAATTGTATGATATTATATTTTATAATTTTAAATAGCATAAAACCTATTATTAAAAAACATACGAGTTTGTTTACTTACTTAAAATCCCGAACAGCGAAAACAAAAACACTATTAACCTGAGCCTCACACGAGTCTATATATAACGGGCTGGCGCGGCGTACAAGTGGTAGCGGCGTATTACTGCATGAGCCGCCCGCCGTCACGTGTTAAAATCACTCTGCGAAACGGCAACGTCGCACTCGCTGAGGGCGGCGACGACAACATTTTTATTTACGCTGAAGATTTCCGCCCTTTTTCAAACTTGCGGTTCCCGAGCATTCGCGTTTGGAGGTAACCTGCGGGATCCCGATCCCGCAGGTTATTATGTGGAGCGGAATTGCTGGATCCCGTTTTGTGGGATTGTAATCCTTAATTGACATAGAAGGATTTGAGTGTTTTACAAATTAGTTACACGTTATTTGGTTAATATGTAATCAATCTATCTAAAATTAAGAATAAAATTCACATTATGTTAGGGTATTAACTGTTTTTAATGGAAATAAAATTCAATACCAAATTTTTTTATAAATTCATACATGAAAAATATTATGAAAATGTGTAAATTTGCTTTGTAACTACACAAAATAACGGACAGATCTCTACAGCTAGTTAGTAAATATAGCCGGCACTGCAAATAGAAACATTAATTGAATATATTTGACGTTAATTTTGTAGAAGTGCATTATTCACAATTAAATGTAACTACGTGATCAAGAAAAAACATAAAATTTCTAACTTAAATGAAGATATTTCATTTAAAATTTAATACCTACAATTAACTTTCAACAAATTTTGCTATGTAGCAATGACTGTATCCTTAAATCACTCTAATTGCTGAAAAGGATGAGCATCCCAGTGAAGAAGTCATCTTTCCCCATTACAGGAATACATAACCATATTGATTTTTTTGACGTTTAACTGTTCTAGTGATTAACAACAGAAGTCGTAAGTTGCTGAAGGTTCAAATTTTTAAAATTTAATTTGAACAGTATTTCATAATTTAGTAGTTCTAGCATTATGCTCGTAATTAGTATTATTTCAAAAATAACCGTAAACATATTATTCAAAGCAGATAATTTTTTGAAGCAGGATTTAAAATCACTGGAGTAAAAATAATTTCTAAATCAGGATATTAATGTGCCGAATAGTGATAATCACTATTCAGCACATCTTGATTATTTCCTTTACACAATAATTTCCTGCTCTAGAAATATTCTTGAAATGTTAATTTGTTTAACAATGATATATATATGTTGATATATATATATATATATATATATATATATATATATATATATATATATATATATATAGATATATATATTAACTGTTTAATATTTAGTAATATAATGTGATATTACCCCGTTTCAAAGAATAAATGTAACAGTAGTCCGTTCGCAGTTTTCATATATAAACAATCCTTTTGTTTATAATAGGTATTAATGAAAATGAAGGGAAAACACGTATTTTATAAAAGGTCTTGTAACCCTATGTAAAGTTACATTTTAGAAACTACTACATTATATTAAGCGTGAAGGTCGTACTTTAGATATAATTTCAAAATTACTGTGCTGTATTAATAAAGTTTTAGGACAGAACATTATTTGTGCAGGTAAACCCGACTATATTAAGTATTAAAAGTTATTATTTATGGCTGTTATATATTTATAATTTTTATTACGTAATTTTAATCGTTTTAATAATACTTAACATATTAGTTTAATAAAGAGAAAAATTCCTGTTGTTTGTGTGGTTGGTCATAAAAACAGCTTGTTTGATCGACGTCAAACATGACCTCATTGCTTCTATCATACCGATGGATATGGGGTACTTAAATATTCGTTTAAAAGGTGTAGCTACAGAAAAATAACTGCTGTAGTGAAGGAATCGAAGCATTCGGGCTGAATTTTTAAGTTAAATATTTTACCACTAAAATATCGTATAACTGGATACATCGTAAAAATGTATACGAAAGCTCGATGGCGCACATTGTCATTTATTATAGACTAGTTTTTCTCGCATCTCCTTCACGTGGGCCTTCAAAAAAATTATTAAGTTTATTATAAAACTGATATCCTTAAAGCTACTTATAAAAATTAAGTGTAGATTTTAAAGTAAGTGCGCTTTACATAGAAACTGGACATTTTTATACATTTTTCCAGTCAGTTGATTATAATAAAAACATAACCTAGATACAATAGAGTCCACCAATAAAATTTCATTGAAATCCCTTTAGTTTTCCCTGCGTGGTGCACGAAAAAATATACAGACTCTCTTGTACTTAACAGATTTAATATAAATTAATTTGGCTTCGATCCTTCAGTCCAGAAAACAAAGTCATTTGAAATTGATTTGATATGTTATAGCAGGTAGGAATTCTCTTGAATAAGTATATTCTATTTCCACATAAACGTATACTTAGTATTCAGACTTAGGTATTCTAGATAGACGACGTGAAAGTACCTTTGTCTAAATAATTGCTTTCATGTTGTGCTAATTGACAGAATAAAAATTAAATCAGTATTAATAAAATTAAATCATATTAATAAAATTAATAAAATTAAATCAGTATTATTTCGTGTCAGATTTATGAGGAAAAATATAGGGAAAAAATTGAATAAATTAGTTATATGGGAGAAATTAAAGTCGTTGTAAATATGCAATAAAAGTATAATAATTTTAAAAGCAATAAGATGTTTAAAAGTCCCATTAGTTAATTTTTCTTCTGTGAATTAAAACTATTTTATTTATTTCCTGTGGCAACACCATGCCGTAAAAGCTATAGTTCAAAGGTTGTGTTAACAAAATTACTGATTTCGAAATTCGTCTAATATTTTCTTTCTGACTATTTTAGTCTTTGAGTTAGTAATTTAAATCAGTCGATAATTCAATTTAGAACAACTCTATAAATATATATTACTTCTAAACTAATTATGTTTGTATAACTAAATTGTGAATTTTAACTTAACTTTGGACATTATCACTGTGAGACTTTATACTCAAATTACAGTTATGTAAATTGGTTAGCAGTTTAGTAATTCAGTTAAATATAAAAGATAAATGCTTCTATACAAATCGTAGCATATAGTGGTGTAAAATTTGAACAGCCACTCTTTGCCACAGTTTAAATCAGTGTCCAAAATTATATACAGTGTCGTGTTAATAGCTTTGATTCACAATATTGAAGTCATAAAAACTATTTTATATTGATGTTTGATATCAAGTACAAAATGCTAATCCTCAGACCAAAATAGTATTGTGAAGAGAGACAAAATTGATAAGAAGGTGTATTATAAAAATGTGTGTTTTCCTTTTTTCAACAGAATAGAGGCAAAGGGCTATAAAAAGTCAATTTGACTGAATACGATTCCTGAATGGAATAAGTATTCATGTAATTTACTTGAAATATTATTATGACACGATCGGCCGATTTATATTCAGAAAAGTAACCAACTGTAAATAATACAAATATGTATTCCCCTTCCTTTTTATGAGTATCGTGAATCCTTATCCAATTTGTTCAATAACATAAAACACGAAATAAGAGATATTTATGATATTAAAGCGCTATAATTTAATAATAATTTTTCATATGCTTTAATATCATTATTGAGAAAACGCGAATGAATCTGTCAAAACTTATTTAAGTAAAATTTTCGTGAAAAGCTACCCGTAAATATGACTTCACTCAAATAATTTAAAGGAGCAAAATAATTCAGCCAATAATTAAAATGTTTGCAATAATAGGCTTGTCTATTATTAAATTATAAAATCGTTGTTTTGACTACGTATTTATTCATCGCATAGAGTGGGAATTGACGTGTTGAAGGAGTTAGTTACCAATTGTCGAATTCATTTCATAAGATATTAATTTAATAATTCACCTTTATTAAATAATACATTACTGTAGTACATTTTCCCCCAATACTGTGATGTCGGGAATAATTGGTTTTCAATTTATGCGTAACACTAGAGAGTTTAAAGACCAATCGAACGCCATTCTGTTGTTAAAGACTAGTGTTTATGAAGAAGAATTTATGTGCTTATAAATGTGTAAGATAAAAAAATATGATATTATTCTCTTAGAAAGTGGGATGGAGGCAGCGCTAATACAGGACACTACCGTACTATATTTTTGCCCAATTTATCCTAATACAGGTTGGTCCAAAAATTCGTTAAAATTTGAATCGGCAGCTGCCTCGAGCAGCGAGTGAGAGATGGGGCGGGCGAGGTACGGAATGTTAGAGCGGCCGATGGGAATTTAGTGCCAAGGCGTCATTCAACAAGAAACAACGTTCGTTCTGCGTACGCGAGTGCTATCGAAACAACGATGCTTCGACATTTGCGCAACGAAAATTTTGGGCTCATTACAATATACGGCATAAAAATAAAGCTCCATCGATTAAAAAATGGGTCCAGATCTTTGAAGAAACTGGTTCAACAATAGATAAACCACGATCTGGCCGACCTAGAACATCACGGGATCCCAAAAACCTACAGCTTGTTAGAGCATCTGTTCGTGTATAACCTGGACTCTCCACTTGAAAGCGGTCTAGCCTCTTAAACGTATCCAAAAAATCTTTAAACCACATTCTGCCACACTTCCAACGACTCTTTAAGTGCAGTTCGCGAAATTTTCTCCTCGTAGCCCGGACTTATCCTCAATGGATTTTTTCCTCTTTTATTTTTTTAAGGTATCCCTTAAAAGTAGTCTTTAACAGCAATCCAGCGACTCTTGAGGAATGAAATGCTCATATTTGCGAGGAAATGCAAAACGTTTCCCGAAACGCTTGTCAGTCGGTCATTGAAAATTTCAGCTCCAGGTTGCAACAGTGTCAAAAAAATGGAGGACCGCATATGGACGATGTGATTTTTAAGAAATAAAATCCCAAATTATGTACGTTCAGAATAAATAAACATTTTTTCTTTCATATAACTAGTTTTTTTTAAACATCGTATGAAATGTTAACAGACTTTTGGATCACCATATAGTTTTGCCTAGGTGTTGTAAACAATTTGTTTTCAATTTATGCTTCTTACCAAAGATTTAGAGGCCATTTACGGATCGAACACCATTCTTTTATTAAAGGCAATTGCTCCCGAAAATTCTTTATGTTATTTAAACTGCTTATAAATGTTTAGGATAATAAATAAAATTATGATGATCTTCTTATGTCGATGACTTCTATATATAAGCCTAAACTGACACATGTTGCAAATGCCAACAATTGTCTCGATGAGGACGTCGAATGGCAAGTCTATAACACGAGTTCATTTGTTAATAAAATATCTCAAGTTACCATGAATTTGATGTGCCATTTTAGTTAAATTTAAGCAAAATGGGATTCAAGTGTTATTTTTTTCTAAATTATCTATGATGAATCAAATCAAATATATATGAATCAAATCAAATATACATCAAATATATCATGAGCCATTTTAAATTTTGCCAAACTGAGATTCATGTGCTTTTTTTTGAAAATATCTATACATTAATCTATATACACACATTTCTTCAATTGGTACATAAATCTCAATATGCCAACTGTTAAAATTTGGAAATGAATTCGTAATCATCAAATAAATGGTTTCAAATGTCAAGTCTCTCAACAAACTATTTTCCCTGAAACACCTCGAAACTCTTAAAAATAAATTATATCAAAGTTAATTTTCATCAAATATAGTGCTATACGTATCTTATCAAAAATCATTCCAAAAGAAATTAGAGACCTTCGTGTTTTGTGTATCACATTTATGGAAATGGGCCATAACTCAAAGCGATAATGGTGTCTCAATTAATTAAATGATCCAACTAATCTCAGAAGCAGATTTAAATGCTTATTCTTATATAGGCTGGAACACTACTCTCAATACATGTTCAGATCTAGTTTGTCTGTCCAAAATTCAAAAAATTGGAAAACATATTATCTTCAGTAAAAAAGACCTGTATATTATCTCATGACCTATATTCTCGTAATTATACTTTTTCCTTCGTGTATATGTTTACCGTATACTTTAAAATTGAAATCTGAAAAAAATCAATAAATAAATATTTTTGATGATAAATCAACGAAAAATACGCCATTTAATACTCGTCAATATGGCAGCCATTATAATTATTTTCGGATATTTGTTGTTAACGAATTTGATAGTTTTAATATTAATTCCTATACTAAAGATTCCTGCTCGCTAATTAATTTGAGTGCTTAATTCCAGTCTCAGTTCTAATGAATATAAATTATATAAAAAGGAAACAGACTGCTGTCTCGGAATAATTCAGATGAATAAAGTTATTTGAAAATAGTTTTCTAATTAAGGTTAATGTGCTAGATTTTGACGTAACTGTCGCTTATCTGAGAGTTTTAATGTGTAAAGTCTACGTTCATTGGAATAGCTTAACGAACTTGATGAAGGTAAGTGATCTCTTAGTTGATTGAATGTATTATAAAGGAAATGAACCTAAACTTATTCTATTGTTCTTTATATCCTGTTTAGTATATTAATTTTTTTTAAATTGTCTGTTCCATAAATGAGGCATAATTGTAAAAGAGGAACTAAAACAATTTAAAAAACGTTATTGAGAAGTATTATGCCGTACACACTTTTATGAATTTTGGACGTTGTATGTGTTTGAGTAGATATTAGGTTCTTTACATAATTTTTAATTACAACACTATATTCTTTAAAATATGACCATAAACCTAATCAACTTGAAATAATTTTGAAGAATGAATCTTTTTATATAGATGTGCCATGGGCTTTTTTCATTGCCATAATGAACTCTAAAATTTGTAAAGAAGTTCTGAAACATGTTTTGATTAATTTTGAAATTAGGTCTTTTGTGATTTATAACTTAGTTTTAATTCTATTTACTTAATATATTAAAGTATATATATTTCTATATATGGTAAAGAAAAAAGTGGTTTTTTGTGCACTTTTAAGGCAAGTTGTTTCAATGGGAATTTTTATAATCACGAAGAGCACAGGTCTACTAAAAGGAATGTGCTTTTTCTATTGTGTTAACCGGTTTGTAATGGCTAGGTGAGAAAATAGTTCCCTCAATACTAGAATACTTAACAAACTTACAACGAGATAAATTTATTTCATAAAATTAGAGGTAGCCGCGAACTACAGTAATGGGTTATTCTATTTACACCAGTTTCCATGATGCGCACTTAATGTTGAGTCAGTCAATTTTACAGAAGGTTTATACCTCAATTTATTGTGAAGTTTTGCTAAGTTTAATTGTAAGATGTGTAATAATACGTGTAACTAGCTAACTTTAGCGGGAAGGAAAGTCTTAATTATAAAATAAATAACTTTATTTTTCAACTAACCGTCAGCAGAATAAATTACGATAAAAATGCAACCTATGATAAACAAGTAATCTTCAATAACAGAATCGACGCTTTGGAAAGCTTATGTTCTCTGAGCACTCTGTCATTGAAAGATATAACATGCCAAAGTTGAAATTATCGTGAGAGCGTGATAGCAAAATCTCATTACATTTTAGAAACCATATATTATATCATAATTTAATGAAAATATGACGATATTAAAAATACAATAAAAACGACAATACTCGAATTCGTCTATTTTTTCTCATTTCAAATAAAGTTGTATTAATCATGTTATGAAGCAAAAGCTTATCATAAAAACTCTATTGTAGTGTAAACAAAATCACCAGTTAAGGCTTTCGGTAATTGCATTTTTCGATACAAGTACGACATTTAAACTAGTAACTTAGGATAAGGCGATGATCGGATATAAGATCACTTCATGTGTGCATATTGCTTATAATATTATTGTGTTGATCTGTATTAAGTGCATTTTGATTAAAAATGTGGCATACTCATTGCAAGACTTTCTTTCTATGTAAAGTGTCTGTAAATAGGATATTAAAATTTTCAATACAGCAAAAGATAGTAACAGCGAATAGTTTCCAAAATAAATTCACGTAGTAGAAAGAAAGCAAATCTAGAAGCGCGGAAATGTAAAACAGGAATATTTATAAAAATGTTATACAAAGAGGAATACTTGGAAAAATACGATGCAAAGAGGAATTTTAAAAGAATACGATTTAACGAGGAACATTTACAAGATAACGATACAAAGAGGAATACTTATGAAAATGCTAAGCAAAGAAGAATTTTGATAAGAAGGCGATTGAAAAAGGAACATTTATGAGAATGCGATACAAGGAGAAATGTTTATTGTATGATACATATTGAATTTACTTGGATGGTCCTTTAAAGCAGTGATTTTACCTTATTCATTTCATAATCTCATAAACATAAATGAAATTAGCTTTAGTTATTACCATAGATATATATTGTACGTTTCCGCTTATTGTAACCGACTCAAATTAATATTTTCTTTGACAGTTCTTTAGTTGAGCAATTATTACACAGTTCTCGATTGATTCTGATAAATTAGATTTCAGTTGTTTGAAAATTATTGTCAAATTAAATTTAACATTTTGGTTTTCGATCTAATTGTCGCTTGTCTGCAGTTTATAATAGGCAAAGCCTGAGTTGATTGGAATAATATTCGTATTTGAGTAAAATATTTTATTTTTTAGCAACATATTAAAAGATTTAAATTTATTTCAGTAATTTGTATAGATGGTATCTCCATAAATTTTATTTAGAAAGAGTAAAATATTTAAATTAAAATAGTATAAAAATATTCGTATGCTTAAAATCGATTCTTTCCTAATAATCATGATTAAAAAAAGTAACATTGATTAAGAGTACTTAGTAATCTTTAAAATAAAATATACTCGGATAAAAGAAAATATTTCGTAATTTGAAACAAAGCACACGCATAAAACACACGCGAGTAAACAATGCTTTAATCAAACAAATGTCTTTAAAAGCGAATTCGTGAGCTGTAGCGCACATCAGTAATTCCATTAAACGTGTCGCTTGTAATTAACCGTTATTATATTAAAATATTCTCTTGTCACTATGTAAGTTCTGTTGTCTTAAATCAAGTCGCGTGCTAATGCTTTGATGAAAAATACTTGCCGAGAAGCAAATAAGTTGGTCGTGGGAGGAATTCAAAACACAGAAATAATTTTCTTAAAAATACAATTTTATTCATTTTTTTAACCATTTTTAGACCTGCATGAAAATATAATTATTATATTTACCATTAAAACTCATTTAATAAAAAAAATAAAAATAGCAACATTATCAAATTACTCTTTTTATTAAATGATTAAAAATGGATTTGTTTATTAATATATTATAGAGAGAGTTTATTGTAACGATAAACCTCCTCTTATCAGAGGACAATTTCCTGACTCATTGTACGTTTTGAAAATCGTTGTATAATTCTTACTAAAACATTTATTTCAGGTCACCGATATAGGTTGATGAAAGTAAATGTTATTAAAATATCTATAACTTGTTTTGCATTGTCTAATATTGATAATTAAACGTAACGTTAATGTAATTAAACAAAAAAAAAGAGAATTTGTTAGGTGTCGCAAATTTTGTACACTTAGTTTAACAGTGCATTCGGAACGGGCTTTGTCTTCAAGATTATAATCCACGTTCTTGTGTCATGGGTCTTATTATTTATGGAAGCATTCGCATCATGACCCAAATGTAACTCCTAAAGTATTAAAATTAATATTGAAAGTCGATTTAAATCCATTTTCATTGCTATCATTATTTAAAGGCTTCGAGCTGATTGTCATTAACTTATCCCATTTTCACTTTGGAATGAAGTATTATGTAACTTCCATAATATTAAAAAAAATGCATCTTCTCTTTAAACATTATTAGTTAATCCGACATAAACTAGTTAAAAATGTTCATTTGTTATTATTAAGATAAAATGTTCTGTTTGATTTTGAGATAACTATTAACTTTGTTTATGATAGTTTTTTTATTTGCAATAAACCAGTTGATACAAGCATCAAAAGGAATAAAGATTAATTTATGATCAATTACTCGAAACTTAATCAAATTCAATGCTATTCCAGTTTTCTTTTAATTCGTACATAGGTAAAGCAAATATTCCTATTTAGAGAAAAAGGCCTTTTTAGCTTCTCTGAATTTTTATCGCAGATTCCTTGGGCTTGAAACAAAACTTGAAGAAAATTCATTCCATCTTAATATTAAATATTTTGAAGTAATTTTTAAGATTTCATACCTCCAAAGAAAAACAGGGATAATCCTTGTAATATCATTCACGTTTTGGTCCCTCTGTTCGCATATTGTAGCAATTTTTCTCGACTGAAAATTGTTTAACATAAATATTTGGAATTTGGTATAATGAGAAAGATATTAACTCGCGTGTAATTCAATAGATAATAATGAATGGAATTTTTGGAGTGGAACGAAATTCTCGGATTTTATTGGTTTCTGAATAAAAACGAATAAGTTTTATGGACAACAAACATTTTCTTATAATTTAGTTTAAAATTGTTCAGCAACAATTTTTACAGACATCCACAAAAAAGACATGAAATATTGTTGGACTATCAGATGCGAAGCTTCTTGCACATCGCAGATAAAATTTAATTTTTCATTATTAATTAATATAATATGATATAACAAATAATATATATTGTTATCGTGTGACCGATAGTTTTTGAATTATAAAAATATTTAACAGAAAACAAAAAATACGTATACCAAATAACTGTCCAGGTGCGAAAATTTCTTTTTACTACTACGTGCTCATGCTTGTAGTACCAAACACCTGGGTACAATCTCTTATTGGCACAACTATACACACACACACACATATATATATATATATATGTGTGCGCGTGTGTGTGTGTGTGTGTATGTATATATATATATATATATATATATATATATATATATATACACACACACACACACACATATATATATATATACATACATATACACATATATGTATGTATATATATATTTATATACACATATTTAAAGAGAACTAAGGTGCGAGGGAGGCAGCGCTAGCCCGCCCTGTTGCACTTTACCTCTGTTTTATTCCATCTCGCTAACTCCCATAGATAACAATATACACTGCACAGCCAATAAGGAGCGTTTCATCGGTGTGTTCGTGACGTTTTTTTTTCAATTAGGCCTTCATATTAAACGTCCGTTAAGAAGTTTTGCTTCATTATATTTTCTTCCCTGTATCTTATAATCTACTAAAATCCAAAATTATAAAAAACAACGTTACTTGAAATTTACCTAAAATTAAACGAAATGAAAATTTTAATTTTATGCTTTTTAAGATATTCACTATAAATTTACGTCTTTGAAATATTTATTAGACAATATGTTCACAATCAAAATTGATATTATATTTGTAAATAGTCTAATAGAAATACAATATGACTTTAAATGCTATATATCTATATGTCGAAGGGTATAAGGAGGAGCCCTCGTATTAAGAATTCTAATCTTACTTAATAGGCTTATTATGTACCCTTGGCAAGTATACATTCAAACAAAATGATTGCTTCACGAAGACTTTCTCACATTGTCCTTTCAAATTTGTTATGCCACATATTTGCAAAGTCGCAAAAAACTTCCCTACTTATTCTATGGGAAGTTTTTTGCGACTGATATTTCTTAAAAATACAGGCAAAGCAGCTCCACAATAACCCTTAATATTGTTTTGTTGTTAACGTTAATAAAATACGAAGGAACATGGTTAAGTTCATTTCCATGAAATCTTCGTTAAAAGGTTAAATTGTATTTAATTTTCGTAATTTGAGTTAAGAGCAAAGCTATTTATTCAGTAAACAAAATTTTCCCCTTACAGCATTAGGTTGCTTATCATTTGTTTTCACCGCGTAGTAAAGTTGTGCGCACTCGTACTTACTTAAGGAAATTTTGTGAATGTTGTAACTTTTAAGAGTTTAAGTGTCGAATATACCAGTTGCATTATTTGCTGCTTTATACCGTCAAATAGGTGTTTTTTTCTATTAGATATATGTATATTTTTGTTATTGATAATAAGAGATAATAATAAATTTTACTTAAATATAAAATTTTATTAACTACACTTTTTAATAAAATAAAGAAATTTAGCTCAACTAATATTTGAAATAAGGTTTAATGACGATATGCAGAAAATGGAAATTAACGATGATATAGATAATGGAGAAAGTTTGAAATAATAGCAAATTTGTTACCTAATCATACAAAATATCTTCATAGTTTCGTAATTAAAATATACGAAGAGATTTTATTGTTATAGAAATGACTTTAATTAAAAACGAATTTTAATTATCTTACTTACTAGTAGAAACTATATTGTTCACTGTTATACAACTTAACTTAATTTAAATTACCAAAAACCATTTCATTCTTAGTTTGAATCAATTATGTAAAAAGGTTCCAATTTGGCATATTGAGGCGGCTCACTATCAATTCAACCTGAAGTTAAGTTAGTCGAAAAACGTTTCGTAATCGTTTGTGGTTCATATGCGTTTATTGGTAGGTCCATGTTGGGTTATGATATCTAAGGTCTGTGTCCAGTGCCACATGCGCCAACCTAACGCACTTGATTAGAGTGAAGTCAAAATTATACAGATTAATGTAAATTTATGACGGGCTGTAATTAAAGTAAATTATGAATTTTCATTAGGTGTTAAATGCGAAGCATATTAATTATTATTTTCAGTAGATAAAACTGAGGTGATAAAGTTAGCAAGTTAACTTTTTCAGTGTTTGTAATTTTCGAGAAGTACCTGGCAACTTCAAATTTATTACGGTAAATATTTGTCATTTAGCATATAAATCGTTAAGAAGAGTTTGCAGATACTAAAAACAGTTTCCGTATCACATTTATACAAACTTTTTACTCTTCTCGTACAAGTATATTGGTGGTGTTTTGGAACGAACCAGAATGATTCTTTTACATTCTTTAAATCTTCGTTCCACAGCATTTCACGATGTCGTCGACGCGAGAATCGTCTTCGCGGTTTCTCTGCAACCGTTAATTTAATAGTTATCTCCAAGTTTTATAATGGTCAAACTTTGAGAAATGATTTATTTTAACTTGTCAGGATATCGTATTATTTATTTTTTTTCAGTTTTGTTTCTGTCATACCAAACACGCTGTCCGGGGGCAAATATGAATGCCCCATGATCAGTAAAAAACTACTTACTATATTTTTAATGGTTGGACACCATAGTAACCACTTACAACAGGCAGCAATCACAATGGAGTTTTTATTTTGGCTTCTATATCCATCAGCAATTATGCGAATTTTATTGATGCCTGTTTTATTAGTTTCAGTAAGCCTAATTATATAAGGCTGATGAAATCAAATTTGAATCTTTGTGAAACTCTTCTTCAATGCAACAGCACGCCAATATATTTTCTTTTGTCATGGACTCAAATGATTTGACTTTTAAACCATTTCTTTGCTCACGTAGTTTTTCAAAAAAAGTCTTTTGCTCTAAAGTTGTTCCCTCTTTTATGCGTTATGTACAAATTTTTCTTGGAAATATTACTTTCAGTTTGGATTTTTTCCATCAACTCCAGATATATTGAGCACACATTCGTATGCAGAAAACCAAATTCTACATTGTAAAGTTTCTTTAAAATGAATCGGAAGACAGTTTTACTTAAGGTCTGACCCCTTTACACTATTTGTACATATTATATAATTTTTTTTACATTCAGGTCACTGGGCAACTATTTTATTTCAGCGAATTTTGTTTTTCGGTAGTAATGTGATACCACACAGTTTAAAGTTTTTGTAAATTGTCAAGCAGGAGACTTTTGTGCTGAGTTTTTTTTTATCACGATCTTTCTAAGATACAAATCACTAGATGCTTCATTATTCCAAAAATGTTCAGAAAAAAACTATTTGGATAACAAATAATACATACTTAATTGACGTTTATTTAAATACTCTTGTCGTCGTTTATTGGTAAGAATAACGCAACAAGATTTTAAAAATATTGCGTCTTGGCTTTTCTTGTCTTTGTAAGCATGGTATTATTTCATATCGTCGGCTAAAGGTGAACAACCCGTAATGGGGCACATTTTTGGCAAATACTTTTATTTACTTTTAAGTAGAAAACCTTTCCACGCGTTTCAAAATAGACCTGGCTCACTTCATAGGTTTTAAAGCCATTTAGCGCATAACAATGATAACCTTGCCAAGCATCGCCATCGGCCGTTTTGTTCTAAGAAACACGTCAAAGGATATGTTGTACCGCGTTTTTAATTGAAAGATTGGGCTAAATGTTATTATTTCGAAGATAATTATTCATTAAAATATAGAGATAAAAATATTTACGTGAATTTAGAAGATTAACTCGATAAAATTGTCGTTTTAAGAAAATTTACAACTTTGCTTGATATAACATTGCAAGGTCGAGTGATCTCCATAGTACAGCTAAAGGTAGATATTTTATGTTTACGAAGTTAATATTTTACTTTTTAAACTTTGGAATAGTGCGCTAAGATTTCAGAAAATTATCGCAAATTCATTTTGCGGCGATATAGTAGTTCGTGATACTAACGCGATGCTGTCACCTCTGGTTCTTAGCACACGCAGCCATGATTCTGTATTGCTACTATCGCGATGCAATCGCTTTACAGCATCAATACGGAGGTTATACAGCAATGATGCAAATGTTATACAGCATTAATGGAAACGCGATGCAGCAACAATGCAGTAGCTCTGTGGATTGGATGCAGCTTAAATTTAAATACAATAGAAACTTTCTATGGAGGAACATAAGTTTCGCCATAAGATTTTCGCACATTGCACCATAAATTTTCTGGCAAATGCTACAAAAGTCATTGCCGTGGTGTGTTGGGTCGATCACAAGGCATACGGTCTTTGACGTTGCGGCGCACCACGGGGACTCGGGTTCGACTCCCGGCCGTTCGTCGAACGGGGCTGGACTGGTGTTATGGTTGGCTGTAAGCTATTGCTCTCGTAGCAATAAGTCAGCCATATGTATCAATAAGATACATTAAAGTAGATAAATAAATAAATAAAGGCTAATGGAATGGGCACAGTAGTGGATGGCTGGAAAAGCCTTTGCTAGCGCACCTATATATCGATACAGTAGCGATACTGAATCGATTCAGTGCAACTGTGTCGATACAATCGCGTATTTGTGTCGATGCCGTTGTGATGTTAAATCTTTTTAGTCAACAATATCTCTACTGCATTGTGTATACCGTTGAAATAATTATATATCTGTCACAAAATTCTAAAGGTTCTCAAAATAAATATCGGTTATAGGTAAAATTGTATGTAGTTTAAAAAAAATTACACTGAAATACTTCTCAAAATCAAGATTTTCGTATTAAGACTATTATATAGAAGCTTCCTCGTGTTAAGACTAATCTGATTAAAAAAATAGTGGTGACTCTGATACTGCCACTTGCCAAAACTTTGTCTCTGGTACTGGAAGATCTTGGCTTTGGTACATTCATGTTGTTACATGTTCAACATTTTTACGTCATCTGTTACAACTATATGAAGGAAAATAACTCAACAGTATTCATAAGTTCCTTCAATTATTTCTATTCCTCTTGAACCTGTTATGAAAATAAAATCTGACGAAAATGATGCCTTTAATAAAATTACAAATCGGGGTAAATTGTTTCTCATGACTTCTGTATTAGGATTGAATTATAAAAATGCCAATAAAATATAAAATAACTGTGATAAGAGCGAATTCATGGAGGCTGAATTAGTGGACTTTAGTGAAGGAGACTTTTCACCAGATGATAACGACGCTGATTACCAACCAGAATATTATAACACAAGATTATTCTCATACTTCGTACGAATCAATTACTCCAGAGCCAGAAAAGACGACAGTAAGAGTGAAAATGCCAAAGAAAGACAAGTAGAATTTGATTCCGGTTAATAATTGATCTAAAAGAGTACGGGAAGAAAGATACAAAGGGTGAAGACAAACGGAAGATGGAAAGACTGTTTTTGGTATTGATAGAAAGGAACGTTATATTGAGCTTGTTATGACCTTAATGAGTATTGCAAATTCTTTGAATATTATAAATTGAAGGTCGATATGAGAAAACAGACATTCGATAAATATTGGAGCCACTCTTGGGAAGACAAAAAATGCGGATGCAGTAACAAAAAAAGGTACAGTAAATCTAATCTCAGTTTGAGTGATAAGCGAAAAAACATTGAACTATAATTTCGTTGTGTCTGGCACAAAAATCTAAGTCTGTAAAAAGATATGCCATGATACATTAGATATTGGCGAGTTCACAATTGGAAAATCTAAGTCAGGGGAAACTACGACTCGAAGAAGTAATAATGTTACAAATTTGAATGACGTCGGAACAAATAATGTGACTGAGTTTTTATAAGTGACAAGTTTCCAAAATAGCAATCGCAATATTGCAAAAAGTCAACAAAAGAACTTTACCTTGAATCTATATGACAAAGTAAACAAAATATTTAGAGAGAATATATAAAATATATAACATAAAACACAAAATCGGCGTTTGAAGTTCTGCGATTATATTTATCCAGTTAATTGAAGCAATAAACTTTGCATTATATTGATTTTAATGGTTCAGTGACAATATTAGCTTTACATCATTTTCCTTCCTTTTTTTTCATCAATTTGTAATTACATCAATTTTTAAACTGCTGTTGCTAAAGCTAGATTAGTTGAAAGTAAAGCTATTCCTTAAATTGTTTATTATTCGAATGTACATTTTTATATAGAAATTAAAATATTTTTAAGTTTTCAGATTCCTTAGTTTGGTCAATTAAGACTTTAAACATCAAACTTTTTACGGACGATCTTTTTGAAATTTTAAGTTATTTGTTTAATAATGGAATCTTACATACGTAGTACTTTAAAAAAATATTTTATCTTTTGGTATTATAAGTAATGTTACTATTTATAATTAAAGCCAAAGAACAAAAATCCTTCAATTTAAATTGATTAAGCATTTTTACTTTTCTTACCTCGTGATTTTATTAAGTGTGATAAATAAAAATAAGCTAAGCCGTATTTCCTTATTTAAGTGTTTCACAACTAGTTTTAGCATAATTCCAAGATATAAAGTTACGTACTTCTTTAAAAATACGTTCTTTGAATTTTTTAAGTTTTTATTACATTATGTAAAGAAAAGTATATCATACTTTTCTTTATAGTATATTTACTTACTTTTCTTTATAGTAGTTTAAAAAAACGAGGAAAATTTGGTTGCAGCATTTATTTTGTTTAATTGCTTAATAAGAGCCATTTGGATAAAAAAAAATTCCCTTGAAAAACTTGTTTATTTTATTTATGCAAAATTAGAAT
This sequence comes from Druceiella hillmani, assembly GCA_039881145.1. NCBI lineage: Eukaryota > Metazoa > Arthropoda > Insecta > Lepidoptera > Hepialidae > Druceiella > Druceiella hillmani. Next base: position 10,505,455 of record JAYKKI010000022.1, on the reverse strand, counting down.
GATTTATCTTTATACAATATAATAGAAATTAAATTACAATAGGGCTGTAATATTATATATAAGTAACTTAACTATTAAGTTAGCTACACCAGAAAGTTTCTTAGTAAAAAATGTATTCCAATCAAGGGTATATTCAACTTCATCTGACGTAAAACCAAATTAGTCAATTTAAGAGATGGTCTAAATAAAATTACGATCAACTTTTAAAAAAAATTAAATTTTTGCGAAGAGTCGTATATTTTCACTGTGTGTAACTTGAACGCTATTCAAATTTTAATCCATCTACATAATCTTTAAATATTAAAGGCTCAACATATGTTACATAAGAATTCATAAAAGTCAAATTCAAGAGAGTTTTACATATGTTACTTGAAAAAAATCTCAATCAATCTTTCTTGATTACTTTGCATGCTTTTTCCTAATATGAACAGCCTAATTGTAACGATTGTCTAGGTGAGTGAAAGCAGTAAATCCTCATCAGGATAAACTCTCTAAAGTGTAAATGATCAATACAAAAATTCAATAATGTCAAATGCTTGTAATACTTTTACTTGTGTACTGAACCTTGATCTGACAAAATTACAAAATTTGATATTGATATGACATTTAAAAAATTACAAAATTGTAAATTTTGTATGAGTAAATATAAACTTTCAGAAAATATTGAAAAATAAAGTTCGTGATTGATAAAATCTACGTATTATATGCCTTTCATATAATATGTTTAATAATACCAATACTATTTTTAATTCCTGAATTACATAAATTGATCGATGTTGAGGATTGATTACAGGAAAGTGAAGGAAGCATATAGGTAAGACAATAATAAATTAAAAATAAACGTGGGATTTCCACGTAATTCACAACAAATACTTTGAAACCAGTTAGAATCCTTTAATTTTTATGTTTTGTAAATGAAACCCCAGGTATCATTTTATTTCTAAAACATATCACGAGAAAATATCTGTCTTACACGTGCATATTGAATAAAAGATCTTCTTTCCTCAAATCGATTAACAGAATGAAGGCGAAATACATTTTCGTTTACTTATAAATTTTTCAACATAAACTTTTGCCTTATATAATTATTAGTCGCTTTTCTTGAATAATTAAACCCAAAGTTTTGGACGCAGAAAGTTATTCCGGACAATTGGTTTGACTGTTGCTTCATTCTTTCGTTTGTTTACCTTATAAGATATGAATAATTTGTTTCAGTTTTCCGTACACCATATATGAAATTTTACGTTATCATTTAATAAAAGTACTTATTTATCTTTAAAATTGATTATGTTGGAAGCGTTATGATCAGTTTAATATATCTATTTAATAAAAGCCCTTTTTGCACGGTGCACATTTCGGGTGTTTTTCGAAAGATTATTTTCTTGAGAACTGAAATTTTAGTTAACAAGATTGTGATATGCGTTAATCTTACGCCTTTCTTCTTGTTGGGTTTGAATTTGAAAGCCGTTTTATGAAATCTTTATCTTAACATTGTTAAGGAGATATTTCTATAATATATTTAAAAAAAAGTTTGACATTAAAACCGATATCGATATTGCAAATTTAGTTTGATGCAAAATTTTAATAACACTTATTATTTATTAACTTTATTCATTCAGATTTATGTATGAAGAAACAAGTAAATAATGTTAAATATTTAAATCTAAACACGATTTTTACGCATGATATAAAATATACTTCTTATGCTATATTAAATACTGACTAAGTAAACGTCTTATAATAACATATTAATTTTTGTTCCATAAAACTAAAGCAGAAAAGACTGCAATACTACGTTTTTAAATAAATATCACAGTTTAATACGCTTTTAATTAACGCACTAATTAGTACTGTTAGCTGTAATTTCTTCATATCACAGCTAGAAAAATATAAGAATTATAATAAACATGGTTATACTAAACTTTATTCAATTGATAATTAACTATCATATATAAAATGGGTTCATTCCGATATGTTATTATAACTAAAATTAACCTGCAATAAAAATGTTTATTAATAACTTGACGTATTACTTAATCTAGGGTACAGGGTTGAAAATTTATCAAAAGATTAATTTTTTTTGTATATTTGTACAAAGTTCCGCGCTGGAAATTATTTACAAAATTTAAGTAATGAAACTTTAACTTTAATGAAGTACTAGCACCTTAGATTTTTTTCAAACCATGGTTGATTCGTTAGAGGATGTAAACATTACATAATACTTTGAAGTTCAACAGTCATAGATGAACTTTAAAAAATAAGGAATGGTAAACCAAACTCCAAATTTACCTTAAAAGACTTGTCCAATGACATCGATAAAGTAAAAAATTACATCCTTACTTACGTAGGCCTTACTTCCAAATATATGACTTTATTTCTCAATTTATATATCCACATTAAAATAATATTCAAAATATCCATATGAAATAGCCACTTAAAACTACAATGCTAAGACTATGAAAGTTATGCACGTTAGTCTAACCTTTTATAAACTATGAACCCCTGACAGATGCACAGATGTAAAGTTATAAAGGTTTTTTCTCTTACTACGGAACTCTGAAATTGGAGTGAAGTTATAAAAATTTAAAACGAAAATTCAGAAAAGCACATAAAGTCGATTTCAATTTAAAGTTTAAGCCTTCTTGAAGCTCATACAATAGCTTGAATTTTTGCATTAGAATATAAATCTTCTCTTCTAAAGATCGATAAATTTGAAATAATTCCAGTTGTAATTAGTGAACAATTTCAAGATTGGACCAATATTTCATAACTGCCAAGTTGACATGTTAATTTGACAAATTAATTTTTTATTTATTTAATTGAAAGTTATCGATTCTTTAACTAAATCTGGTTGTTACAGACGTTTCCTTTAAGGAATTTTTTTATCATTTGTATTTGTTGAGAACTTTATATTTCTAAACAAAATTCTGATCGAGGTACATTTATTTTAATTGATTTTATTCCGGATTCTTTCTTAATATTGTCATCAATCGTACAAGAATATTTTTATTGTAGTTGTGAACGAGGCAAGTGCAAATAGTCTCACATTCTTCAACATTTGTGTCGCCTTTTTTCTTACTTTAACATTTTTCAATGTTTTTTTAGTCTGAAGAAATCCTACTCGAGTGCAGAAATCCTACTTGGGGTTAGAAAAGAAATCGGCTGCTTGATTCATATAGTTTAAATTATTTCTCATTTACTACGTGCGTTTTTATAAGTAGCTTTTTGTTTCTTCTTTTTTAGATATTTTGCCCGGAACGGAGGAGCTATATGCCTTTAAGACGAGAAGTCGTCTGTTTGTTTGTGTGTGGAATTCAATATTTCCATTTATCTATGAAAGGGTTTGAGTGAATTACATACGGTTTTCTGTAAAATGTTTGTGATTCATTGGCAATGATTCTTGATTAATTTAGATAGTGATTACTCACCAGGGGGCGCCGCAATAAACATTTTGTTGCAAAAGAATGTTCACATTTATCTCCCAAATGGTTTGACCGATTTAGATACGGTTTTCTGGGAAATATTTGGGACTGATCGGCGATGGTTTTCATATGTGTGTTATGGTGTTAGCTCACCAGGGGGACTGCAACAGTTTGTTCCAAACGAATGTTCCCATTTATCTCCAAAAAGTATAAAATAAAAAACCCAATTAAATTTTTTTAAGAATCCCACGACGGATATAGTCGTTATAATTGAAAAACGATTAATTTGTTTACCCCCGACTAAAAGAAAGTAAGAGTCTATTAATATAATTACAAATCCAAGAAAATCAGTCGGGGCTGCCATGCCTAAAAATTTGCAGTTTTTTTGGTTCATGACTAATTTAATTTTTCTAAACTGCGCAAATAGCTTTTCTATGCTGCTACAATGTAATTAATATTGGGAACGGAAATGGCAATGAGAGCCCTGACGGATTTTCTTGGGTTTGTAATTATATTAATAGGTTCTTGCTTTCTTTTAGTCTTGGGGTTTTCAAAAAAAATTAATCGTTTTTCAATTATAAGGGCTACATTCGTCGTGGTTTTTTTCAAAATTTTAAATTTTGATTTTTAATAAACAAATTAAAAATATTAGACCTTACAGAAGTATGTAATGTAAAATATTTTTTTCTTTTAGCACAAAATTTATATTTTTTCTTCTTAGCTGTTTTATATCCTTCTGATATCTAAAACCTTCTACCACCTATCGATCTTGGTAATATTGTAGCAATTTAGACAGGCAGTTCTTTTCAGATCACCCACTCAAAGCATTTTGGGTCTATATAGCCTTCTACCTTCAGAATAAAATATATCTTTTGATTTTACTATTATTTACACACTATATGTCTGACCAACTCTCATTTCATAGGAAGATTCTTTTAATTATATCATCAACTTGAATTCTTTAGCAAATACATTCGTTAATCTTATGATCTTTTAAAGTTATTCCTAGAACTTTATTTTCTAAGGTCTGTTGGTTGGCCTTGAGTTCATGTTTTGATAGCTGTCGGTACCAATATTTCTGATCTATACGTTGTGCTGGTTAGAATGCATTGATTGTAAAGTTCTTTTTCCTTTTTAAGAAGCATCTTCATTTGAAAAATGTCTTTTATCTTAACATATGCTGCCTTAGTGTTTCTTTTTATTTCAACGATTCATAATTCTTCATTTGTTTTATTAGGTCCATGCTTCATTTGCTTTTCGTACTGTTATACGTTGACCAAGATAAGTACATTGTTTCACTTTTTCAACCGTTTCGTTTCCTATTTTAATATTCTTGATTGAGTCCTTTCGTTGCACATATATTTAGTTTTGATTTAGTTTAAGGTGAGTCTTACTTGAACGTATGCTGTTTCAATGTCTTGTATCATTGATGTTACTTTTTATTTCAAATTAGCAATAACAACTCTATCGTCCAAAAATATCAAATGGTGCAAAATATCATCTTAAATCTTTACACGTCGTACAGAGATTTACTTGTTTAATCATGAAATTTTATTTGTAAAGTGGTTTGCCTGTATATTTATTTTATAATATTAATGAACTTACTATCAACCCTGGTATTATTCAATGCTTGTGTAATAGTTCATACTTTTGCCATGTCAAAAGTTTTTCTATACCCAAGGAATGCAATCCACGTAAGGACTTTATAATCTATGTCCCACTAAATGAGCATTCTTATAGTCTGTAAATGTTCTGCTATACTATATCCCTGTCTTAAACTATATTGTTTTTAGGCTTGTAAAAGTCTATTCTTTTTGATAGACGATTTTTTATTATTCAGGGGATTACTTTATATTCCTGTATCCGCAAACTAGTGAATCTATAGCTATCTAACTATAAGAGTTAAATAATTATAAACCCAATAACCTATCGGTTATGAGCTAGTAAAAGTTACATAGCGTCATTTTACTGACAAAATTTAAATTGTTGTCAAATACGTATATCAAATAAAATATTCAATAAAATGTTTTCATCTTATTATGACAATATAATTTTTTGCATTTGCTTTCAAGTCGTGCATTACGACAATAGCTAAATTACCAGGTAATATCGGTTAGACGACCGTGTTTACTAACGAAATTGAAATATGAATTTCTGATCTAATTTTTCTAATAAAACACATGTGTTATTTAAAACATTCAACAAATAACTGGAATTTAATGACAATAACATATTCGTAGCTGAGTTCAAGCCGTACATCCTAACAAATTGTTGGTTATGAACTAATAAATGTTATACAACATATGTTTACTTATGGACTTAAAATTTGGGTATTGTGTCTTATTAATCTTGTTGTTAGATATTTTTTTCCATTAAGGAATTGAATAAAATAACGTAATATCACAACACACATTTTTTAGCTGCTTTGAACTTATTTATTTAAAAAAATGTCAGTTATAAGCTAGTAAATATTCAAAAAATGTATCTTAACTCATAAAATTTAAATTTGTGTGTCTGACCTAATCCATTCTATTTTAAGTTACGCCATATTAAATTATTGCAACGTATATATATACATATATATATATATATATATATATATATATATATACAAATATATATTTAAATATATTGTTAAGATTACATTGTACAATCTAAATCCTTATTATTAACATCTCAAGCTGAAACAGGGTAATATTTTTAGCGAAGATATTTAATTGATAAAGTTAATCCATCAATCATTCTCAATTTAGCGAGTTAGTAGCCGAGATGCTGCCGAGAGAAAAGCGGATCTGGGTTCACAGGTTATTTTTTTCAATAATTAATTTTCCTTGTACCTACATTAACGCGCTTTTATCTGTGGATGCTACTAAAAAAGGAAAAGTTTAAGCACTAACCAGAACATTTTTTACGACCAGCTATCTTCGTAATAATAGTTTACTCTCGTATATCAATAAATTTTGTAATGAGTTAAAATTTTACGCACTTACTGCTTCAACAATAATATTTCAATATAATTCAAAATATCAAAAATATGTAATATTGTCGAAACTACAGTCATTTCTCACTAAAATAGTGTATCTATATAAGATAGGTCTAAAAAATTAATTAAAAGAAAATAAAGTACAAAAACATACATATTTGTAAAACAAATGATGAACTACCAGTATAGTTTATGAAGAAAGAATGAACACAATAGAACATAAAAGAAAATGACTGGAGGTAAAAAAGTAACAGTAAGGTAGACATTAGGAAACATTTATTTTCGAAGACAAAATTTTAAAACATTATTGTAATTGTAATTTTGACATTTTCGTGTACAGAATTTTAAATCGTCGTTTAATTTCTTTCCTTAAAATCGATGTGTTTTAAGTAAGAAAAATAAATAAAGATATAAATAGATGACAACATATTTCTGGTAAATTATTTTCATTTATTATAAAAATAAAGAATTTCCGAAATAACTCGGATTTCTCCAATTTTTCATAACATGAACTCATCGAGATTAAATCATAAACAATATTAGGACGATAAAAAGGTATATCGTTAAAATCATATCCGTCTAGTAGAAATAGAGCTCGAATCCAGAATTCAATAAATGGCACCAATAATTAAATTTCTTATAAGTATCGGCTTTCGCTGGTTCTTCTTCAATGAAGGAAACACTAAGCACACGATCAAACTATATCAGTATCTGACTACCAAGTCACCATTATCTGGTTATTTTTTTAAACTGTTCATATTAAATGTTATGGTCCATTTTGAACAAGATAAGAAGGTATTGAATTAGTTATAGGTTGCCATGAGGGACAAGTATTAAGATCTATTGATTTTTCAATATAGACATCTTATCTGGATTGTGTGAGCTCGTAATATTTTAATAATTGAAGGATAGAACCTGACAGTGCTCTTTATATGATGAATAGTTTTCAGTTTAAGATTTCTGTGATTTTGATTGAGGTATTTCTTGAATTTTTAGTATTTCTTGAATGTTTATTCTCCGATACTCGTCTATCTTTAATTCTGAGTATATAACTTTTCCATTCATCTTGTCATTTTCAGTCTATTTTGAGACATTTTTTTTAATTTAAATTCTCTCTCGTATTATAAATTCTCTATCGTTTTTAATTTAAATTTCTTTCATAAATGGAGTTCCGTGCATTTATTTTTATAATACTATAGATAAATTCGTGAGTATAATTATAAAATAGTTCATGACTTAGTATTCACTTGTATTAAACTATAGGAAGCACGGTGGACTCCATTCGTTGATACGATATCTAATCGTACGCAATCTCTCACACATCTATAAACATCATATGCAGTTATCATAGTACTGCTAGTATCAGCCTGGTAGCATTTCTCATAGCCGCGAATAACAATCTTCCGCGATTTGGATCAGATCCGATTTTGAAAAACGAGTATCAAATAATGTTTGTGCACTTGAAAGTATTGTTTCCTGAGCAAAACGCGATAACTTAGATTAAGTGTATATATTTTTATACATAATTGTACCTCACAAGTTAATTTTCTTCAAGTGTCTTCCATATTTGGTTAAATGATATATGCTAACCATCGAAATGGTGGTAATATTTAAGCTGAGAAAAACTTAAACTAAATTAAAGTCGATGATTCCGAACAAATTTTCTATTACAAACTTAAAGTAAATTATCTTCCTTTCGTCGAAGAAAATCAAATAAATGACACAATAAAAATAAAATATAATGTAGCATTATGGAACTTTTTTAACCTAAGTGTATTCCAATGTAACACGAACATATTTTGAAATTCACCGTTCCCCATAACGATCGTACCCAAGGCGTTAAAAACGTTTCTCGTACCCACTTATAAACGTGACAAGGATATCTTTCGCACGAATGTCCGGTTTCAGTTGGATATCAAAAGGATACTTGCGTCTATCAGTGGTAGTAGATACCTATAAAGCGATCATATTAAGATTTATACGTCCATCTTGTAAGAATTTATGCAACAGAAACAGCAGATTGATATTGGAAATGTATCTGCATTTATTACTGTTCATTTTTAAACTAATTTGCGTGATAGTGATAATAGATGTCAGATTCATTCGAATGGTGTGATATACAAATATAAACAATATATCAAATGACATTAACCGAAATTGTTTGTAGGAAATGAAGAGCGTTTTTACCAAAATGTCATATGCAACTATTTCAGGGAGAAGAGCGTAACAATACATACGTTTTTTCTACATGAAAAAATGATTCGTTACTGAGAATATGTAGTGCCATCGGTATTTATAGGGACATTATTTCCCCCACTCCAAATTTATTTTAGAATTGAATGCAGCATACAAACGACAAATTACATTCCTCTGCCATATTTTTGATCAGAATTTTATTTTATTAATATTTACGTTTTGATTGATAGTGGGATAGAGGCGTTTCAATGTTTTATAAAGTAAGTTACATATTCGTTAATTTAATCGTTTTACCCGAAAATGAAACACATATTATACTCGAGTGAAAACTTTTTCAAAATGAAAATTGTTTTTCTAAATTTGTAGGTACAGAACTTTATCAAAACATATGAATTTGTTTTATATTCATAGCTGAATTAATACGCGCAAGAGCAGTAATAAATATAGTCGAAATGCAAATAAAAGTTATCAAAAAAATTTAATTTCTTACATTTATTTTTAATACCTTTCTTAAGATATTAAAGCTGCTTATATTTTAATATTAACTTTCAACAAATATTAGTAAATAGCAATCGTGATTCTTTAAATCGTCGTCACTTGCTGATATGAAGTTTAACTGCTTTAGCATCTCACCTCTCACGCAATGGGTAAAATGATAGTTTAAATATTTAAATTTAACGGTGTTTTTATATTCTACTAATTCTACGACTATATTCGTAATTAGAATTATTTAAAATTTATTACGGTAGAGTAGTGTTCTATTAATGTCTGTTTTTAATTTCTATGTGAACATATAATCTTTTGTAGATTGATATTAATGAAATTACGGAAAAATCTTACATTTCGTTAAAAGGGTTTTTTACTATGTGAATCTATATTATGTAATATAAAATTCTGCTTCGATGTGATTAAAAAATTACTGTGCTGAATTACCAAAGATTTGGGAAAAAATGTTTACATGTGGATTAAACCGAATATACTTTCTTATAACCTTCTATTAATACTTATTATCATACTAATTTGTAAAGATACCATTTTCGGATATTTATGGGTTTTGGTATAAAAAACGAATAATTTATCTTGTACCATTTATATTGTCCATATGGATATTAAGTACATAATATATTTTTAAAACTGTTTGAGTGACGAGAGTCAAAGTGTGGGGTGAATTTTTAAGTTAAATTGTTTAACTATAAAATAAAATATAAATTAAAGATTCATACGAAAGTTCAACGGTGTTTATAATTAAATGTTATAAATTGTTCGTTTCATCGTAAAATCAGATGACAGAAAATTTTTTTAATTAAACGAACTTAATTTTGTTATTAAATACGTTAATAGCCAATATTAAATAATTATTATATAAAGAAAGGCAATTAAAATGAAACACAGTCTTGATAAAATGAAACACAGTCATGTATAGGCGGTACATGAACCAAATATAGTAGGTATATGACCCTTCTCAAGAACCGTTTGAAGTAGAAACTCGAAATTTAGCATAGCATATTAAACTCGCACATTTCACACTCAACACTTAAAATATTTATACCGAAGTTTGTAAGAGAGCACAAAAATATCCGTAATTTATTTTTTTTACCCGTAATTCAATACGTTACCACATAGACAACTTCTCATAAAGTTATTTGATGTATTCATTAAGGCAAAAAGTAAAATAATTCTTACGCTTGTGTTTTAAGAGCTATAATACGATACGAGTTCCCAAAGCAAAAAGATAACTTAGTTTGAATTGTGATTGTGATATTTTAACTATTTTTGTTTGATTCGATCGTGACTGCGTGCCGAACAAAAGTCAGTAACAGAAACATTGCACTTGGTGTTCACGTTTTGTTTATATTATAGTGCTATTTAATTTGTTTGAATTTTCTTTTATTATTGGCGTAATTATTTATTTCACTTTCAAATATTTATGACAACTAGAACTGTTTGGGTTTTCTATTAATGTCAAACAGTCAAATCCACTTTTTTTATTTTGCCCACGATGGGGGAGCCTCGTACCTAAAACTGGTATAGTAATTATTAAAAAGAGACAGGCTTAGTAGATGTTTACACTAAGTTTTCAGGAAATATCTATTGATAATTCACGATATTTTGTTCCTGTGAAAAATGTACTAGGCAATATACATACATAGTGAAAACTAATATAAATATTTGTAAATATTTTAACGGAAATACTGCAGACACTTGAGTGCTTTTAAATGCTGGAACTTTCGTGGTGCGATTTCTACTCTTATTTAATGAGTTTATTATAAATTAATGCACACGACTACCAATCTTTTAGTCCAGATAATCAAAGTATTAGAAATATATTGAATAATTGGTACATTTTCTTAATATTGTATTATCAAAGCAGGAATTCTCTTGAATAAGTATATCCTTAATCTACATATCAGGATATAGTTCAGAGGTTATTATAGGTTATATACTCTAGACAAACGACGTGAATCGATATAAGACATCTTTACTTAAATGACTGCTTTCGTGTTATACTAATAAATAGAATTAATTCACGTTTATAATAAATAGAATTAATATACATAAGTAGAAATATGAAAAAAGAAACTTATAATTCCTAAGTTTTTAATTAAAATGCACGAGGAATGGCTATAGCAAAAATATGCCTATACGATATCTGAAAAATAAATAGATTTTAATCATAAGATCGATGGGTAAACGAACTGGTGTTTTCTTAATTATTTATTATACTGTTACATGAAAGTGTCAATTAATATTTCACAAAAAATAGTGCAATAAACAAATAATTTATGTGGGGTATTTATGTGCAATGTAAATATTTAGAGGAAATATTATAACTTTAAAAATAATAATATGTTAAAAAGTCCTCGTTAATTTATTTCCCCTCGTGTCAAATAATTTACTTACATCGTTTGGCAAAAGCTTGCCGTAAAATCCCGAGCTTAAATACAAAGTTAACAAAATTACTGGTCGCGACCACTGTAATTTCGACTTTCTACATGCTTTCAGTGTTTAAGTAAGCAATTTAGTACACGTAACTAAACTAATCGTGTTTGCATAACTGAATTGTGACATATTAACTTAGCTTTGCACATTGTCATTATAAATCTTTACATTGACATACCAGTTATGTAAATTGGTTGCCAGTTTACTAATTCAGTAAAATATAAATTATCCAACACGTCACGGTGAGGAAAATGTAATTATAGCGACAAAGATAACAATTTGTGATATTATTGCAAATATACGTAGTGAATAATTTCTTAAACAGCTATACCCATTAGAAATGTTTGATAAAGTCATTAACATTTTTACGGTCTTATTAAGTAGTTATTTTACCATAATAAAACTTCATTATCAGGTAAATTAGTATAAAATGTTCGCAATAATTATACTATCAAAAACTTAACGTAGAAACCTGAAGAGGAACAAAATGTATATCTATTTAAACCGGACTTTAGCAAACCACGATTAATATCAAATTGTATAACAGGAGTATCTGGAACAGAATAAAAATTCATACAAATTATAAGAAATATTAGTATGACACTACTGAATTACATCTGGAAAGTAACCTGTTGTAATTAATTTACATATGTAATCTTCTTTTTTTCTCTCTGTATATGAAGGACCCTTATTCAATTCTATGAATCATAAAGAATTCACAATAAACGACATTTACAAAATTTAAGCGCAATATTGAACAATAGTTTTTCGTTTGGAAAATGCGCATAAATGTGTTTTTTCAAAATGCGCACAATTTTTTTGGAAAATGCGCACAAATATGTTTTTTAAAGGTTATTTCCGTAAAATTGTCATCCAAAGCTATCCGGAAATGTAACTGCATTCAAAGAATTTAAGTTAAGAGCAAAATGCTTTAATGAAATATTTGCTTTGTTATCACGGTCTGTAAAGTTATAAAACATTTGTTTTAACTGGGTATTTATTCTTCTCGTAGAATATCGTATCGTATCTGAAAGTCATACTGAATTTCCGTCTCTTGTTATTCTTAACTCCACGTTATTTTTCTGTGTGTAAACTACTTTTTTACATAGAATATGTCCCTTTTCCTAATCAAAGTATTATAAAATTATTGTTGGAGATAAATCATCGAAAAAATACTACTTCACATCGTTATTCTTTGAAATAGAAATTAAAGTAGTAATTTTTCAAAGTCAGAGTTAGATGTGTTTGTTAGTGAATTTAGTAATATTTAAATCATTTCTTGTAACGATGTCTATCGTTAAAGTTTCCTACTTTTTAATTAATTTATCTAACTGTTTCGATTTTATTTTTAATGAATTTCAGTTATCTAAAAAGATCTAAATTTGATATTGAAGAGGTCTTGTGCCAATTCTGATAAATTAAATTATTTGAAAATTATTTTCTAATTAAGGTTAATGTATTGGCTTTTTATTTAAATGTTACTTTGGGGGTTTTAATGCGCAAAGTCTGCGACCGTTGGAATAGCTTAACGTAATTGTTGAAGATAGTGATCTCTTAGTTGATCGATCCTATTGTATAGGAAATGAGGTTAAAATTACATAACTACTCTTAGACTCTTTATTTGCTGGTAATTTTAAAATATTTAAAAATTTTACCTGTGCCCTAAATAAGACGTCGTTTTACAATAGGAATTAAAACAATTTAATGTTAATAAAAACGTTAAGCCATACGTTTTTTAAGAATTTTGTAAGTGTTTCATATTAGTGAGTAGATTTTGATCCTTTTGGCAAATTTTCAATTACTACGCTGAATATTTTTAAATCGATGTAGTATAACGAATATTTGTAAAATTACAATCAGTAATTAATCTCTTTTTTAAAGTAATACTAGCGAAAAAGAAGAAAATTTATTCTTTTTTTCTCCTACAAATTTGGAATCCTCAAATATAAAAAAGATTAAGCATGAGTTGAAATTGCACTGTAAGGGTTCAGTACAATTTTGAACACTAATGAAAATTTAAGCGTACATAGTATCTCTAATTAAAATATTTTCAAATCTTTATGTTTCAACCCGAAATATATTGGCTACTATACCTTTCGTAGGCGTAAAAGCAAACTAATTATAAAATTGTAAAATTCCACCTAGAATTAGAAACAACTGTTTTTTTTATTCATCCCTTCACTTGTACTATAAAACTTCCCATTATGTCGACTTTAAAGATTGTAGGTCAACCAAAAGTTTCCTAAATATTTTGATGATCAATTAGTAAAACGTCGTTTGAAAAAAATACGCTTTTAAGGGCCATATCATTATATTGCAAAAATTTATTATAAAAATTTCTTTCAGCAATTTAAGACTGTAGGCCTTGGTGAATGATAAGTTTAACCTAATATCTTTAATTGTTTCTAAAAAAGGGCGTTAGTAGACGTACGGACGGACACCCAAGTCATCATGCGATGGTTCTGTTTTTTTCAGTAACCAATACTTTAAAATATTTTTAAGTAATATTAATTATTTTAAAAAAGGAAGTATATTTTTCTCTGCAGATTTCGATGGATAAAGGTTAAGTTATTTGAAAATGTTTGTCTGATTAAGATTAAAATAGTGGTTTTCCATAAGACGGTTGCCGGTCTGAAATTTAAAAAATGCACAGCCAAGGTCCATTAGGATAACTTTAATATTTAAAAAAAAAATATTTCATCAATTAGCTTATTTAAGTGATTGGTAAAAGAATGTAACTAGATAAATGTTATTTATGAAAGAGTAAATTATTTAAATGCAAATAATCAAAACAGTTTCATTATAGCCATTACGAGTATTTGAAGAAGAAACATTCATTATGAATACTTAATAATCTTTAAAATAATGTATACACACATAAAAGCAAATGGTGCGAAATATATAACGTAATTTGAAATAATGTATACACATAAAAAATACGCGAATAAATGAAGCTTTAAGGAAACAAAAAGCCGTCAAAAGAGAATTCGTGAGCTTTAGCGTACGTCCACAATTACATTAAGCCTGTCACTTGTAATTGACCATTATTATATAAAAATATTCTCTTATTACTGTGTAGGTTTCATTGTCATAAATCAAGTCGCGTGTTAAAGCTTTCGTGAAAGATATTTACTGAGAAGTAAGAATTTTGCAGCTCGTGGGTAGAATTCGGAACACGGAAATTATTCTCTTGAATATATTGATAATTACCAGTTTTAAATTTGCATGGAATATTGCGTTATATGTAACATTTAAACAAGTTCCGCCGTAATATTCACTGAAACTCCTTGTAACCACACAATATAAATATCAACATTTATCAAATAACTCTTTCTATTAAATTATTGGAAATTGATTTGTTGCCTAACATATTCCACAGAGAGTTTATCGGGATGACAAGCCTCCTCTTGAATAGATGTTTTCCTGGCTCTTTGTCCTACGTTGTAAAACGTGCTAAAGATAAACGATTAAGGTAAATATTATTAAATATTTACATCATGTTTTTATATTCCAATATTAACAGGAATTAAATGAAGATAAACCAAATATTAAACATATTATACTGAATTGCAAATAAAGTATTAATTTTGGATAAGTATTAAAAATTATTTTTAATTTACGAATAATTTTCATTGTTGACTTTAAATAATTTAACTTTTTTTAACTTTCCCTAATTTATGTTGAGGCGTCTCCATTTGGCTGAAGTTACAACTGAACTCCTCAGACAATTGACAGGTAGTCGATCGAGGATCATTTTTAATTGAATCTCCGTTTCTAATAGAATTGTAATCTTTGTACACCTAACTCAACATGGTATCCGGAGCGATGTAGGCTTTCAAGATTATATTCCACATTCTTGAACTTCTTGATCAAATTTCCATCCGATAGGTTACCAATTACTGACATATAGCTAGGGATATATTATTTGTAAAGATATTAACAATATGACAACTTTTCTTTTATGTAATATTTTAAAGGCTTGGCGCAGATTGATTTTAAGCTAGCTTATTACGCTTTCTTTATAATTAACTATCGTTTAAATTTTGAAGAACCAGGACCCAAACTCGCGGCAAAAAATAATTGGTTAATCCAATAATACCAATTGAAAATTGTTTGTTTCCTATTATTACGATAAAATATCCTGGTTGAATTAGAAAACGCCTTAATTTTATTTATGAGTGCATTTTTATAAATATATACCTCAAGTTCTCGTTGAAATATATCAAAGATATTGATATATACCTCAAGTTCTCGTTGAATTTATTCAAATGCTCAAATATTTATGCCGGGCTCAAAACATTTTTTAATCTAAATGTAGTCGTAGTTTGCTCAGTTTCGAAATAAAACATAAAGAAAATTGTTTCTATTTTAACCTTGAATAATTTGAAGTAATTTTTACGGATATATAGAAATTACTTCAAAACATTTAATATAAATATGGAAATAATTCAGTCCGTTTCTCCGCCAATCACATCTGTTTTCTAAAAAATCTGATGCAGTTATGTGAATTCAAAAACCAAATTTTAAGGGTTTTATGTGAAATACTTCAAAAGATATTGTAGGAAACGTCTACGATATAAATATATTTCCCTACTTCCACCCTGAAGCTGCTGAAATAAAAATTAATCAAAAATAAAGTCACTAGCAATTTATTGGAATATTAGGGCAGTGATATTTAATTTTATAGTTTATATCCAGATATTCAGTACAACTTTTTACCTCTGAAAGATTACTAGGCAATATATTACCACAATGAAAAATAATATTTTATTAATAAATTATATTGTTATAGAAATAAAATGTGCTCTTAAATGGTGTATATATGCCGAAGTGTTCAATGAAATGCGACTTCCACTCTCGTATTTATTAAATGTATTATACATACCAAGTATGCCAAAATATGTAACACAACATATTTTAACACAATTATTTGTATAAAAATATATACTTTAACAATATTGCGATAGAGAGAATGCAAATATAAAAATAAACACGCAAAAATGCAAATATTACATAGAAGTCGAATATTAACGGAGCGAAATGTGGCGATATGTAGCCATTTCATTGACAATTTCGTGAACTGTAAGAGCATATTAGAAACGCTATTAAGCAGGTTGCTTCAAACTGAACGTAATTATATTAAAATAATAGATAATATAGTTCATCAGACTGTGAAATTTTTACGCATCACACGCGAAATTTACAGTATTCCACCCAACTTTCGAGGAGAAAGTGTAATATTTGAGGTGAGTAATATTTCAGCAAGTTATTAAAATTTACATCAGTTTATTTTTAATAATTTTCTCACAAATCGCTAATCGCGTCAATCTTTAAATTGTAATTGTAAATATTTTATTTATTGAAATTCAAATAATTCTGTGACCTTATTTATGATCGGAATCCATATTTATGTTTAGGAATAAAAACCTCTTATGTTTTTATATCTTCTTAGTGGTGTACAGTCTGGATCTCCCGATGCCATTTACATAAATTACATGATTTTCATAATTAATCTCAAAAAAATTCAGTTTCAGAAAATGTTGACCGATGCAATCTGTGTATTCTATGTCTTTCCTACTACGTCAAATAATACTAATACTGCTTCCAACTTCTTGACTATGCATGATTAAAGGAATCGAGTCATGATTATGGATATGTAAAAGAAGCAAACTGGTAAAAGAAATAACAAATTCCTAATTCATAGCCACAAATATATTAAACCCATTAGAATTTTTTTGGTTTTCAAGTTTTTCAGATAAAATATCCGTAGATACTACAAATACCATTTGAAAACTTAATTATCTTGACTCTTTTTGACTTTATTAATTATTTTAAGAAAATTTAGTCAGCCGAATGTTTTTTTCTTTTCGGAACTGATTAATGAAATGAAGGCAAATATATTCCTGGTTATATTTACAATTTTAAACAATAATAACTCTTCACCTTATTTAATTATTTATTACGTTTTATAACTAAAAGTGTGTAAATTAACTTAACGCTTGGGTTACGTCTCACATCGCTATTAACTGTACCTTCGCGTAACAGTCATGCTTGTGAAAACTATCCTAGTCACGTTGTCAATTTCGTTGTCTAAACATACATTTTTACGCAATTTGATGACACTGTTTGGAGGAATGGGGATATTGTCGCTCGTCCTACGTTAAACGTAAAAAAAAAGAAAACTTTTGCCAGACTTTGAATTGTATTCTACTCCTTCGCTTTTCTTGAATAATTGAACCCATCCAAAGTTTTGAAACACAGAAAATTATTCCAGACAGTTGGTTCAACTTTCACTTTATTTCACTGTTTGCTTTCCTTACAAGGTACGGACAATTTGTTTCAAGTTTCTGTACACGAAATCTTATGTTGTTTTTCGTTAGACTGCTTTACTTTTATTTTCATTTGAATTTGTTGGTAGATTTTGTGGTTTTTAAACAATTTTTCTGCAATATTACAAATTTACTACAACAAGCAGTGTGGCCAGATTAATATATATATTTAATGAAGATCGTTTTCGGGTTGTACACAGTTGGTGTGTTTTTTTCAAAAGCTCATTTTGTTATTTGTATAAGGTATAGTTAA
The DNA here is from genome assembly GCA_039881145.1 of Druceiella hillmani. NCBI lineage: Eukaryota > Metazoa > Arthropoda > Insecta > Lepidoptera > Hepialidae > Druceiella > Druceiella hillmani. The sequence continues at coordinate 10,487,332 of JAYKKI010000022.1, read as the reverse complement.
CAATATTTTAGTTTGCAATAATCTAAACTTCATTCTCGTTGGCTAGGCTTTGAAAATCCTTATATAAAAATCCATCTTTTAATAGTGACTAAGGATTCTATAATATATATCTTTAGAAATTAAAACCATTATAAGTATTAAAAATATTAGATTTGTACAACATTTAAGAAATATTGATTATTTCTTAACTTCATTTCATTTATTTACATGAAAAAATTACGTAATCTTTAATATTGAAAATTTAACACGATTTTGATTCACAATCCATAAAATATATTGTAAATATTAATTAAATACAAATTGAAATATTTACTAAATATAGTAAAAGCACCAAAATCAAATACTGACGTCATAATTTAGGTCCATACCAAAGTAAGAATAACGGCCATGTTAGGTTTTTAAATAAACATTATAGTTTATCATGCTTTTAAGTAATCCTTTAACTAGCACTTTAAATGCACTTCAATTTACCATTCAGAAAAATGTAATCGTTATTATAAACACACCCTATTCAACTGATCATTTTGTAAAATATTTTAAATGGATGTATTTTTATATTCTTGAAAATTAATTCGTTTTAAAATCAAAATTATATAGAAGATTTTGGTGTGTATTTTAAGGTAGATTTCAGTTCATAACCGAAATTTTATATTTTGAACCTACACAATTTATCCACAATTTATTATTATCAAAAAAAGTCACTTTCATGTCTATATATTGAATGGTTTAAAAGCTTAAAGACAATTTCAACCGTGGACACATCGTTTTTGGTCTTAAAGTTTTTTACGAAATTACGAAATTTTACCATTTGAAATGTGTTATGTTAAATTATATATATACATACTAAAATTAAAAAATATCATACAATTTATTTATATAACATTTTATAATTTCACTGTAATTATTACTTACATGAAAAGAAATTTAAATTTTATATTGAAAGACTTGTATAATGACATGAACGTAGTACGCCAAACAAATTACACCTTTGTTTTAAATATGCTATCTCTCCACATATTTTTTTTTTCCTGTATACTTACTTGGTGTTAACTAAAATCTCCATCTGAAGTATCTCTTTAAAATTAAAATAATAAAACTAAAAATATCATGCAAAGAAGTCTAACATTTTAGAAACTGTGAAGCCGGAACAGACGAACGTGCATGACAAAGTTACAAAGGTTCTTTTTTCACTACGGAATCCTAAAATATGAAGTAATAATAACCTATAAGGGAAATTTAGTTAAGAACATAACATCTATTTTAAATTAAGCTTTAAAGCCTATTTGAAGCTAATAAAGCTGCTTCAGCCTTAGCTTTAGAATGTAAGTCGTCTTTCAAAGGATCGATTAATTGGAACTAATTTCAGTTATTTCCATTGAGCTGTTTCACGATTGGAATAATCATTTCAAACTTCCAATTTGACAAGTTATTATCCTCAACTATTTCGTTAGGATGAATCAATTTATTAGATGGATTTGTTATTTACTTAATCAAATATTATTGGTCCTTGGAATAAATCTTATTGTTCGAGAAGTGATACTTAAGGAATTGTTATTATATGAATTTGTTGTAAAGAACTTTACATTATTAAACAAAATTCAGTGGGAGAAGAAATAGATTATATTTAAGTAAATTGATAAAATAAATTGGTTCCTTTGCAAATATTTTCTTTGCAAATATATTAATGATTTATTCGTTTTTGATTTTCTACGAATTGCTTTTTACTTCATTTACATTAATCAATTTAGTTTATTTTCCTCATGTCTACGCTAACTCACTTTTATCTGAGCTAAGTCACATTTTACTCGTGATTCTGTTATATAGAGACTGTTGTAATCGTCAATTAGAACATTTTTTGAGCAGCAATCACCATAAAAACGATTTATACTTTTGTATTGCAAACTCTTATTATAAGCCAAGATATCAAAAATGTGTAGTACTGAAGGGTACTGTAGTTATGTTTGCGGTGCACGTTACGTACACGTTTTTGGTGACGGTAAACATATAAAAATATAAATAAATTGCAACACATCTCCGAAAAATTATTTACCTTTATGGGAAACATGTAGAACATTCCAACATAATCCGGGATTCCACAATTTCCCCATTGTGAAAAAATTAAGATCAAGTTATAAAAAATAAGTCAATATAGTGATACCTCGTTAATCGTATATTCAGGTAGCTTTCATAATTTTTATATTCAAGAATTCGTAAATGGTATCAAGAATTGAAACCCTGGTTAGTGTCGGCTAGCGTTGATATTTGTTTAGTTATGGAAATATCAAAATAGTCATAAACGAAGCAAAATATCGATTTTTGAAGTTATACTTCTTTAGGCGCGTTATGAAAAAATGATGAGAGTGAAATTTTAAGATTCGTCACACAAAAGTTACAGTACGAAGTTGCAGCGGTTGCAGTCTCGAAACAAAAGCTATTGGCACCATCGTCGCCTCTGTTCACTGTTTTCATATTCATAGTATTTATCCACATGTTTCTAGTGTCTACATTCACACACGTGTTTTAGTTTCATATAAGTGCGATTTATATATGTGCTGATAAATTATATTCAGTAGTGATATAAATTCAATATTTTGATTAATATATTTACTATTCGTAAATATTAGAGAAAAAATTGTGTTTATAGACTTTTTGAAGTGCTCCAATATAATTGAGGTTATCTATCCGTATGTATTATTTAATGATGCCAAAGAAGTATAACTTCTCACGCGCGTACATAAATACACGCACCCTTTTTTTTACTATGCGACAACAATGATCTGTCTACAAAACCGCCATTATCTCATTATTTTTTAACAATGCGTACGAAAGTTTACGGTCCCTTAATATTTATACAATATTATGGAAGCAATGAATGTTCAAAATTTGAGTTTAACTTTCGCTTGATCATTTTTTTCTGTATTTGGAAGTTTAAAATTGTTTATATTATAGGCATTATTTTACAATAGAGGGATATTTGTATTTCTGCCTTCTAATTATTTTTTATTTTAAAGAATCGTCTATGATTTTTTAAATAACATTTTCAGAAAACAGGAAATATTGTTTTATGTTGAAATCTATAACAACTTAATGAAACTAAAGTAAATAGTCCGTTGCATGGGAAAAAATCAGCTAACAGAAAAGATATAAAATGTAATGGAAAGCTATAATGAGACTTATAATAAACTTAAGTTAGAAAACACTTAAGAATAAACTTAAGTGTATTTCAATATATTTTCAACATATTTTCAAATCTACTATTCTCGAGAACGTTTCTTCACGCCCACTTAAATTGTTAATGTGGCGAGAAACGTTTCGCACGATTTTCCGGCTTCAGTCGAATACTAGAAGGATACGTGCGCCTATCTATGTTAGTGGATACCTATCGAGCGGTCATATCAGGATTTATGAGTTCATCGTGTAGGAATTTATGAAACCGAAGCTGTAGGTCGCTATTGGGAATATATGTTAGCGTCTACTTTTTAACAAATCTGAATTTTTACTTTCAGATTGAATCGAATCAAGTATTTACATTCACTATTTCTGGTATACGGAAAGTCGTTATATAAGTTTTTTTAAGTTGTTTGTCCATTTAAATAATGGCTATATTATTATATTTGCAATGCAAGAGAACAAGATAATAGCGGGAAAAAATTAACCCTTAAAAATTCCGCTAATAAAATAATCGTAAATAATTATTATATAAAAAAATTAATAAATTAAAATATGATCATAACCTGTTTTTGCCTGGAAGAAGTGATGGCCAGCATTTCAAACCTTTTGTGTAAAATGCGCAATTTTTACAACAATTTGATTCCGTAAAATTGTTAGAAAATATGATATTTATATACAGTATATCACTGTATATCGGTGATAGTAATTACCATTTGTGTGGAGGTGATGCAGCTCAAATCTATAATGAAAACTAAACTAATTTATATCCTAAATAATCAGCTAAATGAATAGTTTCCCATTAAAGACAGTTCGTTAGAAATTTGCAAACTTCTTAATATTTATATCCCATAAATATCTACTTTATTCGATAAAAAATACAAAATGCCAAAACACTTACATAAAAATTAATTCGGCGCAGACGGTCCATGAATTAACGGTTGGAAAATTACCATCGTGGACGATCGTCCAAGAGTTCTCGTGATAATAAATAATTTGTAACTTCGTATCTAATTCACATTGAAGTAACGAAAAAGTACAATAAAACAAAACACATTCAAAGTTCTAGGCAGACATTGGTCCGGAAATCTAAAGAGGCGCTTTCATTAGATGAGCGCGTTGGGTTAGTGTCGCTCGAGCATTACATAGATTTATTTTAACATCAGTTCATAGCTTACGGAATTTTATTTATATTGTTATTTTTTAATTTCTTGATCGCTATTTTACTAAAGTAATTCTGTTTACTAAAGTAAATTTTGTTCTTGATGATATCACAATATTCGAAAAAAATTTAAGCTAACTTTTTCATCCCCCTTCATGTTGTTAAAAATACTCGACATACAAGCATCTAATTCCGAGAAATGGGGTAGCGGTCCTATTTTATCTTGAATAAAAGTAAAGGGAAACAAAATGCTTTCAAAAGTTCTAGAGGGATATTGGTTCGGAAAAATGAAGAGTCGTTTTCATTATACACACTTCTGGTTCCTTAGAACTATTATATTAGTTCATTGTTAACATAGTTTTATTTACTTTATAATTTTTAAATTTTCAGCAATATTTTTTATTAAAGTTAATTCGACTTCACCCTGTGCTTACATACATATTTTAATCACGTTACAAAACTAGAAAATAACCAAAATATAGGCATGAAACTTAAAAAAATAGTTTAAGGGTTGGTTTAATTTAGCTTGACATAAAAGTACAGAAAAACAAAAAGTTTTCAATGTTCCAGGTAGACAATGTTCCTACAAGTTAAAGTGATATTTTCTCTAGTAATAACTTGGAATAGGTCAAGAATTATAAAAGTACACTTAATTTTCATTTCGATTCCTTTTAAAAATTCGTGACTTTTTTCATTATTTTTTTATTTTAAACATTTCTTACTCAGACAAAGCAAACATTGATATTATGTTCTATATTTTTTTTCTGACATTACGTCTACAATTTTTATGTAAATTTATGATTTTATATGTTTATAATATAGTTCACAATACTCCATATTTATTTATCACTTTGTAAATTTTTTTTGAATTTTAATAGTTCAGAACTAGATTCTGAACTATTCAATGGGCAGCTAAGAACTTATAAGGATTAAGAATTAATATCTTTCGTCTTTTAAAGAAGGGAAGAAGAAAATATTAGGATATATTTATACGTGATATTTAATTTATTTATATAACATTATCAGATCATAAATGGTGTAATCCGTTGGATGAATATTGTAAAACTTAAATTTTTTTAACAGTAAAAAAAATTTAAAAGGGTACATAACTGAATCAGATCTATTACTAACTAAAAATGTGTATATTGTATTATTAGACCACCATATCTAAAGAGTTTAAGCCATCAACAGAAGTGAATGTAGATGATTTGACCAACTACATAACATCATTGCGTGGATCTCATGTCGATGGAATGACCAGAGTTGATATACTTTATTTACAATATCTAACGTGGTTAATACATTCTACCAGATTTAAATAAAATATTGAAATAAAATTAATGAGACATGTGAAAATAAATTAGCAACACAATGTGAGCAAAAAATAAATTTGCTTAAATTTTAAAATGTTTTAGAAATATTTTTGCTTTAATTATATTTCTTTACGAAATTTGAAACAGTAAACAATATTAGATAATGGAATATTACAGGATAAGTTCATTTAGTCCATTCAAGCATTACAAATTAATAAGCATTACAGATGACTGTAACAGATTTCGCCTATTTAAAAAGTAAACAAAGTTCACTTTTAATTCATCGAAGTTCTATGGTACCCGTAATCTGATCAGTATACGGTACCCTTAATGGCAATAATGGCACCGGAGGGTAGAGGGCAGAGGGGAGGGAACATTCAACAGGCGAATGCGATCGATACGAGCCGAGCCGACGAGCGTTTACCGAAAGAAAGGTCATACCCCGATATTAATACCGAAACGAACAAATTGAATCAGTTTTATTTTTGTTGTCTTCTTTCCTTAGAGCAATAATTGGGTTATATTACTCGGTAGATAAAGTATGAATGCTTGTCTTTATGGCATATCGGGTACGAATCCAACAATTTGTAATAAAATTATTCTGAGGCAATTTGATTAAGGGTGTTTGTTAAAATGCCGGTAATTTTCAGCGTTGCAGGCTGGAAAATTGGACAAATAAACATATTTTCGTTGAAAATATATAATGCATTGGAATTGTGACTTCGACGGTGAGTTATTTTTAACCATGAAATAAAGTAAAGACGGAACGTTAATATTACTACTTTTTACAAAGAAATAATTAAATGCAAACATTCTGTATAAATATAATTCAGGTTATATTATAAAATGTATAATTAAGATTATGGTTTCCGGTATAAATTTTAAAAATATATAGTAATTGTGTGTACAATTTTTTGAGTTATTTTCATTAAATACACGTTTCTTGAGAGTATGCAATGCGTATTTTGATTGTTATATTACTCGATAAATAAAGTATGAATGCTTGTCGTTATGGCATATCGGGTACGAATACGACAAAATATGAGGATGGAATTGAATCTTTTATATTTTTTGTCAAATTAAAACAAAAACCAGAAAATAAATTTTGTAAAACTTTCACGTGTATTTATACTTAATATATGATAAAAAGAGTATTTCAAATATTAATATTCAAATATATTTTAATTTTTATCAATAATTATTTAAAAATAAAGTGGAATTATATGCATAGCGAAAATTGCTTTTATCTTAAGTCAATGTTATAGAAAATTTTAAGTGTTCTGGATTATTAAACGTATATGAAAACGTTTAAATAGAAAAGTATTATGGATTTATATGATAAAGAGTTTTTTACTTCTAGCTGTTTCAAATATTTCTGAGTTATTATTATTTAACCATATTTGTGAAAAAAAGGATGCGTGTACTCATGTACGCGCGTGAGAAGTTATACTTCTTTGGCATCATTAAATAATACATACGGATAGATAACCTCAATTATATTGGAGCGCTTGAAAAAGTCTATAAACACAATTTTTTCACTAATATTTACGAATAGTAAATATATTAATCAAAATATTGAATTTAAATCACTACTGAATATAATTTATCAGCACATATACAAATCGCACTTATATGAAACTAAAACATGTGTGTGAATGTAGGCACTAGAAACATGTGGATAAATACTATGAATATGAAAACGGTGAACAGAGGCGACGATGGTGCCAATAGCTTTTGTTTCGAGACTGCAACCGCTGCAACTTCATACTGTAACTTTTGTGTGACGAATCTTAAAATTTCACTCTCATCATTTTTTCATGACGCGCCTAAAGAAGCATAACTTCAAAAATTGTCGCTTAATACATTATTCTAGGAATATTAGATAATATACAAATAGTCATTAACATTTCCGCCTCCTTTATCATTCGAAATTCCTTGGGTTGTTGGGTAATTTTTTGCAATTTACATCATTCTGACTTATATTTAGTTGCAGTCAAGCAATAATTGAATTTTCTATTATATAACCTTTCTGCTCCGTATAAATCTGATTATAATGATTATTCGTACTTTCTTAAGTTTTCCACTTGCTTTACTTTGTCATACCTTGACTTTTTAACATTATTCTCGTTGTACATACTCAATCTGTGAACATACGACCGATCTAAAAATCATGATCTGAAATATTTTATAAAACCGTCTACATAGAAATCTAGAAACTGAACGTAAAATATCAATATAAAAAGGCAAGCTGTCGTGATTTAATTTCCTTAACAGGCAAGAATTAGTACAACGCCCGTTTAGCTAAATACTGATAAAAATATATGAATTCCACGGCTTCGAGTAATTAGTTGGCATGCTTATTCAAAGTTAAACTTTACAATAATTAGAAACTAAGCTGAATAAATATAATTTATACATAAAAAAACGTATGTTAAACTCTCTCCCTCCCCTCATTCTCTATCTTCTCTCTTTCTCACTTCATTTCAAACTTGAGTATATTCCACTAAAGTGCGTTCTAACTTGAAAAATTTAGAGGATTTGACAAGTGACGAAATAATCTCTGAATCTATTAATTGATATCCTTGGTCTCGTTATAGCTGTATTAAGTGAACAATGCATATTCATGCCTGGTTGCATTTTAATATAATGAATAGAAACTTATTACAAATTATTATAGAACCTGACAGCAACACATTTATTATAAAAAGTTAGTCATGTTCATTACGTACTTATAAGGCAACATTAAAATAATTTATATGACTTGCCTCGTAAATTTTCTGACAAAAATGACACACAATTTCCAAACAGATACTTGCAATTACGCTTACTGGTTTAGATAATTAAAAGTTTAAAATGATCAGTTTAAATAATTTAAAGCTGCCAAAGATTTAGGCGGTTCGGTAAATTATATGCTACGTAACATCTTAGCTTAAATAACAAACGCAAGACTTCATTTGAATAGACTTGTGAAAAAAGTTCATATATCCCGTAATATTATTCATTTCAAATTCAAAAATAACGAATATTTTAACGACCATGGTTAGTAACCATTGTAAATTACTTTTGTTATTTTAAAACAAATGAAAATGTGATCTAGAAAATAAATTTTATGAAAGTACTTTTTCACGTATTTGTTCTAATATGATGATATAAACTGTATTTCCAGATATGAAATTTTGCCAAAAAAATTAAAAAGTTACTTGTACCATCGTGTTTTGTCCTTATAAAAAATTAAATATACTGAAATGAAATAAAATTCTATCACAAAATGTTTAGTAAATTTATAAAACAGCATATTCCATTGCAGCTCTATATTCTATACTTTTTTTTTCTTTCTTCTTTATAGTTGTTGCACTACAGTGTCTGTGACGTATCATTATGATTTCTGACTACCTTCATTTTATGACAATTGTAATTGCACACAGAAACGTTTCCACAATATTGTATATAAAAATAATTTTTGGAAAATAAAGAATTTTTTAATTCACCTCCAAATATAATTACTTCTTTAAGAGTTTAATTAAAACGCATAGTAACTAAATGTTATTTTTCATTCTACATACATTTTAATCTATTTAAACTAAACATATTTAATACAGTTGACAGATTTTCATAAGAATGTAACAAAATAAATATATACATATATATATATATATATATATATATATATATATATATATATATATATATATATATACATATATATATATATATATATCTATATATATATATATATATATACATGATAAACTTTTAGTAATATAAACATGTAAATGACAAGGGCTTGAAAGTTGAAACAAGATGAGACGAAAAAAAAGATACGAAATAATGAATGGTAAAAGTTTTTAAGGCGACTCCTGAAGGTGTATATTGACGGAGTATTTTCACGGCAAGGTATAATAATAATTTATTCCGCAACTCAGCGACATATACTGTACGTCAGTTTTCGCGCAAAATAATGTTATGCTGAAGAATGAGGATCTTAAAATATTTTCTTACGCAAAAAGGGAAAAACAAGCGACTCCTTTATTATTAGGTGTATGAAAATGAGTTCTTTACGTGCCACTGTTTGAGAATTTACTTTGCAAGGTTTATTACATAACAACTGAATATTGTAATAAAATAGTACAAAATTTATTACTCACTCTTTGAAAAGAGTGACAATTAAAGTATTTTGTTGGATAATTATTATTTCAGAGAAATAAACCATTTGTTATGAATAACTTTCATTACATGTATAGATTCTATTTAAATAAAGGAAATCTTTGAAAATATGTGTATGTAGACAAATAAAATTCTGGCTGATCACGCCCAGGTAAGAGAATAGTTAGATAGGGCAGGAAAGTGACGGGGAATATAATGCTTATAAAACATTTTTTAACATCATTCTAATAGCTATAGTTTATATAGTTTACATTTCATATTTTACAGAGATCACGGTTTACAATTTATGTTTGTGACCAATGAACATATTTTTGACAGGACATTTTAATATAAGCAGGGATATTTTGATCCATCTTAGAGGCATGATGTTGAACTGAAATAACCCTTAAGATATATGCTTTTCATATGTTTATTTTGTTGAATATATCAGATTTGGTAATCATTTGTTCGTCATGGAAACTGATCAATTGAAATTGGTTTCCAGCTTCAGTCCTTCGGCCTATAGGTAAACTACAGAAACCATTTTTTTCACAATTTTACAAGCTTTCATTCAGTAAAATCTGCTAACTAAATCATAAAATTTTGCCTTCCTAGTAGCTGACTGGTAGGTTTGCAATTGTATCAAATATATTCAGGTTGAGTGAGAGTTCTCTAGCAATGTTCTCTGCCACTATTAATTGCAAAAATATTTAGAAGTAAATAAAAAGAGAAAAAATAAAAAAAGGTATTAGAAGTAAATAAGTACTTGCTATATATCTAGTTACTTCAATGATTATACAGCTGCCATGAAGTCATACAGCACAAATGCTCACTTGTTATCTCCACTTGTCACCCGGCACCGGAACATGTGTCGACAACGGTAGACATTGACGTCGGTTTCCGGCATCGTTGCTAGTTCTCGTATTGAGGTTTGAGAAGCAAAACTGTTTGTAATAATATATTATATACAGGAAATTTTTAAATTCAATGATGTTTAAAAATAATTAATCCCAAAATTAAAAAAAAAATATTTGCCTCGTATTATGAAACATCCTACCGTTGTCATTGTACATTTGTACGTGTCATTGTAACAATACGAGTTGATTAAAATTTGCAAATTGATTTCGCTACTAATGCAAATTAACATATATATGTAGTGAATAAACATGTCGCGAAAGATATTTCGATAACAAGGCGTTGCCAACAACAATAGCCTCTGCTTACTCGTCCATTACGCTAAATTCTAACGGAATTTTCATGTGTATGTGTATACATATATATATATATATATATATATATATATATATATATGGATTACGATATACATGTTTAGTATATTATTCGTATAATTAAGATTTTTCTTGCCATTTTCTAATTTGACGTATACGTGTCGCAAATTTAAGTATCCGGTTTCGACTTACTACTAAACTGTTCGCAGGGTCCGCATAAAGACATTCTATAGCTATACACAAATTTCCTTCCACAAAAAAATTGATAACCGTAGTCAGCTCGGAGTGTTCGCCCATAACGTTTACTCTAACGAAATAACCATACGTATTTTGTATTGGGCTGTAGATTTGCGTATAGTTTGAATATTTCAGAACTTGTATAGTATCGAATACGTGCTTTTTTTTTTGTAAAAATTATATGAATATTAATAGGACAAAAATTACATTATGATTTATTACATCTTATTTATTGTATTAGGCTAATTTAGTTGTATATATTTTGTGTAGACAACGAACTAAAATAAAATAAAATAATTGAAACAGTTATTAAAAAACAATAATCAAAATTTATTGTGCGTGTATACAAATACATTGATAACTTTGTTTGGACGGAAAATAAAAAGGAAGCGATTTTTCAATTACATTAGAAACAAACAATAAATACAAAACGAGAGTTTAAAAAAATGAAGTATTTTTTTTTTCGTGTAGCTTAATTTTTATTCACATTTAAGTGAAACTACGTGAATTAGAAATAATACTCCATTATTTCTACTTTATTTAAATTCTTAACCACGACTTAGGACTCGCTGTATGACAACATCTTCAGGCGGGCAATTTGTAAAGATTCTTAGAAATTGCCCACCTGAAGATGTTGTCATACAAATAAACCTAGGTCGTGGGTATGAATTTAAATAATGTAAAAATAATACTACATCACGTAGTTTCATTTAGTCGTTAATAATTATTAAGTGATAATGAATTCCTACAAAATAAACAACAGATATATGCAATTATTAGTATAGATTAATTCTATTTTACTACATGAAAAACTATGAAAAAGTCGTAGAAACTCGTTTTTTTTATTTTAAGTAGATTATGGCCCCATAAGTACTTTGTGTACTAAAATTATTACGTGACTTTTGTATATTTACATTCTTTGACAACAAGGCAAATAATTGAGATTTCATATCGTTTTGCAGTGGGATATAACATATTTCAAAGGCTACTTGTCTATTAAAAAAAAATTAAATTGAATTTTTTCAAATAGTATGTCAAATAAAACAAACCTCTCTGTACATTGCTAAAAATGCTCTTTAAACATACTTATAGTCGTAATTTAACTTTGAATAATACATACAGGACCGCTATCTTCATACTTGTGTAGTAATTCGTAGCTTGTACTTGTGAGAATTCACGTTAACATAAGACCACATCCTAGTCGTGACAGCTTCGCCGTCGGTAAAGAGCATTACATTCGGTAGAAAGTTAGTTTATTTCCACGAAGCCAGCGTGTGAAAATTCAATTTTAAGCCGGAAGCCTCTGGCGAACGTGGGCGAAGAACACATACAAGTCGAGAAAGTATATGATTTTGTTGTGTTCTCAGCTTTCTTACAAATTTTCGCTTTTAGAGTTTCATAACCAAAACATGAACTCTTTCTTTCTTTCTAGTTCCGTCATGTTTGACTGTATACCACAGCCGCATACTATATATATATATATATATATATATATATATATATATATATAAATTTAAAGGAAAATTTTCACAGGTAAGTAGACTGACTACTAATTCACGAGTAAGCAGTCGGCCAACCTACATATAACATATAATTTTATCTCCAAGAAGTTCGTAGGAGCTACATGGAAATGAATTAAATCGACTATAAAATACTTTTGTGTTTTAAAATATACATTAACTTTTAAGTTCAAAGGAATTATATAGCATTCATTATACTAATTTTGTACATATGCGTGAAATTAAGAAGAAAATATAGTAATTTCGTATATACTTGCAATCGACAGCACTTTAGACCTTATCTCGACTTTATCTCAGCGATATAAGGATGAGATTTGTAGTTTATTTTGGCTATAAATTTTGACTATACCTAAATAGAGCGCACCAAATTACTGTTATTATTTTGTAAATATCATGTATCGCCCTACTTAATTATATTATTGGATATTTTTTATACCAGGAAGTTATTATTAGTGATGATTTATTACAAAAAAAAATTCACTTCACGTAAGGTACGGAACTCCCATTGCGTGAACTACACCGGCAATTGCCAGGCTTTTTGTTCTTAAAATGGAACCCGTGCCATAAATTGTATTAATTTTTATTACGTTTTGTAATATAGTGTGTATCATACACATATACCAGATTCTTATCCTACTTTTATTCGGTCCCAAAAAAATTCTTAATGTACGTACGACTATTTAAAATACACTGATAAGTTTACAGAATACGTCTTTCAGTTTTTTTATATGTTCGCAATGACTCCGCTTGCTCTAATGTCAAGATGTCCAACTGATGACCAACTAATTTCTATATTTGTTATTTATTTCAACTGAGTTGACAACGTTTTACGAACTGTAGAAAATTAGGTAATACACAATTACATAAAATGGTAACAAAGTGGGATCGTATGATTAGTTTAGTATGGAAAATTACCCAAGTGTTTTTTTATCTAATTTAGTTCAAAACGCTGTGCGGCAATTTTATTATGTAATGGTCAAAAAAAACCTAGTAATGGATAGAACTTGTTAAGCGTTCTGCATGCATTTAACTTTGTATGAAAATTTAAATAAGTAGTAATGCTTTTCTTTTAAACTAATTAACAATATTAATTACATTAATAATTTTATCACTTAAGTTTATCTCATAGTATATTCATCACAAGGGTAAATATGGTGAATTTCTCATAAATTAATTAAAAAAATTATTGATCAAAATTGACTCTCAAACACCATTTCTGGTACCATAAAGAGTTTCTATGTTTTATTCACAGAAAGGTGTTTTTATGTGACATAGAAGTATATTTTAGTTAGTTAAGAATTTACAGTACAAATTTTCTATTTATATTTATTTTTGTAACGGTATATATAGTTTTGGTTGAAATATATACCTAGTATTCATATATTATCTTCGTATATTATATTATTCATATATTATATTATTGTCTTCAAATATTTTTATTATAAGTTTGTAAGTTTGATTGTGTAGTATCTTTCCCTATATCTGTTTTCAAATTTTGAAACGCTGCGACTGCTGAATTATACCCATAGACTTTTGGTTTGGAATAAATATACGACAAACGCTCATCTTAAGTAATTTTTAATATATATTAAGATATTTCTTATAATAAAATTTAAAAAATAACTTATATTTTATTTTACTAATACGCAGAGGTAGAGAAATTTAAAAAAAGTTCTTTTTATTATTCATGTAATTATTTTTATTAATATTATTGTAACTAGCAAATTGACCGAGTTATTATGGAGAGTGATCTTCAAGTATAGATAGCTAAATCATAAATCGATATCAAAAATATTTTACTAATAAAAATATTTTTTATCTGGTTATTACATTATCATTACTATAACCTACTAGCATGTAGTATTCATGTTAATAATGTAGTTTCTAATAACAAAAAATGTAGTGAAACTAATATTATATTTTGATAAGTGATTATCAAAATATAATATAAGTTGTTTGTTCAAGTACTCGTTCAAGCCACTCGTTACTAAGAACTAGTGAAAAAAGAGACATTGTTTCATTTACCGAGAAATAATTCACATTTCACGACAATGGAATTTAATTATAAATACAAACTTCGTACCTTTGTGAAAGCCATTACTACACGTTAAAAAGGAAAAAAAGTGTAACATGACCAACTGATATAAATGGAGATATTTTTCTCGCAAAATATAGATACTAAAGTTTAGTTGAGTATCCAAAATCATGTCCGTCTTTACCCGCATTAACGATAACGAGCAAGAAGATAAAGCCCTCCCCCGGGGTTAGATAACTTTATACTCGGACAGCAATTATTATAAAACGTGGGTTGGAACTTACAAAGCTTTAGCGAAACTGACGTGTCGTATGTTCCGACATTCGTCCTGTCCTTTCCATTCATGATGTGACGTCGTTAAATTACTTTCGACCCTCATCTTAGAGAGTTATTTGATTATACTGGCAAATTACTACTATAATAAATGCTAAAATCTATTCAGATTTTGTCAGCCAAACGATTTATTCTACGAAAATCTGGAATTAATTAATTTAAATTGTAATTTAGTAAAACTGAATTATATGGAAAATAAAACCCATATTTGAATATTGAAATTAAGTGCTTCAAAGAGAATAGTATTAATTAGATACCGGATTTATTTGGCGGAATAAAGAGGTACTTGGCGTTGTAACAGAAAGAGGTATTTATTGATTATAGTTTTACACACCCTTAAACTAGCTTTGATAATGAAGACGTTCTTCCATTTGAGAAGAATTAACGTATTGAAACTTCTTTGCTACTTCATAACTTTTCTTAAGTAAAATTATATGCCAAAAATGTTTTTGGATGTTTATTACTTAAGAAACCTAAAGGCAAAACAAATTTTTATCAACCTCGATGTAGACTTAGCTCATGATTCGAAGTACTCATAATTTATACACCAATCTTTAAATTTATGGAATTGTTTCAGAATGAGTGCATTAGTTTAAAATTCAATGCAATATATAGTTTTATTTACAGTTTTGTTTTCAAATTTTTGTAAGATTACAAGTATCTTACAAACATTTGAAAACAAACAGTATCTTACAGAATATGTCCACGAAAAACAAAATGTTTACTGCTGTCATCTCCAAAATTGTTAAAGATGAACAGTATATTATCTTTGGCAAAATCGCAGATGATAGCAGTAAGCATTATGTTTTTCGTAGACATATTCTGCAAGATCTATACGAAAATTTTACAAAAAATTTTGAGAAAAATACTTTTAGAAACTTTGCAACGCTCTTTTTTCAAATGATACACGCATGTGAAACTGAAAAAAATTATTTCCGGATCTTCATTTATCCCCTAAAAAATTAGTTAACTATTAATTAATTGGATTAATAAGCTTTATCAGCCTGCCAAATTTCAAGCTGTCGTGAATCCTAGAAGAGAAGATATCGGTTGTTTTTTTAGAAAAAAATTTTTTGTTAATAATTAATGAAAATCTATGGTAACATTTTGTACTCCAAAACTGATTGCCGGAAAAAATAAATATTTGAAACTGTTTCTTTTATTTTATTTGCAACAGATTTTATGACAATTCCGATATAATTCGCCTTAGCAACAAATCCTCTATGAATTTTATTACTGCTATAATCTAAATACTCTTACGCTATTTGTAACCTTATGATCGTCATTTTGTTAAATATACCAAAGAAATATCAGCGATAGAGTGGGTTATTACACATACGAAACAATACAATTTTTTTTATTTTAGGCCTAATAATTTTTTATTTTTTTCAAATTTTTTTTACCAGCCGTCAAGCGACCCTCTCTACTGCTTTCATCAACAACTTCGCTTCTTCAGTGACTTGTTTATCGCTCGGAGCCAAATAACGTATTTTTTTGCTGTATTTTCCCTGACACCATTTTTATTTGTTGGCCTACGCTTGAATTGGACCTTGTTTGTGCTTGTGATTTGGATTTTGTTTTTCCGACTGCATTGCAAAGTGCCTCAGACCTACACGGGTCGTGAACATGCAGACATTTTTATTATGTGCAAGTTATGTGATGGGAATGCTCGGTAAGCCGCACGTACGTATCGCGGGAGTTACCTGAATCGAGAACACTATCCCGCAAGAAGTACAGTACACCGCGTTTTGAGAAGAAATCATCTATATCCGTACCATGTACAGCGACTGTAAGCACAGCTACCTGGTGACTATCAACGACGAAAAGATTTCTATCAGGAGATGCTGCGTCGATGCAGGCAATATCCGAATTTTTTTAATTCAGTCTTATGGAGTGATGAATCATGTTTTGAAAGAATGGGAGTATTTAATATGCACAATTTACACCAATGGGTAGTCGAGTATCCCCGCATAGTAAGGCAAGACAGATTTCAATATCTATCCGGAGTCAATTTGTGGGCTGGAATCTTGGATGGCAAAATTATCAGTCCATTTGAACTCCCACCGAGGCTTAATAGAGTTCGTTACCTACGGTTTTTAAGATACGAACTTGGAAATCTGTTGAATGAAATACCACAAGATGTACGTGACAGGATATGGCTAAAGCATGATGGTGCACCGGCCCACTTTTCGGGAAAACTAACTAAATACTTAAATGCATCTCACCTTTTGTAATATTTTCTATACGCACCTAATTTGAACAGCATTGCATGGTGAAGGCTCAAATAAATTAGTCAAGGTTTAAACAAATGTTATATTATATTTTAAATCTTTTTGTCTAGCTTAAGGACTTCATAAAGCTTCTTTACTACACACGATTTTGGGCGAAACTCTTTACTCTCCGATCCTATCCTACCGGTTACCTAATTTTTATTACAATTGTTGGAAGCATCGCACTGCAGTTTTTTTTATTATATACGAAGCCTTAACGCGTATTAATAAGTGTAAGTCTTCCTAATAAACACGAAAATAAAAATCTTCGGTTGAATTTTGGCATCAGTTTCGTTTATCGCTTTAGTATTAAATTAATACATATTTTTAAAAATGTCAAAATGAAAATATTAGGGTTTAAAATAGAAATTAAACTAAGAACGGAGTAAGGTTTTTAAGCGAGATAAAGAGGCACACGGTCATATTTTATTTCAGATATTTAGTTTCTTTTTTCAATAATACTTCCAACTTTGTAAATTTTTGGGGTCAATTATATATTCGAATCGGCTTGGTACAAAAATAATATTAATAACGTTAGTTGCTTGTGCTTTTCTATATAAAAGCAACCTGAAAGAAATCTTTCCACAAAAAGTTTATTCTCTGATTACCTCAGTTAACTGTCAGAACTCGGAACATTTTTGCTAAAGCTTAATAATGTGATTAGTTTCCTAAAAATTAAATTGAGATTCCATTTACCATTTTTCATTTCTATGCTCCGTTTGTAAATTATTAGGCTTCAATTTGGCATCTAATGTTCCCTCTACCTCTCTATGTTAGTCCTCAAACCCTTCATATATACATAGTCTTGAAATATCTTAAAAATTTCTGGGCATCATCACACCGACAGATCTTCTTAAATAATATCGATAACAAAAAAATTATTTGAGTATTCGTCGCTGATTATTTTTTAGAATAATACTACATGTATGTTTAGAGTTAATAGCTATACAAATATCTGGAAACTAATCCTATTTTATTATCAAATGTTTTATTAAAATATCTCATAATTTATTATCTCAAAACAAATATTTCAATTCAAATATTCCTTTATATCGATTACAAAAAGCTGATCGTATTATAATAATTCAACTGTATATAATATTCCAATTTTGATTGAACTTTCAAGCGAACTTATTTTGATTAAATTAAGGTATACAGATAACTACGGTGCGACACTTGAAGAAGTTAAGGTATACAGATAACTACGGTGCGACACAGTGAAGTGCGTGTTGTTAGATACGCACTTCACTGTTTCACTTATAATAGAGTAAGAATATATTTTGTGAGAGTATGGTTACCGGAAAGCTATATAAATTAATAAACGTATAATTTTCAGAGTCTGTAACCTAAAAGTTTTTAAACTTAACTGATAATGTAACATTACAATTAATACTTATCTAACAATATGATGTATTTCATTGAAAGCATATAAACTATATCACTCGCAATTAGTAATTTTGCGTTCTTAATACATATGACAAAACATTTATCGTGTTATTATTATAAATGTGAAAGTTTGTGTATTTGTTTGGATGTTTGGCTATCAATCATGCAAAAAATACTACCTGAATTTGTATGATATTTTGCGTGCAGATGGATAATAACATGGAATAGGACATAAGCTATTTTAAGAAAAAAATCAATCAGTGGGCGATGAAAGTAAAAGGTTTGTATGTTTGTTAGGATGTTTGTCTGCAAATGATATAAAAATACCAAAATTTCATATGATCCAGGCAGGATTTGTGTACACACAGATTGACCATGACTTGCATACAGATCGATTATGACCTGGATTAGGACAAATGGTTCTTTTTATCCCGGGATACGCGGACGAAACTCCGGAAGCAAGCTAATATCTAAAAGTAACATTTATAGCTAAATATAGTATAACACAATTGAATGCTAGCTGATTTACAGAAAAAAACAAGATAAAAGAAATTACAAATGGCACTCGTCAAAGAAATTTATAGTTTTTGTTTTGAACACTGATATGAAGTTATTAAAATTATGTCCAGTCAAAAAAAAATTTCGCGTTTTTACGTAACAGTCAGAATTGCAGAAGAAAAATTTTGAACAAGATTAGTTTATGTAAAAAATTTAAATTTTTATTAGTTATTTTATTTATTAGTAAATGAAAATTGCTAGCCTATATTTACTTTCCTCGCAGTTTCATTTGCATGAAAGAAATTGTGGTGATAAACAAATTCTCAATCAATATCAAAAGTCTTCGATATTCATCTCCATGACGCACACTAAATGTTAATACTATATAAAATTTTAGATCTAATATATATTACTGATAACGGTCAATATTAAACATATTGAAACCAAGTAACGAAATCTTTGCGATTATAAATATATAGACACGTGTTATAACTATTTCATTCCTTTATTTCTCTTCCGTGCTGTGAAACTTTAGATAATAATATGCATCATTTCCGAACTATATAGTAAACATTCAAATTTACACGGCGTATGTAAGGTATTTCTTACGTGGTCCGCCAGTGTTACCTATCTAACAATCGACATGTGATGCTGAACTAGATACAACCTACTTGTGTTATGTATTCACGTGCTACACTGAAAGAAGCGGAATAATTACTCCTTCATGGTAGGTGTGCAAGGAGAGCTTGGTAAATAGTGTATGGGCGGTGAAACGAAGGCATTCGCCTTCCCTATAAAATAAAACCGAGTAGAGTAGAGAAAAGTCTCTCGTGTAGAGTAAAGAGATGTGAATATCACAAAACAGAAATCACATCGTTCGGGCGTTGATTTTGCGAGGATCGTTTATATTTCGCCAGCAATATATAGGTGGTTTATATTGCGTGTCATGCTGTAGGGGAATGAGTTTTAAAGTCCTTAAGCTTATTGATGAAAATTCTAAAAATTATATCTAGTAATGTTTATTACTATATACCTAGGTTTGAAAGGAGAAAAATTATTAATTATAATGATTCGGCTTTGACCGATAAAGGAAACTATGCGTGTTAACTTTTTTTTATGAAATGTTAATACACTTTTCGATATCGCAAATACACAATTTAACGACGCTTTTTAAAGTCAAAGAATTTGTATGCGTTATTTATGTACATATACATACGAATGTATGGTTAAATTATTGTAATATTGTAAATTCCTTTTAAACAAAATGAAATGAATATTTGAACTTAAATATTTAAACAATTTGAAGATATTTTTAAAAAAGCATTTCGTAGTAAAATAGGATTAGTTTCCAGATATTTAAATAGCATTTAACTCTCCGAATATACATATAATGTGGTTCTAAAAAAACATCACAGATAAATATTCTAATAACATTTCGTTATTAATATTATTTAAAGCAAAACAATTGTAACTGTGATAATGTATAAAATATTATTCGTAACTTATGGACTGAATTATTCTGATAGCATTGACAGTATATTTCAGGATTTTACCTTATCCTCACACTGGAGGAATGAAGTTCCTTTTTTCTTACGCAAATAAAACACCTAAACGCAATTGGCTAGGATTTTCATTTGAAATAGAGTCACGGTTATATTGCATTTTAAACTGAATAGAAATATCTGAGGCGAATTTTATTATCTGTCGGCGGAAACACCCTACACGTAACATTAAAATGAAGAAAGTTTTATCCCAATGTAAGCAGTCTTGTTTGCCGGCTATAAATTGAAAAAAATTATCAATTTTCATTAATTTTTTAAAATTTTTGAAAAAATATTCGTTTTTATTTTCTTTGAAATAATAAATAATTTAAAATGATAATTGGATTAAATTTCCTCACAAACTTTTGAACTTTTGCAAATCCTATCAAAAATTATTTAATTAACTCTTTTTTTCTCATTTCTAAAGCCTACTCCTTCCAAACCAATCGTACATACGAAAAATAAAAATCTTTTGCTGATTTAATTTTGTTATACAAACTAAGAAAACCAAAACGCTGTCTTATTAAAAAATGGGCTAGTCAGTAATTTCCAACTATTTAAAAAAAAACCTGATATAAATTTCTTGTAAGTATCCTTTAATTTTTTATAATTTTTTACCAAGAACTTTCATCATATGTCAACTATATCTCAACACAACATGACGGACCACTAATCTGTTTCCTTAGTTCCTAGTTTCTCCTCATGAATTAGAAAAAGAATATTTTAAAAAAGCCTGCGGGGACTTGGGTTCGATTCCCGGCCGCTTGTTGAGCGGGGCTGGACTGGTTTTCTGGCTGGCTGTAATAGCACTCGGCTCTCGTAGCAATAAGTCCGCCGTATGTATCAATTAGATACATTAAAGTACAAAATACAAAAATAAAAAAATTGACAAAAAAATAACTCTAACATAAAAAAAGAGTGGGGTGTTCTCGACTTACGTTTTCATAATCACAAAAGAAATATCGAGCATCCCACGTTTATTTTTACATTACGTAATTTATTAACCTTTTTTAACTTACGTTATTTCTCTTGTTTCAGGTATGTAAATGCTATGACAAGTTGGTTTTTAATGCATGAAGGTAAGCTGTCTTTTTAATAATATGGGCATACGCAAAATTTAAGGAATTTATTGTAAATTTTGATATAAGAAAACAAACAATACGAGCTTGAGTATTACAAGTTGATTACATGTTTTATATTATATTACAAAAAATGTTCAAATAACGCATTATTAGGAATATCACTTGGCAATAAGTCACTATGTCGGACTTATTGCTACGAGGGCAATCTCTTACAGACAACCATAACACCAGTCCAGCCACGTCAAACGGTTGGGAATTGAACCCGGGTCCCCACGGTGTGCTGCATCGTCACAGGCCGTATGCCTTGTGATCAACCCAATATACCACGGCGATGACGTATATAGGTTAAATTTCTTAACAAAATTTAATCTATTACGTCGTCGCCGTAAATGTAAACCAATGTAAACCATTTATATAAACAGAACGACGCGCAATGCAAACCATCTACATATAATCAATACTAGGCACAACACTTCTCGCAGTGTTATTTTTTATTTTTTATTCCATTGCTTTTATTAAGGAACAATGTTAGATTTTTTTTGTTATTTAGATATTCCGATAATGAGTAGAAATTTCTCAAATAGTCAAATAATAAATACATTAGGTTACCTAGCTCATTCCTAATAAATTGTAATAATAAACCTCTACATATAATAAAACTGTGAATTCTGCGTGTCTGTTGAAAATATTTACAAAAAATAATTGGGGCGATGAAAGATAATTGAGTGAATCAGGATCATTTTGGAATTTATGCTTGCTTTTCTGTCTGTGTATTAGTGCAGTATCTCGTGGAAACTACTAACCCAGTCCTATATATATATATATATATATATATATATATATATATTTTTTTTTTTTTTTTTTTTTTTTTTGAAGTGGCTAACATTTTACATAAGATTTTTGGGCAACGAAGTTTTACGTTCTAAGAGTCATTGGCAAATTGGACGTGTCTGGGAATAACCTTATAAAAACAAATATATTTTTCAGTGGTCTTTGCGTATGAAGTTGCGGCCACAAGTAGTAAAAGCTGTATCTGCCTTAAAAGTATCATTATGCAGGTTATAATTATGATTATGAGAACAAAAGTTATATAACGAATATTTTCCAGCTATTACATGACTGTTGCTTACGTAAAAATTGTGTTTATGCCGTATTATCTATCCTCCATATCAACAAGATTTGTTATAAAGGCTGATCAATCGTCGTTTTCTTTAGAGTTAAATTTTCTTTTTATTGTAAATTTAGTTTTGGCGTCAAGTATATCGTTAATGAAGTTATAACACAATAGATAATTGTGTGCATGTAAATAAACATAAATTGTTCTCCGAAATTGTGCTCTTATCTGGTATTAAATCAAAAGCATTTACAAGATTATCTAAATTAATTTTCAGTAAGGCATTTTGCAAATGAGTATATATATAATGATAATTCATGTAAAATGAGCATTTTTACCATAATTGAACTATATGCCTGTTCCTTCCTTCTAATAAAAGCTGGACAACAAATAATAACCAAGCATTTATAAATCTATTTTATAAAATTTAGCTCCTATTCTTTCATTTCTTGATTATATAAGAGGAAATTAGGGGAAAAGGAACAGAATTTCAAAAATATATAATCAAAGTAATTTAATTAGATATATAGAGTACTACACTTTGAAGATACACTTTCTATCAGTTTTTATCTAAGTATTCAGAACAATGAAACCGGCTGAATCCCTACGTGTAATAAAATGCGATCTTATATTCAATTTATTCGTATTCCGTTACATCTGTTAAAAATATAGGCGAAATGGATAGGTTAAAAGGTAGTTGAAAAGATTATCAGATTTCTTTCAAAAATATTCCATTCAATATTTTGATCAAATTCCTTATTTCAAATTGTAATAAATTTCTTTTTATTTATTTTTGTTTGACGTTAGCGTCGGTATCACGATTTTGAACGAATATTTAACAAAGATTTTCTAATATTTGCTTACGCAGGTCGAGTCTAGGATGTCGATTCATTTTTATTCAGAAAAATGGAGATTATTAAACTTTAAGGCCGATGTAAACTATTACAGTCAAAAATTATTTTTACCGAGTCTTAACTCTTATGTAGAGTCGATCGATAGTTGTATAATTTTCTCTTTTATTTTATTAGCTTATGGTAACACTGGTTCACCCAGTCTTTCTCAATACTGTTAGCTGATTTTATTCAATTAAATTCAATGATCAAATTATATATCACACAATGCTTTACACTCGATGGATAATTTTCCATTGCTAAATTGAATTCAAAATGGACAAAAGTTTCGTATGTTCTACAGCATTATTTGCAGAATCTATTAAACATATAAAAAGCATAGAAATAATAAAAAGAGTGACCGGAAAAAAATGTTTAGTGTATTTCTAGTTATTCCAATGTATAATAGAGTTGCCATGAAGCTGGTGTGTAGGCACTTGTTATCACCAGTTGTCATGCGGCACCGGTACACGTGTCGGCTGCTCTAGACATTGACGTCGGTTCATACCGTTTGCTGTTATTTCACACATTCAGATTTGAGAGATATTAATGTTCATAATAAGATATTGAACCTTGGAAATGTGTTAAATTAAATGACACACGAACTGATTTTTTTTTGTTACAATGCTTTAAAAAATTACATGTAGAGTTAAACTGGAGTCTTATCCTTATGAATTATGAGAAAGTTGCTGTTAGTCGAACGGTATGCTATTGTTAATTTTCTGTACATAAATAATATAAAAAGAATGCCACAGATTTAATATTTCGGATGAAGTTGAAGAAGAATTTTATGCCGAATTCTTACTAACTTCAGCTATAATATAAAATAACTCTGACAAAATATAATAAAGAATTTTATAACATTTCTCCATAATTTTATTTAAAAACTTCCTTAAATATATTTTAATCCATAAAAAGGCTACTTTAATTACAATTACTATAAATAAAACATGTATTATTTATTTTGCTTTTGTTAATTGCCTATATTAATATGATGACGATCCGATCATAAGGTCTGGAAATAAACGATGGAACTCCATAATGAGTGAAGTAAATTAAATATAATTCAAGATATTTGCTACGTGTACTTGTTATTTTGCAAAATAACTATATCATTTACCAGATCAGGCTTTGATGGCGAGTTCTGGATGTTAGTAAATCAACCGCGATTGCAGATATTTGTTTTTAGTCGTTTTTACTTTACAAATAAACTGCACCACCGACCAGGTTAGTGTCTGTTGATGAGTGCTGAAGATGAATAGTGCAACTTCTTACCGGATCATAGTAAATTAATCGTGATTCAATCTATTTGCCACTGGTTTGTTGTTGATATTGGATTCGAATATAGAGAACGGAACTCCTTAAGTGGTATTTGTTACTTTGCAAAACCTGATATTGGACTTCGGATATGGAGAACGACACTTATCAACAACTAACATCTAACGATTGGCGGCTACTACTATCGCTTTGTTTGTATGTGTTGTTGATAACGAAGTTTATACAAGGAGAAAATTGTCTATACATTAGGTTTTGCCCGTGATATTATAATTAAACAATATTCTAAGAAATAAAATAATTGGATGTTCGTTATAGTGTGATGATTAATATCATTAATCAATATGCATTTTAAAATAATTTTTTTTTTAAAAACCGGCTTCAAAAAAGTGGGTACTAAAATATAAAAAATAATTAACTCAAGATAGGTACCGATTTAGCAAATGTAAAATTTTATATTATAAATACGCCTCTTGTGAATCTATTTCGCGTACATTAGTACATTAGAAGTTAAGGTTTTAAATTATGAATTAAAAATTGTAAATTTGTTTAAGTTAGTCGACAGTGTTGGCACCGACTTCAAAAATAAGTAAGTTAGTTATTTCGTGCAGCATGTATATATATATATATATATATATATATATATATATATATATATATATATATATATATATCGATCATAACATGTTTATTAGTAAACATGTTTTTTATTTCGTCATAATGTTTTAATAATAATAAACTACTGGCGTGCAATATTGATAAAAATATTGTAAAAGGATCAACTAATTATTAAAAACGTTAGATCAAACCTATGTTCTGTGCTGATAAAAGTCTTGCCACTATGAGTTGATGAAAAGGGAGGCATTGTTTCATTCACGAAGAAGTAATCCACATTTAATGATATTATGACTTGGTTATAAACATAAGCTTTGTATTTTTGTAAAAACCACTTTTATGGAGGGAAATAATCTGATAAATGGCAAATGTTTTGCTTGCTAAATACATATACTGAAGTTTAGTTGTGTATCAAAAGCCATGTCCATCTTCACCCGCATTAAGAATAACGAGTAAGAAGATAAAGCTCTACGGAGTAAGATGACTTTATACTCGGACAGCAATTATTGTAAAACGTGGGCCCAAACTTACAAAGCTTTAGTGAAACTGACGTGCCGTATGTTCCGACATCCGCCCTGTCCTTTTCATTCGTGATGTGACGGCGCTGAATTACTTTCGACCCTTATCTTGGAGAGTTATTTGGTTACACTGACAAATAACTTTAGTTATCTATATATTAATATGTGAAGCGAAAACTTGTACCCCTTTTTAAGCATATTGCGCCCACGGAAGAGTGTGATATTTGGCATACTTAAAGTGTATATAGAGCAAGAGTGAATAAAGCTAAAATTTGTGTATATATATATGTCATCATCATATATATTAATACGCTAAGGTTAAGATGTTACTCTCCCTTTTTAGAAAAAACCTCACAACTAATCCACATAAATTATATATCATTTTATAGATAATTGCTTGCTCTACCGGCATCCACAACTAAAAAATTTATTATTGCTATTGTTTTTGCAAATTAATTAATTATTAAAATTATATACACAAAACAGCAATGCTGCCATCTAACGGCTCAACGTCAATATGATTGACGGTCGGTAAAATTTTTGTTTAATTTCAAATCCACTCACGTATAAATAAAGTGGCGCTTTAGCTCAATGCTTTTGATACTTGCGCTTCTATATGTCAATTTTAGTAAAATATTTGTTTGATCTGTCATCTGAGCTTCATAATGGAATAAATAATGCGAAGACTTCGCACGGGTCACGCTAGTATATATATATATATATATATATATATATATATATATATATATATATATATATATATATATTATTACAAATACATTGTTTATGTTCATACTATCAATGTCGAACACATAATAATCTGTGGACAAACAGTCGTAGAGGTTGTCTTCAAATAATTTTAAAATGTCAAATTGACTAAATGAGTTTCGAGCTGTAAATCTTGTTATTTAAAATGTTCCTTTTTCAATGGTGTGTGGAATGTTTGTCAAGGAAAAAAGCGTTTATCTTATATTTGGTGTAGTTGATATCTGAGTTTTATATATTAGTAAAATACACTTTGATTAATATACACCTCTTTCAAAAGGAATATTTGGTTGCAGCAATCTTGAAAAACTTACCCTCGCCTACCTATAAGTGTTTTTAACAAAGTGAGTAGGTAAGTACATTACGATCGAATATCAACCACTGGGCGACCACTAGTAAATGATAATATTCATTCAGAATGTATCATCTAAACGATTTATTTTGCAGTAATCAAGTTAAGTTAATTTAAACGGTAATTTTTATAAAGCTGAATTGAACAGGAAATAAAAGGTGTGCGTGATTATTGAAGATAAACGCGTCAAACAAAAAATTTACGTAGAATTTTTGTTCGCAAGACAAAGAGCTATCGTGTGTTGTAATAGCGTGAGAGGTATTTAAACTAGCTTCATTCATTCTTTTGATAACATTTGATGTATTTTCCGTTGTGAAATTTCTTTTCCACCGCGCGGCTTTGCTTGGGAAGAACTCTAATACGACGGAAAATATATTATTAAAATAAACCTAAAGAGCGTGACAAGTGTTTAGCAAAGTTAGTGTAGAAATAATTCATGATTCGAATGAACTAATGAACCCAATGCATATACGAGTAGGTATATTACCAGAAAACGAACTTGGAGTTTTTTATCTAATATTAAAATTTCCGCTATACGTGTAAAGATATGACACATGGCCTGTGGTAGAAATAGATATAATAAAGCCGTATCTACTTACGGCTTTATTATACCTATTTCTCACGTGGAGAGTGACCTGACCTCGATCGAAAATCTATACTGGCGAAGCTACTCGTATAAGGTAATTGTAATACAAAAGCACTAATTTTAAACTGCCTATAATATATGTAATTGAAAAAATGGATATTTCTTAGTTTATTGGTATCCTCAGTAGTTTGACACTTCAGCTAGCATAAGACAAATATTGTCCCGTTCTGTTTGGTTGTATTCGTTTTCACTATCTTTGCTAGATTCTTATTTCGAAATACCATCATAGTTAATAATGAATTTTACTTAGAAAATTGCTCGCATTATAATAATGATGATTTTATTTTAAACTTTTTAGATATTTTTGCGCAAAGACATTGAAAGGAATTTTTTTTTCTTTGTAACTAATATAGGTTATAAAAACATAATATAATGATATAAAGAATGAACAAGTTTTGAATAATACTCACTCACTACATATAAGTGTACAGACAGGTTTTCTCGTAAAGACGCGGTTATCAAGTTACGTATTACAATCATATCAGGGATAAAGTTATAGTGAACAATTTTTATTCACGAGTTTCCATAAATTTACCTGAGAGGAAAAATTTTCGAGGCAATAGTATGAAAATGATAAATTTCCGTTTCTTCGAAATTCTGTGAAACGGCAAAATTATAAGGGCAAAACAAGTAATGAGGAAAAAAGAGAAGTAATAACATTTTCTTCTATTTTAGTGACTAAATAAAGATTTTGAATGTTTTCAATCAGAAGGTATTATTATTTTTTTGAGGCGTCCACAAAATAAAGAATGGCTCTGTTTTATGAAGAATTACTGTGATATATTGCAATGAAAAAATGTATTACTAGCTTTTGCCCGCGGCTTCAT
The DNA here is from genome assembly GCA_039881145.1 of Druceiella hillmani. Taxonomy (NCBI): domain Eukaryota; kingdom Metazoa; phylum Arthropoda; class Insecta; order Lepidoptera; family Hepialidae; genus Druceiella; species Druceiella hillmani. The sequence goes on along the minus strand of JAYKKI010000022.1, from coordinate 10,458,413 downwards.
CCCCCCCCCCCAGTATCTTTTTATCTGGAATGTATATTATCTATACGCAAAACATGATTGAAATTGATTACGCTATGGGAAAAAAAAATAAACAAAAACGGACAACGTTTCACATTTATTATATTGGTAGGAATGTCTAAAAAATCATCATTACTCAGGTTAAACAAAAAGGCCTCCATTATTTAATTATAGGAACACTTTTAGAAGTTAAATTTTTATTAAATTTATAAATTTCTTCCCATGATGTAAATTATAAGGTGGTAAAAGTTTGATTTTCATTTTCCTGAAGTAAATGTTCTTAAAGTTTTATAATTATGTGTAATGCAGGTAGGTAACTACATAATATAGAAATTATAAGTTATCCCAGTGAGACGTCAAAAAAGGACAAAATACCACAGTAAGACGTTGGGAATAATTGTGTGTAAATTAAATATATTCCAGTTGAATCTTTTAACTTGCCGATATATGTATAGTTCACGTACCGCGTAGCCGTTGAACGACGTCAGACTGTATGACATTTCACTGCAATTAATTAAGTTTTCCAACTCGGTGAGCGTAGCGAGTAAGATTAAATGAATTAAAATGTTAAAGCCTTTTCATTTAAGTGCCTACAAAGTATAATTTCATGTTAAATTCTGGAACGTATATACAAATGACGACGCTTGACTCGTTAATATAAATCAGGACAACTTTCATATTTTTCACCCTACTTCAACGTGGCTTTCGAGTTTTAACGGTTAGATATATATTTAATAGTATTATAGGATTTAATATGTGTTTTAGAGCTTTGAGTATTAATTACATAAGAGATTCATAATTTTGAACATCGCATTTGCATCTTTTGCATAAAATTCATAATTTCATAATGAATATTGATAATTTTTAAAAAACACAGAATTTTCAATTTATTTAATGCATGTTTTAATAAGCAGGATTTTCTTTCCTTCAAGTCATAATTAGAATTAATTTTGTATTTTATTTCACTAAATTTTGTTCCCGTCCACTACAATCAGCTCTCTTACTAAATGTTTTTTGCGATATCATTTTGGTCAGAATGAAATATACAAACAATAACTTGATGAGTTAATGGTTTGACAGGAAATGCTTTTCGGTTTACTCCTTTGTCATTTTTTATATCATCTTACTTTTCCGTTAAAGTAAGTTTGATTTTTCAGTATGTACTTTATACATAAACTGCACACAGTTTTAAAAAATATATAAGTCTGGTCTAACGTAACGAACGCCTTTACTTATTAATATACCTTTAATTCCACGTTCTTCTGAAATGGATTAAGTTAATCTGAAATTTATATGCTTATTAAAAATATAATTTTTATAAGAAAATTATATATCAGGGAAAGGCCTTCCTTTTCCTGATATACACGAATTTCCTGGCACTAAGATAATTTATTAATATAAAATATTTTCCATGTTTAAAATTATGACTTTTATTAACCATTGGGCAATAATAAGCGTCGATGCATATGATATACAAGTAATTTCGTACTTATAATTGTCTATTTTAATTTCCACAATTAAACTTAGCTACTATAATCAAAGTGTCCTAGATTTTTTATTAATTATTGAGTAACGCTTTCGCTGCATGGAGCGGTTCAGATTTTGTTGCTTATTAGTAGATTAATTTACTTACATTTTAAAAAGCAAAGCGACTTATTTTTGGATCAATACATATTCAAATTGTGAAATTATTGGCACAAGATTATGTTAAATTTTCCTTCGGTTTTCTTAATGCAATAATTCATATGTATCTATCTCTTTATACGTATTTAATTCTGTTCCTTTTGTTCTGTTAATTATACTTTCCTTTATTTTTTATATATTTCCATAAAGTTTTATTCGTCTTCTGGCACGGATCTTTTTTATTTAATACTAAAGCATCTATAGTAATAATGGGTAACTTACCAATATTTTTTAACCTGTTTTTTATCTACTTCGTAAACGTACTTTTGTGGCAAAAAATTGTCAACTTTGTAATCAGTTTTTCGTCTTTACACCAAAGTGACAAATAAACAAGTATAATTAAATAAGAAATGATAATAGCACATTGAGCTCAGTTCAATATATCTATTTTAAGCCAACATTTAATGAAGTTGTACAAACGACAATTTAAAATGCTTTCAATAAAGCTTAAGAATTGCTGAATGAAGTGTGTTGAATTGCTTTCAACATTTGCGTTTGTAAATTGTATTTGCAAATTTCCGAAAATAATGAATGAAAGCGAAAGTGAATGGAAAACAACACGAATCTTTTGAAAAGAATCAAACAAAATGCACAAAGAACATAATCATTCATTGTTTTCGAGTTGGGTTATTCGTTTACGTTTCAAGTTTTTATTACGCTTCACAATACATGAATTGCGTTTAAAAGTATGTAAATTAATTTATACCTCATTTGAATATGTTCTTATATAGGCAATTATTTTATAGAAATGAAAAATATATTTTGGAATATATTGGAAGTTGCTTCATGTCTAGTCTGATTATAATCAACGCCTTGGATTAGATGTATAATAATTATGTTTCTTTGATATCTTAAATTTCAGTAGGTTACATACATATGAAACCTATATATTAAAAGTAATGTCAGCAAAAATCACAAGTTAATATACAACATATTAACTTGCAATTTTCCCTTTCTTGTACATTTTTTTTCAGGACATTACTGGTTCGTGTGAATTTTTTTGCAATATTCTAGGTCATTTGATTTCTTGATCGTTTATTTTCAAATTGATTGATAGAATAAATACGGACATGTCTTTATTAAAGTCCCGAATACCCGGACAAACCAAATGTGTTGAATAAATTACACCGTTAAATACAAAAACCTGGTAAGTAGACATTTTCAGTAATATTTTTACAATTACCTTGCATGAAATTCTGCGAAAAATAGTTTTAGAATCTCATTAACTTTCTCTGAAAAATCACACATCTGCCATATGAAATTGAGAAGGAAAATTCGAAATTTTTATTTGACTCCGCAAAAATTTGTGTAAGTTAACAATTAAGTTTTAGGCAGCTTAATGAGCTTTATCATATTTCAAATTTCTGGGAACCCTAAAAAGGAAGACGAGGCATTTTTGTACCAAAAATTTTGTATAAAAATATATATATTTAGAATCGTTATTAATAAAAGGTATTATTCAATCATGGAGTCATAAAGGAAAGGAATATTTGGATTTGTTTCTTCGGTTCTATTTACATCAGGTTTTTTAACAAATCCTTTAACAATTTATTACTGCGGTAAACTAAAATACTTGTATGTATCATATTATTATTATAATAAATATTTGTCAGAAAATTTGCTCTGCTCATCATTTATGTTTAGCTTGATAATTAAGAAGTTATTTAATTTAACAGAAACTTCATATTTCTAAATAATTTGATCTTGAGCATAAATAGCTACAGCTCCTTCGTAACACTAGTCAATAATTGTATCCCTTACCGGTGTTGTGATTGGTTATTTTATGTCGTTATATAGCAAAAACCACTAATAGGACAGATAATCTCATTTAAAATCACTAGTGGAAATGGAACTGAAGACCCAGTTCCTCTGGACTATAAGTCATATATTTTGGTTTGTACGTGCATACTCTCAAATATATCAGACATTCATGTTCATAACTTGATCAATTACTCCATACAAATTGGACATTCTCCTTTACGTATAATGTCCCATTATTTTTTCAACCATAGATTTGAAAATTATCTGAAAACAATTCTCGATATTGGCATTTGTTCGGAACTTTCAAATGAAATTATTGTGGTTAAATTCGATTATATAAAGAGATGAAGACGACTCGTTCTTTTGGAAATTGAAATTAATGACGTAAGAATATGTTGTTGGTAAAAGTACCTACATGTGCAAATTAGTAGACGGTGTGCAAGTTTTTTTATTTTTTAATTATAGAATAACAACAAAATTATTGTACTTAACAAATGAATCATTGTTCAGTAAAAAAGATTATTTAAAATTATCTCTCAATTACATTTTTCCCGATTAGAAGGTTTTCATAGTGAATATTCATAGCAAAACAATTTTTGCAGCTAAATATGGCATAGCAATAATGTACAACGTAAACTTTAATATGTTGGACGGATTAATAAGTATTGGATAAACGAAATTACAATGACACATCTCATTCGAAATTTAAAAGTTTTGGTACCCTGCTGTAAAATCATTGGACTTATATTTAGCTAGGAAAAATTTGAGCACAGTTACAAATTCACCAATATGATTAGTTCATTTAAAAATATAAAATTATTACTACATTAGTTTATTTACTTATAAACACAAATTACAAACCCATGTTTATTTTATTCGCAACTTTGCTCGCGTGAAAAAATAGTAAAAAGAAATTCTGTTTCAATATAAAAAGTATTAAATATTTATCTTCATAATACATACTATACATGTGCAAAGTGTAATACGATATACCTTTTCAATTTAATTTATTTTAATGAAAACGGTCAATATTACAAGTATTGAAAAGATCAAATGAAAACTTTCAGATTAGAAATATATTAATGTATGTTATAACCGTTTCATTCCTCGACTTCTCCTTTGTACTTAAGATATTAATTTGCACCATTTCCGAATTAAAATCCAAATTTACACAATAAACACGTTATACTCTATATAGTCTTTTCAGAGCACATAAGGTAAACCCCGTTATGTGCTCTGTTAAGACTACCTATGAAGGTTTTGTAAGCGACGTTCGATTCTGAACTAGGTGCAAACTACTTCTTTCATTCCTCGACTTCTCCTTTATACTTAAGATATTAATTTGCGCCATTTCCAATAAAAATCCAAATTTACACAATAAACACGTTATACTCTTTATAGTCTTGACAGAGCACATAAGGTAAACCCCGTTATGTGCTCTGTTAAGACTACCTATGAAGGTTTTGTAAGCGACGTTCGATTCTGAACTAGGTGCAAACTACTTGTGTTATGTATTCGCGTGCTACACGCAAAGAAGCGGGATAATCACTTATTCATTGTACTCGTAGGTGTTCAAGGACAGTTTGGTGAAGGGTCCCGAAGTTGTGTGACGAAGGCGCTTGCCTTCGTTGTATAGTAAAAGCCTTCGCCCAATAAACGGAAGTCACAAGAAGCGATGTGAATGTCGTAACGCGGAAATCACATCGTTCGAGCACTAGTTTTGAAAGATTGTTTATGTTTTCTGAGCAATATATAGATGGGATACATTGCGCGTCGCTTGAATGAATTTTAACGTTTCTATGATTATTGATGAAAATTATATTTTTTACGGGCGAAAGTCACGAAAATTATATTTAGCTTTGTTTACTACTAGATTTCTAGGTAAGGAAAGAAATAAATTAATATTGACTATGATTTTATATTCGTCGGTATCAGAATATATAAAGCATTAATATTTTTTTCAAAATTAAATTTTTGTACTTTCTGATATCGCAAATTCATAGTTAACGACATTTTTTGAAATCAAGAAAAATATTGTAATAATGATCAATACTATGAAGTTAATTGCTTTGATCAACATAAATAAGAAATAATTCAATAGTTTTGAGATACTTGCAGTAAAGCTTTTGATAAACCAATGGAATCAGTTTCCAGATAGTGAGTAGCCTTAGCTTTCCGAATGCGTGCATGGATCCATATAATAAAAAATTATGGCATTTATAAATATGTAAATCTCTAGTGTCTCTTTCGTTATTTAAAATAATTTAAAACAAAAGAGTTACCGACCTGATAATATATTTTCCGAGACTAATTATTCATACATGATGTCATCAGAGGAATTATAGTAGGACTTCACACTAGAGAATTGAAATTTTTTTATTTCTTACGGAAAGACAAAACCTGCACACAAATGCTTTAGATTTCCAGTGAAAACTCTTGTCGCGATTACATTGCCTTTTAAATTTAAAAGAAATATCTAAGTAAAGTTATCTTTTTATGAGGTGAAAATACTCGGCCTAAGGGAATAATTTTGAATTAATCTTATCTCGACGTAAACAATTTTGTTTGCAACTGTAAATTATAAAATAAATAAATGTCAGATAACAAATATATATATTTGTTATCTGAACTAAAACTATATGTAGACATAAGTGTAAAGGACACATTAATTTTGTTAGATATTTGTTGATTTTTTCCAGTCGTTTCAAAGACGGTTGCTTATTTCTTTCAAACTAATTGTGTTTCTCTTTTGATGGTATTTTATTTTATTTTCATCACGCAAACTAAGGGAATCAGAACACTAATTTGTTTAAAAAATACTTTATCTTCAATTGTATAATATTCAGTTTATCAATTTTGATATAGGCTTTTCTAATTTTAAGTCATATTTGTTTACAAATTTTTCAGAAGTTCATATACGATATTTCTTTTTGTATAATATACGGTCAAAGTAATTTGTCTTATATTGTTTACGCACATATATAATTTATGACAAAAACGGAGCCCTGAAGAGATGACGGTTAATAATACGTTACGTAATTAAGACGCTCCGCCGCTCTTAATCCTACTGAATAAATGAAACGGTGTAGAAGAAATAGAAATTAATTAAAGGTGGAAAATGAATTAATGACTAAGATCAATAATTTTTCGAAAATGAAATTAATATTACTCAATGTTCCCATAAAGATAAGTTATAGTTTATTTTTGCAAAACTGCATTACTGTTTAATATATTGTAAAATCATGTAGTTTTTTTCTAATTGAATGTAGAAAGAATACAAAGGAATTGATTGCAGAATTTTTTTTTGTGATTACAATATAGGTATATTGTAACAATTATTTATAAATATTTTATAATGTTAAGACGGAGTTTTAGAAGATTTTTGATGCATTATTTCTCGTACCAATAAAGAGATTTGAGTTTGTAGATTTCTTTTTAGGGTTCCATATCTTAAAACGAAAAACTGAATTATTATAATATTATTCTCGTGAGTCTGAGCTGCTATTGTCAGAAACCGCTTGATTTTAAAATTTGACTTCGTAATAAAACATATTAATTAGTTCGTATCGCAATAGCTAAAACTCAAAAATCTTTATTAGGAAATTTTAAAGATGGTAAATTATGTACTCGATTTTTTTTTAAAAAAGTTTTTTAAAGTCGTTTGAAGGGTCGAGTTATAAAGGTCTCAAAAATATGTATGACAAGTAATTTTTTCATAATTTTAGGTATGATATAATCATAGACATATTTAGAAATAACCGAAAAAATATGTCACCCTCTCTTGTTTCTAAAACTACTAAACCTAAAGCTATGAAAAATATATGGGTTTTTAGAAACTCATGCAGATTGTAGAAATACTACAGCGATGATCCTAGATGTCATAATTTTTGGAATACCATAAGTTTTTACGTCTACGAAAGATATAGTAGACAAAATATTTATATACTTCTATTTTCAGAGCCATTTGTCAGAAACCATGCGATGTAAAAACTAGAAACTGGGCATAACAATATATCTTATTAACCCACATATATTACATCACCAACATTTTTAGAATATTCGTAAAACAAATAAAGAGGAAGTGTATAAAGGTTTTAGAGTTGTTTTATCTATTTTGTATATCATGTAAAGTATCACTTCGAAAGGTTTCTTATAAGGAAAAAATCTTTTCTTCACAATTTTAAATTGTACGATAAAAAATATTTTAAAAAATACTCAAAATTATAAAATTCTGCCCCCTTATTTTCGAAACAACTAAACCAGAAATCATGAAAAAACCGGGGTGGTAAATTCTAAGTGGAAGATTGCAGGAAAATTGCAATGATTATCCTGAATCTTATATTTTTTTACATAGCACTTGGTTTTTTGCCTGTCAAGATTATGGTATATAATACGTTGCAATATATTCACTACGTGAAAAATTAATATTAGTAAATATTTTAATAGAAATAGTTTGGACGCTGAAATATTTATTAGTGCCGAAATGTGTGGAAAACTCAAGAAAAGCTGTGAAACACGAGTAAAACCCACACTGGGTTTTACTCGTGTTTCACAGCTTTTCTTATATATCAAAATTATTAATTTAATAGCTGATTGTACTGGTATGGTATTATCAAAGCCAGGCGTAGTATTATCGTACGACTTGGACAATACAGTGTTTTACGAAGAACTACATTTTTGTTAGCGATTGTATACCCTTTTTAATTTTTTTTTTTTGATGAAATACAATTTAAAAGACGTAAAGAGGTTAAAATTGAAGTAAAATATATATTTTTATAAAATCTGATTAAATTATTATCTACAAACTTGTGTAAAAAACTTAATGATGAGCCTTCATTGTCTCTGTGTACTTTATTTTGTATATTTTTTAGAACTTGTAACGATCCAAATATTTATTTTACTTACGTAAATAGATCGCCAGGAACAACATGAATAGAAAATATAGTATTTAGATGAAGGTGACAACCTTTCTTGTCACTTGGCTAATATTATTTAAGGGGAAACGGATCGGATTTCAAAAACTTACGGGATTACTTTTCTGTCAGTGATCAAAATTGAAGATGATATTCTAGATCTCAAGTTAACGTAAACATATTTGTCTTGTTTAATGATTTACTGGAAATATAAATTTTAGAAACATCAGTTTGATTTATGAAAAACATGGAATAAATGATCACCAAATCACTCTTGTTAGGAGAACGCGTTTTAAATATTCGTAATCGGATGCGCATACTGCTATATTTTTATCGCACGCACATATTTGAGTGTATATACATTGTGAAATAAAATTCCAATTACCCTTCATGATTTTTACGGACTTACGGACGGTTATAATGGTCATATTTTTAATTATTGACTAAAATCTAAATTATTTAAAATATTGGACTCAATTTATCAATAATAATTTAAAACTTACCTAATTACATATTTGTATGTGCTTGTCCTAACTAACGTTTTAATTCGTGTTCAAGGTGAACACTATTTTGCTCAACGATATTCGCGCTCAATAATTTTACAAAGAAACATATCAGTTTTCTCAGGTTACCGGTCATCAAAATGTTACCTACTTAAGAAATGTTTAAATACAACATTTTTAATAAAAACAATTGACGAATTGATTTGAAATAATTGACGAATGAAAATAATTAACGAATTGGTTGTTGTAATTTTATGATCAATGATTTTTTTTACAGACCCGAATTATTCATTCGCTAAAATGAACTGTTTCACTTTCCCTACTAACACCAAATTAACACTCATAAGCAATAATTGCACGTTGCAGTCGTATAATACTATTTACGCACCACAGTGTAACATGAAAAAGAAAATAATCCAAATGGTTTACGACTATGAAACTATGTATAAATTTAGCATTACAGTGGCTACTCTTTTTCCAACTGTTTAAACGAGCCGTGTATAAATACACTTTGAAATAGTACAAACTTTAAAGTGCAGATCAGGATTAGATTCCATTTTACTTATGTCGGTTAGTTAATTTTTCTAATCATAATATATATAACCGCTTTTGATCTTAAATTTGCACGGTAATAAACTTATTCTTACAGTAATTGTTGTGTTTTATTTTAAATATATGCTGATCAAATTAAAAACTAAATATAGCGAATATCGTTTTCTTAACTTATTTAAATCTTTCTAAATCTATCTAAACTTTCACATTCATATTATCTTCAACAACAATTTAAAACGTAATAATGCACAATCTCATAATATTCGGGATTATTTGCTATGGTCGATACCATGACGTATACAAAATATGTTTGTCCGTGCCGAAAAATGTTTCGTTAGTAATAAATGCGTCAGAATGGACGCCTATGCATTTGTCCGCTGCAAATCGGATCTGCCATCCACCGTAAGAGCCCAGAAATTCTAAAGTTGTAAAGTATTCATAGTTTAATTTTATTGCCAGAGGACTAGTCAAAAAGTTGTAAAAAAAAGTATTAATTTTTTCATTGTACAGTTTAGTTATTGTTGTTTCATCGCTTCTTCAAATGTGGTCTCTACCTGTGTAATGTTTTAATTTTTCTTTGATTGCGATGCAGCCTTCGTACGGGTAATTAATTATAGCTGAATCTGTTCATGTAACAAAATACGACCTTCTGTTCACTTTATTTGTCATCCGTTACGTATATTAAGAAATATTAGCGGAAGAAATCGATTGAACAGTGACATGTTGAAATGATTATTCTATTTATTTTTCAAATATCCCATGAAACATTTTGATCAGGAAACAAATTATTTTTATTTGTTTTTATTTGACGTTAGTGTTGCTGCCGCATTTTCTATCAACTATTAACTAATAATTTTATAAGGTTCAATCAGCTTCTTGATTTTTGGGATTTTGTAGCTTTGTAAGCTTTCGTGCAGGATGAATTTCTAATGTAATATATCGATTCATTTTTATTTAAAAATATGGTAATTAAGAAAAGTATTAAATTGGCCAAAATCGTCAATACGAAATATTGTACTAAGGGAATAAATTATTCAAAAATTGTTTTTACTGAGTCTTGATATTAATTTGTACATTGATGCTGGAAAAATATAATTTATTTTTTGAGAAAAAAAGCAAGAAGTATAGACATTCAAAGAAAAGATTATAATTATTGTCAAATCATTGTAGCTTATTGAGTATAAATTGACCATTCCTAATCAATTGAGTTGCTTTTGAGAGCGATCTGTAAATTACGAAATTCGACACACAAACTAATGAAGCCAAGACATAATTTATTTACATACATAATAAGTTAAGCACAAAAATATTTTATTAGTGAAAATATTTTTTATATTGTTAAAACATTGTCATTACAACATACTCATGGACTAACGGATAGGGATAGATGAATTATTAAAAACATCACATCAGTTGCCCGTCCATTTACTCCACTTACGTCCAGTTTGAGTCTCTCGTTACTAAGAGCTAGTGACAAGAAAGGCATCGTTTCATTTACCATACAGCAAGCAATAACTAATGACGTTATAACTGTGTCATTAATATAAGATTTGCGTCTTGTTAAAAATATCATTAGAGCGTAAAAAGAAAAAAAAACATGGCCATCTGATATATATGGAGTAAGATTTGATCGCAAAATACATATACCCATTTTTATTTGAGCATCACATATCCTGTCCATCTTTACCCTCATTAACGATAACAAGTAAGAAGACAAAGACCCTCAGGGTTAGATAACTTTATACTCGGACAATAATTATTGTAAAACGTCGGTCGGAACTTACAAAGCTTTAATGAAACTAACATGACGTATATTCTGACATCCATCATTGTCTTTCCCATTCCTGATGTAACGTCGCTGAATTATTTTGACCCTTATCTTGGAGAGTTATTTGGTTATACTGATAAATAATTTTAGTAATAAATGATAACTTTTATCCAGAATATTTCTTCTAAACGATTAATTTCGCTGTAAACGGGAGTAAATAAATTTAATTGCTATTTTAGTGACTCTGATCTATATAGAAAATCAAATACATTCGTGTTTCTCGAAGTTAAATGTTATTGATCTAATATAGGATTTTTTTTGCAAAACAGAGCTATTACGCATTATAATATCATCAGAGGTATTTATTGATTTTCTTCTGTTAGAGGATCCTTTAATAATCTAATAGGTGTAGTAATATATTAGCACTATAATCGTGAAATCTACTCACATTTTCAGTAATTAAAAAATTTTTCAAATTTTTTATGTTTTAATTTTGAAGCTACTTAAGTTGCATTATTATATTTCATGTAATTCTTTCTATGTGTTATGTTTTTAAGGTTCCTATGTGGATTAAACAATAATAATTAAATACATTATTATTAATACAGAAGGACGAAAGTGTTCGATCGATATGTCACAGGTGTATTTACATTTTTGACGAAAAACGTCTTTTTTTTCCAACTTTACTTTGCACTCTGGGGATATGTATTGCATGTAATGGTTTTGATAAGAAAAAATAAACCAAATGTTTTTCTCTAAGTGAAACAGATTACTTATAATAAATATATGAAACTTTTATATATTTATTTCCTTAAAATCGACTTTTTAAAACTCATTCCTCATCAAAGTTATGAAAAAAAGACTTTTCTTTAATTTGATAAAGAAACAGTTTTGATTGCCGCAAAAGCAAAAGAGAAAAAGAAAAATATTTATTTAACAAAAATGTGGCTTCAATTTCCAATATATTTATAACAACATCTACTCACTCTCCATTGAGATGCGTCCCAAGTCGGTCGTGTCGTGGCTGCTCTAAATAAAAATAATCACTATGTTTGCTACACTATTGAAGAAATTAAAGGATTTGTCAGTCTAATATACATATATACATTCATATATTTATATAAGTGTCTCGAGAGCCCAATACCTGCATGTTGATACTATCGTTCTAATCGAGAAACCACTCGAGCGTAGTTACGCGTCTAAAACAGTGCAATATAGGAGGACTTATTTGAAATTATTTCGTAATAACTACGAACTATATTTGAACTTCTCTTATTCTATTCATATGTACGATTCCTTTACATATCCTAGTTATACTTTAATAGTTCAGCAAGGGTTAGTAAAAAATGTTCCCGGGACATCCGGTTCTATTAATATGTACTATTGCAACTAAGCTCCGATTTTGCAATAGTGCGAGCATTAATAATACTTAGTAAATAACCTCCGTTACAATTCATTATTTTAATTATTGTATATGCATTAATTCTATACAGGTTAGAAGATACGCCCAAAAATATCAGACCGAAAGAAATTGTTTTCTTTGTTATATTAACTCAGATAAATCTAACAAAATTAATGGAAGGAAGAATATGTTTTTTTATTTTTTTTCGAAATGAGGTACGAAATTAAAAAGTGGGGTAACAAAGCCAAGTGCATCGTATAAAAAAAGTATTCCCTTCATTTTTTCCCCTCGTCAATTTTTTGGCCATAAATACATATAATCGTATGTATATATAAATATACTCATATATATATATATATATATATATATATATATATATATATATATCTATATATATATATATATATATATCTATATATATATATATATATATATGAACTAACAGAACAAAACTCAAATAATGTATGAACATTTCTTATAAAGCATGCAAAATCATTATTCACAAATATTATGCAAAAATATAAAGTGCAAGATATATAGAACTAGAACTTACAACAAATTCTGTACGTTCTTAATATTATTGTAATTAACTAGCCTTTCAGAATATGAAGTAATAAGAATTAACTTAAATACATTTAATTTATTCTGCATCCCAGAATATTCAATTTGTAGTTAAATTAATTCATTCATCCATATCAAATAGTTGGGAATGCGAGACGATACGAAGTTAATTTATTACATTCCACTACAAAGCGTGCTTAGATTAAACAGTTCCAACCGACCAAATAATAATTTATTGAAAACTGAGTGACAATGAATACAGAAATACCTACTATATGCCAAAAACAAAGCATTGAAATGTATTAATTAAGCTACACAATAACTTGAACCGAGGATAAGAAAATTATAAGATGGAAAAGGGGGAACAAGTACCAATAAAGTTTTACTAGCAATTAAACATAACAGGGAAAAACTGATGTAAAATGTTATTATGTTTGATAACAGGTTAAAGAAGACTTTAAATATTACATACATTTTTCATGATAATTCAACAACTGACTGTATCTTTGAGACTTTAATATACGAACGAAGTTAGAGCTTATTTAAGATATTTCAAATAGATGTCGATATGCGATCTTGAACTATGAATAAAATAAACAAGAGCAATTTTATAATTAAGTTGTATGGCGTCTCATCAAAATATATATCCAGAATTTCAGAATGTGACAGGAAACTTCATAGCTCATTGTAAGTACATTACATTTTTCGTTACTTATTTTGATTTACGTAAATAGTATTTTACAATGAAATGTAACCTGTTAAATCAAAATTTCAGTTTTGTGTCAAACTTTTCAGTTTGCAATCTCCGCCAAAGACTTGGTTTAATTTTGAAGACATTATGTAAAGCATAAACGTATAAAATGGGTTGTAGAATTCATTTAACGATAAAATCAAAAAGCAAATTCCTCAACGGGTAAAATTGAAGTTTATTAAACGTACTTAATAAATATATCCACACACAAAAACATGTTAATTTATAATTCGCTTTAGCATTTTACCTCTAAGTGATATTCATTGATTAAGTATTTCCTATTAGTTAGTACAGAGAAAATTATAAGCCATTTCTTTCTGAGCTTTTATCACTTTGCAATGTTGTATTTTTCAATTTTTATCTCGACTCATTGGTTATAAGCCAATTATTAATTATCTCCAGCTTTTATTTGACATTAATATTGAAATGGTAAGATATTTAAAATATTTCTTACAATTTTTCCCTTAAAAGTTCACAATTACAATTCAATTAGTGATTTTAAATCAATTAGTGAACCGTTACGCAGTAATATCTTTCATGATCCCTACGAATTGTTCAGAAATTGCAAACTGCAATTATTATTGCAATATGCCCGCCCAGTAAAGAGGCGGTGTAAAACTTTTCCTCTCACTTAAGCAGAAATCGTCTATTTGATTTTGATGAAGTAAATGAAATTCACAAAACAATTGAGAGATGTCTACTTCTCCAGCAATTTCAATTTAACATTCCACGTAATAACAGTAGACCCGCATACATATCGTCCTTTATTTTTATCAAAGTCAACGAATTTAGGATTTCTTACACCCGTAAATAGAATAAGCCGTATCCTGAATAATCTTAATTCAACTGTAGATTTCTTTGGGTCCTCAACTTCATCATTTAAAAATAAACTTATTGAGATTGACTGAGACAGGTAACTTCTGCTTGTTAAAAAGTGATATTTAGTGTAGTGTTATGCTTATATTTAAAATAATTCAACGTTTTTTATTAACTCAAATTGGTTTGTCTATTTGACTATATGTTTTATTGATTAATCCCTTATTAATTTTTATTTAATTCACTATAATTAATTTAAAATTATATTGTGAATTTTATTCATCAACTCCATTATTGTTCATTTATTGAAATGTTTCTTATCCGTAATAATATTATATGTTAATGGTAGCGCCAAATTAATCATGCTGTGCTCACTGATTTTGGTGTTGTCACAAGAAAATTATACATAATGCATAAAACATTATGTTTCTCGAGTAATATTGTTAAAATTGTGACAAAACTGTTTGTGTGCCAATAATAAATAAATAAATTATCTACGTCGATAGCTCATATAATACTATGTATGTTAATACGACAAATAATACAAGCCATCAAATTATTTTCACGCTAAATTCATTAAATCTTTATTTATGCTAAATTCTTCTGAATTAAAAGATATTGATATTTGAAGAATAATTTAGATTTTCAAATTCACTTCGCATTTAATATAATTTTAGGAAATTATTTGATTTGAACCAATACTTATGTCTCACAAATGTTCATTAGTTTGTTCTAAATATAAATATAATGTCACAAAACTCGATTACTGAGTATTAGTTTGACTTTATTTTTTTTCACTTATATGGCGGTAGTGATGTTAAGAATTGAAATAAATTATAATTGTTGTAATATAATTATTATTATTATTATATAATTGTTAATTATATTTGTATTTTTATAGTAACGTAACTGCATTAATTTTTAAAAATAATTATATAGATCTAACGAAGAAGTAAAATAATACTATTTACTGGAGAAAATAAGATATTTAAACGAAGTGCATTTAAGTGAGAAGTTCCCGTATTCAAAACGGTCATATTATGGTTAGATTAGGTTAGGTTGAAACACAATTATGTTATGTTATTTCTTACTTAATGCTAATTGCAGGTGATTACAATTTCACTGCAAGTTTTTTCAGTACGTATTTTTTAAGTGAATTACATAAAATTTAAGATGCGTTTAAATACAGTCTAAGTAGTAAACTTATTATCAATATTTTCATACTGCTTCCTTTTAAAATAGATCATACTTCCTGCTATTGGTCTATTGTTGATGTGAGGCTGTACAAAGTTTAATTTTTTTCATTTCGTAACGATCCATATCTATCGACCTTATTATCAGTATTTTATTCTTTTTTACATGTTTCTTTACAGAGGGTTTGTAAGTTATACTCAACACATTTAAATGTTTATGGTGTTTGTATTAAAGTATTTACAAATTTTAGTATTAATTTTCCATTATGTGAATATAGTCCTTACTGTGTGTTTCATAGAAATATAGAGAATTTCTCAAAAACTTAACGTAAAATATAATAATAGGCTTTAACAGTTATGGAGGTAGAGGGAACAGGAGCGGATGTTTTTTTCTAAATTTAGAATAATCTCTATAAACTTCCCATAATGTCTTTTTTATAACAACACAATTGACAATTTCGGAGTTGATGGTAGAGGGTTTCATGTTTATAGTAGAGATTTTCAATATCTTTAAAATTATCTGAAATTAAATTCTGAGAAAAGTTGTGTTGTAATATTTATAACTCTCTCTTTGAAATAAAACATATGACAAGAATGAAATTTTTTTATAATACTAAGTATTTATGGAATTATTAGGAAGAAATATTCTAAACACTTTTTCTTTCCTTTTATTTGCGTGTCGTTTTTCGACAAAATTTTCTCCTTGTGAATTTTTTTTTACTGTATTAAAGTAAATACCCTTACGTTACTTGTAATATAACATTGTTTTTTTAAATATTTGCGTAACAATTTGCCATGTTCTCCATTCTTATTTAGTGTGGTAATAAAAGTTATTTTAACGGAAACATAATATTTCCAAATAACTTTATTTTCAGCGTAAACGGTTACGCTCTTCATAAAACTACTTAATAATTATTATCCCCAATTCATCGGTGTTGAAATTGGTCGTTTTAAATCTTGCACCTAGGAATAAATATTCTTCTATAGTTTTATATTTTAACAGTTCTCCATATTTGACGTTTCCTTTTGTTGAACAGACTGTTTCAGGAATACAATTGTGGGGCTGTTGGATTGTTCATATTCTGTTGTACCTTTATAATGTATGGTTTATACATTTATCTTTGCAGTTGATTCTTTTGTAATACTTTTTTATATTTGTAATGCGTAACTAATTTTTATAACGTTTTGGCCTACATCGCAACCTGGTTAAAGTTCAAATAAATAAATATAATATAATTAGTAGAAATACGACATCAAATAGTGATATGTCTGGGTACTGCCTGCATCATTCGAGTCGAAACTAGTTTTTCGCTTTTATTGCAATCAATACAATCATCGCAATTACTATATAAAAGTCTCGTTAATATTTTTCGCAAGAAGACTACTGTTGAAAATGTTGAGATGTATTTTCATTTACATATTATGTAACGTCTTCTTCACTATTGTAAGCCTACTTAACCTTATTAAAATATGAATCTTTGTTTGAATTTTGACTATTGTTCCTTAACAACCATTGTTTTGCCAAAATCATTGTTTTGGCTCTTGTCAAAAAATTGCATGATGAGAATTTAACACATAATTTTAAATTTTATTTCATGTAAAACTTTTAATTAAAGCAAAAATTTTTTTTAAAATCGTAATTTTAAAATACTTTTCTATGTATAACACATATATGGTATATGTCTACTGTAAACATAGTCACTATAATATATACAAAGCTACATCGAAATGTTGCTATATATAGGATCTCTCTTATTCTTTAATAATTAGCCATTTTCTTAACAATGGAAATTTATGTTTTGTTTCAAAATCGAGATCAAAATTATTTTTTTATTATAGATTTCCTTACGATGTGATTTGTACTTCTTCCTCTTGTAAGAAGTGTTTGTCCTCGTTTTCTTTATACAATGCAAAGAGTATATTTATTAATATGACATGCGAATTTGACATTAAATAAAAACTCGGTCAGTACTACTTTTCATAAATACTTTAAAATAATGAAATAAACGATTACGCCAAGATTAAAGAAAAAAATCAAACTAAATGAATAGCATTTTAATATAAACAAAACGTAACTATCATGTGCAATATTGATGTTATTGATTGTTGCTCAGCGTGCAGTCGCGAACGAATAAAACAATTTAGTTGAAATGATTTGACTATATTCGAATAAATGAATCGAAACATGCTTTTAGCTTTCATAGGGAACTCGTAGTGTATTGTGATTCTTAGGACACAGGAAAAATAATTATTTTAATATTTGCCTGTAATGAAATAATATTTAGTACTAGCGGCCCGGTACGTGCTTCGCTACGTATAAAGTGAAATGTTAAAAAAAATTAATTGGAACATCAAATTCATTTATTTAAACAAAAAACTATTTTATTAATTGCTAGCTATTTTGAAATTTAATCCAAAACATTAGGATAAACAATATTTTTTGTTTTTCCATTTTGAACATGAATAAACAAACGGCTGGAGGTACCGACTCTGGAACAGGCAACATAAAATTGGCCATGTGAAAAACATGATTCCTCAAAATTCACACCACAAACGTTAAGTGTTTGCCCTTGGGCCTTGTTGATGGACATCGCAAATGATAAACGCACAGGATATTGTAATCGTTTGAATTCAAATGGCATATCAGTTGGAATCATAGGGATACGCGGTATCAAACAAACTTCTCCTTTTGATTTAGCAGTTAAGATCGTAGCTTCAATCAAATTTGGCAATAACTTTTTCACTGCCAATGTGGTGCCATTACACAGTTTTGGTGGATTAATATTTTGCAATAATATAATCAAAGAACCAACTTTCAGATTCAAGCAATGTGGTGGCATATCAGCCGGTTCTAATGAATTTAAAAATTTAATTGGATAATTCATCGCCTAATCTTGATTCATAACACTGCCAATTGGTTTATATGTCGTGACTACACCTGGCAGTTCCGCTTGAATTTGAAAATTAATGGCATTGATATGAATGTTCTTCGGTGCTAAAATGGCGCGTTCTCTCAACCAATCATGATTTATGTAATTCTGAAGAATATTCGGAAAAAACACATTCAATCAATTCATCTATCGATTGCGCAATTGTACAAAAATTGTTTGGTACAGCGATCAGTCCGTTGGTACTGTCGATTTGTATTTTGCTATCACCAATTTCTAACAATTGTTTTGAAAACTCATGGGCACTGGATCATTTTGTAGGTGAATATGCATATTAATGTTCAGTGTCAATTTTTGTACATATCTCCAAAGAACTGATGACTTCAAACAGGCATTTATTTCATCAGCAGGAGTTGATCGAGGAATGACAGGCAATGTTTGTCGAAAATCCCCTGACAGTAATATCAAAGCACCAAAAGCTGTTGATTACCACGTAAATCTTGCATTGTTCGATTAAATGCTTCTATTGATTTTTTATTCGCCATTGTACACTCATCTCATAAAATAATTGACGTTAATCGCAGAGCTTTTGCCATAGCAGAATTTCTCTAAATATTGCAAGTTGGAAATTACCTGTACATTCAATCGCAATTTTAATGCAGAGTGTGCGGTCCGACCACCTTCTAATAATGTAGCAGCAATTCCCGAAGATGCAAGTGCCAATGCAATTTTCTGTTCCGATCGTATAGTCGCTAAAATCAATGATATAATGAATGTTTTGCCTGTGCCACCAGGTGCATCCAAGAAATATAATCCACCTGCGTTATTGGAAACGGCATGCATGATTGTGTCATATACATATTTTTGCTGAATATTAATTTTGGTTATATTCGATTGTACAAATAAACGCAAATCATTAGAATTGAATTCCTGCTGAAGTTGCAATTCACGATCAAACAAATCATGCATCTCACGATTTGGTGAGGTCATACCCAATTGTACTAATGCTTTATTTACAATCGTTAGACACATATCTTCAATTATTATCAAAGCTTCGTTGTACATTTCCAAGGTAATCAACAAATCAGGATTTCTTGCATGATGACGCATACGAATTAAAATATCTTCTGCCATATAATGTTTATATTTGTTCCATAATTCAAGTGAATTTGATGGCATACATGTTGATAATATAATGGCAAATAGCATTCGTATTTGTTGCGGATGAGCTGAAGTAGATGCATCTTGAAGTGTTCAATCCCAATGTGCATCATCCTCCAACAAATGTAAGAGTTGACATGCTTCACGATATGTTTGACACAAATGACCGTTGACTGTTCTCAATTCTTGAAATGATTTTGGGCCATTGACGTTAACTAATAACAATCTCAAATAAAAACACTCAGAATTGTTTGGATGTACTGTATATATTCTCCCAATTGCATCTATTTGGAAAATGTCAGGATGCCCATGGACTGCTGTTCCTTGTTTACATCTTTGAAATTTTTTCGAAGACACATTCAATGCGTAATACTGAGGCACTTCAGAATATAACAAATTTATCGCAAAAGTATCAGTTTCGAATAATTTGAAAAAAGCTGTCAACGTAGTCGCTGGTGGTTGTGCTGCTTTTTTCAATACATTTGCTACATTAAAATAAACACGTTGGCCATTCTCAAGATGCACAACCAAGTGAACAACCACAGGATGTCTTTCGTGCATTGGAAACGACATAATCCTCCAGACAGCTTCATTACTACTAATATAGCGCCCAATTTGATACTGAGTAATTTCATCATTATCACCAGCAACACCGAAAACAGCCATATAGCTCCCTTTATATACATACTTGCAAATATATTTAATGGATTTTACTGAATTACAATACTCCACATTTATATGTGCATTGAATATTTTTGATAATAATGGACAATACGAAACCACCCAACGATTATCAACTTCAACGTCCTGGTTACGCATTCTAATAGTTGCCGTTTTGCCATTATCATTAGGTGATCTACGTAGATACAACGGATATCCGTCAATACCCGTTATTGTGCCTGAAGTCAATTGCCTTGGGTATCGTTTCGAACACTTTCCATCAATCATACATGGCGAATTCATATTTAGTTCACCGCACGGACCATGTATCATGTTTTTAACGACAACGTGAAATAACTCAGGATCAACAGTTAGATCAGGAATTTCAGCTGATATAACGTTATCGATTTGATCCGGAGTTACTTTATGTACCAGCCAAATTAATATATGTGCGTGCGGCAATCCTTTTTTGCCATTCGATGGAGTACATATGGCCACGTACCTCTCCAAATACACATCATTTCAAAATTAAATCCATAAGTGCTTTCAATTTTTGCCGAAAAACACGTGCTGTAATGTCATGACGATCAATTGTCGACTGTCCTTCAAATAAATTGTTTTTGATGTCATCCCACTGCGGATTACATGTAAATGTAATGAACAGATCTGGTCGACCGTATCTTTGTACATAAGACATTGCGTCTTGTGTATATTCGTTCATATTCCGTGGGCTACCAATATACGAAGATAGCAATATAGTTAAACGTCCGATGTCATTAACATTAGCATCATTCGCTATCGCATCTTGAAAATGAATATATTCTTCGGATCTTAATTTTGCTTGGTTGAAACGAATAAAATTAAGACGTTCAGTTTCTATTTTGGCATACATATCAACGATGTACTGATGATATAGTTTACCACATCTCAAGAAATAATTTCGTTTTTATGGACGAACCATCAATCGATACGAATAAAAATTCATGGCACTAATTTTTTTCTGTACATGTAGACCTGAAAATAAGTACAAAATGTGACTTTAGAAATTTATACAAATGATGAAATGTCAACATACTGAAAATAGGTCAATTATTTACTTGTTCGTGGATCAATCATTGGTATATCGATATGGTAGCCATCGTTACCTTTCCAATGCAATAATGGGTATTGTAATGCATCGTAACTACGATGAAGTTCCGAAACACGTTGCAATTGCTCATTTCTGCGATGAAGTACAATATCACGGGATTGAAACTGATCACCAAGAATTACAATTGTAACCTCATCAATTGTCGGTGTATTGAATCGCCTTTCATGCTCTCCAAAAGGTGTTCTATCAGCCCTTATTACGATTTTGTGATTATCAGATGGCATATGATCGAGAGCAATTTTGAACAATTGAACTAATGCGTTACGATGATGGAAAAACCTTTGTAGCTCACGAATAATTTATCGTCTTGTATTTAAAACAATTGCACAACGTTGATCCAATTCACGATTTTCATCACCAATAAAATAAATTTGTAAAAATTTATGATCAGCGTCGGGGTATGGCAATAACAAACCAGCTTGATGATAAACCTGGCCCTGAATCTGTAACATGTATGCAATTTTAGGTAGATGTTGTATCATAATTTTTAAAACTATCGAATACTTTATGATTCTAATTGTATAAACATGGGACAATCCTGATGAAGTATTTACCTTAAACGTCGGCATAAAATTATCTCTAATAATTGTAGTAGCACCAAAAGAAGTCATTTGAAATGCCGAATTGTGTTGTTGAATATGACTCAAAAAGTGCTTCGACTTTTGAGATGTCCCAAAAATTAATGAATACAATGGTTCGGGTGGAGTTTCTAGTGCTGGCAATCTCACTTTGCCAGTAGCACAACATATGCTGGGCGTTTCACCTGGAAAGTTAGTCGCATCACAATGTTGACATATTGCGTCCATCATTCCAATGTATCCGTACACACTATAATCAATCTGACTGTTGTAATTAAAAGCAGCACGCATCATTTCAGCCAAAACAGCACGACGTATTCGTGATCGCCGTGCAAGATTCAGTACAGGTACATGGTCAACAGGTCTATTTCGTGCATTACGTTCACGCTGCGATGCATTGGCTTGTGCGGGTTCATCTGCAGTCTGTGATCGTCTTAGTAACGCCACATCATTTGCATTACGCGTTCGGCGACCTATATTTGCTCGTCTTGCTCGTGGCATTTTTCCTTCAATTAAAAAAGAATAAATCAAATTAAAAAAATAATTGCTACATTAATAGTGGTACACAATGTGCTTTTTCAAATAAAGAAACACACATGCATACATGTAATTCACTTCAACAGTTCAAACCTTACCGTTTGTGTAAATGCGTTTGACAATTTAATTCATAGTACATTTGAACAAAAAATATAAACACAAAGCAATAATTATCGCTGACAATTTGCTTTAATCGAACCACGTCCAAAATGAAATGACCGAATGAATGACATAACAACATGCTTTTACTGTCAACACTGAAAAAAGTTTCAATTTGACAGCACAATCGCCATCTGAAAAAAGGTTCAATTTGACAGCAAAATCCTCATTTACAAAATGATCCGCCATTTATTGAATTCAGTTGTTACAAAAAATGTGATAAATAAAGAAGCACTCTACCGATTTTGTTCAAACTTCACATACACCATCTACTAAATAGTCCGAACAAAACCTAAACATTTGGTTTGGATAGGTGAGCCCGTTGTTGAGTTATAAAATTACAACGAAAAGTGGCATTGATTTTTATATATATAGATATAAAAATTCATTTAATGTCGAATTGTCAAATCCATATTTTATAAGGAATTAAATTTTCGATATCGATATTATTTAAAGTGGAATTAGTAATAATAGAATGGTTACAATTGATTAATAACTGGCAGTGGTCTACGTCATTTTTTCTTTTTCGTAAAATTGTTTTCTGTTTTATTTTTTATTACAAATGCGTATAGATATGATCTGATTTTTCTTAAATTATAAAATGTGCTACAACCAAAGTTTTTGGGATGTTATTAAATATCTAGAGTGTCTCATACACTAATTGTTATATGGAAAATGTAGCGCTCACAATGTGTGAGCTTTTAGTGAAACGACGATCTTTAAATTTTATTATAAGATTATTGATATGATTTTTTTAATAGTTCCCACAAAAATGTTTTTTATTATATATTTAATATATTTATAACAAAAGAAATTACCATTTTCTCTTCTCTCTCTATCTCTTTGCCTCTCTTTTGTCAAAGCCGAGAAACGAATATTCAAAATTATTGTTTGTTATATAGGTGTGTAATTTTAAATATTAGTATCGTATCATCGCTTCTTGTAGATTTTACCACGCGACTTCGTTTAATGTAAAAATAATATTATTTCCTTGTACTTTTCCACAAAAAGGAAACTTAGAAGATGCATGTACCATCTGCCAATCATAGAAGTATTTACTACCTCCCTCATACCAACATGATTTCTTCAGAATTCGCGATTACTCTTATGGTGTGTAAGGATTCAAATTTTCAGTCGTTTCGTTGTCAAAAATCTGTCTATGCATTATTTCAATGGGAGTTTATGTATTTAGTTTATGTAGCTACGAAATACACCTAAATGACGAATTTTCTTCTGTTTATTTTAATTCACCGTCAGTACTTAATATATATTTGCAAATGCTTAATGATATTGTGTACTTATATCACTCAAATATTTATGGATAGTGGACTAATTAAAAATACTCAGTAAAGTAGGTAGTTTTTGATTCATGTAGCTGCAAACAAACAAATTTAACCTCTTTCTCACATTGCTAATTACTTGTAGATTATTTATAGTAAATAATTACTTTAATTTTTTAGACAGATATGTAAAAAAGTTATTTCATTTATTCACTTTAATTTTTTTACTTCAATTAGTAGATATAGCAAATAGTTTAAATTATTTTATATTAAACTGGATTACCAACGATTTTTGAGTAACTCATTTCATTGAATTTATTATTATATTATATGGGTTACCTATAATTTCAGGATAACCTATAATTTTAAGAAAAATTTGTGAAGGTCGTCCTGTTAAATATAGTGTGGAATTTTGAACTTTTATAACACCTCATCGTTCAGATGCTACGTGTTGGGTATATAACAATACTTAAATTCTCCTCTAATAAATGTCAAATTAACTGCCAATAATTCTGCCGAAATCATGTTCGTGTATAATAAAAATGACGTCTTCACTGTGTATCGGACTTGTTTACTGTTTTCTGTTGGACGGTCACCAAAACGAAGTTAATTTTGAAATCGAACAATCATTTAATAATGGCATTCCGAAAACTTTTATAATTTAAATACTCAATAAAAGGAATAAGTTATTGTATTTGAATTAGCATAAAAATATTAACAATGTGGAATGGTTAATGAGTGCATGTAGATCGACGAGTGATTGGCATGTATTTATTTATCTGAATGGTGGGCGGAGCAAAGTGTAATTATAGAAAAGTATACCTAAAGGGAATGAAGTTCCATATTTATCTAAGTCATCTACCAAGTAACTTCAAGCGGTGATGGAAATGGGTATGCAACGTATTTGTGTCACTCTGGCGTTTTCAATATAACTCTCTTAATATAACTCTCAACTCTCATAATATGCATTAATATTTAGAACAAAATTGAAATAGCACAGGAACAGAATTGATGCGTTTGAAATGTGGCGGTGAGGTCGAACATTAAAATTCCATCGGACATCTTCGAACATAAATATAAAATATCTGCAGTTTGTCGATATATACAACAATATAAGCCGGATACTACAATGCGTCGACCACATATATCGTAAGCATTCTGATAACTCATAGTAGCTTAATGTGAGTGACAAAACGAGGGACACAGGACACGGGTCGAATCCGTAGACATAAGTTTAAACAAGTGTCAAAGAAGAATACGTGAGTATAAACTACGGAAAGTTACTGACGGAACTGTAGAAACAGAGGGCTAATATTGCAGGAATGAGTTACGATTCTCAGAAATGAGGGAAGAATTAAAAATAGCGAGGGAGAGAGAGAAAAATGAAGGGAAGGCAATATACTAGAGAAATAAAGAGAGTCACAATTGTGACAATAGGATGAATACGACGAATAAAGTTTTTTCTGTGCGACAATATAAATATATAATTAATGACGAGGGAATTAACCAAATCAGATAATTGGCAACTGATATTCTACATATGTATCGAAAATGTCATGATATTTAAACTTTAATAACCTTGATATAGGGTAATACCTATATGCAAATATATTTGTCACTTCTCTAACTTTTATTTCCATGACTAGATACAATGAAATCAGTAAATTTGGATATCAAATTTGAGTAATGAACTAACATAGGATTTAAATTTAGTTTATTATGCATTTAGTTTTCGGTCAATTAGTATTTCTGCTCATGTAGACGCCACAAAAACTATAAAGGTACAAAAAGCAATCGAATATACATCATTAACGGAAAATACTTCAATAACGAAAACATTTTCTGTCCATAAATACATATAATTAAATATTTTTTTTAATTCAATATTTTTTAAAAATTATCCGAATTTCAATAGGATCCTTGCAATATCTTTTAAATATATTGAACACCACAAACTTTTCCCATATCATTATTCGCTTTATGTGTTTGAGACCCACATTTTGTTCTCATCCTACGCATGTTGCACTAAACCTATTAGCAAACTAAATACCTATGCGCTTACGATCGTTAGTACAAATGCATTCTAGGATTTAATTAGTGTTTGAAAGTAGATGTTATGTCACTAGATATTATGGGTACTTTTTCTCATTCTTCAGTGCTATCCTCCGATTATTAACCATAAACTTGTTCACTTGAATCAATTTGGATGCAAATTGACGCAGAAAATTAAAAAAAAAACATTTAAACAATCTAATGCGCATTGGAATGTTAACTACTTTAGGAAAAGAACCTAAAATTGTATTAGGATTGCCTAAACACCATATCATTTAATAAAAATATTAAGTAAAAATATCCCACTTTGTACCACAGATAAACTGATTACACTGAAGAAAATATAATGAAGTGAGTAATTCGGCATATTAGTACCTTATCCTGGATATATACAGAGCTATATCAGTAGAAAATTCTCTAAAAGCTAGTACTATTTAGTGTAAAAAAATGAAAGACTTGGTTGTATTTTCAAAGCCACCAGAGGTTTTCAAAATTTTACTTATATCACTCAGGCCAGAAATTGAAATTGAGAAGCAGCCCATCAATTACTTACTTGGTCGCAGTGCAAGAAATTTTACAACATGAGGTATTTAATTTCATGTACGCCTGAAAGCTTGACTAAGTTTTAGGCCTCTCTAATGGATCGAGTAGAATAGCTAAAGATATTATAATAGTTCAAGACTGTAGTTGATTATAGTGTTTGCTCCTAACAGAGCCGTGATGGTCGGCAGAGGATTCAAAGGATTGCCACGTTCGCTAGAAGCTAAAAAATGTACCCCTCTATTACCATCGTCAGTTTTAAATCCCCACAAAGCATAGAAAATGAAGTGAAGCAATCACAGCAGATAGCGACATTGGGGATACATGATAAACGTATCCCCAATGATACCAAAACGATAAATGGGTTAAGAGAGTTTCACATATGGCTTCCTGATGGACTATGATATAATTTATATCATAGATGAAGTAATAATAGTAGCTTGTGGTTTGCTTAATTACAGGATGTTTTAATAAAAAAGTAATTTCAAATTAACCTGGCAGTTTCATTTAAACTATTAATGTATTTCCATTTCTTTACACAGCAGAAAAGTGAGTATCAGTACATAAGTACGTGCAAATATTCATATTTTAATAATGCAAAATATTCATATTTAAATATGTCATAGCTTCATTGTTAAGATGCTAGCAGAATTACAGACAGAATAATCGAAATTAAATGTGACAATTTTTATAATAAATTTAAAGTTTTTAGAACACTGATATCAAATATGCGAAATTGTGTCTAGCTAGGAAAAATTTAACAACGATCGCAAAATGTCTAAAGGAAGTTCAAAACGATTAGTTTACGGAAATATATAGAATTATTATTAAATCATAATTCTATATATTTCCGTAAACTAACAAATAGAAATTAGAGCCATTATATTTATATTAATCGCAATTTCACTTCCGTAACAAAATTATTAGGATAGTGGCAACCATATAATGAAAAAGTGAACTTCACAGGAGCAAAAGAAGATATTTACTGGTGAATGTAAATATAAAGTTTTGTTCTTAATTCGAAATTCATACAATATAAAACCATTTATGACGCTATATACATGTTGTATTGCTGACAATGGTAAATATTAACGAGAAAACAGAACTTTCCTATTACAAATACATAAGTATGTGTTATAACCATTTCATTCTTCTATTTCCCCTCCGTACTGCGAAGTCTTAGACAATAATATGCGCCATTCTGGACTATCTAATAAAAATTCAAATTTACACAATAAAAACGTTATACGTAAGGTAAACTCATTTATGAGCTTTGCCAGCACTGCTATAAAACTTAGCAAGCGACATTCGATATGAACAAGGTACAAACTACTTGTGTTATATATTCGTGTGTTACCTACAGGGAAATAAGCGGGACCCTTACTTATTATTGAATGTATTCAAGAGCAGTTCGATAAGTAGTCTTGGAGTGGTGGAACGAAGGCGCTTGCCTTCACTGTAAAGTAAAAGCTTTCACCCAATAAAGGGATATGACAAGAATCGATGTGAATATCACAAAGAGGAAATCACATCGTTCGGGCAGTATTTTTTGAAACCGTTTATGTTCCGTGGCCAATATGTAAATGACTTATACAAAACGACGTGTTGCAAAGTGAATCGGATTTTACTTGTCTTGTCCATGACTAATCTATTAAATGGTTCAGTCTAGCATTTTTAATTATGTGGAATAGTAACAAACAAAAACAAAGCTAGGATTGCAATTTAAAATGTTTTTATTACCAAATATATTAAGGATAATAAGTGAGGTGTATTAAATGATGCCATACATGTTGATTTTAATTTTTACAAGAGCTTTTTTCTATCTTTGATTTACAGAACACATTTAAAAATAAAAATTATAAGATTGTTTTAATTCAAAAGGGCTGGTTATTGGATCCTATAGTTATAATTAGAAACGATAGTAACGCTAAAATAATGACGTGATTGTTGATTGAATAAATAATTTTAAATAATTTTAATTAAACAATTGTTATTTTGTTTTCTGTAAGATTAGAAGTTCGGCTAAAGGAAATTTTGTAAATTTTAGTCTAAAAAAAAGAAAAAATCTTTCCGAGGGTTCGAACCTGATTTTATATTTCATAGTTGCGTTAATTACTCATTTAAAAACAAACGATGAAAGAAAGTTATACTTGCTATGTACTTTTCCACCATTTTAACTTATTTGAATTTTATGTTAATTGTAAAATCTAGCTATGTTTCCAAGTAACTGTAACTCTTCTACCAAGTTCCAAGTTATTCGCTCACTAGAAATGGAATGAAATAGAACCCAAATAATTTGATCATACAATATATTTATCATACAAATCATACAAAGAATTTCCCACATTAACACACGACGATAGTTTTTCGTAAAAAAAATTATGTACGAAATAAACAAAAGTATGTATAGATATAGAATCATTTCGGTTTTTTCAAATTATTTGTGTGCGACAGTTCCAATAATTTTTAAACTATTTCCTTTTGTCAATACTAAATACTATTTCAAATTCATAATATGTCTAATTTCTACAAAATAAATTGTTTCTCCTCAAATGCAATCAAAATATGAACCCCTCAAAATTCTTTTTGAAGGAAAATCGGACAAAATTGGTTTTCTAAGTTTATGTACTGAAATTAGTTTCTAGAGAAATACTTGTTCATTACAATTCCATAAACATGATTTCCTTCGTCAAGCTTTTAGTAATTAATTGTTTTTTTTTTAACCATCCTTATTTGTCCTCGGAGTTATTTTGTTTGTCTATACTGTAGTTCATATGTAAGTTTGTAATCTAAGAATTCAAAAATAAATAACGTTATAATCTAATATTTTAATTACAATCGCGCACACATTCAGTTTCAGCGCAAACATTCAGTTTCAAATAAAAGTATTTGAATTAAAAAAATGTAACTGATATTTATTTTTCAGGAATGTTTCTATTCCCAGAGCGTATTTTAATACTGAAGTCGTTTAAACGTTTATAACGAACCTTGTAACATTTTTGAGTAATTACTTTAACACTGAACATTTCAAATACCATTTCAGTCTTTATTCACCTTTACCAAAAGTTACATTTAAATTATTTCGAAGAGTTTATTTTTTATTTATAATATTTTATCACTTTTTTTTCACTTTGTTTCAGGTATGTAAAGGCTACAACAAGATCATTTTTTAACATATAAAAGTAAGCCGAGTTTTTTAATAATCCACACATGGAAATACTTTTTGAACATGGGAAGATAGACTTAAGACCAGATATGTGAATATAAAATTATCATCAATAAGATGTACATCATCTATTTTGAACGAGTCATTCCAATCTATCTCAGTTTAAACTTAGTATACAAGAAAGAAGATAGCGTTTAAAAAAAAATTATCTATAGTTGATTTGAACTTGACTCGAAGAAACGCAGCAATATTTTCAAAGCATATCCAGATGAAAAACGTTTAGGGTTAACGGACAAAAAATCAAGATGTGTCTCAGAACAATACATAGTCTGTCATCCGTTCTCACAAGTTTACAATCTTATTATGTCCAACGCAGTTAGAAAATAATAATATATATTTCATTCCACGTGACTTGCTTACAGTCTGGCTACACACACTGGAGGTACAAACGATCTATACATTTATAATATATGTTAACACAGAGTAACACAGAGTTATGCAATACAACTCTGAATGAAAAGTTGGACGTCGACTATACAAATTAGGTAATAATATAATAGTCGATGTCATTACGATAGAATATTTAGTCTGATTCCAACTCCACAAACCTTTATCATTATCATCACTTGGCGCTGCGTATGCTCCACAGGCTAGTATGATTGGCATAGTTTAAAAATTATAAACTACATACATTCTTGACAATTGTGAATTTGTCCAAAATATGTTGGTAGGATCGTTATATTGAAATGATGATGGGAAGTGAAGTAAAATTGTTACTAATCAAAATAGAGAGAAAAAGTTCCCAAAAGAAAGAATATAATGTCCAATATTTATATAGCCTTGTTTTCCAAAGAAACCCTTTTCACGTTATAGAACTCTCACGGCATAGAAAACTGTACGACTGCTTTTACATTCGAACGTTTTGCACAAACATTTCTTCATGCCCAAAGCTGTCTAACTTTTTTGATCCATATGAACCAACAAAATGACATTTTTTTACTAACCTTTTGATTTGCATTTCTATTTCAGGAGTAGAGTCAGGGTTTTTATTAGTAAACTCAAATATTTACTAGAAGCTCCTACTCTTAATCTGTCTGGAAGAGAATTATGGAGCATTATGCATTGAGTCTTAAAGTTTTTGATGGAACATTTAGTAACTTACATTGGCATTTTTACTTGTTTAGCGAATTTCACGATTGGTTTTTCCACTTTTTAAATGTTATTAGAAGTTTATCAAAAGTTTATCAAAAAATTTTGGCAGTGACTTCTAGATTCAGATTTCATTTTCTATATTTCAAAGTTTTTCATTTATTTTTATACGATGAAAATTGTTTAAGATAAATATCATACAATCTTAAATATTCATGATTGTCTAAGTGTGTTTTATGGGACTCTTGTGGAGCGAGTTTTACTCGTTAGGTCTATTAATAGGTTTATTTTTAATTTATTTTTAATTAACTGGCTGCTGTTAGATTCTAGACTAATTCGAAGGCTGGAAATATTCTACAAATTTCAACAAAGCCTACTTTTTAACTACAATTCCATTTGGATCTTACAACATAATAATCTAAACTCTGAAGCCTGTTTCCTGTTAGTAGTTTATAAACATAAAAACATACATGAAAAATCGTATGTAATCCTATTAGCACACAAAAACATAAATAAATTTATATCACTAATATACCAAAGTAAAAAACGTTTATTAATGTTTTTGGGTCTATATTTTAACTCGAATGTAAGTCTTGACTTCGAATATTTTCTTCGTAAATTATGTACCAAAAAATACAGAAAATATTTAATCACTCCAATATTTAATTACATTCCTTAAGGGATGTAATCACTCCATTAATAGCAAAAAATTAGTTATTCGAGTATTTTTTATGATTGTAAATTTTCCTATCTTTATTAATTTCTTTTAACCAAACTTTGCAGCATTTGTTCTTTTGATCTAGTATAAATTGTATAATTTTCAAACGTCCATTAATAATTTTTTTTAAAATGTGCAATTTTCTTTTTAATATTTTGATAAATTTTTGGTTCTGTTTCTGTTTAATATTTTGATAAAAATTCGATTCCCTATAACATGAATCAAAATTCATGTTATAGGTAATCGAACTTATTTACATATTTACACTTGTATCTTATACAATTTATATACGAAATTTTATTTCATTATTCCTAGAAAATGCATTTACAGAAGCACGCCCTTTCAATTCCACATAATGTAATTCTTCACATAGAAGTGTTCTGACCAGATGCTGTTTACTACATCTATAAATACATCGCAAATGCTCTGAAAGGACGACAGGTAGTGAACCATTCTGTGCAGACATCGCGTCCAAGCAACATGACCAGAAGCGAAGCGAAGAGAGTTACGCTGCACTCGACTTGAATAGATAAATACTTTCGTACCGTTTCATACGGGATATTGTAAGTTCCAGTGACAGGTATTGTATCAGATGGTGTGGATACAACGAATTGCATTACGAGACATATATTGTACATCTTTACGGGAAATTTGTTGTTTGTTTTCATGTATAATTTTAATATTTAGGATTTGGTAAAAGTATAATCTGTTGTAAAAGAACAAAACAAAAACTTTGCTTATTATTACTTTAAGAAGATTAATTTGACGATTGCTGTTCAAATATAAATAAACAGTCGATTCGGCAAAACAATGGCAATAAACACGTTGTGTGGATCTTTATAATACAAACAGAATAATTTCGCCATTTGTAAGTTACTTCAAATATAGGAAGATTTATTGTGTATACGTAAGAGACACAAAGTTCTATCATGCTCCTTAAAATCCGCTCATTATTTTTTATAATAGGCTATGAGATTTTAACACAAAAAACTGACAAGTACGAGTAAAATTCTCTCTACGAGGGTTCCGTACATATAATAAGCGCTTAAAAACTTTTAAGCGTAATAATATTTCCATTAAACTTTTTACAAATATTAATTTTTTCAACGTAAATACATTGTAACCTAACATTTCTTTCACAGACTTACAATCATGGGACATATTTAAAAAACCATGAGATCTACGATAATCCTTATAATTTTCCCGTTATTAAATAGATTTTATGAATCCTGTCCCTTTTATTTTTGTCTCAGTCATTTCGGAAATAAGGGGCAGTATGTTATATTTTTTAAAATATCTCTTTGTAGAGACACTTTAAAATTATGAAAAATATTTTTGTATTACTCAAATAATGAATGAATTGTACTTAATTTTTTAAAACTATTATTTACCTCCTCTGTAATTATTAAACGTATGTCAAAAAAGGAATCTTTAAAAAAATTGGTGATGTTCAATACTTTTATGTTATAATTACATTATCCGTAGAAAATTAATCATTCACTAAATCGAAAGATTTTTCCTGAATATTCTAGCAGTGTGTACGTTTATAGTAAGTTACCGCATTATCGGTGAGATTTACATATGAAATCGATATTCCAGTAAACATGGATAATTCATTGCGGAGACGAGTATTCGAGCTCTCGGTCGGAATAATCTTCTTATAACATTGCCCTATCGAATTGTACCGCGGATGATGATTGTATCGTTTATCTATTCAAAATTAAAAGAAACTCGGGGTCTAAGCACCGTTCAATAATGGGTGTGCGTTGCTTTAAAGAAAAAAAATCAATCGAGAAGCAAAGATAGTTTTCGTAGTCGCTGCAAATAATTTAAGAAAATTAGATTGTTTTCATAATTATAAGAGGAAGTCTATAATTTGATGAATAATCTGTTAAAATTTAAAGCTTATTATAGACAGGAAATTACCTTGTTTATGTAATTAGTTACATATTAAAATAAAATTAAAGATATTTATGTTCCTATATTATCACAAAAACCGGGTGATATAATTGAAAAAAATTATGACAAGTAGTTGCTCCAACTGAATGAGCAGAAATCAATTTCGTCAACCGAGAGCAGTTGAACACACGATTTGTTCTGTTTTGATCTGTCGGTAAACGCATAGAACAAAGGCAAAAAGTCTCTTTCCAAGCACGGCTTTCACTACATGCAAAGCTTTGAAACATCGACAAAGGATCCATATCAGCCAGTAGAAAGAGTCATTACATCGCTTTTATGCGACTGTTCCACTTTATTACACTTGCTACCACTGTGCTGTGTTCCCTGATGAAAATTTTAAAAAAATGGTAGTAAATTATTTTTTCAGTTTCAGTTCAAGGAGTACATTTTCAATAACATGTGAATCGATTGAAAGCATTTTATTACCTATATCTCTTTTCACGCTTTCAGTTAGTCACGTGAGTTGCCACTATGACTAAAGGATGTATGGAATCTTCATTTACACTTTCTTATTATTCACTGGGTTCATAAAAAATCATTTCTCTCGTCTGTCTATTAAAAGTGGGTCTATAAAAATAAAAAGTAAAGTTAGTACCATCCTTAATACGGTATCTATATAATACATAATAATTGTGAATAATGTTCTAAACTGAAATTTGTTTTAAATTTCTCTGCCACTATCCTTTATAACTATGGTAAAACACTTATGAGGTACAACCAGATTTTGAATCATCTTTTCTTCATATACTTTAACATAAAGAGCAATATTTCTTATAGTTAATAACTATACTCTTTTACTTCTAGATATAGCAGTGTCGATCATAACATATTTGCATTCTTATTTAGTCATTCGTAATATTAAAATTTAGAATGACTAAATAATGATTCCCATTGAGGACGTCAAGAAAATTACCTTTTCACGCGCTTTCATATATTTATTTTAAATTGCTTTAATAACTACAGGTTATCCTATTACAAAAATAAATTATAAAATAAATTATTTAAGTATATTTTGGTACCACCTTTAACTTTAGCTCAATCGATCTACGAACAACAAGAATATTTTTTAAGAAATTGGAATTGAAAAATATTTTATTGAGGGTAAATAGGTAGGAATAGATTAAATTCTCTGTTGGTTTCCTTTGCACCCTATATTTTTTTTTGATAATTTGTTTGACAACACCCAACATATTCTTAATGCAGTTTAACATTTATTCCAAACTAGTGCAGAGTTCATGTGTAGCGAATGATTTATCATATAGTATTTAACAATATATAGAACTAAGTCACCGATATGAGGAAATCGATTCTCAGGTCTTGAGATGTACTTGAGATGTCAGTCATGAAGACGAAACTTCATACTCGACCATTTTTTTGCGTTCTGAAACATCAGAACCACACGGTTGGATTACTCGATCTGAGTATTTCTAAAATCAAAATCACGTCTAATTAAAAATTCATGAGAAGCAAAAATCTCCCCTTTATATACTTGGTGGAGAATTGTTAATGATTTGTTGAAATTAGATTCGCGTCAAAATGGTCGCTTCGTTGGAAATTCCCGTGTATTGTTCATAAAATCATTGTAAAAATTATGAACTGAAATCATACATTTTCTTTGTTAAGACCGAAAATTTTTTTAAACGTTAAAAAAATGTCAGTTGTAGCATATCCAAATGTTTGGTGGAATGTTTAATAATACTTAAGATATAAACTAAAGTGATTACGCAATCACTACATTTATATAAAACATCAATTATTTTCTATTTTGCATTACCTAAAATTTATATTGGTCAAAAACTTTTAATTATAATTATATCGTGTAATTAATACCATGTGAGTCTCGGTGGTGGAAGTAGGAACGTTCTCTAGACCTTATAACAGCTGCGCTGCGCCTTATCAACGTATCATAGCAACCTGATTCACTATTATTAGTTGACGTTATGCCGTGTGAGCAGCAGATTATTCACATGATCGCACTACTCTTATAGCTTTATATATTTAAAGTCTCGTCCACAATGCTTTTAAAATTTTTGTCCTAGCTCAATTTATATGTTTATTATTAGCAATAATCGTTCTGGTGATGTATCAAAGTATACAATCCAGTAGAATGACTAAATATGGAACAACTTAACATGAAGTGTGTATACGGTTTACCGGTGAGAACAATAATTTTTACGCTAATCTTATTATTTTATGCATTGTTCTATTTTTAGTACAAGTTAATATTATTTTCTATAAATTTAAGAAAGAAGATAACATTTCAAAATTTCATTTAAAAACCTGAAGTGTCGTTTATCAAAATATAATAAAAATGTACAATGAACACACTCTTCTTCTTACTTTTATATATTATGCTTCTAGAAAAAATTTAAATGAATTTATTAAGTACAAGGAAAAAATTATATAAACGGAGATGATAAGGCTTCTTGGGAGGCAAAAACTGTTTCTTAACTCTATAAGAATTTCAGTCTTAATAATAATGTAACACCTCTCCATAACTTACAACATTTGGAAATACTGAGAACAAAGAAAAGGATAAAGTTGCGACGCAATGATTTGAAAACTGTTTAAAAGTCAAACAGCCACCACAGCAACAAAATATCGGACCATTCACCGGTCAACCCAACTTAATATATCGACTAGTTAAATGTATGGATCGTATCGATTTTAAGTTCAGAGAATCGAAGTATGAAATATTTTATTCTTTTGTAACTTTACTTAAAAGTTTAAATTCAAAATTTTAGTTTAGTTTATATTCTATTATGTAATTTATTTTCATTTTACTACAATTATTAAGATAATTACTTAGCGAATAAACAATATTTCATTACCAAAAGTGGATATAATTAAAATATAAATTTCATGAAGAGATAACTAAGAATGTTTTCTGAGAATTAAATATGTTTATTCTTCAATATCTAAGTAAGTTGATAAATGAATGTCTCGTAAGTTCTGACATTGACTGATCAAAGTTTAATCTGGTTATATAATTATGAAATTGGGTATAGTCCTGAGGAATGAATACTATAGTAACAAGATTATCTTAAAATTTGTTTAAAATTGCTTATTTACAAAGAACGATTGAGTGAAATAAAATATACTCATGATCAAGATGCTGTTAGGAAAATTAAGAATTGAAAGTCTAAAACTCATGCTAATAAAATTAAACTAATTATGGCTGTGTTTCCAAGAAACAAGTGGATTACGTTAAGTCAATTAGTAAGCTGCTTGCTATGTTGACTTTGCTAATCGCCTCCTAAACAAGAATGATTATATTATTCATTATTCAGTAAATTAGCAGTATCGATTATTTATGACTGAGTATCAACCGGATAAACATAGAAAAGTCGTGTTTTTATTTATTGTAAAAAACCCCACATTACGTAGATGAAAATTTCTGGGAAAATTTAATAATAGAAAAAGTGTTGTGTACCGTTTTATGTTTTAAAAGATAAAAGATTATATTTTACGATAATAACGTTGAACGATCTCAAAGTCCTTTTTGCTGCGAAATTCTCTTTGTTCATAATTTATGTCTCTTCTAATAAAAAATCAAATTTCTCTTTATTATAAACTGTGTTTTTTACATTACTGTGCATAATTTTATTTATTGAAAATTTGTGGCTTAGTCTAATAAAAGAAAAAGTCACCTAACGGATTCAGTTGCGCGCGTTCACCACAAGATGGCTGCCGTGTGCATTTTTTGCCAAGGAAATACTATATTTTGAAAGTTCAGTTTACAATATTGCTGTTTGTAAACAGTTGTGTTGTTTGTTGATATAGATAGTTTTATGGCTTAAAAATTGTATTTTATTTTTATTCAAAAAATATTCTTAACCATATTATTAAAAATGTAATTGTTGTACCAAGTCAATATGACGTAATTAACAGCAAGGTTTCTAAAGAATACGATTAGGAATATCAAAAATTAATTGCACCCTACCCCTCCTCAGAAATTTTAATATTAAGTATAGTTTGTTTTACATTATGTTCGCTGGTTTTAAATGTACTATTTATTTAAATTATAAATAAAATATCGTAATGTTATATTACATTTTTATTTCAATTTCTCATATTTTGATAGCCTCATGGTTAGTATTAGGGTACTCCATTTTGTTGATAGATATTATGAGATTTGTACTATACGATACATTCATTAAAAACGTAAAAAAATACAGTGATCAAGTGTCAATTCCGTTGCTCAGCCGCAATTATCAATATTTAAATATCACTAACAATTTCACTAAGAATATTTTTTTCAATTTCAATATATCGGCTAAATACAATAAACTAAATGTCAGTACGGCACAACATTCTATTTTTTTGAAATCGGCAAGAGTTGAGTTAAAATTAAAAATTTTCTGATTAATCAAATATATTTTCTATAAGTAAAAAATGATCCAAGCAGATGAAATGCGTCCTTTTGTCTATCATCAACTTGAAAGTAGATGTTTTCACGTTTTATAATTTAAATAGAAAAAAAATCAAAAACTAAAAACTTGCTGGTGTTTTCTTCTTTAAAACATAATTTCTTGTTATGTTTTATATTAATTTCAGAATTCCACACATTTTTAAATAAAAGAGGGAGCATTTTTTTAAATTATTAGATTTGTCTTTAAATTATAAGTCAATATTAATACATGGAAAGTTCTTTAGTGTGTGAATAGATTTGATTTGATGCCGATATCGCATCGATCAGTGAATGGAATCACCTTAATGAACAAAATTTATTTAGTTTATGTTTACGGCTCGTAAAATTATGACAAGGTAAAAGACGACTCGTACATATGAATACGTTTGTAATAGTACAAAGACAATGCTGACGTTTTCTTCACTCTCGAAGTATGAAAATTAAAAATTGGTTCAACCTTACATTTTTCTTAAAATACAAATCTTTCATTTATATTATTCCAGAAGACGTACGAAGAAAATTTTGGAAAATAAATTCTGCATCTTTTTATTCTATTCTAAAACTTGATAAAGAGAAATTTGTCTGCACCTCGGAGTACCCACTTGCATTATATAAAGAAAAAATACTGTGCCATGGGTCCATCCTCGTAATGAATGTTAATTAAAATTTGTTACTAACAACAACCCTCTTTGTATTGCCGACTTACTAATTTTCATTACCTCCCTTCAGTGAATTTTCATTTCACTGTATGATATTACGTTACATAATTTACTATTTAGTCATGCGTAATATTAAAACAAATATGGAAAATGCATCTCATTAAAATATAGAAAAGCCAATTCAAATTTATCACTTTGATGCCATTTACGTGTTTAGACAAATTCTCGTGTCTAAACGGAACTGAGACCCTCGCGTTGTCAAATGGTCTATTATACAATAGTTTATATATACAATTTTCAATCATGTAACTGGATTAAACTTAAATCATAATAAACATAAAATTGTTAAAACGAATTTAATGTTACAAACAAATAAACGAAATCAGTTTCAAAATACTCACTTGCCTTGATTTCGTCCGATGTTTTTAGATTTCCGTTAGGTATATCATAGGGCAATTCAAAATTTCAGCGTGCTGCAGCACTTGTGAAAAGATTTTTGTTTAGGTTACCTGTATTACATAACAGAAAATAATCGTATTTGTCCTTTGGATTCAGAAAGCATCTGTTTTTGGTTAGCCTTTTGACTATGTAAATTTAAAACCTGATTGTTATTTAGTTTCTTAATTTCGGAGTATTTGACAAATCTAAATTTCATAATTCGTATTCGAAATTTTGTGGGAAGTTTTTTTAATAGAAAATATAAAAATAAAATAGTTTTGGATTAAAAAAATATTATATCCTTCAAGTAATGGAAATAAATATATTTCTATAATTAAAGAGCGGTAAGTAATTTTATTGATTTATTTGTAGAAGATCATGTTGCACGAGCAAGTGTGATATTATAAATATGCCGTTTTTATAATACAGGCCATCTATGAAAATAAGCTTGCCTCCCCACTTATATACATATGCTTTACACCAAATTAAGGGCATATTTCGGAAATAGGGCATGGTGCAGTACTAACTTTATTTGGTGGAGATGTAGGTATAAATGAAATGTTATCTTTAGTGTAAAAGAATTGAAATTTATATTTTGACATGTGATGTCATACAACTGTCAATACAAACTTAGATTTAATTATTAATTTTTGAAATCAATTTTATATTTAGGTTTACAAAAATAACTGTATCAAATCTGTAACCATAATACATAAGTATAATATTAAAAAAATAACTGTGTCAAATTTATAAGCATTCAACGCTGTTACAATAACTCAAATTCACTAACATGTTGCGTTTGCAAATTACGAAGTTGTAAATTCCACCCATGGATATTGTTGTTAAAAATAAATATACGTTCATCCCACAACTCATTGGTTATTCAAATAGGCCGGGACGCAAATGCATGGAACAGAATGGACTTGAGTAATGAAAGCGGAGAAAAACTGATGGAAATGTTAGCCCAGCTGTTCTTTTGCTCTGTGATGAGGTAGACTCAATAAAAACGCTCGTGAACTTCGGCTTAATATTTTACGGAAGCTTATTAATATTAAACAAACTCATTATGACACCCAAATTGCTAAATTGCTCGATGTTCCCGGATCGCAGCATGTTATGAAGAACATATTTACCTCTAGCACGATGTGATAGAATTTATATTGCTCTTATTACCATTTGCATGAAAAAAGTCTAAGCAAATGATCGTACGAGTTAAATTTTGTTTTAAGTTTAATAAAATTGTATTACTTAAATTTTAGAATTTTAACTATAATTTTTTTAAGCCCAATTAAGAGATAGATAATGGTAATTAAATTATAGATCACAATTTTATAAACAATTTAGCGCTATAATAATAAGTTTAAGTAATAATTTAAATTTATTTTACCGCATTTCGTTCCCGTTTATCAGTTATTAAACTCTTCGTTTATAATTTTTCCCGTTTATCAGTTGTTAAACCGTAACGTGGGAAACTTTATTCTGTTGTTAGAATAACCTAGTCATTTAACTGTACTTTACATAAAACCAAATTCTTCACTAAGAGTCTCTCAATGTTTCTCTCATGTAAATTCGACAGTTTGTCTAAAGGGTTCTTTTCATTAAGTTGTCGGATATAACGTTACGTTATGCAAACTATCAGACATGATTCTTTTGCGCAACAACCAGTGTACAGATTTTTTAAATGTGTTTTATTAAGTAAATTATAACTCTTGTCGACCTTACGTCGCTAAATGAACTCAAAGGTGTGCTGATATTGAAAAATATCTACCAGCAAATATTAAAATTTTATCACTTTTCAATTTTATGAAGTTAAACGATTCAGTGTAGGCAATTTTCAAATTGAGTATTTAATTAACCAATTATTAATTTTATCTTTGTCTCTATGCTCAGATCATCTCGACGATTACATAGTTATTCTGTAGACATTTGACGTGATACTGGTATATTTTACTCGACAAGGCATCCATGCGATACGATTTCTGATAATACTTTTCCTTACCAAGGTATAACTCAAATTAAACTACTTTTAATGCGGTCTAATTTTTTAGGAGATTTCATTATACTTGTACTTCAGTTTGTATTTTAGAATTATCAACCCTCAATTATTTGTTCTACAGACGTAAAAGTGGAACTTTTTTGAACTTTTTCGCAACATGATAGCAAATATTCGATATATAAACCTTAAATTGAAAATAAAAATTGGAGAATCAAAATAGGTAAAAAATGTTTGTGTTTAATTAAAAGTAAATCAAAAATACTAAGCAATAAATAATAATAACCCATTAAAAATGCGTGGAATGAAAATGCCGAAAAAGTTTGTAAAGAAATATAAATGGAGAGAAGAAAAGATTAAAAATTATGAAAATATGGTGA
Source organism: Druceiella hillmani (assembly GCA_039881145.1). Lineage (NCBI taxonomy): Eukaryota > Metazoa > Arthropoda > Insecta > Lepidoptera > Hepialidae > Druceiella > Druceiella hillmani. The sequence continues at coordinate 10,416,614 of JAYKKI010000022.1, read as the reverse complement.
TCGATTTTCATATTTTTTTTTAATTTAGTCTAAATAAGGAACTTTTTAGGTAAAAAGTAAAATAAGCTCCAATTTGAAACAAAAATGTCGGATTTAAATGGCGCAAAGTAATATTATTTCGTTATTTTAGATATAATCTGAATTGAATATCACTACTACAAAATCTGTTAGAAGCAGGATTCCTCCACATTTTATCACGTATCTCCGTAAGGAATTTTTGTTTCTTTAAATTGACTTAGCTGTCAATACCAGTTATGGTGTTATTATTTGCCTATTGGTCTATAGAACTATTTATTTTAGGGCACCTTGCCTTAATGGCCTTTACAATTTTCACAATGTTTGTCAAAAATTTATTGATTTTCTGATTTTAAGTTTGTAATATAGGGAATAATTATTTCATTGTAGTTTTTGAATCATTAGGACTATATACTATAGAAATATGTTTTACATATACCATATATCTTGAAAATAAAGATCTTTAAAGTAAAAACCACTTCGAGTGGCGTAACGAAATACGCGACGTAAGTAATGCAACTAGAGTGAGGATGCTAAGTAATAGTGTAATAAAATATCAGATCGTGTTTTTAGCATTTGAAGGTGGCACATATATTAATGTAGTATTTATTTTTAACCAAAAAATCTTACGTCAGTATTTTATAGTATAAAAATATAGAAAATTGGACAAAATAAATACAAAAAAACAGCTATAATATCACGATTAAAACTTACATTCCAAACGTTCGTAATATTAATATAATAACATTCGATTGAAATAAATAAATTTAATTTTAAACGTATGGTTTCTTACATTATTTTTTTTTTAACTATGCATTGTTTTTTTCATCCTGTGTCTTCAAATATGACTACCAGAACTGGAAAAGTAACATTGTCATATACTATTTATTAAAACAGGCCAAATATTCAACTTTGTGTATAGAAACATTCAATATTTACGTCTGTCGGGATATTCCTGACATCTCGGTAACTGTTAATGGCTGACAATATGTGCAAAGTAATTTCGTTGAAATCGGTTTGAAGCTACAACAATAGCAGAAACGCTGCTCATGTATCTCCACCAGGAACATTTCACTCGTCCATAAATAGACAACGAAGGAGAGTTACAAGGTGTCGACCTAAATCATGGTCTACCTGTGGTCAGGTCCATTTAACAATTAATTGGCTTTTAACCGCATTGAAGTCTACCCAATCAATATTTTGTCCTGGATTGATAATGCTATATTTGAAATATTAATTTGTAACTTATATTTAATGAGATGAACATGTCTTAAACTTAAATTTGTATAGGGACATTTTGGTACTTAATGTTACACCCATTCTGCTGCGAACTGTTATTGAAAATTGTATACCTATGTGAAAATAATAAATTCGCACGCCTATATGTGCATATATATATATATATATATATATATATATATATATATATATATATATATATATATGTATATATATATATATATATATATATATATATATGTATATATATATATATACGTAGACAGGACACTATGTAGACTGAATTTTAGTAGAAACATATTTTAATTACTTCAATCCTGTTACTACGAAGATAGGATTGAAGTATTTAAAATATATTTCTACCATAAAACTATTTCATGTATAATTTTCAACGAAAACTGAGCGTACATGCTTGTGGAAATTTTTGTAGGGTTTTCTAAATGTATTCTTTTCTTATGTGAAAACCGTATATAATTCGTCTCGCTAGCACAACAATTGGCTTATTATTTATGTACGGACATAATTACTTCTAGAAATACAAACTAAATTCGTGTGTTGAGAAACTGTTGAATCTAAAAATGTCAGGTAGGAATAGGAATTAGCCATTATTTCCAAAATAAAATACAATCGATCCAACTTTATAGAGGGTGTGGCAAGGGATTCATATATTTCATATCAACAATTGTGTACATTAAACTGTGAGAAAAATTAAATTGTGTCAATGAAATCGCAACTTTGACAGAGTAAATTGTCATATTAAATATACACTGGTATTTAAAATTATTTGTCAAATAGTTTAATTTCTAGTAATATTTTTTTACAAAACTCCCATTTTTTGTGCACGACTGTTCCCAACTTTAGTTTTGTGCTGATTTACTTGCTCCGTCTTTTTGCTCCTTGCTGTTTTAGCTATTTAATATTTTAATAGTAGATTAAATATCTATTCGTGCTTCAGATTTACAACTGAAACAGTTTTGAACAATAGATGTTAAGTTTCGGTCTATAGAATAATTTAGTCCTTGGCTAAATTTTATTTTAGGCAATAAGTGATATCGGGAGATTTGTTCGTATTTAATATAAGATTGAATTTCGGAATGAAAAATTATTTAAATATTTCATCTTATGTACGTAATACTAAATATCAAAAATTTTTGCCCCTTCTCATGTTAACCAAAAGATAAATGAAGGAATTCTCGTTTGTTATGTGAGCATAGTTTTATTATATTTTTAAAATAATATTCTAATAATACAACTATAGCATCCAAACAACCCTCACTACAATACTAATGACGTTGGAAGAATTGATATTTGCGTCGTTGTCGCAATTTTATATTTATTTTAAATAGGTTTATCTTTGCCTACGGAGCTATTCTATTTTCACACTATCGCTTGTTTTTTAAATGACATGTAACTAGATTACGATGTGATTAGATATAGGGTATGACTCCATTTCTTCAAATTAAGTTTTATTTAACAAACAAGAAAAATAAAATATTTTATAAACAAAAGACTACTCTTCATAATATTCATTTTGTAAACACTAAAGTTTTAAACCTATCTTATTTTGTTTTCTTTGCTTTTTTTACAAATTTCTGTGCGACCAACAGTTTAACAGATAAACCATAAAAATCATATGCACCCGTTTTTCCAAGATGGCGGCTGCGAGACAAGGGTTGGGATCCCACAAACTCGGATTTAACTTTACTCTAAACCCCCCTTGACATCTAAAAAATAAAATTGCGTCCTCTGACAAACTCATAATTATCTAAAATAGGTAAGGAAAATACGTACGTATTATATGGTAACTAAACATTTTTTGGCTAAAGACAGGTATTATACCTGGAGGTGGTGAGAAGTATAGTCGTTATAATCTGCTGGAATTTATGTTCAGAGTAGATGACACCTTCAGAAACCAAAATTAATTACCACCGACATGATTAATTTTTATTCAGCAGTTAATAGTAAATGAAATTGGATTGGTGGTTACATACAATTGATTGTTTATTGTAGTCGAACCAACGCACACCATAAATGGTTTCCGCGTCTTGTGTTCTGATTATATATGATTGGATTTATAAATTTACTGAAACAATTTAATCAATATTTTTCGGTATCATATTTTTAAAATTGGTCATACTTCTTGCACAATTCGTTAAGTTTGATGATGATATTCAAATATTTACATTTTTTTCTATGGCGCGGTTTCAAGTAGTTTTTTTATGTAAAGAGTTTAAGATTCATGTACCTTTTTTAAACGACAGAAAATAGAGAAATTTTATACTAAACAATACGTCACAAGTCCCAAAAAATTAAAACAGCACCTGGCATACCAGAAATATATGATTGCAGTTTGGAGTGAAATTAAAAGGTAAACGGAATTCTCTCGTTAACTTGCTAAACTTGCCTTCATTTCTTCATTAATATTTTAATGGAAATAAATGGAAATAAGGGTATTTTAATTTCCATTAAATATTTTAATGGAAATTAAAATGTCTGTAATGAAAAATTCATTCAAAATTATGAGACTGTCATCAAGACAATACTTTCAAGATAAAGAAAAGACACTTTCGCCAAATTAAATTACAGACAATTTTAGTAACAACCATTTGTAAATGTATACAAATGAAGCAAACAATACACTGGATTAATCCTCTTTTTACCAACAGATTATCATCGAATATAAAGGCATTAACGTAATGAGAAAATATTTCAAATTCAAAGGTATGCTAAAAATAATTATATAAGCGGCAAAGATACAACTAAGGCCGCTTAACATTAAATCAAAGAATATGTTTACGAGAAAATAACATGTTTACATTATTTTTCTTTGATGTCAGTGGCAAATATTAAAGAATTTTTTGCAAAGCTCTGAAAACTCAAATTATCCTGACCACAGAATAAATCTTGTTGTTCCATTTCTCCATTTCCTGAACAATTTCCTGAACAAAACTGTCTCTATCCTGAGTTAACCGTATAATATGAAATCTACAAGCAATATCCACAGCGAAATATGTCTGTAACTTAAATTATAACATTTCTCCAATATTTGATTAAGAAACAAAATCTAAGTAGTTTTATGGTTTTATCTTAAACAAATTTATATTTCAATATGTAAATTAAGAAATTAATAATATATAAAGGATTTAGGCATATTAACGTATGATACACAATAAACAGTTCAAAATGCACAGTTACAGAAAATACAGGCAAATAAACAACTTATCGAGTCTAATAAAATGTAATCTCTCACACTGCAGAAACTTTGAATGTGTATTACCCATAATATTCAAATTAATCGTTTCTTCGCATTTAATTAAATAAACGTTTAAAATAATTTCATGTACTTGATAATAAGCTAACTAAACTTGTATCTTTTCGATTTCAATTGTTTATACAAGTAACTTGTGCATTCGACTAATGAAATTAAGGATATATCACAATAAATGACTATAATAGAAAGAATAACACCTGAAAAGAAAATCCCTCTTGTTACGTAACAATGCATCGACCAGGGCGTGAAGAAGGAAAGAGGGCACAGAATGTTTGCTGAATGCTCAAAAATATTAATTAGCTGCATTTTGTTATTGTAAACATTTCCTGTATAGTTAAACTTTGCGTTCGATTTGAAAATGAGGTATTCCTTTTATTACAAAATAGGTCGTTTAGGTTGTCATACCGCTGAAATTCTAAGATAACTCTTAGAATTTATATAGTATAAAGAACTTTTAAACCTAAGACTATATTATGTTTGCTACTCTAGATGTTATTTAATAGTTTTTATTTGTTTTGGTATTAAAAGTTTTTAGACAATAGTTTTAAAAACTTAGTTGAAGCATGAAGTAAATTGGAGTTACCAGATGTTAATATACATGTTAATAAAAAAGAGAGATGACAAACGTATATCGGAAAGAGGGACTTTACAATTTTAATTAATTTTGTTTTACTATAAAAAAAATTATGTTGAGAAACAGCGTAGCAAGAAAAAATATATTACATTTAATTTATCGAAAAATAAATACATATGAAATATTTATTTCCTATACAGTACTTCTGCCAAATAACATGATACCATCTTGTTAAGACTTAGAAAACATTTTATAAATACCCTAAAATATAGTGAAATGTGTCATCTCTTGAAAAAATATTTATCAAAATGAAAAGATATTATTTTAGTTATTTGGTTGTCAAATAAAACAATTTCCTAATTGTTTAATTTTGATTTAGGTTCTGTGGTATGCACTAAAGACATTTTGTATCGAGATCCTTGTAATATTACATCATTAAGTTTCATTTTAAATAGAAAAAATATGTACTGTTATTATTTTTTTATCCCGGTATCATCATTTCACTACAAGTTAATGGCTAAAAGATATAATTCTATATTACATAGAAATGAATCGCAAATTAAATATCGTTTACTAATAGAATAAATTTAATGACTTTAAATGGTCAATAAAATAATCTTTTTCCATATATATATATATGGCATATAATAACATTTTATATATTTGTTTACGTAACCAATTAAGACGCATTCTCGTCACAACACTACTTCAATCAATTCACGTATTGATATTTCTACCCGTAATTTCTCTCTTATCTACTAATTTATAAAGATTACACATAATGTCATTTAGTTCAATAGTGAACAACGCGTAAACACATGAGACGACCTTTTGCTGGTTTTCTTCAAGTTAAGGATGCGCGTATAATTTGACGAATGTGACAATATGACACTTGAATCTAACTCTTCAATTATGGGTGTCGATATCGAGTTGACCTCGATCAAATAGTCTATGTTAGACCAAAATACCTATAATGATGGATGTTTAGTTTGCTCTTGTCATAAATTAAAGTAATTTTTAATATACTTGTGGAAACTAGTGGTTTCAATATAATAAATTCATTTAAAAAAAATTGTAGTAAAGAAAAATAACTACTAATATGAACTTCATGCTTCCTAAAATATTCGTATAATTAAGTCTATTAGTTGACTGTTAAAATATCTTTAACAAATATAATTTGCAAAATTAAGCTTAGAGTTAATTGAATTTTCGTCTGCTGGTTTGTGTACACATTACGCAAAAACCATCCAACGGGCTTGGAACAGGTGTGAAATAAGTAACTTATATAAATATCTACAGCTTCAAAGTTCCTGGAAATATAATAAAATGCATATTACCCAGATAAAGTGTGATTAAGTTAAGGAATATTAAAAATATTTAATAAGTAGGAGATATTTAATTACCTCGATACAAATTACTACATTTAAAATCTGTTTTTTTCACATTTATTGTTGTTTTTATTTTTTTACCCCTAAGGAGGCTGAAGAAATGCTAAACGAATCTTTTTAAATATTAATATAATATTATTTTAATATCGCCTCCAGATGGCTCAAATAGAAGGCGCTAGACTCCTGCTCTTCGAATCGGTCCTTATATTAATTATAGTAATATAAATTGAAAGATTTAATTAGATCGATTAAATTACGGATGAAATATTCAAATCGATTCAGATATTTCACATTTTTGATCCCAAATTATGTTAGGTTTGTTTTTTTATTAAAAGATTATCGCAAATGTGATTCTATTTTACGTGGGCAGATATTTGTTAATTATTTTATACGAGTCCAAGAACGTGAACTTTTACTTTAAAAATATTTAAGAGATGTATTTATTGAACATTTTTAACTAAAAGTATCGCTTATAGTGTTTTGAATTGTCACATGGAATGTGACAATTCAAAACACTTCACATTAAACTAAAACTTATAGAAACATGTCACAATATACACACGACAAATTATCGAAATGGGTTGATGAACCTTACCTCAAATAACTTACTTTGTTCTCCCACATTCAACTGAATTAAAACCGCCAATACGAAGCACATATTTCAAAAGTTTCGTTTTAGGGAGCTTCAAAGGCGGGATAGCAGGTACTCTGTTATATTGGGCACATCCAGGCTGTTCGTTTACGTTATTTATGACAAATGTTTTTTTTTGTTTCAATTTTCATATCACAACTACTCATTCGAAAAAACAAGTACTATTTTAGGTTCAATACGACATTCTGTTATCAAATTCATCAATAGTAATTTGATATATAAAGAAATATATCTTCATTCGTGAAATAAATAAACTTTGCAAATGTAAACTTAAGTAAAGTTAGGAAAATGTTGCACATGTAAATATGCTGAGAAGTATTTTATAATATTTTTATATATTACACATTATAAAACATCTCAATAATAAATTGCCTCTGTGTTGAATGCCAGTATTTTTATCACATTAAATATATTTTTATGGAATATCATCAGCAATCTATTAGTGACCTGGACATATTTACCGTATAATCGTTTTATATGCACAGTATCTTTATATGTCTAGAGTAAATAGTGTTTATAGTAATTTGACCGAAAAAATGATAAACTTATAAAAAGGTTAACCAAATATTCTCTCTTACAAAACAATATGAAGTATAAAACCGAATCTGTTCGAAATAGACAAAAGACTTTATTAAAGAATTAAGAAAATACAATAATCAGTAAGACATTTTTTCTAAAGAAAACATATAATCTCCTTAACTTACTCCGTTTGCCGCAATTGTGACATTCATAAAACTGTTTATTAAAGGTTTGATTTTCATTCGAAATGGAAATTAAAGGATATAATCATTAGTTTTGTCTTCAAAGTAATTACAGGGGTAATAATTTGTAAGAGATGTACCAATTTATTAATCCGTTTAACGAACACAACCTGTTTTACTGTTTTCTTGTATAGATGTAGTAAAATTTTAGTGACTGTAATTTTTAAATACTTTTAGTTTTTGAAGTTTTGGAAGATAATCTTAAGAGGATGTTTGTCCTTCTGTTTTCCTCACATATCTCCAATAAATTTTCATTTGGTTAAGTACATATTTTAAATCAATTACTTGTTCACGGAATATACAGGTAAACAGTTGGTTCAATGTTAGTAACAACTTCATACAAATTACACATTAAAAATGATATCATGTTAACAAAACTTAAAATAATAAACATAATTAACATTATATATATATATATATATATGTATATATATATATATATATATATATATATATATATATATATATATATATATATATATATATACTAAATGTAATAATTTATGTCAAAATTAGTATATATGTTAAGTAATAAAGTATAAAATTTAAATTATGAAAATGAATTTAAAATTGTCGATATAAATGCTAAAGCTCTTTTAAAAAGCGCAGAATAATACACGCTAGTAAAGTCTAAAGCGACCACCATTAATATTGTCTCACCTTTCTAAATTTCGTTTCAAACTATAATTTATTCGGTCACCTTGTAAAGGCATAAAAAGCTTATGAAATGTTCTACTACATTCCCCAGTCACAAAATCATAAGTTGTTTGTGAATGGGATATAAATGTTGGTGTTTTAAAATTAAGCCTAGATTCCATTCACCATTTTTGTTGTATTTCTACGCCGCATGTGTAAAATGAAATTAAATGTAACAATTTTTGTAATAAATATGCGAAATTATGTATAGCTAGAAAAAATTTAACACAACAATCGCAAAATATTTAAAAGAAGTTCAGAACTACTAACTTAAAGGAAATATATGGATTTATTATTAAATTATTTGAATACAAATATGAAATTTTTGTTCTTAATTCGAAGTTAATAAAATATAAAACCATTTATAATACGCAACATACATATATTATTGACAATGGTAAATATTATAAATACAGAAAAATGGAAAAGGGAACTTTCCTATCACATGTACATAAATGCGTGTTATAACCGTTTCATTCCTCTATTTCTCTTTCTTATTGCGAAAGCTTAGACAATAATATGCGTCGTTCTGGAATATCTCATAAAAATTCAAATTTACACAATAAACATCTTGTACGTAAGGTAAACTCCTTTATGTGTTTCGCCAGCACTACTATAAAGCTTGGCGAGCGATATTCGATATAAACAAGGTGCAAACTACTTATTATATTCGTTTCAGACTATAATGGAAGTAAGCTGGACCTACATGGAAGTAAGCTGGACCATTATTTATTATTGCATGTATTCAAGGGCAGTTTGGTAAATAGTCCCGGAGCTGAGGAACGAAAGCGCTTGCCTTCACAGTAAAGTAAAAGCCTTCATCCGATTAAGGGAAACGACAAGAATCGATGTGAATATCACAAAGCGGAAATCATATCGTTGGGGCAGTAATTTTTTGAGAGCGTTTATATTTCGTGGGTGATATGTAGATTGTTTACATTACACGACGCGTTGCAGAGTAAATGAGTTTTTACTTGTCTATTCCATCATTAATTCATTAAAAGGTTCATTCTAGCAATTTCAATTATGTACACAGTAACAGACGGAAAAAAGTTATTAAAATATTTTTTTGATTGCATTAGAGTGTACGGTATGGCGACGTGTCGCCATGCGCAACCGACTACTCGACCCCCTCCTCACTCAGTTCGACGCTGTTGTTTACTACGGTACACATAACCTGTGCTTTATTATTTTAGTATTAATTGTAAATAAATTTTTATTAAATAAAGTCACCATTTTCTGTAAGAAATTCGTAATACCTTATTTTTTCATTATGCTATATTTAGTTCCTGTAATAATTTAGTCTTTTATGCATATTACTTGTACGAACACGATGTTTCACAGCTGCCAGGCGTCCCGTGACGGCTCACTTTTTTTAAGTTCTTTACCACAACCTAGGTTTCGTTGTATTACAACATCTTCAGGTAGGCTGTTAGCAAAGATAATCTTAGCAAAGTTAAAAAGAAATCTTATATATATATATATATATATATATATATATATAAGTATATATATATATATATATGTATATATATATATATATATATATATATATATATATGTATATATATATATATATATATATACACACATATATATATATATCATAATTTTTTTAAATATTAGTTACCCCCGTTACATGATTTTTAGACTTTTCGATAATCAGATTACTACAAAACTATGAAGCTCGTCTGCATTAAATTTTAGTAAGAAATGAAAATTATATACGCTTCAAAACAGTCATTAACTAATTATAACTGTGAGAATAAAATACATATAAAAATATCTTCCTGGGGTTTCTTGAACATCGCCAGCCTTAACATAGTGTACTATCAGTTTCTTTTAGATTTAACCTATTAACTTTTAGTTTTCTTGTAAAGTGAGTTACGATTTCCGATATAACAAGAAAGTTGTTTTGATATCTAAAATTTAATTAAAATATTACATAATAATCGATAAATTGCAACTGAAAATGAAAAATTTAATTAAGGACGTGCTTCGGGTTTAAGATTTACCATAATTAAACCAGAGACAAATAATATTTCCTTCTACTAATGGTTGAACTGCTTTGAAAACCGGCTCAAGTTATTATTGGCAATTGTTATGATTTCTATTTCAACAAATTGTTATTTTTTCTCTTCATATTTCTTCTTTTTTTCATATTTTTTCTTTTCATACATAAAAATCATTTTATGATATAATAATACAATTTTTTAGGTAAAAACACTTCTATGTGTAATTGGTAGATACTAGTAAATCTCCTTGTAACGTTAACAAACTTCTTTCTTCTCATTCTTACTAAAAATATTCAACAAATTTTCATCGCACTACGGAAACGAAATGAGAAATTGTAAAGTCCATTTATCATTATTTCAAGCCGAGGATGGACCTGACAAGATCATTTCTATATAGGGGACATGTTTTTCACTTTTGATTACTACCATCGTATTGTTTTCCAGTTAATAATAAAAAAGCTTTTATCAGCAAAATTTTGGCTAGCGGTTACACGCTGATTTATAATATTTTTTGCAAAAAACATAATTAAGCATCAAAGAGGCTTTGATATAACTTTGAAGTGGAACAAGTGTAAAGTTAAGAAAATAATAATTATATTGCGTCTGATAAGAAAAGTTTCGCATCACTAATAACTTACTTTAATTAGCAGTCAGTTGCACTTAAAATATTCATCGGAAAGAATTAAAACTTGAAACTAATCAGGGCAAATAGAACTCGTGTAATTACCATAAATGGATGTACTTTATGCAAAATCTTAATATTTGAAGACTTACTACCGCAGCTTTGCTGAAACTTTGCGCGAGTGAGCTTACAATTAAAAGTATCTAAATTACATATTTCACCACTTTGGACATTTAACTTTAGTCGGCGATGCTATCAGTTGATATTGATATAAAATATTTTCAATCCACAATTTAATACATAAAAAAATCTGTAACAATAAAATAAGTTTACTGCACAATCAAATGCGCGTGGCTCCATAAATCTGAACATTTACTCACATGAGTGAAAACAATCAAAAGTAAAGAGAAACTTAATATTTATAAATTTGTTGGTTTATTTATAACTTCACTTTATTGCAAAATTTGTGTGTTTAACGTAAAACTTTGAAGATCCGAATATTCGGATATGGTATATAAATGATTTAGTGAGTAATCATTTATCATTTTAAACAGTTTAAATGATTTAAAATATGTTTAAAACTAGTTTCATGTGAATTGCCTTGTTTTATTTTGTTTGTGAATTTTATACTTAATTCTATATTTTAAATATTTTACAAGTGAAACTAAATTTCTCCTCTAGACAAATATAGAGTAGCTTCTATTCTTTCTTAGAAAATTTGTCTATAAACACAGAAGTTTCGTATTCATAATAACTACAAATATCTTATAATTCTGCAAGTTTTCAGACGCTAGTCGTATTCATAAAATAGAACTATTGAGTTTATTAATGAAAAGTTAACATGAATATTAAATTTTAGTTTTGTATATTTTAACTTTGAACTTCTGCAATTAGATTGTTGTGAAAGTTATTGTACACATTTTACATGTTTAATTTAGGGTAAATGTACTTAACAATTTATGTTAGGTATATAATAGAAAAGCTATTTTATTTATTATGATATAACAATAATCTGATACAAATTAGAAAATATATAGTAACGTGACTCAGTTAGAAGAATCTATTTCAATAAAAATTACAAGTGTATTTTTTCAAATTGTGACTGTAAACAAAATCTGTTTTTTCAAAGTAATCGGCGAGAATGCGAAAAAATATGCTATTATTAAAAAGTATAATAAGAAAGGCAAAATTTAGTTAGTCTTGTGTTGTTAGGATGGTTTCTTTATTATATCTAAGAATTACTTTCAGGCTGGAAAAATACCTTACACTTTCTAACTACTATTTTAATGGCTTTTAACAGAAACGCCTGACATACTTATTTTTATTTTGCCATATTTTTTTGATATTTTTTAAATTAATTTGAGTGATATGTCAGTATTTAACGTGTAAAGTAATACTTAATAATTAATTTTTAAAATTCCATTTACCGTATATCAAAAGATGCAAAAAAAATCGTAAAATTCTTGTCCTCTATACATTTCTTTGGTTTATAATAAGTAAATATCAATTAGTTATATTGTCAAATATTCTTCTTAAGATAATATTGTTTATATCATGCCATTTTATACATAATCAACTTTATTTGATGTTACTTATTTATTATGCAATGTTAATTGGTATTATTATTGGCTCAGTACTTATGATTTGTCAAGAATATTTTAAAATGCATATATGAAATCCCATGCGAAATAAAAATACTAAACCGTATCAATGCCCAAGTTTATTTTATATTACAATCTATCAACAGCCAGCGGAATACAAAACTAAACATAGAATATTGTATTTAAAATTTAAAGTTACCACTCTTTATACTTATGAATAATTTTTAACCGTAATATATTTATTTCAGGAAAAGCCAGTTTTACTCTAGTAACTAATTACAAACAAGTACAGAAATGATATCTTGATATGCAAGTTTTTTAAAAAATATTTTGATTTGCCTTGTCTTTAAATAAAATCATGTGAAATTAATTACTAAACTATCACTTTCACTCAATTGAATTTACTATTTACTATCTGTATTAAGTTGTTTGTTAAATCATGAAAATTTTAAACAAAATTCATCATTTTAATTAAATATTCAAATTATAGCTAATAGATGATAAAATCGTGAAATAGAAAAATTGTGAAGATTCTTGTAACAAAGAAAGTACATTTCCAAAACAGAATATGTCGATTACTGAAAGGAATTAATATTTAAAAATATAGTACGGCAGTGTAAAAAATTACTAAAAGTATAATTAGTATATAAGAAATAGTTTTCTTATTGAAGGTAACTAATGGATTGCCAATTTTTCCCACGAGATTTGATATTATCATCTCATTACCATTTTAAGAATACACAACCTCATTGAAAAGATGATTACAGCAATATGTTAAATATAATGATTTGTTGGTACAATTTTATAGAGAAATTTTCTAAAAAATGCTTAATTCAAATAGACTAAAATTATTATTATAAAATTGTTATTAACCTATTCCGACTGATCTTAGTATTTAGATAGGCAATTTGTTTGTTGTAGATAGGCAAATGAGTAGAGATAAATTCCAAGAATTATAAGTATCAATGATAAACTAAATTGTTCACATTTTTAAATCTGGGTAAATAAATATATTTAGATGTCTTTTTACTTTACCTTAATAACATATAATAAGTATGTATATATAATATTTACATATACATATACTATGTACATGTATATAATATATACATGTATATATAATACGTATATATACGTATAATACAAACAATAAAACGGAGTGAAACAAGCTTTTAGTTTGTTGTAGGTTTATTATATTCTAGTATTCTTACAAAATATAGTTTTCTAAATACAATGAAAATTTGGTTACTGATGATATTACAGTAAACACGTACCAAGCTGAACGCGTACCAGAGTTATACTGATAAATTTACTTGCGGCGAAAAGATTATTTAAGACACTAGTATTATAAAAGACTATTTCTACATGTAAAATTGTAGTTTGAAAATTAAAATAAACAATATGCTGCATTTCTAAATAAAAGAGAGTAGAAGTTTTAAATTCCGAAAAAGGAAACATGAAACAGGATATTAAACATATTTTTTTCTTTGAAATTATGTTTTCAGAAAACTTAGGTTTTAAGCGTGGGGTAACTTATGTACATTCTGTAATGATTCACATATTTAATTCAATAGAAAAGAATAGAAGAAGATTACAATGTAATATGATCATACTGAGATCACACAAGTGGGTATAGACGTAAAGTAAGCGAGATATATTAATGATAAAATTTACGCCAATGTTGAGTGTTACACCAAAAACAATTATATCTATCTAAAAGTGCAAACAATCAATGCCGGTATCGTAGTCACAGTTGGCAAATTGCGAGCATTTATAATAAAAAAAATTGTCATATCTACTTCACCAGTTAAACCTTATAGGCTAGATGCATAAAATTGGACAATATTTGAAGTTATCAATTAAAAGGTTGTTTGGTAGGATAATTTTTTTTTTCATAATTAGCTTCAATAATTAGCTCACAATACCTAAACAACAAACAGACTTCTTTGTCTTTATGAGTTAAAAAATTTATTTTCCTATCAAATTCCACAGCAGAACTGCCAGCCATCACATATATTGAAAAACAACAAGAAAATCTTATACCGAATTATCAGAAACAAAAGTTTAGAATAAAGAGATATATTTGAAATATTTTCCCGAATACTGCGGAATCAAAGGAAACAAGGAAGCTGGCTGACATACTTAGTTTGTGTATTCTTTACGACAGGACTACTAATCAGTCGGTAATTCAACTATATGCAATAATATCAACTATATGCAGTAATTCATGTTCGCGTAGACCGTGGTAAAGATAAAGTGGAATGCAGCCACTGTTGACAAAAGATAGAAACCGATTGTAAAATTAAACACCATCCCCCATGATCTGCTAAGGGATATCGCTGCCACCACCTTTACGACTGTAGAGTTCAAGGACAGTCGAAATTTTAGTGAGACGCGCGACGTTTTATAACCGAATTGGCGGCTAATGGAAAAAAAATCCCGTATTTATATTTGCATTGAAGAAATTCACGGCACATTCCGTAGAGTTGCATATATTTCTTAAATTAATAATAAATATGAAAAATTATGTCATATTTAAATAATTATCCCAAATTCAAATAATATACCTGGGGGAAATGTCAAAAATTATCAAGGATTTTACAAAAACGATCTTCATCATCGATTTCAAACGAGTCGTTCCAATCTACCCAAGATGCAACTTGGTATATAAGAAAGTAGTTTTTGAAAAAAAATCCATCTTCAGTTGGTTTCAGTTTGATTGGAAAAACGCAGCATTATCTTGGAAATGTTGACCGATAAAAAAATATTTAGAATTGACGGACAAGACACCAAGTTGTGTCTCAGAACAATACTTAGTCTAGCAATCATCCGCACAAATATACAATTTTATTTTGACGAACGCGATTAGAAAACAAAAGTATGTATTTTATTCCACGTAACTTGATTATATCCGATTACATATACTGAAGGCACAAACGATCTATACATTTGTAATATATGTTCGCACAGAGTTATGTAACACAACTCTAATTAAAAGTTGAACGTCGATTATACAAAGAAATAACAATATAATTTTCAATAGCATTAAAATAGGATTCTTAGTCCAATTCCAAGTCCTTTAACATTATCATTCCTTGATATTGCACATACTCTACAGACGCCACCATGATTGGCATCGTTGAAATTTCTAAATTACATACATTCTTTACAATTGCGAATACGCCCAAAATATTTTGCGAGAATTGATTTAGGAATAAAATTATTACATTTTTTTTGTAAAATAATTAATTTTAACCGCCTTGTGATTTTTATTTTGTGCCGAGTAACATTTCTTTACAGGTTTTGTAAAGAAGAAAAATACTGATGAAATTTTTATATAAAAAGCAAGGCGGAGCAACAAATATTCCAAGGAATGTTTTTAAATGTATTTCACAATGTTTCTTAATTTTAACGATACTTGAATATGTATGCTACTATTGGAGCTTTTTAGCCATCCATCTTAAATTTGCAACTTTTGTAGGTGCCTATAATAGAATTTAACCAGATATAAGGATATGTATTAAAATATAACAATGATGAAAGCAATTACTTATTACAATTTATTCCTCTTAATAATAAATTAAAATATCATTTTATAATATATAAATTATTGTTTTATGCATATAGCCATGATTGTTTTTATAATAGGATGCCAAGCTTTAACAACAACTCACATGTCTGCATAACTGAATCCATAATTATGGATTCAGGATTCTTTAGGTTTCAAGTTAGTACATTTCTTCAATTACTTCAAAAATATTGAATATAGCTACGACTTTTAACTTTGGAGTGTCCTTATGTTGATGATAGTAAGTGAAGTAATAATTGTTACCAATCAAATTAGAGCGAAAAAATTCCCGAAAGAAAAAATTTAAAGTCCAATATTTATATAGCCTTGTTTTTCGAAGAAACCCTTTTATACGTTATAGAACTCTCAAGGCATACAAACCATTACACGACTGGTCTTTCGTTAGAACGTTTTGCACGAAAATGTTTTCATGCCTAAAGCACTTTCTTTTTGCCTTTAAAAGTCTAACTTTTTTTATTCTTATGAAAGAATATAACGAAATTTTTCTACAAACCATTTGAATTGCATTTCTATTTCAGGAGTCACCTATAGGAGTTGCATTTGTGGTCTTTTAGTAAACTCAAATATTTACTAATAGCCCTTACTCTTAATCTGTCTCGACGAGGATTATGGAGCAATATGCATTGAGTCTTAAAGTATCTGATTGTACATTTAGTAGCTTATATTGGTATTTGTACTTCTTTGACAAGTTTCAGGATTGGTTTTTCATGCTTTATGAAATGTTATTAGAAGTTTATTTAAAGTTTATCAAACAATTTTGGCAAAGATTTCTTTCTCTTCATGTAAAATCTTTCATTAATTTTTACACGGTGAAAATAGTTTGAGGAAAATATCATGCAATCTTAAAAATGTATGTTTCTCTAAGTGTGTCATAGGGAACTCTTGTGGAGCGAATTTTACTTATACCTAACAGGTTTAGTTTTAATTAATTTTTAATTAACTAGTCCTCTACTATTAGATTTTTAACTTAATTCCAAGACTGGAAATATTGTAAAAATTCCAACAAAGCTTACTTTATAACTACAATTCCATTCGGATCCTACAACATAATAATTTAAAGCCTAAAGGCTGTTTCCTGTTAGTAATTTATAAACATAAAAATGTGCATGAAAAATCCTATGCAATTCCATACCTAGGATATTATAGATAAATTGTTAATTATTAAAATAAATGGAAACGGGCCTATTTTATTTTCCTAGCTTACGACAAAATAAGTAAATTAGTATCATTGGTACGTGAAAGTAAAAAGTTATATTCATTTCTTTTTGAGTCAATATTTTAACTTGAATGTAACTCATTGGCTCGGATATTTTGGATATGTCATGTCAAATATTTGTATCTCCTCGCTCGCCGTTAGTGCTGGAAAATTATTTCTTCGTAAATAATTTCATATTATTTCTAATATATAAACCATTTACATACGTATTCAATAGCAATATTAATGAAATTTTATATTACAAACATTTCATTTGTGGATCACGTAATATACCAATAAATTGAAATATTAAAAATAATATTTTAGATTAAAATCTATTTTACGTCAGATTTACAAATTGGTTAAAATATTTGCTGGTTTATTTACAAAAGTTTTCAACTAATTTAATGGTTGTTTGTACAAAAATATATTATTAATATTGCATTTTATAAATACTAGCTCTGTCTACGACTTAGTTCGCGTGTAATTAAGAAAAAAAGTTCACGTTTTTTTTCTCGGATATGTTGCAACTGGGCACATACTATTTTCGTACCAAATTTCATCAAAATCGTTCTAATAGATTTTGCGTTACACTCGTTCATGTTAATATGCAGACAGACAGACAAAAATAAAATTAACTTATTTTTTCCTCAACTTGTTACAAATTTGCATCTGTTGTCAATATTTATAATTTAATTACTTTGGTAGGTTTAATAAATTTAATTGTGACGTACTTTCTCGCCTATACATATAATAAGACCGAATAGTTGATCTATTTTTATATTAATGGTATTTACGAAAAACAAATTAATAGAACGCATCACGCAAATATCGCTGAAGAAATGCGGTTTAAAAATATAGAGTTAAATATATATTTAGTTGTTATTTCATTATAATTAATTCTCACTATATTAAGAGATTTGTGAGTTTAATATTTTCAAAAATGGACATAATTTGCATTAGCACATCACAGCAGTGCTTAGCTACCCGACTTTTCCTTATTACACAGATGTATACTGTACCTACGTACATCAGTAGATGGTGCAACGTACATTTTAAATCGAGTAGTGAAATTTTCCGTCCTGGACATATGCACTTCGCGTGTCATAGGTGAAATAATAGTGTGGTGCGGGAGAGGTAGGTGCTTGTGTAAGCAACTCAAATGTGGGCCGAAGCATGAAGAATATAGTTGTTATTTGTCTTCCAACGTAATGTTCCGGGGTTGCATGTGTTTGTTGTAAGTTTTCATGGTTTCTTCTACGTTTTTGAAATTTGTATCTGTCGACAATATTAAAAACTTACATATATATATGTATATATATATATATATATATATATATATATATATATAACATACTTTTTTGTCCATGCATACAATAACGTATGTAATGTATGTATGTTATAAATATCGTAGAATTGGGATATTTGAACATTGAAGGTATTTGTGTAAGAAATATTAAGAATAATAGAAAAAAACGTAACAGAACACAAAAATATCGGTTTTGGAAAATTTGTCCGTAAGCCTTTTTATTTGTTCATCGCATCGCGTAAGGATGGTTAAAGGGATTTAGAAGAAATTTTCACTGGTGGATTCTCTTGGGGCAGAAGTAATATATTGGCTAAGCTTTATCGCTCTCAATCAAATAAAACTATAAGAATGTTTTATAAATGCCCATACCTGAATGAAATCGTGCACACATTTAGTTTACCATATTTTCGTAATTCTTTCAAATCGTCCCCAAATTATTCCATTTTTTTAATTGCTCTGTAATATTTTCTAGACAAAACAACATCAGCTAACTCAAACTTATTCTCGCCATTTTTGACAAAGAACTTTGTTACAAAAATGATTAACATCTCCTTTTACAAATTTCTGTACAAAACAAGAAAAATTTGTGGCTTAAAACCGATATCGTTTACAGAAAATTATCTTTATAATTCGGTACAAGAAAATACTAAAAGCTTAAGAGCTTGGGCCAACTATGCACGTAAGAAGCCATGTAGGTATCTCTTCTACCGATGTGACCTGTAATTTGTGAAGCTGACCTGTGATTTCTACCGATGTGACCTGTGATTTACGAAGCAACTGACGTAGTCGATGGGAATAGAGATTTTTTTACGTACAGTTTCTTTAGAAGATATTGTACGTTTCGATTACAAGTACTGTCGTGAAGAGTCTGTGAGAAAATAAATTGTAATCGCAGACCCGTTAATTTATTTTCAACAATTTCATATGATTACACATATAAAAATATTTAAGAATAAATTTATTGTAAAATAACAAAAAAAATAGTACGGTACGTCGGTTTTCACAGGAGTTTTCCATAAAAATTCTGAAATATACGAATATCTGAAAATTTCAAATTGTGAGGGAACGAAAAAGCATATTGAAGGTACTTGTAGAGATGCCATAACTTTTTATCAATAATTACTAGATATTTGAAATTATATATATGCCTTGGATGTTGCTTAGAAAAAAGAATTACCTTAAAAATTAAAAACACTTACATTATAAATTCAAAAATAAATAAAAAAATGTAATTAGTTTTTCAGTATAATGTATCATGTTTGTGTCATATTTCGTTTTTATTTTATAATTAAATTTCATGCATCAAAGAAAAAAAAGTTGAAGTGAAAATTGGCGCGTTGGAAGTGAAATTTCTTATTTATTTATTTATGTTAAATTCAAATAAATGAAAATTTATAAATAATATCATTAATCAGATAAACAAGTGTACGTAGTAATTTAAGGCACTACCCCCGCCACCATTATTTACTGTCGTCATACGCTTTCGTGACCCTGCTAAACCCACATATACCTTACCACGTTACAAGAAATATCACTTCAAACCTTATTTGAATTTTCCCCAAATTCAGAGTTTGAATAGACTAATTTACGTCACTTAAAAACTTGTACATATGAGTATGTACTCTTAAAAAATAAACGTGTATGTTATATTCTCACTGATATTAGGAGACATGTAAAAAGTTATAGTGTATTCCGCTTTTTTAGAATGAATTAATTTAAAAATCTATCACAGAAAAACTTTCTTAAATATTTTCCTATAAATACTGAATAAATGTAATTTCCCAAGTTCTTAAGTTCTTCTGATATAAGCATGTTTCATTGACCTAAAAAAGTTTTACTCGTCTGTATGCATGCAAATAATGTTACTATAATTGTGTATTTGGTTAACATTTCTTCCTTTTCTGGTAATAACTGTATACAAAAGTACGACGTCTGTGTTTATTTGCTTCATTGAATATTAAACAGATTGTTTTATTTAGTGAACATCTAAATGGTACTATTAATGCGGAATTTTATATTTTACGGTGCAAAAATAATACAAGTTTTCAGTAATGGAAATGAACATAAAAGTATATTTAAATCTTTTTAAATACATCAATACACGAAAGTGAAAAGTTGGCAATATTTCGTTTCCAGTTTTGTCCCGGTTTTAAAACTGCCAATTGATTGCACATTGACATTTGCTTATGCTATTATTGAATGTACATACATTCATCATCAGCCCAAAATACGCCATTTGCAAACCTTTTTTAAATGGTACAGTTCAGCATTTCCATAATTGTTGGAAAAATGCAGAGCAAAGGTTGGAAGTGAAATGACCCATAAACTGATACGCCGGCGTGTTTGACGTATCAGCAACGAACAGATTTGACGAATGTGACGTTTCTGTAACGCTGTTCAACGACCGTCGTTTGACAGAACGATTTAAACGGACACCCATATTTTGTAAATTTTCTTATATTTTACCCCGAAATTTTAAATATCGTTTCAATCGAATTAATTGAGCTTTATACATTCCATTGAAATGCCAGCGGCGGTTTATTTATTTATTTATTTACACAATAATATTTAAAAATACATAAGACAAAGGGTTAATTACGAGAGCAATATTTTATAGTTACCCAGACTATTAACTAAATCTCTACAAATAATAAAACTATGAAATCGACATATCAATGTATTAAAGATTTTCACGAAAATAAATTTAAAGGACAAAATGAAAACAGTTTAATGTAAAAATATTGTTTTTCTAATTTTTGTCCACGCATTATGCAAGAATTACTGGAGGTATTTTAATAAGGTTTTCGGTGATGTATTTTGCATAATATGTGCATACATAACTGTCACAATCGATTTGCAAAAAAGAAAATATTTGAAATTTCAACGTTACATATATTTTAACCTTTGACCTTACAGTATATTTAGTAATATTTTCCAAAAGTTAGTAATGCCACTGGCTCGCTAGTATATAATAATGTGAGAATAGGGGAAAATATTCAATATAAATAAAACATATATATGTATATATATATATATATATATATATATATATATACATGCACATACAAATAGAAAAATGCCTTTACGTGTATATACGTATAATTACATATAAATATATGAATAATACGGAAAATAAGGGAAGAAGCCGGAGGGACGACGGAGTAGCTTAGCTTAACAACGTTCATCATAAATTAATATTTATAAAACAATCAACTATGTTTCGGAATGAGGAGACCAAGAAGATTTTCAGAGCGTAATTTGAGGTTATGAGACTTGTTTAAAAGTATATTTTCATCGAAATGTTAAAATAAATATTTTAATTTAAAATTAAGTTACTCTGAAATAATTAGGTCAGTTCAATTTCTACAAATTATATAGGCATTTATAATTTATAGAACATCACTTATCCAACGAACAGCAGCCAACAACTAATTAAGTAAAGTCATGATGTAATATAATTTTCCTCCATTCAAATTCTAACATTAATATCAATAATTTATTACACTTCAGTATAACATGATACTTTCTCGGAGCTCGCGAAACTCAAAAGGTGAGGATTACACTCAATCAAATTGTGAGCACATACTAACTTATATCCATCATGCGAACGCCATCAGGATTGTTACAAACTTTCTTTATACCAACAGGCAAATAAATAAAATCTCTTTGTTATTTAATGGACGACAGGCCTTATATGATATGTTAATAACAAAGCAAGTTTTTCACAAAATAAACAGAGTTATATACAGTTTTTTATATAGAAACCTTTTATATCCACATAAAGGGTTTCATGTTTAATTTAAGTTTGGAATTTTCCATTCAGTTCTTTTAATATGTAAAACATATAAAAACAATCAATATGAAATGTACAAAAATATAAATTTCATAAACTATTTAGAAATTAAATAAACAGTTTTAATTAAAGTATTTAAATTAATTCAAGTTTTAACACCAATATTAATAATACAATACACTTCAGTCAAAGTTGTTACTGTCACGGATTTCGCCAAACTACAAAAGGTCTAGTTTACACTCGAGCAAACTACGGGCACGTACTAAATTATACCCATTAGACCAATGTCGAACGTAAGTTACACAAACGTCCATGTCAGCGATGCGAAGAGGTCAGGACTGTTACAAACTTTCCTTTTACCAACGCCCACATAAATTAAATCGTTTTGTTATTTAATGGGCATAACAATACACAGAGATTTGTACAACTTTCTTAAACAGAAATCTTTTATATCTACACAAAACTATTTTATACCTAATTTTCGTTTGGATAAAAAACTAAAGTCCCAACCAAAATAAAAGTAATAACCAAAATAACTAAAGTCTTTGAATGTATAAAACGTTTAGAAAGCCCCAGTAGAAATAAATAGTGAAATGTACGTAAAAATAAATATTTTATTAAAATTATTTCGAAATAAAATAAATTCTTTTAATTAAATCATTTAAATTGAAATTGAAATATTATTAAATTTATCACCAACATTATGTTCTGGATAATTAAAATAATGGTTAATTATCATGAATATTGAAACTACCTAATAATTTACCTGGAGGGTAAATTACCTTACCGTTTATAATATATATATATATATATATATATATATATATATATATATATATATATATATATATATATATATATCTTTTTTTTTACATTTCAATGTGCGTCTCAATCCTGTTCAAAACATACGACAAAGTTCATACGACAAAGATAATTGCATATGTTGTATGGAATATTTATTAAAAGACCTAGTTGTAAGAATTTCAAAAGTTTTTTTAATTTTATTTAAATAAATCCTAGAAATTTTATTGAAAACTTTCACAAAAACCTGAAAAATCAATCTCGAAAAGTATGTGAAAAACTTCGTTACTGGATATTTACGGGAAGACTATAGCATTGATTCTGTTTTTAGAGAAATTTACAATATTTTTACACTTTTCAAAGATGGAGCATGCACGACATTTATGTGGGAAAAAAAGTATTTTTATTAATCTGTTTACCAACATGCATTAAGATTTTTATTTATTTTATTATTTATCTACTTTAATATATGTAATCAATACATACGGCGGACTTGTTGCTACGAGAGGAATCTCTTACAATTTATCAGAATACCAATCCAGCCGCACTCGACGAACGGCCGGAAATCGAACCCGCGTCTCCATGGTGCGCCGCGCCGTATGCCTTGTGATGAACACAACACACCACGGCGATTTTTAAACAGTGTAATAGAATTACCATGTACCCTTAAATGTTTATATGTGTAAAGAACTAATGCAGCGTAAGTTCTACTTGTACTTAACAACTTTATTGACGAGTATAAAAGTAACGATTAGCCAGTGAATCAGTACGCATAAATGTAGAAATCTGCACAACCGTTTCTGAGTTCATTAAATATATTTTATTCATTTAATATTAATTTTGAGTTAAAGCAACGTACTTTATATGCAAGTTCCGCCAACTGGCTGCTCTTTAATATTTATAAAACCAGAGAATTGTCGAAATGTTCTGTTTATGGAAGTCTCTCAGCATATACATATTTTCCTTGCATAAATATTCGATACTTTTGTAATGCGGCACATAATAAAGATTATGAGCCATCTTGTAAAAGACCAGGATAGGAATATTTGTACACTCTTGAAGTGTTATTAATGCTTATTTTTGAATTAGTTAATTGTGAACTTTATTTTTAATAAATTATAGTATTCCACTAAATTATGATATTTCATTTTTGGTCCAAATTGCCTCACTGGAAAGTTTGACTGTCATTTTTGTTTTTATCAAAAAAAACTTCAATACTTTTATGTTATAATTACATTATCCGTAGCAAATTAATCATTCAGTATATCGAAAGATTTTTCCTTTATCTTCTAGCATTATGCACGTTTACAGTAAGTTACCGCATCATCGGTGGGATTGACATATGAAATCGATATTCCAGTAAATATGCATAATTCATTGAGGAGACGAGTATTCGAGCTCCCGGTCCGGCAAAGCTTGTAGCATTGCCCCATCGAATAATATCACGAATACAGCGGATATTGATTATATCGTTTGTCCATTCAAAAAGAAAAGACTCTCGGGGTCAAAGCCGGATGTGCGTTGCTTTAAAGGGAAACATTTAATCGAGAAGCAAAGATGGTTTTCGTAGTTGCTACAATTAATTTAAGTAAATTAGATTGTAGTTTTTAATAATAAGATGAAGTCCATAATATGAAAAATCTTTTAAAAATAAAAGTTTATTTTGAAGAAAGGAAATAGCCTTGTTTATGTGAATAGTTACATATTAAAATAAAATTAAAACATATTTGTGTTCCTATATTTTTACAAAAACCTGGTGATATAACTGAACAAAATTATGATAAGTAGTTGCTCTAACTGAATGGGCAGAAATCAATTTTGTCAAATGAGAGCAATTGAACACACGATTTGATCTGTGAGTAAGTGCATCGAACAAAGTCAAAAAGCCTCTTTCGAAACATAGCGTTCGCTACGTGCAAAGCTTTGAAATATCGACAAGGGAGGCATATTGGCCGGTAGAAAGAGTCATTCCTTCGCTTTATTGGGATTGTTCTACTTTATTTCCCTTGCTACCACTGTACCGCGTTCTCTGATGAAAATTTAAAAAAATGATTTTTCTAGTTTTAACTCAAAGAGTATAATTACAATAACATGTGAATCGGTTGAAACTATTTTATTACCTACATCTCTTTTCACCTTACAGTGAGTCACACGAGTTGCCACTGTGACTAAAGGATGTATGGAGTCTTCATATACCCTGACTTACTGTTTACGGGATTCATGAAAAATAACTTATCTCGTCTGTCTATAAAAGTGTGTCTATAAAAACACCAAATGAAATTAATACCATTCTTAATACGGTATTCATACTACATAACAATGGCGAATGAACTTCTAAACTGAAATTTGTTCTAAATTTCTCTGCCACTGTTTTTTTATAACTAGGGTAAAACACTTTAAGGTACAACCAGATTTTGAATCATCTTTTCTTCATATACTTACACATAAAGCGCAACATTTCTTATAGTTAATAACTATACTACTTTACTTCTAGATATCATAACATATTTGGTTTCTTCTAGAATCTTTCGATGCAATATTAAAAGTTAGAATGTCCAAATAATTATTTCGTTTAAGGACGCTAACAAAAATAATCTTTTCGCCACTTACATATATTTGTTTATTAAATTGCTTTAATAACTATAGGTTATTCTATTTCAAAATTAACATAAATTTTGCATTTTGTATTCGAGGATTAAATAAATAATTTAAGTATATTTTAATACCACCTTCAATTTTAACTCAACCGACCTAAGAAAAATAAGAATGTGTTTTTAAGAAATTTTAATTGAAAAATTATTTTTATTGAAGGCAAATAGGTGGGAATAGATTAAATTCTCGGTTGGTTCCTTTTGCACCTTAAATTTTTGTTGTATCATTTGTTTAACAACGACCTACCATTTCCTTAATACAACTTCACATTTATTCCAAATTAGTGCACAGTTCATCTGAAATGAACAGTTTATCATATAGTATTTAACAATATATAGAAATAAGTTAAGGATATAGGGGAATAGATTCTCAGGTCGTAATTGAAATGTCAGTCATGAAGACGAAACGTCACACTCGATCGTTTTTTCGCGCTCTGAAACATCAGAATCACACGAATAAATTACTCGTTCTGAGTACTTCTGAAATCAAAATCGCATCTATTGGAAAATTCATGAGAAACGAAAATATACCCTTTATATGCGCATAGACTCGTATGAAAGAAATTACTTGGTGAAATTGCTAATGATTCGTTGAAATTAGATTCACGTCAAACTTGTTGCTTCATGGGAAAGTCCCGTGTATTGTTAATAAAAGTATTATAAAAATTATGAACTGAAATCATACATTTTCTTTGTTAAGAGCAAAATTTTTAAACTGGAAAAAAAATGTCAATTAGAGCATATTCAAATGTTTAAAGGAAAGATTAATAATACTTAAGATATAAATTAAAATGATTACACAATCACAACATATATACAAAATTTAAATTATTTTCTATTTTGTATTGCATAAAATTTATATTGGAGAAAACTTTTATTTATAATTACACCGTATAATTAAGATCATGTTAGTCTAGGTGGTTGAAGTGGGCCTTGCAATGGCTGTGCCGCGCCTTATCAACATACGCAGCACTGCAATCTGATCCACTATTGTTAGTAGACCTTAAGCCGTCTGTACAGCAGATTATTCATATCATCGCACTACCCCTAAGTCTTTATACATTTAGATTCTCTTCTTCAATACTTTTAATTTTTTTTCCTAGCTCAATTCATTGCTCTTTTTATTATTAGCAATAAGCGTCCCAGTGATGCATAAAAGTTTACAATCCATTAGAATGACTACATATGGAACAACTTAACATGATTGAATATATTTGGCGTTAATTTTGTAGAAATTCATTATTCACAATTAAATGAAACTACGTGATGTTTCTAAACTACGTGATTATTTCTACTATCTTTAATTTCTTTACCACGACCTAGGTTTCGTTGTATTACAACATCTTCAGGTGGGATATTAGCAAAGATTAACATATATATTTATATCTTTATCTTTGCTAATATCCCACCTGAAGATGTTGTAATACAACGAAACCTAGGTCGTGGTAAAGAAATTAAAGATAGTAGAAATAATACTACATAAAGTAGTTTCATTTAATTGTGAACTTAACATGACTTAATTAGTACTATTTACCGGTGCGAACAATAATTTTTACACTAATCTTACTATTTTATACATTGTTCTATTTTTATTACAGGTTAATATTACTTTTTTATTTTCTCTAAATTTAAAAAAAAAAAGGTGGAATTCCAAATTTTTTTTAAAAAAATTTAAGTATCGTTTACCAAAAAAAATATTAATAACAAAAATGTAAAATGAACAGACGATTCAACTTTCACATAGTATGATCCTAGAAAAATTTAAAATGAAATTGTTGATTATAAGGATAAGAAAATTAACTAAACTAACTAAAATTAACTTAACTCTACAAGAATAACAATGTATCACCTCTCCTTAACTTATAACAATGCATTTGGTAATACTAAGAATGAAGAAAAGGATGTAGTTGAGATGCAATGATTTGAAAACGGTTTAAAAGTCAAACAGCCACAATAACAACGAAATATCGGACCATTCACCGATCAACCCAACTTAATGTATGTATTAGTTAAATGTATTGATCGCATCTATTTTAATTTCAGCTAATCGAATTCTGATACGAAAATTTATGTCGTTGAGACTTTACTTACAAGTTTAGATTCAAAAAAACTTTAGTTTGTATTCTATTATGTAATTTATTTTCATTTTACTACAATTATTAAGAAAATTACTTAAACGAATAAACAATATTTCATTACCTAAAGTGGATATTACAAAAATATTAAAACATTGGAAAATCAATGAAGAGATAGCCAAGAATGTCTTTTGAGAATGAAATATATTTATATTTCAATATCAAAGTAATTTGATAAATAAATATCTCACAAGTTCTGACACAGACTGATCAAAGTTTAATCTGATAATATACTTAACTGAGGAATAAATACTGTAGCTACAAAATTATCTTAACATTTGTTTAAGATTGCCTATTTACTAGTGACGATTGAGTAAAATAAAATATACTCATGATCAAGATACCTTTAGGAAAATTAAGAATTGGAAGCCTAAAATTTATGCAAATAAAATTCAAAAATTATGGTTCAGTTTCCAGGAAACAAATGGAGTACGCTAAGCTATTTAGCAATCTGCTTGTTAAGTTAACTTTGCTAATCGTCTCGAACAATATTTAATATAAACAAGGATGATTATTGATAATTCAGTAAATCAGCAGTATCGCTTATTTATGACTGGAGCGTCCACCGGATAAACATAGAGAACATTTTTTTATTTATTATGAATTATACCACATTACGTAAATGCAAATTGCTGGGAGAATTTAATGACAAAAAAAGTATTGTGTACCATTTCATGTTTTAAAAGATTATATTTTACTACAATAACGTCGAATGATCTCGAATTTATTATATTTATTTATAATTAATACCTCTTCCTAATAAAAAATTAAATTTATATTTACTATAAATTTAGTTTTTCCATAATTGTATATATTTTTATTTACTAAAAATTCGTGGCTTAATCTAATTAATGAAAAAATTGCCTAACGGATTCAGTTGCGCTCGTTCAAGATGGCCGTCGTGTGTATTTTTGCTAAGGAGATACTATATTTTGATAGTTCGGGTGACAATGTTGATCTTTATAGTTCTTTTGTTCATATAGGTAGTTAGCTTGGTCGCTTCAGAATTGTATTTTATTTTCGTTCAAAAATTGTTTTTAAAACATTATTAAAAATGCAATTATTGTACCAAGTCGATATAACATAACTAACTGCATGTTTCCTAAGTAATACGATTAGGAATATCAAAAATTAATTCCACTCCACCCCTCCGCAAATTTGACATGAATATTAAGTATAATTCGTTTTAAATTATATTCGTTTTACATATACTATTTATTTAAATTATACATAAAATATGATAATGTTATATTATATCTTTATTTCAATTTCTCATATCGATTTTTCTCGCATATCATCTTTTGACAAGAACTTTCCCCAAATTGAATAAACGGACTAGAGTCGTTTAAGTTTTTCGATACTTTGGTAACCTCATGGTTAATATTAGGCAGTGAGGTTAGCGTACTCTATTGTGTTGATATTTGAACTATGTGATAATAATTATAAATTATGAGATTTGAACTACGCGATACATCCATTAAAATGTAATAAACATATAGTGATCAACTGTTAATTCCCTAGCTCAACTTCAATTATCAATATTCAAATATCAATAACTATTTTACTAAGAAGGTTTATTCAATTTCAATATATCGACTGAGTACAATAAAGTAAACTAAATTTCATACGACACAACATTCTGTTTTTTTAAATCTAAATTGATTAATCAAATATATTTTCTATAGGTAGAAAATCATCCAACTAGATGAAATGCATACTTTTATCTATTACCAACTTCTAAGTGTATTTTTCCACATTCTGTAATTTAGATATCTAAAAAAATAAAACAAAAAAAGTTGCTTCTGTTTTCGTCTTGAAAACTTAATGACTTGTTATGTATTATATTAATTTCAGAATTCCACATAAAATTCCATAAATAATAAAAGAGGCAGCATAATTTTTTTTTATTTTTAGATTTGTTTTTAAATTACAAGTCAATATTAATACATGGAAAGTGCATCAGCGTGTGAATAAATTTGGTGTGATGCGATATCGCATCGACTAGAAGATATTTCTTCCGCATCGATTAGATATTTCTTCCGTATCAAATTTCTTTAATTTATGCGTAACGGTAAATAACGATACGTTTGTAATAGTATAAACATTTAAAAAGAAAAAAAAACAATGCTGATATTTATATCTTTACTATCGAAGTATGAAAACTAAAAATTGCTTCAACTTATAATTTTCTTAAAATAAATATCTCTCATTATATAAAAGAAAAACACTGTGCCATGAATCCATCCCCGTAATGAATAATAATTAAAATTTATTACTAACAACAACCCTCTTTATGTTGCTCACTTACTGCAAATTTATCATGCTGTCAGGAGAGCCAAAAATAGCAAAATGTTGTTTGCGCGTTAAATTTTTCATTCATCTTGAGGGGTGACTTACGCTATTTTGGGAAAACTTCTTAATGTAATTGGCACCAGACGTATATATTTTTTTTGTTCTCTTCATGCTTGTTCACCAATAAAGGTAGAATATGAACTTACATTTCTCTGTATGCTATCACGTTACAGAATTTACTGTGCAGTTATGCGTAAAATTGAAACTAATATGGTAAATGCATTTCATTAATATAAAGGCAGGTAAATTCAAATTTATAACTTTAATGTCATTGACGTGTTTAGAGAAAAATGTTCTCCTATCTAAACGGAACTAGGACACTCCCGTTATTAATTGGTCTATTAAATTTGCAATCATATAATGGGATTAAACATAAATATTAATGAACATAATATTGTTAAAACGAATTTATCTCACAAACAATAAACGAATTAGGTTCAAATTACTAACTTGCCTTGATCTCGTTCGATATTTTTAGATTTCCGTTAAGTATTTTGTAGGGTACACCAAAATTTTACGATGCACTTGTGAAAAGATTTTTGTGTAGGATTAGCGGAAAATAATCGAGATTATCTTTTTGATTCAGGAAGCATCTGTTTTTGGGAAGCCTTTTAACTATGTAAATTTAAAACCTGATTCTTATTTAGTTTTTTTAATTTCGAAGTATTTGATAAATACAACTTCATAATTCGTATTCGATACTTTGTGGGAAGTTATTTTTAATAGAAAACATAAAAATAAAATAATTTGGCGTTCCGAAAATGTCATATCCTCCAAGTACTGAAAATAAATATATTTCTAAAATTAAAGAGCGGTTAATAATTTTATTGATTTATTGGTAGAAAAATGATGTTGCATGACCAAGTGCGATATTATAAATATGCCGCTGTTATATTACAGGCCGTCTATGAAAATAAGCTTACCTTCTCCACTGATACACCTACGATTTATACCAAATTAAGGGCAAATTTCAGAAATGGCATATTTCGTGCAAGATGGATAACTAATGACATTTGGTAGATATGTAAGTATAAATGAAATGTGATCGTGAGTTTAAAAGAATTGAAATTTAAAAACATATAATGAAAGCTTTACAAAAATATTTAATCTGTTATGAAGGTACACGTTATATTTTGATATGTATATCTTTCTCAAATATTATTGCGTTCACACTTCGAAAATATGTTCTATTTGCCAAAAAGAACTGAAGTATAACCTACTATTATTTATATTAAAAGAAAATAAATGAAAGTTGAGAAGAATATCTGAGTTCTGGGAAAGATTTAATAATTTTACATTTTTATCATCACCATCCTAATATAAGCAATTCTTTACCTCGAAAAAGTGATAGAGTGTACCTTAAATAGAGTCCGCGCGTCCAACCGATATAAAGAGAAAATATAGAAAAAAATAAAAATTTTCACATAACTTAATATTTCTCATAAATTTGCTTCAGAATCTTCTCATATTTTTCCAATATAATGTAAAATGCCAAAATATGGAATTACACTTAACCGCCCTTTTCTAAGAAATGTCTAACTATAAGTTACTGGGCACTTATTAAAAAATAACTGTATCATCTCTGTAAGCATTCAACGCTGATACAAAAACTCAAATGCACTAACATGTCGCGTTTCAAATTTACGAAGTTGTAAATTACACCCATGGATATTGGAGTTAAAAATAAATATAAGTTCGTACCATAAGTGATAAAACGGCAAAAATTGTAGAAATGAACTCATTGGTTATTCAAATAGGCCGGGAAGCGGATGCGAGGAATAAAATGAACTTGAGTAATGAAAGCGGATAAAAAACTGATGGAAATTCTAGCGCAGCTGTTCTTTTGCTGTGTGATGAGGCAGACTGAATAAAAACGAGCGTGAACTTCGACTTTATATTTTACGGAAGCTTATTAATATTAAACAAACTTATTATGACACTCAAATTGCTCAACCACTCGATGTTCTCGGATCGCAGCATGTTATGAAGAATATATTTGCCTCTAGCACGATGCGATGGAATTTATATTACGTTTGTTGCAGGAAGAAAAGCATAAGAAAATTATCGTACAAGTTAAGTTTTGTTTTAAGTTTAATAATATTTTTATTACTTAAACAGACAGCCAATGATAATTAAATTATAAACCAAAATTTCACAAACAATTTTGCGTCATAATCATTAAGGATTTAAATAATAATTTAAATTTATTTTACAGCGATAAAGTTGATAAACGTAAATATCAACTATTAAAATGTTACGTGTGAAATTTGTTCTCTGTTGCTGGAATAACCTAATCATTTAATTGTACTTTATATGAAACCAAATTCTTAACTTAGAGTCTCTCAATGTTTCTTTCATATAAATTTGACAGTGTGCTGAAAGGGTTTTTTTCATTAATCTCACTCGGATGTAACGTCACGTCTTCCAAAATATAAAACATGATTCTGTGCGATCTGATGAAACGATCAGTGAGTCATATTTAGAGATTTTTTAAACGTTTTTTCTTAAGTAAATTATAATTCTTGTCGACCGATATTATTATTGGTTTGTTTGTTTGTATGACTACTTATTTTAGAGTACCTTGTTTGTTTGTATGACTACTTATTATACAGTCCCAATAATACAAAAACTACGATCTAATAATTATTCCCTATATTACGTACTTCAAATAAACATCGTCGTAAACTTTTAACTATCATTGTGAAAATTATAATATAACTATTAAAAATCACATTCCAAATAATGTTAATATTAGTGTATTAATATTTGATTAAGAATAAATACATTTGATTTCAAACGTATGGTTTTCTTCTATTATTTGTTTAATATGTTGTTTTTTCATCTTATTACTTTAAATATGAATACTGGAACTGCAAGAGTAATATCATCATATACTATTTATTAAAACAGGCCAAATATTCAACTTCATATATAGAAACATTCAATCTTTACATCTATCGGGATATTCCTGAGATCTCGGTAACTATTAATGGCTGACAATATGTGCTAAGCAATTTCATCGAAATCGGTTTGAAGCTACAACAAGAGCAGGAACGCTGCTCACGCTTCTCCTCCGGGAACGTAAACATTTCACCTGTCCATAAATTGAGAACAGAGGAGCATTGGACAGTATCGGCCTAAATCATGACCTGCCTGTGGTCAAGTATATTTAATAATGAATCAGCTTTTAACCGCATTGCAGTCTACCCAATCAATATTTTATTCTAGATTGATAATGCTAAACTTAAATGTATATAGGGACATTTTGGTACTAAATATTGTATACATACATGAAAATAACTTTAAAAATAATTTAAGTTCGCACGCCTATATGTACATATATACACACACACACATATATATATATATATATATATATATATATATATATATATATATATATATATATGCATATATATATATATATATATATGCATATATATATATATATATATATATGCATATATATATATATTGAATTTCATATTCAATGTATACGTACATAAAACAGCTTTACTTTCTAATAAAAATAAAATTAAAATAATTAAAAATGAGGTAATGTTGACGTTTTGAGAATAGCAAACAAATTATTAAGATTAATATATACAGATAACATAATAAATAAACGAATTAACAAAATTAAAAACTGTAAAAATTAGACAATAAAAAATGTGTTTTAAAGTATTTTGTTTTAAAGTAGAATCGAAACATTACAACGTAGTATCCGTATGTCATCGTATCTGAGGCAGAGTTGAGATTTTTTTTGCCACAAATGGACCGTTACTCTCTCACAAAAACGAGCCTGCGCTACGTAGCTTCCTGTGTCACCATCTACGTAGACAGGATTAATGTAATTAAAATATATTTCTACTATAAAACTACTTCATGTATCGTTTTCCACGAAAACGAAGCGCACACGTGTGTAGACATTTTTATGGGATTTTCTAAATGTATTTTTTCTAATGCGAAAACCGTGGTATAGTTTATCTCAGTAGCATAACAATTGGCTCATTATGTATGTGCATACATAAAAATACCGAATTCGGTCAAAATTATTTCTATGTATGTAGTAGGAAACAGATGAGACTTTGAAAAATTGTTGAATCTAAAAATGTCAGGTCGAATTAAGACTTGACCATTAATTCCAAAATAAGGTATGATAGTTTCAATTTTACTTAAAGAGAGTGTAGCAAAGTATTCGTCCATGTCATATCAAGAATTATGTACATCCAACTGTAAGAAAAATTAAATCCTGTCAAAGAAATTGCAACTTTGACAGTGATTTTTTCAGAAATGATTGACAATTTTCGTACATAATCTTAACATTAAATTAAGTAATATAGGAAAATTCTCAACTATTTATACCAACAAAAAATATCGTGTATTGAATAACATATATAAATATTATGTGTGTTTTTTTTACACCCTTATATGTAGATGTTATTTCAGGAAAACAAAATAAATAACATAAGTTCATTACATTTTCTTCCAGATTTCTTATTCCAACAAATGCACCTATACTTAGGTATACAAGTACGGGGTAAGTTGTACATAGACAAATAATGATGGCGATTAGGTTTCAATGGGAGTAGTAGGAGCATTGTCCAATTATTTAATACCTACCGTGTTACGTTTACCTTCATTTTTGCGGTACTTTCAGGAGGAAAAAAAAATATTCGTGAAAATTTCTTTAAATTGGTTCAAAAGTTTTAGCAGTTTAGCGTGCTATTAATCATCCTATTTAGCGTGCTATTAATATCATACAATTTTATAAGTAACTAACTTCTTTTATAACTGTTTGGAAAGAATTTTCCTCTAGAAGTGAAAACTATCTTTGTATTGCTTAACATATTTTTTTATAATCTAAATTTGTCTTTGAAAAATGACACTAGTCTCCATCCGTCAATCTGTATGGCATGTATGTATAATGATAGGATATAGACCCCAATTGTTGACCGCTTTTGGCGATCCTTTTTATAATGATCGGTTAATAATCAGAGTTATTTGTCAAATTGTTTAATTTGTAGTAATATTGTTTTACAAAACTCTCATTTTTTTGTGCAAAACACTGTTTCAACTCTAGTTTTGTGCGAATCTTCCTGCCTCGTCTTTTTGCTCCTTGCTGTTTTAACTATTTAATACTTGAATAGTAAATTAAATATCTATTCGTGCTTCAGAATTACAACTGAAACAGTCTGGACAATCGATGTTGAGTTTGTATCGGTAGAATAATTTAGTGGTCGGCTTAATTTTATTTTAGACAATAACTCATATCGGGACATTTGTTCGTATTTAATATCAGATTGAATATCGAAATGAAAAATAATTTCAATATTTCATCTTATGTATGTAAACCTTAATAACCAAAATGTTTGTCGCTTCTCATGTTAACCAAAAGTTAAATAAAGGAATTCTCATTTGTTATGTGAGCATAGTTCAGTTAATATTTTTAAAATAATATTTTAATAATACAACTGTAGCATCCAAACAACCTTCACTCCGATACTGATGACGTTGAAAGAATTGGTGTTTGCTCCGTTGTTGTAATTTTATATTTATTTTAAATAGGTTTATCGTTGCCGACAGAGCTATTCTATTTTTACACTATTTAAACCTTTGCTTTTTTTTGGAAAAATTCTAAAATAAATAAAAAATACGACTGAAGTAAATGGGATGTAAATGGACTAAAATGTGATTAGATGTTTGATATGATTTCATCTCTTTATACTATTACTTAATAAACGAGGAAAATAAAATATTTTATAAACACGAAAGTTGTAAACCTTATTTTATTACAAAATATTAATACATTACAATATATTTTTTAAAGAAATAAACTTTTATTTTAAACCATCCTTACCATGGAATGGTTTAAAATAAAAGTTTATTTCTTTGACAGGAAAATTTTACCATTGTATATCTGTTTTTAACAATATAAATTTAATTGAAAATCGTGGAAATATGTCACTTGCAGGAGTATATGACCAAATTATTAGATAATTTATTAAGTGTTTTTGCAACACTAACTTTGAGAGTACATGTCGACTATAGCACAAAATAAAGAGCTATATGGTCAAATATACTGCCAATAATACATTACACGTATACATACATACATAATACATTGAACGGGAATTATTACTTTATTAAAAGCTATTAAAATAAACATAAAAAGGATAGGTATCCTTTTTTGAATTTAAATGTTATCCTACAGTCTTTGTCTTTTTTTATCTGGAAAAAATATAAATGGGACGCTTATGGTTTTTTACCGGGTGTATCTTTGTCTATAATATTTTTCCAAGGGATGATTCCTCACAGCGTATTGACATAAAATATTTTTACTGCATATTCTTAAGTAAATTATTATATCAAATTCTACTACACCAAGGAAAAAAAAATTTTCAAAATATCATAGAAATCTTTTTAAAAATTAATCTGCTAGTAGCAGATGATTTTCAAAGGGTTGACATGATTTTTCCATCATTCTTTTATAGATGTAATTCTTCTCAATATAAGGAGGAGAAAATAAAAAAAAAAACTGTCAGTTGTGAGCTTGAGTGAAATTACATTATTTTTCTTTATCAAGTGTATTAAGTCATCACTAATATGAATTTCTTAGTGCAATAAACATTTAATAGTATCTAATAAAATAAGAAAGGATAGTATATATTATTGTGAATATCTCAAAAACTGTCATCTAAAATCATCGTTACAGTTTTCCTACAATATTTGCATATGTTTCTAAGGACCCAATTATTTTCATAATATGGAAATCAATCATTTAATTTAATTATAAAGAACCCTTTCAAACGATACCCTATAGTTCATATGGGAAATGAAAAAAATCGAGAGGTTAATGTACCCCTTTAAAATATCAGTATTAGTATTTTTGAGTATTAGTTATTATGCACGTTAGTATTTTTTATTACTTTTTTATTACTGGTATATTGCATTCTTGTTACCATCTTGTTACTATACCAAAGTTTATTCATCAAGCGATTTCTGAGAAAAGCGCCTGTCTCTGGGCAGACGATCTTATAAAGCGTCTGTCACTGGGCAGACGATCTTATAAAAGTTCCATTGTCATTTTTTTTGAGGTATGGAATCCGAGAAGTAAAAAAATGCGTTTTTTTAAATGATTTTGAAAAAATAATTTAATAAACACTTAAATTGTTCCATATTGTGTTATCCATTTAATCACTTCTATCGATGAAATCACCTTTGTGACATAAGGTGTAATATAATGCTGTAAGATAAATGTAAAATAAGTAATCCTACAAAAGCGGCCTTGACAAAAAAGTTACAGGAATTTTTACTTTGAAAAAGCTGCATTAAAATTAAATATTGAAGACTATGTTTATTAAAATTATATATAGCAAATAGTGGTACCCATAATATTTTAAAAATATCATACAAGTATGAGCTATAAAAGTTTACGTACAAATAAATAAAACAAAGTTAAATACCTCCTTAGGGAAAATAAACATCCTATCAACAATTAAGTATATTTTATAAAAATAAAAAATTATTTAGATAAAATTACACTGTGATACATCAAAATGACAAATATTGATGACAGAGCCACATCGTATTTAAATGTAGATATACCACCCCGTTACCTAACGACAAAATTAGAGTAGGCCTTGTAGAAAAATACATAATTGTAAATTGTTTATTTTCCTTTTTTATTTGGTTAAAAACTGCTTGCACAAGTGCATGATCTAAAGAATGAAAATACACCGCTTCCATCTCGTCGAGTTCACTATGGAGATAAAAGGCGAAACGTCTAAATATCACGATCTACAATTCAAACAAAATGTTCGTTTATGAATATTTGATTTGTTCGCTTTCCATATTCTGTTGAGGTCTTTTAAATATTTCATAACTTTAACGCCGTTGTTTTTCACCGAAGGATAATACGGGAAAGAAAATAAATCCGCTGAAGTCACATTTTTAGTCTGTGAAGTGCCAGTGTACAAAAACTTAAACTCAAAGTGTTAAAATTGGATTATTTATTATAAATATACCTATTTACGCTATCAGATATAAAATTTTCAGTAACAAGGGCCAATAATTGGTAACTAATTGAAGCCATGACATATTCCTAGAAATGCCTTGACACTATTATTACTAACAACAATAAACTATTAAAAATCACTGAAATTGACTTTGAGGAACTTTAGCAAAATGTATAATACTGAAAAGATTACAGATATGTAACTATAACAGAAAGCAGAAAATGGTATTAAAGAGATATACTAGGGAGGTTATCGAAAAAGACGAATGTAAACTAAATATTCTTTTTAAAATTTAGTAATTAAACAAATTTATGAAAAATTTGAAATTTTTAAATTTTAGAAAGAATGGATTGTAGACGTAAATACAAATAATATAAATAATAATTGTACTAGATTTTTTGTATTCTTTAGCTATTTGGGCTACTTTATTATATACAAATTCATTTTTAATTTATTATATGTATATCCTAATTTTTAATTTGTCTCGAAAACCTATAAATAAATAAGACGAGATATTTCGATTGTCAGTATATACTTTTGAATAAGTTAAAAATTCCTTTTTCAAAGCTTATCTAAATATGCTAAGTTCTTCACAGTTGCGTCTTATAACTTATATATATCGAACTTCATTCACTTGGCGGTATCCAGCAATTGAAATTACATTTAATTGTTTTTCTGCTCCTTCAAATACCTCTACGACATTAATATGAAGTTAGTGGGCGGTTCCGGTTTACGCTTTTAGTAATTTTTTTTATCATAAATATTCTTTTACGTTCGTCTTTTGCGTTATTTGTCGACTGAAAGTTATTGAGTAGAATAATTAAATTAATGTCTTTCTAAAATAATTTCTTAAACATAATTTTTGTAGCTCGTTTATGCATACCTATTAATCATTATAAATGACAATCCAAAATAACTAATTATGAGTTTCGGGAACTGAAGGCAACAGTTACTAAATAAATTTAAATAAAAGGTGTATTTTTATTAACGCGAAAATAAATATGTAATTAGTATAAAATATCTAACGAAATCATACAAATTTTCTAAACCATAATAAAATTGATTCTAACTGCACTAGGAATCGTTTACATGGAACTATAAATAAATATCTAAAATATATGCTATGTATTGCACAAATACATAGAAATTAACGATTTAGAAGAATTATAGAAAGCACATTTCTATCCTATAAGAACTCAAAGTGTCTTATCCCAATTCGCGTCATCAAATGACGTGCAAAAGATAATGCCGGCTGACATCCGTATCGGAACAAAGCCAGTAACCTGTTTCTGTCATCGTGAATCTCTCAACAGAATGAACAGGAAATGTAGCTAATGGAGTAAATAGTGTTTTAAGATACAAATAGATAAAATTTTGCGATATAAAAGGTAACTAATTTAAAATAACTATTAAATAAGAAATACACTGAAAAGAAAAAAAAGTAATAAAAATCCGAATTTAGTTTCAAGAATTTTGGAGTCAGTGCCAAGTCTGCTCCTATTTTTCTTTTTCACGAAAATTCACATCACGTAGATACGGGCAGATAAGGATAATATTGATATCGGTATCTATTTCAATAATGTCTAATTGTAACAGATTTCCTAAGTAACATGGTACCGTAAAATTCCAACTTAATTCAAAAAAGTTTTATTAAATTAAGTTAAGTAAGATTTTATATAATCTTAAATAGCATACTTAAATATGCTCCATATTATATAGTTTCTTTCTTTCTTCTCTCTAGCGAGAGAGAGAGAGAGACTCTCCGTTAATCGTTGAAATTTAGTTCTCGGTTTGGCAATAATTCAAGATGTGACAAATGAAAAAGGAACAATTATTTTTCATGCAACTAAGCAACAACAATTTTATAGGCTAGTTATTCTCAAAATTAGTTACTTTTCAAGTAACCAAACATGATGCTATACAAATTGTTTTTTGAAAATATTTAGAAATATCGTTTAAAAAACAAATAAAAAATAAACTAGCAGCAAATTTACATTAAATTATTAATCAGTTGAATATTGATTTATAATAATAATACAAAGGTATTGTTTTCGAAGTGAAAACTTCTTAAGTGCACTTGCGCATTTTATCTGATCAGTGAACGAAACTGAGCCGTCAGATTTGGGTCGGTGACACTGAGTCGGGTAAACTCGGCTTCCTGCGGCATGAGCTGCTTTCTGACACGGAATGCATCCTTTCAAGAATTACGTTTAATTTTTTTAATAATATTTTATTTTAATATTATTAATATAATACGAATATTTTATTCTCATTTTTTTTTAATTTCATATTGAAAATTTCCGACGTACACAATACGGTTATATTGGTTGCTAAAGCATTCACTTCTGCAAGCATTCACATTGTGGTCTTAAGCACACCAAATTTTTTTATTTGCTTATGAGAGTCTATACTGAAAAAAAATCATTTGATTTCATAACATATTACATAACTGGAAATGATATTTCTTCCCGAAAGAAACATTAAAATTTTGTTGCATATCATTATTCCAATTACAACATACAGAGTAGTGTCGAAAAGAGTTAGTAGATTTATACGGTTAAGTATCACAAAAGCAACGGAGCAATTACTTTATTTTATCTAAGAACCGCTCTGATATATCCAGTAGCCTACTAATTCCAGTATTGATGAAATTATTCAGCAACGTGGTTTCCATTAAAATTCTCCAGGTAAAAGTAAAGGATTGAGAAGTATATTTTTTGTTGAAATGCTATCAGGTAAAGCTTCTTTCGATTTTATTATACAAACTATTGATAGATTTAAAGTAAATAGTCGGGCGCCTCGGTGAGTTACGGATTTAATTAACTTTGCGTACAACTAGATACACTACAAGAAATATCACCGAGCAGAGTGAGTGAGCCATAGACCATACTCTTGGCTTAGTTCTTTATTTTAATGCAATATATAGATGACTAATGTGTAAAAATAAAGAGTCATTCAAATTATGTTATTATGTTAGTAAATATTATTAATTTAATATTTTATTATACTATTCTTGTTACAAATGTCTTATTACTTATCTGTTTTCCATAGAAAGCGGTTCTATATCAGATAAAGTAAAATATAAATATAAATAACTTTTATAGGTAATAACTTAAATATTGACTATATATTTCAAACTCTACACTAGAATGACATACAATAATGCGTTTTATTTGACTAAAAATATAATTTAAAATGTATTACTATGCATTACTATGATACGGTAAAACTTGCATATGACAGTTACATTTTTATTTGTTTGCTTAGACAATGTAGGACATTACTTAGCCGTTTCTATACATTATTCATAATATGGCATAAAATACTGCTTCCGATATTGTATTTTTACGTTAATGTAGGAAAAATGAAATGCCGAAAGATAATATTTTCCTTTACGGTTAAGAAAAGTTTCCATTGCGGGTGGAAGTTTTTGACTGAAGCTGGAGACTTTTTTAATTCAAAATTTTTACGAAAATAATTCTTTCCGAGAAGTTTCAACCTGACGTCAGAAATATGTAAAAATATATAAATTCTTAAAAGTACACGAATATAATAACAAATTTATTATGCGATAACCATTCGCTTAGAATACTTATAATAAAGACGATATGTTGAGTGCGGATATTTCTTTTTAGTAAAGTAAGAAGACAAACATTAAAAAGAAACAAATGTAAATTATGTACACAATAAAATTGATAATTATAGAATGATATTTTAATGTGTGCACCCGCTTCTTCAATCTCATAATTAGTCTCACATATATTAATTTTATTTTTGATTAATTTTCAATTAAATGAGCAAATCATATTTATTCTGCCATTCACCTAATCATAAAATATAATACAAAAAACTGATTTGTCATTTTGCGCAAGCGAAGTGAAACGTAATATTATGAGAGGAGTATTCTCTTTATTTTGGTTTTAAAATTATATTGAAATATATCCCTAGCCACAATTAAAATTATTTAATTAAGTTAGGGTAAAATAACCTACTTCAATAAAATTACTTGAACTAAAAATGTAAATAAGCTGTTTTTACTTCAAAACGCTCTATTAACCACCGATGGATTCACCGTGAATAAAAACCATTGGAATTTAATAAGTATGTAATTGGAGAAATTTTAAGCCTGAAGAATACTCTAGAAATTAACTTATATTATGTTTTGAATGATTGTGAATTTATTTTAAATTATTGTGAATGTCAATTTGAATTGTTTAATTACAACGTTATAAGAATTACTTGAATTACTGCTTTTTAGAATCCACTTGCTAAATATTTAAAGAAGGAAACCAACAGTACTATATTCACACCCTAATAGTATTTATTATAGGTAAATGCAAAACGTGAAACGGAAGCTTATATACATACTGCACAGTTATTTCAAATACAAATATTCCCTTCATGTGTAAAAATTACTCGACATAGATATTAGGTAGCTTTCAGCAGGATTCCTGTGACAGCACGGATATATATCTTCCTTATAAATTTTATACACTGATTTATTTCATTTCCGTTTCCGTATACTCTATATTACATTCTTGGCTTCATAGCTCCCTATGTCTTTAGGAGTATCTTATATTGCTATGTTTATTTGTTTTAAAAAGTTTTGTTTGCAAGAATTTGTTTATTTTTTTTTCTTCAAATGAAAATAGCCAGTATTGAATATAATTGTAATGATAATTTTTATGATTGTAATGACAAATTGAATGAATTACGTTCAAACAATTCTCATATTCTGGTCAGGTCATGTATAATTCTATTTAATATTACATAAATATAATCATATTTCGCATGCGATAAATTTGCCAGTTTTCATTAGATATTTACATGGGATATTTCAATTGCTGCAAGACCTTTGAATAAATATGAAGTAACCGCAAACCTAAGTTTACTATCCTCCATTCCCTACGCGTCTTCTCAATTTAACGAAGAGCGTTTAGCTAACAATAGGTTTTTGGTTCTCTTAATACG
The DNA here is from genome assembly GCA_039881145.1 of Druceiella hillmani. NCBI lineage: Eukaryota > Metazoa > Arthropoda > Insecta > Lepidoptera > Hepialidae > Druceiella > Druceiella hillmani. The sequence continues at coordinate 10,372,966 of JAYKKI010000022.1, read as the reverse complement.
CCCAGTACAACTATACCCTTAAAGAACATTTGAAAAATGAATTATCGTTCCCAGAGATATAGCAGTCGTATGTTGATTTGCTAAACCTCTTTATCTACTAAACCGTTAATTAACTATGTTATCAATATTTAACCGAAAAACAAATTTGTTACTTTTTGGGATCTGAAATAAATCCAACGTGTTTATTTACGGGTAAAGAAAGTAGTCATCCCTGAGCTTCAAAAGATTAAATGATTCATAATATTGTAAAACAGGAAAGAAAAATACGTATATGTTGTATGGGAACTCAACATTTTTCTGGCTAAAGACAAGTTTAATCCTGGTGGTGGTGACGTATACCTGGTGGTGGCGACGTGGTGGTGACGTATAGTTGTTATAATCTGCTGGAATTTATGTTCAGACAGTAGATCGTGCCTTCAGAAACCAAAATAAATTACCACCAAAATGATAATTTTAATAGTTAATAGTAAATGAAATTGGATTTGTGCTTACATACCGTTGCTTACTTATTATAGTCGAAGCAACACACACCATAAGTGGTTTCGGCGTCTCATGTTCCGATTATATATGATTGGGTTCAAAATTTACTTTTATCAAATCGTATCATATTTTGAACATTGGTCATCCTTCTTGCATAATTCGTTAAGTTTGATGATAACATTCAAATAATTAAAATATTTTCAATCGCAAGATTTCAATTATTTTTTTCTGTAAAAAAAAAATTTTTTTGACGGCAGAAAATAAAGACTTTTTGTACCGTACTATACGTCACAAAATCTAAAAATTAAAACAGCACCTAACGTATCAAGAATATATGATTTCAGTTTGGAATGAAATTAAAAGGTAGACGGAATTGTCTCGTTAACTTGCTATATTTTTCTTCGTTTTTTCATTAATATTTTAATGGAAATAATGTAATTTTTATTGGAAATAATGAAAAAATTTGTAATGAAAAATACTTTCAAAATTATGAGACTGGCATTAAAACAATACTTTAATGACAAAGAAAAGATAATTTCATCAGATTACGATAGAGAAAATTTTAGAAACATCCTTTTGTATATGTATACATATTAAGCAAACAATACACTTAATTAATCCTCTTTCTATGAATAGATTTTCATCGAATATAAAGGTATTAACGTAAAAGTATGGTTGAGAAAATATTTAAAATTCAAAGGTAAGCTAAAAATAATGATGTGAGCGGGCAAATACAACTAAAGCCGCTTAACATTAAACACAAAATATGTGTATGAAAACATAAAACGTTTACATTATTTTTCTTTAACGTCAGTGGCAAATATCAAAGAATTTTATGCAGAGCTCTAAATTTCACATTATCCTGACCACAAAATAAATCTTATTGTGTCTATTCTATTTTTCCATTTTATTATTTCGTACGTTACTAAAATGCCTCTTACTTGAGATTACCGCACAATTTGAAAATATATCCACAAGAGATATCCACAGCGAAACATGTCTCCTTTTGGATAATTATTTCTATGTTAACTGCAATTTCGGTAATTTTAGTTATAACATTTCTCCAAAATTTATTTAAGAAACAAAATCAAAGAAATTCTGTGTTTTATCTTAAACAAATTTAAATATGAAAATTAAGTAATTAACGATATTTTAAAGGATCTAGGCATATTAATGTATGATATACTATAAAATATCTATGTAAATTACTGTTTACTAATAACTATATCACTATAAACGACTATGATAGAAAGAACAACACGTACACCTGAAAAGAAAATTACCATTTGTTACGTGACAACGCATCTACCATGGCGTGAAGAAGGCACGACGGCACCGAATGTTTGCTGAATATTCAGAAATATTAATCAGTTGCATTTTGGTATTTTAAAACTTGTAAACTTTTATTGTATTTGTAAACTTTTTCTAGACGTCAAACATTTCCTGGACGGAAAATCAAACATTTCATGGATGGTTATACTTTGTAATAGCAAAGCGAACGCAGCTTTGGAAATGGGGTATTTCTTTTATTACAAAATAGGTCGTTTAGATAGTCTCACCGTTTAAGTTCTAAAAGTGAATATATTGTAAAAAACTTTTAAACATAAGATTATATTATATTTGTAACTTTAAATGTTGTGTTAATATTTTTTATAGTTTTAAAAACTTTGCTGAAACACGAAGTAAATTGGGGTTGGAAGATATTAACATACACATTGATAAAAAAGAAAGATGGCAAACGTTTATCGGAAAGAGGAACTTCACCATTTTTAACTGACTTTGTTCTACTATAAAAACATTTATATTCAGAAACAGCAATTGCCTTTTTATTTTTTTACCTCAAGGATGAAAATGTCAAACTAATCTTTTTAAATATTAATGTAACTTTATTTTAATATCGCCCTTAGCTGACCCAAATAGATGGGGGTAGTCATGCTTTTCATATCTGTTCTTGTATTAATTATATAAATGTAAATTGAAATATGTAATCAGGTAGATTAAAATGTGTATGAAATATTTAAATCGATTCAGATATTTTTCTTTATGATTTCAAATTATGGGTTGATTGTTGACTGATTAAAAAAAAGTACCGTAAATATGATCCTGTTTTATCTGGGCAGATATTTGTTAATATTTTATGTGAGTCAAAGAATGTGAACTTTTTTCTTAAAAATATTTAAGAGGTATAACTATTGAACATTTTTAACTAAATGTATCGCTAATATTTTAACATGGCATGAGAGAATGCAAAACAGTTCACATTAAACTAAAACGTATAAAATTGTGCCATAACATAAAACACACAAACAAATTTTTAACACAATTTATCGAAACGGATTGATAACGTACTTACTAGGTTTGTTCCCTCGAACTCAACAGAATTAAAATCGGCAATACATCGCGAAGCACACATTTCAAAAGCTTCGCCTCAGGGAAGATTCAAAGCCGGGACAGTAAGTACTCTGCTATATTAAACACACCCAGGCCATTCGTATACGTTATTCACGAGAAATGTTTTAATTTTCATACTACAACAACCCGTTTGAAAAAAAAGTCTTATCTTGAGTTCAATACAACATTCTGTTATGAAATTCATCTAGCAGTTTTTATATGTAAATAAATATATCTTCATCTATGAAATAAACAAACTTCGCAAATGTAAACTTAGTAGAGTTAAAAGAATGTAGCAAAAAATGTTGCAAATTTATATATGCTGAGCTTTATTATATTTTTATACATTATTATAAAATATCTCAATAATAAACTGTGTTGAATGCCAGTATTATCCTTTGACATGGAATATATTTTTATGGAATATTATCAGGAATCCATAAGTGACATGGACACATTTACCATATAATCGTTTTAAAACTTGACCCTTTATATTTATAAAGTCTCTTTATATGAATATAGTAAAGAGTATATATTGTAATTTAATCGAAAAAATGATAAACTTATAAAAATGTTAGCCAAATTTTCTCTCTTACAAAACAATATGAAGTATAAAACCGAATCTGTTTGAAATAGATAAAAGGGATTTCGATTCAACTGTAGTAGAGATTTACAAAATACAATAATCCGTAAGACATTGGTTCACAGGAAACGGATAATCTCCTTAACTTTCTCCTTTTGCCACAGTCGTGACATTTATAAAACTGTTTTCTGTTTAAACATTTTGTATGAATTCCAACAACTCTCCAATTAAAAGTTCGATTTTCATTTAAAATGAAAATTAAAGAATGTACTCATTAATTCTGTCTTCAAGGTTACAGGGGTAATCACCTTTCAATAATACGTACTGCACCTACAAAATAATATACGGAAATCAATAAGTAACAAAAAAGAACATTCCATTTCGAGAATTTATTTTTTTAGGAAATACGCCTAAAATCATAAAAAAACTTGTCGAACGGAGTAAGTGATACTTACGATCAGCTGAAACTGAAAAGAAAATCAAGTTCCTTTCACATTTGATTATTTTGTGGACTTGGTAATCGAGAAATTTCGTAAGAGATGTAACAATTTATTAATCTGTTTATGCGAACACAATCTGTTGTACTGCTTTCTAATTTAGATGTAAATAAAGTTTTAGTGACTGTAATTTTTAAATACTTGTTGTTTTTGAAGTTTTAGAAGGCACTCTTAGGAGTACGTTTGTCCTTCTATTTGTTTCATATATGGGCAATCAATTTCCATTCGGTTAAGCACATATTTTAAATCAATTACTTGTTCATGGAATATATAGGTAAACAATTTTGAACAAATTACCCATCGAAAGGGACATCATGTAAACAAAGCTTAAAATAATAAATTTAATTAACATATATATATATATATATATATATATATATATATATATATATATATGTGTGTGTGTGTGTGTGTGTGTGCATACATACTAAGTGTAATAATTTATAGCAAAAGTAGAATATTAGTTAAATAATAAAGCAAGTCTATTCCTAGGCTAAAAATTAATTCAAAATTTTCGATGTAAATGCTAAAGCTTTTTTAAAAAGGACATAATAATATATGCCAGGAAAGTCTAAAGCTACCTTTAATATTATCTCACTTTGTAATTTTCGTTTCTAACCATAATTTATTCGGTCACCTTGTAAAGACATAAAAAGCTTATGAAATGTTCTACTTCATTCTTCAGTAGCAAAGTCATAAGTTGTTTTCCTCAACAACAAATTCATTATTCAACACAAAAATTTTATTATCTCGCGAAAGCAATATAAAACAAAAAATAAGCCTTCTCCCCAATAGAAGTTTATCGAGTTCGTTCTGAAAATTACCATTCCCGGTTCTAAATCAATGTGCCTACGTACAAAGAGAAAGCTCGTCCAGGAGAAGGAAAAATGATGTAACATATTCGCAGAATATACTACATTTGTCTCAACGTTATTTTTCTTTATTATAATAATTATAGGTAAACTGCAAATGTGCTCCCCATGTGAATCGAAAGACTTTATGGAAATTAATATTTCGGTCTTTATAAGATTTACCTACAAAGATTTACCTAAAATTCGGCTTTAAAGTGCCACTGTATATAAACAATATAAAAGTTATCAAACCATTTTCATGTAAACATGTTTTAATTCATTAATTTCCTGGGAGTTTATATGCATATTTTTTAAGTTGCAATGTTAGATGAAGTTTAAAAATATTGAATATATTTGGCTTTAATTTTGTAGAAATTCATTATTCACAATTAAATGAAACTACGTGATGTGGTATTATTTCTATTAGTACAGTAAGACGGCTGTGACATACAGATAAACGCAGGAAAACTATAAGGGAACTCTATAAAAATAATAACGTATTAAACATTACATTGTTAAGCTTATATTAAACTGTACCGAATTTCTTAAAATTTACTAAGTTAAAATTGGATATTTTACTTACGTAAAAACAAGTTTTTGCTGTTGTAAAAAGTGTTCAAGCGGCAAAAAAGGTTTGTTGTGAAGATAATCATTTAAAATTAACTAATAACTGATTAATTATAAAATTAAAAACAAAAAACAAATTTTTTATTTAATTTTATTTTCTTAAGTTTATTTGCTTTTTCTAAGCTGGTATGATTTACGGACTATAACAAATAATTTGCGATTCTATGATATACAATATAGCAATTTTCAAGATCTGCAAGTATCGTTTGAAAACAATTTGTAGAAAACAACTAGACAACTTTCAATGCATGTTAAAATATATCTAAAGTTTTTACAAAAAATTTGATAGGAAAATACATGTGATTTGGTACTTGTACTTGTGTGAACCGACAATATACACCATATCATGCACATAATTTTGAAGAATATCAACCATCAATGATCCAACACAGCATACGATGTGTGTTTTGAGATGAATTTTGCTGTCATCATAAACATTACCCACAGGTTTAGAGTTGGTGATCGCTTGGAAAACTGTTTTTAATTAAAAATACAATCCATTAGATACATCTTGACAGTTCATCTCTTAGAATTATATTTTATTTTTATATATAGATACAAATTATTTCTCATTTGAGTATTCATGAAAATTAACAATGAAAATACAGTTAAAAATATAATTCTTGTATAATATAAGTTTAAAAGTTTGATGTTTTGTAATGTTAAATGTATTTATTTTTTTTTAAATTACTACTTTAATAAATTTACTATTACTACTATGATATATAATTGTGAAAATAATATTTGTATTAAGTAATACTAATAATTTTATAGACTGGTTTTCCGCTTTCTAGGGTTCCGTTCCTCAAAAGAAAAAAAAAACGAAAACCTTATCGGATCTTTTTGTTGTCCATCTATTTGCCAACGCTGTATTTCTCGGAAACAGTTTGAAATATCAAGTTGAAATTAATATCTTAAACCAAGGTCTATAGCTTTACATTGCTTTAAAAATCAAGTTTTTTTGGTTCATGCGACAAAAGCTTATTGCCTTTAAAATCGTACTTTTTATTATTTATTCCGTCATGAAAACCTATAATATTGAAAGTCGGCATGAAGGAAAACATCGAATAATCAGTAATTTCTAATTCTATGTGGAATTATATATTTTTATACTTATTTTGCTTTTACGCCTGTAAAAGATATGATAGGCAATATACATTATTATTCTTGCAATAGTCTTGCTCACTGATTATCAAAACCTATGAGGTACTCCAATGTAAGATCACGTACAATCTTGAAAGTCGGAAGGTCTCAGGGCGTAAGTAAAGGGAAAAGTTCAAAAATAAATTATTTCAGGTTCTAAGTGGAATTATACGCTTATGATTAGTTTTTTTTAACGCATGTAGAAGATATAGTTGATAATAAATTTATATTGGGAAAATTATTACATGTAAATAATGTTTTAGTTCAACATAATTTATGCACGTAGTATTTTAATTCAGAATCTATAATCTTTATTCTAAATTATAAATATGATAATGGCGTTGCCGTCCGTGGATAGAAATGGACGCAACAATGTTAAAAGGTAACAGGGAATGAAGGTTGCTATAAGAAATTCGGTGTTAAATACGATCACATTAGAGAATGATTCATTATCGTCCATTACTCAGAGTGAAAAAGTTAATTCATCCCTACTTGCAGAAATTGTAAATAAGAATAATGAAACAAATTAAAACTACATCATAATATTACTCTTTGAAGGATCGCTTGTTTTTTGCTGTAATAATTAGCCACTTAGTTAATGAGATTATCAATGGATGGCGCCAAAAAAAAATATAGAAATAAAAAATTTAAATAAAGAATTAATTTTGAATTGTTTATTTTTCGTCATTAGCATTGAAGGTAATCTTCAAAAGGATAGCTCAATCGTTGATTTTAATGAAGTATTAATGGAGATATGGGGTACCGATAAAAGGTATCTTTGAGAAATAATATAACAGTAATAATTTTCTCAACGATGGAAATTAATTTTAAAATCGAGATCTAACTTTTCTTGTTTATTTTAGACACCTTTACCATGTGACTGTACTTCTTCACGTACGTACTCAAGAAGTATTTCTCCTTGTTCCTTCTATGCAGTGATTAAATTATAATATACAAGGAATTAAATTTCCACTTTTATTTGGAAATTATTCACTTCGTTATGTTGGTATTAATTAAAGTAGAATTGGTATTAATAATACGGTAAGAGTTGATTGTTGACAGAAAGTACTCTATGCTATTTTTTGGAAACCTATTAAGGAATTCTTATTTAAGGAATTCATATTAAATATGTCCTGATATTTCCTAAATTATAACATGTGCAACAACCAAAGTTTTCGGGACAATATTAAATATCTACAGTGTATCATACATTATTCCACAGTAACTCAATATTCTTTATCCATTTATTGTTAGGGAGAAGTAACGCTCACGAAGAGTGTAGTAATTAAATTTTATCTCTGTAAAGTAGGTAATATTTTATTTACATAACTGCAAACAAACAGACAAATTTTATCTCTTTCTCATATTCTTAATTTTATGTAGATTATTTATCATAAAATAATTTCTTTAATTTTTTTAGAGCGAGATATATACGAACATCAAAAATTATTCCATTTATTCTCTTTTAATTGTTTTATTTGTATTAATAGATAATATAATTCAAGTAAAAGAACAAATAATTTAAATTATTTTTCTTAAATTGGATTGCTAATGATTTCGGAGTTACCAATGATTTTAAAATCTATTTTTTCAAGATCATTCCTTATTAAATATATTCTACGCTTCTTATTATTCTTTTATACCTAACCATTCAGGTGCACCGCGTTTGGTACATAGCAATATTTAAATTTCCCTGCCATCAATGTTGCCAAAATCTGGTTTGCATATAAAACTGCCAACAATTCTGCCAAAATCTGGTTTGCATATAGTAAAAATCACGTTTTCATTGTTTACTGGACTTATTTATTGTTTTCAGTTGGACAGTACCCAAAACGAAGTAAATTTCGAATTTGAACACCTATTTAACAACGGTATTCGGCACATTTTTATAATTCAAATCCTCAATAAAAGGAATAGAATTAGCATAAAAATAGATAGGAGGTGTTAGAATTAGCATAAAAATATTAGCAGCTGACTCTGTGGTTTGATTAGTTAGTGAATTAACGACGCTTAAGCGCGATTTGCCAAGAATATTTGTATTTGTGTAAAATGTTAGCAGCCTGCTTTATCAGCCAGCCAGCTTGTGCTTGACATATACCTACTTATATAAATGGTGAACGAAGCGAAGTATAATTATAAATAGTTATACCTCTAGGGAATTATGCTTCATATTTACCTAAGTCTACATCTACAAAGTAACTTCAAGAGGTAATGTAAATAGGCATGCAGTTACTCGTATATAGATCGGAATATAATTCTCAATATATTGAAAGGAGGATTATATATATTAATATTTTAATAAATATCACAAGAACAAAAATGATGCGTTTGAAATGTGGCGGTGCCACCCAACATTACAAACCATTGGACATCTTCGAACGTAAATATAAAACGTCTCCCATACGTTTGAGGTTTTTATGTTTTGTGCTTCCGGCGAATTTAATATAAATGATTAGGTCTTTAAAAATTAAGCTAAGATTCCATCCACATTTTTTTGTGTTTCTAGGCTGCTTGTGTAAAATGAAATTAAATGTGACAATTTTTGTAAGAAATTTAGTCTTTAAAACACAGAAACAAAATATGCGAAATTACTTCTAGCTAGGAAAAATTTAACAAAACTATCGCAAAATGTTTAAAGGTAGTTCAGAACTTTTACTTTAAAGAAAATGTATGGATTTATTATTAAATTAAGTTATGTGACAATAAATAGAAATTGGAAGCGATATATTTATATTACTCATAATTTCACTTCAGTAAAGAAGTAGTTAGGGAAATGGAGAACAAATATCTTACCGATTTTTACTTTCATATACGTTACAAAAAAATATAACTTCAAAGGAGTAAAAGAAAAAAAATTACCGGCGAATATAAATATTAAATTTTGTTCTTAATTCGAGGTTAATACAATATAAAACCATTTATAATAGTCATTCTAGACTATCTAATAAAAATTCAAATTTACACAATAAACACCTTGTACGTAAGATAAACTCCTTTATGTGTTTCACCATTACATGTCGCTCAGCAAGCGACATGCGATGCTCAGCAACGTGCAAGATTCCTGGGTTATATATTCGTGTGTTACCTACATGGAAATAAGCGGTACCGTTTCTTATTATTGCGTGTATTTAAGGTCAGTTTAGTAAATAGTCCCGGAGTGGTGGAAATATATATTCCATCACAAATTTCCCGCTATTGGGTGAAGGCTCTTACTTTAACACGAAGACGCTTGCCTTCACTGTAAAGTAAAAGCCTTCACCCAATGGCGGGAAATACTAAGGAATCTATGTGAATATCACAAAGCAGAAATCACATCTTTCGGCAGTAGTTTTTTGAGACCGTTTAGAATACGTGTATGATATGTATATTGTCTATATTACACATCGCGTTGCAGGGTGAATGGGTTTTCATTTATCTATTCCATGATTAATTTTTATTTCGAAATATATTATGAATTATCAGTGAGATACTTTAGACAATCCAATACAATTTGATCATAATTTTTACAAGAGAGCTTTTCTGTGTTTAATTTGCCTTACAGATTTTTTTAAGTTAAACGGGTCGTTGGTACAAATGGAAACGATAGTAGCGCTAAAATAAAATTGTAATTGTTGATTGGATAAACGATTTACAATAATTTTAATTAAAGTATCGTTACTTTGTTTCCCGTAATATTATAAATTAGGCTGAACGAATTTCCGTCCTATTTTAGTCTAAAAAAGGAAAAAGTCGTTCCGATTAATGGAATCTAGTAGTTTCTGATTTAAGATTTCAAAGTTTTACCTGCGTTAATTACTCATTTGGAAAATTGACGAAATAAAGTTATAATTGCTACATACGTTTCCAGTGTTTTAACTTATTGTAATATTATGTTAATTAAAAAAATGCTAGCCATACTTTTAAGTATCTGCAGCTCTTCTAATATTCAAAACCAAGTTCCAAATTCTCAGAACAACTAGAAGTGGATTGAAATAGAATCTAAACAACTTGATCATATAATAGATCAAAATATTTCCAATATGACGATAAATTTTCGTAAAAAAGTGTTACACAAAATAAGTAAACGTGTGATAGAATATAGATTTTTCCAAATAATTTTTGTGTGAGAGTTTCAATGTTTTTAAATCATTTCCTATTTTCAATATAATTTTTTTTCCAATTCATATTAAAAATCAAAATTTCCTTTTCAAAAAAATTTAACAAAATTGATATTTCTAATTTTATGTTTTGAAATTAGTTTATATAACAGTACTTGTTTTCATTTCAATTGAGTAAACATGATTTTCTTGGTCAAGCTTTTAGCAATTGAATTTTTTTTAAAAACCATCCTTATTTATTGACGGACTTATTTTGTATGTCTATACTGAAGTTAATATTGATGATTGTAATATCTCTTACATTCCAAAATAAATAACGTCCTAAACTAATGTTTAAATTGCCATCACGCTGGATGTTTACTAAAAGTTGAATTAAGAAAATGTAATTAATATTTATTTTTCAGGGAATTTTCCTTTCCCAGGACGAATTTAATTACTAAAGTTGTTACAATGTTTATAACAATCGTTATAATATATTTGAATAATATTTTATACTGAAAATTTCAATTACCATTTCAATTTTGGATTTACCTTTAACAAAAGTGATTTTTAAATTATTTTTAATATTTTATTATGTATATATTATTTTTTAACAAATATTATCTCTCTTGTTTCAGGTATGTCAAAGCTATTGCAAGATCGTTTTTAAACACACATGAAAGTAAGCAGGTTTTTGGATAATAAACACATGAAAATGCTTTTTAAACATTTCAAGGTATAAAATTAACATATACTAATTCTTATAAAATTTAAGATTTTATTAAAAATTATGAGATTGTTAAATGTGAACTAATCACATATTTTCTGTTATTTTAGGGGTAATAGTCCAACGTCGCAATAATATATAAATATATATGTATAAGTATATATATATATATATATATATATATATATATATATATATATATATATATATATATATATATATATATATACATACTATATATATATATGAAGAAAATATTAGATGAATTAAATAGATACGAAATTTTATGTAAATTTTTAATTATTGGTCACCCCCATTACATGACTTATAGACTTTTATATAATCCGATCTAATTAAGGTGTAGATAACTCTCCTTACTATTATACAAATATAAAATAAATCGACTGACGTCCTGGTATAACGACGAAACTAATCTACAATAAATTTTAGTTAGAAATAAAAATGATATATACTTCAAAACAATCATTAACTTATTATAACTGTGAGAATAAAATACAAATAAAAATATCTTTCAGGGATTTCATAAACATCGGCCGCCTTAGCATGGTATACTATCAGTTTTCTTTAGATTTATCCTATTAACTTTCAATTTTCTTGTAAAATGTTATGATTTCCAGTATAACAAGAAAATTTTTTGGATATCTTAAATTTAATTAAAATGTTACGTAATAATCGATAAATTGCAACTGAAAACGAAATATTTAATTAAGGGCTTGTTTCAGGTTTAAGGTTTACCATAACTAAACCAGAGACAAATATTATTTTCTTCTACTAAAGGTGAAATGCTTTGAAAACCGGCTCAAGTTATTGTTGACAATTGTTATTATTTCTATTTTAACAAATTGTTATTCTTTCTTTTCATATTTTGACGATACATAAAAATCATTCTATGATATAATAATGAAATTTTTAGGTAAAAACACTACTAATAAATCTCATTGTCACATTGACAAACTTCTTTCTTCTCATTCTTACCAAACATATTTCACAAATGTCATCGATGCACAACGAAAACGAGGTGAGAAATTGAAAAATCCATATACCATTATTTCAAGCTTAGGGCGGCCGGGACAAAATATTCTCGGTATTGGGGACATGTTTTTACTGTTGATTACCACCGTGGTATTGTTTTCCAATTTATAATAAAAAAGTTTTGATCAGCAAAATTGTGGTTACTGATTACACTCTGATTTATAAAAGTTTTTGCAAAAAATATAATTAAGCTTCTCATAAAGAGATTTCGATATGACTTTAAAATGGAATAAGATTAAAGTCAAGAAAATAATAATTGCATTGCGAATTATGAGAAAAGTTTCCTGTCACTTACAACTTACTTCGATTACTAGTCAGCTGCAATTAAATTATTCATCGGAAGGAAATAAAGTTTGAATCTAATTAGGGCAACTTTATGCAAAAACTCAGTATCTGAAGACTTACTACCGCAGCTTTGCTGAAAGTTCGCGCGAGTGAGCTTACAGCGTCTTAATTACATATTTTTCCACTTTGGATATTTACCTTTAGTTCATGGTGCTATCGGTTGATATGGACATAAAATATTTTCAATTCAAAATCACCTAGATTTCAGATATTAAAAAAATTATTTCATTAAAATAACTATATTACACAATTAATTAGACTATAAAATTTGATTGGGCAATTACGCGTGGCTACATAAATCTGAACATCTACTAATACCAGTAAAAAAATCATAAGTAGATAGAAACTAAATATTTATTGATTTGTTAGTTTATTTGTAACTTTTCATAATGTATTAAAACATTTATGTGTTAAACGCAAAACTTAGAAGACCCAAATATGCGAATATAGTATATAAATGATTTAGTGGGTAATCATTCATCACTTCCAACAATTTAAACATTATAAAATATGTTTAAAATTAATTTTATGTGCTCCACAGACTTTTTGTATTAGCTCAAAATGTCATTTTGATGACATCCAAATATAGTAAGAGTTCATATTTGTGAATATTAAAATGCATTTCCGAATTATAAAATAATTACTTATAATTAGGAAATGCATTTTATTTGTTTATTAAAAACCCGAGCAAAAATAAATTTTTCAATTTCACGAATTCTCTTGTTCTGTTTATGAATTTTATATTGAACGATTTTCTTCGGTCCTAACATTTTCTTTTCTACGACACAATTTGTAATCTTATAATTTCTCCAGCTTTTACATTTTTTCTATATTTTAATAATTTTATAAGTGAAACTAATATTTTCCTCTAGACAAATATACAGTCGCTTCTATTCGTTTTGGCGTTGTAAAACAGCTGTTCTTACATGACTTTAATACAATTTTTCAACAATTCAGCTTAAAGATTCGATGACAGTTAATAAGATTTAGTTACGTAGTAGTTAAGGAATACCTATAAAGTTAATAACACTGAAATTTCGTATTCAAAATAACTACAAATATCTCCTAATTCTGCAAGTTTCCAGACGCTAGTCATATTCATAAAATAGAACTTTTGAGTTCATTAATGAAAATTTAACATGAATATTAAGTTTAGTTTTGTGTATTTCTGTAATAAGTAACTTCAAATATGGTAACTTTATATCATTTATTAATTTGAACTTTGAACTTATGCAATCAGATTTTGGCAAAAGGTACGTTAGTTATACAAAAGAGAAGCAAAGTTATCCTAGATATTGTAATTGCTTCAAATTGTGACTAAAGAAAATCTGTTTTTTCAAAGTAATCTGCGAGAATGCGAAGAAGTATACTATTACTGAAAAGTTTAATAAGAAAGGCAAAATTTAGTTAGTTTTGTTCTATTAAGATAGTCACTTTCGTACATCTAAGAATTACTTTCAGGCTGGAAAAATAAATTTAAACTTTCTTACTACCATTCTAATCGCTTTTAACAGATACGCTTGACTTACTTGTTATTTATATTGTCATATTTTTTTATATTTGTTATATTATTTTTTTTTTATTTCATTAATTTTTTTTATTGTCATATTTTTTTTTATATTTGTTACATTGAGTGATGTGTTACTGACACATTCAACAAGTAAAGTAATACTTAATAATTAATTTGTACAGATTATATTTACAGTATATTAAAAAATGCAAAAAAAAATGGTAAAATTGTTGTCCTCTATACGTTTGTTTGGTTTATAATAAGTAAATATAATTTAATTATATTATCAAATATTCCTTTTTACAAAATATTCTTTATGTGATGCAATTTTATACCTAATCAACTTAATTTGATGTTATTTATTTATTATGCAATGTTCATCGGTATTATTATTGACTCAATACTTCTTGTCATAGGACTTTGTCAAGGATTTTTTAAAATACTCATATTAAATCCCGTGTTAAATTAAAATATTAATCCGTATCAATGCCTAAATTTATTTTATATCATAATCAAAAAAATGGATTATGATATATGAAATAAATACGAAACTAAACATAACAATATTGTATTCAAAATTTAAAATTACCACTTTTTATATTTATAAATAACTTTTAACGGTAATATATTTATTTCAGGTAATGCTAGTTTTATTCTAGTAACTAATTACAAACATATACGTAAATAATATCATGATATGTAAGTTTCTTAGAAATGTTTTTATTTGCCTAGTCTTTAAATAGCATTGTGTATAGAAAACTTCCCTTGAAATTAATTGATAAACGATCACTTTCTTTCCCTTACATTTACTATTTACTATCCATATTAAGCTGTTTGTTAAATTACGAAAATTTTAAACAAAATTCCTAATTATAAATATTCAAAAAACGTAATAAATATTCAAAAAACAGCTAAAAAATAATAAAATCTTAAAATAGAAAAATTGTGAAGATTCTTCTAACAAAGAAAATATATTTCCAAAACAGAATATGTTGTTTACTGAGACTAATATTTAAAAATACAGTACGGCAGTGTAAAAAATTAAAATTAAGAATTAGTGAAAACTATTTCTTGCAGGTGTCTAATGATCTCCAATTCTTACTAAGAGTTTAAATATTATAACCTTAATACCACTTTAAGAGTACACAACCTCAACTAAAAGAATATTACAACGATACGTTAAATACATCGATTCGTTGGTACAATTTTATTGACAAATTTTCTAAAAAGTGCTTAATTCAATGAGACTTAATTGTTAGGAACATATTCCGACTGAGCGTAGTATTTAAATAGGCAATTTATAAACACGAGTAGAGATACATTCCAAAAATGATTAGTAGTCAGAATAAAAAAAAATTCTTCACGTTTTTAAATCTATGTAAATATATTTAGAGGTATTTTCACTTTACCTCAATAACATGTAATAAGTGTGTACATATAATATATACATGTACATATAATACGTATGTGTACGTATAATACAAACAGTAAAACGGAGTTAAACACGCTTTTACTTTGTTGTAGATTTATTATATTTTAGTATTCTTACAAAAATATAGCTTCCTAAATACAATGAAAATTGTGTTACTTATGATATTAAAGTCAACAGTACGCGTTTAAAGTTATACTCATAAATTTACTAACGACGAAAAGAATATTTAAGATTTATAAAAAGTATTATAAAAAACAATTTCTTCATAAAATTGTAGTTTAAAAATTAAAATAAACAATATGCTGCATTTCTAAGTATAAGAGAGTAGAAGTTTGAATTCCAAAAAAAGAAAACATGGAAAAGGATATTGAACATATTTTTCAGATGACAAGGTAATATGATCATGCGTACTGAGCAGAGCTCACAATTGCTCTGCTCAGTATGCATGATCATATGAACGTAACGTTAAGCAAGATATATTTATGATATCATTTTTAAAATTTACACGAGTGCTGAGTGTACACCAAAAACAATTATATCCATCTAACTGCAAACAATCAAAACCGGTATCGTAATCACAGTTGGCGAATCGCGTGCACAACAAAAATTCAGTTGAAATAGCTGGTTATGAATTTTTATAATAACAAAAATTTACTTGACCAGTTAAACCTTATAATAATGATATGTCTTCGTCTAGCTGCATAAAATTGGAAATTATTTGAAGTTATCAATTATAAGGTTGTTTGCGAGGATCAAAGTTTTTTTTAATAATTAGCTGCAATAAAAGGTACCATACCTAAACAACAAGTAAATTTCTTTCTCTTTATGATTTAAAAAATTTATTTTTCTATCAAGTTCCACAGCAGAACTTCCAGCCATCACGTACACTGAACAACAAGCAGAAAATCTTATACAGATTTGTCAGAAACAAAAGTTTATTATAATGAAAAGGGATATTTGAAATGGTTTCCCGGACATACCGGAATCAAAGGAAACAAGGGAGCTGGCCGACTTACTTAAGCTGTGTATTCTTTACCACAGGACTACTAATCAGTCGGTTATTCAGCTATATGCAGTAATACTAAGTCATCTTTGCGCAGACCGCGGTAAAGACAATGTGGCATGCAGTCACTGTTGACAAAAGATAGAAATCGATTAAAGAATTAATTTCCATCCTCAACAATATGCTATGGGATATCGCTGTCGCCACTTTTAGGATGGCAGATTTCAAGGACAGTCGAAGTGTTATTGATACGTGCGACATTTTATAACAGATCAGCCATTGATGACTAATGGAAAAAAGAATGAATATGTCATACATTTCTTAAGTTAATAATAAATATGAAAAATTATATAATATTTAAATTGTTCTCCCAAATTTAAATAATATATCTGGACGAAATGTCCAAAATGATCAAGCATTTTAAAGAACTAAATGTGAATGAGGTTACCAAGTTCGAACGAGTGTTATGTTCGTACAGAGTAATGCAACATAATTCTAAACGAAAAGTTGAACACCGACTATATAAATAAATAACAATATAATTGTCAATAGCCTAGGATAGCTTTTTAGGATTCTTAGTCCAATTCCAACTCCACAAACCTTTATCGTTATTATCCCTTGATATTGCTTATGCTTCACAAGCACCAGTATGATTGGGATGGTTGTAAATACTAAATTACATATGTACATTCTTTACAACTGCGAATATGCCGAAAATCCTTTGAAATAATGGATTTAGAAATAAAATTTTTACATTTTTTCGTAGAGTAATTGATTTTAACTGTTTTTATTTTGAGTTCAGCGACATTTCTTTACCGGTTTTGTTAAGAAGAATAATACTGATGAAGTTTTTATATAAAAAGCAAGGTGGTGCAACAAATGTTACGAGGAATCTTTTTAAATGTACATCACAACTGCTTCTTAATTTCACCGACATTTGAATATGTACACTACTATTGATGTTTTTTAGCCATTTGCGATTTTTATAATTACCTCTAAAAGTATTTGAACAAATATGACGATATGCATTAAAATATAATATAATAAGGAAAGCAATTACTTTTACAATTTATTCCTCTTAACAATCAATTGCACTATCATTTGAAATTATTGTTTTGTGTGTATAGCCACGATTGTTTTTATAACACGTTACCAAGCTTTAATACTCGTCCTATAAATTTTATTCGTTGTGAAATATTGTCCTGATTTCTTTTTGGTACTATTTTAATATGCTCTTAGATTATTCCTGAAACGTAGAATAATATCTTATCATTTGTCTGCATAACTGAATCCATAATTATTCTTTAGGATTTAAGTTACTGCATTTCTCCACTTACTTCAAAAATACTGAATATAACTATGACTTTCAACTTTGGAGTATAATTATGTTAAAACGATGATAGCAAATGAAGTAAAATTGTTATCGACCAAATTATAGGGAAAAAATTCCCAAAAGGAAGATTTTAACATCGAATATTTATACAGCCTTGTTTTCTGAAGAAACCCTTTTTACATTACAAAACCCTCACGGCATACAGAACCACAGCACAACTGACTTTTCATTAGAACCTTTCGCACGAAATTTCTTCATGCCTAAGGCACTTTCGTTTTGTTTTTATTCGTAACTTTTTTTATTGATATGAAGCAGCAAAACAAAGTTTTTCTACAGACCTTTTGATTTGCATTTCTATTTCAGAAGTTGCCTATAGGAGTTGCATTTGTGTTTTTATTAGTAAACTCACATATTTACAACAAGCCCTTAAACTTAATCTGTCTGGAGAAGAATTATGGAACATTATCCATTGAGTTTTAAAGTCCTTGATGTTTAGTAGCTTATATCGATATTTTTACTTGTTTCACAAATTTCAGGATTGGTTTTTCCTGCTTTATAAAATTTGATTAGAAGTTTATTTAAAGTTTATCAGAAAACTTTTGGCAATAACTTCTAGATTTTGATTCAATTTTCTATATTTCTAAGTTTTTCATTTATTTTTACACGGTGAAAATAGTTTTAGAAAAATATCATGCCACCTTAAATATTTATGTTTGTCCAAGAGTGTTATAGGGGACTCTTGTGGAGCAAGGTTTAGTAGTAACTAACAGGTTTATTTTTAGTTAACTGGCTGCTGTTAGATTCTAAATATAATTCCAAGACTGGAAATATTCTAATAATTCCAGCAAAGCTTTCTTTATAACTACAATTCCATTTATATCTTACAACATAACAATCTAAAGCCTGAAGCGTGTTTCCTGTTAATTAGTAGTTTATAAACATAAAAATGTACATGGAAAATCGTTTGCGATTTCATACCTAGGGTACTGTAGATAAATTGTGAATTAATAAAATAGATGGAAAAAGACCTATTTTACCTTCCTAACTCACACAAAAATAAACAAATTTATATTACCTATATGCCAAAGTAAAAAAGTTATATTTAATTCTTTTTGGGTCTATATTTTAACTCGACTGTGACTAACAACTTCGGATATTTTCTTTGTAAATTATATATCAAATAATAGAGAAATTATTTAATTAAAGGAATGTAATTACTCCATTAACAGCAAATAATTTTTTATTCGAGTATTTTGTATGATTGTACATTTACCTATATTTTTTATTTTTTTTAACCAAATTTTGTAACACATATTCTTTTAATTCTAACGCTTTTGTTCTTTTAATCTATTAGAAGCATTTGTTCTCTCAGTCTAGTATAAATTGATTAACACACATCCATTAACAAAAAAATTGATAAAATGTGCCATTTTCCTTTTAATATTTGATAAATTTTGGGTTTGGATTCATGATATAGGTAATCAAATTTGTTTACGTATTTACACTCGTAGTTTATACAATTGAAATAAAAAGTTTGATTACATTGTTCCTAGAAAATACATTTACAGAAGCACACCCTTTCAATTCCGCATAATATAATTCTTCACATAGAAGTGTTCTGACCAGATACTGTTTGCATGAGCTACATCTATAAATACATCGCAATTGCTCTAAAAGGATAACAGGTAGCGAACCATCCCGTGCAGACATCGCTTCCAACAACAAGCGATGCAAAGAGAGTTACGCTGCACTCGACTTGTATAGATAAATACTTTCGTACCGTTTCTTAGGGGATATTGTAAGTTTAGATGATTGGTATTGTATCAAATGTTGTTGATAAAACGAATTGTATTACGGGACATATTTTTTACGTCTTTACGGGAAATTTGTTGCTTGTTTTCATTTATAATTTTAATATTTAGGATTTGGTTAAAAATATATCCTGTTGCAAAAGAACAAAACAAAAACATTGTTTATTATTGCTATAAGACGATTAATTTAATGATTGCTGTTCAAATATAAATAACCAGTGAATTCGGCAAGATAATGGCAATAATCGGAAGGTGTGTGGATCTTCATAATACAAACAAAATAGAAAGTAGAAATAATATTACATCACGTAGTTTCATTTAATTGTGAATAATGAATTTATATAAAATTAACGCTAAATATAAGAAGATTTATTGTGTATGCATAAGAGACAAAAAGTTATCACGTGCTCTATAAAATCCATTCATTCATTATATTTTAACAAAAAAAACCTACCAAGAACCAGTAAAACTTGCTCTACGAGGTTTTCGTACATATATAGAAACATGAAAATTGACATAGTTACTTGGAAATAATTTTTTTTCCATTACGTAATTTGCCTTCCTTAAAATTTCCAAATGAATAGTTTTGAGTTTTAGTTACTGCTATATATACAGATTAAAATGATTTATTTCTGTGCCCAAAATTTAGGTTTCTACATCAAGCAATTTCTGAGAGAAAACGGTTGTGATGAACATAGGATCAGATATGATCTCATAAGGGTTCCTTTTTACTTTTAAATTAACCCTAAATAAGTAAATTCTTGTGGATCACCGCTACTAATTCATTTTCGTATTAAAACATCCTTAATGGAGGAAGAAATAAACGTAACATATTATTAGTTGTTTTGATGAGTGGGTCAGTATAGAAGTTCGTTACACTTGAAAGACCGGGATAGTTTACACACACATTTATTGACTATTTGTTTATAGTTATAGAAAAGAATATAAAATTCTTTCCACGCGTGGAAATGTAATAATAAAATAAATATGAATCTATTTCCTATGAAACGTATTTCATTTCCAATTTTCCAACAATCCTTATTCATCACATCGACATTCAGTTACTTTTGCAAATATTTCATAAATTTTCGGGTTCTTTCTGTCAAATATAGCGAAAGCGTCGGAAAAATGTAGGACGAAAAGTCGGATGTGAAGCGATCCATGAATTGATAGGCCGACGTGCCAACCATCCGACAACAGATTGATTGGACGAATGCGACATTTCGGATATGGCATGTCAAATATTTGTATCTCCTCGCTCGCCGTTAGTGCTGGAAAATTATTTCTGCGTACAGAATTTCACATCATTTATAATATAAAACGATTTACATAGGTATTTAATAGCAATATTAATGGAATTTTGTATTACAAACATTTCATTCGTGGATCACGTAATATACCAATAAATTGAAATATTAAAATTAATATTTTCGATTAAAGTCTGTCTTATAGAAACTTTCCAAATTGGTTAAAATATTTGCTTGTTTATTTACAGAAGTTTTCAGTTACGATTGTACATAAATATATTATTAATATTGCATTTTATAAATACTAGCTCTGTCTACGACTTAGTTCGCTTGTAATTAGGAAAAAAAAGTTCACGTTCTTTTTTCTCGTATATGTTGCTATTGGGTACATACTATTTTCATACCAAATTTCATCAAAATCATTCTAGTAGATTTTACGTGATACCCGCTGAGTGAACATGCAGACAGACAAACAACAATACTAAAAATATTTTTTTTCTGACTTCTATCATCATTCCATATGCAAAATCGATCACTTTTTAAATTATTTTCAATATAAAGAATTCACACTCTTACAATTTTAATATTTGTACACATAGTAATTTATATTTAATACAGTAATACATAACATTAAAATGGTCTGTTACTAAACTTTATCATAAATATGTTTTATATTGTAACATTAAATATGTTTAACCAGGAAAATTTTATCAACAACTGTTTAGCATTTCAACTAATCAAATTGAAAAAAAATCGAGTAAGTAATTAAAAAGCTTCAATACTGGATATATTTGGCGTTAATTTTGTAGAAATTTATATATATATATATATATATATATATATATATATATACGTACATATGTATATATATATATATATATATATATATATATATATATATATACGTACATATGTATATATATATATATATATATATATATATATATATATATTTGGACGTGTTACTAATTCGAATTTGTTTTCAATATTTGAACTTTAATTACTTTGGTAGGTTTAATATCAGGTTTAATTGTTACATTTAGTTGTTACGTTAGGTTTAATAGTTACATAGTTTCTTGCCTATACATATAATAAGGCTGAAGAGTTGGTCTGTTTTTATCTTAATGGTATTTGAGAAAAAAATTACGCATCACGCAAAATCTGCTGAACAAATGCAGTTTACAAATATAGGGATAAATGAATATTTAGTTTTTATTTCACAACTACCAATTCACTGTATTAGGAGATATGTGAATTTAATATTTTCAAAAATTTATTTAATTTGCATTAATACAACAATACCAACGAAGTGTTTAGCTACCCGACATTTATATATAGTGTAGTTACCTACATCAATAGATGGCGCTACGTATATTTTAAGTCGCGTAGTGAAATTTTCCGATCGGATATACTGTACTTCGCGTGTCAAAGATGAAGTACAGTGTGGTGCGGTAGAGGACTCAAGCACCTGAGTAAGGAACCCAAATGTGGGCAGAAGCATGAGGAATATCGTTGTTTGTTGTCTTCCAACGTAATATTTCGGTCTGTTGTATGTATTTGTTGCAAGTTTTTATGGTTTCTTCTACGTTTTTTAAATTTGAATCTGTCGTCAATATTTTAAACTTACATACATATATAACATACTATATTGTCCATGCATACAATAAAGTGTTTAATGTATGTATGCATGTTATAAATATTGTAGAATTAGAGTATCTGTACATTGAATATATTTGTGTAAGGAACACTAAAAATAAGATAAAAAAAGTAACAGAACACAAAAATATCGGTTTTGGACTATTTATCCGTAAGCTTTTTTATTTTCTTATCGCATCACGCAAGAACGGTTAAAGGGATTTAGAAGAAGTTGGTATTAAACGACATCATCTAACTCAAACTTATCCTTGCCATGTTTGACAAAGAACTTTGTTACGAAAATGATTAACATCCCCTTTTACAAATTTCTGTATAATACATGAAAAATTTGTGGCTATACCCGATATCGTTTACAAAAAATTATTCTTATAACTCCGTACAACAAAATACTAACAGCTTAAGAGCTTGGGCCAACTATGTACGTAGGAAGTCATGTAGGTTTCTTTTCTACCGATGTGACCTATGATTTTCGAAGCTAACCAGTGATTTCTACCGATGTGACCTGTGATTTACGAAGAAACTGACATTGCAGTCAATACGAATAAGTATTGTAGTGAAGAGTCTGTGAGAAAATAAGTTGTAATCGCAGACTTGTTTAATTTATTTTCAGTAATTTCATATAACATATATAATAATATTTAAGAATAAATTTATTTTAAAATAACAAAAAAAATTGTACGGAATGGCGATTTTCACACGAGTTTTCCATAAAAATTCTAAAATATTTGAATACTTGAAAATTTTGATTTGTGAGGGAATGTAAAAGCATATTGAAGTTACTAGTAGAGGCGCCATAATTTTTTACCTATAATTACTAGATATTTAATTTTAGATATATGCTTTAGATGCTGCTCGGAAAAAGGATTAAATAAAAAATTCAAACACTTATATTATAACTTCAAAAATTTTTAAAAATGTATTTGGTTTTTCAATATAATGTTTCATATTTCGATTTTATTTTATAGTTAATTTTCATGCAGTGCCCATTAAAGGAAAAAAAATTAAATGGGAATTGGCGCGTTGCAAGTGAAATTTCTTATTTATTTAGTTAAAATAAACTTATATCAATGAAAATATTACATAAATAATATCACTTATCACATAAACCAGTGTACGTAGTAATTTAAAGCACTACCCCCGCCACCACCATTTACTGTTGTCATACGCTTTTGTGACTTTTGTGAAATTTATTTAAATTTTCTTCAAATACAGAGTTCTAATAGACTAATTTACGTCACTTAAAAACTTGTACATATACACACTCGTAAAAAAATAAACATGTTCGTTATATTCTCATTGATTCATTGGTCATATTAGCAGACAAGTAAAAAGTTGTCGAGGATTCCACTTCTTCAGAATGAGTTTATTTAAAAATCTATCACAAAAAAACCTTTTTAAATATTTTCCCATAAACACTGGATAAATGTAATTTTCCAGATTCACAAGTTCCTTTGATATAAGCATATTTTTACTGACCTAAAAAACTTTTACTCATCTATGTGAATGCAAATAATGTTACGAAAATTGCATATTTAGCTAACATTTCTTACCTTGTCTGATAATAAATATGTACAAAAGCACGATATCTACGTTAATTTGCTTCAATGAATTTTGAACAGATTTTTTATAGAGTAAACAAGTGAATGGTATTGTTAATGCAGAATTAAATCTTACGGTTTCTAATGTTCTTAGAAAAATATCTATGTTATGACCAAAATCTGGTACAAAAATAAAACAAGTTTTCAGTAATGAGTAAAACTTAAAAATATTTAAAACTTTTTCAATAAATGAATACACGAAAGTCGAAATTTAGTAATATTTAATTTCCAGTTTTAACACAGCCGATTGGTCACACATTGACATTCGATTATGATTTTATTGGATATACATACATTCATCATCAGCCCAAAATGCGTCCACTTGCAAACCTTTTTTAAATGTTCCAGTCCAGCCTTTCTATAATTGTCGGAAAAATGTAGAGCAAAAGGTCGGAAGTGAATCTTATATTTTACCTTTTAAATATTGATTGAAACGAATTGAGCTTTACACATTTCATTGAAATGTCAGTAGTGGTTTATTTATTTATTTTGTTTACACAATAATATTTAAAAATACATAAGGGAAACAGATTATTACAAGAGTAATGTTTTACAGTTACCCAGACTATTAATTAAATCTCTACAAATAATAAAACTGTGGAATCGACATATCGGTACATTAACGATTTTCACGGTAAATGAATTAAGGGACAAAATGAAAAAAATAGAATATAAAATTTTTTTTTTTCAATTTTTGTTCACTTATTTGCCCACGCATCACGAAGAGATACTGTAGGTATTTTAATGAGGTTTACATTGATGTATTTTGTAGAATATGTGATACTATATATGTTTGTTTGTCGCAATCGATTTACAAAAAGAAATATTACAAATTTCAATACCAAGTGTACTTACTTAAAAAAGTTTTTTTTGTGATGGTTATAAATGACGTTACGTTTATTTTAACCTTTAAGCTTATAGTTTATTTAGTAATATTTTCCAAAAGTTAAGAATGCTACTAGCACGCTAAATAATGTGGTTACTTGCAAACACCTCTTTGAATAGGAAAAAATATTCAATGTAAATTAAACGAAAAAAATACACGCAAATAAAAAAATGCATTCCCTTGCATGTACTTATACTTACATACAAATATAGAAAAAAAGGAAACAAACAATTAGGATACGGGAGATAAGGGAAGGAGGCGGAGGAATAACGGAGTTACATTATTAACAAATTTTGAAGCAAATTAGAACACTTATATTGATGAACCACTCCGAATGCCCGAGTACGTATTACTACTTAGCTTAATAACGTTGACCATAAATTAATATTAACAAAATAATAAACTGTGTTTCGGAATGAAGAGACCAAAAAGATTTTCAGAGCGTAATTTGAGGGTATGAGCCTTATTTAAAAGTAACATGTTATATTTTTATCGAAATATTAAAATAAACATTTTTATTAAAAATTGAGTTACTCTGAAGTAATTAGGTCATTTAAATTTCTACAAACTATAGAGGCATTTATAATTTTCCGAACGAACAACAACCAACAACTAATTAAATAAAGCCATAATATAATATAATTTTCATTTATTCAAATTCTAATATTAATATCAATAATTTATTACACTTCGGGATAAGTTGATACTGTCACGGAGCTCGCGAAACTCGAAAGGTCAAGTTTACACTCAGTCAAAATGTGAGATAATATGTGTGAGAATACATACTAACTGTGCGAGAATACATACTAACTTATATACATTATAGCAACGCCAAACTTAACTTACCTCACGTTTAATTACGCATAAATGTCGACCTCAGCGATGGATAGAGGTCAGGATTGTTACAAACTTTCTTAATGTTAACGGGCACAAAAATAAAATCTATTTTTTTTAGGAGGCAACAGGTCTTTTTGTTGTGTCAATAACAATGCAAGTTTTCACAAAATATACACAGTTATATATAGTTTTTTTAAATATAAACCTTTTATATCCACATAAAGAGTTGTAACTTTAATTTACATTTGGCATTTTTCATCCATTTTACCTCAGCTCTTTTAGTATGAAAAATATATAGAAAAAATCACCATATACATAAATCAAAGTAAAAATAAATTTAATGAAATATTTAGAAATGAAATAAAAATAAAAAAAAGTATTTCTATCCATTGAAGTTTTAACGTCAATATTAATAATTCAATACACTTCAGGACAAGTTGATACTGTCACGGATTTCGCGAACCGCCAAAAGGTCAAGTTTACGCACGAGCAAACTGTAGGCACATATAAAATATATGGATTAAAGCAATGCCGAACATAACTTACCTCAAGTTTAATTATACACAAACGTCGACCTCAGCAATGCGAAGAGGCCAGGACTGTTATAAACTTTCCTTTTACCAACGCCCGCATAAATTAAATGTTATTGTTATTTATTGGGCACAAGAATAAATAGATATTTGGACAAGTATCTTAAACAGAAATCTTTTATTTCTGCACAAAAGTGTTTTATTCGTAATTTGCGTTTGGAAACTACCCAAAATAACTAAAGTCTTTGAATGTGTAAAACATTTAGAAAAATTCAGTAGAAATATATATTAAAATACACATAAAAATAAATAGTTTATTAAAACTGTTTCGAAATGAAATAACCTCTATTTTAAATCGAAATTGAATTATTATTAAATTTATCTCCAACATTATGTTCTATATAATTAAAATTTGTATGAAATGGTTAATTACTATGAATATTGAAATTACATAACTACCTAATAATTCCTTTACCTGGATGGGAATATTGTCTTTTCCTTTATCTTCTAGCAGTGGTTATAGTAAGTTACGGCATCATCGGTCGGATATACATGTGAAATCGATATCCAAGTAAACATGCATAATTCATTGGGGAGACGAGTGTTCGAGCTCTCGGTCCGGCGGAGCTTGTAACATTGGCCTATCGAATATCATGGCAAATGCACCGGATGTTGATTGTATCGTTGTTATTCTCGAGGTAAAAGCACCGTTCAAACGGATGTACATTGTTTTAAAGTAAAACATTTAATCGAAAAGCAAAGATGGTTTTCGTAGTTATTTCAATTAATTTAAATAAATTAGATTTTAGTTTTGTAATAATAAGATGAATTCCACAATATGAAAAATCTGTTGAAAATGAAAGTTTATTTTGAAGAGAGGAAATGTAAATAACATAAACAAAGCTATTTTATTTATTTACATATTAAAATAAAATTAAAACATATTTATATTCTTATATTATCACAAAAATTGGGTAATATAACTGACAAAAATTATGACTAGTAGTTGCTCTAACTGAATGAGCAAAAATCAATTTCGTCAACTGAGAGCAGTTGAACACACGATTTGATCTGTGAGTAAGCGCATAGAATGTTTCGAAACGTTCACTACATGCAAAACTTTGATACGTGGACAAGGGTCTACCAGTCAGTATAAAGAGTCATTGTTTCGCTTTATTGCGACTGTTCCACTTTATTACACTTGCTACCACTATACCGTGTTCCCTGATGAAAATTAAAAAAAATGGTAGTAAATTATTTTTCCAGTTTTAGTTCAATGAGCACAATTTCAATAACGTTTACATCGATTGAAACAATTTCATTACCTACATCTCTTTCCCCGCTTTCAGTGAGTCGCGCGAGTTGCGACCATGACTAAAGGATATATAGAATCTTCATTTACCCTTTCACTGGATTCATAAAAAATAATTTCTCTCGCCTGTCTATTAAAAGTGTGTCTATAAAAACATAAAATAAAGTTAATACCATTTTTAATGCGTTATTCATTTATTCATAGTCTTTTATAACTGTAGTAAACACTTATGAGATACAACCAGATTTTGGATCATCTTTTCTTCATATACTTCCGCATAAAGAGCAACTTTTATTTTATTTAATAACTATGCTACTTTACTTCTAGATATGACAGTATCGATCATAACATATTTGTTTTTTTTCTAGAATATTTCGATGCAATATTAAAAGTTAGAATGTTCAAATAATTATTTAGTTTGAAGACGCCAAGAAAAATTACCTTTTCGCCGCTTATATATGCGTATTTATTAAATTGCTTTAATAACTATGAGTTGTTTGAGAAATTTGCATTTTGCATTCGAGGGTTAAATAAATTATTTAAGTATATTTTAGTACGTATTTTAATTT
The DNA here is from genome assembly GCA_039881145.1 of Druceiella hillmani. NCBI lineage: Eukaryota > Metazoa > Arthropoda > Insecta > Lepidoptera > Hepialidae > Druceiella > Druceiella hillmani. The sequence goes on along the minus strand of JAYKKI010000022.1, from coordinate 10,344,469 downwards.
TAAATAGGTAGAAATGCAATAAACAAATCCAACAACATAAAAGGAACCAACCTTTTGCACCCTATATTTTTGTTGTATGATTTGTTTAACAACGCCCAAACATTTTCTTAATAAAATTTAATATTTATTCCAAATTAGTGCACAGTTCGTGTGTAGCGAACGGTCTATCATTTAGTATTTTACAGTATATAGAAATAAGTTAACTATATAAGTGAATAGATTCTCAGGTTGTGATCGAAATGTCAGTCATGAAGACGAAACGTCATACTCGATCGTTTTTTGCGCTTTGAAACATCAGAATCACACGGTTGGATTACTCGATCCGAGTATTTCTGAAATCAAAATCGCGTCTAATGGAAAACTCACGAGAAGCAAAAATCTCTACTTCATATGCGCACAGACTCGTATGAAAGAAAAAAATATCTGGTTGAAAATTGCTAATGGTTCGCTGAAATTAGATTCACGCAAACTTGTCACTTCATTGGAAATTTCCGTGTATTGTTAATAAAAGCATTATAAAAATTGTGAACTGAAATCATACATTTCCTTTGTTTGCGAAATTTTTTAAACGTGAAGAAATTGTCAATTGGAAATATGAAACAACTTAATATGAAATGTTAACCGGGTTATTTACCGGTGAGAACAATTATTTTTACACTAATATTACTATTTTAAACGTTGTCTTATTTTTATTACATGTTAACATTATTTTCTCATTTTCTTTAAATTTAAGAAAGAAGATAATATTTTAAAACTTTATTTACAAAATTGAATTGTTACTTACCAAAAACTAATAAAAATGTAAAATCAACAGAACATTCAACTTTCACATATTGTGTTCCTAGGACAAAATTAAATGAAATTATTGATTATAAGGAAAAAAAATTAACAAAACGGCGATGAGAATGCTTCTAGGGAGGTAAAAACTGTTTCTTAACTCTACAAGAATTGCGGTTTTAATATTAATGTATTACCTCTTCACAACTTACAACAATGCAATTGGAAATATTGGCAATGAAGAGAACGATATAGTTGAGACGCAATGATTTGAAAACGATTTAAAAGTCAATCAGCCACCACAGCAACAAAATATCGGACCATTCACTGATCAACCCAACTCAACATATCGACTAGTTAAATGTATGGATCGTATCTATTTTAAGTTCAAAGAATCGAAGTCCGAAATATTTGTTGCCGTTTAAACTTTACTTAAAAGTTCACATTAAAAAAAAATTAGTTTATATTCTATTATGTAATTTATTTTCATTTTACTACAATTATTAAGAAAATTACTTAGCGATTAAAAAATATTTCATTCCCTAAATTGGATATTACAAAAATTTTCAAAAATTGGAAATTCAATGAAAACAGAGCTAAGAATGTCTTTTGAGAATTAAATATATTTATACTTCAATACCAAAGTAATTTTTTAAATCTTTGCAAATTGTCTCGAACAATATTTAATGTAAACAAGAATGATAATTGAATATTCAGTAAATTAGCAGTATCGGTTACTTATGACTGGAACATCTACCGGATAAACATAGAAAAGTCGTATTTTTATTTATTATGAATTACCTCACATTCTGTTGCGCGTTTTCACCACAAGATGGCTGTCGGGTTTATTTTTTTCTAAAGAAATATTATATTTTTACAGCTCGGGATACAATATTGTTGTTTTGTTCATCGATGAAGATAGTATTGTGGCTTCAAAATTGTATATTATTTTCATTCAAAAATTGTTCTTAACCATATTATTAAAAATGTAATTATTGTACCAAGTCGATATAACATAATTGATTGCATGGCTTCTAAAGAATACGATTAGGAATATCAAGAATAAATTCCGCCTCACCCCTCCTCCGAAAATTTAATATTAAGTATAGTTTGTTTTAACTTATATTCGTTCGATTTGTATATACTATTTATTTAAATTATAAATAAAATATGAAAATGTTATATTATATGTTTATTTCAATTACCCACATTGATTTTTTTCGCATATCAACTTTTGACAAGGACTTTCCCCAAGTTAAATAAATGGACTAGAGCCCTTTAAGTTTTTTGATATTTTGGTAGCCTCATGGTTAGTATTGGGCAGTAAGGTTAGCGTACTCCATTTTGTTGATAGAGATTATGAGATTTGAACTATAGGATACATTCATCAAAAAGTAATAAAATGCAGTGGCCAAGTGTCAATTTCATTGTTCAGCTTCGATTATCAATATTTAAATATCACCAACAGTTTTATTAAGAATGTTTTTTTTTCAATATCAATACATCGACTGAGTACAATAAAGTAACCTAAATTTCATTACGGTACAATAGTCTGTGTTTTTTAATCGGCAAGCATCTTTGTATTGCCACTTACTGCGTTTCAAATTTATCATGCTCTCAGAAGAGTCGAAAATAGTAAAATTTTCTTTGCCCGATAAAATTTTCCTTCATTTTGAGGTGTGACTTATGCCATTTTGGTAAAACTTCTTAATGTAATTAGCACCAAAGGTGCATATTTTTATTGTTTTCTTGATGCTTCTTCACCAATAAAGGTAGAACATGAATTTTCATTTTTTTGTATTATATTACGTTACAGAATTTACTATGCAGTTATGCGTAAAATTAAAACTAATATGAAAAATTAATCTCCTTAATGATAAATTCAAATTTATGACTTTAATGTCATTTACGTGTTTAGAGAAAAATATTCTCCTGTCTAAATAGAACCGGGACATTAAATGGTCTGTTCAGTTTTACTGGATTAAACATAATATTGTTAAAACGAATTTAATCTTACAAAGAAATAAACGAAATTAGTATCAAAATTCTAACTTGCCTTGATCTCGTTCGATATTTTTAGTAACCTACTATTATTTATATTAAAAAAAAATAAATTATAGTTGAGAGAAACATCTGCGTTTAGGGCAATATTTAATAATTTTTCACCGTCGCCATTCTAAAATAAGTAATTCTTTACTTCAAAAAAGTCATAGAGTGTACCTTATATAAAGTTCGGGCGACCAACCAATATAAAGAAAAAAATTTAGAAAAAAAATTAAATTTTTCACATGACTTCTTATTTCTCATAAGTGTATTTCATAATTATTTTTCTGATATAATGTCAGATGCCAAAATATGGAATCACATTTAATTGCCCTTCATTCGGTGTACAGATTTAAAGATCCTGAACAATTTATCACATGTTTCCGTGAGGAACTCAAAAGTGCGCGAATGTTGAAAAATATATATCTGCGAATATTTAAATCCTATCACTTTTCAATTTTATGAAGTTGAACGATTCAGTGTAGGAAAATTTCAAATTGAGTATTTAATTAACTAATTATTAATTTTATCTTCGTCTATATACTCAGATCATCTCGACGATTACATAGTTAGTCTGAAGACATTTGGCGTGATACTGGTATACTTTACTCGACAAGACATTCATGCGATTAGGAGTACTTTTGTCGTTAATATTTCTGACATTACTTTACCCTAGCAAGTTATAAATCCAATTAAATTATTTTCAACACGATCTAATTTTTTTGAAAATTTTGTTTTACTTGTGCTTCTCCTTTTATTTTAGGATTATCTACCCTCAATCATTCGTTCTACCGACGTAAAAGTGGAACTTTTTTGCACCATGATAGCAAAGATTCGAAATAAAAACCTGTAATTGAAAATAAATATTTCAGAATCAAAACAGGTAACAATTTGTTGTGTTTCAAAATAATAAATTAACCAATGAGTTGTTAAACTCATTAAAAATGTATGGGGTTAAATACCGAAAAAGTTTTGTGAAAAAGTATAGATGGAGAGAAAAAAAAAGTAAAAATTAAGACAATTTTTATTTTTTTTAATTTAGTGTAAAATAATTAAATTGTTACATAAAAAGTAAAATAAGCTCCCATTTGAAATATAAATATATGGTTTAAATGGCATAAAGTAGTATTATTTCAATAGTTTTTGAAATACTCTGAATTTAATATCACCACTACAAAATGTATTAGAAGCAGGAGTCCTAAACAATTTATCACATATTTTCGTAAGGAATAAAATTTTTTTTAAATCGTCTTAATAAGCTGTTAATACCAGCTATGGTGCTATTTTTATCTGTTTATCTATACGACTATTTATTTTAGGACACCTTGCCTTAATGACGTTTACGATTTTTACAATTATTATCAAAAAATGACGGTGACGGTGTTTATTTTAAATATGTAACATAGGGAATAATTATTTCATTGTACTTTTTGTATCATTGGGACTATATACTATAGGATTATGATTTAACATAATTATGATATTATGATATATTTATGATTTAACTAGAGCATTATGATCTATGTACATAACATATACGATATTTCTTAAAAATGATCATCTTTAGAGTAGAAATCCCTTCGGATGGCGTCACGAAATACGGGACATACTCGTAAGTAAAACAGATAGAGTGAGGATGCTAAGTATCAATGTAATAAAATATCAGATTGTGTTTTTTTAGTCTAAGAAGGTGACGCATTTATTAATGTAGTATTTATTTTTGACCAAACAATTTCATATCAGTATTTTATAATTTAAAAACATAGAAAATTCAACAATATAAATACAAAAAAACAGTTATGATATCATTGTTAAAAGTAAGATTTGGAATAAATAAAATTCATTTCAAACGTCTAGTTTTCTCCTATTATTTTTTTTAAATACGCAATGTTTTTTTTTCATCTTATGACTTTAACTATGACTACTGGAACTGCAAGTGTAACATCATCACATACTATTTATTAAAACAAGTCAAATATTCAACTTTGTATATAGAAACATTCAATATTTACGTCCATAGAGATATTCCTCAGACATCTTAGGAACTGTTAATGGCTGACAATATGTGCTAAGCAATTTTGTCGAAATCAGTTTGAAGCTACAGCAATAGCAGGAATGTTCTATTGAAGCTATTCTATTTTTACACTATTTAAAAGAACACTAAACTGTATAAACTATGCAAACGGTTGTTTTTTTTCAAAAAAATTCTCAAATAAATAAAAAAAGCGACTGAAGTAAATGGGGTGTAGATGGATTAAAATGTGATTAGATACTTGGTATGATTTCATGTCTTCATACTAAGTTTTACTGAACAAACAAGAAAAATAAAATATTTTAGGATATTCTATATTCTATTTTGGATAACCTATTAACAATTAAGTATATTTTATAAAAAATAACATACCCTTTTCGCGTTACGATGACGAATATCTTGGGCCTTGTTTTGTGAACTCGTATAAATATACGTAATTATAAATTGTTTATTTTCCTTTTTTATTTAGTTAAAAACTGCTTGCACAAGTGCATGATCTAAAGAATGAAAACACACCGCTTCCATAATTGATAAGATAAATTTCTATATTTTCCTCGTCGAGTTCACTAAGGAGATAAAGGTGAAATGTCTAAATATCACGATCTACAATTCAAACAAAATGTTCGTTGTTTTATGAATATTTGATTTGTTCGCTTTCCATATTCTGTTGAAGGCTTTTAAATATTTCATAACTTTAACGCCGTTGTTTTTCACCGAAGGATAATACGGGAAAGAAAATGAATCCGCTGAAGTCACATTTTTAGTCTGTGAAATGCCAGTGCACAATAGCTTAAATTCAAAGTGTTAAAATTGGATTATTTATTATAAATTAACTTATTAACGCTATCAGATGTAAAATTGCCAGTAACAGCAGCCAGTAATTGGTAACTAATTGAAGCTGTAATATATTAATAGAAATGCCTTGACACTATTATTACTAGCGTCAAAAAAATATTAAAACTTATTGAAATCCACTTTGAGGAATTTTGACAAAATTTAAGGTACTGAAAAATTACAGATATATAATTATAACAGAAAGCATCAAATGATATTAAGAAAATATACTAAGAATTTATTGAAAAAGTCGAAAAATAAAGTATATATTTTTTTTAAGAATTTTGGTAGTTAATAAAACTTATGAAAAAGAAAAAAACTTTTAAATATTATAAAGAGTAGATTGTAGATATAAATACAAATAATATAACTAATAATTGTACTATATTTGTTCGATCGTTTAGCTGTTTGAGACTTTTTTTATATATACATGTTAATTTCTAATTTGTTATACATTCTAATTTTTAATTTGTCTCGAAAATGCTATAAATAAATAAGACGACATATTTCGATTGTTACTTTATACTTTTGTATGAGTTAAATATTTCTTTTCAAAGCTTGTCAAAAGATGCCTAAATTGTTGCCTCTTATAACTTATTTATCCCGAACTTCCTTCATTCGTTTGGCAGTACCTAGCATTGGAAACGTTCAATTATTTTTTCTGCTCATCATATATTTCTACGACATTAAAACGAAGTTAGTGGGTTGTTCCAGTTTACTCCTTTAGTGAACTTTTTATCGTAATTATTCTTTTTCATTCGTTTTTGATTGAATGACTGAGAGTCATCGAGTAGAATAATTCAATTAATTTCTTTCGAAAATAATTTCTTGCCCATAATTTTTGTTGCTCGTTTATGCATACCTATTAACCATTATAAATGTCAATCCAAAATAAATATTTATGAGTTTTGGGGAATGCAGGATGACTTTTTATAAACGGGAAAATGAATACGTATAAAATATCGGACAAAAATGGTCTTCACTGCACTAGGAATAGTTTACATGGAAGTGTAAATAAATATCTAAAATATATACTATTTATTGTACAAATGCATAGAAATATTTAAGTAGAATCATAGAAATCACATTTCCATCGCATTAGAACTCAGTGTCTTATCCCAATTCTCATCATCAGATGACGTGCAAAATAATTTTGAAAAGATATAGCCGACTGTCTTTCGTATCGGAACAAATATATATAATCATAATGGAATGAACAAAAAATTCAGTGAATGGAGTAAACAGTGCAACCGTTTACAGGCGACATTGAATTTAACTCCCCACATATATAAGATTTAGTACCTGCGACGTTCACGTAACAAAATTTTAATGTTTATATATATAAGCTTTAAGATACGAATAGATAATGTTTTTCCATATAAAAAGTGATCAATTTCAAATAACTATTAAATAAGAAATACACTGAAAAGAAAAAAAAATAGTAAAATTACGCGAATTTAGTTGGAAGAATTTTGGAGTCAGTGCCAAATCCGTGGCTATTTTTCTTTCCCACGAAAATGCACATCACGTACACATAGGCAGAAAAGCTTTATATTGAACTTGGTACCAATTTCAATATTATATAAGTGTAGCAGTATTTTTTAAATTTCCTCATTTTCATGTATAATATTGTACTGCAAAATTCCAACTAATTTCGAGTAATTTTATTAATTTATTATTTTCAGTGCGTTTCTTATTCAGTAATTATTTGAAATATTTTTACTTTTTTGGTAAAAAAAATTTTACTTTTCCATTTTTTGTCATTACGATATCTCCTTAAAACGTTATAAAATAAAAAAAACAATTAAATAAGAAAAGTAAAAAAATTAATATTACCTCATTTATTGAAATCCAAACAGCAATTTACGGCATTTAATGAACATTAACATATTCATGTATACCTACTTATGTACATGAACGCATACACACACACACATATAAATATATATATATATATATATATATATATATATATATATATAAACCCTTGTAAGTACTTACCTACCAATTTACTTCATTATTTTCTATCTATTCTTAACTCTCGAGGAGTTCAGTTACATCCTTCCAACTCCATAACCAGACTCTGGTTACCATCAGTGATTAAAGTACTTAAATTAGTCCAAACTCGGGAATAAAATTCCTCAAAATGACCTTGTATCCTCATTAATTGAAGAGATCCTCAGGATAGCTCCGTAGTCCATCATCACATATTGACCATATTTACATGGAAGATTCATTGGAATAAGTCACCGTATCTTCGAATTATGGCTGTACGATTCTTCTCCGAGACACGTGTAGTAAATATTTAATATTTTTGCCCTTTTGTAATGAAGTTTCTATTTCATACATAATTCGTATCTTGATTTCTTTCGTATACTGATACTATCTCATACATAATATGTACGAGTATATTGATTATTATTATGATTCCCATATGACTGAAGAAAACTTGTTCATTGTATTTTTTTCGTAGTTTTTTGTTTTCCTTTTTTGTTTTATTGCTTCACTCGGCGCTTCGGGTTGATTTTGTATTATGAAGTCATCTGAAGAATATATGCTTACATCGTTTACATAAAATAATGATGAAATATGTAGAGATTAATTAAAAATAATAAACAATTAAGAATAAAAAAAAATAACTAAAAGTGAAAGAGTGTACTTAAGTCAAGAATTAAAATCCTAAATATTGTTTAACTCACAGAGTGAGTTAAACAAGTACACAGTTACACATATTTAGGATAGAATAGTTTACAAGTAATAATTAAGCTTATCTCAAATTGTTAGTCCTAAGACGTAAGAAAAAAATGTATGCTCAAAATTTATTTCAAAACATTATAGGGTGTTAATTTTTCCCTGAAACAAAGTTTAAGAAGAATTAGATGTAACTAGTACTTCACAATATAATTATTTTGAAGAGATGATTTAATAAAATATGTGTGCCAATTTTTTTGTTTAATAATATTTCCCGAATTATAAGTTGTATCAAATCTTAAATATTATTTTCTCCTAATACAAATAGCAACATTTATATCAGTTGTATTTAACGAATATTATATGTAAAAATATACTTTCCTTTGCAGTGACTCTCATTAAAATTACTATAATTCTCAGTCATCTTATTATTTTATGTAACTTTTTATATAATCAAGCATGATGCTATAAAAAATATTTTTGATAATTTTCTAGGAACAAATTTACATTACGTTATAAATTAGTTGAATATTCATTTATAATAATAATACATATACGAAAATTTTATCTTTGAAGTGAAAACTTCTTTAAGTGCACCTGAACATTTTTTCCGAGCAGTGAACGCAACTGAACCCGCAGATTTTGAGTCGGTGACACTGAGTCGGGTAAACTCGGCTCTCTGCTGCATCGGCCACTGTCTGACACGGAGTGCATCATTTCAAGAATTACGTTCCACTGTTTAATAATATTTTATTAGAGTATTATTCAAAATAATACGGGTATTTTATTTTTGTTTTTTCTATTTTCTGGAATAATAATTGAAAATTTCCGACATACGCAATACGGTTTTATTGGTTGCCAAGGCATTCACTTGTTGCAATATTGTGGTCTTAAGCAAACCTAGAAAAAGTTTTATTTGGTTATAAGAGACAATACTGAAAAAAAATAATTTGATTTTAAAACATTTTAGCTACTGGAAAGCATATTTCTTCCAAAAAAAATTAAAATTTTGTTGCATATCATTATTTCACTTACAACATGAAGAATAGTATCGAAAAGAGTTAAGAGATTTATACCATTAAGTGCCACAATTGCAATGGAGGAATTATTGTGTTTTATCTAAGAACCGCTCTGATATATCCAGTAGCCCACTAATTCCAGCATTGATAAAGTTATTCAGCAACGTGGTTTACATTAAGATTCTCCAGGTAAAAGTAAAAAATTGGGAAGTATATTATTTGTTGTAATGCCATCAGGTATCTTTTGGTTTTATTATATAAACTATCCATAGATTGAAAGTAAATAGTCGGGCACTTCGGTAAGTTAATACGGATTTAATTAAATTTACGTACAACTACATACAGTACAAGAAATGTCACAGTGCAGAGAGAGCAAAGTGGGTGAGCCATAGACAATTTACATTGCTTAGTTTGTTATTTTAACACAATATAAAGATGACTATAGTGTACAAAAATAAAGGCTCGTAATTGAAATTATATTAATATTATAATAACTATATTATTAATTTATTATTTTATTATATTTTTCTTGTTACAAATATCTTATTGTTTATCTGTTTTCTATACAAAGTGGTTCTGTATCAAACAGGATAAAATATAAACATAATTAACTTTTATAGGTGCATAACTTAAATATTGGCCATATAATCCAAACTCTACACTAGAATGACATACAATGATTCATTTTATTTAATTAAAAATATCATTTAAAATATATTACTATGCATAACATACGATAAAACTTGCTACTAACAGTAACATTGTTATTTGTTTGCTTAGACAATATAGGACATTACTCAGCCGTTTTTATACATTATTCATAATATGGTATAAAATACTGCTTCCGATATTGTATTTTTACGTTAATGTAGGAAAAATGAAATGCCGAAAGATAATATTTTCCTTTACGGTTAGGAAAAGTTTCCATTGCGGGTAGAAGTTTTTGACTGAAGCTGAAGACTTTTTTAATTCAACATTTTTACGAAAATATTTCTTTCAGAGAAGTTTTGACCTGACGTCAGAAATATGTAAAAAAGTATAAATTCTCAAATGTACACGAGTGTAATAACACTTGTGCGATAACAAATGTTTCCTTTGTCTTTTTCGTCGATTTCAATCTCTCAGACTACTTATAATAAAGACGATATGGTTGAGTGCGGATATTTCTTTTTAGTAAAATAAGAAGAGAAAAATAAAAAAACACAAATGTTAATTATGTCCACAGTAATTAAGAAAGTACCTTTTAATATATGCGCCCGCGGCTTCATTCTCATAATTAGTTTCGAGAAATATATTAATTTGATTAATTTTCAATTAAATGAGCAGATGATGTTTATTCAGCCATTCACTGAATCATAAAATATAATACAAAGAATGGAGTTGTCATTTTATGCAAGCAAAATGAAATGTAATATTATGAGAGATGGAGTTTTCTCTTGATTTTGCTTTTTTAATCATATAGAAATATATCCCTTGCCACGATTAAAATTATTTAATTAAATTAGGGTAAAATAACCTATTTCAATAATAATACAAAATATATTATTTGAACTAAAATGTAAATAAAATGTTTTTACTTCAAAATGCTACAATTTATTAACCACAGATGAATTCACCTCGAATAAAAGCCATGCCAATTTAATAAGTAGTCTTTGTTCCGATTATATATGATTGGGTTCAAAATTTTAGTGAAATAATTTTATCAGTATTTTATCTTGTCATATTTTAAACATTGGTCATTCTTCACGCGTAATTCGTTAAGTTTGGTAATAGCATCTAAATAATTAAACATTTTTCAATCCTACGGTTTAACATAGTTGTTTTATGTAAAGAGATTTTTTATACGGCAGAAAATAGAGAGTTTTTGTACTACACAGTTTTTGTACTATACAGTTTGGAATGAAATAAAAGAGTAAACGGAATTCTTTCGTTAACTTGCTACACTTGTCTTAATTTTTTCATTAATATTTTAATCGAAATAAGGGTACTTATTAAAATTTCTGTGATAAAAAATACTTTCAAAATGATGAGACCGCCATCGAGACAATATTTTAAAGATAAAGAAACTCACCTGATTAAGCTACAGAACATTTTAGAAACAACCTTTTTCTTATGTATACAAAGGAAGCCAACAATACATTGTATTAATCCTCTGTTTACGAACATATTTTCATCGACTATAAAGGCATTAACGTAAAAATATGCTTGAGAAAATATTTCAAATTCAAAGGTAAGCTAAAAATAATGATATAAGCGGGCAAATACAACTAAAGCCGCTTAACATTAGATAGAATACATGTTTACGAGAACACAACAGGTTTACCTTATTTTTCTTTGATGTCAGTGGCAAATATCAAAGAATTTTTGGAAAGGTCTGAAACCTGACATTGTCCTGACCACAGAATAAATCTTATTGTGTCTAGTTCATTTCCCAATTTCCTTATTTCGTATATTACAAAACTGTCTCTAACGTAAGATAACCGTACAATATGAAAATATATCTGCAAGCGATGTTCACAGCGAAACACGTCTGCTTTTTAACAAAGTAAAAATCTCTATGATTTGAAATGAAATATAAAAATGAATGGTTTTGTTATAATTTCTATGTAACCGCAAATATTTTTGGTTACTTAAATTATAACATTTCTCCAAAATTAAAGGAATTCTTTGGTTTTATCTTAACCAAATTGAAATTTAAATATAAAAATTAAGAAATTAATGATATTTTAAAGCATTTAGACTTATTTACGTATGATACATAATAAATAATCTAAATGTAAATTTTTGTGTATCACACGTTCTACCATTAACAGTTCAAAATGCAGTTACAGAAAAGACAGGCAAATAAATAACTTAGCGAAACCAATAAAATTTTGTCTCTCATACTGCAAGAACCTTGAAAATCTAATACTCAACATATTCCAACTAATAGCTTCTTAGTAAAACGTTTAAAATAATTTCGTGTACGTGATAGTAAGGTCACTAAACTTGCATCTTTATTGGTAATAGTTTACCAATAAAGAAACAAGTTCCTTAACACAGTTATACAAGTGGATAATATACTTCAATTATTTATACAAATAATTAACGCATTCGAGTAATGACATTAAGGAGATATCACTATAAACCATGATAGAAAGAACAACACTTATACATTTCTACACCTGAAAATAAAATTACCTCGTGTTACGTGACAATGCATTGACCAAGGCGTGAAGAAAAAACGACGGCACAGAATGTTTGCTGAATGCTCAGAAATATTAATTGGCTGCATTTTGTTATTACCGTAAACATTTCCTCGATAGTTAGATTTTGCCTTGGCTTTGAAAATGAGGTATTCCTTTTATTACGAAATAGGTCGTCTAGATAGTCTTACCGTTGAAATTCTAAGAGTTATAATATTGTGAAAAACTTTTAAAACTAAGATTATGTTATATTTGCTACTTTAAATGTTGTATTAATAGTTCTTACTTGTTTTGGTATTAAAAATTGTTAGACAATCGTTTTAAAAATCTAGGAGAAACATGAAGTAAACTGGCTTGTAAGACATTAATATACACATTAATAAAAAACAGAAATGGCAAACGTTTGTCGGAAAGAGGAATTTCACATTTTCTTTTTGAGGAAACACACACTTCAAATCGGTCCTTGTATTAATTATATTAATGTAAATTGAAATATTTAATTAGACCAAAATGTATATGAAATATTCAAATCGATTCAGATATTTCGCAACTTTGATCCCACATTATGGTTTAATTGTTGATTGATTAAAAAAAAGTACCGCAAATGTTATCCTATCTTATCTGGGCTGAGATGTGTTAATTATTTCATATGAGTCAAAGAATGTGAATTTTTTTTTAAAGATTTAAGAGATATAACTATTGAACATTTTTAACTAAAACCATTGTTTATATTCTAACATCGAATGAGATAATGCAAGACAGTTCATATTAAACTAAAAGTTATGGATATGTGCCATAATATAACACATAAAATCAAATTTATAGCTCAATTTATCGAAACGGATTGATGACGTAATTACTCACTTTGTTCCCTCGAACTCAACTGAATTAAAATCGCCAATACATTGCGAAGATCAGGGTAGATTAAAAGTCGGGACAGTAAGTACTCTCATATATTGAACACATCCAGGCCGTTCGTATACGTTATTCACGAGAAAGATTTTTTTTTTAATTTTCACAACACAGCAATCCAATCGAAAAAAACAAGTTTTATTTTGAGTTCAATACGACATTATGTTATTAAATTCATCAAGAAATCTGATATATAAATGTAATACATGCATTTATAAAAATTGTTTGGGGAAATTTTCTGAAGTTAATATTTTGGTTATGTATATAGTTTAATAATACTCTGGGTATAATACAATACAATACAATAGCTTTATAAATAGTCGTCAGCTGATCGAAGATATATTTATACCAATCATATTTGAACTGTCAAATTCTGTTGTTTACAAAGATTCTCTCTTAAAATTGAATGGAGTGTAAATATACGTATAGAGAAAATTATGTTTGTAGAAATTACACCAAAAAAATTATAAATATATAATAATGTTAACGAAATTTTCTCTCTTACAAAACAATATGAAGTATAAACTCCAATCTGTTTGAAATAGATTAAAGGGATTTGGGTTCAACTGTAGTAGGGATTTACGAAAATACAATAATCCGTAAGACATTCGTTCTAAAGAAAACGGATAATCTCCTTAACTTAGTCCGGTTACCGCAGTCGTGACATTTATTAAACTATTTTCCATTTAAAAAGCGAATATGGAATTTAACAACAGTAAAAGTATAAGTTTGATTTCCATTTGAAATTAAAATTAAAGAATGTATTCATTAGTTCTCTCTTAAAGCTGATTACAGAGGTACACATTTCAATAACATGCACTGACTGCATCTATAACATAATACACGGAAATCAATAAGTAACAAAAAGGAACATTCCCATTTGAAGAGGAGTTTATTTTTTTTAGTAAATACATCTAAAATTATAAAAATGAAAATAGTGTAGAACACGGTAAAACGTACTTACCATTAGCTGAAACTGAAAATAAATTGAAATCCTATTTATGTTTGGTTCTTTTGTGGACTTTGTCATCGAGAAATGTTGCAAGAGGTGTAATTATTAATTAATTTGTTTTAGGGAACACAATCTGTTATATTGTTTTCTACATAGATGTAAAGAAAATTTTAATGACTATAATTTTAAAATAGAGTTTTTGAAGTTTTAGAAGATACTCTTAGGAGCACGTCTGTCTTTCTCTTTTTAATTAATATATTTGGTATAACTTCCATTTGGTTAAATATTTTGAATTAATTAACGGTAAGTATTTTCAGTCTGAACTTGAACTTCACTTCATGTCAACCTCTCAAATATTTCTGAATTTGTCAGCTAAGAAGTGACCAAAGTTTTAATAAGAGAGTAGGTTATCAATTGAATGGTGCGAGTCTATGAGCGGTGGTGTTCAGTAAGGGCGAGTTTTAGATATGAGTGCTCTTTATTGGGAGCGTAGACTTGGAACTTAAGAGCGTGATATACAACATAATTTGTATTTAATGCGATCAGATAGGGTAGAAAATACATATTTGTCAATTTTGACGAAATATTTTCTACACATTAAGTAGTTAATGTGTCTGTCTGTGTGTCTGTATATGTGTCTATCATCAATCTATCAACAGATTGTAAATTTAATAGGTGTATTTCATTTTCTCTGAGTCAATCTACGATATTTCATACTCGAATATATCAATCATTCTACGATGTTTCATACCAGAACCTTGTTTTGACCTTCAAAAAACCGAAATTTTTCTTTTGCTCTTTAAATAAATTTATCACAAAAATAACTTCATTTTGAATAGCAAACTATTTACATGGTAAATATTTTAAACGTTAAATTTATTTACTTACTAATAATGTTCACTGAATATACAGGCAAAGAATTGATTCAGTTTGACTAATAATTTGATACAAATTACCCATTAAAAGGGAAATCATGAAAACAAAACTTAAAATATTAAATTTATTTAATTTATAAGTGCTTGTATCACTTCCCTTTTATTCAATTATCCCATAGGATATCCTTTTTTCCAATCTCTGCTTAATTTTGAATTTTAAAAAAAAATCGTTCTGTAAAATATAAATTTATTATCATACTCGCTTTAAATTACGTTTTTATGGAACAATGATTGTAGCCTCGGAACTTCTCGTTGAGTAAATCTTTATAAATTAGTGGATCTGGAAATATAAGTGAAAAGTCACTAATTTAATAAATTTTAAAATTATGTGAATCTACAGGATTAACTTAAACAATAACTGAAAAAATAAAACCTATGTAACCTACATCAAAAGCGAAATATACATTGAGTTTAATAATATACTAGCGTGACCCGTGCGAAGTCTTCGCATTATTTATTCCATTATGAAGCTCAGATGACAGATCAAACAAATATTTTACTAAAATTGACATATAGAGGCGCAAGTATCAAAAGCATTGAGCTAAAGCGCCACTTTATTTATACGTGAGTGGATTTGAAATTAAACAAAAATTTTACCGACCGTCAATCATATTGACGTTGAGCCGTTAGATGGCAGCATTGCTGTTTTGTGTATATAATTTTAATAATTAATTAATTTGCAAAAACAATAGCAATAATAAATTTTTTAGTTGTGGATGCCGGTAGAGCAAGCAATTATCTATAAAATTATATATAATTTATGTGGATTAGTTGTGAGGTTTTTTCTAAAAAGGGAGTGTAACATCTTAAAACCTTAGCGTATTAATATATATGATGATGATGATGATAATGAAGGTAGAGGTTATTATTAGTCTATTTCTGGTATAAAATAGAATTGATAAAAAATTAAATTACAATCTTGGAGATAAATATTAAGCTGTCGTAGTAAATCCAATTTTAAAAAGCACAAAATAATATATGCTCTTAAAGCCTTTGATATTATCATATGTTCTAATATTTGCTTCCAACTATAATTTATTCAGCCAATATTTATAGTGCAATTTAGCATTTTTTAATCGCTAAATTATATTATAAATTATTTTCCTTAATAATAAATTCAAAAACTTTACTATGTCGCTAAAGTAATATAAAACAAGAAATTTTAAATTTATCTCCCTCATGAAAATTTACCGAGTTCGTTCTGAAATTCATTTTTAGCGGTTCTAATTCAGTGAGCTTGTCCAGTAGAAACAAAACATGTAACGAGTTCGAAAATTATGCTGTATTGGTTTTGACATCATTTTTCTTCATCAATAATTATAAATTTCAAATAGAATAAAAAGATAAAAGAATTTTTAAAAATGTTTATTTCGGTCTTTATAAGATTTATATGACAGGTAAAAAAATCGGGTAAAATCGGGAAAAAGTAGATAAAAGTTATCAAACTATTTTCATAAATACATGTTTTATTGCATATTTTTCTGGGTCGCAATTTAATGGTTATATTAGATGAAGTTTAAAAATATTTTAGCTTTGCCTTCGAAATCAATAAACTTTACAGCGGTATGCTTTCGTAAAAATAGGGACCACTTTGAGAGTTCCGTTCACTCTTAGGCGCATAAAGACATTTAAGTATACACATCGTACGTACGTAGTATTTCCATTACGCTACTTAAAAATATTAATGTAATTTAAATATACACATAGATCATTACATTACATTACGTCAGCCAGAGCGATACTCCAGGAACGTTCAGAAATATTAATTAGTTGACTTTTGTTGTCATCATAAACATTACCCAAACGTTTAGACTTCGTGATCGCTTGGAAAGATAATTTTAATTACAAATACGATCGTAATGTATCTAACATTTTGATGGTTCGTTCCTTGGAATAATATTTTATGTCATAAAATGTATGTAACTTATTTCACATTTGAGTATTGGTGAAAATTAACAAGGAAAAAACATTTATAATTATAATTATTGTACAATATACGTTAAAAGGTTGATATTTGGTAATGTTAAATATGTTTGTTTTTTTGATTACTAATTATAACACAAGATTGTGAAAAGTCGCATAGGATTTTTTTCTTATATCATCTCGATAACTGTATAGTGTTATAAATATATATTAATTAAAGAAACTGAATTATAGATTGGTTTTCCACTTTTTAGGATTTCAATACTCCAATATTAAAAAAAAACAAATCCCTGTAAGATCACTTTGTTGTGCGTTTGTCTTTCAAAGCCGTTTTTCTCAGAAAAGGTTTGAAATATCAAATTGCAATTAATATCGTATACTGAGGTCTATGGATTTACGTTGCTGCAAAAAAATAAAGTTTCTTGGTTCATTCAACAAAGTAATAAGGCCCTTAAAAGTGTATTTGTTATTATTTATACCGCCATAAAAACTTATACGGTACTTCCGGTCGGCTTATAATCTTGAAAGTGGGCATAGAAGAAAAAATGTAACAATCAGTTTTATGTGGAATTATACATTTTTAATGTTTTTATTTTTACGTATGTAAAAGATGCAATAGGTAATATATATTTTCTTCCTGCAATAGAATTACGCACTGATCGTCAAAACATACAGAGTACTTTCTATCGACTTACAATCTTAAAGTCGGCATAATAAGAGGTCTCAAAGCGCAAGTAAAGGGAAAAATGCAAGTCAATTATTTCTGTTTTGAAGTGGAATTATACGTTTTTATGATTAGTTATTTTTAATGCATATAGAAGATATGGCAGGCAATAAATACATTTACGTTGTGAGAAATTAGTACTTGTAAATAGATTTAGAGGTTTGAAGTTGCTCGACTGATGAATTAAAATAATCGCTCAGAATATATTTGT
Organism: Druceiella hillmani; assembly: GCA_039881145.1. Lineage (NCBI taxonomy): Eukaryota > Metazoa > Arthropoda > Insecta > Lepidoptera > Hepialidae > Druceiella > Druceiella hillmani. The sequence goes on along the minus strand of JAYKKI010000022.1, from coordinate 10,326,231 downwards.
TTTGAATAAAAATTTTCACAAGATGTGCAGGTAATAAATAAACCTTGAAAGCCTCGAATATTTTATGAAATATAATGACAATGTATGAACACAACCAGATTACGAAAAAACATCAAAGTAAAAATGTAGATAATGAATTTTTGGTATCAGATCCCTAATAAATTACGGTACGATGATGTGTTAATTTAAAATCTGGCAAACTTTGAAATTCAAACCTATTCTGCAACCGGCTGGAAATAACACATTATTCAACAAAAGTTTCTTTCATATCTTAAAGATAGCGTAAGAATCTGAAATACGTTCTAAGCTCAGCTCTGCTACGAAAGTTCGTCCAATCTGTTTAGGTATTCAAATACACACGGTAAATCCAATTTCAGAGAAATGGTTTGATCTAGAGACTCGAGACTAATCCAACATAATTTATAAACGTAGTACGTACAAGTAAGAATCATTTCCCTTTACGTTCATTCTAAATGTGATAGTGGTATTACTGGTCATGGGTGGAAATGGATGATGTAAGATGTTAAAATATTAAGTGGGCGAAGCTAGCTATAAGAAGTTTGGAGAAAAAAATGAGAACATTATATAATTATCTTATCTTAACTTTGTCCATTACTTGTGGTTAAACAACCCATTTTCCCTGTTTGTAGAAGAAAGAATAATGAACCAAATTAAAATCTTGCAATATTAAACAAAAATTATACAGAAGCTCCGCTATTAAATATAACGGGTAAATATCACGCGCTTAATAATTACTCCATGTGTTCAGTTATATTTCTTCTCCTTGTTCTGTAACGCATAGTATACAGAAGTATGCTCCAGCTATTTTTGGTTTAATTTTTTTCTTTAACATGGTATATATATATATATATATATATATATATATATATATATATATATATATTATTTTACATGAAATTTCGAGATATCTGTAGTTGTAATAGAGGGTATGCACAAACATTTCTTTCCGTAATTAATCAGTTGTAATTGGACTTAACTCTCTTGTCCGTAACCGGCGGTAATGGAACATTATATCCCTAACTTTCCCAACCACTTTTTTCAATGAAGGATTCTCGTATTTTTATTACATTGTCTTTTATATTGCTCAGAATATTTAAGCAGTTATTCTGAAATATTCTTATCTCAAAAGTTTTTTTTTTCATTTACCCCTATATCTCTTTCATTCATAATTATTTCTTGACTTTGCTTAAATACGAAAACGGTATGTCTCGACATATATTCCCAATTTTATTGAGATATGGCCTACAGCTACTTATAGAGAATAAACTTTAGTTTATGTCTAAAAAGATATAAAACAAAGTTTATAAATTATTAGAAAGAAAAACTATTTTATTTAAGCCCGAAACACTTATAGAATTGAGCAACTTATAGAAGTTTTGTTCTAAACTAAGAGAATATGCTACATTTTTTTTATCAATGTTGAGACTATTCTATTTCAGTGAAGAGATCAGTGAAAATAACTAAAAAGGATTCCTTTTAAAAATTTGAGAACATTGAGAGAAAATTTATCTAGAAAGGCAAAGAAAATTTGATATTTAAAATGTGAAATTTTAAAAGAAAATTTAATAAATACTGCAACGATATGGTAATAATAGCATATTTATTTCAACCCCAATTTAGCGAATAAAATGTATTATACTTAATATAACGCAGTAAATTTCAGAATAAACTACATATTTACTAATTTACGGTTTCTATCCGTATCTCAATTAGATTAAAATGGTTTATCACGATTAGAGTATACGAAAAGACACTTTTCATTTTAAAATCAATAAAAAGCCTTCATATCTAAATAGAGATAAAGTAGATAATAAGTTTGATAAGTTTTAACGTTTGTGAGAAGTAAAATAACGCAATCGCCTGCCAGAAATATTAACTGTTTGGAAGATTCGACGTCATGACTTTTGGAGAAACAGAAAAACTAATAGTTCCAGTTAAATTAAATGACGTGACCAAGCCATACGTGGATAAAGAAGAACTATTTCAGATTTTACATGCCATTCATTCAGTAATTATCAGAAATTTAATGAAAAATTAATTATATTTGAGACATAAAAGCATTATGAGAGAAATAATTATCATTTGTTTAAACGTAAGACGTATAAAAAACACAAAGTTCCGAAAAAATGTTTTATAATTTATTTAATTTTAAACAGGAAAATGAACTACAGGTTTTAATTTATCGACGTGTTTTCTCAAGAAGATTATCCCACCTGAAGATGTTGTAATACAACAAAACTTAGGTCGTGGTAAATAACTTAAAGAAAGTAGAAATAATACGTACGTAGTTTAATTTAATTGTGAATAATGAATTTTTACAAAATTAACGCCAACTATGTTCAATATATAAATTTATAATACACATAGAAGAAGAATCCCTTAACATACAAAGGTGAAGTTACTAGTTTGAAATATTTCTTCACTAGCTCCTAATATTTAATGAAAATTGATCTCCTAACTTCGGCAAGATCTGATTAGCAGGTGATTTTAATTATTTATTAGTAACTAGTGTAAAAACATTTCAAGCACAAAGTTCATTCCCAAGTGGTGGCAGTACTTATGTTGGCACGAGTTGTGTTGTTAACCTCGCTTGTGTTGAGGAAGGTCATTCCTTACGTAAGGAGGTTTCGAATATTAACTTTATCATAACTTTACTTGTTGAATATATATCCATGGGAATAATTTATCTTAGAACTATTTCTAGTTGATCCGCGATAGTAAAATAAATTATACTGGACACTTATTTCTCCCATAAAATAATATCATGTTTATATTTTAATTACACATTAAGTCATATGCAATTTGATTTGGGACCCCCCATTTTTTGTAACCATTTAATGAAATATTAAGTTATTTCACTTTATAAATATATTCTAGAATATTTTATGTGTATTAAAATAAAATAAAATTTGCCAGTTTTTTTTGAGATAATTGTTAACATAATTACCTTCCTAACGAATAGAAAATTTTTTTAAAGAAAAGTTGGCTGAATATTATATAAAACTCTGCTTAAGATGATAACCCATCAGATTTAACAACTCAATGCAGTAAATCGTAACTATCCATACCCAATTTAGGCATCTTATCGTAGGTGAAACACAGAAACACACCAGTTTTCTTAAGTTATCAGTTATCAAAATGTTACTTAATGAATTTTCAAGTACAATATGTTTAATGAAAACAATTGACGGACTGATTGACGGACGGATTGAACGAATGAAAATAATTAACGAATTGGTTTTTGTAATTTTTTGTTCAATGAATTTTTATCATAGACTCGAAGTATTCATCGCTAAACTGAACTGTTTCACTTTTGCTGCCAACGTCAAATTAATACTTATAAGCAATGTTTGCACGTTGCAGTCGTATAATGCTATTTACGCACCATAGTGCGATATGAAAAAGAAAATAATCTAAATTATTTATATCAAACGCTATACAAATTTAGCATAATAATTGCTACTCTTTTTCCAACTGATTAAACGAGCCGTGTTTTAAATACACTTTGGAATAGTTCAAATCGAACTGTAAGGTGCAGATCAAATATATGTTTCATTTTACATATGCTGGCGAGTTAGTTTTCCTAAACATAATATTTTAAATTGCTTTTGATCTTAAATTTGCACGGTAATAATCCTATTCTTACAGTAATTGCTATGTTTATTTTAAATATGTGCTTATCAAATAATATGGTTATAATCATATTTTTCCAGAAAACTGTTTTATGTATAAAACCCACGTATAGGTATTGAACGCGAATATCGTTTTCTTAAAATGTTATATAAATGTACGAAATAAGTCTGTAAAAATAAGTACAAAAAAAATAAAAACAAGTTTTCTCCATATTGTTCAAAAATTAATCGCATTAAAACTTATTTTTAAACCTCATTTATGTTATCTCGTCGTATAAATTAAATTTAAAAATTGTTGACAGGATTAAAAACTAAACTTTTATTTTTAATTGAAAAATTTGTTTTATCTCTTTATACAAAACTTATGTATTAAATTGTATTTAAAATTAGGAAACAATTCAATAAAGAAAACCAAAGGGAAACCCTATATTTCGTTATTGTTATGTAATAGTGATCGCCCAATGGACGAAATTCAATCGTAATGTTCCTGACTTTATTGAAAACTATAATAAATAGGAGAGTATAAATCAATTCAGATAGCTTCTACAAAATTTTCTTTTTAAAACAAGTGTATGTTAAGCAAGCTGACAGATTTTTCATTTTGCTACATGTATATTCTTGTATTAAACAAGCTGTATTTCACATATATATAAACACAAATATCTATTACACAAAATATTAAAATAAACGATTTCTCCCTTAACATACACTCCACAGACTATTGAAAAAAGAACATTTGAAATCACACAAAATTCACTATTCCAAAGTTATTCAGTTAAAATTCTTTGGCAACAATCTCTACTCTGGGCGACTGTTTGACCACAGAATATTATGTATTTTACCTTGACAGTATGAACGTAAACAATGAATATTTTATTGAATTTGTAATAAATAATTTAATATATATGTAACACATATTATATATAAATTTTACCTTTCTGCACTCTTTCTCCATATAAACTCTAACTATGCCAAATATCACACTCCTCCGTGCGCGGGATATGCTTAAAGAGGGAAACAAAGTTTTCTCTTCGCGTATTAATATATAGATTTTTTGTACTAAGTTAACAATCATTTCCAGTCTGTGTTGTATTTACTGTGAAATAAAGATATTTAAATTTCTTATTCTGAACTACTCTCAATACTAATTCGAGTTCAACTCGAAACATAATTGTATAAAATTGAAATTAATAGTTATTTTAAACATAATAATAGTTATATATATCAGATTTAGTTTAATTTAAATTTGATTTATTTTTGTCATTCGAATATTAAATATTTAGCCTTAACCAATGATTTCATAAAGGTGGTCGACTTAAGATAATGGAAATATAAACATTTAAGAGAATATTTTAATTTTTTTTCATTTATTACATATTTTGTTGGGTCAAAGAAATCAAGGTATGTATCGATTAATTTCAATATCTCGTTGATATATTAGACTTTATTGAATAAGTATGTGTAATATTTTACAGCAGGATTTGTCTATGCAACAAGGCAAAGTTAATTTTATATTATATTATTTTTATTTAACTTTGCACAGGAAATAAAACTTTACTTGAACATCACAATCACCCAGTGATCTGGGCTGTCTGTTTTTCTATCCACAATAGACGTTTAACTCACAAATCGCTAGATACTGAAAATGCGGAATAGTGCCAAAGCGTAGTAAATCGTATACATTAAAGCGTTTTCTATAGTATTTTTGAACACATGTTCACGTATATTAGAGTATATTGTATCAGGTAATTAATATTATCTAATTTGAAAAAATAAAAGGAATGATTAGTATAAAATATATTGTAGTCAAAATTCATGGAATGAATTATAAAGTGTAATCATTGTAATCATATCATGTGACAGACAGCCCAGAGATCTGGGCTGTCTGTTTTTCTATCCACAATAGCCGTTTAACTCATAAATCAGTAGATACTAAAAATGCGGATTAGTCCCAAAGCGTAGTAAATCGTATACATTGCAATATTTAACACTCAAAAATATTCTTGTAGACATTTAAGAGTATGTATAAATATCTTCTTCTTCTTCTGTACCTCTTCCCTTTAATTGGGGTCGGCCCTCCTCGTATTCCGGCGCCAAGTTAGACGATCTTGGGTTGTCCCTAAATCAAAGTTTGCCCGCACCAGACCTTTGGCAACGGTTGTCCACCACGAGGCCTGTGGTATTCCTCTACCCTTTTTTGTGTCCGGGATAGCCAAGGCAGTTTTTAAGGCATCACACTCGACCCGTCTCATCACATGCCCGTACCATCGCAAACGACTTTCCACCATCTTATATACTATGGGTGCAACCTTGAAAGACCCTCTAATGTACTCGTTCGGTACTTTATCAAGTCTTGTGACTCCCGCTGTCCATCGTAGCATTTTCACTTCGTTTGTATGCATTTTTTGTTCTTGCTGTTTTTTGACAGCCCAACATTCTGCACCATACATCATAGCTGGTCTTACTGCCCTTTTGTACATTTTCTTTTAGTTGTATTAACATCTTTGGGTCGCAGAGTACACCGGAGAGCATTCCCCATTTTTTCTAGGCAGCATTTACCCTATGGGTAACGTCCGCGTCGACACTGGTATCCGCACTTAGCATTGACCCCAGATATTTAAATATGTTTACCTTCACTAATGGTTCTCCGTCGATGTTTATGGAAGCGTTGGACAGTGGTTGGTCAGGAAAGAGTAGGTATATATATATATATATATATATATATATATATATATATTATATATCTGTATATATATATATATATATATATATATATATATATGTATATATATATATTTTTTTTTTTAATTTACCTAATAAGTATTATACTACTGCAATTGTGTTTTATGGCTTCAGATATTTATTGTGTTATAAAACAATTGATGTGGTAATGTTCTTAACATTATAATTGTATTATATATCGGTTAAAATTTATTCATTTTATAGCCGCAATAAATACCATTCATTCAATAATAATATTTGTCTATTATCTATATAGTGTCAACTTTTTTGTCGAATATAAACATTTGCATAACGTAATTACCCATATCGAAATCATTTGTCCGTGGTTCATACGTAATCATATTATAAATTAAGTAAACGATCGATAGGTGTACCGTGAAAATATTTTTTTATACTTTCAGTTTGCACATATTGATCGTTTCCGCGATAAATGACTTCAGTTTAATAACATTTTTACATATTTATTACGATTTCTGGCATACGTGCTGAAAGAAATATACATAAAATATAACCCATATAAATTAAATATATTACAGAGAGTACGATATTTTCCGACAATTTTAATCTTGTGTCTTTTGTTGTTCAGGCAAAATGTGACAGCTTGCGAGTGCTAAACTCGTAGTCTGTTTTCTAGGTCTTCACCGTGTCAACGCTACCCGCTCATCCATCTTCGTATATCGTTATAATTAATAGTCCAAGAGTACATACACGAAACTCACGGATACATTGCCATCCCATCTTCATTGTTCACATATTGTAAAAGACGAGTACTTCAAACGAATAGTCAATTTTTTTTGAGCTGCTGCCAATTAGTTTATCTTTTAAAATTACTATCGTAAGTACATGCAAGAATAAGCAATTGTTTCCTGCATTTGCTTAAAACTTTTAAAATATTTATGTAATTTTTACATATAATATTATTATGATGAACTGACACTATTATTTTATAAATTTGTTCAATTTTGATTAACGACAAATCACACTGACAGTTATTATTCCATTATGAAGCTCAGATGACAGATCAAACAAATATTTTACTAAAATTGACATATAGAGGCGCAATTATCAAAAGCATTGAGCTAAAGCGCCACTTTATTTATACGTGAGTGGATTTGAAATTAAACAACAATTTTACCGACCGTCAATCATATTGACGTTGAGCCGTTAGATGGCAGCTGTTTTGTGTATATAATTTTAATAATTAATTAATTTGCAAAAACAATAGCAATAATAAATTTTTTAGTTGTGGATGCCGGTAGAGCAAGCAATTATCTATAAAATGATATATAATTTATGTGGATTAGTTGTGAGGTTTTTTCTAAAAAGGGAGAGTAACATCTTAACCTTAGCGTATTAATATATATGATGATGATGATGATGATTATATAATTTAAACTTTCTGGCCAATAATTCTATTATAAAATTATGTTGTTTATTGTATTCTTTTGTTTTAGAATGCTTATACACTCTATACAGAATTGTAACCAAAATCAAATTATTTTATAAATTTTATTAACTCTTTTAATCGTAGTTTTTTGCTCTATGAATCTGCATTCTGGTAAAATTTGACGAAAATAAAATGGATATGTTATTACGGACCAATTAAGTAAATTTCCTTGTGTCCAAGATAATGAATTTCTTCTCATTTCTTAATAACGTATTTCTTTGAATTACTGTATATCTCAAAATTTAAATCGATAACCATAAGATGGATAATCTTTTGTATTCAATCAGGTAATCATATTTATACAAACATTAGATATTACACTCAAATCCAGCCTGTAAATTTAAAATATTATAATGGAAGGCAATTTTTTATTTAAATAAAAATCCATCTATGAACCAACCGTCACTTGTTGATATCGTGCCAAAATGTAACAATAAGGACGCGAACAAAGGATTAGGGTACCCCAACCCGTGGAATGCGTGAAAGTGTTATATGCCCGTGTTTTGTTTTTACTGTTTACACGGGCGAGTGATGGGAGTTCATGTTTTATATGTTAAAGGATATACCTTTAAATATACAGAATTCGGTTGTTTGAGCCTGCATCATAATTGAGTGCAAGCAATACTTCGGAAAATATAGTGTTTCAGTATCCGAGTGAAACTCATGGTATTATTAATAATCTTATAGTAACATTAAGAATGTGGCTGAAAGAATGGAAATAAAATAATCCCTTCGAAACGTGTTCTTTAAATTCTATAAACGGCGAAGAAGGTGATTCAATTTCTTTTGAAATTAAAACCAGTCTTGACAGATTAATGGTAATTTTCAGCGTGTTTTCGATTGATTCAGGTACTAATCATGTCCTAAATCAGATTTCATGGGAAAATTTACTACTATGGGAAAAAATGCTATTATCCTCTGCTGCTCTATCATTACTATAACCTCTATCGAAGATAGGACTAGCGTAGCTGCCAGGAACTGAAGGTGATTGTTTACTTTTAGTTATCATGTTACCTTAATCACCGCTTATCAGACGGAGCGGGGATTACAGCAACAGATTTTTGGTAGAAAGAAGAACGCCGCTACCTGTCCTCTAGTTAATTACATTAGCCGCTTCATATAACACCCACGGTAAGAGATGAGTTTTTTGAACCGAGTATCACCATAACTTATAAATGAATTGATTGATTAATTTCAGAGACAAGTTACTGATATCAATTATTTAATTCCTAAAAAAAAATTAATTTATATCAGCTTTTCCATAAAATGTATTATTTCAAATGGTATTTTTTACCTAATTAAATAAAAGGACGCCAGTTCAACTAAAATTTATATCTGTGATTTATGCTTGACTGAAATAAAACTATTTTATATGTTAGCTTGGATTATAAGGTGAATTGCTTTTATAGTCCCGATAGTTTCTATTCATCGGTTTTAAGCTTACGTCTTCGATTTTAAACCTACTCTAGTACAGGTAAATAAATTTCAAGATCCTTGGGACATGTTTGACAATAATAAAGTTGACAATAAAAAAATCGTATTTGAATCTGTACGTTAATCATTATCCCAGTAACAATTTCATTCAAATCTATCCAGCAGTTGTTGCATTGTATTCAAACGAACAGACAGTAAATGAATAAAAAAACAGACCGGCAGACAAAACGATCCTTAATAAATATTCAAAATGGATAAACGATGCCTTAAATTTGAACTCAAAATGTTATTGCAGATAAATAATAGATAAAGACAAATAGATTCCAAAACAAATGGCTTTTGGGTTAAGACAAGTTTAAATAGCATGTTTCACTATTTTTTTCAAAAATATCTTTTATGTACAAATACACTTCTATTACAGTTTTATAATAGTATAGGTGCATAATAGTTTTGTATTTATGCAAATATTTTCTCTGGAGCCTTGAAATATATGTTTCCTTGCAAACTATGGAATAATAAATATGATTGAATGTTTATTTAAATACGCGTTCATTGATAAAATAATGTCATAGGTTACTTTCGTTTCTATTAAATTAAATATTTAATATCGAAACTTTGTCATACTTCAAAGGAAATGAGATGTTGAGAAACATAATCAGCGCTACTTTTTGTTTGGTCGAACCTATTTGGAATTACCATTTTTCGGCTTGCAAATTTCAAAATGTTTTGGTGAAGTAGCTCAGTTGTAACTTTAATACCCAGTGCTTTGTAATATTGTATTTAATTTTATTTAATTGCGTACAATAGAAAGGACCATGTCCAAAATATTAACTCGTATAACTAATCAAAATTTCATTTCAAACGACAGTATTTTTCAATACTTTACAATCGATGGTAGTATTTGGTAAAAAATAATATGGCTATATGAAAAAAGATGTAATGAATGAAAAAGTTTTAATTTATACTAAAATTATCAAAAAAGGTATTATTTTTATGGGTCATAAAATTATTCTTAAAAAAAAATATTTTAATTTTCAGAAATTGCATGCAAAACATGTAATAGTTAATTTTTTTTCTAAATGACATAAAATTATGAGTATCACTTTCAAAATTTTCTCAATTGTAATTACAAATAAAGGTTGAATTATTGGAAGCACTGAATTACCCATATAACAATTTTTTTCTTCCTACCAAAAATACTCAATAGTCAAAGTTTAATCACCATGTATCACTAAAAAATTAATGAATATATATCATGCAATAATTATTTAATGAATGTACACCAATCAATATTTATTAGGGATTACATCAGTAAAAAATTAAAGAATATCATCCAATATAGAAATTTCTAGGTATTTTAGTATTGGTAAACAACATGAGATGACGCAATATCCTGTCGACCTAATTGATCTCAGAACTTACTTTATAACCCCGCTTGCTGTCTTAGATGCTGCAATGAGCTTGTTTGCCCCGCTCAGTGACAATTCATTCATTATTTCGAAAATTTCAGTATCCGAAGTAAAAAAGAATATTTTCGAAATTAAATCAAAATTGGTTGGCAGTGACAGTCTCAATATTGGTGCTCTTACTCCCATTATTGACATTGTAGCACCTATGGTGGGTGCTATAAATTGCCAAATTTATTACTTATTGATTAATCTCTACGTTTCCTTGTGGAAAGAAGAAGACGCGTATTTTTTTACACGAAACATCTACCCCAAATTAACCCAAACATTTTTTAACTATATCCATATTACCACCATTCATAAAAACCTTCGAGCGGATTGTACATTCTAAATTTGTTGTTTTTAAATGCTGAAAATTTACTAGACCCCCCTATCATCTAACTTTAAATCAGGGCGTAGAACTTCAACTACTCTACTGAAAGTGCGTCTGTCCAAGAACAACACTTCACTATGTATTCTTACATTACTATACTTTAGAAATAAATTCAATGCTGTGAACGTTGACATTTGATACTTCAGTTTAAATCGCTGAATCTGTCACAACCATGTTTTGATTGGTTCAACTAATATCTTTGTCACCATAAACATGCAATCAAAATTTCTAAAAATTATTTAAACTTGACTAATATTGTTGCTGACGTATTTTAAGATGTTCTTCTTTCCCCACTCATTTGTTTATTTTTCTTGACCCCGTATTTAAACAAATGTATTCCAACTATCATTTATATACTAATGATCTTCAAATATAATCTTACTGCAGTGTTGATAAAATTTCTTCCTGTATTAATAAACTGAATGCAGACTTAAATTTGGTCAGTGAGTAGGTTAATAAAAAGAGTCTGCTGATTAACCCAATTAAATCTCCTGTCGAGATTATGTATTGCTATTCATTATCATTATCCCATTTACTTCAATTATAAAGTATCTTGGCTTAGGAATTTACCAATGACTCACGTGTCACCCTCATGATAAATAATATTAGTCGTGAGATTTTCTTCAAAATATGCCCTCTCTAATGTCTTAAAAGTTTTCTTCCAATTCAAACCCAAATACATATTTGCTAAGTTTACTTATCCATATTTTTAATTATGAGGACGTGGGTTATTCTAATTCATACTATTATTTACTCAATCAATTATAACGACTTCAAAACCTTTGTACTTGATACATTCTCAGCCTTGAAAATTTGACCAGACATTTGAATATTGGTGTTAAAGATTCGTAACCGCACAACCTCCATATTCTATGTTCTGTATATAATGTTTTCAATAATCCCATTACACCTCCATACCTCAGATCTAGATTCCAATACCTGTCACACCATGATCTCTAATTACGTTCTAAAATTAAGTATATTCCTCAACTCCCTTAGTATAGAACTGAATTCAATTGAGAATATTTAATCGTGTATGCTACTAGATTATGGAATGAACTGATCACCAATATGTGAAGTACGCCTTGGTTTTCTGCGTTCAAAATTTGTCTGAAATTACATTACCTATCATAATGAGCAGATCGGAATCCTTTCTCTAACCCATCCTTATCCTGTCCCTACATCTATCTCATCCTTTTCCCGTCCTTCACCGACATGTCGTTTTGCTTTTGTTTCTGCTTAACCTTATAATAAATGTATGTTTGCTTTAGTTTTATTTAACCTTATATTATTATCATATGAACTTATTAGTGACTACTTTATAATTAGCAGTTAAAATCCCTTACAGTCTACGAGAGCATTTATTTTTCTCATTTAAATCATTGTGGCTGGTTATAATAAATTGATCTTATAGCAATAAGACCACTACAGCAAATTTTTTTTTAAGCTTACAGTAAAGTTTGATAAATAAATAAAAACGTTCACTTCAAAAGCATGTATTTTTAAAAACCTTTTTTTTATTTTGAATGTACATACACGGGAACACCATGTTTAATACATTTGATAGTGATATATCTTAACGTGATCATACAATGAAACTATTACAGTTTCTTCTTCCGTTTTTCTGATAATAATTTTAACAATTAACTACAAAAATTTTATGTAAAAGTAAACAAATCAAAACAGGCTAAAAGAGTTTTACGACCAATTGACATTTTTCTTTAAGTCGGTTAAAAGTAATTTTTCACCAGTACGTATGTATGAAATATTATTTATCTCCGAAATCGATAACAATCGAAATTATTAATCGAATTCTATAAAAACACAAGTAAAAGAATAAAGCACATCCATATTTTCCATTTGCGCACGCCAAAATGATCTCTCCCACTCCACAACAATGGCTAACCTTTCCCCGGCAGCGGACGTGTCAAAGAATGTTCAGCAGTGCGGAAATATAATTTTCGCGAGGCGGCACCTATAAATGTCCAGCCAGGGGGAATATTGCTTTTCACCGCTAACTTTTCTGCGAGCTTATTATTTACATGAAATTACTTTGAAAGGGTTTTCCCATAGGTACGAGAACGTAATATATGTATAGGGAGAGCTCGGTTATCGGATGCGTTAGTCAGAAGCCAAAGGAAATTGAATTTCTGTGAAATAGGAAGTAATGCGTTAAATATGTTTTACCTAATTATACAAATCTAACTATTTACCTAATTATACAAATCTAACTATTTACCTAATTATACAAATCTAACTATTTACCTAATTATACAAATCTAACTATTTACCTAATTATACAAATCTAACTATTTACCTAATTATACAAATCTAACTATTTACCTAATTATACAAATCTAACTATTTACCTAATTACACAAATCTAACTATTTACCTAATTATACAAATCTAACTATTTACCTAATTATACAAATCTAACTATTTACAAAAAAATAACAAAAAAAAGCAAAAAAGCTGAGCTTATTTACTGGATGTATATGCACTTTACAAAATATTTGAATTAACAAGTTATTTACATTTAACAATACGTACAAACTAAATTTATTAAAATTACATAAGTATACTAATAAATAAAAATTAAAAAGTAACTAGAAACCTAGAAAGAAGCAAAACCTTGCAGGGAAAATCTGCCCAATCTACCACATAACTCCTGTGTCGATTGAATTATTTTAGCTGTTTTAATTTATATTCACCAGAAATTATTTTATAGTTCAAATAATGAAGCAATGAGCAGGACACCCCAGAAGTACAAAGTATAAGATTTAACACTTAACTGTATTGTCTCAGTAGTAACTTTGTCGTCACAGTGCTTCCGCAATTTTGCAATTATTGTAATAATTTTTCGAGGTAATCGAATGAAATTAGGTATGAAAAACATATTTTTTTGGTCCAACATCAATTTTAATTTCCAATTCTGTTTATGCTCTCTATGACATGATATAAACTATTGCGTATTATTTCCATATCAATATTGGCTGATCAGTCTGAAAAAATATTTGATATAATCTACTTGTAGAACTTTATGTTATATGAAGATATTAAATATTTCGCTTATTTATAATTTATTTATGCAATCCATGAATAAATTATAGCGTAAATCCTAACACTTGCGTAATAGAATATCTTTATAATAATTTTATAAATTGAAAATGTATTAAAAATCTGAAAATTTTAAATAATATATGGAAGAAAAAAGTAACTTATTGGATAAAAAAGTTAATCTCAATAATCATTTAATTACGATAAAGTAAATTATACTCGTATCTCTGTCCAGCTACTGCCAGGTAAATATCAGACTTGGGCACTACTGCATTACAGGACATCGTTGGTAGATCAATCAGTATTGACCATAAACATAATCCTAATAGTTTTCATAACAAGTCTGCCACGACCATTTGCGTGAAAATAACACTTTATAATACAAACAATATTATCGTCATGTAATACCAAATAGTTACCGGCAACGGAAGGTGTTAATTCTCCAAAAAAAAAATCGCTACTTAATTTTTACAACAAAAATTTCGAAAGGCTATCATATAATTCTATAAATCACATTATTTATTTTGGTATATTTTATTAATAAGCTAGATGGTGTTACATGAGCTCGTTGAAACAGGTAATTATTCAATTAAATTAATAAATTAGGCTAAACATATAAAGTATAAGTGAAAAGTCAACAAGACTTCATAGTTTTATTACATGAGACACACACTCCTTCGTGTTTCTTTTTCTGCTATTCACAGTTCCATTACTAGTAACAGGTGTTTATAAAATCGTTACCAACAATTGGTATTTCTTCATTTTTAAATTTAAATTTATCCATAATCACATAATATACCTAAGGATACTTATTTACTTACATGACTGTTATATCTCTGATCATCTACTGAAGAATAATAAGTAATAATGACCATTGTTCTCAGAGAAACCTTTCGGCTGCCTGTGTGTCCAATGTTTCGTAAAGGCTTGACTAATCCTGAAATGTTTAACATCATTCTTTATCACTTCATTAGGTGAACGCTTTTTCGTTGTTGGGATGTTGCGATCATTGCATCGGTATGACAGTAGATTTTGAATTAATTTATTTTGCATAAACAACGTGAGGATACAAAGTTTCAAAAAACTATTCAAATATAACGTGATGACAAAATGTACAGTTATTAACACTTAAGTATTTTGTAAAGGAAAGTTCAGTACATTATCATCAACATTTGGCTTTTAGCTTATAGAATCAAAAATTAAAAATTATCAAAAATTATAATCGAACAGAAGAGTCATCTTAACACAAGAAAGGAAAAGGTACACGGAACTACAATTGTTGTAAGTAAGGACACACCACGTTAACGTCATCTATTTATGACGAAGCAAGGGCTGTTTCACTACTGCACAATTGCGCGAATGCATTTGTGCATGAAAGAGATATCTTCACACATCACACATACACACACGTATATATATATATATATATATATATATATATGTATATATATATATATATATATATGTATATATATATATATATATTTCACTTCATGTGAGAATAAATAATAAAATAAACTGTTTCATACTGCCAGTATAGTCAACGGCTCATATAGCTTCTTCGTTTTCCGTAATTTGAAAAACATTTATTTATTTAATTACAAATATTCGTCACATTCTACATTTTATTTTTTATAAATTTAGTCAATTTCATTTTTAGACAGGCACGGTCTTTTTTATAATAACAATTTTACAATGTGTAAATAACAGTTTACAACCTTTATTTAAATATATTCAAATTACTCTTTTACTAACCACTTGTATAATTTATAATTACAAAATATATTTTTTTTATTATTCATAAATAATTTTTGATTCTAACAAAGTTTACTCCATATATACATGTACCATTTAGGTATTGTGACTGATCGCAAAAGAGATAAAGAGGTTTCTGTTTTACTTTTTTATATAAAATACAATTATGACAAAATATCATAACAAACTTTCAGTTTATAGTAACGAAAATAATTATGATCGAGTGGAATTCTATATTACTCGATGTAACTGTCATCCATCACGTCACACTCGTAACTAGATTATGGCAAGCGAGATTGGGCCGAAAAAGGTAACAGGGACGGAGAGAAGCTATCAGGATTATCCGACATTTCATGAAAATATTTCAAAAAATTTTTAGATTACGACAAAAACCAATCATGTATTTAATATATTGGAACGAATTTCCTTTAGGTACGATGGGTATGTTCCAATTCGGTATGTATTTATTTGCATTATAAATTATGTATGATTGCTTTATTATTCATTAAATACTTAAAATTTTTAAATTACAATAAATTTTCCGCAAATTCAATATATTTTTAATATTGTTTTATCATTTATTAAATACATACAATTAATAAACTACAATAAATTATCAGCATATTTATTTTTTTCCATTATTAATTAAACTTTTTTTGATTGTTTAATATATTTAACAATTCATTACGTTCATGTAAATTTTTAAAATAATTAACTTTTAAATTTCATTTAATTAATTTAATGAAAAATACGATAAAAATAATATATAATAATAAAAAATGTAATATTAATAATATAATAATGATAACAATTTCACAGATGAGTGGTCCACAATTTTATTTTTCTGGTGGATTTCCATTGTAAGCCAAGCATTTGCCAGACCGTTTTTATATATTCGTTTTTATATTAAATTGAATGCTGGCAATTTACTTACTATACGGAAATATGTTTACTCCTATAGATAATATATATTTAATATATAATATATAACGAAAAGAACGCACGGGAGGAACTTCGTTGCAAACGAATGCCCCATGACACCTCTCGTTCTATTTTTTAAGTGTCGATAATGTGTCCAATTTTTCCATTCGAGACAGTATCCGGATACTGTCTTGAATGGATATATAAACCTTTTTTAGTCTTGTAAGCATTTTATTAAAATTCTTATAAGCATATCAATTTTAAATTATTAAATGAACTCCTTATTATATAATAAACAGGGAGTTTAAGCCATAATAAACAGGGATATATTATAAACAGGGAGTGCGAATAATTTATAATAAAAAGGGAGTGCGAATAAATAAAAGGTAGATAATTTTTTTTTTAACATTTAACAATTTATGTAACCTGCAGCTGTGGTTTATACTTATAGTTTAGAAAAGAAAACTTTATAGTTTAGAAATGAATTTTTTGATGATTTTTTGTATTAAGTGATATGTAAATATATTGAAAGAAAAAATTAATGCATTTTTTGGAATTTATTTTAAAAGAAAAACAAAGATAACAGAGAATGTAAATAATCAACAATATCATCATATTTTAGCATGTACATTTTGTTAACTATAGTATAATTATATACCTACTGATTGAAAAATTCATCATATTATATCCAAATGATAAAACAAATAACACATTTTGAATATGGCTTCTACATTCTATATTGATATGATTAAACTCAGTGACTCAATCGTATACATATATTCATACTTCGTAAAGTAACTATGAGATGGAATTAATACAAACGTTATTTTTGGCGATTAAAAATTCTAATGTAATAAATTATCTGTTAGAACATGATGTAGAATATTGGTTAAAAATTCAACAACTTGATGGTTTAATAAAATTGAAAGAGAATAAATATTAGAAAGAGTGATACATATTTCAGATAAGCTACAGGCAATTTAGTTTGAAATGAATTAGAGTGGCATATTTCATTGCCAGAAACTTTTGACTCTGAGATATCTGATATTTTTATTTTGATTACTTTAAAATGATATAACTTTAAGATGATCTATGAATCCGTGGCATTGAAAACAAGTAACCTGGCGGCAATTCCGCCAAACAAAACAGTCATCAACCGAACTCGTATTATGTTACAAACACGGTTGAACCAAATGGTTCAGTATTTGATAAATATCAAGCATAGTTATTCGAGTGATAACAAAAAATATACTTCAGAATCTAAGCTGTCAATAATGTAATCGCAACGTAACGTAAAGATACTCTACTGTCCATGCGCAGCCTGCCAATAAAGTTTTAGCGTCATCATCATCGTCAACCGGAAGCCATCTACTGCTTAAAATAGGCCTCCTCCATAGACGAAGATTGATCCCATTGTGACCGCATCCAAAGGTTTTCCACATTCTTTATCAGATCATCTATTTACTTATCAAGAGGCTATCCCACTTTGTATCTACCATGGTCACTATTCGTGAATCTGTCTTCCCCAGCACTTGTCGTAGAACCGACGCTCTATAAGACCTGCCGATTACGGCTTCAGTCAACCAATCCAAGGAGCTATATAAGTGATCTTAATTCTCCTATGGATTTCTTCATTATGGATTATATTTCGTAGGTAAACTTCAAACCCAACACAGGTTGAAAATTGTCATCTTCAGACACTGGGGTTTTTCGATCACAAGATATGGCGAAATTCTCTGAATGCTGCCCAGCCCAGTTGGATTTTGCAATTAGTCTCATTCTCGAAGTTAGATTTATTTAATTCGACAATTTGCCCTAGGTCTTTTTTCCATCATCATTTTATACATATCTATCGGGAAACTCTGTTTGGTTCCCTGAAAATTATGTTAAAGTCGTAGAGCGATTCTATCAAAAGCATCAAATCGTTGGAAAACTGATGTATATATGATGTATTTGTCATTTATGTTGATGCTAAATTCATTCTAGTACCAGAGCGTGAAGATATATTACAGCACAATGACGAAGCGTTTTGTAAAAATTACGTCTCTTTATATTAAATCTTTCTGCTGCTGGATCGATTTTATAATTTGGTCCTGTAATTGAACTAATGCAGTGGCTTCACTGTACAAACAGACAGGCAAACATTTTCAGTATAAACAGTTAAACAACCATTTTCATTATTTCAATATTACAGTACTTAATATATTTCCCTGTAGATATAGAAGTACGGTTCAATTTTGAAGGTTTTCTCATAAATTAAAAACGTCACACATAGCGGCTGATTATGTATATCTGGCTTAGTGTATAATTGTGGTTTTTTTAGTACCCTAAAGCCCTCTCAGAAATCATGTCAGAAATCATCGAAAGTCATCAAGCTTACGCGTGAGTCGATTCGTGACTTCTCCGGAAAAAAACTAATAAACGTATAGCATGAGATGGATGAGTCTGTAATTCTTCAGTAGAGTGCTATTGTCCTCTTTAAAGAACAGTATCAACAGGCCCCTGGTCCACGATTCTGGCGCAATATATGAAGGTATGAAGGAATTGGATAGCTTCTGAAGAACTTTTATTTCTGATATTCTACGTGCTTTCAGGAAATCGGAGGTAATTCCATTAACACCCGGCGCTTTGTGGCCATGCTGTCGGCAGATTTGTATGACGAGATGTATAACTGTTTATAGAAGTACTCAATCTCCCTCAAGATCTCCGATCTTGACGAAACTTTGTCTACAGATTTGTTATCTGGGTCTGTCTGAAGCAGAGATCTGATGCGGAGTCTTGGGAGTCTTTATTCCAGTAAATCGATTCTTTAACACACTTCGTATTAAAGATACGAATATCGACTCGTGTAGACTGGGATACCTGCACATTTGCCTATGATATGATAAGTCAGCCGAACGCTGCATCTTCGTTTCATAACGTTTTGGTAAGAGTTAGGAGTTGAGTTGGAGAATTTCTTTATTTTGTTTTAATCTGTTAGAATACACTGTACGAACAGTTTCCATCAATTTGTCATTGATATGGTCTATTGTCATGCGCTTATCTGGGCACGTTTTAGTGGATGAAAAAAGATCTGATTTTTACCTTTAAAATTCATTAACACTTTTTCGATGGAAAAATATGAATAAACCTGCACTTTGTTTAGTCTAAATTTAATTAGTTTTTCATTGGTTTTTGTACTGTACAGTTCTAAATTTTCGGTGGCACAACTTAAGAATCAAAAGGAGTTCTGGACTATCTCTTAACTTCATTTATCTTCTTCTGGATTCTATCTTAATAATTTCATGAATGTTATGAAAGTACCAATAATAAATTCATGCTGTTTGTCTCAAGAAAAGTTCTTAAAACTACATGAAATAGACATTACTCGTATTTGGCTTTAATTTAGTTTTGATATCTTGTTACATTAAAATAAGATAAATTGGGAAAAAATATAGCAAATAATGTATCGTTCAATTTCTCGATTGTAACGTGTCGAGACAACTATCATCAATTAACATTTTATTATTCTTCTTGAATTAATTTAAAAACTCCTTCCGATTAATTTACCGACTTCTTCCATTTAATTTTAAAACTTACGAATTAAAATGATTCTTATTTCATGTGATATATTGTAAAATATCGTTGATGATGAGGCATGTGATATCTTGTAAAATATCGTTGATATATAGTTTATCTCACCTTAACCCTATAATCTTATATTTTTGTGCCGTTAATTGAATTATGTTTATAATCCCGACAATTAAGCTTTATTCGGGAAAAAAATTTGAATATGAATTTAGTATGACTATAATGTGTTGTAATAATTGTAACGTTTCGTAATAGATTCATTCTAAAAGTAAGTTAAATTTAAGCAAATGAAAAAGTATATATTAACATTTTAAAATATAGTTTGGAAAAAAACCAATGTTCTTCAAGTTATATTAATCCTATATGACCATTGAAATATTTTTTGACGTGTCTTCGTCGATTTCGAATTTCAATCTTATCATTTCTTACCTCTGAATTTCATATAAAAACGACTCATTAAATATATTTCTTACTTCCGAATATGTTTAATTTACTTAATGATTAGTAATTTCTATACAGTAATGAATTATTTGCGCAATACTTAATTGCCGTATTCTCACAGTTGAGCTTTGTTTAACCAATAAATTATTTCAGTAAAACTGTTCTTTTGACATGCAGGCTATTTTAATAAATTCTTCCTGCGTTGAGACGAATAACCACAGGGTAACTCTAAATAATAAGCAATATCGATACTGCTTTGCATAAATAAATTGAAGTCATATACTTGATTCAAATTTCTCCGATTCCATCGAAATAAAAAAGAATAAATAAGATAGTTTCCGAAAAAATTATATTGTTTGGTTATAATATATTTATTAGTTAAAAACTCCATGTCTAACTAATGGGCTTTTCCCGAGGGTTTGACCTGGGCAAACACCAGAAATAGAACAGTTTATAATACAGTATAAATAATAATTAATAAAAGAGGAGAAATCCACATTAACGTGTTTGTTTGTAGAATATTTGTGCATGCTCTAAGTATGTGAAATAAAATGTGACGTCCTCCTCTCAGGCTACAGTCAGGAGAATACAGCGCTACCACACCCAAGACGAAGAAGTAACCAATAATTTTTTTAATAATATAAAACATTTATGATCAAAAGCAATGCCCGTTGGAGCTGAAGGGAATTGATTACCTTTGGCATTAATTATGATGTCTTAAGGAAACATAATGTATATCAAAAAATATTTAATTTTCAATACGAAAAAACTACGAATAACGTAAAACATGGTGACTACAAACCTTATCAAATAATTTGTTTCTTTGACCTGTTAGGGTCTCTAATAATCCGAAGAAAAAAAAATTATTGTTTAGTCAATTGAACATTCAACGGATTATTGTGGTGTTATACAATGAGCGTTAGACAAAAGAATACCCCCCCCCCCCGCGAAATTAATGTAAAATTCAATAGACACACGTTCATTTCGACTTGTCAACATCAGGCATTTTACCTGTCTATAATGCATTTGTGGCATTTTCAGTTTAAGTATAAGAACGTCAAAGATATTTAAAAATTCATATAACCATAATGGTGTAAAACAAATATTTGTTAGTATTGCAAAATTTTTCCCACGCAAAATACCTATAATACTCCTGTGAAAAAATAAAATTAACAATTTATACATTTTTCTATAACTTGTTTGCCTTTTATAGCCAAAGGCACTGGAATTAAATTTAAGTTTTCGTGACAAAATATACTTACATGAATATAAACTCATGACTGCAAAATGTAGATTGGCCTGTTGCTTTAATTATACGAATCTTTGTGTTATTTTCGAAAAAGCAAATGGTCTATTAAAGGTAAGAAGAATGGTCCGGTACAATACCTTATAAAACAATTAAACCTAGAATAAACAAGAAAATTAACATCAGGATATATGTTATAAATATGATAGAATATATGACAGTGAAACTAAAATCAAATAAGTAAAGGTGAGTCAATACACGATTGGGAAATTTACTGGAATTTTTATCATGAGAAGGCAGATAATTAGTTTAACTTTTCGTCACTGATTCGATCGCTGTGGTCTATATTTCAAAAGAGATAATTTCCACTTTATATCATAATATTTTATTATTCACGTACTATTCTCAATAAAAATATGTACGTTTCCTAATATAGCACACATTAAACAAATTCTTAAGTTAAATTGCAACCATATTTATACAAATATCATATTTTGCAATTTATGATATGTTAGAAGACCAAATAATAACTAATTTTATTAATAACTTAAAAAATTCACACATGCCCCATTATGCTAACGTATATTATAATAAGTACAATGATATCCAATTGCCAAGACAAGTTTAGATTTTAACCGTTCTGCTAGGTACTCTCAATTTTTATGAAATACTTAGAGAGGCAATTAAACATTTTCTGTGATATTAGTACTTAGAGACAGGATTACATATATATATATATATATATATATATATATATATATATATATATATACATATATATATATATATATATATTTTTTTTTTTTTTTTTTTCAATCGTGAATTTTTTTTTATTTTATGGGCGAATTAATTTTTTTAACATAAAATTAAACTTATCACGCTTCCTACGTTATATTCTTATATGACCAAATCGAATGATTTTAAATGTAAAGCCAGTTTAGTATATTTTACTACTAGTACGCAATGAAAATATCAAATAATTACAAATATTTACTAATATTTGCTCAAAATACTGCAGAATCAACGGTATACGGAGAAGTTTCAATTGAGAGCGAAATGTTTAATTAAAACGCTTTGAGCTGCATTATCATTCGAGAAAACTTCCGGTAGAAATGCGGTAATAATATTTTGCAGACAAAGTTATGGATATTTACCGTTATCAGACTTTATTAATTGACTTCGAATGAATTTTGTTCGGAAAAAGGTCAGGTTAGTATCAAACTGCTAACTAGCATAGGTCGTCATTGGTGATATAATGCGTCCCACACCGTAGTCATTATTGAAAAAATACTCCAAATTAATGGTATACTGAGAAGATACAACTGAGATCGAATTGTTTAATTAAAGAGCTTCAAGCTGCAATAACATTCGAGAAAGCTTCCGGTAAAGACGCGGTAATAAGATTTTGTAGACAAAGTTATGGATATTTACTATTATCAGACTGCATTAATTGATTTCAAATGTATTTTGTTCGGAAAAAGGTCATTTCAGCATCCAACTGCTAACTAATACAGGTAGTCATTGGTGACATAATGTTTTCCACACCGTAAGCGTTATGGAAAAAATACAGTATACTGAGAAGCTACAACTGATAGTGAATCGTTTAATTAAAGTGCTTGGAGCTCCAATACCATTCGACAGAGATTTAGCAAACAAAGTTATGGATATTTATTGTTATCAAACTACATTAATTGATGTCGAATGTATTTTCTTCGTTAAAGGTCAATTCAATATCAAACTGCTAATTAACACAGGTCGTTATTGGTAATGCTTTCTATACTGTATTCGTTGCCGTTATTTTTAATTTAAACTTTAATTTAATTCACATTATTACGTTAAACTTATTTAATTAGACAAGAACTTGATATTATCCCTATATAAAATATTCCACACAATAAGTGGAAAGGGCAGTTGCAATTTCATTTTATTTTTACAAGAAAACTTTCTTACCTTTTCCACATTAAACAAATATAAATGAGTAGTAATTGTGACTCTTAATGTTTAGAAGTGCAAATTATATCGATTAATTACTGAATAGATTTTACTATCACTGTTGATCCCAGTTTTAAACTCTAGTGAATAAATTTATATTGATATTGTGGCAAACGGAATAAATGTAAAACTGAGTTTGCTTGTTTATTTGCTTATTAGAATTTACTTTCGTGGTTTAAGTATTCATGTGAATTTTATACC
Source organism: Druceiella hillmani (assembly GCA_039881145.1). Lineage (NCBI taxonomy): Eukaryota > Metazoa > Arthropoda > Insecta > Lepidoptera > Hepialidae > Druceiella > Druceiella hillmani. The sequence goes on along the minus strand of JAYKKI010000022.1, from coordinate 10,301,930 downwards.
ATTTGTCGTAAGTTTCAAATATTGTAGAGTTAGTTGAAGTAATAATTTCACCCGCACGATTTTCATAATTCCGACAGTAGTGAATTGATTTAATGGCTGATTTTTAATATAGTAAAGGTCACGTAATATTTTCTTGAATACGGACAAGTAAGGTAAAAAAATGAATAACAGCGTTATTTAAAGATTCAATATTTAAAATTTGGAACTTGGTTATTAACTTTAATAAGCCTTGATATTAAAAGAGCTGGTTTGTTACTACGAGAATATTTTTTTTGCTACATGAAAGACTCCAAGCAGGAATGGCGCCAAGAAAAATCTTTTTCATCCGATGTTATTCTGGCAGTAGATGTTATTCTGGCAGTTTAACGATATTATGGTAAATAAAGCACAAAAGTATTTAATTACTGAAAGTTTTTTTACTGACTTTAATCAAGTTACTATGCTAAATTTAAATTATGTAACTAATTAAATAACAAAATTAATGGAGAAAAAAATTATTTTCATGGAAAATATATGGAATTCTTTCTCTTATATTTCACATTGATTGCAAATATTTTCTCTTTCTCGATTAAGTAAAAATTAACCCAGATCAGTTGCTTCGTTCCAATGAGAAAGGAATAAAATTAAAGAAATGAAAGAAGTTTTCGTTCCGGTATTTTTCAAAATTATATCCGGTATTAATTATCCGGTATTTTTCAAAAATTTGCTAAAGATGCTCTATAAAAAATTTAAAAATAGTGTGTATATTTGTATTATTACTGAGATATATTCTTCCGTTCTTCTATAAATTTATTAGGATATGAACATTCTGGTAAAAATAACTAAATTAATAGAAAAGTAAAAAAAAATAGAATTTAGTAAAGATATTTGTATTTACAGAAGTACAAATGATCTCATTATCCCATTCAAATAATTTAATATTCATAGCAATCCAAGCAGCAGTACGTTGAAGTCAACTGTTTCTCCATATAAGGTAAATATTTTCAAAAATTATATTCTTTCAAAGAGCATGTAAGAAAGTGTTACCTATCCTGACTGGCAGTTCCTCCTTTTTGCAGAAATCCAATTTATGTATGATTTTATTTTATGCCAATTAATATTGATCCTATGCAGCCTCCTAGATGCCCGATGACAATTTTCTTGTATCTCATTCCTTTCTTGAGATATATCATTTCAGCAAGAGCTCAGAACACGCCTCACCAAGTGCCGCGTTACATTTGGTCCGAACACACCACACCAATTGCCACGGCACATTAAAACACGACACGACGCAACGCGATCAACCCCTTATCGGAATTTGAATATTCAAGGATACGGTTATTATTTTATATGAAGAAATATAGACTACATTGATAATTGACTGTTTTTATTGGGTTTTCTAGAAGTTCCCTCTATGATAAGTAATATTTTGTATTTATGCTTAATAAAATGTTAAAAATAAAATAAAGGCTGAAGTCAAAAAATATCACTGATTAAAATACCTATTATTTATTAAAAGACTACCGCATAATTGGCCATAGCATCGCAATAAGTAAAAAATCTTAAATAATACTCTATTTTATTTTTTGTCATAAAGTAAAACTACTATTGAATAAAAAATTTTAAATTTTTGACGAATTATTAAACAGTAAGTAATTTATTATTTCCATGAAATGTCAAACTTATTTATATAAAGGCATGCTATAATGAGGTTCGCTTTGTAATGACATCCAGACGATGAGAATTTTATTTTATGTATGAAACTAGCATACAGGCGAATATGGCAACATGTATGTTTAGATAGTAAGTAGAAGAATGTTCAGGTTTCTCAAATTTATGCGCCTGTTTTAATATTATTTTTAACAGATATTAAGTACACAATGTCTAAATATGAAAAAACAAATGAAACAATAAATATTTGCTAGATAATATATTGATCTGTGTTACAGGATATTAAGCATTATTTAATTATTTTTAATGTTTAAAACATGTTAAAAATTCATTCTTATTTTTTTGTTTGCGCTAAAGTACAATTTCAGGAAAAATATATAATGTGGATTACTATATTTTGCATCATTATTAATATGTTCATTAGGAATAAATGAATGCAGCACTTCTTAAAAATATTAAGTCTCAATATGAACACACTGGATTACCTACTATTTCACATTTCTTTTAAATGTATATTTATTTAAAAATGTATAAATAAGTAGTTAAGTGTTTTTAATATAAATAAATGAAGTAAATTCTCCAATTTAAAGTTTAAATATTTACGTTAAGAACGAGAAAGGTATAGTATAGGGCGTCAAATAGAATGCTGTATATAGATTCTGCAAAATATATGACAACTGTTTAGGGTGCAAATTAGGTTTACAAAAATGCATCTCCCAAGTAAGATTTTCGTTGATAAAAATTATTTTATTATTTTGACCTGTATAATATTGCATAGTAGCAGTTTGGTAATTATCTAATGTGAATTTCCTGTTCTCAATTTAAAAATAAAAACAATTATGGTCCGTATGATAGTTTGAGTTTCCGTGTTCCTCGTCGAAGGCTGTTTATGTTTGAAAACTTTTCCAAGTTCCTGTTAGTGCTTTCAGTTAATCTTCCAATGTTCCAATATTTTGCCGGAGAATGATCGTTTCATAATTTCAAGAAGTTTGTTTAGGAAGATAAGTACCTTTGTTTCTTGGTAATTATTCGCTCTTCTACTCGTATGTGTAAGGGATATGTGTCTTCAACGTAATTTGTATTCAATTATATGTCTATTGCAGTAACGTTCACCAATAAGTATGAAAAATTTTTCTCGCAAAACTTCACAACATTTAAAAAAATATTTTTTGAAGGTTTGGTTTTCCTTGATCTGTTCTGCAAAACTGGAGGAGACACATATATTATCGATTCATTGCTATGACATCGCTATCACTGTCTGTTTCATCTACAAAAGGAATAAATTCAAAATTTATGGACAAAGTTGAAGCATCGTGCTTATAAGTGCTAAGGTGACATTTCTCTTATATGATGTTGCTGACTGATATATTTTTATTAAACTTATATGTTACTAGATGTGCCAACGTTACTTTGTTTGCGTGGAATTTGGTATAAGAAAAGTTATTAGGCATTTTTTTGGGTTTTTTTCTCTCTCTCGGAAATCTATAAGCATAAAGTTAACTAAAATGCTAATAAATGGCGTTAGCAGTATCAATGTCGTATTATTCACCGTATCTAGGTATTGTTTATATATGTAATAACCAGACTAAATATATCTTATGTGTTGCACAAAGGTATAAACTATTACCCTACACAATTTCATTAAAATCCATACAGTAGATTTCGGGTGTTGCAATCATTTTTTTATGTGTTGCAACCATTTCTTTCTAATTAACTTTTTAGTGATAATAGTAGATATAATTAATAATTCAAATTATACATATTTTTCTACGATTAAACCTGTGCGTGAACTATAAAAAGAGGATTAAAACTTTTTTAAACAGTAAAAATAGTTCAAAAATACTACAAAAATATATAACATTGAATAATATATAGAAATCAGTTTTTGCTTCATTAGTTTAGCTGGACCAGTTTCTAAATAAAATTATTTTCAATAATATTCTGGCGTATAAATGGTAAGTTGTCTCAAGGACACGTCAAGGTTGAAATTATGGAAATGGTAATCTCATTACTCTTCACTATGAAAACATTAATTACAAATAATTACACAAATATTTATAAACAATAATTTCAAGCGCGCGAAGCTCTCTGCGTAAATATGCTATGGGTGAGAAATGGGTTTATCTCGAGTGGGATTTTCTGAATATCAACACATTTTGTTACCACAAAACAGTAAGATATTAAATATTATATATGGAGAAGCCTTGATTTAATATAATCGTTAACTTCCCAGCCAAATTCTTTATCTACTACTACTACCAATAAAACAGTACCGTGACTGAGTGACAAACAGAAAACCACTTGGAACTAAATTCATAGAAATAAACATAATGACTATAAAATGCCAGTATACGTTTGAAAAATTACTGTATGTTTGAAAAATTACTGTATGTACAAAATAGATTATTTGGAAGACAAAAACCTTGGCTCGTCAAACATAAATTCAATCACTCTAAATTTTTTATGTAAATGTATGTATAAAATTTATAAAATCTATATTGTTACTTATTTAAAAAAAATTATGTCCTCCGATTTTCTTGTCGGATTCTTCTCAAGCAGAGCCTATTTCCCAAACTGGTAGTAAATTCATCGACTATTAAAAGGAGCTTGTAATTGCCTTAAATGATGATCTAGTTAGGCCCATCGAAAATGTTTCGTTTCCACGGGTAAATACGAAAATATAATATAAAATTATTATTCCACGCGGATGAAGCCGCGGGCAGTTACTAGAGTATACATATTATTGTACGTAAGTAGTCATACGTTTTGGACCCGGCAGTGTAAAATCGACTTTTCGCTTCGCGATGTTAAACTCTATTTGGATTACAAATTAATCACAGTCAGCTAAATAATACATAGCAAAACCTTTATGTGCAGTTTATAGATAATTCACTAAAAATAAGCAGGAAAATTAGTTTTATGAAGATGCGTCGACACCATCATGGCACCGCATCGGATGATAATGAGATTATCGTTTTACGACAGGTTAGCGCGAGTAATAACGAAGTTATCGTATGTAAAAGATATCGCAGTGTGTCTGCATTTAATGAATACCAAAAAATAGGTTTATTCAAGTATATTCAATGTTCTTTGTTTAAGTTTCGGTTCTGAAAGGGAGAGTCATTATAATTTCTTTACATTGTTCCGTCCGTGATTTACAGTCCGAAATTTTGTTCAAATTTACAGTTATGTTTTTGATTAATTTACATTTTATTAATTTTTCAAGTTTACTTTTCATAAGGTAATCTCAATAAATATGTAGCAAAATATTGAGAAAAAAATATAAGTTGGGGTAACAATTATTTTTCTATATTAGGATAAGTTCTTTAAAATTAAATTCTGGTGCAATCATTTTTCCACTATAATTCTCTTTTGTAAAATACAAGACTCCAAAATGACGTGCAAGTATCCCTTCCTTTCTTTAATTTTTCAGTCATGGGTTTGAAAAATCTTAAAAAGCTATAGTTATTAACATTTGATAACAAAGGTTATATTATTTGAACTTTATTAAATAAGGTTTTTAGTATAAAAACGAAACTTTTTTCATATAAACATTCAGGTACATTTACATATGCGCTTTATGGGGCCATTTTAATATTGCAGACGCTTTATAACCGTATTTCTTGTATCGATAAATCAAAACTACCTTGCTCGCGGAACAAACTTCTGTTGAATAATAAAATTGCCAAACGCAACGATAACGTCTTGATGCAAATAGACGTGCAGCAAGCAATGTTTTGCGCTGTGGATTTTACCGACTTTATTTATGATAGAAATTTCGTAAATATATAGAAATCATTCCGTGTATGTATTGACTACATATCAAGCAGAAAATAGCAAATCTTAGATACCAGTCTAGAGTAAATCTTTCATCATATATTTCATGAAATTTGGCGAACACAATTCTATTCAGCGGCATCGAGGAGTTAGTAAATCAATATGTGGGGTATATTATTAAACTTGGCTTCTTAACCAGGATATAGGCGAAATAAAATAAATAAATTTATTTTTAAACATACTTTTGAATTATCCAAAAGAATAGAATACCCACTACCTATGGTAACTGGCAGATTGTGTTATGCAAAAAACAAAACATCTAAACTTGTATATTTTATCCGTTTGAGTTTTTAAAATAGTTTTCTATTAGGTCTAGAGCAAAACTTTGTGTTATAATACTGTAAAATTCACAAATTTTCCACTAAAAATAATTTAATTCAGCGGAATTGAGGTGTTCGTTATCATAATATCTAATGAATATTCGAACTTGAACCGGGTATGTGACAAAAATTAAAGATTGTAGAGTAAATAAAATAAAAAGAGTAGAATGCAAGATTATGTCAATCAGGATTCTATGTCCTTGCGAATTATTTTTAGTAATCGTATATCTGAAAAAAGGATTTTATTTAAAGTTATATTATGCCTCATGACGCAATTATTTTCGATTTAAATTAAGCAATGACGATGTTTAATTTGCGCAATGAATCTTGTTGAAACCAAGCCCTAATTAAGAGTTATAATTTTAAATTAATGGATAAACTAATTCGAAAATCGGTATAAAGTAATTTGGAAGATTTTAATTCTTGTGAACAATTGCTCGACGTAATAAATCAAACTTAATATCATGGACTCATAAAATCTACACAACACCAATAAATCAAAAATAAAATATTGTCTCATAAAATCTATACAATACCAAAAAACGCAGATGTCAAGAGCCAACCGGGAAGGAAAAATTCGTAGTTTTTGATTTTGATCATACTTGTCAATAGTCATTTAATCAATTGTCAATAGATATATAATAATGTGAAATACTGCACCAGGATTAAATAAAACCACAATTGCATTTAAATTATCCAAATATCCACTTTTCGATCAGCACTCGGAATCTCCTTTGATTGCTAATGTATTATTTTTTGTGAACGATTGCTCAACGCACTAAACCAAACATAAAATCATTGTCTCATAAAATCTATAGAACGCACTAAATCAAAAATAAAATATTGTCTCATAAAATATATACAATATCAAAAAACGCAGATGTCAAGAGCCAACCGGGTAGGAAAATTTCGTAGTTTTTTATTTTGTTTATACTATATGTATTGTCAATATAAATATAGTAATGTGAAATACTGCACCAGGATTAAATAAAACCACAATTGCATTTAAGTTATCCAAATATCGACTTTTCGATCAGCACTCGGCAGGGAAGATTTTCCAAAAAAATAATATATCAATTTTTGCGAATTTTTCCCAATAAGTGATGGGAAGAAATTTTTCAACTATGTAACATTTACGTATTTTCCAGTAAGATAAATTTTAGCAAATTTTTTGACGTTTTGAAAAGCTGTATTTTAAAATTATCGTACCGATTTTATCTTTTTCACGCTGAAGATCGATGAAGATATAGTAGTACTATACATATAAGACTTTGAAATTGAAAAGTCAAAATCTCTACAACAGGTGTATTTTTGCGAAATTATATAATCTGTATTAAAGTTTTCTTCTTTTGTATTGCGCTCAAAGATTTCTTTTGTGCTGCTTGTTTTATTTTTTCTGAATGTGTTTTAGAATTCGAACAATTTTCATATTATTGTTTATTTTATTTTGTGGGGTTAAAAATATGTGTAAAATTAAATATAAAACAAGATTTCAATTAAAAACTTTCTTAAAATAGTCAAAACATACAAAAGCTTGCTGATTTCCTCAATATAATAAAATATCTCGTAAACCCTTTAAAGTAGAAAGCTGTATTTTTAACTAAAATTTCTGGTAAAATATTGAGGAAATAAACATATTTTTAATAATTATTACCATATTCGTTATGATAATAGGTGTATTTTGTAACTAGTGAATAAAAATTTAATACTAGTTGATTACAAAGGTGATGTTGTCAATAGTCATTTCCATATTATTGCTGTTGTTCATTGTCTAATAAATAAAATTATGTATAATTTTTTCAAGTTAGGTGCGAATTTAATTCACATTCACATGAACATATTGCCTCCTACGAACATATTAGGTCACAGTGACTAATATCTAAGTTTAGAGAGCTTTTACTGATTTCCAAATTCTTGGAAAATCACGTGTTTTATGCTCATTGTTAAGACTTACTTGTACTCTTAACCGTACACAAAAATATGTTATGTAGTAACAGCCATTCTCCTTTTAAAGACATTTTTATAGTTCTTTTAGGCTTATAAAAAAGTGAATGAAAAAAAAAAAATTTGCAGTTATAAACTTTTAAAAACAGAAAAATACTATCAAGAAATTTTTTAAACTTAATGAACCTTTTCAATCAAATCAACCAAAAAATTTACTTTTCTTTTCGTGTTTTGCAAAATGTTTAACCGGAACCTAATTCATGATATGCAGTAAAGAGTTTTAATTTTTCAAGTATCTAAACTATATCATATTGATAACGAAAGATGACGTAATATTAAGTAATAAGTAGATTATATCAATTAATATGTTTCAATAATATTATGTGATTTCTACTGGAAAAACGGGCAAAAGTAGCAACAATTGAAGAAAAACTCTTAATTGAACACATTATTTCGAATATAAAAATTATTATGACTTAACTAAATCTATAATTTTGAATATAAGAATATGTTGAAAAAAGTTTATATATTTTTGCATTTTATTGCCAACTATAGTTCAACGAAAACTTAGACAAAATATAGATTGCCACATAACTAACAAACGCATTATTTTTAAGAATAACTATATTTCTGTCAATAAATGTTACGAAAAATATTACTCATCTGATAAATATTCACTGAGTATAAAAGTTGGGAGATCTAACGGATTACCACTTACAAGATAATAAAAAAATTTCTATTTATATACTTCTTACGTTCAAAATGCTTTATTCGTGCCGAAAAAGGAAACTGCAAAATCCAATCGGGTCTTTCTTGGCCCTATTCTGACAACAAATGAAAAGACTTTTATATATCTTTATCTTTGACGAAAAGTAACATAAAAATGGTTTTTGAAGCTTGGTGGCATAAAATGTACGTTGATTCATTAATTTCCGTGATTCATTGAACTCGAAGACACATTAAAGTAGGCCGACAAAGTGAAAGCCACATAAATTTATATTACAAGTTCCTGAGTTTAACATGAAATGATAACTTTGTGGATACTTAAACTAAAGTGTTTAATATTGTAATTTATCTTCTCTTATTTTCTATCCATACATACTAATTCTTGCCGATCTAGGGAAGTATACGTAATTTAAACAGAATATCGCCGGAGTTTCATTAAAGAATTCAATGGATTTACAATGTCTATAATATTATACGTATCTGCCACATATTTTGTATTGATTGAGATACAAAAATTAGGGGGTGGGGGGGTTAAAGCTTTACTGAAACAAGTGAAATTTAGGAGCATGCTGGTAATTAACATTAGTAAGACAGGAATAGTATCATCTAATAAATAAATAAAATGCTATATATATATATATATATATATATATATATATATATATATATGCGTGTGTGTGTTTGTTGAGTCAATATCGAGAGTTAGTCTTACGAAATTATAATATATGATTATTTTCCATTTCTTGAAGCGATTGTAGTTAATAACGCTAGAAAATGTCTCGTAGAATAAACGAATTCAATATCTATATTCGAATTAAATACTCGGATTATACGCCTTTTAAATATAGAATGACAAAAGGGAAAAAAATAATACTGACGTGAAAAAAAATATTAAATTAATTATAGATTTTCATACCCATTTAAGTTTTTCGTTAGTACGGTTAGTGAAAACAGATTCACGGTTTCGTTTACCAAACCAAATGTCATATTTCATAACTATGGCTTTTAATTAGAAAAACAAAACAGTGGGTCGTTATTATAGCTTTGTTTTAAATAAAAACGTTGTTAGACGAGCTGTTATTTTAAACGAGCTGTTATTATAACATCAAAAAATATGTAGCATGCCTATACGATATATTTGGATAAAATTTTGCTCGTAAAATATAGATCCTTACTTTCAACTTCAGTGGAATATCAAATATCATGGCCGTTCTTACCCGCATTAACGATAACGAGTAAGAAGACAAAGCCCTATGGGGTGAGATAACTTTATACTCGGACAGCAATTATTCTAAAACGCGGGTCGGAACTTACAAAGCTTTAGCGAAACGGACGTGCCGTATGTTACGACATCCGCCCTGTCCTTTCCATTCGTGATTTGACGTCGTTAAATTACTTTCGACCCCTATCTCGTTTTAACTGACAAATAACTTTGATAATAAATTATCACGTTCATCATAAACTTATGTACTTGAATATTTAACGATTTTAAATGAAAGAAAATGCCGGTAGTTTTGTTGTAAACGGAATTAAATACTTAAAAAAAATATTATATTAATGCAATGTAAAATTGTATTTACAAAACCAACAAAATTTTGAATATAAATCTCTCATTTTCAAGCTTAGATGTCATGTATTTTTTTGATTGATATTGTCGATACTGGGTATTATTTTAATATACTGAGATTCTATATACCCAATGTTGCTTAGGAGACTATAACTGATACGTCTTATTCTAATCTGATAGTACCATTTCGTGAAAATGCTTTAAAAAAAACAAGTAAAGAAGCAAGTTTTTACGGTTTATCGTTGTATAATTAATTTAGATAATTTTAATATAATAAAACAATTAAATACGGTAAGATTAGGATACATTTTCGCTAATCGTTTACGTTGCATTTAAGTATACTTGTAAGGAAATAATTTACAGTATCTGTACTTTAGCGCAGTGGAGTACTATGATATATATCGGTTCAAGACAGAAGTATCGCCAATAATTTATATTAACGAATTCTTATGTATTTGTCTTGAATTTAGGAAGAAAAAATATGTTTTAGTTTCAACAATATAGTAACTAACGTCTACCATAACGATCTTTGTAACATTATATGTTCTATATTATTCGAGATGTCATGACGAATCGAATGAGGTATCATTTGATGAAATTCGTTTAGACGTTTCAGCTCCACAGTGCAACTAAAGTAAATGAATATATACTTGAGTTTCACTATGGAGTTTCCACATAAGTACACTTGGAAAACAGGATATATATTTTCGCTTCACCACTGTCGGGTGAAAATCAATTGCTGCGTTGCACATAAATTTGAAACTCCAATGTGAAAAAGGAAAAATAAACATATTATACCTTACTCAGCAAAAATTATTTCAATTCTTTTAAGCCTTAGATCGTGTTTAGTTTCTTGGCAATTTCAAATATTATAATAAAATCGCATCATATCCATTCAATATACAAATATTAGAATTATTAGAATTTTAATTATAAACCAGCGCGTCCCTAAAATTCCGCTTGTTTCGGGAAATATTGTGTCTCAAGTAATACAAAATATAAATATATTATAACTAAGAATTTATACGTCCTTTAACATCTGGACTATAATTTAACTTATAATAAAACGTTCCAGATTTTCTTCTTCAATTATATGCATACCATTGAAATTGTCATTTTATGAAAATATAATCCAAGTGATATGAGCTAAGTTAAAAACGATATAACCTTTTATCCTATCTAACTCACCATATTTGCAAAAGGTGCGACAAAATAAATTAAAATAGTAAAACCTTTAGTTTAAACACCCGCAAAGTCATGACGTGTTAATATCCGATGATCATCTTCGTAACCCTACTTCCAGCTTCAAGCTTGTGTGCCCTATCTGGATCCGAATGTTATTGAAACCAATAATTGACATATGAAAATATAAACCACATGAGATGGTGAACCTCATTAAAGACAACACGTTGTCTTATTGAAAGTCTGCTACCCGGTGAGAATTAGTACGTATACGTAGAAAGTATGAAGATGTTAATTAAAATATTACACCTTTCAGTTTGAATATCCACAGTGTAATTTTGTATCAAACTCCGAAATTTGTAACAAAATATTTATGCCTAATATAATAACATATTTCGGTAGTATTTCGGAGGACAATTGTTAATACCAAATTGTTTTCGCTTCACTTGATTTTGTTCATATTTTGAGGATATTATACGATCAACAATAAATTTGGAAATATGTTACTTTACCTGAATTTTTAAAAATTATTCACTTATTTAAAATTGTTTTTAAACTATTCAATTACAGATATCGCCCCATCGTTGGTTTTTGGATGAAAAATATTTATTATAATTAAAAAAAAAATTATTAACAAATTTGAATACCAGCGAACAAAATTACAAGACTCATAATTTTTCGTATACAAAATTCCATATTTTTATTCCCAACATGCAAGGCTTTATGAACAGTCACTTGTAATATATATTGCTAAATTGTGGAATAAATTACCGCTTAGTTTGAAAATAATATATCGATATACGCCTTTAAAACCGCCCTAAAAAGTTTACCATTCATAATTCTGTGCCAAGAATGTTTGTGCACTGTGTCAATTCTCTAGCTGTCACTTAAATGTTTATGTATGTCAAAGTATTTACAATGTATATAAATTTAAAATTAATATTAGTTTACAACCAACCCAATTACATCACTGCAATTTAATCAAATCCATTTATTTAATTATGATCTTTTTTTATGACGACAATTATTTATTTCAAATTCGGTTCAGACTGAAAGAATTCTAGTTCCGAAATACTATTTTAATCTTTATCCACTGACTGTTATTTACATTAGTTTTTTTAGCAAGAAATTACCAAAAAATACGACCTGAACTCCCCAAAATAACACCAAAAATTCGTACAAATGATGCTTTTCAATTTTAAAAAATGTATAACATCTCCTTTTTAAAGCGATATATAAGAAACAAAATAGGAGTTTTTATACCTAAACGTAAAGCTCTTTTATTTCAATCGAAGAAATATATTAGGTTGATCACTAGACATATGACCTTTGAGGGCGCGGCGCACTGCGGGAAACCGGGTTCGATTTCCAGCCGATCGTCGAACGAGATTAGATCTGTGTTTTGATTCGTTTTTAGTGATTGCTCTCGTAGCCATAAGTCAGCCATATGTATCGACTGTATTCATTAAACAAAGAAATACCAAGATTCGGTAAAAGGAAGCGTTCGGAAGATTTGGAAGACTTTTCGAGTAATTTGTTCCATGACTTCAATATTTGAAATTGAATTTGGCCTAATTGGGAAAATTGGAAAATGTTGACATTGTAATTTTTTTCAAATTCACTTATTCTTAGCCAAATGGCATAAAAATACTTTCATCCAAATACTGCATTTTACTTTGAAATGGTTTTTTTGACGATTTACGTAATCTTTGATATATTTACATAGAACTGTGCAGGAAGACCTCGAAGACTTATCGTTTCATTTTATATAAAGATGATATTATATTAGACGTCCTAAAACACTGTAATGGCTACACTCAATAAAAATACATATTTCTTAACATCATAAATAGTAACAAAAATTCTTATTTTGAATTACAATTTCTTTTTATGTTGTGAAAAGAATAGGAAGAGAGTCGTAAAAATTTTAATATGTAGCTATTAATGGAGAATTATATGTAATAAGTGTCGTAACGTATAGCGGCATAATAACAAGTATGTATATTGTCAAAATAGTATGAGGTATTCGATATATTTAAACATCAATATTATAGAAAATTGCAAATCTCTTAAGTACAAATACCTAAAGCTGTAAAGAATTTAGATAAAAAGCAAAAAAAAAATATTATCCATAAGAAGATTCATAGTATAATTTATTTTAAATCGCAAAATTTGAAAAAGTGAAATAAAAAAATTACAAGATATAGTACTCTCTAAAACACTGTATTATCAAATATGTATGATAATGTACTTACCTGGGTTTCATGCTTTTTTTTTTAAATCAATATTTAAACTAAAAACAATTTTAAAGAATTTAAAAGTAAAAGAATCTACAAACTTAAACATTTGTATTTCTATAATTAATTTGTCAACATTTTAATAATCTTACGAACAATTGTTAAAACATCTACAGAAATATGTACCGTAAATCATAATTTGTTCTGCAGTATTTTATACTGCATTAATTATGTAACTAGTGGAAGAAGCCATAATTCTATTCCACCATCAAATTTCCTGAATAAACAGAAACGTCATTCATTGAAAAAGCACCGCCCTGAATCTAAAAGGCATCTTTTTATAATCGTCCTCACATCGAATCAACTATGTAATCAACATAGTCTTTCGATAGAAAACAGATTCTGTGAGGTGTTTGCGGTAGAATTAACAGCATATGAATACAATATTGTTATATTGCTAGTGGAAAACAGCTCGCATGATTATAAATAATAAATAAAATTATTGAACATATTGACACTATGCAAATTCTTAAAAAGGGTTTCAATGACTCGGACATATTTCAAAGACTCTTTTTAGGCAATTAATTAAATCATATACCCGGGTTGGAAGTATCCAACCCGGATATATGATTTTGGAGCTCTAAGAAACAGCATGATTTTGTAGTATATTTTACAAGAATTTAGTTTGGCAAACATAAACTATAAATTACCTCCTAATGAACACTGACCAAGAAAAATAATGAAAGTACGCAAAGGCTTAATGTCCTAACTTAGACGCTAGAATCACTTCTGAAGGCGGGTCATTATATGTCAGACTATGATATTACGCTCGTATCTTTCTCATAATACTAACATATATTCGGATTTAATAATTAACTATGCACAAATGTACATTCTTCCACTGGTATTTATTTAATCGTGAAGTGAACTTATTTTAATTTTATGGCCAAGATTTTTTTTATATATAAATAAAATCTGTATGTTGTCGCATCAAAAATATATTATGTCAACACCAACTAAAAGCACAGTCTAAATTATTTGAATACCTTTTACTTAGTCAAAATACTACGTAATTAATGGTGAATTATACTAAAAGCGAAGTATACAATTAAGTTACAAAAAAAAATACAACTGCAAGTTCCCCCGAACAAACTTTTAGTAAAACGTGCGGTAATGAGTCTTAAGATTGCGAGATTTTTCATAAAATCTTCATATTGGCAGTAATTAAACGAGAAGCATTCGCTCTAATTAGTCTCGAATGTTATTTAATTCTTATAAACATTTCGATTGTGATTAAAGCAACCGTTGTTAATCAGTAAAACCAAGTTCGGTAGTGTATTCCTTACCGAATTTGGTTTTTTAGATCTAATATTACACATCATTTTAAAGTTGCGTCAAAGATATTTAACGAGAATATTAATTTTTGTTCTTAGTTATAATGATTTTCGTTGTGTCTACAAATTATACATAATAATGTTTTTATATAAGAATTATATTAGTAATGTAAATGTTATAATACAATTTAATTAAATAATTTTGAAAAAAATGCATTGTCAACAATAACTTGGCATTCAAGTGGGAATCAGCCAATTATAAGACTTTGTCAGAAGTAATATCTGTTTCTCGTTTAATTATAGTCAACGTACTGATTTTATCGAAAATATTAATATTTAATTACTCATTAACGTATGCCTTATTCCAAATCTATTGAAATGATCTTATAAATCAACACACTTGAATTATATGTAATTCAAACGTGTTGTAATATTTTTATATAATTTCGCTTTCAAATGCAATTTATCATTGGTTTCGTAATATTTTTATTAAAGGTGACTGACTTTAAGAATGACTTTTGACTTCTGAGTACGTGCGTGCGTATATAATATGTTTAATTGTGTCGTTATAAGTTATATTAATAATATATTATTAAAGTTACACTTAAAACCAAAACTCAATTTACAAAACAAAAAACGAAAATAAGTCACACAAATCTTAAATGCGAACTCGAATAAAATTTAAGGCGGGCGGTTCTCATTAAACCTTTGGAAAATATTGATTATTTGCTTTTTTACTTACAATTATTATTTTGTAGTGATAAATTTAAAGTCAATGCAATTTCTTACGTCTTATTAATTTTTTTAGGGATGAGCTTTATAACTTAACACATATATCAATCTGTTTAATACCTGATGAGGAATACCTACAGCTTAGTAAACCAAAACTATTTTGTAAAATTATGTATTTATTTATTTTAAAAAGTTAACTAAAAATCTCAATTTTTGGTAGTGTTTCTATTATTGCTTAAATTACTGGATTTTTGTTGAAGTTATTGTTATAAATTATTATTAAAATCGAGATTTAGGAGACGATGTAAATCTTTACTTAGAAATGCTGATCAATGGTTGCAATAGACAATTAATGCATGTTAAAGTGATTACTGTAACTATTTATCAATTGCTTTTAAAAAGTTATTTATAAAAATATGTATGCGTAAATACATTTTAGAAAGAAACTCTACAAAATAATTTAAAGTTCAATTGAGATACATGTGAATCGAGGCATGTATACGTAAACCGTGGTCAATATTGAAATGGTAGTGTAAATGTTTACTTTTTGATATATTCTTGAAATATTTAAAATAGTATATAAGGGTCTCGACATTTAAAATCACCATGCAAAAGAAAAATTTCCTGAAAAAGTAATAACATTTATTTTCAATCCATCACTATTACTAGAAAAGTCAAGCATTGTTACATGACTGGTAATTGAAACATTGGTTTAGAACGTTATTTATTTTTAAACTTTTTTGTAAAATCACGAATATCAATTAGCATAACAAATGATTATGAACCCATACTTCAAATAATTAGGTTCGTATTAGAAAATTATTTAATTACTGAAGGCTTGACGAGAAAAATCATGTTTTAGGGAAGTGTAACGAAATAAATTATATTTTATTAGAAATTATATTATATTAATCAACGGTTAAAATATCACAAGAAACCAATTTCAGTGCACAAAATTAAAAACATCAATTTTGTTTGACTTTTGTTTGCCAAAATCACATTTTTAATTTTGAGTGATATGTCGTTTATCAAAATGAAATATGAATATGAGGATATAATTTTGGTGGAATGTGATTGTTGTGTGTCAATATTGTAAACATTTTGCTGTCATGTAATGAAGTTAATTGTTCCACTTTTCGGTGAACGAAGAACTTGGGACTTAGAAGAAGTTGGAACTTAGCATTTGGTTATCGTAAGTATTGCAAATATCTGGAAACAGTAGTAGCTTTTTATTATAGAATTTATTTTTCATCGTCAATTTTTCAAGCGGGCAAAACTGCATGTATAATAAATTAAAAAGCTTACAATTTCTATTTATTATTCTATAAATTAATCTAATAATAATTTCATAGTTAATATATATATATATATATATATATATATATATATATATATATATATATATATATATATATATATATATATACAGGTATATATAAATATAAACTAGGCATATTGAAAAAAATTATCAATATTTTAGTAAATGCGAATATTTTTCTAGACCAGACATTTCGATAATTTTATGTCATTATTAGTCTATGTGTAAATTAATTATGACGAGTGTCACTTGTAATTTCATTCATGTTATCTTAATCTGTCAGTTCACTAGCATTCGAACTTTGTAGCTATAACATATTTAGGAAGAAATGTGTAACTTCTAATTAACAATGATACCATTCATAGAAATTTTAATAAAAATAGATCGTAATAGCGATATATTTGTTAAGTACATGAATTTTGTTGTGACTTTATCAGGTGAAATTAAAAATTTCCAGAATTCATATCCTGACTACAATGCTTGTTTTAATTTACGTAGCTTTCCCAAAAACTCAAATCGAGTAAAAAATACTCTTACTTCAATATGAATAAACTGACAAAGTGCGTGTCAGAACACGTATAAAATAGCATTTCGTATTTCTCTGCATATCCCAATATTATCAAATTTACCCAAATTATTTTATTAGTAATCTTAATATTCTAATTGAATTCTAGTTACTAAAAATTTTTCAGATATTTCATACCAATAGTTGAAAAAGGAGTCGGAGCGGGGAAAGGCATTATACTTCGATTTATATCTTAACATTTAGCAATTGGAGATTAGATAGATATACTTTGTTTGAAGAGACCTAATCAGTGATACCCTTATTCGACGGTAAGCACCAAGAAGAAAAATACCCCCAAACCCCATCCCTAACATTTTATATGTTTAGTACATTTATGTACGTGTCCATTTGAAAAAGTTCATGTACGTAGGTCCACAACTGTTGAAATGATGAGGTTATATGGCATATGGATGGATTATAAGGGTTGAAATGACATTACGAAATTTCGTAACAGGATATTTATTCGATGGTAAGTGTATTAAGTACTTAATTGTCAATTATTTTAAAGGAGACTCTTTTCAATTGATGATTTAACAACTTTCAAAGATCGGTTGGTCACCTCACGTATAAGAGCTTGATACTAACAGCAAAATTAATGCTTGCTCGTATTAAATTCAATACTTATAATTCATATTTACTTGAACAATTACGAATTATATACGTGTCTAGATAATAATATGGACCTATACCCGGACCATCCAATAAAAATTTTAGTTTACACAATAAATATATTATATATAAAATAAATCTTGATATGTGCTCACTCAGCTCTACCCTTATATATTAGTAAGTGACATTGTATATTGAGCTAGGTGCAAACAACTTATATTGTATATTGACGTACAACACGGAAAGGAGCGGGACAATCACTTATTCATTGTTCAAGGACAGTTTGGTGAACGGTCCCGAGGCGGTGAGATGAACACGCTCTCCTTCGCTGTAATGTAAAAGCCTTCACCCAATAAAGGAAAATCACAAGAATCGACGTGAATGTCATAAAGTGGAAATCACATCGTTCGAGCATAATTTTGTGAGGTACGTTTATGTTTCGTGGGAAATATGTAAATGCCCATCGGGTTGTAGGGTGAATGGCATATAAAACATGTAAGTATATTCATAAAAATCTTTATCCTCTACGAATAAAAGTCACAAAAATGAGTTTGGTTTATTGCTAGATACCTAGGAACAGAAAGAGATAAATTATTTATAACCATTACTCGACTTTGACTAATATCGGAAAATAATTCGCACATTAACCTTTTTTTTTAAAACATCTCTAAGTATCTATTCATGTCTGAAATTTGTAATTAATAATGCTTTTGAATTCAAAAATATTTGTGCCATTTTTTATGTTTATATTTATACCAATAAATACTACGGGTATATATTAATATACTAAACATAAACGAATGATTAAACTCAAATAATTCATTGGTTTTATACACGTAGTAAAGCGATTGATAGCATAATGGGATCAGTAGCACTTTACTATCTAAATGCATGGTTGTAAACAATAAATTGGGTCTTTATATAGAATTACTCCAATATCTCTTTTGATATTACTGAAAACAAAAGGATTACTGTTTTCATAATAAGCAAAATATAATACAAAATTATTAGAATAGGTTATTCAAATAGCAGTAATGATGTAGTTTCGGATTTTACCTAATTCTAAATATTAGTGGAATGAAATTTCTTTCTTTTTTACGCAAATTGGATATCTCAACATAATTGGTCTTACATCTCCAGTGAACACCTGAGTCACAATCAGATTGTCTTTCAAATTAAAAGGAAATATATGGTTGAAATTAATTTCCCATACAGTGAAAACTGTCTACATTTAGAAGTAAGTACCTCGACGTCAGTAATTTTATTTGAATAATATAAATTATAAAATAAATAAATTTTAATTGAATCTTGGAGGCGACCTTATATATTAATATAAATTTACTGATGAATTACGTCGTAAATTAAAAAAATATAATCATCGTTAATATATAATATATATATATATATATATATATATATATATATATACAAAACTTGAAATAGCTATAGGAAGATATCAAGTCAACAAGTCAGATTTCAATAACAAGGCAAATTGGAAATTTTTTTATCGATATAGTATTTACATATAGTATTTAAAAATAATCTTACTGCGATTCGTTTTTAATTTGAATTATTATATTAGGTACGGACAAAATTTATAATACACCAACTTTTAGTACGACAATAACTGAAAGAGGGTAGCTTAAATGTTATATAATCACTCCAAATATAACAAAAAAAATTTAAAAATCATAAGAAAATTCCAGTTTCGCAACGTTGCTTAATCAGAAATGTATTTGCATTGCCTCGTTTATCTAGCCCATCACAAAATGATTAATAGTCTACAATTGTTAATTTTGGAATAACCTCAACGCTTTTTCTTAATTACCCAACTAACTTCACAAAAACTAAAGCTTGAAATAATTAATTACATCGCTTTTCTTTGCACTGAAACGCATGAGGTTGAATATTGTGAAAAATAATGTGGGATCGCTATTATAAATATTTCCCATTCGAAATATATTTAATTTAAGCAAGATATTTTAATTGACGACATACGATTTGCTCTTAATTCTCACACAATCATTTATCTGTACCTAATATGTGGATGAATTTTTTTCCTTTACAAAAGATATGTAACTGTGTAGTATATTTTAATGAAATAAATTAAATGACTTATGATGAAGATGAAAACATAGTCAATGAATTAGTGCATACCGACTTCTCTAATCTCCTAAAAAAACCGACCCTGAGCTTTAGCCTGACGTTCCACAAATTATGATTATGTAAATATTATTTTAAAGAATTTCTTCCAGATATTTACAAGTTGTGGAAAAATATTTATTCAATTTGAGTAGTGTATTTGAATACTATATAATTCAATACGATACCCGCTGATTTCCAAAAAGAAGCTTGGTTTGCTGATATTTTGATGTTATAGTTGATAGTTTAATGTTATAAGTCAAATTCGGCTTTAAAATGTGGTATGAACACAATCAAATTAACAAAGACACAACAATTCTTATAATTAATAAGGAAACAGGTAGTTCAACATAGTTATTATTACATTAGTTCCATTACATAATTCTACTAGTATATTACAATTTAATATATCGTTAACATGGAAATAATAGATGCCGTTAAAATAAAAAAGTACTCATTTCTTAAATGGTTGTAAATAAGTTTCTGGGGACCTGTCCTTCAAAAAAAAGGAATTAATTTTGTTATCCGCCCAACTGTCCGCTTGACCATTAAAACGTCTTTTCTCAAAAACTTGAGATAATGAGATAAAAGGCATAACTAAAGTGGAAAATCAATGATTTCGATTCTATCTGGAATTATATATATATATATATATATATATATATATGTGTGTATATATATTTCTTTAGTCTAAAATGAAAAAAAACATATTCGAACTTAGTAACTTCTGAGTTAAGCTTCCAGTCCCCGCTGCGTCAATGACTAATGTGTAGTAGTTACGAAATAAAGTCTACTTTCTATGTATTTTTTCACTATCTTGACTTAATTCTTCGTCAATTAACTATAAATCTAGAAGTCGGCACTGCCTAAATTTTATGTTAATTAGGTAAAAAACAGTTTTTCATTTAACCGCAACTCTTCTAATATCCAGATAAGTTCCAAGTCCTTCATATAACTAGAAATGGGATCGCCCAGAATCCAAATAATTTGATTGCGTAATAAATCAATACATTTAAAAAACGTTTATTCGAAACAATCATATTATACCAAAAATATATTCGAAATAAGTGATTTAAATTATAGCCTTTTAGGCGACCTTGAATTTTTTTCATATTACCAAAATGTCGTTCTCCCAAGTTTTAATTTACTACTTTATCACATGTAATAAATTAATTCTTCCCAACCTTTCTTGAAAATACAAGCCCCTCATAATAATTTTTGCAAATAAAAATCGAACAATACTGTTGTATTTAAATAATACTTCAGTATCGTTCTATACACACTGATGTACAAAAATGATGTACAAAAAAAACGAACAATACTGATGTACAAAATTACGTTCTTGTTCAATTTTAGCTGTTGATATTTGTTCACTAAAGTTCCCTGAAATATGATTTTCATCGTTATGCCTTTAGTGATAGATGTTTTTTTAAAGAAAGCCTCTTATTTGAACTCTTGGTTATTTTGTTTGCGTATGGTAAAGTTCGTTTTCGTATTTTTACGAATAAAATTAAAAATAAATAACGTTCTAAACCAATATTACAATTACAAGTCACGTAACAATGTTTGATCTTTATTATAAAAGTATTTTGACTGAAAAAAATACCATTCCTTTTCAGGTATTTTTTTTCCACAGGACGACTTTTTATGTCGATATAATTGCATATTATTTTAAATATTTGAAGAAAATGTTTTATACAGAATATTTCAGCTACCATTTTAATATTAACAATGATAGACGTTTATCACAATTGACCTTCAAGGTATTTTGGAGAGTTTGTTTCAAAAATATTTTCATACTTACAATTAGACAAATACCTTTTTACAGGCAATTGAATAATATTCACAATTATTACTTTAATACTTATTAAATTTTTGTAGTAACCACTTATCTGCTTTTTTGTTGTTAGTAACGATAGATATTAATAAATGTTTATAATAAATATTTATTCTACCTCGTTAACTTTGATTTTACTAATAATTTACAATAAATAATTTTCAAATTACTTGAGCTTCTAAAATATTTGCGCCGTTCATAATAAATAACAGTGTCTCCTAAGAAATATTTCGATCTATAAATTGATATGGTAAGTCTACAATAAAATAGCGAAAGTATAATATATCCGTAATATATCAATAAACTTGAGATTTAATTTAGAGAGCAAAATATGAAAAAATTAAATATTTACAATTCGTCAAAATGTTTACCATATATTTTTTATATCCTTTCAGGTATGAATAACTCTTACAACGTGGTTTTACAAGACTTTAATATATGAAAATAAGCTGATTTTGAATATATGTATGAAGAAAGCCGTAAGTATAGGTTTTGAATTGGCTATAACAAATGTTATAATAAAACATTCTAAATTACTACAGGCTATTTCATATACAATTTAAAAGTTTACTACATGTTATAAAATAAATGAATACATATTTGTGACACAATTTTTTTTATATTACCGTCAATGTTCAAATATCACGATAACTTTTGAAAATAAATGAAATAGATACTTCATTTGACATAGTATCTTCTCTAATATTTATTACTTTTATTATGTGGTCTAATACTATAGATTTTTATATAATCAGGTTTGCCAACGATGCAGAAATTCATCATTAGGCTTTTATTCGAGGCCGCCTTTTGAGTTTATACGGTAGTTTTCTTTCGAAACATCCGACTCTTAATTTTTGTAAATTGAGTTTTGATTTTAAATGTAAATTTTATAATGCCGTACCTACATTAGGTTATAATACAATAAATAAATATGTTACACAGGCATGCATCCAGGAGTCCCACGTGATTTTTAAACCTTGCATTTAATCAAAATATTAGGAAATCAATGGTAAATTGCATCTGAAGTTGAAAGACGTAATTGAAGCGGGTTTAGTTACAAGTTCATCAGATTAAATTTTCAACAAAGCGTATGATAATGAGTGTTTGCGTATTGCGATTTGAGTAAAAGGAGTATGTTTACCACAGTTAAGCCAAAGACAAATATTATTTTCTCTTGATATAGGTGTGTATTATGTCTGAGGGCCTTTTCTTTCTTTTATTTTTAAAATTCTTTCGAGACTAAAAGAAACGTACATATTTAAAAGTACATTAAAAAGTGTTTCAGATAAAAATACAATTAAGTTTCCGTTTAATAGCTTTGACCTTAATTTAAATTGGGCAGTCAAAATCAGATTTCAATTTAAAAACATACGTAACGGTACACAGTCTTAAAAAAAGCGTCAGATGACTAAAAATACTTACGTTAATTAGTGATTAGTAGCATTCCAAATGTTTACCAGAGGGAATTAATACTTCACATCTATTAGGACAAATACGTATACTGTAGACATACGTATTTTGATTCAGAATGAATACGAAACTATCATAAATATGTATCTTTAGCTGACTGTGCTTTCCGTGGTTGTTGATTTAAAATCAAAGTTTATATATAATATAAAATCGCATAGTTAATAATAACGCGCTTTACCAAATCTGAACATTCATTAGTAATATGATAAAAGTAAACATGAAATATTGTAGTCTGATATGTCCCCCCTACTCATTAAGAGTGATCGTTACACCACGAGTCTCGAAATGAAGAGATTATATATCCTTAACGAACTTTCCCTTTCATTTTTACTAAATGCTCCTTACGTGATAAGTTATAATTTAGTTATTAAGAGCTGTATTGTTATGAAATATACTATAAAGTCGGTAATTTTTGGAGATCGTAAAATGAAATGATATGGATGGATAATCCCGCGCTCGGGTGTAAACATTTAAGGCTCAACGAGCGCTGAAGAAAAACTTTTCAAATTTGTATGAGTTGATAGAGTATTTTTATGAAATTGCTTCATCACTTTACACTACATGTGGATGTACAACATTGTTGATGTTCAACATTTTATCTTATTGTTCATTGATAATCGTGTCAGCCATTTTTCACTAGTAGGGTACAAATATTTTTGTACAAATTATATGGTGCCATTGCTATCTATAGAATTTATATTCAACAAAGAGTTAATCAATTTTATTTCATGTGAAGATTAGTGATTAGTACCGAACAAGAAGATACCAGTTAGATTCAGGGCGATATTCTTTCAACGAATGACGATTGTGTCGTTTCTGGAAAATTTAATCGTAATAAAGAAGAGTGAATTCGATACTATAGATAAAGAATGTATCGGAATGATTGCAAACAATTTTTCTCTTACTTACTGTAAATATTTTTGCAGCTATTTTAACACTTGTCAGTATTTTGTAATATTTTGACTGACTTTTAGAAAATTTGTGATGCATTAACAAGAATAAATAGATTTGAGGTTACAGATACCTTTTTTAAATTACTTTGATATCCTCTTTAACTATGAATTGTACGAATTGGGTATTATTAACCCAAGCAAGCCATTATTATACCAATTTGATAAAATTATGCTTTAGCGAGTTTTACATTTCGTATTTTTTTTATTTTACTTTTCAAATTTCGTCATTCAAAGGAAATTATACTATAAATTTTCTTTTTATTTATCTTTTACCAGACCTTTTAAAAGAAACGTGCTATTATCAACTTGTCCCCCACAGTTTTCAAATACTATATGTAAGTATCGACTATCTCAGAACATTTTTACAATAAATAGAAATGTTTTAGATAGTAGCTTTAAATAGCTTTATATTGCAGTACTTATAATATGTAATTCAGCATTACACATTAACATTTTCGCAATCACTCATAGAAATGGTTATTATGTCACATTCTACTCTGTTTCGAAATAACAAGGGGTTATAATACGAAATAAGAGTTTTTGTTACTGTTCACGTTATGAAACGAGTACTTTTATTGGGTACATTAGCAATTGGAGTATTTTAACAACATATAATTAAATATTATTTTTAAATAAAAATTAAAAATGGAACGGTGATCTGTCTGTATGTTTGTATGTATATGCTCGAATATTTTTATTGTCTATGCAAATAAACCGCCAAAAAGCGATTTAAAATAAAAATGTTGTGTTCAGATTAAAGTTAATTTTTTGTAATTTGGTTAATACAGATACTAAAAAAACGATCAGATTTTAAAAATATATAATTATAGTTTTTCAGTTTTCCCTTTGATAAGGATGCATAGAGATATATCCTTCGTATAAATCTATATCCAAGTACTGAATGGGTGAAACCAACTGAATATCTGCATATACCGAAATACGACCTAATATTCAATTTATTCGTCACCCGCTTCGCATGTTAAGAAATATTGGCGAAAGGGAACGATTCAGCGGTGACAATTTTAAAGGATTATCCGATTTCTCTAGAAAATATTCTATCAAATATTTCGATCGGGAATCAAATCTTTTTATTTATTTTCTGTTTGACGTTAGTGTCAGTGTTTAGATATTCGATTTGCTCCTTCATTTTGGAAATTTTAATTTTTATAAGTTTTCATACAAGTCGAGCCTCTGTAATGTTGATTCATTCTTCACTCAGAAATATGGCGATTATTGCACTTATTAAGCGTGAAGATCAATTTTAAACATTACAGATGTTTATCTTGATGTTTTTTTTTGTTTACGGATGGTGGAAATATATTAGGTTGGATTAAACCAACCATACTTTTAGACGTAAATATTCATATTTTTCTCTTATTTCATGCATAAAAAAGGAGAGGTTTTCAGCCTTTTAGAAAAGAAAAATCATTCTTTGGTCGAATTTCAGGTATTATTTTGGGGCAAATAAGCCACAGATTTTGTTAGTTTCTTTCATCTACCTTATATGGTTTATAACATATGAATATTTTTATATAATAAAAAGACAGTGTACAGATATTAAAAGAGTATTTTAGATCTAGAACTATGGCGGTATGAAACCACATCCATTTAAAAACAATTTTGAAAGGGAATATATCGCGGTAAAAAAAATAGTATAAATTTACTAAATAGAAAAAATTAACTAATTGACAAAATTTAGGGCTAGAGAATTGAAACTGCACATGAGTAATTGAGAGAAAAAACGTGAGAATACTCGTGGTACAGAGTTATGAAGCACAACTTTTTGAGACGACTTTGAAGGTGTATATCGACAAATTATTTTCACACTAAGCCATAATTTATCCACAACATAGCGGCATATATTGCAAGCGAGATTTCAGAAACCCTCGCATTATATTTGGAAATAAGAACATGAAATTTTAAATATGGAAAAAGAAAAAAGATTAAGCTGTTAAGAAAAAAGATTAAGTTTGTTAAATAACGCCAAATTTTCTAAATAATACTAAAATATTCTTGTCCAAAAACCAACAATTTGGTGATATTGCACTTATTAAGCGTGAAGATCAATTTTAAACGTTATGGTCAGGGAAGAAGTCACTGAAAAGTTGTTCTGTCGAATCTTGTGGTTTTTTTGTTTATGGATGTTAGAAATATATTAGGTTGGATTAAACCAATCATACTTTTAGGTGTGAAAATTCAAATTTTTCTCTTATTTCATACATAAAAGAAGAGGTTTATAGCCTTTTAGAAAAGAAAGTCATTATTTCGGTCCATTCGAAAGTCATTCTTTGGGGTATTATTTTGGGGCAAATAAGCCACAGATTTTATTAGTTTCTTTCATCTACCTTATGTGGTTTATAACATATGAATATTTTAATATAATAAATAGGGAGTGTAGAGATGTTAAAAGAATATTTCAGATCTAGAACTATGGCTGTATGAAACCATATCTAGTTAAAAATAATTTTGAATGGGTATATATCGCGGTAAAAAAATAGTATAAATTTACTAAATAGAATAAATTAACTATCAGTTAATTTTTTAATAATATAAAAACAATTTGGTGATATATATGTGTATATATATATATATATATATATATATATATATATATATATATATATATACATATACAGTACACACAGTATTCTAGTTGCTTAATATCTTTGTAGCTATATGTATATACTTAATTACCTACCTACTTATGCACTGATGCAAAGTCACTTCATACATTTTTTTATACTTGTACTTACTTATCTACCTACCTACTATATCTTAGTTGTTTCAGACCTTTCTATGTATCTGTTGATACTTACCTATTTAGTTTATTATGTTATCCAAAAACCAACAATTTGGTGATATATATATATATATATATATATATATATATATATATATACATAGATATATATATATATATATATATATATATATATATATGTATGTATGTATGTATATATTTGATATCTTAATCTTCTGAATGGTGAAATTCCGATAAATCAATGGCTATATAAAGAAAAAAGTTATTGGTTAAACACCGAATAAAAGGGCAGCTTTAGATTCTATGTAATAGATATCACAAAACCATAAACCTCTTCTTTCTTCTTAATGAAGCTTTTATTAGAATTGACAAGCAAATTATAATTCCGCATTCTAATTTTAAATAATTTCCTATTGCTTATTTAGTTTGCAAATATTTAGAATGAGCGAAAGTTTCATGTGCCCTCTTGCATTGTAAATGTTCGGTATATTTTTAATGTACTCACCTCAATATATTATATAGTTGCCACGAAGCCTGTGTACACGCAACTATTATCGTTACCTGTTATCCCACCTGTAAACGTCAGGCGGTATCGAAATATGCGACAATTCTGGACATTGATGTCGGTTCACACTGTCGCTGTTAGGGCAAACGCACATATTTAAAAGGCAAGATTGGTTATAAATAGAAACCTAGAAACTTCTCAAATTCAATTACACGTATAAATTTTTTTCAATCAAATATCTCAAAAAATTGCATATTGAGTTAAACTAGAACATATTTTTATGTACATGAGAAACATTTTACTAAACAAAAACTACTATATTTTCAATTTCTGAAATATTATAACAATAAAAATAACACGATAATACAATCACAGTTTTTAGCCTTCACACTAGTTATGCTTTCAAACCTGTATATATTTCTCTTTACTATATATATATATATATATATATATATATATATTTATATGTATATACATATGTTCATGTATATATATATATATATATATATATATATATATATATATATATATGTGTATATACAGTACACAATATTCTAGTTGCTTAATATCTTTGTAGCTATATGTATATACTTAATTACCTACCTACTATATATCTTAGTTGTTTCAGACCTTTCTATGCATCTGTTGATACTTACCTATCTAGTTTATTATATTCTTGCTAATATCAATACAGGTGAAACGAGTGCGAAATTGACGAGTTTACTTTTCATCAGTGAAGAGTTCCTGTTTTCAATTTCCAACTCCATCATTGCATCCTGATTTTGCCCAAGGGTAGATTTATGCCAGCCTTAGATCTTTCAAAACGTTAGAGACCTTATTATTAGATTATTATTAGGCCTACATTATTCAAACGCTATCACGGAGCGTTTGCTCTTCATTGTTGAAGGATTCTATACTGCACTTCAATTCCCATGGTCAAATTATAACCGATTTTTATGATATTGCTCTATATTCATTGCACATGCACAAAAAGAATCATCCAAATTAGTTGATTAATATCGGATATATAAGTTTAGTACATAAAAAACAGGTCGTAACACTGCAACATCAGGATGAGGAATTTGAATCCAGAGTTCAACGACAGAGTTTCTGCTTGATAGCCAAAATATTAATTTAAACACTATGGATCCTCAAATCGAACGATTTAAGTTGGTACATGACTTGTTAGTACCTGATGGCATCAGGACTGAGAAGTTAAAATGAGGAGTGCAGTGAACTATTTTTGTTTGGGATCCACAACTCTAATATAAAAACAACAGATATCCAAATCTCTCAATTTAAGCAGACAGAACCCCCATGGGGGTTCTGTCTGCTTAATGCTAATTGCTACTGCATACGCTCCATGAAAATTTTTTCTTTCGCAAGTTTGGTGTAAGGAGAAGTTCATAAAAAAAATATATTTATATCTATATATATATATATATATATATGTGTGTGTGTGTGTGTGTGTGTGTGTGTGTGTGCGTGTGTGTGTATATAAATACATAGTTCATCATTTCTTTATTTTTATGTTATTGTTAAAAGTGTTAAGATATTTTGATATAGGGATGGACAGGCAGATATGACGAAATTATAAAAGTTCCGTTTTTTGCCATTTGACTACGGAACTATAAATATGCAACACGTAAATTGAACCGTGAATATTATTTCTTTAGTAATTATATTTTTCCTCGATAGCATTTTCATATTTGGTTTAATAGACATTAAGTGTTTCATTTTTAGAGCAAGTTCTCTACTGATTATATACGTAGTTACATTAATGTATCCCCTTTCCATCGCTTGCAATGATAAAACTTTTGATTTCTTGCTATTTTGTTTTTTAAGAGTATAAGAATGGATCTGAATTCATCAAAGTCTAATCGATTACAAAATAGAATTAAATTACATAGTTGTATTTTACTCTCAGTCAATGAATTGGTTTTACTCCTTGGCGAATAAAACCTCGTACTTACTGAATTTTAGTTTATTTATTTTGAGTTTATGATGAAAATGTAACCATATATAAAATTTAAAACTCAAATACACTCAATAAAAAGTATTCTATAGGAAAATAAAAATAGTATCTTTACTTTAAAGAAGTTACTAAATGGCAATTAGTCCGCGTTGTGGACCAATGTTGTGATGACTTGAAATGAAACCAACAAACTTGAATGAAGCCGGTTTAAATCTACTTTATAAAAGCGAGCAAAATTTGTGTTACGTAAGTTTTTGCTCGTCTTATATTCCCAGCTCGGAATCGGTGTTATTTTTTTATTATCTAAAGTTTCGACATACGATTGAAAAGTCTGCGGTTTTGTTGATACCACCGATGAAAGAGTACAACAAAGTAAATGGTAGGTCCATTCTGTCCAGCTGCGGTTACTGACGAAGTTAGTAGTACGTTTGAAGGTACGGTTTTAAGCTTAATCAATACTATTTGAGTCACGCCCGATATTGGTACATGAAAAGATAGTGAAGTCGTCATCGTGGTTGGGTTGAGCCCATGACCGCGAACCGCGAGGACCCGAGTTCGATTCCCGGCCGCTCATCAAAGCGGAATTGGAGAAGTCCATTTGATATATTATTCATCTCATGTGTACGCAACAACAACAACAACAACAAAAGCTATTGAAAAATGAAATAATGCGTTATGTGTTGAACATACATCAAGTCTTTTGCTTGTTTGATGCTTTTAATATTCCCTACGTCAAAAAGAAAAATTAATCCCTGTAACCGTCATAACGTGATAGAGAGGTACATGATCTTTCACGTACCTCTCTATCTGGCACTGTAGCTTTTTTCAGAAACCGCTTGACACATAAACTTGAAATTTAGCATAGTAATGATACATACTAACCCAGAAATAGAATAATTTTAATTCAATCAACAGCTGTTTCACCATCTTGGTGCTATTTTCTAAATTATAATATAAAAATCGTAATAGATAACATTTAAAAATATTTACGAGGAAATTTTAAGGAGCGCAAATTAAGTACTCAAAAACAATTTTTTAATTCTCTTTATAGCGTGGGTGTATCGTTTGAAAGAACTATACTTTTTCCGTAATGTTGCTTAATCAAAAAAGAAGAAGTTTATTTCATCGAAAAATAAGTAGTTTTATATATATCGTAGGGTATCGGCTATAGCGTGTGTTACCGTTTGAAAGAACTGTACTTTTTCCCGTAATGTTGCTTAATCAAAAAAGAAGAAGTTTATTTCATCGAAAAATAAGTAGTTTTATATATATCGTGGGGTATCGGCTATAGCGTGTGTTACCGTTTGAAAGAACTGTACTTTTTCCGTAATGTTGCTTAATCAAAAAAGAAGAAGTTTACTTCATCGAAAAATAAGTAGTTTTATATATATCGTGGGGTATCGGCTATAGCGTGTGTTACCGTTTGAAAGAACTATTCTTTTTCCGTAATGTTGCTTAATCAAAAAAGAAGAAGTTTCCTTCATCGAAAAATAAGTAGTTTTATATATATCGTGGGGTATCGGCTATAGCGTGTGTTACCGTTTGAAAGAACTGTACTTTTTTCATAAGTTTAGCTACTATATCGTCAAAGGTAAACTATAAAATAAGCAAAAAATATTCCCAACCCCACCTATTTTCTAATAAGCAAAAAATATTTTCCCCTCTAATTTTTATGTTTTTATGTTTGTGGTAGATATAGTATGTATTTACGTTGCAAAAATAAATTTTTGTACATAGTTTATGAGAAATAATATGCAGGGTACATATTATTATTATTAGAAGGTTCATTAAATTTGTATGAACCTTTATATATCTATTTGTGATTGACTGGTTTTTTTAAGTATTGTGAGGAATTAAATTTTGACTTTTTAGTCCCTACCTCGATTAATGGTAGGTGAAATTGATAATATGTCCTGATTAATAAAGTTCTTAATTTGAAAAGTAATCGAAATGTATAAAAAAATAATAATCTAATCAACGTGTCGAATATAATAACATTTTAATCAAACATTCGACCAGTGATATTTCAAAAAAACTTGCATTTAAACTATATATGTAAAACTTATACTAGGCACATCTCCCGAGTACAAGTCATACTGAATAACAAAATATCGTATATTTTTCGGTTGTAGATTTTGTCGTGAGAACTCGTTTAAACGACATGGGCCGTGTAGCCGAGAAGCAAGCAGTGGCTCTGAAGAGAGTTTTTCATCAATTACTGGACAACACAAACACATAACGTATTAAATAAAAACAAATTAGGGCAGAAACTTGAAATTTACCGAACAAACTCTTCGGTATCTGTTCGGTTCGGTAACTTACTAACTAACATAATAATTACGAATTAAGAGATTTAATGAGGAACTTGAAGACGATAAATCCAAATTAAAATGTACATTACGCAATTATTTGATTGCATGTGTATTTTAGTGACGCTATACTTGTACAATACCGGGTTCAAACAATACTAAAATCAAACACAAGAAAGCATTTACAAAATGAAACAATTTGCAAGATTTCAAAAACTACCGGGATTTGAGTGCACAACGTACCCAACAATGAAGGTGCAAGGAACGTTTTTGGAGTTAATTATTGCAAAGTGAAACGTAACGGATTCACCTGGTAAGAATTTCCATGACACAATTGCAGTAATAGGGGCAATTGACATCCTATATTCATGTCGAAAGGGTGTGAAGTACAGAAATAATGGATGTCTTAAAGCCCAAATATCAAGTCCCAGGAAAAAATACTTCACAACAGTTGTTATTTCGTAAGTATACGAAAAATTGAAAAACATAATTATATAAACACTAAAAATTTAAGCTGTATCAATAAAGACCGATAAGTAAACCTGCGAGAACTACTTGATCAGTTTCTTAAGCTACCCCGCTCTACACGAGAAATTTGTTCTTCAGCACAGAATGCGGCAAATTAATTATTTTAGAATATCCCAAGTAGAACCGTGCGATTGACATAATTATTCATGTTATTCTGAGGGATACTCCAATGTAGTAAAAGCTTTAAACTAAAGCCTATTTGTCGATAAAGGGTCCTATATAAACACATTAAAATTGGTAGTCAAAGCTTCTCTACAAATAATGGATTGTATTTACTAGAATAACAGTAGGCCATTTTTACTTCACTTGTAGGACGCAAGGAAAACGGGAGGTAATTCAAAAAAAACACTACGTAAATATGATCCTGTGCACAGCGTTTCTATAAGACAAAATAATGCATATAATTTTAGAATTAAAAAGAACTTTTTTCTTTATATATTAGATAAGTTGAGTTCAGTAAACCTTCAATAGTAAACGGATCGTCAGTAGCACATTATCAAATTGTGTAATCCTAAGTAGCGTAATAAGATGTTTATAAAAATAACTAGCTCAACATTCTCACCAATATCAGAAGTAATACTCACTCCAGTACATTTTCAAAATATATGTCAAAACTTAGTCTTTGAAATATGCCTAAACATAACAGACATGAAAACAAAAACTAAAACGTGAAATTAAAACCTATTCTAAAGGATTAGAAAGATGACAAATATTACACTTTGCCTGCTTCTTTGGGTCCCAAGATGAGATTTCTAATTTAAATACGTGATTTTATAGATTTCATATTTTTACATAATAATATCAATTAAGGCCCAAATAACATAGTCAACAAATCTAATATATTTAGAAATAATTTGTGAAAAAAAATACGGTTTCAAAATTATTAGTTATCTGATAAAATTTCCTGATTGTAAAAAGTACAAGAAAGTGATTGAGCGCCAAATAAATATTAGTAAAAAAAACTACTATATAATCTTTCAAAAGCTTTGTACATGTCGAAAAGTAAATTTTAAAATTTATACCGAAAGATATGGTATTGCTCTGAATTTTGCAAATGATATTTTATATTGGCAACAAAATAAAATATCTTTATTTAAGGAAAGCTGCGAATTAAAATTAAAAAAAATTGTTTGTGAACTCAGTGGTCTAAAACGTAAATTGTGCTTGAGAAGAACTCAATGTAACGTTTAACTAAGGTGACAAAAATGGCCGTAATAGGTAATAATAGGCCAGGCATCAATATGTTATTACAATTTCCGAAGTTTAACATGAAATTATACTTTGTGGGCGGTTAAACTGAAAAGTATATTTTAATTTATTTCGTCGTTCTTTCTACAGAAATGTAATTCATATCGAGTTAGGGAAGTAGTTACGGTGGAACATCATATCGTTTTCAATAAGATTCGTCGTTTCACGGACAATATATTTTCATAAGACGAGCATACCATTAGGATATATATATGAGGAACAAATTCCATGCTACGTTGAAGTAAGAGAACAAAGATGAACATCGCGAAAATTTATATTAACTGACTAGGCAACTATATTTTATTACAAATTACGCAGTTTAACATCAAATCATACTTTTTGGATACCTAAACTGAAATGTGTATATATTCATTCATTTCGTCATACCTTCTAGGTAAACTCACTAATTCTCGCCGAGTTACGTTATATCATTTTCAGTGAGATTAATAATTTCACTAGGATTATATATATATATATATATATATATATATATATATATATATATATATATATATATATATATATAT
Organism: Druceiella hillmani; assembly: GCA_039881145.1. NCBI lineage: Eukaryota > Metazoa > Arthropoda > Insecta > Lepidoptera > Hepialidae > Druceiella > Druceiella hillmani. The sequence goes on along the minus strand of JAYKKI010000022.1, from coordinate 10,267,654 downwards.
ATTTATATATAAATACACACAAGATACAAACTCATAGCTACGTGACGACAAATATAAATATCCCGTAAGTTACTATTAATATACTACGCATTACTATTTTAATTTATATCCTGATATTTTCTACAAATATGTATTAATACTTATCAAGTTTAGAAAGTAGTTACAATAAAACGTCATATAGTGTAAACGAGACCCAAACGCCAAGTGGATTATATGTTTCATATGACAACAATATGAGATACAAGGTCGAAGCTTTAAAGTGGGGGTAAAAGATGAACGTCGTATAAATTTACATTAATTGGCAATTTTTAATATAAGTTTAAAATAAGTCTCATATTGTAGATGTTTAAACTGAAACATTTCATATTTTAATTCATCTTGTCATATTTTCTACACATACATACTAATTCTCATCGAGTTTAGTTTCAAGAAAGTACAATGAAACGTTAAATAACCTATACATGTAATAAAATTGTAACAGGTGTACAGAATGAAGTACATAGAAAATATTTTAAAAGGTGATTGATTTAGCGTATATAAAGACAGTAGAAGCCAGAAAACCTGTTTTTAGAATTTTTGTCTGTCTGTGTGTTAATTTGTTCTTCAATCACGCGAATATAGTATAATAATAGTTTATACTCTCGAGCAAATATACCTAGAATGTTTATATGTGCACATTATAGGTACAAAAAATCAAAACAACTCGATTGGGTGAATATTACAATATTTGTACTGCCAATGCCATCTGTTATAGTTTTTCGCAAACTTTATGCTCATAGATATATTACAATATGGTACTGCCAAAGACATCTATTAGCATTTTTAATAAGTCTATTGCTGATTAGTTCTGAGAGAAAAGAAAATAAAAATAGTAAAAACAAACAAATTCTTAATGACTCATACCGAATTATATATGAACAAAAATTCATAAACAAGTTCTTCGCGCGGATTATATTTCGATGAGATAAAAATATTAATGAGATAAAAATAAAAATAAAACACTAATATATAATACAAAAAGAATATTTCCGATGTTTCATTGTTATATCGCCCATTGGTGGAAATTCGACCATAATTCATTAAATTTTTAAGTTTGAACATTATTGAAATTGTTTTATCAAAGAGTATAACTCTACAATCGTTGCATATAAGTCTTTTTTTTAATTTTATGCTTTTACGTCAGCTCAGAGCTTATACAAATACGTCATTAGCGTGTATTGTTTGCCTTAATACCCTGCAATAGCTATGAAATTTAAAATTTAATGTCGGTAAGAGTTGAAAAAAAAATCAATTAAAGAATATAAATCCCAAATTATAATACATTTATTTTAAATTACTCTTGCATTCATACTTAATTTCGAAGAAATTAAGTTTGAATTGAAGCTTAAAATTAAAAAAGACTAATTTCTGGCATACTTATACATAATACGGTTATCTTTCTTGTCCTACGTACACTTTTTTATTCTTAATAGGGTAAATATTTCTACATCCGAATTTTGATTTTATATTATAACGCTCATTTTTAACCGACTGCGGCCAAGGCAAAACGAAAGTTTTGTTTCTCATATCCCTATGTATTCATGTACATTAGTTCCACTATGGAGTGCAAATACTTGGATGTATTTTTATCATTCGATTCTTCACGGGACCCTAGGTAAATAGAGTAATAGGTGATGTCTCAAAAATCGTCATGTCTGCCTTTGCGATTTTTGGTAATCATCATATTGTTGAAGCGAAAAAAATCATGGTCCATAATTTAATCATAGATCAACTTCCTCAGTCCAGATAAATATACAAGAATATAATAATATAAACCGTTCGCAGTCCTTCGTCTCGTACCGAGTTACACCAGAGCACTCCGCTGCGCCGCAGCACAATATTTTAATTTGTCTATTTACAGGTATATTTAAATGCGACGTATGTATCTATTTGTACTTAATGAGGATGTATATCTATGATGTCCTATTAGATTTATCTAAACTAATATTACTAACACAAACAAACAAAAGTGTATTTCTGTGCTAGATTGTTTATTTAAAACATTTCACGAAAGCATTCACGTAACATGAAAGCTTTCACCGGTTAAACTTTTAACACATACACACATTCCAACACATTCCATGTTACTAATAATAATATTTTCCAAGAAAAAATTCATTATACTGCCTCCAGAAATAAATCCTACAATAAAAGCTAAACATCTTTATCTATTACAAGTTATCTTTAATAAACACTGTTATGTTACATGCAAAAGTAAAAATTCACTGTCTTTTTTTGATAATTTTTCAGTCCAAAAAAACCTAACTTCCTACTAACACTATACTTTCTTTTTATGCATTTAACTTCTTTAACCTCAAACTTTTTTTTATTTTCTGAACAGTTCATCATCAGTAAATGACTTTCGTCAAATTTAAAAAATTAAGCAATTATTTAAGTACGTAAGTTCATAATGAGATTGATAATTTATTATCAAAGTTGTTTGTCAGTTAAACAAAACAATTCTCCAAGACAAAGATCAAAAGTAATTTAACGCCGCATTACGAATGGAAAGGACAAGGCGGATGTCGGAACATACGGTTCGTCAGTTTCACTAAAGCTTTCAAGTTCCAACCCACGTTTTAGAATAATTGCTGTCCGAGTATAAAGTTATCTCACCCTATAGGGCTTTGTCTGCTTACTCGTTATCGGGAATGCGGGTAAGGCCGGACATTATGTTTGATATTCATCTGAAATTGAAAATAAGATACCTACATTTCACGGGAAAAATATTATGAATTTATACAGGATAAAAAAGTTACGGATTTTTTGACCTTATAATAGCAGCTCCTCTAAAGATACAAAGCTTATAACATAACGAAGCTACAATGCCAGAAAATATGACTTTTACTTCGATAATTGAAATAATGTGTCTGTTCTCAATGGCCCATAGAGACTTAGATGGGTACAAAAATCCATAATTCCAATAACATTTTGTTCCTTCGTGCTAAAATTATTTCTCCCTCTTTACGCTATACCACATTCATAAAACCCAATAAGTTAAGTAAATAAAATAGATAAATATTTACATTGAAGAAATTCGTTTATCCGTACGGTTTATTTTTTGCATTGTTATGTTTCAATCGTTTTTTTTTTGCTTTAACATTACGACTATAAGGAATATTATTCTTCAATTTTTCATATTCAGTTTGGTTTAAATGATTATACACAATAATTTCCTTCATGATTATATCATTATATACAATAAAGGTCAAATTATTATATACAATAATTTCCTTCATGTTTATATCATTATATACAATAAAGTTCAAATTATTATATACAATAATTTTCTTATACTTCAATCGCGTACTAATTGTAAGTTTACGTAAAATGAATTGATTGAAAATATAATCAAAAATAACTTAAAGAATATAAAATGCGTATATTTACGGCTGTTAAGAATAGTAGCAAATATATAATGCGTATATTTACGCCTGTTACGAATAGTGTAAACGTAAAAGGAAAATAACTGTGTTATATACATATGTGCATTTAAAAAAAAAATTTCGTCGTTCGTTTTTAATTTCTTAGAGATTCCAAATAATACAGAAAGATTGTGTCTTACTTCTTCTTTTATCATTGTTTACAAACTTGCACAATCCTGAATTCCTTTAATTTCAGGAAAGTTTTTCGTAGGGCACAATTTTTGAATCCATCGAAATATCAACTGTATCGATATAAAAATGAAAGGTCGAAGATATTCTGTTTAAATTATAAGTATACGTTAGTATATCATCTTCATCTAAAAATATAATCTACGTTACTTCGTTTAAAGCTATGTGCTTTATCGTATTCACTTCCCCACTTATGTGGGAATTGATTTGTACGTGTGTGGAAAAAATGACGAAATGAATTAAAATATTGAACCCTTTAATTTAAATATCCACAAAGAGTTAGCTACTCGTATACTTATTATTTATGACTGTTTTTAGAAACATATTTTTCTTCTACGACCTTTTTTTTGGGTCTAAAAACTTATATAAAAATGTCTTTAAAAGAAGTACGAGAAATACTACGTAACGTGTCGTTGTACAAGTTTAAGAAGCATTATTTATTTATTTATTTTTATCGAAAATTTAGAAATAAGTAAAAGCAAGCAGTATCTTTAACTTTATATGTTATACCGACGGACTTATGCGTTAATAGGCGCAATGCATTCTTGTGAATATATAACTAAATATGGTATGTTAGACAACACAAAACAATATTAATATTGACACAGCTATTGATAAAATCGTATCTATATAAGTAGTAGCAAATTTATATTTACAAATTACGAAAGAATTTAAAATCTACTGAAATTGTTTTCACAATGAACACGTGGAATAACTGCTGAAAAAATATTTAGTTTTTTGTGTTATTTTTTCGAAATTTAATTAAGTTAAATGTTCGGCTTTCCTTCTACTTTGAGTAATTTGCGAAATATTTTGCTATAATGACGAAATCAGCAAAGTTCTGAATTTCTGCCATTTATTTTAATATGTTTTGTATTTTAATATGTATTCCATCTTAATAATTTTTAAGAAAGTTTTTAAATGAAGTATTTACATTAATTTAAGTTTTTACATATTTTTAACTCTCCAAAACCAGATAGATGTAATGCACAAATTATTCTAAAGCTGACCTACATTCAGAAAATAGTAAGTTAAACATGTCCTGGCACGCGATTCGTAAGTTACAAACCTTAAGTGCATATTATCTATTGAAAACCTGTGTGAATCAATATCTTTAGAACAATTTCACAGAAGTATGCATGCCTATATATCCGGCGTAGATATCGACTTTTGATTTTCAAAGCTATTTCAATACATCTTCATGGATCACGGTCACCATATCTAGTCACTTATATATATATATATATATATATATATATTTATATATATATGTATACATATATATATATATATATATATATATATATATATATATATATATATATACACATATATATAAACACACACTCATATATGCCATATGTGTGTATGAATAAATATGTATATAAAACATTACGCCCTTTATGAAACTATTTCGGGTTATGAATAATTTAGAAGTTAAGATTATAAAAATAAGTGACTTGTGAGTGAGTTTTCTATTTTGAGTTTTAAATATCTACTTTTTTCGAAGTCGGTTTTTTTTAAATATTGTTTGTTTAATTTACTCAATAATCTTTCATTTTTGTTTATATGATCAAACCTTCTATTAATATTTTAAATAAGCGAATATTCGAATGATTAGTTATTATCTCTACATGGAAGCAAAATTTTATGGTGAATTGTTAGTTCTCCATACAATTTGATACACCGGTAATATTTGAACTAAAGGTCACCTATATTCACAATAACTTTCGGCAAGGCTATGGTTGTTCATTCATAACTTTTTATCTCCACACTGTTTCCTTTGACAACATTTCTTCCTCACCACCTGTCCTATTTTTATTTTCATGTTATTTATTATATTTCTACAACTTTTTTAATTATATTTTCTCGTAAATTTTTTCGCTTATTTGATTTTAAAATTTGTTGCACTGTTTTAATTGTATACAATTGTAGGTAAGAGTTCAATCATATTTATACTTAGTTTCATAAAATTAGAATAAACATATGAATGGAAATGGAACATTTTAAAATGTTCCATTTCCATTCAGTGAAATACTCAACTACTAATAAATTAAAATTCTACATATGTGAATTTTGTAACTGCGTCCAAACTTATGTAACCGCATATCTTGATAACAAACACCTTAGTGAAGGGAATGGAACTTTCAGTGGAAAATTCGCGAATTCCAAAAATTCTAAATTACATTGTAAACCTAAAATCGAAAGCTTTCTTTCAAACTCGAACGAACAAAATACTCAAATTATTATTATTATTTTTTTATAATTTATTTTTTTTTTGTTCAGCACAGTATACCGATTGCAATGGATACTGAGTGTACCTATTATTTTGGGCAATTTAAAAATACGTCTTAAAATGTATAAAATTATTTTATCTCGTCCGTGCTCTAGTTAGGAACTCAAGCTTGATAGAAATCCCATATACTGATTACTAACGTCTCGGAGGCGCTGAATAGACGTTATGTCTGTTCACGAACTTTCATGAAAAGCTAGGTGGGAGTTTCAGTCTAGACCGGTATCTATGATTTTCTATGTGCGCCTCAATATATAGCGAACATATGTATGGAAGGATCACTATGTATATACAAAATTTATCACAAATAAATTCGACAGTTCCATAAATCAATATATTTCTTCAATTTGTTTTCATCAAGACGTTATCCGTGCGCATGGAAATTACAATATTCAACAGAAATTTATACAATAGTCAATGGTTAGATAGCTCATAAAATTGTGAAAAGGTTATTAAAATTAACCTGCAAAACGCATAAGTAAATACAATTGAATGTTTATACGAAGAAAACCAATTTTTTATTTCCAAAATATTTTTGGATTAATTTCAAGGAATATAAACTTTCGATAATAAAATAATATCAAGTCTTGTAGCAGATTATATATACATATTAGCTTCCGGTAACCTTAAGAAATCGTTAAGATACTACGATAACTCAGTCATTTCAATATCATTAATATTATTGTTTGAATAAACATATGCATTAGAATCTGTCATCTGCATTGATTATATCTAGTATGGTAATTAAGAATGTTCTGTAAATTTTAAATATAACAAGTGGACTTCAATAGTGAAGACTTAATTACAAAATGTGTCAAAATAAATTTCTTTGCCAATATTTAATGGCAAATATAATTTTCGTATTTTTTTAAAACTATATATAAAATTATTTTACACCTGGAAGTCTGATAAATTATTTCTCAAAAGAGGTGTTGAAAATTTAGAACAGTATGACGCATAAGAATGTTTCTAAATATTTATTTTTTATTTATAAATTTTAGAAATAAAATACTAATAATTTTTTTTTGTTTATGAATCCAAGTGTGATTTACTGAACATTGCTAGAGCTCAGTAAAAAAGTCTAAAAAGTTAGTAATCATAATAACATAAATTAGGGTTCCGTAGTTATCTACATGTCTTGAAATGTTAAAGACAAACTAATTGTAAGTGAAATAATTTCATTTGAAATTTCTTACCAAATATTAAAAACTATATTTTTAAAAATTTTCAAACCACTGATTGAAAAATTAGAGAAATGAGATATTCCACGTAATTTTGAAGTCTAATATTTTTAAAAATGTGGAATAAAAATGAAAAATAATTTGACCCTAAATTTAATTTTAAAAACCTAAACAAGTATTGCAAAGAAACAATATGTTCACATAAGTTTAAATTTGTCAATAATCGAAACTGAATGATGGACAGATCGACATAATTAAATTATAATGTATCCATGTTTTAATGTGGTACCATAATTTTCCGGATATATTCTATGTTACACTAAATTTTCTAAAGTTTTTGTACGTTTTTGAAAAAAATCTCATTTTTGGTTTTAATTAAAAACAGGCACTTAGCTACATATTTTATATTTTATATTAGTTGTTACGTACTGTCACTACGTTGTCGTGAGATGATAATCTTATTATCACGGAAGCGATGAAGTCAATGAATCTTCATAATACTATTTTTCCTCTTTACATACGGTGAATAATCTATATCAATAAGAAAATAGTCATGTAATGTTTAGCTGATGCCACTTATATTCAATTTTATAAGGGTTTCATACCTGAAAAGGAAAAACGAAATCCTAATATTATTTATATTAGGATTTCGTTTTTCCTTAAAATTCGTCCTTAAAGTCGCTTAAAATTTGAAGTGATTGATGATGTAAAATTGATTGATTGGTAAATTGTAAAAATTCTGCAAGGTAGAGTAAATATAAATTTTACAGACGTCCAAAGTCGAATTGGAAATTACTACAAAGAAATTGAGAGTTTCTGTAAAAAGAAAACGATAATAACAGGATTTACATTTGAGTCGTGTGTCTACCTACTGAATGAATGTAAGCAATGCTAAATTAAACAGAATCGCAATCGATACTATGAAATGTAAAGAAATTTAAATTTAAAAAAAAATTTAAAAAATATTGCCTAATAATTATTAACTGCACTAAACATTTTAAAAAAATTGCCTAATGCATTCAACGTTCTGACTGCCAACTATTCTTCCATATTTTATTCTGATGGTGGTTAAGTTAGTAAATGAGGAAAGACAAATTTTCTCCAATTTATTTCAATTTACCATCAGTGATAATCTTTCTCTTATTAAAGTGTTATAATCTTGTACAGATATCTATGTCACTCATGTAATGTGCGACCAAGGATTTCAATATGTTGTCGGGTAAACCTAAGAATTCTTCAGCAATAACTGACTGCAAAGTAACAATGGCGTGGTTATTTAGCCATTATCACGTAGCATAAAGGAAATTTTGCTTAAATTACAGCGAAATCAGTTACCACTAACTTTGCCAAAATCATGTTCACATAATAAAATGCAATATTAGTTACGTCTTTGCTAAGTGTTGAAAATGTTTAATGTTTGCTCGTTAATCGGATTCCAAACCGGAATTAATCTCGTAATCGAATGGTCATTTGACAATGGTACTCGACATATTTTCATAATTCACACGTTCGATAAGAGAAGCAAGCTACGGTACTAGAATTAGCATAACAATATTAGCGGCTTGTCGTGTGGTGAAGTTATTGAGCAAATTTATTACATACGTGGCAACGAACTCTTTGGAAACAGCTATTTACATAAATTTTAGGTAGAGCTATGTATAATCATAAATAATAACGCATCAATAAAGTTGTGCTCCATATTTCTTCACGTAATGTGCCATATGCGAAGTTTCTAGCAGTGTGCACCTGATCTATACTGAATGCGTCACTTCAATGAAAGATCTAAATTTCAACTTCAAGAGGTAATATGTATTCGAGTCATAAAAGGCGTTATCTCCAAGCATGTCCCTTGCTATTTAAGTATTCAGATAAAGAAAAGTAATGTAAATATATACATATATATATATATATATATATATATATATATATATATATATATGTATATATATATATATATATGTATATATATATATATATATATATATATATATATATATATTATATATATATATATATATATATATATATATATATATATATTTACATTACTTTTCTTTATCGGAATACTTAATACCTTTACAAATAATATTAAGAAATTGTTGTTTTCCTTTTTCCTTTAGACTTAATTCATTTCATATATGAGTAAACTAAATATAACAAAAATGTAATAATATAAAAAGTCCATTAACCCTCATCAAGAGGAAAACTTTGTAGTTTTTGTATACTTTGATATTATTTAGTTATTATATATTATTATTTAAATTTTATGTAAAATACGAATATTCTATGAATGTATGTATGTCCATATTACAGGTACTTTGACTCACGTTATATATGTATATACGCTTGCTACCATTTTCTCAACGTCTACATGTCGCAACGCGATCATTTCCAGACTGAATTATTTAACGTTACCTTTCGCATATGTCATGCGTTTAAGTAGGTAAGGCTGACAGTTTATGGAGATAAGAAATACGTATCTAATTAGGTAAAATATCTATTACATCCGTTACTTAAGTAATCGTTTTACTAAAAGAGCAAAAACAATTATAGATTTTTCTTAGGAATTTTTATTTACGGTAATACTAAAGATTTGGGTATAAACAAATATTATTTAATAAGTATAACAAGGTTGGCTAGGGCTAATTGGTATATTTTCGGGTTTTCGATAATTGCCGAAGAAAATAATATTTGACATTTTTAATTTAAATCTTTATTATGTATATCTAATTTATTTCTCAATAAATGATATTTTTATTATCGACACTTTCTCAAGCGTAATCATGTTTAAACGTTTCATTATCGTAAAGATAAAATATATGAAGAACTTAGAACAAAAATATTTTGTTATTAACAGGATTTGATGAGTCGTGACGTATTATTTAGATGGTATCACGCTGCTCCGGATATGCGTTGTTCCGTACAATGTTTCAACGACAATATTCAAACCGAATAATATTTGGCACGGAATGAGGTAAAAGAAATTTGTATTGATTATGATTATCCTCTTTTGTACTATAGTTTCAAAGATTACACTCCTTTTATTTTAATGTCGATAAACTTTATAACTTTATAAGTGATGAGATTTTAGAACCAAAATAGAATTAATATACTTTAAATAAAAAAGTAAATACAATAAAAAAGCTGTGTCAAATTTGGAAACGTAAATAAATTATAAATCCTATAAATATACACAAATTATGAAATCAATGGTATTGACAGTATAGAGAAAAAATGAACTGAAATAATATGGCATTTAAGAAAAATAGTCAAAAATCTGAATTGTATCATGCACAGAACGGCTGCTAGGTTACATGTTGCACATGCATTTATTGCACACAAATTAAAGGGAAACAAACGCTGAATTCATTGTTGTAGAAATGTTTTTTCTAATTATTCAAAAATAGTTGAAAAAACAAGTCATCTAGAAGGACGAGATAAATCATTGTTAATTCGTTGAAAATAAAATCAAAGTATAAAGAAATTTTACAATAAAGCGAAATATTATGTTTATCGATTAGAAAAACCTGATGATGACAGAATATAAAATTTCAATACAGGCATAAATATAAATTAAGAATGAAGAACTAAAAGTCAGGACAGACAGACGCTTTTTAGATGATCTTTCAAAGTATTAGTTGAAGATGTATTATGTGGAAGGTGAATATTTTGTATAAGAAACCAGTTGATAACAAAATGTTGGTGCTTGTTCATTAAAAGACTTTTCAATGCTATAAATATATCTTCGAACCTGCTACTTAAATCATATGAACCCTGTAAACTATTGGAGATAACGAAGAGAAGCCACGGACAATTTTTAAAATTACATTTAAACAAAAAATTAATTTAATTTTAATTTATTCAAACCTTAAACTAAAATTATAACAACAATTAAATGATACTACGTGATGTAGTATTATTTCTACTTTCTTTAAGTTCTTTACCTCGACCTAGGTTTCGTTGTATTCAACATCTTCAGGTGGGCTATTAGCAAAGATACCTTTGCTAATAGCCCACATGAAGATGTAATACAACGAAACCTAGGTCTTGGTAAAGAACTTGAAGAAAGTAGAAGTAATACTACATCACGTAGTTTTATTTAATTGTGAATAATGAATTTCTACAAAATTAAAGCCATAGATATTCAATATTTTAAAATTATAACGTTATGAGTGGCGAAAAAGTTTCGGATATTGTTTTCTATTTATTACGGGTATATGGGTTAAGTAAACATTGAAATAAAACTTTGAAAGCTTATAGAACGCTATTAATTATTTGCTTGAATTTAATTTCAAGACTTCTTCAATAATACCATTATATTAAAAAAACTTTAAGAAAAACAAATTTACATGTGAAAAATGTATTAATTTTCTATATCAATATGTATATATACGGATATTGTGAATTATAATTCATATTTTATTGAAAAAAGCATGCTGGTTTTAAAAAAGTAGATTTATATAGTGACTGTTACATGTATTAACAGAAGTCGGACGCTTAGTTATAAACCCAAATATATATTTTCTGATAACGGTGAAATAGGTAAATAATATAAATAAAATGCAAAAGGAAAGAAACGTGAATCGTAATATCAGAAATATATTTAGATAATTATGTATTATAACCATTTCCATTCGCTATTTCTAGGCTGTACGAGAAACTTTAGATCGTATGCGCTACTTCCGGAATAGCTCACGAAATTTCAAATGTTCCCAATGAACACGTCGTGTTTAAAGGTTATGGTTATCCATTCCCATACTAGGTTTAAAGGTTATCCATTCCCATACTAGGTTCACACTACTTGTATTATGTATGCTCACTTATTCATTAGGAGTAATCAAAGACACTTTGGTGAAGAGTTCCCGGACAGTAGAAAGAAGACCAATCACTGTAAAATAAAAGCCTATGCCCAAAAAAAAGGAAATCAAATGAACCGATATGATCATTTGTGTTTCATGGTAAATATGGAAGTCGAATGTATAAAGCGTTGTGTCTCATGGTGAATGTGTCTTCAGAGTTGTAGGTTAATTGATAACCGTTCTAATTTTTATGGGTGAAAATACGGAAAGTACGTCTGATTTTGTTTTGTTTAGAAGACTGTAAAATATAATTGTAGATAAAGTTAAAGGGACTAAAAATTGTTAAAAAAATAAGTAGGGTTTAAAAAGACTAAGGGAAAATTCAAATGAAAAAGAAAATATTACAGATATTGATATGGACTAAGGAAATGAAAAAATAAGGATATGCCTTACGATATAAATTAGGTATTACAGCAAGTTTGAACTATTCAGAAGATTCTCAATAATGTTTATCTACACATATGATACTAATAGATAATATTGTCAAAAAAATTAATTGAAAGTCTTCACGGGGATATAAACATTTCCTTATATTTGTTAAACTATTTCTGATTTTCAATCAAATAGTTATAATAATATTAAAAAAATAAATTATAATAATAGTTAAAAAAATAGCTGTATTACAGCTATTTTTGTCTTTCAATTACCATTAACGATATAATTCACAAAAATTTCCAGTAAAACATTTTGAAAGGCCATAATTATTAAACATTATAATTTAGAGAAAAACATTATTTAAAACTGATAGCGAATTTCAGTCTAAAAATAATTTTATTTTTGTAGTAACTCCAGCTCTTTCCGAGATGTTAATTAAAATTCAACCGCAAACTATTTCCGATTATTTTGTTCACAAATTATTTCCAATTCGAAAATGTTATAAGGAAAACATTTCATTATGTATTCTTAATAAATTACTCTTTAAATGTTGGATAATTATGAAATAATAAAATTATATTATTTATAATTGTAAATTTAGATACAGTAAAGTATTTCTCTTTGTTTCAGGTACGTAAAAGTTGTTACAAGAAAATCGTTTTCTAGAGGAGAAGGTGAGTTAATTTTGGGCAATAAAATTAAAAGTCCACATAATATTTATTATGGACTGACAGTTATAAATATACAATTTTAACATTATTAAAAAGAATTACTCCATATTGTATTAACAAATTTGTTACAAGTGGTGATATGTACATCAAAGTAAAATTAAAACTGAAATATAGAATATTAGAACAGAAGAGATAGTATTAGAACTGAAATATATTTTTGGTGGCTGTTGCAATTGGCGACTGCTTTGTTGTCATGGCACTGTCGTATGGCACGACTTAACTACTGAAATTAAAAAGACATTAAACAATTTAACATTTTGTATTTTTAATACTTCAATCATTTTATCTGCAAGTTTTATTATTCTTTATACTATTAGCTTACGTATATCACGAATGCACGGTAGCCCCTCTATCAAGTTGACATTGGACTTTTTACCCGAATGGATTAAGCAGCTATTTTGACACCCAAATAATGCAGTTTCAACAACCGTTAGAAGTCGGGTTGGTACCACGCGGAGAGACGAATACTTGATTATAGCGTGACTTTTGTTGCCAAATATATCAGAATTTACTTTAAATATATAAATTCTGATATATTTGGCAACAAAAGGCATCACTTTCGTAGCTTGCATTCTCATTAACTCCGTAAAAGACATTAAAATGCATATTTTTTTTCTTGATGGCTTAGTACTTTGAAATTTGGAATACGTGTAGTGTTTAAGATACCGAGGAAAAGCAAACTTATCAATAAATTATTACCGCTTTTGTTTTAGGACAGCTTTATAGCTTTGCTATAAAACCACTAGAACGTTCTCTTTTTGATAACTTTGGTTATTACGGCGATAAAGATCTGAAAGCTATCCATCGTGATTAAGTTCAAAGTGGTGACAGAAGTAATATTCAATAAATCTAGATGCAAAATCTTATTCATTCAGGTTTCTCTAGTAATATTCTGTAAGACCTTGGTCGTTTAATCTCAACAATTTGAATAGCTAACATTTCAAAGAGGAATGTCTTCCTTCTTAGACTAATATTTTTCAATAGATAATGTGTTTTAATTAATGTGGAGATGTTCTTCAATAATATGATTCAAATACGAAATTAACTAAACGACATGTACATTATATTCTAAAGTCTGCTTAAAATAAATCTATCGATATTTAATTAAGAAATACTCTTCTTTAATAATCTTTATAATAAATCTATAGATATTTAATTAATAAATACCCTTCTTTAATAATCTTTATAAAACAGGAAACCAATACTGAATATTTCATAATCGTTTAACCCGCATCGTCCCCCATATCGTTTTGAAATTTATTCGCACCTGTCGTATTTTCGCGTGATATATTGTAGTTTGATTAAGGGTTTCCCAATCAAATTGCCATATTTTTTGTTTGTAAAATTATTACACAACAAATAAATTGTTTCCCTCCAATGCTACTAACGTATTCAAAAACAATTAAATTATTACCTCCAACGTGCACAATTCATTCAAGTTGCGGATACGCTGGTTTCACAATTTTATTATGTGTATTGAATATAAAGTAAGTAGCGATAAAATTTATGCTGCCTAATACTAAAACTATAAAATTAATTAAATTATTAATACTTACAATACAAAAACTGTTATATACGGCAGACGACCTGAAAATTATCTGCTCTCATGCGTTTGCCATCGCCTTCGGAATACATACTCAAACACCTACCCTTTCCGCACTGCTCCATAGTTTATTTCTAACCACGCCCACTTTTCCAATACCTGTCTGGGTGGAAAACTTCATTAAATGGCACCATCTGTTTACGTACATAGGTATATTATGCATTTGTGTAATTACTACGCATTGGGTAACTAAGCACTTCTCTATTGTTTCAAATTCACTTATCTTCTGATTGGCTGAACAAATTCTGATAAAATAATTTTACATACGAATCTACATAAATTTTCTTTAAAAATATTGCTGTACCTACTTTTTCAAAAGCTCTACTTAAACTGAATCAAAAGGTTTTGAGCGATGTGTGTTCAAAGAGACATAAACAAATAGCCAAAAAAAAATTTTAAAGAAATTTTTTTGGATTCCATTACTTTCATTATTTGCCCCCAAATGATTTTTTTCTAATCAAATATATTTAATGCACGAACAAGTTAATTCTACAGTTTTACTGTACAGATGTCAAGATAA
Source organism: Druceiella hillmani (assembly GCA_039881145.1). Lineage (NCBI taxonomy): Eukaryota > Metazoa > Arthropoda > Insecta > Lepidoptera > Hepialidae > Druceiella > Druceiella hillmani. The sequence continues at coordinate 10,252,439 of JAYKKI010000022.1, read as the reverse complement.
CTACATTCAACGAAATTTAAACTTTGAGCCGGTAGTATATCTTGTAGTATTACACTACAAGATATTAATCTTTACAATTATTTGAAATGTTTATAATTAGAGTTACATTAATTCACTCCATTATAATCATTTTTTTTATTTCGTTTTCTATAGAGTGAAAGTAGTGTTTAATCAAGCATTCTGCTACAACTTTGATGCTTTTTAGATGCTAATGGTGTCACTCTGTTTGCTGCATAAAGATTTCCCAGGTTAACGAAACTATAATAGGATTTTTGAATAGTATAAGTAACATACAATTAAAAATATCATTATTTTGATATACAAATATTTCTTCTATATTTTTTGTTTGGTGTTTTGCGAAACAATTGAATTTTTCCTTTTAGCTCAACCAGTATTTTTCTAGTGCAAATAAAAACTTCAAATATATTTTTGTTAAAAAATAAATAGTTCTAAAATATCATTTATACCATTTTAAAGTATCTCTGACGTCTTAGTTTTGCAGTCTTAAATGTCTCAGTTTACATGTTCATTTTATAACAAGTATATAAAAGGAGTTGAAACGCATTTCACGTTTAGTTTTTATATGAAATTGCTCATTTCCTTTTCAGTGTATTACTTAAAATGTCAGGTGGTAAGGTAGTAGAATTACAACAATATAAAAATATCCTCAACATATGAAGAGATTTTTGGTCAAACACCTCAATGATCAATATAGAAGAGAAAATTTTTAGTCAGCATCAAAAATATCACCACGCATTTTTAATATCATATACTTATAATTAGATTTAACTACAGACATCAATGTCAAAACGTCTTACACTTTTTACAAAGATTTCTCTCATTCTTTTTCTTTCCAATTTTTCCGAGCAGATATTTTTAATACATACAGACGAATAGGAGTTTAATATTTTTCATAAATAGGAGATAAGTAAATACAAAATTAAACTCTTTTTTTTTAATCCTCCATAATTTCAGACAATAAACGTAACAGAAAATTCAAAGGTCAAATTTTTCTTTCTATCTCTCTTCAATTTACGTAATTGGTCAATCAATTTTAAAGTAACAATGATTGAAGAACCAGTATTTAGCTATAAGCTGCTTTTATAAATGTTATATATTACGAATATATTTTTGAATTTAACTGTAATAGAAACAGGGACAAATTATATTTTATTAATTTTCCAAGATTAATTTTCCATTTTGAAAAGAAAAATGATCAAGAAGTACTTTTTATTAGATTTAGGTCGAGAACTTTAATATTAAAATATTCTTGTTTCAAAGCTCTTATAATATCATTCATCGCACTGAAATTGTGTAATGAAGGAGAATGTAAGATCTTCCTCGATCCAAAATCTTTATGTAGTTGGATGTGACTAATATTTATTAATATATAGTAAGATGATATTAGTATTAAACTTGTAGTTTCCAAACAATATATAAAATAAAATGAGCAATTTTGAACGATTGCACTTGGGATAAATTGAATAAGTACAACAATAGATAATTCCTAACGCACAATTTTCGTCAGCAAGTTGGGCAAGACCCCAAGTTTCTTTGTTATTATATCGGAAACTTGTATACGAGCTCACAATGCAAAACAGTTTGTATTCGAATTTAGCTGATTTTAATCGTCAACTTTCCGAAGAGCAAATAACGCATGAAATATATAAGTTAGTAGCGCGACAGTCAAAGCAATGTCTACAGAACTTTTAAGAGGATAATAAATATTCTGAGGCTTGCTGAAAATTTTATGATTTTCTTATGATAATAGCATTGTTTAAGTAGCCTCTGTAACAACAAAAGTTTTCTAATATTAGAGGAACTGCTTTCATATAAATACTTATAGCATATTCTACAAAAAAGTAAAATGAGTTGAAACATTTTAATTTCTCTTTAACTCAGGCAAGAAATATAAATGAAATATAGAAAAAGAAACAATTGTTATCATGACAGTATTGCTATTGGTTCAGCAGTACCAACCGATGCTTTAGTGTATTATTCTATAACTAAAGATTTTTCTTGAAGAAACAGGAAATTTGTTCCAATTAATTAATTCGAAATTTTTGTCATGGACAAGGGTCTTAAATAAAAACGATTCTTTAACTTTTGGGGATTTATTTCCTAATTAATAAAAACTATCAATTGTTATTCTATATTTTTTTAAAGATCTTATATGACATAAAAGCGGAACGCTTTTAAATCAAATATAATATATATAATAAATATTTACGAAATGAATATATTAATAAAACCTATATGTTACTCTCATCCCATTTAGTCGCGTAAGGAGATCAAGTAATTAATATTTGTTTGTGTTTCGTTAATTTCATCCGATATAGTTGCTTGTTCTTACCTTATAAGACAGTTTGTCGAAAAATATAAATATGTCTAACACATGCAAACCATTACACTACCTATATTGCTCTATTCATAATTTCACTCATTTTTTTGTTTTAATATAATTCTACATTTATATAAAATAACTTTATTAGTGTCTGAAAAATTATTTTTTTAAAGGGTTGCATTATGGTTCCCACACTTATTCAAATTAGACAATATAGTCTTATATATTAAGAAATATGTCGACTTAAAAATTTCTTATTTCAAAAATGTAAAAAATTGCCTTTTTAATTAGAGGCGGAATATTTTTTCCTTTTCTTGTTTTGTCTTTATTATTTTTAAAATTTTAAAAAATAACGGTTAACTTTCCAAAATAACGGTTAATATAATTAAAATATTACGATGTTAAAATATGTCAGTTTAGTTGTCCTGTCTAAGTTTAGAATTTACGGCTCATATAAAAGATTCATAGGGTAAACTATGGCAGTATATCGAGCTCTAAACATTTAAGTATGTGGGTTCAATTTCTATTGTCAGAACAAACATACGTCGATATTTTAACTTGAAAGATAAAATTATATTAAATTGTTAAAAGTAAATTTGAGCTAATTGAAATAATATTATAAAGATGTAACAATATTAACAGTACATTTAAGTTAATTGAAATGTTATAAAGATATCAGTCATCAGATGGGTGTCTTCTTGTTTCAAATTCTTAACATAAAAAGGAATTTTTGGCCATTTTCCATTTTGTTATAACGTAACCAGCATTGACATGCTTATAAAATTACTCCCACGTTAATCTATTTATCACGGCCATTTTTCTCAAAGAATATTTGACGAGAAAAGTTGAAATTTACTCTGGAGAAGTGTTGAATTCATCGACAGGTTTAAATTTTAATTTCAAGAGTTGATTATACAGAACAAAATGGGACATCATACAATTTTCAGAGATATAAAATTAATATCTGTTAAAGCAGGTTTTCAAAAATATGTAATTCGTTTCTTTTGTCCATTTTTCCAACAAAAAAAATGCACTAAAATCGCCGTCCTCTACGCTACCTCCAAAAGTATTACTTTAAAAAAATGATAATTCACTAACTTTGGAGACAAAGTACAGATTGAACGAATATTATGAGGTTTGCATCACTTTAACCTTTTTTTCTGATCGTAATGAATGTAAAATCGTTGTAACGTATTATAAAAAAATTCGCTGATAAATTTTCTGTCGTAAAATCATATCAGTTTCATCCAAACAGCATCAAATTGTGAAACGACGTTTAGATTATCAATAAACTATAAACAAAAAAAACACCTTTAACAATAAGAATATTAGATTTGGTTCAGTTCAAAAAAAAATTGTTGATACCGGGGAAAAAATATTAGGAGTCGATGTCATGAAATAAAGAGCTGAGGTTGGAAATTTTATGTTGGAACCAATAAATAACAAAATTACTTATTTTTGAAGTTCGTGTCAGTGCTGTCGACCAACTAAATGAAATACACATTTTGCTTAATTTATAATTTAAAAACATAAAATCTAATGTATTCGCAGTACGAGATAGTTTCATTTAAGGAGTATTTATTATATAAAATTTTGCATTTGTTTAAATTGATAGGCGATGCTGGCATAGATTTCAAAAATAAGTAATTTATTTACTTATTGCCAATAAATAGGCACGCATTTTGAGTCAAATATTTTCTAATTACTTACTACCTACTTTTTTGAAGTTTTTTTAAATATTTGAGTTAAGAATTTTTATTAATCACAATATTATACCTAACAATCCATTATTTTCTTTTTAAAAATATTGTGCAATTGCTAAAAATCGCGGTTAAAATTTGTATATAGATAATTTCCTCTCCACTAAAGCTTGTATATAGACAATGTGTATGGCTAAAGTGGAATATCAACAGCTCAAAAAAGCGAATCAACAGAAGTAGCCACAAATGGTTAGCTTTTAACCGTTGGATAGTTCCGTTCTCCATACCCAAAGACCAACATCAGATTTTGCAAAGTAACAACTACCAGTAGCAAATACTTGAATCACGGTTGATTTACTACCTTCCGTTAAGGAGTTGCATTGTTAATTTCCAGAATTCATCATCAAAGCCTGGCCTGGTTGATGGTGTAGTTATTTTTTAAAATAAAAACTAACAGTAGCAAATATCTTGAATCATGGCTGATTTACTACCATCCGTTATGGAGTTTCATTCATCATCATCCAACTTTGACCTGGTCCATGATGTAGTTATTTTGCAAAGTAACAACTGCTAGTAGAAAATGTCTTGAATCACGGTTGAATTACTCCATTGAAGAGTTCTATTGTTCTTCTCCAGAATCTCTCATTATTAGACCCTGGCCTGTTCACGGTGTAGTTATTTTGTGAGCAAAAACTACCAGTAGCAAATATCTTGAATAATGATTGATTTACTACCATCAGTTAATAAATTTTATTGTTCGTTTTCAGAAGTCATCATCAGGCTCTGACCTGGCTCATGGTGTAGTTATTTTGCAAAGTAACAACTACCAGTGGATAATGTCTTGAACCACGCTTGATTTATATTCAACCACCCATTAAGGAGTTCTATTGTCTCCAGAACTCATCATCAGACCCTGACCTGGTGCATGTTGTAGTTATTTTGCAAACTAAAAACTATCAGTAGCCGATATCTACAATCATAATTGATTCGCTACCATTCTTCAAGGAACTCCATTATTAATTTCCAAACCTAATAATCAAATCATCATTATATTTATATAAGACCACCTCGCTATTACACTTTTCCAAAGATAAAAAGAAGGATTATGCAAATCGGCCCGGAAATCTCAAAGAAATCGATTTACGTCCTTCCAAAAAAAGGGTACGCGTCGAACATATAACCTCCTCATTTTTAGTAGGTAACGGTCCTCATTATGAAGTCGGTTAAAAAGCAATAGATATTGGATGTTGGAATTTTTATGAATTTTTATAAGGTGAAGATTATTAAAAACCTTCAAACTAACTTTTTTTCATTAAACATCGAAAATAAATCTATTATATTTGGACCAAACGGAGAGTATACAGAGTACATTTGCACAGAAATGCTACTGATAAATATAGATTTCAAGGAATATATAAATTGCGATGTAATATTTTCACTTAGTGTTTATAATATCTCAATTAATTAAAAGTTTAGTAATTGATTTAAAAAACGACACCCACATTAATTGGATAATTTAATGGTAATCATAATATTCATGTGTATAATCTATATTAATATGCTCATTTTAATTTACAGGATTAACTAAACTATGATCATATTATATACTAGGTCAACTGTGCAACTCAATACTCCTTAGCATAAACTGAGTTTTTCTCGCTATTATTAAACTGACACGTAACCTATTTAATGATTAAGATGTTAATCGCAGTTAAATAATACGAAAAATTGTAAATAATACGAAAAATTTAAGAGCCAAATATTACAACATTTATGTTTATTAAAATTTAAATGTATTAATTTATTTTTATTAAAATTTAAATGTAAACCGCATTGTGAACAAATTAATTATCTTCCACAATAACTTTAATAAAACTCGGTCAACATGTTGAAAACTTCATTAGATTACATCAAATTTTAATTCGGTTCAATTAGTTTTAATTTATAATATGTTTTTAATTACAAATTTAAGATAATAATAAAATGAGAATATAGAATAAATAAAATAATGAAGTGAGAATAAAATCATTCCTGAGATATTTGCACGCCTCCACGAAGCGAATTGGTTTGGCTCTCTGCCAATTAATTTTCCAATTCAGAATGGTTAAATATTATTTTCTTCATTATGACAATACGTACATCGCTATTTTACAATGATTAAAAAGGTCTGTAGTAGATATTTATGACCTTATTTTCATCTTAAATTTTAAAAAGATATTTTAATTAGCTTCTTCCATCTGTTTCTTTAAATTGATTTTTCCCTGATATTTTCGTTTTCGGAGCTCCTACCAATATTACACGGAATATTAAACGTCCTAATCAATTTTACTGCTTCCATTTTTTTATACATAGAAAAATATGTAAAAAAAATATTTCGCCGCTCCCCCTTATTTTCAAGACCTAAATTATAAGAACATTTAAGTTTTCAGAAGTTGACGCAAAAGTTTCAAAAAAAGTATAGATGATTCTTGATGTCATAATTATTGAGACATGCAGCATATTTTTACATCTGTAAAAGACATTACAGGCAACATATTTAAGTTTTTCTATATGCATAGCCACTTTTCTGAGACCATGCAACGTACAAACTTGAAATTTGTGACAGTACTATAATTTAGTAACTCTCAAATTTTGCACTAGTTTACTTTTTTCAAATATTCATAAAAAAATTAAAGTTTAATGAATTAAAGAATATAAATAAAAGTCTTAATTTTTTTCTTTTTTTAAATCATGTGATATTATCTTAAAGGCATTATAATGAGATATGCATGATATTTTGTTTATAATTTTAAATTGCATATTTAAAAATATATTTAGAAATATTCAGTAGAGCATCCCCTCTCCTTATTTCTGAAACTGCTGTGGGTAAAATCTAACAGATCGATTGCAGGAAAAATGTAGAATTTATTCTTGATTTTACAATTTTTGAAATTTACACCATGTTTTAAGCCTGCTTTAGTTTATACCTTCAGTACGAAGAACCGCGATAACAGTGATAACAGTGAGTCCTGTATTTAGAAACATTTAAGTTATTGAATTTTTTATAAGTAACGTCTCAGAATAAAAACTTTTTTTTTAAATGAATAAATCAAATCTATTACTCAATCATTACACAAGTTTTCATAAAGGTTACTTTCTTAGTCAATACTGTCAAGCCATTGTGGAATGATAAAAAGATATATTCGGTTGAAATGAAATTGTAGCTAGTTATACAGTTTAATGTTTTAAACGTGGTCCTTTCTACTAGACGATATTATATGAAACTTGATACAATATTACAAAGCGCTCAATATTAAAGTTTCCACTCAGATATTTCACCAAAACACTATGAAACTCGCAAGCCGAGAAATGTTAATTCCAAATACTCTCGACGAACTTTCCAAACAGGAAGTGGCGTTGAATATATTTCACTCTATCTCACTTCCTTTGAAATATGGCAAAGTTTCGATGTTAAAATTATATATCAGTAATGGAAATCAAAGCAACCTATGATATTATTTTGCCAATAAATATGAATCTAGGCAACTTCTTAAATACAGATTAAGTGACATTCTGTAGGTTGGTAATGAAAACATAGTTCAAGGCTCTTAATAAAATATTTACATAAATTACGTATATATCTTCGTACACACTAAGTAATGACATTTATACTAAGAAATGGGCTTGGTTTAAGACAAACCTAAGTAACGTATTTTACTAGTTTTTTTTTCCAAAATGGATCATGTTAGATATCTATATTATGAGACATTTAAAAAAAAAGATAGTAAACGATGCTATTTCTAGGTATGTCTTAACCCAAAACCCATCTCTTAACATTTTTGTCAGGCTATTTCTCTTTCTAAGTTTTTTTCTAATATCATGCAAAAATTACTCCATCGAAACTTTTACTGGAATAATCATTTCAGTTCAAATATTAGCCACCGTTTATGCCTTTCGGATATTTTCTACAAGTTATTGGTCAGTCTGTTTTTGTTCACCCGTTTGTATGTTCGTTTGAGTATCATGCGAAAAATATTAGTTTCATTTGAATCGAAATTTCACAAGAATAATTTCTGATGATCAAATTTATCAATTTTAAGTGATCAAATTTAAGTGACAATTTATAATAATTTGAAAATTGTCTAAGGACCTTTTGAGGTTTTTCAGTCTGTGTCTTTTTGTACATCAGTTTAACTGTTGGTTAAGTGACGTGCAAAGACAACTAGACAGATTTGAATTAAACTATCAATAGAATGTTACTTTAGATGAGAATTAAACTACGTATTTTTTTCAAACGTTTTCTAAGACCTTAAAATTCAATTATCAATACTCAGGCAATGAGACCGAGCGCGTGGGTTTAAAATCAACAAATAGAAATTGTCGGGATTCTTAAAGCGATCGGCTTAAAATTTAAGTTAAAATGTGAGATACTTTTACCCCGGTTAAAGGTACATTATTAAAACTATGATATAAATTATTTCAGGTTGGATTCAGAATATGCTACTTGAATTCGGAGGAGGATCTTGTAAAAGGTTATTTCTCCGTCACAAAAGTGCGACTTTTCCCGCGCGGCAATGCACAATTTTTGAGGAAATAAATCTTTATTTAAGTTAGTTTTAAGTTAAGTTAGGTAAGGTAAGGTTGTTTTAAATTAGGTTAAGATGGGCTAGGTTGGGTTAGGTTATGTTAGGTTAGGTTAGGTAAGGTGAGGTATGTTAGGTTGTATTTTGTAGAGTTAGGTAGTGTACGATTTAGTTACGTTAAATTAAGATAAGTTACATAGAGTCATGTTTGGTTAGACTGAATAACTTTTGGTTAGGTATGGTAAGGTTAGGTTAAGTAAAATTAAATTAAGATAGCTTGTGCCCGGCCTAACTTAATATTACATTACCTGATTTTGTTGAATTAGAATACGTTAACCTGTGTTATATGGATTGTACTATATCATAGAGCGTAGTATTTTTTATTAAGTAACTGTTTTTATTGAATATTCGATAAAAAATTATGCTTAATAATATAGTACATTTTAAGTTAGTTAAAGAAAGTTAAAAGTTTTTTATTTCAGAAAAGTATATACATTTCTGGTGTGGGGTTGTACCAGAGGGTAGAGATCTCCACCTCTTTATTCCCTCTCTGCTTCTCCTCCACTGAACTAGGATAGCAAGTACCGACATTTTTAGCATTATTTTTATGTCGATCAATGGTAACTCTAAAATAAAAACATTATTACTACAGCAAAATTCCACCACAGAAATACGCTTGAGTTAACCCGCGGATAAAAGCTGGTTTAATGTATATTGATGTTATAAGGCTATTTATTGCTAATAAGAACCGTTGGTAAAGCTATATAAAATGGCGCTTGGAAAATTATTCATTTGGGATGAATTTTTTAAATTTTTTTTAAATACACATTCCTTTTCTTTCCCTATATTATTGGGTTACATACGCACTAAATTTATATGTGTCTTTTACTTTCATTCATAATTCATTGTAAAATTAAAATAAATTATCATACCCAATTTATGCAACTTTAATAAATTTAAAGCTTAGCGCATTGTCACTACGACTGCCGCATTATTTCCGTAAAATATTTTATAATACTTTGTGAACCTTTGTGGCCGGATTTTTTTTAAAAATTTAGTTTTGTATGGTTTCATTAGTATTAAATTTGTATATTTTCAAAATTTGAACGGGTGAATGAGGTTTCAATAGCGAGATATTTCTATCTTTTAAAATTGAAAAAAATAAAAGATTTTTTATTAGACGCATGTATTTAAAAAATTAGACAAGACCTTGTCAGACCATGTCTATTAAAATGTATGCAACAATTATTTATATTGTTTTCTTTGTAAGAGAACACATTTTGATGAGAATTCAATATACAATTATATATACATGTTGAGTTGAACACTGTCTTCAGGTTGATACTCCAACCAATCGATACTTACTTCTCAGTAAAAATCGTATAAATTGCTGAATTTAGAATAATAAGGCGATTTCTAGTTGTTAAATATAGCCGTTTATATATTTTTTTCGTTTTTGTAATTTTTCCCGCAAATGATTTTTTGGAAGTTTTTAAATTTGTCTAAAATATAGTTTAAGGATGTATAATATACTAGTGTCAATGAGAAAAATATTAGAAATTTAAAAATATACCAAGTAACAATATAATTAATATATTAGTAAAAGACACACGAGAAGTTTTTTTTCGAACGATACCGCTTTACGTTAACTAACGCTAACGATACGACTGGACCCGTTGTTGTAAGAGATGACGTAACAACATAAATCAATCTATATAGTGTCCTTCAGATACTCATGTGATTCTTTGTAATTATCGTCATCATGCTAACATCAATAAAAAGTGCTAACTAAGACGGTAGTGATTTAATTTTCTTATGTAAATATGTATTACTTAAATCGCATGTAAAAGTGTCTTAAGATTCTACGCATCGACATATTCTTGATATATAGATACAGAAGATATTTGCAATTTTCCCTCACAAATATTTACTAGTAAATGAGTAAATACAATTTTGTTTGGCTAGTAGTTGCGTTACATGTTAACGAACTTGACTTTAAAGTAAGATACGTATTTTATGGCATATTTTCGTAACCTCTCACGTAATAAATAACTTTAATTGAATACGGGGAGAAACCGTAAATACATAGTTTATTGTGACATTTTATGCCTTTCCATTAAGTATTTTAAATTACATTCAATGATAACGACGAATTAAAAGTACTCTTAATATCATAGCGTTACTCTATTTTTTATATTTATTATATTAATCTGCAATCTTACATATAAAATTCGTTACTTTACTGTGCAAATTGTTCCTCAAATTTCTCGCACTTTTTGAACTACTACTTTTTAGATCGCTTCACCAAACTAAAATATTGCCATCAATTATATAAAGTAATGATTCATTTTTAAGCATAAATTAAAGTTTTTCATTTTCGTAACTAACCAAAAACGATGTCCAAATATAAATAGAGTGAACCAACGAATGATTTCTTTTTTCAATCTAAAGACAGCCAACAAGCTTTTCATATAAAAATAAAATATTTAATGAAATATTGAAGTACTGTGTGTAATCAAAACAAAAAGTGAGTAGCTGTCATTAATGGTGTGTTGTTAAAAATATTTAAAAAGAGAAAATCATTGTGTAAAATATAAACAAATATTTGCAAAATAACCTCCAATATGAAATTATTTCAAGCTGAAAGCGATAAACGTATAAATCAAAATATCTGTCATATTCAATATGAGTCCTTCATTATACACGTGAGTATAGAAAATGCTCAGAAAGCTTGACAACAAAAGGAGGAATATAATATTCCATTATCACTATTTATCTTTTTAGGTGATACCAACGTCAAATATTGCAAACAATATATTTAGGTCTAATTACAATTGATTATTTTTCAGGCGTTACAGTTATCGTTAAACGCAGTATGAAACGGAATGGTTTGATAAATATAGTAAGGAGTAGAAAAAAAAGGAAACACGTGGATTAATTCTGCGACATAACTCGTAACTTAATAACAGCTACACGTTCCCTATACATATAATAATAAAGTTTTAATAAAGTGAATTCCGTATATGGAAAGATTTTAAGAAAAGTGATTGATTTATTGTAAAGAATAATGGTAAAAGCTAGAAAACCTGTTTTTAGAATATTTGTCTGTTTGTCTATCTTCATGTTAATTTGTTCACACAAAATCCACTGGATGGATTTTGATTAAATTTTATACCCAAGAGAGAGAGAAAAAATTGTAATAACTTTTCTTATTCCGAATATTACGCAAACGAAGTCGTAGACAGGGAGATATTTAATACTGACACACGTATATACTCTATAATTTATTTTATAATATTAAAATAGTTTTATGAGTATTTATATTGTTTTATTATTTTTAGTTACAATTTATGAATTTCTACTTTCATGAATTTTTTGACCTTAAGTAATGGACAACAATAAGAAAAGTACATGATGTAAAGTTCTTTATCAACTAATTTCTTATATCGATAATTAGTATCATTCATCTCATTTTATGACATTACACTACGTCAATTTGTACCTATGGGCAGGCTATACTTCCTATGAACAATGTAGGAAAAATATGAAGAGAAATAATTTTGAATTGTTCATATTTCGTGGAAAAAGTATTTTGGATTATTTAAAAGTCTACAGATCAAACTACGTCTCTAAAATTGAACTCACTGGGAATATTTGAATATCTAAACAATCTGAATGAACTTTCGTGTGGTTTAGAACCTACTTCATATTCTTACGATATAATTGACATATTGAGGAAGTACTCTTGGTGAATAATATATTTATTTCAAGTTAATTCCAGCAGGTATAACAAATAGGTTTACATTTAAAAGTGTGCAAAATTCGAGCCCAATTCATCGATGGATTGTGAAATTAATTGAAAACCTAAAATGACATTTTAATATTCATACAGCAAATCACATATCGCTATAACGTGGCAGTAAATCAAAAATATCGCTCTAATATGGTTGCGATAAATTGATTCTGTTAATGCTTCATAATCATGTAGAACTTTATATGTTTACTGAGTTTCATAGTCATATAAAGATTTTTATGTTTGCACGAAAGATATAAGTTAATCAAAAATACTGAAATCGATACTTCATAATTTCAATTAACGGTAAATTGGTGAAAAAAGAGTAATGAATTGTTTAGAGTATTATTTGCGAAGTATTATTATTCTAAGAGTTTTATTTTCTTTATGAAAATTATTTCAATCTATGCTAAATGGCTCATGTTCTCGTAAATAAATATTACAAAAGGTAAGGGAAACAAATCTATATTGAAATTATTTTTATTAATACCTGTTCATTACACTATCTTAAACTACATATGAATGTTTCTATATATTTATCTAAAGCAACATATGATTTTTTCAATATACGGGAAAATTCATATCTCGTGTATTCGTAATCTTATAATAGTTATCGTATAATTCAAATACCAACAGGTTAGAAATAACTGAACATTATGTTTTCATATAAAATGAGTAACTTTAACTACTAATTTTTATTAAATATTTCCTGGTTAATTATTGCAAATACTTAAATGAGAAATAAGCTACCTTTATGACTTGAAATATCACCCACTGAAATGAACCATCAACTGGCATCTGAACGATCGTATTTGTAATTAAAAACATTTTCTTTCGAAGCGAATACAAAATCTGACGATATCAGTAACGTTATTATGATAATAAAAGGCAATTAATTAGTATTTCTTAGCCTTTCGTGAGTACCGCCCGCCCCGGCTGATGCGTTGTAATATAATGTCAGAAAGGAGTAGATTTCTCAAATATTAGCTGTTTACACTTATTGCTTGATTATTAGATCATTTATATTTTATATTTCTTCAAAAACAAGTGCAAGACAGAGAATAGTATGTTCTATATTAAATGTCGATTACGAATTTATTATCTTTGTAAATGAAAAAATGTTAAGGTAATTCCTACTAGTAATTTTAAATCTGTGGTTAATTCTAATATTTATTGCAACTCTTTGTTGTAACAAATATTGTGCAAGCTTGTTTGTTTTCAAAATAGAAGCTCCTAAAACCTTTCTTTCAATTACTTGTCCCGTATGTTTCTGGAATTACCGAGTTTTCGTAAAATATAGTTTCAGTAAGTGACAATTACTTTAAAAAATTAAAAACTTATTATTAATACTATTCGCATAAGTTCTTTTTCGTGAAAAGTTTAAAAGTCTTTAAGCCTAGTAGTAATATGACACGCAATGACAATTTTTTCGTTTAATTTTAAAACTCTTTTTAAATAGTATTTAGAAATGAAAGATCTACAGCACAAATCTACCAAAAAAATTCCATCGTAAAATACTTTTCTGTGAAACTGAAGGTAAATTGATTTTTTAAAATCTGTCTATATGACAAATATTTAAAAACTTTTTTACTTTATGTATATATATACATATATGTGTATATATATATATATATATATATATATATATATAGTGTGATTATACCCCGAGCATTTATTCCTGCCAAATAAATTTTTAACAGACTTAAATTAACATTTTATATAACAGAGACTTGAGCCCAACGCAAGCAACGCTAATGGTACAAGTGCTGCAACGCTGTTTTGCAAGTGCTGGAACGCTGTTTTATTAACGTTGTTCTCAGTAGTTTCGGAAATAAGAAGAAAATTTCTGTATTTTTGCTTATTTTTGGAATATCTTTTTAAATATGCCATTTAAAATTATGAAAAAATTTGTATTTCTCATTAAAGTAACATCCTACATGGTATGTAAAATTAAAACAAAATATAAGACGTTTATTTATCCCCCTCTTTAATGAATATATGAATATTTTTAAAAAGTCAACTTGGGCAAAGCGTGTGGGTTCATAATATGTATAAGAACTTTAAAATATCGATGTCGCATGATTTCTGAAAAAATCGGCTATGAAGATAACCAAACATAAATGTTTTGTGTACTATATCTTTTATAGGCGTAAAATCACGGTGCATATTGAAAAAATTATGATATGTAGTATTATTGCTATAATTTTCTCACAACCTTGACATGGGTTTCTAAAACCAATATTTTTTCGTAATTTTTGGTTGAATAGTTTCGGATATAAGGGTAAACATATTTTATTATATATTTTTAGCATAGATATATTTTTGAGATCCTCATAAGTAACCATTTCAAACGATATCTTATACCATACATTCAAATAAAAAAAATCCTGTACTTAATATACCTATTCTAAAATTTATTTATTTTTAAGTATTTTCGAGTTATATGATCTGCACTTACACAATAGGTGAAACTTATTTACGCAATACGCAATTTTAATTACTGCACTTACGCAATTTTAATTCTATGCCATATTTCAATTTTCTACGTCAAGAAATTTCTGCGAAAAACGGTTGTTATGACCGACGGACAGACACGCGAGTGATCTTAGAAAGATTCCGTTTTACCTTTTAATGTGCGGTAACATAAAAATATACTTAAAGAAAAGTTGAATTTGTTTCGGTCACTTGTTCTGTAAATAGACTAATTTATTACTCCTAAATTTTCTGTTTTGATAAAATGTCATGAAAACATAGAATGAAAAATTATGAAAATTTATTACAGATTTAGCAACTTTTGCATTTCAAAATTTAAGGATATGGATAGAGTGAGGATATCCGCATATTTCATTCAGTCCAAGAAAACAATCGACGTTATTAAAAATGAAATCAAAATTCCGCATTGTGGTCTCTGACCTTAAATTTAAATCTTTATCATTCGTTCAGATTCTAAAATTTATCAAAAATTGTTACCAGTCACCGGTAGATTGTACCCTGAATTAATAATTGGTGAAAACAAAACAATTATCAAATATCTCCATTTGATCGGTATTTAATAAATAATTAAACTTTCGCGAAAATATTTGGTCCTACCAAAACTATCGTCAAAATATTAGACAAAACATTAAGGCACTACTCAAAATTCATGTCCACATTTACCGAAGATCAATTTTATAGTTGGACAATTGTTGGATTACGTAGTCAATTTTAAAACGAAAAACAAACAGTTTAGTGTACGTCACGACTATGAGGAGAAGCAAGCTATCGAGATTATCCGTTTCCTTTAGAACGAATGTCTTACGGATTATTACATTTTTGTAATTTTTTTTCCAGTTAAAATTTGTTTTGCAAGAAACAAGATGTGATTGAAACCTTTACCATTTTTTGGTGAGATTCCCATATACTTCCATAAAAATCGAGCTTTAAAACAATGAAACGGGAAAAGGGTTCGTGTTATTGCCAACGGAGTGCTGATGGTATTTCACACATATTTATTTCATTTAAAAATACGATACCCTCACTCAACGTGGAATGAGTTTATTATTGAAATATTTATAACACTAAAATGTAATAAAATTTGCCACAACATTTTAAAAAAGTCCAACATTTTTTGTAACATTTTTGAGTTAACACTTATGTCATAAATGAAATTATTTTTCTTTATACATCTCACTGTTAGATGAAATTAATGAAAGAATGTTACATTGAACTCAAAATAAGGCCTGCTTTTCGATTGGGTTATGTGGGGTATGGTAATCAATAATATCGTCATAAATAAGGTAAACATACTAGGTCAATGGTGAGGGTGTGTTCAATAAAGCAGAATACCTGCTGTCCCGATTTTGAAACTCACCTGAGACAAAGCGATTGAAATGTGTGCTTCGTAATGTGCTGGCGATTTTAATTTAATTGAGTGCAAGAGAACAAAGTGAGTTATTAATGCAATAATTCGCTTCGATAATTTGGGTTATAATTTGATTAGATTTGAAGAAATAGATATTTGTGTCAATTATCGCATTACAATTGAATGCGTTCCATGGAAATATTTTATTTATATGGATGAAAAAATAATGAATGAACTTGGAATAACGAATGTTATTGAATTTAGTTTATTAATACGTAAGAAAATCTATAATATTTAGTTACACGTAAAGTGTTTTACATTCTCTCATTCAACATTATGGGATGGTGATACTTCTCGTTAAACATTTTCAATAAATTCTTTGAGAAACTGCTTTGCTGGTGTAAAATCTTATGGTATTTTTATTTAAAAAATTTATGATCGAGTATGATTTTGATGCAATAAGATGAGTGTTATATTATTTGAGTTAAATATTTTATCCATGTCATTAATTAGTTTAATTAAAACTTTTTATATACCTTACCATAATTACCGAAATTAAATTAAGACCAGTACCATCCATAGGTGGCTAATCGAAAACGGCTTACGACAACTTAATGCCTACGTTAAAGAATGTATTTAATGTAACTTCGATCTACTTGAAATATATATAAAAACAATAAAGGACATAAACAATTTAGAGAAGTGTAATGTTTCGTTGGTATACAATTTTATTGTTATAATTTTTCTACTTAATTATATTTAATCAAAATAATAGGGATATATCTTATTTACTCCTAGAACCTTAAGCTGTACAATGTTGAAATAAGGTACATAATCTCATTAATCCGTTTAATGCCCGTTAATGATCCGTTTAATTAAATTTAAATGGCATTTGTTTGTTTAAGAATACTTGATGATAAACAAAAACCTTAACATAATTTGTTTCTGATAACAGAAAAGTTTTCTGTTTTTCAGTTCTTGAGAAATAACCAACTTACGTAATTGCTTTAATAGTCACCACAATTCTGGAATTTTAATTCACTGAGGGAAATCAAAATACGTAAGTTTGGGTTAGAGTCGACGCAATTTTCTCTCAATTCATAAGTATGCTTATTGTAGAAGCCATTCAAGTGCGAGTGTGACTCGCGTTTTAAGGGTTGCGTGCTCATTGCTTATTTTCAGTTTAACCAGAAAATTATAAACATTATTTTTAGGCCTTTGTTATTAGCTCTTTCAAAGCTCTTTCATACCTCACAGTATATATGAAATTTTAAAAAAATCAGGTACTTATTTGGCCCTAAACCCAATAAATATTCGGCTCAGGGTCAAATAAGTACCGTGTGCTAGTGAGTAGCATATAAGACTACAAGTCTTATATTATTATAATGGACAATATGCTTTAGTAGATCGGCACGAATATGATCACCTATTTTGTACTTGATCCTTAAATGACCTGTACCTGTAATATTTTAAAGCGACATAGAATCCCATTATGTTCTTTAATACTGTTCGTTAAAGTTAGAAGTTATGTAATTCCTTAAAGATATTCTGATAAGTTTTGGTCTGAGTTTCCATAATATATATATATATATATATATATATATATATATATATATATATATATATATATATATATATATATATATATATATATATGACGTATTTTGAATCTCTTTCAGCAATTGTATTTTTTTCATGTAAATATTTAACTAAAATTAAAATAATAAATCAGTCTTAGTCTTTTTCACCAAATAAATCAACGAAATCAATTCAGCAAGACAAGGGACACATAAACATAGGAAGCAGCGAAGGTAAGAAATAGAATAAACAGAAGCCGGGAACGGAAATGGAATGAATCACTTTAAACATTTAAAAGCAAAATATACATCCGGTTTTTCCATAACCTTGTTAAGAGCGACCAGTACCATTGGTGCAGCGGATTCGATTCGATATTTCGGTCACTCGCAAAATTGAGTGCACTTGACGAAATTAAGCTTACGAAAATCTCGGCACGGAGCTTTGGCCCAACTTTTTTTAATTTATGTTTAATTCAGACCCCTATAATTGTAGATCTTGGCGGATATTTATCTGAGTAAATAAGTTAAATGAAATAAAATTTCTAATACCAATAAGATAATTAGGTGTGCTTTCGTAGTTATTAGAATTATTCAAAACTTAAGCTGTTAGTCATTTAAATTGTAAAATTAGCAATAGTGCAATTAATCACTTTTCTTACTCCGAATTCCACGCAGACGAAGTCGCGGGCACGGCTAGTAAACTTGGATATATAGCGCATATAACATTCTAAGTATCGTGCGGTGTCAGGTCTAAGTTACTGCTGCAATAACAGGAACAATCGCTTGCCATTTTCGTTCCATATTCTATTTACGTTTGAACTGCGCTTTGAGATCAGGCCATCAATAAACTTAATGGTAAAATTTGCATTTATTTGATGAGCAAACATAAAGCTTTTCAGTAATATTAAAGGGGCTTTCGGTGTATGGAAATATGTTTAGGATAATGTTGATTAGCTATATCTCAGTGATGTGACCGGTAGCTACATGTACTTCCGTTTTTTTTTCTTTTAAATATTTCGAACATTATGGAATTATTTGGCAATTTATTCATAAGTTAACAATGTTTTCCACCAAAGCGATATAAGCAGCGATAATTCGTTTTCAAATTATTCTATCTTCATATAGTTTTTTGTTTTATTCATGCTCAAAACAATTGCAGGAAAGTACATGTGTCTTTATGGCTGTTCCTTGATTTTGGGCTTCTACGTTTTAATGTCCTGAGAAAGGCTAGAGCTTTAAGAAAGGCTGGGGCATTTCTTCTCACTCACTTCATTCCTCTATTCCTACTCATATGTTCACGATGGCATAAAATAATTTTTTCCTTTTACTTCGTACACATTTTTTCAAATCCATCTCATCCCACCGAATCTTCTTTAAATTTTCCCCCCGATAAGTTTACTTGTTCTCGTTTTGCATTATTCAAAATTTGCTTTAACCCCTCGAGCGCGCAATCTACCCTTACGTGACATCGATAAAATAACGTATAACTCGAAAGCTTTAATTTCATTGTAACGAATTTTTTACGTTAATGAATAAGAAGTATAGTACAACAACATATCTGGTTATGATTGTGAAAAATAATGAGCAAAATGAAACAAAACCCCGTTTCCATAAGAAAGAGGGCTTATAAAGTAAAAGTCTTTATAAAATGCTATTTTTTTAGTATCATGAAAATATAATCAATAATTGAACCTGAACATAAATAAAATAATTTCTAATAAAAACTTATGTTATCATTAAGTTTTTGGTAAGTTTAAATCTTAACGATAGTTATCACGCGCAAAAAGAAATTCATTCGACTCATAATTTCGTTTTATTTCGCATAATATATAAATGCCTATATATGTATTTCATTTTAATGTAAGTGCATACATTTAAACTGCACGAGCGCCCGCGCAATGGGTTAGTAAGTAATTGTTGGTTGAACTATTTGAATGAAAAGTGCGTGATTTAGTGTTAGATGTTTTAAGTAAATATGCTAAAAATGGTTGCATTATATGGAATCAACAAGACACACTAAGTGAAACAATGAAATAAAAAAGATACTTAACCATTAAAAGTGCCGGTCAGTACTATGGGAATTTTATGGCAGGAAATAGTAATTTGATAACAAAAAAAAATGTTAGATATTTACGAAATCAGTCTAAGAGACAATTTTGTAGAACCTATATTTTCCGGACTATAATTCTCTATTATAATTTATTAGGTTGGGAAACAATTATAATTCCATGCAAAGTCCTATGTCAATAAAATATTCGATGGATATTTCTAGCGATAAATAGTTTCATAATTTCTTGCTTCGTTTTTTTTCTCTAGAGCCAATATATTTTGTTCGCTTCATCTTTGATGTCCGCGTACATTTTAAATTTATAATTTGTTTACACTAATTTATAATTGTCATCCTTTATTTATGATGATCGGCTAGAGGACCAACAGTTACTCTTATTACTCTTATTTTTATTCTGCGAAGAATGCGTGCCCCAAAAATTATAATGTTTTTTGTTTCATTAAAGTTTATAAATAAATAAATATATGTATAATATATTTATAAATAAATAAAGATGTTAAAAGACTTTGTTAGGTGAATTTCGCATCTACCAACTGTAATATAGGTGGAGAACTAAATGCCATGTGAACTATGGATGGCTGCACTGTTTGGGAACCACAGTTCCATGTAAATGAAAGCATTTGCATTGGGAACCACAGTTCCATGTAAATGAAAGTGCAAAATACAAGCCACGTATCTTCACGAAAAAATTAACGATTTACGGCACTATCGGAAGCACTTTTTCATCACTTAGCAGTTAAAAGTAATTTAATCGACTTATTGTCACAAAATCCTTTCAGAAAGATAATGCTGGTTTACGTCCGTACCGGAAAAATGCCATTAACCTGTTACTGCCGTCGAGAATCTTATAATGAAATGACAAGGAATGCAGTGGAGATTGATTTCTAATAAGTTTAAGAAGATGTACATAATTATCTCTGATATTTAGAACTAATTACGTACTAATGTTCCAGTTGGTTAAACATTTTAATTGTCACTTTATACTTTCATTTCTTAAAACTTTTGTAAACAGTTATTTTGAATCGTTCTCCATTAGTTTAGAAGGGTCATAATTTTAAATAACAAAGAAAAGAAACTAACTTAAATATTCTATTTAATAATGTGCAATAAAAATAAAGCAAAAAATAAAATGATCCTGTAACAATAATTGTGGTGCACAAGTCGCTAAACAATGAACAGTAAACAGTTTAGTAACTTAATATTAATAACGTGAAAGTATTTAATAGAGAGAAAAAACAGTACGACTAAATGTCATATCCTTTTATTAATATTTGATTCAATAAAAAATATGAAAAATGACTGACTATAAAAATATTTTGTATTATTTATACTTAATATTTCTGAGATGAATTAGAAATTAAAATATGTATGTGTGACTCGTAAATAACTTCAGTACCGTTTTTAGTAACGAAGTTAGTATCTTAGCACACAAACCAGTCTTTTTCTAATTGTCTAAATTGTAATTTTCTATAGAGCACATAATCCAGTTTTTTTTTTTTTTTTTAAATCTAATTTTTTATAGTCAACAATTTTGATGAATTTCTTATCAAACCTATTTTTGTTCACCATTTTCTGCAAATCTATTTTTTTTTCATTTTTTACACTTTCAATATCATTCTCTGCTTTCTGTTGTTATTATAAGAGTACCATATATTTTGGTAAAGTTCGTCAGTGATTAACGATAGTTTCAAATATTTTGTACATGTGTTATTAAAATATAATATTTAGCTTTATTTTTTTACCTTTTTTTTAAATATTCTGACGATATTTGGGCTGTATAAAGTTTGTAAGGAATTTGAAGAAATATGTTATAATTTATATTCAAATGAACGTTAACGAACGAACGTAGTTCTCCTTTATTGGCAAATATACTTCGTTAGATAACATAAATTGATGTATCAAAATAATCTAATCTCAACATTTCTGTTCATATTTACATATCACAGAATACCAACACTAAAGTCTCGTAAGACCATCAGTGCAAATGGGATGAACCTGGAATCTAGTGGATTTATATTCTCTACAGCATTGTGCTTCGGTGAATAACACCAGTGTCAAAGTGATGAAATATTTAACACGCAAAAGAAAATGGAAAGCGAAGAAATCAAATATTCATACGCGTCCTTTGTTTGAATTTTGGGTCGTGATATTTGGATATTTAGCCGTTTATCTTCTTAGTGAGCTTGACGAGGCGAATACGAAAATTTACTATGTAAATTATAGAAGGATGTATTTTCATATTTTAGACTTGGCACTTAAGCAATAATTTTTACAAAAATAAAAATTTAGGCGCTTTATCTACATATAAATGCATTATGATTTTGTCTTTCCTGTCTGCGTACAGGTCGAATATTATATACATAAATTAATGAGGATTTAACCTATCTCAATAAAAAGTATTAGACAGTGACATTTTCAGTGACATTGACAGTGATTAAAATCAATATATATTATAAAAATAAGTGCACTGGATAGATGGCTATCATTGTGCCGGGACTCGTTTCTGTGTTTTACCAGCATGTACATTACATGCTGGTAAAACACAGAAACGAGTCCCGGCACAATGATAGCCATCTATCCCCGTCCTTGAAGAAAGTTCTCATTTTTATCCGAAGGGCGTGTTTAAGGACTGGAAATTTCGCCCTCTAAAAATTTCTGGAACATTTCTGAACATCTAAGAGTATTTTAGAGTATTCCACAACATTCCAGAAAATCAGGAACATTTTGGAATGTTGTGGAATGTTTGGGAATAGTCCGGGACATCCTAGACTATTGTGGAACATTCAAGAACTCTCTCGAATGTTGTGGAATGTCCTGGAATATTGTGGATCATTAGAAGCCTTTTTTGTATGGGTGGGGCTACCCATTGGTAGGGATATGTAAAACATGATCCTTCATGGGTTCGAACGTCAGTTTCATTAGAAGCACCTCCACAGGAATTTCTAAAACTCCAAAATTAAACACTTTCTTTAAAATATAAAAACGTACAACGATTTCTTTCGATATCACTTCGATCGACACTAAGAGAAATGAAATCGATTTTGTTTTCCATTTAAGAACAAATCTATCACAAAACGGGATCATTAGTACCACTACCAAAAGAAGTCCATAAATTTCTACATGTATATTTCATCCAAAATGAAGAAATAGAAATTGATTAAAGATGCATAAACATCAGTGGATTAAGATAAGAAGTAATTCAAGATGTACAGAGAATCTTACATAAATACAATCAACTTATTCACATGATCGAAATAGCACTAAACTGAATGATTTGTGATGACTGTAAGTTTATAATTCGAGCCGACAAGAGACCATCTGGAGAATATGAACGTCAATTGAATTCACCTCAGATACTTAGACAGATTTAGTCGCCATCGTAATTGTGGACAACGAAAACACAAGCCGTGACATAATTGTACAACGAAAAAGAGAAGTACTACAACGCACTGCAGAGACAGACCGTTCATGTGATGCCCTCCAATATCCATGAATATTTCTGAACGGAGAGGACAAATATCATTTTAATGTGAAGCAAATCCAACCTGAAATAGGCGTAGAAGTTCCAAAGAGTAATTATCAGAGACAGACAAAGAATAATTATCTTCCACGGAGTAATTATCAGAGACAATGAAACATCATCACATTCTCAATACTCGCCGTTTATTCCAACAATTCCTGGACGAAAACATTGACGACATTGGAACAATGGTAATCTTACCCCCATCTTACATAGAAAGTCCAAGACACGTGCACAATACAATCAAACACATGTAGAATATACTCAAAATGCCATGTTTTATTAAACAATATTGTTAAATCATTTTTGATAATAACGTTAGGAAAAATTGTTGAACTAAATTAACATACAGCTTTAAACCAACAAAGCAATTACAAAAAAAATCCATTAGTCGAAATATTAAAATATAATATTTATCCGTAATATTGAAACGTCAAAATTCTGAAAAATTAAAATGTCGAAACATCATGTATTTCCATAGCCACAAATACACACAACGGTTATCTTATGGTTTATTGATTCATTTAGCGACTTATTCCTTTATTAACTCTTATCATAAGGCTTCATTAACGTTAAAAAAATATGTAAAATAAATTATAAAAAATTAAAACTTGATTTTTATTAGGAGGAAGTAGGATTATAAATAATGATAATAGTTTCGAAAGAGAAGAACTTTGAGATTGTTCCACGTTATATGCGTAAAATAGAATATTCGAAAACATGACATTGAGTTCGGTACTTTTTTCTGTTATTTAATTCATCCAGGAAGTTTCAACCACGTAAAGTGGGGCTAGTTAAGTAAATAAAAACGTGGTTTTGTATATTCATTACATGGAAACTTTATTTATAAATAATCGAGGTAATTGAGTAAATTTAGCTGCAACTAGCGTGCCCCACTTTTTTTGTTGAAGGCTCAACTGTAATTCTTCAATTTTACTAAAAATGTGTATCAAACCTTCAAACTTTAATTTTATTAACATCATCTTGGTAATGAACATATATTATTTTAACCAATAGCTTCTTGCACTTACGTCATCTTAAACAATTTTTATAGGTCATAAATATTACTATGGTATTAATTCCGTAGACCTATATCCAATTTCAATTATATAATTAGATTAAACTTTCGTCAATCGATGTCAGAACTTGTAAGATATTCACAAAATTAACTTGATATCAAAGTAGAAATCTATTTAATTCTGATCGTTTTCCTTAGCTTTCCATTAAGTTTATTGGGTAATATTCCAATTCTTTAGTATTTTCGTAGTATCCATTTTAGATGATGAATTTTGTTAATTCACTTAAGTAATTTTCTCAATAATTACGATCAGACAAAATAAATTATATAATAAAATATACATTGAAACTTTTCGATATTACATTTATCGTAGTCTGCAACACCAAATATTTCAGGAATCGATTCTCTGACATTAAAATTGATGCAATGCGCACATTTAAACAGTCAATATGTTAAGTTGATTTAGTAGGAGACTTTTATTGTCGTGATGATTTTCTGTACAAATAAAATAAGAGTTTATAAATTACTTTTTTTCCAAGGGTTCAAATTTATTCTTTATTTTCAAATAAAAAATAACTTAAGTTTAATATATATATATATATATATATATATATATATATATATATATATATATATATATATATATATATATATATATATAGTGATTGTGTAATAACCTTACTTTTATCTTAAGTGTAATTATACATTCATTAGGATTCAATATATTCCAATAGAAATATCCTCTATATTGGAAAAGCTTTGCTCTTAACAAAGAAAATGTATGCTTTCAATGCATAATATATGCAATGCTTTTATCAACAATATATAAGGTTTTCCAGTCGTAGCTTAACCTGAATCTAATTTCAATCAATCACTAGCAATTTTCCACCAGACAATTTCTTTTATGTAAGTCTCTATGCATATAAAGGGGAAATTTTCTTTTCTCGTAATTTGTCCATTAGACGCATTTCAATTTGAGAAGTGCGACGTTCGAGCAATCCATTCGTATGATTGACTTCCTGACGTTTTCAGAGCGCGAAACAATATTAAGAGTGACATTTCGTATTTATGACTGACAAAATGAATTTTGTTCTAGTTCTGTTAGTAATTTTCATTTTTAATAGAGATTTCGTCAAATTATAGAACTCAGCATCATTAGTATATGAACTAATTGCAAGATATACAAAAGCAGTCTATATATGTTGATTAAATGTTCTTAAAAAATAACGTACTATACAATCTTATGAACATGATAGTACTTTAATTTTGGATAATACACGATGTAAAATTACAAGCATCGCCGGACCGAAGTCCCATGTACTAGTCTATCCAATAAATTAGGCATATTTAATTTAATATCGATTTGACATACTTTAGCGACTACTGTACCTTTCCGAGGCGTAAAAAAATCGCGAATTTCCATTAAAATAAAATCATTGTTACAGTTTTGAGGCAAACTTCTAATAAAGATGTTTTTAGATAATTTTAAGTTTAATAGTTTTGATGAGAGGTTTTTTTAATAACTTTTGTGGACATTTTCACCAAAATATGTAGATGATATTATAAATCTTTCATAATTTTTTTCCACTTAATGTTTTTTAAAAGGAAAATACAACATCGTAAGGTTTCTTATCTGCTCTTGATACCAAGTTTCCTTGAGTCTTTAAAGAATTTTATGTTACCCACTCACAAATTCATGTGTCGTTACTCTTTATATTTTATTTATTTTCATTGAATATAAGCTTAGAATTAACGTGTAATCTGTAGAGTCAATTTCGTTTTAATTCCTGTTTATTCTTCTGTTCATCTTTTAATTTATGACAGTGACACGCGAAAAGTATTTTAAAAATCTGATTGAATTATCGTTGTTTTATGCACAATGTACTTGAATAGGGTTGAAATGCATGTTAATGTGACATTCAGAAACAAAGCAGTAACAGAGAAATTACAAAGCTAAGAAATAAGAACAATGAGTTACAATTTACGTCAACAAAGTCAGGGAATCGCAAACAATTAAAATTTCTCGCGAAATTTTAAAATTTCTGATGGTGTTAATTCAGTGTTAGAAAATAAGTTAATTTTTTTTTAATTGATAACTAGTTACCAGTAAATTTTGATATGAAATTACTTTTATTTATATCAATGTAGGCAATCACACTTAACAAATATGAGGATCTTATTTTCATTACTAAGTTTTCAATATAATTTTTAACTTAGAGTTACGTAATTATTATACTAATAAGTACAAATTGCAAATGGTATTATGCCATTTTATTTTTTCTATGTAATTACATCTTTAAAATCATTTTATAACAAACAGTTTAAAGCTGTAAGATCAATGCAAACCATATTTAACATCAAATATATACTTCATATTGAAGTGTTATCGTATATAAATATACAACCAGTTAATACAAATTCTTAGGTAATTAATAGTTCATTACCCTTTTTACCCATAATTCACTACACTTTCAAATTTTAAATAATGAATCATTACATGAAAATAATTACTGTCCTTCTTTTCAACAAAGGGCTTAGTTAAAATGATGTGGAACACTCCAAACGTAAATAAAAGCAGAAACGCTTTTGTCTGGATAAGCAGCGTTTTTGTTTAAAAAACTTTTACAAAAGTCTATTTGTACAAGTTATTTGTTTTTTGTCGTTATTGTTATTAAACTTAACAAAAAGGCCTACCGCCTATTAAAAAATAAAGAGATGTAATTTATATAAGCGTTGTTATAAGGAAATTTCGTAAGGGTCCTGACCTATTTGCATCGCGCAGGCCGACTTTTATGCATAATTTAACCTTGCGGCGAGTCAAGTTCTATGTTGCTTTAATGGATGTAAGTTAGTATGTATCCACAATTATCTTGAGTGTAAACTTGACCTCTTGAGTTTCACGAGCTCCGTGACGGTATTAAACTTAGATAACGAGTAATGAATTATTAATATTAACGTTTGAATTTGAATAATTAGGGTTTCGTCTATCTAGATGTTGGTTGTTTTTCATTGAAGAATTGCTGCTCTCTTAATTGCAAGAAGGCTTGTAAAGGCAAGTACAGAAAGTTAAAAGGCTAAATAATCCTAGAATTACTTAAATTTTGAAGAAACATTTTTTAACAGTTCAGTTAGATGAATTTTTTTTTTTAAATAAGGCTCGTAATCTCACATTATACTTTGAAAATTTTCTTAATCTCACCTTCCCCAAATTTTAATTCAATGATATATAAGCATAAATTTGCGATATATGCTACTAAGTTATATAGTAATTTCGTCCCTTGGATTTGATTAAAATATGTGTTCAAATGTCGTCTCAAAGATAATTCTTAATCTCTCTTCTTATTTTGACTCTTTTAATTCTCTCCCATAACCCTATTTCTCTTTTAATACTGATATCCTTACATATATTTGTAGGTACATATATTTGATATATATATATATATATATATATATATATATATATATATGTGTGTGTGTGTGTGTGTGTGTGTGTCTGTGTGTGTGCGTGAGTGTGTGTGTGTGTAAATGTTTTTTTTTCTGACTTTGTTATACTACCTGTTATGGACACATAAAATAAGTCTTAAAAAAATAGTACTTTGATAATAATAAAGACATTCATATAGACTGCAATGTAACTTACCTTGCATCGCTTCGTAGATTCGTAGATACCGGGTTACATTGATAAAAGAGATACCTAAACTGCTTCAACAGCTTCTTACTGTCCTTTCATCGTGGTTGTGAAGCATTTCCAATCTAGCTCGTGCAAATAGCGTTTGGCCCAAAAACTTTTGCATAGAGTATTTTGTTGTGAACAATTGAAATAGAATGTTCTTTCGAATTATATCGAATTTGAGTCAAGAACTTTTCGTGTATAATACAGGAATTTATATCGCAGGAGAAGTTGACAATTTTCATAATAATTTTAATCATTCAAAGACGATGTGTATGAATTTTGGTTGTCTGGTATTGTCTTTTTATAAATTATTACATAAAAATGAAATACATGGAACGACGGAGTCACAAATTAATGAACGTTTGGTAAATGGTAAAATAGTTATTCGAAAAGTATTAAATATTATGTATTATGTTCTATCCTATATCCTAAATATAAATATTTGTACTAAAATAATATTTGAAGATTTCTCTCAAACTACTGCTTTCAATATCTTCGTAGAAGCACAGACCTTACATAGTACTGAAATAATATAAACGGTCTCCAAAATTATTTTCTCAATTTTATCAATCAGAAATAAAAAACATCAAACTTATATTTTTCATCGATAAAATTTTACCGATTAAGTATTTTCTAAGCATATTTCGTTATTTATAGATTTAGTATGCTAAAATTGTTTAATTGATTGTCGTAATTTTTAATATTGCAATATAGTCTGAAATATGTTCAGGTATAAAGTGGTAAAACTTTTATAATTTACAGATACCCATGAAATAATAAGACGTTCTGTAATTCTAATATTTTATTAAATTTAAGATAATTTTTTTATTGAGAATATTATATTTAATATTGCTGTTTATTAAACTGTTAAGTGATGTAGGTATGAAATATTTATAATATGACATTAAAATAATATTACCATTTCATACATATATAAATACCACATTCTATAGAAATAATAGAAATTACTTTCCGCTGAAGTAATTTCTCAAAACTGCCGACGAGCGACGAGATATGACTATCGAAAATTCGAAATGAAAATTCGAAATGTCATATTCCCCTAATCAATTTGTTTTTGGATGGCTGGGCATGGGCCTATCAAGTCATGGATCGCTTCACCTCCGACTTTTGTTCTGTATTTTTCTGGCTATTTCGCCATGTTTGATTTGAATATTGAAACAAACAGAAAATTTATACAATGTTGTAAACTGTATATTTAGGGTGAATGATAAATCACTTTCGATAAAGTATAACGGATGTCGGTGTTGGAAAATCAGTAATGAAATCTGTTTGAGGATAAATAGATTGAAATATATTATTTTGGGTTACTTTGCGTCGAAAAAGTGTTGTATTATCTTATAGCAAGTTACATATGTAGTTAAGAATAGTCAATATACATATATTTGAAGATTAGGTTACAAACCTTTATAGTATCACCTTATTGTCCGTTTGTCCGCGTATCGACCTATTTTCTAAGGAACATTCGACTTGTTACAAGTTGAATAACCATCAATGGCTGGACGGGCTAGTAAAAAACTCCCACTTCTAACTCAACGCAATAAATAGATACGATCTTTCACAACCACGAACTTTGATTTCGATTCATCCACCAAACCTGCTAAGGGTATTTAGCGTTGATTTAGAATCTTGAAATTGGACATTAACAAGGTCTCGTCAAATTCTAACAATGACTCAAAAATAAATGGTGCGTTTATTTCTTTCTCCACTAAATATATATATATATATATATATATATATATATATATATATATATATATATATATATACTCACGTAAAACTAGAAGAAGTTACCCGTTACAATATATCGTACTTTTTTGTTATCAAATAGTTTCGCTGAATAATTTTAAAGAGTACATGGCATCTTTGTGCCTCTTTCTCACACGCAATACACCTACTTACATTTGAAAAAATATGTAAATAACAAAGTTACTGTGATTAGATTATAAAAATCCATTTTTTTCGACGATTATCATTATTTTGACCGTTTATTAATTAATTAAAAATTCTCCCTTAAAACTAGCTCCTTTTTATATTACGTATATTTTCCAAAATCCTACATTTTGAAATCTTACACGAAAACTGACAACAGTCACTTCCGTATGTCTCTGAATACAATTTGTTTCATCCAAAACTTTGATATAATACCTATCACCGGAATACGTGTACAAAAATAGTTTCAATTTTTCACATCGAATGTAGCGTCAGTTACGCTATTTCAGTTCACTTATAGGTCCAATTCGCGTCAATGACAATTTGTCAGAATATTTCTGCATAAAGAATTGTGTTATGCGTAATTGAAAGGTGCTTATACAAAGACATTTTATGGAGACAGTGAAATTAAGCTTTGTATTTTAAACATATAAAAGTGTTAACACATAAAAAAATTAAATTATTTTTAAAATGAAACAAAATTTAAAATTAAATAAAATAAGTCTAAAAAAGATTCTAGGTCAATCAGCGATCTACGGAAAGAACTATGCTTAAATTTATTTTCTATAATGTTTTAACTAAGGCTACAGGCTTAGGTCTTACGGTTGATAGGCTGAAGTGATAATGGGCAGCCAATATAGCAGGCAGAACTGACGACCGAAGAAAGGCTATTGAATGGTGACTGTGCATTGGAAGACTCAGAGTAGTATGCTCCATATTAGGTAACCTGGATGCAAGTAGCACAAATGGCGGCATTGGATGCAAGCAGCACAGAATCGATTTTCGTGGAAATCAGTGAGGGAGGCCTAGGTTCAGCATTGGGTGTCTTCTGGCTGATGAAATATGTTACCTTGCACGTCCGCTCTAGGTAAAATAATATTGAAATGTCAAAAATTGTAAAATCTATACTTATCGCTACAGTTTAATTTAAATACAATTCAAATAAAGCTATTTTTTCTTATAATTTTGATTTAGTGGTTCCGGAAATTAAGGGAGAACATATTTTTTGCTCAATATTTTTAGAATTATTTCATATTAAATTCTTACCAATATAAAAATAATTAGAAAAGTGGGTTCAAGGCTGCCTCGAGAAACCAAAGATAGATAGAGATAAACCAGTAAAGCAACATTTTCCCATTGATATATAAAATATATTGCAATCACAAAATCTTTGAACAAATTTCCATTACATACAGACCTGATGATAGTTCGCAAATAAATAGTGTCATTTTATATATTTAATCATTTCATATTTTATCGTCAAAACTCCTGGCTATAGTCAAATCGTAAATAACATTTACTGAAAAATCACTATAAAAATAGCATGATCACCGCATTTTATAAAGCAGAAAAAATCAATCACGATCTTTTCCAAACAAGTGAAGATATTAAGAAAAACTGTTAAATATACCAAAGAGATACACAATCACAAACTTTTACAATTTTTCTCCAGGCAGATGAGAGTAAAGATTTGATTTTACTAATAAAAATACAGACATCACAGATTCCTCATATAGACGACTCCTGAATTAAAAATATAAATCAAAAGATCTGCAATAAACCTTTATGTGAGTACTATAAATATGGAACTTTTGCTATTTATTAAGTAGCGATATTTTATTCTATTTTAATGTAACATAAATCTAAAATCATCTTTATTGGTCTCAACAAAAATTTTAACTATAAAAACCAAGGAATAAGTCATTTTAGGGCGTTCTAATATAAGAATAATTGAACAGCAGCTTACATAAAACACGATGAAAGTTCTTTAATAGAAAAAAAAGCATTATTTGATTTTGGGAAAAAAATTGTGAAGAATATGAAGAATTATGAAGATACTATACTTTCTACAGGAAGGTTCTTCCCTCTGATTTGAATGATCAAAACTCTATGTTCTTTTATAATACTATTTAAATATATCGAGAGAAATATATAGACACTTTCCAAAATATAATTTTACATATAATTGTCAATCGTGCCAATAGTATATATGTATTGATGTAGTGCCATTATCAGTAATATTACGGCCGCATGTATTTGTCGATTAATGTAAACCCAAAAAGAAATATGCGTTTGCTTAATTTATTAGAGGCATCATTTGCACCGCCAATGAAAACAGACTCGCTTGATGTGGAATTATTAAATGTCTAGTTTTTCTCATATAAAGGTTCTCATGAAACGTTGCCCCTTTTTATGTACACAGATAAATATTAAAACGATAAAAGCTTCATATGAATTCTTTTTAACCGTACGACATTATTGGGTTAAGATGCATTTCTCCAAAAATTAGTCGTCTATTTTGGAAATATGTGCTACCCTCGGAAAGTATAGTTTATTACCCTCATACTAATGCATACAGGAAAAAATAGTTTTTCCTACACTCATCAGTGGTTTCTCAGCCATTTTAACTGCAAATTTTTGTAAAGCCCTTATTAGCCTTTATTTAACAATATTATCAGTCTGAAGCAAAAGTTTGCAAAAAAGTGGATGGTCTGCCTTATCATGCCTTTCCATGAACAAGGAGTACAAGAGTGACTCCAGAAGTCCAATGTAAATTAAAATGCTGGATAAAATGGTGACGGATTGCCATCATTGGGTGTTATTACGGCATTCTTTTTTTTTGCAATCGGTTCCCATCTTTTTCCAAAGGCTGATTCTTCCCAGGTTATCTTTATCTCTGTGTGCGCAGAAAAAGTGATAATGTTACATATAAGTGAGAGTGATAACGATTACTTAACCTTTATATGATGAGAAATACTTAGTTTTAGCAAGTCACACAGCTCTATTGTAACCTTCTATTATACAGTAAATATGAATTTATTGCAAAACTTTTGCGTAATTAAACTTGTGTTTCTGACAAATCAATATAAAGATCTTATTCTTCTATTCGGGGGGCGGTGATAGCTTACACTTTTGAAGTAAAGGATGATAGGTAGACAATATTTGGACACAAAGAGATTGCAATTTGCTTGCCACTTTGGTTATCGTAGCGATGTCTCCATCAAAGTAAATAGTAAAAGAAAGTATAAAAATAAGTTAAACATCATAATTTATAGAGCATGTAAAATGTTACTTAATCTGTTAGAAAAACCAAAAAGCTAAGACTTACATTCATTTCAAAATCTATATACGAATATCGGATTGCCAAAAAACAATACCATATCTATACCGAATGTTCAAAGGCTTTCAAAATTATATAAAATAGTCGAAAATATATAACGGGAATACGATTTGGGTGGCCAAGTAGATGTGATACAAACTTTTAATTACTATTTTAACAAACTTGTTGTTGTACTGGTAATTCATCAGTAACGATTACCGTAACGTCCCAGATTTTTTGCACTTTTTGATGGAAATTATTGCTTCAGATCATATATCTAAATTAAAATTTTCACGTAATTAACAAATATTTTTATACTTACCTTTTCGTAAATTCGCACTTGCTGTGTTCAATATGCATTATAATATTACATTGGTATCTATTCGTATTCTGCAATAGACTTATTATCCGAATCGTCACAGGATATGGTCAAATTTTCTCACGCTTAAAAGGATATAAAACATCATTATACAGAAAATTACGTTTAATTTTCTTTTTCATTGTTCTTTTTTTGGTTACTCAAACTTTAATTATCTTTGACTTAACTATATAAAAAACACTACTGTTATCTTATATATTGTTATCACTAAAGCTACTCCTCACTTGTGTACGCGAACTTTTCGCTGTAATATCATCATCAACTGATGTCAATAACGGCATTCTATGCCACGATATACATTTACTAAATTGTCTTCTTTAAGAAAATTTAATATAATTGCAACTAATGTAAAGGTTGTACATGTACAATACGTTTTAAATGAAAATATAAAAGATATCCACATATTTTACATAGATTTAAAAACCTGAGCAAATATTTATTTATTAATGATATTTATTATTAATAAAATCATTTTTAATTGATCATAAATTTTCTTTCTAAGTATTATTCTTAATCGAAACACCTTACTTACAACCGAGTCTACACAAATTAACAGCTTTTAGGAAATTATGAAACAATTTTACTAATATTTTTTATAGATACGAAGATATAGATAGTTCCATTTAAATCAAGTTACTAAATTTTATATCTATCCACTGTTACTCCACAATAATTACTAAAGGTGAGACAATTTTTTTAAATGATCTTAGTAATTTAAGTCCGTTTACAATAATGTGAACTAAGGCGAAAAATGTATGTAATTACTTTCCTAACAATATGATGGCATGAATTCAAAATTCATTTTAATAATCGACTTAAACTTATAACATTTGAAGCTTATTCGTAATTGAAATACTCAAAACTAAAATTTAATATTCATATTTGAACGTCTATTATTAACTCTATTTTATGAAAACTGTGTTGCGTCTGGAAACTTATAGGGTCAGAAGATATTTGTAGTTGTATTAAATACATAACTTTAGTGTTATTCACTTTGTGGGCATTCGTTAACTTTTAAAATCTTATAGCGGCCAATCTCGGTACTTTAAGCTAAAGCCATTTAAGGTGATAGTAAACTTATGTGTTGCTTTATAATAAATGAATCTGTGTAAAAATATAATTTTATACTGAGCTTTGTATGAATATGTTTTTAATATCCAGTTAAGCTTACTACATTTTGGCCCAATACATGTGTATATATTCTTATGTTCGTTCCAAAATGGTTTTATTAACTTATTAAAACTGATTCGAGGCAATAAGTTCCAAATCTATAAACATTCGGACTACAATTTCGAACCCTTGTGCAGCTAGCATTAAATTATAAGCTACATAGTGCTATCTCGTCTTGACGATATGAATTCGGGTATACGCAAAAAAAGGTTATCTGTGTAAGTATTACTAACAAAAAGCTCAACAAATAAATGTTTCGACCACATTTTCTGTCTATTGTTCAAAGAGGGTTTTAAGCATTTGCACTTCACACTCTATGAGTTGTAAGTTAAACATTTCACAGCGTCGTGTCGTATCTTTATAGTTTTGGGTTACAGGTGAATCATTTAATAAGAAGGTTAATAGAATCGTACGTTACTATTATGATTTGAATATTTAGTTTGGGCAATAAAAGGATATTTCATTTAATAATTCATTTTTAAGAGTAAATTTAAGATGTATTAAAGTGAATCTATGGTTGTGTTTAATAAAATATTGAAAATATTTTTATAGCGTTCCATTAATGGAAGTAGCAATTATAATATACGGAAGAGAAAGTTATATACAAGGCCGAAAATATTAAGAATGTTTTGAACGAAATAGGAAATTCACAAATCATATGTAATTCTTTTATTTCAGGAAATTCAAAAACATAAGTTACTAAGTTATCTACTCTGTTTTATATTGGTGATATATATATATATATATATATATATATATATATATATATATATATATATGTATATATATATATATATATGTATATATATATATATATATATATATACATATGATACACATATTCCGTCGATACCTGCGATAGACGGTATCCAGACGATGAGGTGGATGATCTAGTCGACAGTATGATGTATGTGCTGAAAATGAAAATAAATAGTCTTTATATATAAAGTACTTTATATAACTTTACGTTGATCAAGACTTAAATAGTTTAGATTAATTACGGAAAACAATGACCATTAAATTTCAAAAATACTGACAAAGTAAGACATTGCACAAGAATTTTGGTGCTCCACAAAAAAAGTAAAAACAGGTCACTTAAAAGAATAATTGCGTCTCAATGTTCTCTAAAATTATATATTCTCAATACTAGAGTTTTATCCACGTCTAAAAAAATTCAAAATATTTCTCATTTTTTTAATTGTTTTTTTTTTAAACTTTGGCTTAACGGTTAATTTATATATTTTTGAGAACCTAAGCACCACGAATGTATAAATTTTGTAAAAATGAATTTAAATTTATATGTTCTTTTTATGTAAATATTCCTGATGTTTATTAATTTTTTTACGAATTTTCAATTGTACGTCATTCCTCAGTTATACTTTGCTTCTTAGACAATAATTATGGACTCAATCATATAATACACGGAAATGAAATAATTTTATTTTACTTGTTATTATACGATCGTCGAATTAATTGGATGACATATTAAATTAAATTTATTTTATGAGTAACAAAAATCTATCGTTTTAAAAACTTTCAGAAACAATATAATATATAGATGGGGAAACAGTTATTTTAGTAATGTAATGATTATGAAAAGCGGTTGGAGGTTTTCTAGAAATATGATAAAGACCATAACAATTAATCCGCGTAGTAACACTATTGTACACCACATAAAAAAAGTCGATCGGTCAGTAGGAATTGAACCCATGTCTTCGACAAATCGTGTCATGATGCTAAGACCACGACTGGTCCAACTAATCTGTTGAAACTATTATTACTAATATTATTATTATCATCAATATTATTCCATTTTTTAATTTTAATTCTTTTTACAATATTTAGGAGTATAAAATTTATTAAAAAGGCAAATATGGGGCATTGGCAGTGCCGTATCGTAATATATTTAAAAGAATAAAGTTTACTAAAACGCACATAGAGGGCATAAGCAGTACCATATCGTAATATAACTATGAGCATAAAGTTTACTAAAAACGCAAATAGATGGCATTGGCAATACCGTACTGTAATATACCTATGAGCATACAATTTAGTAAAAACGCAAATAGATGGCATTGGCAGTACCGTATCGTAATATATCTACGAGCATAAAGTTTATTAAAACCGCAAATAGATGGCATCTTTCATTTAGTTCTATGAAGATTATGTTTCAAACATTTTATATATATATAGGTTTAAAAGTATGGAAATTAAAGAATGCGTTTTATGGAGAAGGATGAACATGATGTGACTGAAAATACGCATTCCATTTTTTTTCAAATTTAGAGGTGAAGCCCTAATTATTTCTATTAATGTTTGAATAATATTCGCTTAATATTTACAAGCAAATTTTTTTTTCAATATTTATAAGCAAATTAGTCGGTTCTGCTTACTTTCTACAATATCTGACGTAAAAAAAACTAAGAAGAAAATATTTAAAAATTACTACAGAGGCATCCTACTCGTAAGCGGATAGTAGACGTAGTCGTAAGGGGTAAGATAGAGAAAGAAATGCGAAGACAAACTTTATATTTCATAACACACAATTTCTAAATTAAAATTAAAATTAAACTTAATAGATTCATATTAAATATAAATTACAACCGTATTTATTTTCACTAACGCTCCAATATTATGATATTATATATTCAATTATTGAAGTGTAACCGTGTATTCGTGGGGAATAATTCTGTTTCTTAGGCATTACCGTTACTGGTAAACGTGGCAAGAGTGCTGATGAAGCAGGGCGGATGGAAAACAGAGGGAAGAGTGTTTGAGAGAATGCACTTCAGTAAAACTTACACACTATACTTAATTAAAATACTCAAAATTATTCACTGAGTTCTAGTATGATTTTTCATTTGTTTTAAAATGGTATCATAGAGAAATGAGTCAATAGTCCAAATTTCGATAATTTCAAACGGTCAAAATTTTAACAGATGCATCGGGTTTCTTGTTAGTAAATGTATAAATATTAAAATAATAACAAAAGATAACCAACTCTGTCAAAATGTATTTATGTGGACATAACTATAATTATATACGAATGATATATACGATAACCGTAAAAATACACAACTGGTATGTGTCTTTATAATTAAGTCTGACATCACACTACCAAAATTAGAGAACCGACTATCTAATGTCAATATGTTATAAAAATTTTAATAGGCACTTTTTAGATATAAAAGTATTATATGAAACATCTTGTGATATACGTATATAAAAGTAAAGAATAAGGTCAATATTATAAGAATAAGGTTATGCATAAAAAAAACAAATAAGCGAGCCAAATTATACAAAATTATGACCGTGAGAGATTAAAACTGAAAAAATCAAGCAAATAGAAGTTTCATCAAAATTAAGGAACGTTATGTTTTCCTTTTTTTTATTTGATATTCCTATATACATACGTAACACGTACGTAGGGTATTAAACTATAAGTACTAAAAATAAATTAAGCTAAAGTAGTTCAAATACGCAAAATTTTAAATTGCCGCTTGGAAATAAATATGCACCCAGTTATGCAAAATATTTATGTAATATACAAAGCATAGTTTACATTTTTATTACGCAAAGATAGATACCGCTATTTCAACAAGTATTTGATAATGCCACCTACGATATTTTTATATACAGTTGCAAATGAAAATGAATAGGCCATTTAAAGACCCGGGGGCACAAAATTTGATATGATTCTTTCCTAATAAAAATCACAATGATAGAGGAATTAAAATATGTTTAGCTCCAATATCATTCACTAATAATGCGAAGTCGTAAAGCTCTTCAATTTATGACTAAAATGAATAAAAAAGGAGCGCGTAGCGGAAAACATTAGGCCATCGGAGTAAGCCTAGTTTATCGAGTCGTAGCACGTTTTTTCAGCTACGAAATGTAATGGATGGACTCGGAAAAGGTTATAGCTGACTTCTGATATGGTCCTGATTCTTTTTAAATATTACTGTGTTATATTAAGTTTGCTAGTATGTGTCACGAATGTCTGCACCGTTATATCTGGTGTATTTGAGAAGATTTGTCTCTTCGGCAAGTCTATTCTAATATTAATCATTATGTTCGGAAAAGCTTCTGCAACCAAGCTGGAAAAGAAAACTTTAATAAAAAAAACTTTAATGCCAAGTATAGATGTGAGTAAATTTTATTAATAGACTATTTCTTTTCCTCCCCAATTTATGTGTTTTTATATTTTGGATTTATGTTTGCCGAGATAATGCAACATTTTGCCACAAGATAATGACAGCATAAAATATTGGGATATTATTAGTTAAACGACAATATTTGCCAATAAAAACACCTATATAATGTATCCAAAAATTATTCCAACTGACATTGAAAACACTATTAATATGCTAAAGGTTATTGTTGTTAAAAAACTACCTAAATTGAAAATCGTTAACACCTTAAATCTATTAGAAAATACAGAAATTAATGTTCGTTACATTTCGCAACTGTTTGCTTTCGATATAATAAATATGTATGTAATATCAGTAGTATTCAGGGTCCTCAAGTGATTCAAAATGGAAAAAAATTAAAAAAAAACACTATACTTTCAAGCCTGTTAAGCTAAATGTGGATTGGGTGTGTATTTGTCATGTGTAGACTAAACACGGGCAAATAGAAAGTCGCGTCGTTAGCTACCTCGCAGGTGTAAGGAATATGAAAGAGTTTCAAGTTCTACCGTCGATAAATGGAAAAAAGCTACTGTCTACTTTTCACACAAGTAAAACCATTGGCCAAAACTGATTTCTATATAAAGTACTTTTTATTATTCATTAACTTATAAGAAATTTTAATAAAATAACAGATTATTGTAATTTTTAAAATAATCATTTTGATCACTTCTTTAAAATAACCATTTTGATCACTTCTTCTTTTACTGTTATTATGTTATTATATTTAAGTATGTGACTAATCATGTAAATAATGCATTGTTATAACAACAAATAACAGCCAACCACAACGAACGCTTATTGGCAATAAGTTAATTTCCCTTTCCCGCAAGGCTAAGCGTTTATTAATCCAAACAAATATAGTTTA
The DNA here is from genome assembly GCA_039881145.1 of Druceiella hillmani. Taxonomy (NCBI): domain Eukaryota; kingdom Metazoa; phylum Arthropoda; class Insecta; order Lepidoptera; family Hepialidae; genus Druceiella; species Druceiella hillmani. The sequence continues at coordinate 10,212,689 of JAYKKI010000022.1, read as the reverse complement.
ATCAATTAATAATATGGCTATTGCTTTTCTTTTAGTCTACCACACAGTTCTCTCATGAAATATAATGGAATCGACCTTCTTTAATCATATTTCCGCGGTACGCTACCTGTCCAGGACAAATTAAATAATATGTCTGAACAATTGCCTAATAAAACCCAGATTAATAAAAATACTTTATAATTAGAAACTAAACAGGCACTTGAGCTACCCGGACACAGAGTTTCCCATATTTTAGTCGAGTGTAATTTGATATTTTCCATTGTCACTTCCATAAAACTGCGGCCATGAGACGAATTTCAAAAGTAGAATTATATTAATTCAGTAAATTTCATGGCGGATAATTGGATAAATTATGTTACTAATTTTAGTTTAATGTTTTAGATCCATGTCTTTATCGTTAGTTTTAACTTTAAACTTTTAAACTTTTCAGTTTTGCTAAAAATTGTAAACTTTTTTCGTTTGACGTTTGACGGTATCATAGATATCCGAGTGAGTCACAGATATCCAGAAAAATTATTTCACCTGAAGTGAAAATTTATTTTTACGTGGAATAAAAGATATTACAAAACTGCCAAATAGTAAAAAGAAAATTCTGAATATTTGAATGAATATATTTTGTTATATAATTAATTAATACTAGTAACAATATTTTACACATTAGCGAATCAAAATAAATCAATTTTCGTATTGGAGATGGTTTTTGAAGACAATTCTTGTAATTATCATGAACGTAGAAAAAGTTACGATTATTCCATATTCACATAAAATTTTGTATTGGAGATGGTTTTTGAAGACAATGCTTATAATTATCACGAATGTAGAAAAATTTACGATTGTTCCATATTCACATAAAATTTTGTATTGGAGATGGTTTTTGAAGACAATGCTTATAATTATCACGAACATAGAAAAATTTACGATTATTCCATATTTACATAAAATTTTGTATTGGAGATGGTTTTTGAAGACAATGCTTATAATTATCATGAACGTAGAAAAAATTACGATTGTTCCATATTCACATAAAATTTTGTATTGGAGATGGTTTTTGAAGACAATGCTTATAATTATCACGAACGTAGAAAAATTTACGATTGTTCCATATTCACATAAAATTTTGTATCGGAGATGGTTTTTGAAGACAATGCTTATAATTATCATGAACGTAGAAAAAGTTACGATTGTTCCATATTCACATAAAATTTTGTATTGGAGATGGTTTTTAAAGACAATGCTTATAATTATCACGAACGTAGAAAAATTTACGATTGTTCCATATTCACATAAAATTTTGTATCAGAGATGGTTTTTGAAGACAAAGCTTATAATTATCACGAACGTAGAAAAATTTACGATTGTTCCATATTCACATAAAATTTTGTATCGGAGATGGTTTTTAAAGACAATGCTTATAATTATCATGAACGTAGAAAAAGTTACGATTATTCCATATTCACATAAAATGAATAAATAAATTCAACATTTTATACAGTAACTGTTTTTGTTTAGCGTTATTCGAAATTTACAAAGGTTTTGAACGAAACCGCACTAACTACACGAAAAGGGATATCGAACGAAAACAGGTGTGGAAATTTAAATAAGGTCACACGTAACGTACATACGGTCTCTATCTGTTTTATTCTCCTGTACGGTTTTCAAAATTACTTAATTGTAAAATGTGGCGAAGTCGAAGTTTTCTTTTAAAGAAGAATCAAAATATAATGGAGTGTAGTATTAAAGTTGATAAGGTAATTTTGGAATGAGCGTATTCGTAATATTCAAATAATTCGTAATATTTGCACATATATATTTTAGTCCTCTTTAAAAAATGTACAAAAGAATGTAATTATTACGAAAGAAAATATACAGAAAGATCCAATAAAAACCAATAAGATGAAACTATTAATTTAGCACAATTTTCGACTGACCGGATGATATTTCCCTCTACCGTGGTTTTTTGGAAATTAAAAACTCATATGAGCGGTTTAAAGATAATCTCTTTATTTTTATTCCGTCAAGAAAATTATACTGTTGAATTTACATAAACGTACATTTAGAAAAAAAAAAAGCTTAGATTTCTTACGGTTCATAGACAAAATTTGTCCACGAAACGCAGTAATATTTTTAAAAAAGTATGGTCGAATTTTTTCAAGGCTTTTCTTATGTTTGGAGGAACAGTTGAGATAAGTGGAAGTACCAGTGCCAATGACAAACATGGAATATAGTGACTCTAAAATATGTAACACTACAAAAAATAATCCCACGTTAGGATATTAATCTTATAGATTCTGAATCTTCCAACAAGGTATTTAATTTTCTTTCCAGATATGCAAAGTGAGCTATAATAAAAATATATTCAAGAAAATTTGTAAAACATAAGTTAATAATTTATAGATATTAACTAATTTTTAGTTTATAATTCTATTTAAACCTGTATCGACAACGTTATCGCTTCTCCATTAGTAGCCAAAAACCTAACAAGACACGGTCGACAAAATTATATAAATTTTAAGGGCATTAAAAATTAATTACTTCTATTACTTTACAGTGCTATAGCAAGGACAGTGCGAACGATGCCCTGGCCCATAACGCAGACTTTTCAGGAAGCGCGGAAGTTATCGTTGCGGGCATCGGGGGTTATCAGGCATAATATATAGAGGTCGAACAGGAATTGAATAATTTACAACACTGTTAATTCCTCGCACAAAGACCATTTCCAAAATGTTATTAAAATTTACATTCGATAAAAGCTAGAATAGATGGGATTCCCAATAAAATTGAATGCATAAAGATGCACTTAGAGCCTAAGTCAGAAGAGTTCTCGTTTCTACGTCACACAATATATTTAACATTCATATATCTATACAAAGAGAGATATTATAACAAAACAAAACATATCAATCCAAATCAGATTCCTCCTAAAATTTCTATGCTCCTCTGTTTTCCTTTCCTAATTCAGTCCTAATTCTTTCCTATTATTCTATAAAAAAATTAATATATATATATATATATATATATATATATATATATATATATATATATATATATATAAAGGATTGGAGCACTCGCTTTAAATGGAAATATGTTTGGAAACTATGTGAATACTGAAAACAAAGAATCCAATAAACCCAATTAATTGGTAGAGGTTCCACTGCATTATATTTGAATTAAACTGTTAATATCGTTTAAATTATTTCTTAAGTTTCAATATCGTAATTTTAGTCTCAATAATTGAATGATGTAATTTAAAAAGTAAAATTACCTTTTCACCATGGTGTCAATGAGCAGCGTTAAATTTCATTCTGCCTGTCGTTTTGGAGGGAGGTGGTATGAGTGAGTAAAAAGTGATGTCTAGTCGTTTTAATAAGCTTAAAAAATGTTATTTTCAATTTTCTCTAAAATTTCAAATTGGGTTTTAGTATTCGTAACAATTCAAAATGTTTCCTATTTTATACAACTCTTTCACATAAAATAAGTAAAATTGTTGTGTGCTGCCAAAATAAATCAATTTTCTTTTTAATTGTTGTCTTTTGTTGTTATATAGCATGTATATTTATTTGCCATGATAACAAATAAAGTTTGAAAAAATTCAAACTTAGCATATATCAAAATTATATATCAAGTACGAATAGAACTTCAACTACGAGGGATCCGTATATATTTAGGCACTCGTAAACTTTTAAGGGCACGTAATACATTTCAGGCCACATATTAGAATTCTGTTAAACTATTTACAAATATTAATTTTTCTATATGTTAATATATTGCTTATGTTAACTTATATAATCTTTCACAGCCACGAAAAGATGGCACACATTTTAAAAATTATACGATATAAGGTAATGTTTACAGTTATCATGTAGCCTCCTAGCCATATTTTCTGAAAACTGTTTTTTGTTTCATGTTATTTGGTTCAGTAGGTGCAAAAATAGAGAGAGATATTCTTTTTTTTTTAGAATATGTTTTTAAAGATTGAATTTAAAACTATAAAAAATATATTTGTCACATCAAACCCTTCAAAATTATACTCCACACGATATATAAAATGAAAAAAAAAATTGGTTAAGACTATTATATCTATGACAAATTATAAGTTTCCTTGTCAATCAACTGTGAATATGGAAAAACCCAAGTATATTGCCTACTTCATCTTTGGGAACAGTAAAAACGTTATGCATAATTCAAAAAACATAACATCTAGAATCATCGCTCTAGTTTTCTTATATTTTTTACGCGGACTTCTGAAAACCCATATTTTTTCATAATTTTAGGTTATGTTGGAATTTAGGCTGGAGGAAGATACTTTTTTATAATTTTATTAGAAAATCTCTAAAAATATTATACATAAAATTATTAAAAAAATTCTATAAATATATAATTTATAAAAAATACTAATATATTCTATTACTGCTCCAGATTTCGAATTGTTACGTCAAACAATATCTGGGAAAAATGGCTGTGATGGACGGATGGACTCACAAGGGATTTTGTCAGCGTTCCGTTTTTCATTTTGAGGTACAGAACACTAAAAGCTGAACTTTGAACATTCAACATAAAACTATTAAAAAAAACGTAACTTACCCAGCATCTTAATAGTGGTGTCATACAACATACTTAACATTATTAGTGTTTTATTTTTTCATTTAACTTCTTTATTTTGTTATTTAGCCCATAGATTTTTTTTATTTTATGGGATCCTTAAAATACTCAATTGTCTACAATTCATTTTGTATTTTTCATATGATACATTTTAGCTTAAATGTTGAGAAATTATCTATAAGCTCTCATAAAACGCCTCGTCTAAAATGAAATAATAATATACATTAAATGTTATAAAAACGTAATACAAAATCGTAAATATGAAATAAGGGAGAAAATGTTGTGAATAATTTACGATATTTCAAGTAACTAAGTTAATAAATTATGTTACAAATTATTTTACATTAGAAATAAGAGGAGAAAATGGAGTAACATTAAAAATTTAAAAAGAGTACACAATGTTACACACTAATAAAATACTTAAAAACTTGTCTGTGAACAATAAAAAGAACTTTTCAGAAAGTAAATAGTAATTGAATTAATTATTTTAATTAAAGAAAGAAAAATGAAGTAGGTTATATTGGTGTCGAAACAAAAACTTTTCAGAAAAAAACCATTCCCTATACAGCCAAGTTTTTGTTAGTTTACCCATCTATCCATTTATACAGTCATTGAATTTTAGCGTAATAATAAAGCAAACCTATCCGCAAATATTGTAATAGTTAACACTCTAAAACATTAATACAGAAATTTTTCAAGAATTTTGTTAATCTTTTGCATCGCGTGGAATAAAGCGTCTACTTGTAAAATTTTCTTAATTTTTGCTTGCAATTTTATCGCAATCCGTAGAAACTTTGAGACTAGACAGACAGGTATAATGGAATTATAAGGATTTCCTTCCTCACTACACAGTATTAAAAATATGTGCAGAAAGTGACAAATGACACGTACAATGTAACCCCCTGCCAACTGCTATGAAGTATGATGATGAAAATTATTACATAAATGTAATAGTATATATTTTTAGTTTGCTAAATCATTTCACAAAGTTAGAATAACATGAAAAATTCACTAAAATTCAGGTTTAAGAATAAAGCCAGTATTAAAATTAATGAAAAAATACATGTAAATATATAAGTATCGTGAAATGTTACGTCGACGCAAGGGGAAAATTTACGCTAGTAACTGTTAAAGAAGTATCGACTAAGTGTTGGTAACAATCACTTTTTATCCGTATATCATAAAACTAAGTACTCACATTACCGCAATTTACGAGCGAGTAAATATTTACACGCTTAAAAGTATCTGGAAAAACCAAATATTTCACTAGCTCTAACTTTTCGGAGCCATAAAGTTTACTTATGGTAAGTGCATTATTTGCGGTAAGTTTAAACATGGCAAGATTACAATTAAAATAATAAATTTTACCGCTCATAGTCAATGGATATTTAAAAACGCAAGTGCTGTATGAAACATTAGACGCTGGCAACGAGCTGAGTGATCCAATCTTCAAACGCTCGTATTGAGAACAAAAACGAATAGTGTTTATGTCGAAGACGGACACGTGCCAGACTTGAACGGACGTCTTTGAAGACTAATTGTGGCTTAGCTTGGTTTTATTGGCTTCGCGCGTTGATGAACGATTAACGGATCTGGCATCGTTTAAAATAACGACTGCGACACGTGTTGCAGTAAATGTCATTCAAATAAGGAGTTGGGAAGCTATAAATGGAAGCTCTTTATTATACATTACGATTAAATCTTGAACATAAATTAAAGGAAAAATCAATTTATTATAAATTTCATTCCCTTGTATATAAATAATGTAACTTAATAAATGATAATATATTTCATTAATGAAAAATATATTTCATCATCAGGTTTCAAATTATGTAATCGCTTAATCTCACTGAATTGTTTATTTAAGGAAATAATTTACTCTCTTAATCTCATTGTTTATTTAAGGAAATAATGTACATCTAAAGAAGTTTTATTTTCAAGGCGACCTTTACTTTAAAATAAGTAGAGCCTATATTTTATGTTTAATGTACTTACACAAAAATAAAAGAAAGTACATAATTTCCTTTTGGGTTTGTTCCTTTGGATAAAATCAGACCTATCGCGTAAAAAATATTTCATGATGTGTACAAAGAAAAATGAAAAATACTTTTAAAGAAAATATTAATTATTTTATTTTAACACAACAATTACATCAAAACTAATCATACCAATATATGCGTATATATGCATATATGCATATATACCTGCAAATAGGTATCTATTGCTCTAATATTTTTCGTATCTAAATTTTGTCACCTTTGCTAATGGATATCTATAACATATAACATACCTTGTAATTATCAATCATTATTCACTCTGAATTCTGCTTCTTTGATTAATATTATTTTCTTGGAAGTTAGTTTATTACACGGTTATTACAATAACCAAGATACGCAAATTTCATAACTGAGACTAAAGATGGAAGTAGAAAGATGGTTCATTATTTGACTTAGATACAATGAACAACTCCAACTCATCATCTTAAAAGTAGCTTTATTTTTAGCCAAAAATTTCCGTGTTTGCTAAAATTGTTTATGGTTAAACTAGTTTTTCCTTTTTTTAGTAATAAAAAGCGTATGTTATAAATTAATTTTTTTCGTAAGAAAAACTATCTGGCTCTTAATTATTAAACGCTTTCATAAGTTATATGTAATGGGGTTTTAAAGGTTATTATTTTCCTAATTGAGACTGGAATTTCCACCTGCAAAGTACAAATTCTATTTCTTTATTGAATAATTATATTGCAAAACATATTAAATTAATAACATAACTATCTGTTCAAGCTCGCAATATTACCTAATGTGACATGTCTTTTAATTAATAGATACATCCAACTGACTAATAGAAACACGAGAATAGCTAGTAGGGTTTCGTCGGTTTTAGAGCATTACAATTAAAATTTTCGCTATTTATTTAAAAAAATGTTTGCGCTTTCTTTTAATTTTGGACTGATGTACATTTCAGTAATATAAATAAAACAACACATTGAGTTTTTTAACGGAAATTAAACAATAAAATATGCGATGGTTCTAGGAACCAATGAAGCCATACAGTTCAATGACATGATATTGATGATCTAAAGAGACATGCCGTATGAAATGACAACAGTTTACTAACATAATTTATCACAAAAAACTTATATTTTGTCAGTATAATATAAAATAGAAGTGACTGGTACCTGGAACTGTATGCGAATACACACCCACACACATACGCATGCACGCATGCACGCGCAAGCGCACACGTACACGCACACGTACGCACACTCACGCACACACACGCCCTCATAAATTTTAATACATAAAAATAAAAAATATTGAAGGTTGCGAATAATAATTGCCAAAGCAAGTTATATGAATTTCAAAACTATTTTATATTGTTGCAAACGGTCCAAAAAATGTGTTCACCCTATAAAACTGCTGAAACCAAAATTATGAAAAAATAGCTTTACTAGAAATTTACCTAATATTTACGGGAAAACTATAACGATGATTCTAAATTTTATAGGTATTGAAATACTCGCGCAGAGTTAATTTCGTAACTAAATGTTGTTTTGATAACAGAATTCGACATACTTTCATAATTCAAAGGCTCAATAAAACGAACATGCTATGGTATAAAAATTAACATCAAAATATTAACGGCTCGCTGTGTGACTGAGAATTTATTATGTATGGAGCAACGAGAAGTTTGGAGGTATGTATATATTTGCAGGAATTTTCTGTGGAATTAAGTATAATCAAGAATCACAATGCTTTTATTAAAATTATGCTATATGTGTTGGTAAGTTATCTGCTATGTTCAAGCTGTATTAACAATAAAAATATTTCCAATCCAAATCCAGTTCCAGCGATATGCGTTACCGACACAAACATTTCGTGAATATGTTTCTTATTTTAGTACTATAAATTCCCAGGATGCAATTTGGTTCTATTTGTAGCAAAGAGCAATGAAAATAGGATTATATAACACATAAAAGTTAACTCTCTCCAAATTAGCGATAAATATACCAAATACATCTTGCAATTTGCACACGATTTGCACGAAATATACAATTTTAATTTATTATCTAAACAGTATCTTCAAGAGCTAATAAATATAAAAGTTATAAAGTCACAGTTACGTGCAAAGAATTTTCCGTATCTCTAAGTATTATAATAACAGGAAACAATTTATATACATTTATACATAAAAAATTTAAAAAATTCTCATTTCACTTGTAATTTTAAAATTCATGCACTTATAAATTAAATTTAAAATTGCAAGGCGAAAGCTAATATAATATTGATTTTAATTTCAATAGCAAAGATCTTTGCTAATAGCCCACCTGAAGATGTTGTAATACAACGAAACCTAGGTTGTGGTAAAGAACTTAAAGAAAATAAAAATAATACTACATCACGTAGTTTCATTTAATTGTGAATAATGATGATTCGATGTTAAAGTAGGTGTACACTAAGTGTATAAGTTATTCGCGTGCTACACGAAAAGTAGTGAAAAAATACATAGCCATCAGTACACTAACTTTCTCATGGTAACTATGCAGGGACAGTTTTGTGAACAGTTCGGGGGTGATGTAATGAAAGCGAGTCACTGTAAAGTAAAAACCTTTATCCAATAAGAGGAAATAACAAGGACCGATGTGTATGTCGTAAAACAGAGGACACATAGCTTTGGGTCCAGTTTCCTAAAGCTCATTTGTGTTTCGTGATAAACGTGGAGGTGGATATATCATACGCCGGGTCGCGGGGTGATTCAAATAAAAATGTAACAGGTATTAATTAAATTAGACTGGGAAAAAAGAGATTAAGAAATGTCCAGAGACTAAATTAGGGAGAATGAGAATGACAAATTATTCGAAAGACCCTTGATACCATTTATCTATTCATCCAATATTATTAGATAACCAAATAAAAAATTTCCAATGAAACTGATATTATTCGCTGACATAAATGTCAAGAAAATTTATTGGAAGAACGTATTTATAATAACATGAAAATTATAAGACAAAACCTATGATAGGTTCAATGCTCTTAAATGTTTCCGTGAAAAGTTATAAATAACGTATTTATCTGATGTCAAAATGTAGTTACGGGCAGAAACTTTTCATATGATTTAGGTAATGTCTTGGAAATATCGACGGCTACTGAATTTTAGATAATACGATATTCAAAAAATAATTCAAATGTATTTATATTTACGAGTTCCGATTTCGATACGAATTTTCATATAAATTAATATATCCTCCATTAGATCTCTATTTGCATTACCATGTGTAGAGAAAAATAACTTCTTATTTATATTATATATACTTGCTATTTATATTAAACTAGCGATATTTGCATTTAGCCGGCTTCGCACGGGTGCAATGTAGGTACTAATGTGATGTAATTGTGAATGGATTAATAATATTACTATCATTATTAGAATATACTACAGAATGTATTTATGTACAATATTTACAATTGTTTTTGCGGTTTATAGTGTCGCGCTGAAAAGCACGTTTTTATTATTTTTATTTTACTTCTTTGAGAGCTCCACTAAATGTGCGCGATCGCTGTAAATCATATAATGTCATAGGGTGAAGCGGTCTGGGACGCGCTATTTATAGGCACTCGCCGCCCGCCGCTGCCGCCGTCCATGCACGCCATCGGCATCACGAATACTGATTTTTGGTAATTTTAAATCTGTGATATGTTCTAAAATATTAATAATAATGATTTTCTGTAAAGAGAAAATTTTGTTTAGATTAAATATCCAATGTAACCAACTTATTTAAATAAAACCCACAAAAAAAATATTTATCCGTATGATATATATATATATATATATATATATATATATATATATGTATATATATATATATATAAGTATATATGTATATATATATATATGTATATATGTGTATATATATATATATATATATATATATATATATATATATGCCATCCCAAACTTTTTTGTAGATATTTTTAAAATACACATTTCCATAGTACAATATTTTGATATATCTCATAAAGTTTAGTCAGCGTTACCAATGAAAGCGCCCAAAATACTATTTGTTTACGAAACATTGACTTTTTTATATTTTCTTGAATTATAACGTACTTGTATTATATAAATATAAACCATCCGGAAAACATTATCTGAATGATAGTGAAAACTGCATCGAAATCCGTTGTGTAGTTTAAAAGCGTACACAGGGACAGACATACGGAGGACAGACATAGGGACAGATATACATATTCATAGTATTTTTACTTGGAAATGATATTGAATCCGTAGCTAATTCAATAGTTTTTATATACGCTGATGTTTTTATAGACACTTTGTAACCCAGGTGATACTATAATTGAATTTCCGAAAAAAATTAACGATAACGAGTCTGATATGGATAACGCTATATTATCAATAACAACCTGCGCTAATTAATAATTAGGTAGTGTCTAGATCTTTAGCAACTTTTAATGGAAAAGAACTATTTACAGAATTTATTATTGAACTTGGAAGAAATAAAGTTATATAATACTTAAGATGATACAGTTTCCAAAGGTGAAGGAAATACATTTTTTATTTTTGAACTTCTAAAATGATTTCTCGGTAATAATTAAATTACTATTCCGTTGTCTATTCATAGTATCATCTAACTTCGTGCATAATAATGTATGTGTACAGATATAATGTCTTTTGAACAACATATGAATAAAATTTTTATAATTACAGAAATTATATTTACGTAGATTAATATTTTAATAAGAACTTACATATTCCAATTTTAAATTTTTAATAATAATATGTATATTTTTTCTTATAAAAAATCATCTAATCTGTTCAATGTTATTATATGCGTGTGAGTGAAGTGTCTATTTACAGAAATGTTGGCTATAATTTCGTCCTTCAAACAAGAAGTAATTTTTATTGAATAATAAACATATGTTACATAGAACTTTAAAAATAATTAAAAATTGTTATATTGCTGTGAAAGTCTTTTACCATCCAATTTTCTTGAAAATTATGAGTTTCATTGGCAAATGATCATAATATTATAAGTGTAATAAAGTTGTACGGACAGATTAAAAATTGTTACTTAATATGAGAAATTTAAGATTATAACAGCTGAAATGTTTCACACAATACTTATGTTGATTGTTGTTATCGAAGTGGATATGTTTTACATAATACTTATGTTGATTGTTGTTATCGAAGATTAACTATAACTATGACTGTGAAATAACAGTTAACGAAATAGTTTCAAAAACTGTAAATGAAAAACTTTAAATCACGTTAATTTAACAGAACAGTTGAAACTGTTTTTATAGAAAAATGCTATTTAAACCATAAAGAGAATTTAAAGGTCTGCAAAAAAGGTTATATTCATATTGTTAACCAATAGTTTCTAAGATATTTAATAAAAATTATTAAATATCTCTGCAACTTTATGAAAGATTTTAAAAAAATGGCGGGGGAAATCAAGAAATAATTTCCAACTTCGAAATGCTTTGTATTATGAACATCCTTACACTACTTACTGACTAATGGACTATTCTGAAACCTGAAAATTGAAATATTTATAATTTTATATAAAAATGGTAAACCCATTTTGTTATGAATATTTTCTTTTGTTTCAGGTATGTAAAAGCTGTTACAAGATGATTATTTTACTCTGAGAATGGTAAGTTTATGGACAATATAATGGATAATAGAATTAAAAGCATACATAACTTTAATTATGGTTTAGCATTTATAACCATGCATATTGCATTAATAACTTCGTTACACATAAAAATAAAATCTTAATATTATTATATACAAATATAATAAACCAGCTGTGCCCTACGGTTTTACTAGCGTGACAGTTTGGAATAAGAAAAGTTATTAGAATGTTTTACCCTCACAAGCTGATCTTGGACATAAACTATTACCATATCGAATTTCATCAAAATTGGTCAAGTAGATTTTGCGTGATTGACGTACAAATTAATACACAGACAGATAAAAATTCTAAAGACAGGTTTTCTGGCTACGTATAAATATTTTTCATTTACAGAATTCACTCTGTTACAATTTTATTAATAGTATAGAAAACAGAAGACATTAGAGCCGAAATATATTTTTAGTGGCTATTGAATTAATGGTTGCTCTGTAAAACATTATGTATTCGATACAATATAACTATTGAAAATTAAAAAAAAAGACTATGTTCTTCTTAAAACTTTGCATCGTGTGTTTTTATTATTTATTACCTTTTACTTGCGACTTTTATTTTTTTCCTTGTCAACTCTCACGTATCTGTGGGCAAAGAAATGCACGGCCAATTCCGAATAGCATTACCGGACACTGTACCTTTTACCAGATACTCTTCATAAATATTTTAACACACCATAACTCAATTGCGATTTTAACCGGGGAGACGGAAACTTGATTATAACGTGTTACAGATTTGAAACTATAGTATCTTCCGAGATCAATTTTATAATTTGGTTACTCACTTATTTGTTACGAGGTCATTAAAACCTGAAAGTCACTTCCAAAAACTAGTACTTCGAAATTTGGTATAGATTAGGGGTTTAGCATATCGATGAAGGAAAATTTTATCTCCCGCTAGAAATTCATACCTCTCTATTGCTTTGACGATAAAACAAATAGAACGTTTCCTTTACATAACACTCAGTATTAAAGCGATCAATATCTATAAACTATCCGCGCGGCTAAGTTCAATGTAGCGAGAAATATTACATTCAATAAATCTATGCGCAAAGTTTAACTTACTCATCTACACTTTTTTAGCAAAGTTCTATAAGAACTTTTACGCTCTTAACTCACTTCTTTTTATGGCTAACTTTTAAAAGATAAATTTGGCCCTTTTCACAGTAATGTTATCGATCTAATAATGAGTTTTAATTAACACGCAGGCTTTGTTCATTAATATGATTTACTTTCCGAATTAATCGAAAAATATAAGCATTACATTCTAAAGTCCATTTCAAATTAATTTATATGCATAACAAATAAATACATATTTAATTCCACAACAAATAAGCAATGTTATTGATTATTTTGCAATTGTTTCATGTATATCGCTTGGTTAAAAATATAGTTCCCACTCTTGTTACGTTGTCGCGGAATGTCGACTTGATATACTGTAGTTTGATTTAGGATTTGCAAGTATAATTTTGACAACTTTTTTATGAAAGAAATATTATATATACGAAAGAAATATTATTATATATATGTAAAAATATTATTCATAATGGTGTATAAATATAAGCTATAATATAATAAAGAAACAATTTTCCTCCAATAACATGGACATATTCAAAAACAATTAAATGATTAGCCTCAATATCACACATAACAGTATATCCACAAAAATTAAAATTTTAAATTTGTAAGTTCTTCTTGCAAGTAAGGCTCTTTATTTCACTCCTTATTCGTTATTTTACTACTCATATCTATAAATGGGTTTCATTGTATTGTCTTACCTTCTGTAAGCCCTTTTGTATAGCCTCTCCTATCAGTTTTTGATATTTGTTTGTGTCTATTTTTAAAGTATGTCAAAGTTCATTAATCAGTACAAAAATGAATAAATGTATGTACAAATATATTATACCTAAATTAAATTTTACACAGTTTGTAAAAATAGCCAAGTAAACTAATTTTTGTGACAAGAATAACAAAACAAAATTAATTAAAGTACACAATTTACATGTAATCTAAAGGTATATGTGCACATAAAAGTGCACCTATGATTTTAGTATATATTTTTCTGTAATTATATATATATATATATATTTACTAAATTCCGTTTTTTCTCGTTTATTATTGCTTATTTATTTCAATGAGAATTATCTTATCGGCAATTAGCAATAAAACAAAAAGAACCAAATGACGTATTTTGTAGTCTTATAAAACAAATAAAAAATTATTCTACGAACAAGCAAATAAACACTCAAATTCACTTTTGCGTTTATTAGATTGTTAGACATCAAGAAAACTTCTTATCTAGTTAAACAATTTTGAAATAACGTTATAATGTAAATGATATCGGCTTAAAGCTAAAAATAACTGTGATAAACGATGTGGAAAACTTTACATCACTAACGACGTGTGTTAATTAACAGTTAGGTACTGACTTGATCTTTTCCAGAAGAAAATACATTTGAAACCAATTAATGTACTTCTAGTTTAATTACAGTAAATATCCACATTATTCGCAAAATCTCATTACCGCACTCCTACCGGAAGCTCTATCAAATGGTATTGCAGCTCAAAGCGCTTTAATTAAACATTTCGCTCTCAGCTGCAACAGCTCAATTTACTGTTAACTTCGTAGTATTTTAATCAAATTTCAGAACACATTTGTACTTATCGTCGACGTTGCTTTTACTTAACACTAAAAATGTTGAGATGCTTTTATTTTTACTCTTTTCAGGTTTGTAATCATTCGATCTGGATTTGTAACAAAATAATTAAAGTTACGTAATTATTTATTTTATTTGAAAAAATGATTTAGTCGAATAAATTTAGAAATATTAACAATTTGGGAAAACAATTCAATATCGTTTTTAGTATTGTATAGAAATAACGATTATCTAAAGAAACTATTGAATTTTTCTTATTCCCATATTTCTTAGATAACTAAATTTAAAATTACGTATAAAAACAGAGTTTTTAGACACCTACGTAAAGTTTGTAGGAAAATTATAACGATAATTCTGTATATCGCAGTTTATGAGATAATCACCAAAACCACCATATAAAAGAAAGTAAGACACTATTAATATACAGACACAAGAAAATCCGTTAGGGCTGTTATTGCTATTTCCGTTACCAATATCAATTACATTGTAGCAGCATAGAGTAGCTATTGGCGCACCTAAGACTGATAAAACTGCAAAATTTTAGGCATAGAGAGGGCATGGCAACCCCCCAGATTTTATTGGAATTGTAATTATATTAAAAGGTTCTTACTTTCTTTTAGTCGGAGGTCTTCAAAAAATTGATTTAATCGTTTTTCAAGTACTCAACTAGATTCGTCGGGGATTTTCCAAAATTTTTAATTTGGATTTTTATTTTATACTTTTTGATCAAAAGGTTCGCATCTGTCGTGGGGTTAATAAAAATTTTAATTTTGCTTTTTATTATTAGTCTTAATGACTAAGCTTCTAAAAAAATATTGCTCAAAGGGCAGGTTTATGTAGCTCTTAGTAGAGTATGATCTTTAGACGGCGTATGTAAATCAAAGAAAACTCTTCAGCAATCCACGCAATAGCGTAGCATTGGAAGAATTAGAGCGCTTGAAAAACATGTTACGTGGACCACACATCGACGAAACAGAAGAAGGGCCATAAAGTAGTTAATCTAGATCAATTAAAATGGTTAATGCTGCGCCCCCTGGCGAGTTAACAACATAACACCTGACTAATAACTTTCGTATTTTCTATAATCTTTTATTTGATGATAATGATATGGGGAAATTGTTTTAATACTAGTAAATATAGTTTCTATAATTCAGATTAAATATATTTTTAAATGTCATTTAGTTTAAGTTATAATGTTATAAATGAGATACTTTTTTAGGGTTCCATACTTCAAAAGGAAAAAAGGAATCCTCTGTCGG
Source organism: Druceiella hillmani (assembly GCA_039881145.1). Taxonomy (NCBI): domain Eukaryota; kingdom Metazoa; phylum Arthropoda; class Insecta; order Lepidoptera; family Hepialidae; genus Druceiella; species Druceiella hillmani. The sequence goes on along the minus strand of JAYKKI010000022.1, from coordinate 10,196,470 downwards.
GTCTGTCTGTCTTTTTGTCCGTCAAGATCGTTTTTTTTAGGAACGCGTGGAAGTATTAAGTTGAAATTAATATCAAATACTTAGGTATATGGTCCTTTAGAGCTGTAAAAAAATCAAGCTTCTAAATCGACGCAATACAAAAACCCTAAAAATACGACCATTCATGCCGCATATTTTGACAATCGCAAATAAATCAAAGGATAGTTCCCGTTCCCATAGAGTCATAAAATTTGTTTCAAATTAAGATTTCACAGTAAAAGTAAAGGAAAAATACGAAAATTGCTTATTTTAAAATATGCCTATGATATGGTAGGCAATATATTTACGTTGTGTCAATTAATATTTGTAAATAGTGTAATAGAAATAACATGTTTCTTTAAATGTTTATGTGTTAATATGTGTACGGAACCCTCGTAGTGCGAGTTCTATTTGTGCTTGACAGGTTTTTTATTACAAAAAGACTTTTTGTATATTTGAAAGGAGATCGCCATTTTAACGCGTTGAAAATCTATTCATCCTTCATTCTCTTCAAATACGTATTTCTAAATAAGGATTCGTATAAATTTAAATTATGTTGCTCCACAGATTATACATATTGCTTTTAGTTCTAATCGAAAAAAAATATTTTTGGGGGTAAAAGCAAAAAATTGAATATTCTCTATATACTAGAAAGTTACTGGTACTATCAATGGCACATGTAATGCGGAAGCACTTGTGCAATAAAGAAAGATGACTTGATACTGCCGTTTCAATTGTATACATTATTTGACAGGTCGCATTGAAAAGGTTTTTCTTTTCTCTTATGACTCCAATAAATCGGTTTATCTCAATGCGTAGGTAAATCTGCATATATTCATAATTATAACACGATATAGACGCTGATGCAAACGTTAAAATTATGAAAAAAAAATTGTATGTGTTGATTTTTGGATATTTTGCATCTCCAAATATATACTATGTTCAAATCCCTCATTTTATATAGCATATAAGTTTAATTTTTTTTTAATTTAATGCATTAACAAGAATTTAAAAAAAACGATTAGAACATAAAAAAAATGATAAGCTATTTGATATTCCATCGAATAACTTATAAAAAGCAAGCGAATCAGTTTATGACAAAAAATTAGAAGCCTTACTTTATTTAACAAAGAAAAAAGTGCTAAATACACAAATCAAGTGTCAAATTTCTTTTGTTCCTAACCTAAAGATTTATTGAAATATTTTCATAAGAAACCGGATAATCCTGTTAGCTTGACGTCGTCCCGTTATACTCAACTCGCCGTAATTTAGTTAGGAACGTGACTTGATGGATGATGGGTACGTCGAGTAATATGGAATTCCACTCTTTCATAATTATTTATTTTTCTTATTTTACTATGTACTGAAAGTTTTATGACATTTTGTCATTCTTGGAATTGTGCATAAGAAAAGTAAAACTGAACCCTCATTATCTCTTTTCCGATCATTATCAGCAGCTTAAACTTCGATTTTAAAAAGATGACATATGCTATATAGTATACTAGAATAAGACATTGCTTGTGTACAAATACACACACACACATATATGTATATATATATATATATATATATACATATGACTATTATAACTTTTGGTTCATCCACGAGTAAAAAACCGCTTGTTTGCTTATTTTATTCTCATTTAAATTTTAAAAATAATTTTTTTGGCTTTATATTTCTTTTATCAATTTCATATTTTCACTGTGATATGATAAAAAATATCAACACCTTATTTATTACGCCTTTTATAAACACCTGCTATTAGTAATGAAACTATAAATAACATAAGAAGGAACACGAAGCAAAATAACCTTTGGTATAATTGAAAAATTAATTTATTTTAATAAAACCCTGAATTAGCCGTTGACTTTCTAAGCTTTTTATGTTTTTATCGGAAATATTTATTTTAATTAAATAATTACTTATTTAAAAAAGCTCATTAAGTTCTGTTTGAAAATAAAATTCACCGAAATAAATAATGTCCTCCTCAGGCTTTTCAGAAAGCACTTCCGAAAGTAATTCTTGAGAATAAAATACGTCTCATTTTTTACACTATATTAACACTACCCATTACCAGTACTTTTAGTGTACTAGCCTGACTATAGAATATTTGTTAGTACTGCCTCACAAGAATATTTTTAAAATATTAAGGGTTATTTATACGGTACTGTTTGGAGAAACTTATTATGAACACCCTTAGAATCATAATTATTGTAAGTACTGACCAGCTAAGAAGAAACGTGCTATTATAGAGCTGTACCAAAATCTTGCATGTACCTGGTAGTAAATGCATTTTTTTTGTATTTAAATTAAATATCGTGATGCAATATTCGATTACATTTGCTCCAAAAAATCGAGTTAGAATAAAGTAAGGCAACTTTCAGAGATGGAAATTTTCTGTTTTTGCTTTTCAGGATGTCGTAACAAAATAGCAAAAAACGGAACCCTTGTAATTAGTCCATATTTCTCTATCTGTTTGTCATCATAACTCTTCCAATTGGAACGCCGTTTTCCAGGAGTATGTAGATAAATTACGCTAAGATGAGAAAATTAAGGAACAACAATTAATCTTTCCGTAGTTAACTTAATATTTTAAGGTAGAGGAAATAAATAATAATGTTTATTTCACACAATTAGAAAATTCTCGCTTATTAGTTTTATATATTAGTTTAATTTAGTAAGAAGAGTACATTTTCTTTGACATATACATTTCTTTCTTGAAAAATACCTAACTTTCTTTTACACGTAACCATTAATCTTCACATGACAATGAAATAGTTAGGTAAGTTTTTTGTTAGTTTTAAAGTCCGTATAATTGGCTCTAAAGAATAATAGATGCCATTATTGAAAGTCTTAATTTTTATCCGCGAAGTATTGTATATCTCAGTTTATGTTAACTATAATTATTATTATAGGTTATCTCGAGTATATGAAATCAATGGATACTGAAAACTCTGGCTTCTTAAGTTTATTCCACTTCTTTATGGAAAATGATTGTTTGGAAAAGTATGACGTGCTTTCCATATTTTTTCGTCACGCTTGACTTTTTCACCATATCACTCATTTCTTTTTTCAACATATTATTTAGAATTTTTAGCTCTTTAATAACTTTCTAAACATTAAAATTATGACATGCAGTAGAGATATAGATATGTTCTCAAAGACCGACAAATGAGAAATATTTTTGTTTGAACTCTAGTAATGTAAATGCGATTTTTTTAATGTTATACAATTATAATAATATTTAAGCATCTATTTTACACCAATATCAAAGTATCAATATCAAAGATGCTTTACGCCTGTGATTCAAAAATATACCTTTGTGTATTTCATGACAACCCATATTAAAATTTCTTAATTCAAAAGGTAATAAATGTAGCTTTTCAGGTTAATATTGAAACTTTTGGGATTTTTAACTCATATGTTTTTTATGACAAAGATCGTCAAAAATTACCAACATTTACAATTAAGTCTCCACTATCAAAAGAACCACGAGGTTGAAAATATGTTAATTTATGTGTTTTGTCTCAGCTTAGAAATAAAAGTCAATATGTGGGTTTATAGTTTCATTATGTCGGTGAATGGGTATTTAAACATTTAAAGTATTTTTTGTATGATAGGTTACATTTCTATCATGAGAAGAAACAAGGCATTATTAATTGAAAAATTAAAAAAATAGTTAATTGAACTAATGCCATAATAACAATGTTTTTTTTTCAATTAAATTTCGGAACTCTCGGTAATCAAATTGACATGTGACTTATTTTTAATTTCATATCCTTAATTTACGATAACTGATATAGCTATTTTTGTAGTTTTATGTATAGTCTTCTATATAAAAATTGGCAAAATGGAACACTTATAGTATTATTTTGATATCCGTTCGTCTGTTGCAGTAATTTTTCTTGGGGACTGTCTGACATAGAAAGTTGAAATTTTACATAGAAAGAGAAAGTGGTGTTTTAACGAAGGGCAGGAAGTAAAAGTATTTAAGTTTTGTTTTAAGGCCTTAAAGACCAATTTATGATAAATATTGGTTAATAATATTTATAATAAATATTCGGCATAATAAAATTTTATAATATTTGGTAGCATATGATAGCTTGTGAAACCACACATTCAAAAATGTTTAATAAGGTTTTTCTGTCCATTTCGTTCTCGTTTTTCAGAAAAAAAAACTTTGGACAATGGAGCAACGAAATCAGAACATGATAATGATAAGGGAAAAATTAATTACAAACATATAATTTAGAGGGAATTTTTTTTGTTTTTATTGTCATTTTTGTCGTGTAGTCCCGACAATAATTTCCCTTAATCATACCAAATGATGATGAATATTTTAATTTTTCCCTAGAATTTGTGGCTATGACTACGCATGCAAAGCCGCAAGTAAAGACTTGTCTGCTTATAAAATATTAGGAGTCGATATAATGATAAAATTACAAAAATTCGGCTCCTCAGAGCTAGTAGTTACCTAATGATAGAAATGTTATGGAATTTAACCAATAAATAATTTTATTTCCAAAACGTTGGAATAATATTGCTGTCTGCCTCTATTCAATTTCTATCTTTTTGTCAAGCCCGAAAAGACTGACTAAAGATGTATGAAGATATTATAATAGTCAAGCAAAAACTATAATTTGTAATTTTGTAAACAAGAACACTTTTGCATTAAGAGAAACGTACCTTTTCATTATACACCATATAATCTATGTAAAAAGCAACTTATTATGGTCGAAATACTACTTCAATACTCATAATGATACATAAATTGTAGTACTGGCACTTAGGTACTAAAATGGAGAGACAAAAGCATTCAAATAATTTTAAATCTTGACAATGGAACCTTTGACCATATTAAGTCTAGACAGGGTATTATCAGTTATTTAAACGATCGCCATTTTATTGGCTATTTTAATCGCAGAGCTCTTACTGTGCTTTGAAATATGTGTTCGTCTGTCGATTATGAGGCGAAGATTATTTAAAGCTTTCAATCTATTTTTTTTTCAGTAAACTGATGTTGATATGAAATAATTTTTGTAATTTAGTAATTAATCTTATGGTTTATAGTATATTTCTACAAGAACACTAAAAAAGAAAACGTTTTTAAAGTTTATACTTATCAGGTTTAGACTTTAAAGAATATAAAAGGGTGAAGCAAATTTTTTATTGAATCAAAAACGTAATAAAATTTAAAAATATTTGTAAAATTGTAAACAATGAGGCCGACATACGCATCGATTAGATAATTTTATGTTGATAAAAATTTTTATGTATCTATTCGGTATACATATTTCAGTACACAAGAATAATTGATTAATAATTTTACATATTATTTGTAAAAATTTAACTGCGTGTCGTGGTAGCATTAAATGGTTTTATTTTTCGCTGTTTTTAACTCTAATATGACTTTAGTATTTATATGGAGTTAGCTTACCTAGAAATTACTTAACCTAAAAATTGAAACATTTAAAACGTTTTCGCAAAAAACCACATTATGATCAAATTTGTTATATACGCGTTAGAGACTAATTAAACAGTAGTTTAGGGCGTCGGTTAACTTATTAGAAACTTCATGAGATTAAAACAAATTTGAATCTGTTTCTTTCAAGCTTAATTCACAACAAATCTTAAGTTGCCTATATATATATATATATATATATATATATATATATATATATACATACATATTGTCGCTTTATAATTATTAAACATTTCTCTAGTTTACTTTCTCAAAGTATTGTCAATGTAAGTTTTCATATGAACAGAGAAATAATATAGTTTTCCTTCCTATTTCCTTACATTGAATTTTCCTACTATCTGTCTTTATCCATTCTCTCGCTAATATATTGTATAATTTTTAACCTTTTGGTAAACTTTACTCTTTCCATTATAATTTATTATGACATAACCTATAGTGCGAAAGGATAATTTAAGACTAATATCACATCTCGACCTAAATAATATGTATTTTTAGGATACCTATTTATCTTTTTGTTCATCATCGCGGTCAGTTACTCGTATCGTAACTAAGTTGGATCGCAACTTGAGCTGAGTAACTGACAGTTCACTGTAACGTTGATATTGTAACTTCATCTAATTGCTTCGACAAATTCCTCCATTAATTCCAAAACGGCTCAGCTACATATTACTCCGAAAATAGAGTCATGTCATATGTTTACTTTATTTTACAGCTGAAGGCTTCGTTACTTTTTAGCTTTTTCAGTTATGCATTGCATAATATTTTTTACTTTTCGACGATACATGTTTTTAAATGCCAATAATTTATACATTAAAATAATTATTCGTTTGTTCTCGTATCTATGACCAGTACTATGAAGAAATACACTCAATAGGCTCAGCTTCTTTATCGTGGTATGTAGTGATGAAATAGCCTACTAATAACGTACTATTATATATTTTACAGGAATTAAATTTCCATTTTCTCCTAAATAGCGTATCTGATAGCAAAGCTCTTCTGAAACATATTTCTCGGTAAATCCCTTTTAAAGCAATTTCATGTAAATAATAAGTTCACAAAAAGTTAACGGTGAAAAGCAATATTCCACCCGGTTGGTCATTTATAGGTGCCCTCTTTCAAAATTTGCATTTCCGCGCCACTGAACGTTCTTTGACACGTCCGCCATCGGGGAAAGGTTAGGCCATTGTTGTCTCGAGTGGGAGAGAGAATTTTGGCGTGCGCAAATGCAAAATAAAAATGTGTTTTATTTTCTTATTCGTATTCTTATGAAATTTTATATTTGAATCATTAAAAATTTTGTGCAGCTTTGTAGAAGAATCTTCTATGTTATAATACTGGCCAACTTATGGATAAGAGACAAATGAGCCTTTTCGTTGTTTTGACATGAGGTATTTCTATATTATTACAAACCCGGTTCCATTGGTTTCTGAAAATAAAATAAGGCGATGACAAGCAATATATTTTATGTTTTATTTATCTTTATACCGAAATATCCCATTTCAAGTAAATGCAAGAATTGAGCGTCCTGCGGTGCACTCACTTCGAACGTCGAATGGTATCATCAAAACAACGCGATTAACACCTTGTTCGGCTGTGAATATTTAAGAATATGAATATTATTTAAAACGTTTATTACACTGGTAATTCAATATATCTATTAAACTTTTCTCTTAATTTAGTTTTTATTTATTGTTTAAATGTAATTATAAACAAACAAAATTCCCGTATAGATATTTTTTATTGAACGATAAATCATGTCTGACTTATAAAGGTCAAAATGTAAATATATAGTATTATAAATCATTTTAATATAATATTTTCGACCGGATTCAACAAAAAAATGTTCTATACCAATCAACCAACAATATATATTAAAGAAAAAATTATTTGCGAAACAAAATATTTTCAAAGATTTTATGTTAAGTATGACGAATCGTGATGAACTGTGAACATGGGCGACATCTGCTATAGTGATTTACTTTTCACCATGCTAAACTAAATCATTCTAAATCATTATTTTAGTTTACAATCATTTTTAAAAATAGATTCGGTATGTAATATTTTTGCTTGCTTTATATATAAAAGATTTTTTGATATCGTTGGCCTCGTATTTAGAAAAATATAAATTATTGCATTTTTTTGACTAACGTTTCAGAATTAAAATATTTTTGTTAGGAAACAAATTTTTCTTCCTATAAAAATACTTTTCTGATAACTTTTGAATAAAAAAATAGTGTTTTTAATCATTATAGTAGTTTTCATAAACATTATCTTAATATCCAATTACTTCACTCTATTGTAAAAACGTTGAAAAGATACAATCGTTTCAAATTAAATCGTCATTAGTTGCATGAGTTAAAATTTTGAACGCGATCGTTTTCACTAGACGCGATTAAATACAACTTGACATAATATCATTGAACAAATGGCTCGATATTAAAGTTTCCACTGAGATACCAAAACATTGTTAAATTAGTGAGGCGAGAGACGCTAATTCCAAATAATGTCGACCAACATTCCAAACACGACGTGGCGCTAAATGCATTTAACTGTACTCGAATCTCACCACCTAAATAATTAATTAAACACAATAAATAGCCATGTTCAACTCGTGCAACTTTATTAGGTTTACTATCTAACATTTAATTTTAGTGTAGTGCATTGTCTCCACTTCTATCGTGTTACTTCCGCAACATATTTCATGACGCTTCGTGATTTAGTTCAAAATTTATTTCGTTTCAGGAATGTCTGTTATAAAATTTAATTTCATTTGACTATAATAATATCGAATTTGTTCATTTTCAAAATACCCATAAAGAGTAATGAAGTGTCAAATGTGGAAAAAGATTTTTCTGGCCTTAGACTTCCAGGCAGACAATAAGTTAAAGGATTCTATTGGACGTGAAAAAACCACAATTTTAAAATGCGATAAAAGTTTTTCGCATTTTTATTCTGTCCGCAAAAGTAATTTTCGTCACTTTCGTTATTAATGTATACATTATTATGAGACTTATAGAATTCTCTGGAAGTTTATTTTGCAAATTTTAATATTTATGGTTCATCTATTTTTAGTACCTATATTAATGGTAAAATATGTTACATACTTATGAAAAAATGAAGTACATTCCACGAGCGAGGCCCGCCCTAGCTCTTTGTTTGCATCCTCATTGTTTCATCGTAGCGTCGTATCAACAAGTGGGGGTTTTCCTCATGACTGGTCCGTTGTGCTTAGTATTGTTCGGTGAGCACTCGATTCATTTTTAGCGCATTTCATTTTGTAGCTTAGTTTAAGGCAGAAAGGGTATTATTATTATAGATTTGGTTAAAATATTGGTTCACGTCCGTTGGTTTTAATAATACCTTGTTTTGTTTAAATTGAAATGTGAAATAAAACATTTTACGAAATTAACATTGATATTTTTATGAACAAAATTTTTGAATAATTTTAAAAGTTGTTTATTTTCATGTTTTGTTTCACACAATAATCAAAAGTATTTAGCTTGCTGTGGAGTGAAATACGTTTAACTATTTTGTGAAGAATATGTTCAAAATGCATCCTCAGTTTAAATTTCGTGTGAAATTCAATCGAATCAATTATTCTTATAAATTACACGTACAATGAATTTATTGTTAATTTTTCTTTCAACGGATGCACAAACGTTGTAAAACACGTATAACAATTTTATAAAATATTTTAAACTTTACTGAAATTGGTGTTTTAGAAGATAAATAAAAAAAGATAAGAAATAAAAAGATAAAAAAATAAAATATAATGAAAAACTGAAAGCAGTTTTTCCGCAAAACAATCGATATATATAAAAAACCATATTTTCAATATGCATTTATATGCAAAGTAAAACAATTAAAAAGCAATATTTTCAGTATGCATGTATATGCAAAGTAAAACAATTAAAAAGCAATATTTTCAGTATGCATTTATATGCAAAGTAAAACAATTAAAAAGCAATATTTTCAGTATGCATTTCTATGCAAAGTAAACCAATTAAAAAGCAATATTTTCAGTACGCATTTATATGTAAAGTAAAACAATTAAAAAACAATATTTTCAGTATGCATTTGTGTGCAAAGTAAAACAATTAAAAACAATATTTTCAGTATGCATTTATATGCAAAGTAAAACAATTCAAAAGCAATATTTTTAGCATGCATTTATATGCAAAGTAAAACAATTAAAAAACAATATTTTCAGTATGCATTTATATTCAAAGTAAAACAATTAAAAAACAATATTTTCAGTATGAATTTATAAGCAAAGTAAAACAATTAAAAAACAATATTTTCAGTATGCATTTATATGCAAAGTAAAACAATTAAAAAACAATATTTTCAGTATGCATTTATATGCAAAGTAAAATAATTAAAAAGCGTTATTTTCAGTATGCATTTATATGCAAAGTAAAACAATTAAAAAACAATATTTTCAGTATGCATTTATATGCAAAGTAAAACAATTAAAAAGCAATATTTTCAGTATGCATTTATATGCAAAGTAAAACAATTAAAAAGCAATATTTTCAGTATGCGTTTACTCAGTTCATGATATGATTTTTTTATGAAATATGTCCAAATAATTGTGATAAATGTGATAAAGTTATAGAAATAACATTCGCCAAAATTTTTGAGACTACGAGTATGTAGGTAACATACATATTACCTACATAGTATTACTATAATACATATATAATATCAACGGTTATTATATTAGTTATATAAAAATGAATATAATACATATGTATTATCAGCCCACATTCAATATAATATTGAATTATCATTTCATTACATAAAAACAAATAATCAAAAACATTGAAAACTTGACTTTGTGAGAAAATTTAACAGAAAATTTAAAAAAAACATGCAGTTACAGGAAACTGTGATTAAGGAACCTAATTATAGGCTGCCCTTGATTTTCAACTATTGTTATCAAGAAATGTATGGACTTACGTTTTGTGTGAGTATAAAATACTGAAAGAAATAAATATAACTAGTATAACTTATACAGTCCAGTGTTAAAAATGTTGGTATCGGAATAAAGTTTTAGAGAATATTTACTATTTCGATGAGAAAATGAGTTAATTTAATTGTTTTATTAATATTATATAATTTTAATTGCCTTATTACTTCTGCTGATGACACACTCCATTTCTTGATTCAAAGAACATGTTTAAAGTATTAAAAAGTAAAGAAGTGCTCCTAATTTCTTATCTTTTCATGGGAATTAGTAAAAATTACTATAATTATATTGGTTATCTCCGTAAGTTGATTATTGATATAAATCTTAAATAATTCCTTTACGACAAAATATTCAGTAATAGAAATATTTTATACTAATAATATTCATTGTAGTGACAGAAAACCATGACAAAAAGGATTAGGATTGAACTTAACCTATATATTATTTCAATTTTATGTAATTATATTTAAAATTAAAGTTGGATTGGTACAACTGATTGTAGTTTAGGATAAGAATTTGAATTTAAATAGTTCACAGTATATAGATTACATCATTAAAAAATGTCTATTTGAAATTTAAATGAGTAGGTGGCATTTTGATGATCGATATCCTAACATCGTGTACAAACACTGCCTTGTCTCTATTTTATTTATTATGGGACACTTATTGAGATAGTTATGAGCTACTATAGTAAGATATTAAATGTGGTAGGCCGAAATATATAGATGGATTTTTATATAAATTTCAATCAACTTCTTAAAAATATATTTTCTCTTCGTTACGTACGCATGTATATTCATAATTACCTTAAAAAAAAGTGGCACAAATTATAAGTTTTATTTCATTATTCTTAAAATACCTTACCAAATGGTAAGTTTATTAAGTGTATTAAACTCTCGTTTAAATTTCAACCATTAGAGGATCTCAACTAATATTGCGTATAAATGCATGTAATATTGGCATATATTCAAAAAGATTAAAAGATTTTTTTTCTAATAGAAATATTGACATATTTTATGATAGAGATAAGTAGCCAGTGTAATCAATTTAAACTATTTTGAAGGTAAAATATTCACTGAAAGTTTTCGGTAAAGTCATAACGAAGTCAAAATGAATGAATTCCCAAAATATTATGAATTAAATAAAGTTATTATACGACTACATCAATAATCATTACTAAAATGTTAAACGTTAGCTATTTCCTTCCCCTAACTGCAAGGAGATGTTTAATTTCGTAAATCTACTCCATTGCAATAGTAACTTTAGTCTGGTGGTGAGTTAATTTACCACTGCGCATCTCTAACTGACTACTGACCACAAGCGAGATTATCTACATAACTTGCGCCAACGTAAATACAGATGTCACTTCAAATTGAACTTTTGTCTTTGTTTGAAATGTTTTTACGCTAGCTACTAATATTTAATGAAAATTAACCTGTTAATACGGTGTTGCATTTACCCTAAGCGTATTTTGTTAACTCCCCCTTTGCATATTGTGGAATTTCTTCTATAAACAAATATATTTCAAGCACATACAATGTAAAACATAGGTGTTAAATGTTCTACAAACTGGATGCAGCTACTTCAAGCGGATTATTTTGTAATTAGCGGATTATGTTAATTAATGGTCTTAACATTAGTGAGATAGAGTATCAGGCTTTTACCGTAACCTACTTATGAAGCTAAATGTAGAGTAGCTTATCGTAGAGAAAAATCAATAATATCACTTCTTACTAATACGTAGTTTGAGTAGATTATCTTGAAGTATTACAATTATTTACTAATACATTTTAACTCAGTTTGAGTATTTGTCACAGAAAGCAAAACTAATAGTGAGTGTACTGTTTAATTTAAAACAAAGTCAACTTCTGCATTTGAAGCTGACAAACACAAATTTAATGAAAATATTTTATTGTCTCTTTTTCACTAGATATCTATATATAACCCGGCGTTATTGTGGCGAATGAGCAGAGCACGGTCGTTGTAGTTGGGTGAATTTCACTCCTGTACATTAGCATATAATATAATCAGTTCTGTGAACCTATTATTACTAAATATTAGGGAAATTGGTAAAAATTATTTATGGAAAGAAAATAATTTTTTATTTCAAAATGCAGTAATAATTTAAAAAACATCAAAAAATATTATCTTTTCTTATGAATCAATTATAAAAAAACATTTGTAGAATGCACAATTTGTAACATCAAAAAAATTAAAATAAACACACTTCAATTAGAACAAGTTAATGATGGTTACAGTAAGATAACATAAAACAAATTATTTAAAAAAACAAAGTTAATTATTATTGCGTACTAAATTAAACACTATCGAATTAGATTCAACTTTGGCATGCGGGGATAATATCTTGTACACAAGTAGGCTTATTTCATTTGATACAGATATACTTCGTTATTTTGTCTCTGTCAGGAGGATAGTCTTTAGATTTCATGTATGTTGTATAGAGCTTTCATTAGTAAAGTAGCTCATTGATTCGTCAGCCTGCTCATAGATACATTTACGTAGGTTTCTTGGTAAGTTGTCCATATTCTTTCTGATACAAAGGTGACCTTTAAATATTGTGTTGACATTTATACATCTATTTTTCAACATTTCTTAACTTTTTTACATATAGCGGTTATTCTAAAGAAAAATCAAGTTTTTTGTCTTTAATATCCATAGATTACGTAATAACAACATTTCACGATAGATGGCTCCGTTAGCAAATTAAATATAGCTAATAGAATTTTACCTTGGATTGTATAAGAGATTTACATTTATTCACCGCGATATTAAAAAGAAAAGCTGGAATAATGTAAGTTCGGTGATTTCGTTGTATATGTATAATTCGTTGTATATGACTTGAATAAAGGCGTATTGAGGACTAGATTTGAAAAATTAAGTATATCACTGGATTGACATTGAAACAAGGACTTCTCGAACTGGATTTCAAATTTGCGTTATTGACTTAGTATTGTCAGCTTAAGGACTTCTGGATATTGCTTTACTATTTTAAATAATGCCTGGCAAAAAAAGAACGAGACTTTCTCAGTAGTCAAGAGGACGAAAGAGAATGAGAAACTTCCGCTCACAAGAAACTGACGAGGAGCGTGAAATTAGATTAGCTACTGAACGAGAGCGTCAATCAAATTATTGCGCCTTAGAAGGTAATGACGAAAGCAGATTTTGGTTGATTGCACAGTTTATTCATGTAGCTGCTTCTCTATCAGGCGAAAGTTGTGACCGACATCATTTGCTATTTTCTTTAAGTCGTAATCGTCACGCCAAGTCTCCAGCTTTAGAGACATTCACACACCCGGTTAATTTCTGACCGTGAGGGTTACGTAGATTCTCGAGCATCAGAGACTTATATAGAGCGTGAGGCGCAGTTGGCTTCTGACTGCGAGCGTCACGCAGAGTGTTGATCGTCAGACATGTTCACGCAGCGTGAGGTGCAGTAAACTTTTGAGCGTGTGCGTAACGCAGAGTTTTAAGTATCGAAAAGTTCACGCAGCATGAGGTGCAGTTGATGGCTGATCGACGTCATGCTAATTTTTGCATTTCTGAAGCGTTTTCGCGACGGGAGGATCGATTGGGTGCTGACCATGAGCGCTATGCGACCGCTATGTCTAAAGAATATCAAACGTGGCTTGAAGTAGGTAGCAAATTATATCATCACATATGTCAATACCATGATACCTTTTTGTCCCGCGAAAGAGGCAGGATTGAAGAAATCAGGGAATATGAAAATATGAAACAATGAAATAACGCGAGACTCACTTAAATAATTCCTATTTTAGACACTCATTAAACAGAATATTATATTTTATTGAAGGCTTCGCAGATTCCCAAGAATACGGAGTGTCGAATAGAATACTTTCATGGAACAATAAAAAATGAAGTAGGTTAGATTATTTTCCAAGGGTTAGTTAGCGCTGATTCGGTATCGTTTATGTATCTGTTCAATATAAGAGTTCTGTCAATATTGTGAGGTGCTAAAATGGAGGAAATAACTCTATGGATTGTTTTACTCTAACTCTAAATGGCGTCTTTTGGAGCCAAACTGATACGTGAAGTGCAATACATGTCAAGTTTCAAAATTCAAGGTTATGTTTATCATACCATTGATTTGTTATTACGTGAAAACGAGGCTAAACTTCTACAAATGTATTTTGTGTCAGACTACAATCAGGACGCAAACATTTAAAGTATAAAATTTTACAAACTTAAGCGCAAATATAATTAGGAACTACAAAATATAGCATTACATACAATTAATTTATAAGCATGTAGCTTTAAAGTTGCTCTGGAATCCGTTCCGCAAGCTCATACCGCTGAGAATAATCTAGTGATAAGGACGGAAAGACGGCCGGAACACGAACACTATGATCACTACAATGCTCCTGATCTAAATGAGGTCGCCGCTGTATTAAGTTTACTAGGAATGCAACCGGCACGATATTGTGCTTTGCGCAAGAGATGATATGTTGCGGTGCATTCGCAAGACTCACCGCTTCTATGATATGTGGGTATAACTTTGGAATGTGCAATATTGTTACAAATATAGGATTGCCCAATTATAGCAGAAATACATCGGATATGCAGTTTTACTCGAATCTACTGCAAGTGTAACGCAACCGTTTTGTCTGTTTATAGCAGTTTCATGGTTTATTAAACCATGAAACTGCTGTTTCATGGTTATTAAACCATGAAACATTGTAGATATGTATGTGAAAGTTGAGACCGTACGTTTAGTTTACATTCGTTTTCATCAACGAATATTGCATTATAAGAATTATATTTATATACAGGATATCATGCAACAGGATACGGACGTTGAAAATCTGGGTGGTTTACTTATTTCGCCTTGAGTTTTAGTGATGGACTGCCTTATATGAATAAACGCATTCAAGATGAATTTTGTGATATCAAAAGTGTAGACGACCTAACTTATTCATCACTTTTACCATCAATTCAAAGTGGGAAGAGATTATCTGTGAACTACTCCTTGGAAAATACAGCGTGATCGACACGAAATGGTATTAAGAATTGTTTACTTAAAACTCAAACTTTTAATAGATTTGATAACAGAAGAATGTGGGGTCTTTTGTCAAATTCTTTGTTTTATATGTAATGTTGAATGGCAAAAATGTAGTTTACCATGTGGTAAGCCACGTTCTCACGTGCTCACATTATTTTATGGTTACCCGATAAGGTCAGACCTGATGACGTCAACCATTTGATTTGTGACGAATTTCCAAACCGTATGAAGACCCAAAATGATTCATATTGTCAAAACTGATATAGTGAACGGTCTTTTCAGTACTTTGAATACAAACTCACCATGGACTAAGGACAATGATATCTTAAGCACTAAGAGATACCCACGAGCGACGATTGAAGATACTATAATAGGCAAAGATGGGTATCCCAAGTATCGCAGATGGTCACTATATCAGGGTGGACATACCGTAAAAATAAGGTCACGTTACCGTGAGATTGTCCTTGATAACAGATGGATTGTGCCTTATTCGCCTCTGCTATTAAAATATTGAAATGAAAATATGAAATAGCGTCGAAAATATTAATTATATTAGTAAAAATGTCAATATAGCATTTGATTAAGCTAGATTAGGTATCACATGCCATTGCGATGAAGTCACGAGATTCCAAACTGGACGTTACATTAGTTCATCTAAAGCTATCTGACTTATCTTCAACTTTCCTATACATACGCATAATCCATCAATCGTCCACCTCGATATTCGTGTCAAAAAAGGTCAGCGGGTTTACCTTAAAGCTGATAATGTCAAGCAGCGGTTCGAGTATCCGAAACAGACACTTTGTTAGCTTTTTTTAAGCTATGTGCTATGGACGATTTTGCAAAAAAGTCTCCTATACATTGAAATCCCTTCTTACTACACGTACGATAAGCAACCTGGAAAATTCAAACGTCGACAACGTGGTGTTCATATGGACGGTGCAGTGGGTGTTTTTAAGTAATATATTCTGGAACATATATATACAGTTCTCTCACATATAACTGACTACTATCATTTGCGTGTGCTATTACACAACGTGAGAAGGGCTTAATTGACTTAAAAATGGAACACCCTCATTGATTTAAAAATGGTTAATTATATACAATATCCTATATTCCATACTGCATGTAGAGCGTGTGACTTGCTTAATAATAATCAGCAACGGGACGATGCTCTCATCGATACCAGCATTAGTGAGAGCCCTCATCTTGTACACCGATTATATGTTTTGATGTTGGTCTTCTGTTACCTCTCAGATACTGCACAACTGTAGCAGAAATACTAGGACCGATTGACAGAGGATTTTTTTAAATAAAACACGTGGTGAGTGGCGGGATAGTATGTTGAATCGTTGTACGAAAGCGATTCAAGATATTGTCGAAGCGATTAGAGGATACCCAATCCATCGTTATCGTTTGTCTGAACCAAACACAACCGGTGAATGTAGTAATAGGAAACTCACAGTCGAGACCCGCCGTGACCCGGAATTACTAGTCGACACTTTTCGAGACGGAGTTCCGAATCTCACTACAGCGCAGAAGTCAGTTTTTGAACGTATATATTGTACCAGAGAAGATTTTCTATATGCTCTTGTAGTAATATACCTCACCAAAATCATTTTAAATGAACTCTTCGGAGTTCATTTAAAATGATTTTGGAAAATAGCTTTAACTGTAGTATCTTAGGGTATAGCGGCAAAATTGTTATGTGGCGGCAAAACTGCACATTCATTGTTTAAAATTCCCAGACAATTGGATTGTAGTGAAAGTCGAACTGTAAGATATTTCACGCAATAGCGATTATTTTACGTAATTGTAATCTAATCGTGTGGGATGAATGCACCATGGCATACTATAACGATTGACGAGATTGTAGAGCTCAAGTCTTTGAATTAGGGCAAAGGGGAGGCAACTCCTATTAACAAAAGCCCAGACAAGAGCTTTCCAATTTATTAATAGGAAGAGGTGAAGTTACTTACCCAAAAGATGTGAAACAAATCAGACTGCCAGATTCAAATGGTTGCATTAGTAGAAGATCATATTTTTACGATATGTGGTAACCTATTTTTCCATTTGTTCTTAACAATTTAAAAGAAAAGAATATATTTCCAGTACGTAAAGTATTTTGACTTAATCTTCTCCTTACGTTGCGTTAGATGCGTAAGAACATATACAAAGTCTTGAAGGCGATACGAAGAAACAATTGCGATTCGGTTAATAAAATGGGTTTCTTTCTGTAAATACTTTGTATTTTGTTGAGTATGGAGCGATACTTCTTTTCAACAGATTCATTTCTTATTTCAATTCTTCCTTGTATATTTGAGGATTATATTAACAGTTCGATTGTGAAAACACAGGTATTGAGAAAAAAGTCACAACGCATGTATATTTTTTAAATCGTTTCTGTATTACAACATATATTTTAAATTTTAATATCAATCTATAATATTAAAGGTGCAGTAATCTGTAATTTAAATCATATCAAAGAAACTGACTCATCTATAGCAAAAAAAAAGCTAATCATACGGATACAAATTCAATTATCGAAAATTCTTTATCTATTTATTTTACCTTATCTTTAGATATTCTAATATATATATATATATATATATATATATATATATATATATAGTACAATCACGTCAAGAACGTCAATATTTTATTATACTTTTTTTATTACTTATTGAAAAAAGAAAAATATCCCTAACTGTATTTTATCCTATACGTGCAACATATTCAAGGTTATTTATCATTTTGTATTCATTCTGTCACAAAAAGTGTTTAATTTTCTATAAATATTTCATCTAGATCAAATGTAGCATTTGATTCTACATTTCAGAGCATTAATTAACGAAAATATCGGTAATTAATTAATAATTATTTTGTCTCGTATGGCATCGCATGTTATCTATAACAGGTATGCAAATAATATCGTAGAACAAAATTAACCTCTAATTAAATTTCTAGGAAAACTCAAAGAGATGACACTATAATAATAGTTTTAATATAAATAATTAATTATCTTTCACGCTTTCGTCAGAAATACTTAATTTACCTTTTACGGTTTTTTTCTTTCGTAACACAAAACTGCGAATTAGAATTTACGAATGTTCGATGTCGAACCGCATTTACATTTAAGCGCTTTCAATCGAGTTTTCGTATTTTATTTACCAAATAATTTCAATTAGGGATACAAATTGAGATAAACGCTTTTTACAACCTTAAAGTCACGGTTTTATGTCTTTTATAAATGAACATACATATTTTTGAACATTACGTTTATATCGATACCAGTAAATACCTGAAGTGCTATTATTTTTATCTTAAAAAACATCACTGAATTTGAAAAAAAAACAATCTAGGTTCTCTTTTCCTGAGACCGTATTCAAAACGATACATATACTATTTGTATACAAATCATTTTGAATACGGTCGATATGAAAAAACAATATGAAAGATATTTGTTTACAATTAACTAGGAAAATTAGAGCGATTTACAACATGACATTATTTTTGGCGCAAATAAACATTAAATATTATCAAAACCGATTAAGAATTTCGTAAAATACATAGTTTATAAATGTTCATGCCGTATTTATACGTGTTCATATAGGTCTACGATTGTCTACGATGGCTGAATAAGGATTCTAATGCCTCGATACTATAGCCTGCTATTGCGAATCGTCTTTTATGTTTTTTTTATTTAAATATTGCAAAATATATAATAATAATTGATATTAACTTATGTTAGGTAGGAAACAAAAGATAAGTTCACATGAATGGTAAACGGAGCTAAAGAATAAATTAAACTTAATTTTAAGGGGGCTTTATAACAATATACCACACAATGGTGCAGGTGAAAATACTTTTATAGGATTTTTTTTAAATCGGATCATTAATTTCCATGCACATAGATTTAAGTCTATAAAAACTGTGACAGACGTATGAATCATACACGGCAATGACGAAATTATAAGTGGTCCGTGTTTGACTACGAAACCCCAAAAAATTTCGTGGTCAAACAAGGATCAATTATGATATTTTTAGAAAAAGTTAATTGGAATTTGTTCGTCTTACAATTTTTCTTATTATAATTTTTGTTATAATTGAATCAACTTAGGTTACCGAAAATTACGAAATGCATATTTCTAATCAGAAGTTGCCATAGCCTTTTTTATTAATCAATTTATTAATATTGTGTAACTCCTATTGACTGCATGATTAGGTTTTTAAACTATTTTGTAACATGTTTAATATCAAACCAATTATATACTATTAACACAAGACGTGAAGTAGCAAACAAAATATTATCTTGGGTTTAAAAGCTTTTCACAATACATAAACCCTTTGAAAGTCTAAACGACCCCTTTGTATTAAAGTCCAGGAAATGTTTATGGTAATAACAAAAGACAGCTTATTAATATTTCTAAGCTTTCTGCGAAGCTCGCTGTAGTTCTTTGTTCAAGCTCTGCTCGTTCCCTTACCACGTAAGTAAATTAAAATAATTTTCTTTTCAGCTTTGTTCTTTTTGTCATGGTCATTCGTAGATGGTATTTATTTAATGTGTTTAGTACTAGTTGCTTATATAGCCGCGTCACCGTAACAACTTAAATATATCAGTGTTTAAACAATTTTACCGGCAAAAGTAGAAGCTTAATTTGCTATGATGTTCACGAAATTATTTTTAATTTTAATGAATTAAGTACAAAACGAAATATTCGTTTTAATATGATAGGATAATATTTTTTTCCTATAACTGTGTATTACAGAAACGTATGAATACATACACGTACATATGTGTGTGTGTGTGTATATATATATATATATATATATATATATATATATATATAGTCTGTCACTATGTTAAGTTGTGCGTTAATTACACTGAATCTACTAGACGGATTTTGATGAAATTTGGTACGACAATACTTTAAAACCAAGAATAACATATGAAAGAAAGAAACATTTTCTGTGGGGTACAGATACGGTGGGGTACAGATAGTACTCGAATAAAATATTATTTAAAAATAAAACGTAATTCCTGAAAGGATGCATTCCGTGTTAAGCCGATGCCAAAGGGTGGCGTGTTTACCCTGTTAAGCGTCATCCATCTGAATGTGACGGACTCAGCGTCACCGACTCGAGCGAACGCCTTGGCTTCGGTCACAGCTCAGAAATGTTTTCATGTCAAAATGAAGTGCGTAGGTGCGCCTAAAGTGTATTGTAACGATAAAATTATACATTCTAGTATAGTCAAGGATATTTTGTTATGAAAATATTTCCCTCTTTTACCATTCTATATAACGAAATTAATACCAGAAAGAATACACAATTATTATATACACATATACACTTATTTTAAATGTGGAAAACCTTTCAATGATAAAGTAATATTTATGAATATTAATATTGCATTTATAACTATATTTGTATTACTATACTATTAATACTGAACGATTAATTAATTATAATCACCTCTCAAGGACTATGTATAACGAGCATTATTTTCCAAGTCACACTCAAGTAGATGTTTTTAAATTTGTGGTCAAAACTTATCGATTGATTTAAAAGTTTAAAAAGTTGAAGGAATCGAAAACAGATGGTTAGCAGGTATTGAAGCGTTATTTATCTTCAATTAAAAAGTTTTTGCCACTTTTTAAGTATATTTTTTTAAATATTTTGATCTAATAAACTTTTCAATTATTTTATATATTCATTTCTTTTAGAATTGTTCTATTAGTATTTTCTCGAATTATCTGCAATACTAAGATATCACTATTAAACGCATGTTCTCTTTTTTGAGTTTTACAAAATTTTTCACAATAATAATTTCTACACATTTTGTATGTTTTCATTTCTAGAATTTTGAGCTTCTTCTCAGAGTAACCATAAAAGCACTTTTCCACAATTTTCTATTATTTCATGGTCAGAAAATAAAATTTTGTGTACAGTTGTCGGCAGGGAGTTCCATGGATTATGTTTAATAAATACGACAACTGTCAAAAAAAAATTATTTGGATTGACTGGAAATGTACTTGTAAGAGCCAAAAGGATTACAAAAAAGCAATAAATTATACTTTTGTCAATGCCCGTTATTTTTGCTGTATCTTTGCAAGAGTGAAAAAATTTTCTAGCCGTATTTTCGTTGTTGGTATCCAAATTCGGGCTTAGTTTTGTCTACTGTGAGATTAATTTTTTTCTGAATTCGTTTTGTATATTTTTTTTTTACGTCTACTATATTTTTATTTTTTGTACTTTTGTAACTTACATATAATTAATCCATAATTTACACGAATAAACCATTCAAATAGATGGATCCAGGCATTTAGAGGAGATATTACAAAAATTTTAAAATCCTGGTTATCAATTCTTTTGGTCAAACTAAGAGAAACACTGTTAAAGTATTTTGACGTCAAATGATACAGGTAACATTGTCGATCAGATTTAGTGTCTGTAATAACACTTATAGTTTTCCGTCAATCACACATAGAATTAAATTATGTCTTAAATTTGTTTCAGTATCATTGCAATTTATTTTTATTGGTATTGATGTTTATATTTGGCTATTAATATAGATGACGTGATCTTTTATCAAATCTCTCGACTCTCTCGTAAAACGAAATATTAATTATCTACAATTTTTTGGCGAAGATGCAGTAAGATTTATGCAATTAAATATTTATAACGACCGCCTATATTATCGACTTCTAATTGTATCGGAGCAATAGTAATCAAATAAATACTTGAATCTAAAACTATTTCATCCTGGAATAGCTGTTTATATTGAACTTGTCTCGATGTGCCATGATATCACCATTATGTGACCAAAGAGAAGGTTTCAGGTTGTTTTCTAGGAAGTGAGGAAATTACTTTATGCAGTGGATGACAAAGTCTCATCAATGTGTAATGTGACAAATCATGTAAAGATTTTAAAAGATTATTTACTGAAAAATTCGTTTTTAGGTGGCATCTTTTCTTTGCAAAGTAACATTTTCCTAAGGCAATAAATCTTGCAATTATGATCACTTATACTATTTCTTGTTTAATTGTATAGGAATTTGGTAAGCTTTGCTCTAACAAGTGCTAAAGCTCCGTCTGTTATGTTAGTTAGTTAAATATGAATTATAGCTTTACCTTGTTCAGCAAATTTCAAAGGACTATTTTTTTAAAATCATTTTAGCGGCAAATAAGAGTTCCCTACGAAATATTTTCACATGTATTTTTTCAGTTTTTCTGCGCTTTTTTTATTACTGCTCTTAGAAAAATTTTTAGAAGGCCTTTCAACAACTTGTTTTGCAACATATTTTTAACAAAAAAACTGAGACCCTTTTTAAGCCAAGTAGATCTTTTTTTATTAAAACAGACCTTGTTTCTTTTCGTAGAAGACTACTTCTGTTTATATAAAATATAAACTTGAATGGTAATTTTGTTGAGCCATCTGTTAAATCATCCTCAACACGCAGATGTTTTTTAACTTTAATGACAAGGTTTTTAAATTTTTTATTGTTATCTCTTGACTTACAGGCTCTGTAATATTCAATTAATTGTCGATGACGTTTGACACCATTCGCAAAGGTAAACCTAAAAAAAATTAATATTTAGCCTAAAAAATTAAACATTTATTTTTCATATATTTGACTATAATTGCCAGTTATCTAATTAGGAGAAGAGTAGCTAAGATGTGTAACTTTGTTAAGCTATGAGGTTTAACGTTATTATAAACTTGACAAACTAATCCAATTTTAATGCATTTATAACTTCATAGCTTAATAAAATCAATCATAACGTACAATTTATCTCATGAATTAGTTTTATTCTGGTTGTTATAAGTAAACTAAAAGAAATTTATTCAAAATACACAGGTACATATTCCCAGGTTCACAATGAATGATAACAGTTACAATGAATACTTTTAAAAAACGACACTATTTTTTTTAGAAACCAAATCCGTGATTAATTGTTATTTAAGAGACGATGATTTGTTACAGTCGGTAGCAATTAAAACGTTCGTTTAAAATATCATGCGCACTATCATTGAATAAAAGATACCATTCAGGTTCAAACATTTTAGTTACGTGACTTATAACTGACTTCGTACACTGGAATTTTGACGCAAGTATTTGAAATTTAACCTTTACTTATGTTGTCGCTATCAAAAGCATGAAATATTTTTTTAATGAAAGTGGTTTTATCACTTTTTTTATTGAAAATAGTTCATGATTGAAAAAAAAATATTCCATTCCTTATATCCATTCGATAATGAGTCAGTTTCATTAATACGGTTTCATTAATACGAAAATTATTATTACATTCATTCTTGCTTCGGAGGGCTACATATTATTTAACCCTTTAAAGCTTGGTAGCAAATTCGTCTCTTTTAATTATAAGATGAACACTTCGGAATTTACTAAGGTCCAATTTACTAACAAAATTATTTTTCTCATGATATTATTAACAAAATTTATTTGCAATATAGCAGACAACTTGGTTTAGTGGATCAGCATACAGATAACCAATTCTCTGGGAATGTTCGCGTAGAATGGGACGAGTAGATGTATTGAGCATATTAAAAAGACACAGCAACACAATATACCTTTTAATACTATTTATTGAGATTTAAAACACTTGTTATCACTTGAGGATATTAAATAGATCTGCCATTACATAACATACTGGCGACAACCCGGACATCATATTGCATGGAATTACATATCATATGATCAGAATACGAAAAGCTTTTAAATAAATTACATTATTATCACACTTATATTAATATTTTCTAATTTCGATTATTGAATAAACGAAGATGAATTAATTCTCGCAAATGGTATCCGTTTAAATCTCCAGAGCTTTTACACGTTATAGATCAATGACATAAATTTAGCAAGACAAAATGTATCTAAATACATATGGAGCTACGAAGCCAAAAATGCGACATGGGGGATACGGAAACGGAAATGAATTGAATCGGTTCATACAATTTAAAATCATAATATATACCCGGCTTGTCACAGGAACCATGCTGAGGGCAACCACAGCCCTCCGCGAGGCAGGCTCGATTTGAAATTTTGGTCACCCGCTGAGTTGAGAGCATTTGATCAAATTAAACCTGCAAAAATTTCACCGTTGAGCTTTGGTCGAGCTTTTTTTAATTCGAAAGCAATTTAGGTCGCCATAATTGTTGACTTTTTGGCAGATACCTTTTTGTATAAATGACTTTATTTAAATAAAAGCTCTCACCCGTTAAGGTAATTAGATTTGCTTTCGTAGTTATTAGATATATTAGGAACTTAAGTTGTTTGTCATTTTAAAATTAAGAAAATAGTATACTATTTCATATTTACATAGTTCCTATGTTTTATTCGGATTGGTTATGCATTTGTGATCTTAGCTTCTATGGTACGCAGTATTATTTACGTTTTAAGTACATATTTGAGATAACAGGGCAGTAGGCTTGTAGGTTTCCATTCTGTATATTTTCATAAAGGCTTAAAAAGAAATCGATAGTCATTTGTCAATCACAAATAAATTATTGCATATCGAGATAATACTGTATTTATTATTTCTATAATTTTAAAAATATTTAACAAGTGGATTCTAAAAGTATTAATGCGTTTGTGAAATAATACACATGAAAGACCTCACTGTCATTATAAATATAATTCGAGTCATTGCCGGAATATGTTTTTAATTTATCGATGATTTTTCACGATCGAACTTCTGAAAATAGGTATTTGTTTATTAAATTACCATAGTTTGTTTATTAAATTACTATACTTGAATTCGACTGTATTTCACCAATTCTAGGTATATTTAAGTAACAATATCTTATTCATATTATCGGTTCATAAATAGAAATAGGTAAAACTTAAGTAATTCAAACAATAGTGTTTTGCAATTCTAGGCGATAGAAAAATATAAAATTGTACACGTTCTTTTAAGAAGTTTATTTTCCTCAGTTTCATTTGTTAATATCACTTATTTTTCAAGCTTATCGAACAAATACGCAAAACTTGTCCAAGAAAGCAAAAGTTTTGAACCTGGTTAAATTCTCTAAATATTTTGCATATTATTATAATTTCTTTCTTTATATAACAAAAAAAATTATAATTTAAATATTCTTTTACTAAACGACAAATGTCATTGCAGTTAATTGAAATCTGTGGCAATAGAGTGGTACTTATTTTTAAAATTTACTATTTGGACTAATTAACTAAATAAAATAGTAAACTTAGTCATAAGCGGCCGTTTTTTTGCGTTAGCTAGGGAGTTAAGATTTAAATACCTACGTAAGTATTATATGAAATACCTACCAACATTTGGCTTCATGTGGTATTAATATTTACCTAAAGAAAATCAGCCAGGAAAAATCATTAATGTTACGATAAATTCCAAATATCTCTTTGTATTCCGATATCTCATGGAATAGCACCTATGTTATCAATCTTCAGATTCAGATTCAATAAACTAAAATGATATAATTTGACATTTCACTTGGCAGTCAAATCATTTCTCAATTGAAATATTTAAAACTACTCTTTCTACTCAGATGAAGATAAATGGTAAAATAGTTTTTTGTATAAAAAAATTAATATACAACTGCTCAGTTGAAACTTTTACTCTACAATATCATACAAAATGTTTAGTAATAACGGGAATACATACTCAAATCTTAATTTAGTAACCGTAAATAGCCGTATAGCACTAAGTTATTATTTTAATTTGTTGCTTTCCTTAATTAATAGCATTAGTAAACAGCATGTTTTAAGACATCTACCGCTTTGGGTTAAACTAGATTTCGAACCTTTGCTTTTTTTAGATACGTTTCTGAGAATATATTTATGTTCAGAAACAATTTTCATGAGACACACACATGAAAATCAGCTACTTTATCTCTATAAATGATATAAAATATAACTGCTGGGGATATACAAAAAAGTACATAACAAAAAAAGTGTTTTAATGTCAATGTCGCATTAATTTGTATAGAAATAGGAAAGAAAACACTTAATATACTATTTTAAATAAGCAATTACAATATTTAGTTTTCTTATGAGTAGTATATAGTAAGCACGAAAATTAAGTTTTGTATCTCTCGCCAGTTCATTACGATATTACGAATAGTTTCTTTGGTAGTTACGATATCATGTGGGCTTAAGACCATCGTATATACAAATTTACCCTTTATCCGTGTAAATGATGTAAAAAGCAGCACAACACATTGCCGTATGTTTTCATACTTATTTTTCAGATTAACTATATGCCTGCGTGAGTAAATAACGATAATCGTGAAAGGTTTTCTCTTTAGCATTTATTTTATATTTAGTAAGCGTTTTATCTTTATTCTACGTATTTCACTTTTTTCGTTCAATAATCTATATATGCAATTAAATTAAAAGCAAATGTTTAAAAATAATTAGTTTGGGGATTACAAATGAACATAATATGGCAAAAATTATCGCTTTCTTTTTGTATCTGTCTATGTATTAGTTGATACTCGCTTCAACTTGACAATGTTAAAGATTCAATAAAATTTCCTGTTTTGTGTAGCTGAAGTTAGTGGAACAAAATGAGATACATATCATTTTCATATAATGCTAAAAATTTAAAAATAATGTCTATTGGTATATTCATTTGGAACTATATATCATAAAAAGGTATCTGAAAAAAAATTAAAAATAAAACTTTACCTTTTTATCCTTATAATTTCACTTCGCCTGTTTAAAATGACATCTTCGCTATTTTCATTCATTTTTATGATTGTGTGGAAGCCTTAAAATCAACATCATCATTATATAATTTAAACATTTTAAATTAATTAAAATATTACCATTTGAGAAATTATTTACAACAATGACATGCAATAAGAAATCGTTCTTCAATTATTTGTTTTTATGCAAAAACCACATCGTGTATGTTAGTGATAGTCCATACGAATAAATAATACGAAAAAGATTAGTAATTTATGAAAAATGCCTTTATTATCGCACAATTAATTGAATGTTGAGCAGTTATGTATATATATATATATATATATATATATATATACATATATATATATATATATATATATATATATATTCTTTTTTATTCCAAGTACAAACTTTGCGGAAAGAATTATTTTTTATGGAAACGTTGATTCATAGAGTTTCCAGCCTATTTCATTTTATTATATTCATTTTACTTATATAGCATCTCAACAAGTAATAGACTTATCGCTTCTTTACTTTTACCTGGAATACCTTCATGTAGACCGCTTTATTGAATATTTTCTTTTATACAACGATTATTCAGATACTGGATATAACAGCGTGTACATAGCGTAATTAAAATAATTGCTTCCTTGCTAAACACTATATAATTCTCGACGGACCGTATTCTCCATTCAATTGACAGGTATGGAATAACTTTATGTAGACCGCTTTATTGAATATTTTCTTATATACTACAATTATTGAGTGACAAGATACATCAGCGTGGCACCCAGTGCAATTAAAATAATCGCTCCCTTGCTATTATGGTACTTGATGGAATAAATCTCTTAACTTCATGAGACACTATATAATTCCCAACGGACCGTATATTCCTAGTTGACAGGTACGTAATCTCTGTAATAAAGAGAATAATAACATAGAATCAAAAATTTATCTCGTCTTTTAAATAGGAATATCCTTTCTAAATATGAAATATTTTTACAAATTAGATTAATTCTTTTCAATATTAACTCTTATATGTAAATAAATAAACAAAAATCGTTGTCTTCATATTAGTTTCCCAATTCAAGTAATTCATTTTTTTCATTCATTTTTCCTTGACAGAGAATTACAAAATATTATCAAAATTTGTTTATTCATGGCTTCGTGCTTATACACATAAATTTTAGTCAATTTAAGAATCATCTCCCCATATCAAAGTGTTGTTTGTCAATTGACGAAAATTCAGAGAAGACTGCAAATAGTTTTTTTTTATTTGTACACATATTATAGTAGTATATTTGTAAGTCCATATTAATTGCAAAACTGAAACATAACTATTTAAATCTTTACAGAAAGCATATTTAATGTAGAACACATAAAAGCGTGCTAGGTGAAATTACTTAAACTAGAAAGTTCTCTTTGAGAACTATAGATATTTTAGTGAAAGTATCACTTCGAAAAAGTAATGTTTCTTTACACAAAGAAAAGTATTTCGTTCAAAAAATTATGCTATTCATATTTGAGAAAAATCACATTTAAGAATTGATGCAATTTATAATGCTGGAAATATTATTCCAAAAATATATTTAGTATGTAATCAACTTTTAAAAATATTTAAATTATGAAATCACATCGAATTTAAATTTATTCAATCTTGGAATGAAAAATAAGATTGAACAAGATTTATTGCATTTTTTATATAATGAAATATTTGTTTTGTTAAATTACTCTCTTTTCCACTCACTTTTACATATAAACCTTTTATATTGACTTGTCCGTATTTTTAATTTCGATAAGATCAGAAAATCCGAACATTCCTATTTTACTTTCGCAATTATACTTTTTAAAAGCGTATTTTCTTCAAATACCTATATGGTAAATTTTAATAACCCAAGTAATTTTACAAATAATCAATTTTAATATAACTTATGGGAAAGAGGAAGTCCTGAATCATGCCATTTTTATATATTTTTTTAAGTATTTATTCTGATCTAAATTTGAGGAATGGTATGCGTCTCCGTCCATTGGTCTATGTGTATGTACACGTTACAGTTTGCAATTCTTGACTGATTTTAATGATGATTTTTTTCTGTTGGTCGCTTAACTATCAGACTAGAGAGATTGTTAAATTTCACAACGATTGGCGAAATAGTTTTATTTTTATGAACAATTTTCAAAAGGCATACTCTTTTGTGCTGAACGACTGTTTTCAGTTTTCGGTTTATTTGCACCGATCTTCTTGCTCCTGCTCTCTGTTTCCTACTACTTTCAACTTTAAAATTTTGTATCTTGCTTTGTATGTACTTTTATTCTTACTTATGTTTTTGATTATCTGCAGCGTATTTTTTAAGCTAAACTTTGCATATTTCATCAATTAATTGTCGTTAAATTCAATAATTTTACAGTGCAATGAGTAGTGTAAAAAGATACACAGATCTGTTCCTTCTATTAATTATATACAAGAACACTATTTCAAAAACATTGACAATGATAGTGACTAGGCATTTTAGTTAATTGATACAGCAAGATTTTTTGTCGGATTCCTGTTGAAAATGTAAGCCAAAAATATTTTAAAATGTTTTATTGATTTGGGCCTTTATTATGAAGAAATATTTGTTTACTAACAATATTTTATTTTAATTTCAACATGTTTTTGGTCATAATTACATTAAAATTATTCATTGTTATAAACGGAACTTCCATGTAAAAAAACTTAAACCAGAACTCCATGTCGAAAAAAGTTAGGGTAAATAACATGGACGTGAAAAAAAACTGAAGGTAAACAACCTCCGTGTAGAAAAACATAAGGTATATGACCTCCATGTAGAAAAAAACATAAGCCAGAACTACAAACTCTAAGTAGAAGAAAATTAAGATAAACAACCTCCATGTAAAAAACATGAGGTAAACAACCTCCATGTAGAAAGAACTTAAGCCAGGACCAGAACTTCCATGCATAAAGAACTTAAGGTAAACAACCTTCATGTAGAAAAGACTTAAGCCAGAACGAGAACCTTGGTCTGGAAAAAACTTAAGTTAAACAACATCCATGTAAAAAAAAATTAAGCCAGAACTAGAACCTCCATGTAGAAAAAACTTAAGCTAGCGAATAACTGGCACAATGAATTTGTCTTTCTGCTAAACAATGCTCGTATTGCATACTATTCAAGAGCGAAAAATATGCTAGTTGGAAAACATATATTGATTATATTACTTTTATTTTGTGTATAGGAATAGGTAGAAGCTAGCTCGCTATACTAATTTAGCAATGCTTGTAAATAACATGAACTTACAGCATGAAATCACTATCTGCAAGTGTAGCGGGTATCAATATTTTATCATTATATTTGATATACTTTTTAAACTATTGCAATATCTTTTTCTCAGATTAACATAAAACTAATAATATATTTTTAAAAACCATGATATTTAGGAAAAAAATTACTTCATGAACGGTACACAAATATTTTAAGTATTGCACTTGATGTCAGAACTAAGCTGCTGCTGCAATAAACACGAATTACCATTTAAGATTTTTTATCTATTTCTGCCGTACATAGTTTAAACTGCATTTTTATATTGGATCAAATAAGGCCATCTTCAAGCAATAACAACGCTGTGTTCAGGAATATTAAAGGGACTTTCGATATGTCGAAAGATCTTTGAAATAACATTAATTAAGACTGTATCCATGACCATCGGTATCTACAAGGATCTTTGTTTTTCTTTAATCGTTCTAAACCTCCCGAAGTGGGTAATATTTTTTTAACAACCTATTTATAACTTAACTTTTTTTTTCACCAAGCTGGCGTAAGCAGCGATTACGCAGACCCATACTTTTATATTCTCACAAAGCTCTTTTGCTTTAATCATTCCCGTAAACGCTTGCATACACTTACTCTTGTCTTGTTTTATCCATTTCTCTCTTTTGGTCATGAGTTTTCTTATTGAGTTTCCAGTTTTTTTATTCATTCTGTATCTATTCTCTCAGTTTTTCCCTTC
Organism: Druceiella hillmani; assembly: GCA_039881145.1. Lineage (NCBI taxonomy): Eukaryota > Metazoa > Arthropoda > Insecta > Lepidoptera > Hepialidae > Druceiella > Druceiella hillmani. The sequence goes on along the minus strand of JAYKKI010000022.1, from coordinate 10,165,262 downwards.
CCATAGGTTTAAAGTGATCAAACCATATAAAACTTCATTTCTTCAACTTCACATACATATGAATTTTTTCAGTGCATTATTCTTTAAATATTTAGTGATGATTTGAATTTTAGTAAAGTTAATTCACTTTCATTATCCAAAATTTACTATAATAAGTAGTTATTGGTACAGGTACAACAGTACCTATAGATCGTATATTATAATTTTCTTCTGCACTGTATTTCCAATCAACGCAAGAAAAAGCTCTCCATTCATTCTATTGGCAATATATGTTTATCGCTTGACATCATTTCCGTCACTCCATTTCATTTATTTACTCGTTGTGCAAATAAATTAGAAAAGTTTCAACAAAGAAAGATACATGACAACTCGCCCTACAACGACTGTCTTTATTTCATGTATCGTTTTGAATACGTTTATATTTTGGTGCTGAATAAACGTTTTATATTGAATAAAACAATGCAGTTTTATTTTAGCAGATCCGGTTTTGCTAAATTTCAATAAAATAAAGATGGAAATGTTTTATTTACTCGTATAAAAATAATTTAGGGGGAAATAGTGATTTAATTTTGAAAAGGCAAAAATATTAAATAAATATACTAATCTCGGACAAAAGGTAAGAAATAGAAGGGTAGAACCTACCCTTTGGCACAGGTTTATTCTTTTGTAGTATAATTTATTAAATTATGAAATAATTTTAATTTCATGCAAAACGCTTCGTAATCAAAACATTTTACGGACGTTTCAAAAGATAATGTAAAGTTTCTTTTCTTCTCTAACTCGTACGTGCTTTTTTTGCTTCAACGTCAATATTTATAGTCGTTTATAATGCAGGTATTATTTTATAAATATAGATGCGCTTTTCATTTATACATAATTTTTACCTTTTAACTAAAAAAATATACTAGAAGACCAATATTTACTGGTATTTTTATTCTATACGAGATATATCGTTCAGTAAGAGGAACAAGCCAGTTTGCAATAAGTATTGTCTTTGTACATTAAATTTTATAAATAAATATTAAAACTTTCTTATACGAACGTTGCATATACAGAGGGAAGCTAAATTTAATGTCACCATTATACGGCTACACTATTTACTCCACTAAATGAATTTTCTATTTATTTTATTGTGAGATTCGCGGTGGTAGAAACATGGTCATGGATTTATTCCAGTACGAATGTCGGCCAGCATTATCTTTGCAAAATTATCTTGCACATTATGTCATGACGCGAATTGGGTCAATAGACTTTGAGTTACTACGCTATGGAAATGGTTTTTCTATGACGCAGTAAATCGTTAATTTTTATTCTTTCGTGACGATACTTGCAAACCTTTGTGGACTGATATATTTAGAAATATTTATAAAATAATTTCCAAAATTTTCAATGTGTATATAATTAATATATTAGTTTTCCCGTTACTAAAAGGAAATTAAGAGTCGTCTTTTAAGCAGATTTAATTGTGAATTCAATGTGTTGAACCCCTGGTAAGCAGTTATTTTGATTTGTTATTTATTAGTTTTAAGAAATACTTAAAAGAGTGATAATTTTAGACAAGAATTACCAGAAATTAACTAAAGTATTCTAATTAATAATACTCATACAAGAAAAAATGCTAAAAAATAAAATTAATCTAACAATAATTATGACGAACAGATCACTAAAATAATGAATCAGACACTATCCTGTAACTTCATATTTATATTGTAAAAATATTTAATTGAGCAGAAAAAATATTACGACTATATATCGTCTTCAGTGCAAGATACGGTCGAGTGAGTGAACGAAAAATAGTTCCGATTAAGGGAAATCAATCTTTTAGAGAATATTTTTATTCTCTAAATAAGAGGCATAAACATACAGGTGAATAAAATTTAGTTCGCGAAATTAAAATGGTAATGGCGACAAATATTTGCATATAATTTATCGGTAGAAATAGGTAAAATTCATATTACAAAATTCATAAGACAACTGAAAGTAAAGGGTTCCCCCCTTGGATAAGTTTATTGGATAAAGTTCATGACTATATTACATGTTGGTTCCACTAGCAAAAAATGAAAAAAGAAAAAATAAATTTTCACCAAAATACATCACAAAGTCGATTATGAAGTCGAATAGCGATTAGGGAAAGCAATTTTTTTCGGAAGTTAGTGATAAATAAGTTATAAAACACTGAGTTAATAACTTACCTTCTTTTAATAAGTTTCGAAGAGGAATTATTTAACTCCTTGAAAAATATAAACTAAAAATCAAAATATCTTGTATTATGTACCCCTAGTGAAAACTAACGTATGTTGCTAAACATCTACATATTATATTTTATTTAAGGTTTTTTTGTTAACGTGTCGTCTTTTGTAGTAGTTTAATATTGCGTCGGATGGCAAGTCTTTAGTAAAAATTCCGCCGTATGTATATAGTAGTAGAAAGTAAAAATTCCGTAGTAAAAATATAGTAGTAGCCGTATGTGCATAGTACAAGTGCATATGTTAACTACAAAAACTCTTAATATTGATAATTTTATTTTTGATTTCTATAATTTAAAAAGTACTTTAAATAAGCTTTCTGGTATAAATTCATGTATTATAACATATTCTGTCGTATTTATAACATAGAAAATATTTGTATTTAAATAGGATTAAATTTATTTAGTACAAAAAATTTTGGCAAAGTTCGTCAAATCAGTTTTTAATGGTTTTAAATAGTTTATGTGCTATTCGACAGAATGTTTGGCTTTATGTTTTCCAACTTGTTTTACACACTACAATAATATTTGATCTGTAGTAACAGCTTCAAAGAATTTTTAAGAATGTAGCATAATTTTAATGAGGTGCGTCACTGTTATTACTGGCAACTGATAAAAGTCAATATAAAGAGATATAGACATAATCTAACTTTAACACATGTGCATATCACAGAATAACAAATTAGGAATGAAAATCTCCCGAAAACATAAATACAAATGGGATGAACTTCTGACTTAACGGATTTATTCTCTCTGCAATATTTAACAGCTCTCAAACGAAAATTCAAAACGGACATATCAAATATTCATATTCGAATCCTTTGTTTGAATTGTAGATCGTGATATTTGGACCTTTAGTCTTTTATATTCTTAGCGAGCTCGACGCAGAAAATTCAGAAATTCATCTTGTCGATTGGAGAGGCGTTTTATTACCTTACTTTAGATCTTTCACTTACACAATACATTTTTACAATAATATAAACAAATAATTTACGAGTACATATTCCCATACGATTTTAAAAAATGAGGCCCATATCATACCATGGTAAGATACTCGCGTACGGGGTAACGAGATGCAATAAACGCAAGTAATTGCTCTGTGACTATTTCACGTCTACCTTGCCATCTTCATCCAAAGTAGATTATTTAAATAGATTTACTAAATTTATCTACTTTTGACATTATACTAATATCTATGGATATATTAAACTCTGTTTTAGATATTTTGTATAATTATGAACTTTCTTAAATTTGACCAAGTTCCATATACAGCAATATTTTTAAAGTTCGAAAATGCCGTGTCTTGTGCATTTTAATGATTTATTTTTCAATATCAAAATTTATTATATACTCGTGTAAAGTAAAATTTCTAAAATCTAAAATTTTCAAAGCTTTATTTATTTCAAATTTAATTTCTAGCTTTGGGATAATAACGCTGAATAAAAAAATACAAAGAGAAACTTAAATATAGGGAAAAGAAATTTATGTAAAAACTTTTTGATATTTAAATTATAATTGTGGAAAAATCTAAAATGATCTTATTGGTCATATTTAATTTTAAAAAAGGATATTTCATACTTTTAAAATTTTTACTTTCCCTGCTAGCAGTAGAATTTCTTCGGCTTTCTCACGTTTGCTAAAATATTTTAGGTTCTGTATAATGAGATGAATCAGCCCTATAATTATATATGTTTTAAGGAAAAATAAACCGCGTAAAAAAATTGTAAGACATCAACCTCAGTGTTGTCTAAGTGACAAAGTACAGTGGTGGTATTTTGCTTCAATTGCTTTCATATAACAATAATTTTTGATCTATTTGTTAACGATATTCTCATTCCATTAACTATATATTCTGTGATTTAGTCCAACTATACGGTCAAATCTTGTGAAATAAAAATGTTTATAAAAATATCTAATAGTTTATAATGTACTTCTTGCACTACGCTTCGATGCTTTTCATTTACATAATTACTGCTTATTAAAGTACACTTTTGTTTGTCTAAACACGATAAACTATGCGATGGTGAAACTTTATCAATCATCTTCGAAACTTCGTCATTCAGATAAGCCACTTGCATATTAAACCCAAAAGACACAAACTAAGAAATTGTTAAGGTATAACATTTTTCTCTTTATAAAATTAGTATGTTTATGAGCCGATCCTTGGTTTATTATTTATTTAAATGTTTTTTTTATTTACACATATATGTTTATCACGGTACAAGACAGTTAACCTATTCGTAACGATGAGAAATTAATGGTTTAACACAGTTTAAACTTTTGAATTTGGATGAATGCAAATTACAAAGAAACAACAACAAATAACGACGACATATTTCGGCTAATCTACCTTTGCTCATTATAAACAAATTACACTCTGGTGCGATAGCTAGCAAATGGTTCAGCACGGATTTTGCGGGAACTGGAGAGCTCCGATATAATTCAATTCTAGAGGGTGTATGGCAAAAAGGTTGTGATTAATGAATACACGAATAATGAAAGTTTACCCAATAATACATGGCAAAGAATTATTCCTTTGTATAGTTTAAAAATAAATTTCTATAGTGCGATGACTTTTTTGAGTTGTAAGGAATGGAAAGTTAAATAGAAAGGGGAAGTAACCATACTATCTCATATACAGATATCGGAGTGAACATTTTTTTTTTTTTATATTTGGACGGAACCCTATTACGAAGAACTCAAGTCGGAATAAAAATCTAATCACATCTCATCTTTCACATCCCTTTCACACGACCATAAAATTTTTATAACGCTTCAAACGGAATAATTTAATTTTTTTAAGAATATTTTCACAAAAAGCAAAAAAAGTGCTAGCATCGTTTTTCCCAACTTTTTATCGCAGCAAAAAACCTTTTTAAAATTAAATTGTTAAAACAACCCTCAATTTTTTCAACGTCATACGCACTGAATTAAACATGCACCTTATAACTACGAAACATGTAATTGGACGCTGTAATTACGTTTCCACCAAATTAGCTTTTTTCGAAATTAATTTTTGAAAATTTTATTGATATTAAGTTTAAACGATAGGTTGGAATCCTTTATTAAAATTACTTTTTAATTAACAAATGAATGGAGAAATATTTTAAATGATAATATAACTTTAACAAGAAGAAATACTGAAATATTTTGTCTTCTTATATTCGGTCTCAGATTGAGGATATGCAGAACTGTTGATATCACATTCTCGCATAAGTATCTTGAAATAAAATTAAGGCAACTACTAAACGAGTCTATCGACACAAACGCTCACATTCCTCGTTGCTCAGAACTTTAACAGTAGTAATTGCATAGCTAAGAATAAATTCACAATTTAGTATTAAAATATTAAATCATTAAAAATTAGTCAACCGAGAGAAATGATAAGAGGACATGTACAAAATAAACACCGAGAATAGTTGCCGAGTACTAGACACGAGAGTTTGGGTAAAGAAAAAATTTATGAAAATTAAACTGTGACAAATAATTGTGAAAATTAATGAACTTCAGATAATTAACCAATCGACAAAGAAAAAATTACCAAAATCGGACTGCAATTATATCAAATACTCAGACATACAATCGTACAAACACACAGAAACGCATGTCATAACTCAAAGACAAATTTGGATCATAATAAATATTTAAAAACAATTTGAAAAAGGGTAGTATTTTAGAGGAAAGTTTTTTTTTTCAAAAAGCTATAATATAAGTTACTTGCTTGTAAAATTCACCGATTCGACAGTGGCGCCCTAGCTAATGATGAAGCACAACGTGTAGTTTGTAACATATTTACACTTAAGTATGTTGTAAACAGTAGGTTTAAGTATGATAACTACTGAAACTCTTGATATAATTTTGAAGAAATTTTTTAAAACATATTTTTTTTATTTCTGAAGGCACGAAGTTATACCTAATACAACAAATTTTAAATAATCGGACGATGCGCCTACCATTCTCATAGAACCCTATTCATTATCATTATCTGTCTGTAAATAACTAATCTCATATTTGTGTACCTAAGCATGTATGTATTCGTTGAGTTAAAAACTGTACAAGAAAATATAACAATTTTTTCAAAATATAATTTTTTTTTTTTAAAAAGGCAATATCTAAACGTATAAGTAATATTGAAACATTGCGACTTAGTTTGGAATCAATCAATGATTTAAATATCAAGATACGGTCAAAGAAACAAGAACCGGTTCGATAATGACAACACTTATTCATGTGCGCCATCTATTACAATCAAACGAAACTAAGTCGCATTTCACAGTCACATTGTTTACTGTATGAACGGTCGTTCATGTAGTGTTGTCGTGGCGTTATCTTATTTTATTATTTTTTAACTAAATTTAAAAAATAATTGTTTTCTATTTGTACGCATGCATATTGATATGACAATGCTTAAATAGCTCGAGATTTATGTAAATTAATGAAAATAGTTATTTTTATATAACAAAAGCAATTAATAATAGGTAGATAAAATAGCTCTATATTATATAGATCTATCGGGAATGATTCAAAATTAAGGTGACTTAATTATCTCAACTTCATTCTGTGCCAATCAGTTTTAATTTATTCCCTGTATCGGGAGATTGCGTACTTATAGTTGTCGGCGTTGGTAAGACGATTATGCATGAACCGATATATACTTCATCAGTGATTAGAAGGTTATGATTTAAAAAAATAAAATTTATCTTAAAGATATTATAATGTTACAGTACTCTCATACTCTCAGTCTACATAGAGACATGTTTCATATCTACGGCATGTTTTCGATAATCATCTACCCTGTTCTCGTATTTTATATTATTTTAGTTTAAAATATTTGTTTGTTACTTTATTTCAAAATTGGTAATGTCCAAGGTATATAAAAATATATCAACAGTATCACATTTTAATTCTATCTGACCACATAAGAAAAAGCGATTTATCATAATACAATTCAAAGGTTATTCCGAATATTATTAGTACATCTTCAATTACGTTATGCTTTCCTCTTTTATTTACCTATACAAAATAAATTCCTTCCTAATTACTCTTCCCTACTTTAAAAATTAATCAGACATTTAATACAACCAATTTAAATTACTTTTAGAGAGTGATAAGACGAAGTTGAGTTGTTTGCAAACATTTCAAACTAGCTGTACAAACGACTTCATTCGTTTGAAATTCCGAATAAGAAAAGTTGTTACAATTTATTTCTCCTGAATATTTTGGTCTTGAGTATAAACTATTACCATACCAAATTTCATCAAAATCCGTCCAGTATATTTTGCGTGATGGACGATGACTTATATTTTTGTGATTGGCGTGATTGAACAGACAAAAATGCTAAAAAAAATTTTCTGGCTTCTATTACCATCTTATTCGCTAAATTAATCACTCTTTTAAAAATATTTTTCATATACAGAATTCACTCTGTTACAATATTATATATATATATATATATATATATATATATATAGTTAATCTTACAAATAATAATTATATTTATATACACACACATATATATATATATATATATATATATATATATATATATATATATATATATATATATATATAATTATTATTTGTAAGATTAACTATCTAGATGTTTTGTCGATTCTGTTTTCTAACGAAAAGCATTAGTTTACAAAATTAGCGTTTAAGGCGCACGCGCACACGCACAATAGCATGCTTAAAAATTTTCAGCTAATGAGATACTGCTGTTTTCTTTAACCTGCGAAATATTTTTTGCACTACTTATACTTAACGAATTGGAAAGTGATTTTAATAATCTACAACATAGTAGACATTGCTCTCAATAATTAAAAAACACAACATTTGTGTCAGCATGTGTGTCTTTCGTATATAGGCTATGTAAGTACGTACCTTTTTTGTCAGTTTTTTTAAAAGATATTTTATGCTAATAATATTCTTCGCCAGTTTTAGATAAATGTTTGGAACCGATAAAAATAATTTGATGAGACGTTTTCTAAAATGAAATATTTTTGTGAGATTTTGTTATAATTGCTTTTCTTCTTGTGTTATGGGATTAACGACTTTTATTTATTCGTTTCACAATCGAAAAAATTCAACTTCTATGCGATAAGATGAAAAAGTTTGGAAATGAGTATCATTAAAAATAAAAACTTTAAATTTACGACAGGTCTTAAGCTATTTTGTTCAATAGAAAAATAACCTCAAAATTTCTAATTAATAAATTATTTCTCAAATATGTGTTGAATTAAAAAACTATTTGAAAAAGTATAAAAAAGTAAAAACTAGGAAAGCATAGATATAACTATTTTATTTTTTTTTATTTAGCATGAAATTATGGAAATATATTTATCGAATATGGCCGTATTTAATCACTAAATGACTCAAACCTATGAACATATTATACTTACATTGCCAATTTTAAGTTTATCAGTTTTTGACAAGATAGACAGATGGACAAATACCTATTTTCTGCCTCTAAGATTTCCTGTCTTCGGGCACCGTACTCGGCAATATAATTTCAAAAATCAAAGCGAAGGAAAATTTATATGTAAAAAAAATGTATGAAAACACGTCCTTACAAGTCCCCAACATTGGAATTCTTATAGTTACTGAAAATACAACTATTTTTTCAATACATTACAAAAAATATGTATAAAAAAAGATTATTAATCGAAGGTAACATACGTCAACATTTTTTAAATTCTCGAACTTTAATTTAAACATATTTTTACTACGCGATCCATAAATATACTCACGAGAATTGAAATGTCAATTGAAACGAAACGCTGCTAATTTCGCTATTTAGCACCGCTTTAAGTGGGATATTTTTTAGTTGCTATGGGCCTATCCTTACGAAGTAATCAATGGCCAATTTTATATTTCGATTTAACTTTTGTAAATTCCGATGAACATTTATAGTATCTGTAAGTTTCTTATATTGACTCACTTTCATGCAGAAACAACTTTAGCAAAAATTGTTGCACTCCAGCGTTTTCTTCTATTAATTGCGAGCTAATTATTATGCAGGTGAGTGCAAAATAACACATTTTTACTTAAGAAATATAATGTAGTGCGATATTTTAAAGACATATCCAAAAGTTGTAGAAAATAAATATAGGTGATTCTACAAAAATGCCCTGCAGGCAATACATTACGTTCGTTTCCTTCGGATTCAAGGCAATAAGTATTTGTGTGGTAAAAAAATATTGCAATTATGTTAAATAAATGTGATTAACATTACATTTGGTGGCAAACATATTGTATACTGCTAATGTTCAACATGAAATTTATTGAAATTTATGATACTCGAAGACGTCAATATACGAGACTATAGTGAAGGCCAAGCAGTGCAGTATATTTACACAGTGTAGATGTCCAAGACCACATTTATAATGTTTTGATATTATATAATATACTTTCAAACGGTTGGCTTAATTTTACACAGATCTATATAAAATCTTCAGCCATAGAAAGCAAGAATGGTTTTAAAATTTTGTTCTAAATATATAATTTCTGAGAAATAACCTATCATATTTAAATTTAAGTCACATTATAACATTTCCAAAATAACTTTGTCTGTCAGTGCAGAAATAAACACGAATATTGATTGGGTAACCTTCAATGCGGTCAAGAGGTAATTTATTATTAAATGGACTTGACCACAAGTAGGTCATGATACAGGCACTTTAATTCTCCTCCGTTGTCAATTTACGGCAGGTGAGATATTTATATTCCTCGAGGAGATACATGGAAGATGTATTTTTATAGCATCGAACTATCGACTCAAGCTATCAATAGTTTGCAAGTTGTCTAAGGAATTTATCTGTGGTTCTAGAGATTGAATATTAATATATAAACCTCTGAAGATTTCGCCTCATATAATAAATAGTATGTGATTTTAATGTTTTAGTCGGCCCAGTAGCTGTATTTAAAGAAATACAAAGGAAAAACAATGAATGTTAAAAATAGGAATGGAGAGAAGAAAGAAATATATATGAAATGTATTATATAATAATATATAATATTTTTTTTATTTTAAATATTAACGTGTTCCTTATTACCAATATTTGGGAGACGATATTTACTTGTGATCTGGTAATTGTAATTTGTTTGCTCTTTTTTTGCTATTTGTTATATTTGTATAATATATACATTATAATTTAATTAACATATTTTATTTAAAAGGAAAACAATAAATGTAGTATTTTAGTGTGCATCATATTTATAGCTAATGAAAACGCTGACTGACAATTTATTATGCTTCCCATACACGCTTCGGTTACAATACATACGTCACATATTTTGTGACGCTACTAAAAGCGACTTTCACTAGGAAGATGTTTATTTACAAGAAATGTGATACATGTACGTACTTAAAATATTACCCTGATGATACAATTATAAATATATATTTAATAGATTTGGTACTTAAAATAAATATCACCGTTTTCGTAAATTTTTTAAAATATGTTGGAGCAGTTTGAGAAGTTCGTGGTGCGATTAAGTCAAGGTACAGCAAAATAAATAGACATACTGATACACACATACATATTTATGCTATAACTGGTAATCACTAAGTGATACAGACGAAAATATGTTTCTTATCTAAATAAAGTTTATTATCAACAATATATAGAAATGAAGCAATAATAGTAGCCGCCAATTATTATCTGTTAGCCGTTGAGGATTTCGATTCTCCATGTCCGAATCCAATATCAGATTTTGCAAATTAATAAATACCACTTGAAGTGTTCGGTTCTCCATATCCGAAATCCTATATCAGATTTTGCAAAGTAATAACTAAAATAACAACTAACCAGTAGCATAAATAGTGAAACACGATCGATTTACTACCATCCGTTAAGGAATTACATCATTCATCTTCAGAACTTATTATCCCACCATGACCTGGTCGATGGTGCAATTATTTTGCAAAATAAAAATTACCAGCAATAAACTTCTTGAACTACTTTTGATTTACTACCATAAGATAAGGAGTTCCATTGATCATATCCAGAAAGTATCATCAGACTCTTACATGATCGATAGTGTGGACATTTTGAAAAGAAACAATTACCAGTAGCAAGTATCTTTAATCACTTTCAATTTATCTCCAGAACACATCATCAGACTCTGACCTAGTGAACAGTGTAGTTATTTGGCAAAATGAAAACTACTAGCGGCAAATATCTTTAATCACGATTGATTTACTAATATCCATTAAGGAGTTCCATTGTTCATATCCAGAACTTATCATCACTCCCTGGCCTGGTAAGTTGTATAGTTAGTTTGCAAAATAACAACTACCCGTAGCAAATATCTTGAATCATAGTTGACTTACTGCCATTCATTAAGGGATTCTATCATTCATTTCCGGACTTCATCATCAGATTATCATCAAATTATAGAATATATAGGACTGTACCTATAGCACCTTTCAAATAAAAAAAGAATCATCAAAATCGGTCCACTAAATAAAGAATTATCGCTGAACATACATAAAAAAAAGTCTCCGACAAATTGAAAACCTCCTCTTTTTTTGAAGTCGCTTAAAAAATTAATGGCAAAACGATTCAAAAAGAATGAGTCAGAAAAAGACATAAATAACTTTTTATGGAAAGTTCAGAAGTATTAACAACAAAATACATTAAATATGCGTTAATTTATCTTAAAAAATAAGTTTCAGGGTTTGGAACACGTTACGTTTGGGCAAAGTAAATTAAATTGTAGAAAAGCCTTTTGGAATCAGTATAATTATTTTTTTATGTTTGAAACTTTCGGTGTCAGTGTTAATATAAAATATTTGCTTTCTGTGATTAATATGGATATTTTGTCGACTTATCGAGCTTACACAAAAAATATAACATCTTTACATGTAAAATATTAGTGTGTAGCCAGTCCAAAATTATCTTACGCACATATGTGTTAATGAACATATAACGAAAGTAACAATGAAACAAAAAACGAAATTAATAATAACATGGTTATATACCGAATTATTTATGTGTAAGAGATGTATAATAATGCCTTTATGATACATCGACATTGCATTTATTACAAAATCTTTGTGTTTCAGTTTTATATTCATTCGAATCTATTTCTCACACACCTACATACTGACGCTCGTCATTAACTTTATTAACTATCGAACAGTTTTTAATTTACCGATAATGCTCAAGTGTCTTTCAAAATATCGTACGTCGAATCCAACTACGTTTCAGAAGTTTTTGATACATCTTATCGGTTAAATTTATTATAATAAATAATGCTTAAATTTTACCACAGTATTTTACTGGTATTTCTTTCGTAGTATTCCATATGAAAACTAATCACATACGAAAAATTACCATATGCATATAAACATTATTTATAAACTCTGGAATTTATATTAAAGTAATATTTAAAATTCACAATTAGGTTACTCTGGTAAAGTTCCAAGATTGTTAGTTCTTTTAAGAAATAATTATGTACTACTCTAATTAACCCGAACTGTTTCATGTGAACGCAAGTCCCTTCGTACTGTGCCACAACAAAGATGTCTTTCATGTACTTCTACGATCCGAGAACATAGAGTTGTTGAGCAATTTTTGTGTCATAAACTGTTTTAATAGTTTTAAGCTTCCGTAAAATATGAACTCGAAATTGATGCGCATACATTTATATTCACTTTGTTGCAGTAAAGGGTCCAAGCAGCGGCGCTAAAATTTTCATCGCTTTTCCCTGCGCCTCTGTTGCTCGCGTCCATTCTGTTCCCCGTTTCCCCCTTCCGACCTATTTGAATAGTTGATGAGTTTATTCCTACAGCTCCTTTCGTTTTACGACTTGTGCGATAAAGTTATATTTATTCTTGATATCTATATCCATACGTGTAATTTCAAGTTCGTAAATGTTAAATGCGATATGTTAGTAAATTTGAGTTATTGTAATAACGTTAATTAAACACTTACTTAGTTGTTACGCATCTTGATATAGTTATAAACGGGTTAGGTTATTCAATTTTTTAATAACCACACAATAATTTTAAGATAGAAAATGGGCCTTATTTTAGCATCGTACATATTCTTTATATGGAGAAAAGTTGCGAAACAAATTTTTGGGAAACATTTAATTACGTCAAAATGTTTAATTACTTACATATTTTTTTCTTCACATTAATAGACTCAGGGCGCCGTATAAGAGGTGCACTCTTGAAATTGATAATATACCTTAAATGCAGATTCAAGAGATTTTCCGTAAATTTCCGGTGGATGCATTTTAAAAATAGTATAATGGAAAAAAATAGAAAATTAATTTCAATACTTGATAATTGCATTTAAGTGTTCATATCCAGTTCATCAATAGTGTATCTCTAGTTAAATATACATTTCACTTACTTTCAAATTCAAGATTATATTTCATTCATGTTTCCATCTTTATTAAAATGGTTAGTCCTGCATCCCGCCCTATTTTTATAATGTATTAATTTCTTGTAAATCAATGGCAGTACAAGACGCAAGCTGATTTCTAAAAATTGCATATATCATAAGAGCGGAATATTTTCAAGACCATATTTAATCATGCAACATGATTTTCTGTCATCTTAATTTTACACATATAATCACTTTCAATACTCAAAGAATTTGAAATACAAAAAACATATTTTTTGTTAAATCTAAAAACAAGAACTAACCACAAAATCATACTAAAATATTTCTAGAAATTCTATTGAATAAGATACTTCAAGATTTAAAAAGAGAATTAAAATTATGTAGAATAAAATATATATATTTTGCGAAAACAAAAAGTAGGTTAAAATTTATGTAGTTAAAATGCTTCCAAAAAACATTAGTCTACTAAATCAAAAATATAAACTTTTGATTTTTTGTAATTAATAAAAATTTCATTGTCTAAAACACTAGTATACGGCGATCCACATTATGTAAACATCGAACGACATCAAGGCAAATTAGTATTTTGAAATTAATTCCATCAAATAAATAATTTGAACAATACTCATTTATGTTTAATCCATTTATTTGGTTGAATAAACTCCTTGATAACATAGGGAAATAAGCACTATAATTTCAGTTGAAAAGGCGTAGGTTGCATTGCCATTCAGGCAAGACGACATTTTTTATAAATAAATAAATTGTATTAAAGTGATAAAATAAATTCAACTTCCTTTAGATTAATAAGGTGCATTTTTATACTAGTTTTAATTTTACTCATAACTGTAAATTCTGCAATCTAATATTACAGAATGAATTTAAAATGTACGTCCTATATATATTGGTAAATAAACTCTAAAAACATGAAAACTTCTTGAAGGCAAAAAGACGTGAACAAAATGGACGCCGAGAACAGTCACTGAGCTCGAGAAAGGGGAGTTTTTTTTAATTAAAAAAATTAAACTATGAAAAATAATTTTTAAAATTAATAAACTCCTTTAGCTAACCAGTCGATATAGAAAATAAATCACCAAAATCGATCAATAATTGCACCCCTGTAGCCCGTCCTCATACGCACAATGATACAAAAAACCCACGGAGATCTATGTTAAAACTCAAAATCAAATTTAGATTATAACAGGTGTCTAAAAAAAATCGAATGGTTCCATTTCTAAAGAAAAAACTCTTTTTGTCAAAAAGTTATATTCGTATTTTACATGAGTAAAAAATGTCAAATCCAAACATTCAAACTTTTAAAATACGTAACTTGGCTGTGTAAAGTACAATCAAACTTTTAACTAAAGCTGGAACCTTTAAATATAAAAAGGAAAAGAAGGTTTCTCGTTTAATACGAGTCACGAACAACATCTTTTCAGTTCCGATTGTTGATCTTTATGAAGTAAATGGGAGGTTGATCAGAGCTTGAAAAGCAAAGGGAACGCTGACAAAAGCTGCTTTGAAAGGATGCAAAGCCGAAGAAGTGTCGTGGCCCAAACAAGATATAAATAATTATCTAGAGTTGATTGCTTTTGAAATTCCGCGACTTAAAATTAATTTATTATCAAAACTCGACTGCCAAACTGGCGCACTAGTTGAGGATAAAGCACACATCTTTGGTGTGTGCAACATATTTACACTTAAGTATGATTTTAAATATTAGGTTTAAGTATGATGACTACATAAACTTTTGAATTCATTTTGAAGGAATTTTCAAAAAAGTATTTTTTATTTCTGAAGGTGCCATGGTTATACCTAACAGGACAAATAGTTAATAAGGGGATGACACGCTTAAAGTTTCCATTGAACCCTAATCGCCATCATTATTTGTCTATGTATAACTAACCTCATACTTTTGTATCATTGTTTTAAAAGAACTATACTAAACATATTTAGATACAATTTAAATGGTTGTGTTTTAATTTAAATTCAAAGGCCAATTTCATATTTTGGCATAACATTTGTAGATTTATTAGTTTCTGGCAATTTTTTTTTATTTATTGATTTTCACTCAGAAGCAGTTTCAGCAACATTTGTTTCACCCGTCTTTTATCTCATTCTTTCATACCTTGTGATTACATAAATTATCATATCTATTACTTGTGAGCCGATTATTATGGAATTGAGTGCAATATAATGCAATTTTCTTATAAGAAACTTAATACAGTGCAATATTTCAAAGACATATCCAGAAGATGTAGTAAATAAAAATAGATAATTCTACAAAAAAGTCTAGCAGACCACGCACGCTACTCTCGTTTCCTTTGAATGGGACGCCGTAAATACTTTTGTGGTAACAAATATTTTAGTTAGATTAAATAAATCTAGATAACATTACATTTGATGGCAAAAATATGTTATACTGTTAATATTCAACATAATATTTACTACAATTTGCGATACTTGATGATATGAGTAAACGATGCTATTGGAGGCCATAGAGCGCGGTATATATATATATATATATATATATATATATATATTAGTAGACGTGGAAGGCTACATATCTAATACATTGAAAAAATATGTTCATGCTATTGGCTTGTTTTACACTAAGTCATATAGAATCGTCAATCATAGTTAAAAGGGATGGATATAAAAAGGAATGACGCAAATTTTGCTAAACAATTTAAAATTTAATGAACTTATCACATGCAGGTTTTGACATTAAATTAAAAAAATTACATTGAAAATAATTATGTAACTTACACATGATTCTTTTCAATGTCACTTTGTCTGTCAATGCGGGAAAAACGTAAATATTGATTGGGTAATCTGCAATGCGGTTAATACGTAATTTATTATTAAGTGGACTTGACCACAAACTGACCCTGGTTTAGACCCTCTAATCTCTCTCCTTTTTCAATTTAGGGCAGGTGGAATATTTACTTTACTCGAGAGGATGCATGATAGACATATTTTTATAGCTTCCAACTCTACGAAATTGGTTGGAATTTCGAATAAATTAGTAGATATTCGGGAGATATTGGGTGTTATGTTCGGGAGATATCCAAGAAATTTATCTGCGGACGTAGCGACCTAATATTACTATAAAGAGTGCTGAAAATTTGACCTAATGTAATAAATATATCGTTAATATGTAATTATATCACAATTTTTTTTAAATATGTGCATGTGAAAGATAAAGTAGGTATTATACTTTCAATTTTGTAAATATTTAATTAGAATATTATGTACTATTAAATATTTATAAATGCCTAAATGTGTTCGGAGTCTACGTAATGCGAGTTCTACTCGCGCTTGACAGTTTTATATTTTTCACAAAAAAAATATGTAATTAAAAATTAATTGTTTAAAATAACAACAATAAAAATAGTATATACATATGCTTCATTTGTATAAGCTAATGAAAACTCCATTTGACAAATTATTATACTAATTCTTGCTATTCCGGGTAAGCTAGTTAAGTCACATATTTTGTTACGGAACCAAAAGTAATTTTGTTTCAAAGATATTTATTTACAGGACATGTGATACATATGTCTACGATGTTTCGGGCCGCTGCGTCTAATATAAATTAAGTTAATTTCTAAAAGAATAATATAATTATGCTTTGGTACTGTAATCTAAACTGAGAAATTATGCTCGATATTGGAAACTTATTTTATTTTAATAACTTCATTATCATTATCTGCTTGTTGATTGCGACACAAACCGTTGATTGCGATACATTACAGTTAGATTTAATTTTTCGTGTAAACATAATACTAAATTTTACATACGACAATTTCATTAAACTTTTTTACGACCACTGACATTAAAAATAACGTAAATACCATCGCATGGTGTCAGAGACAAAGACACATTTGATACACATCTGAGAACGTCGAGTGATTAAGCAAGTCGAGTGTCTTAAATTTGTTTAAGACTTATAAGCTTCCATAAAATATGAAGTGAAGTTCATGCAGATTTATATTCACTTTACCGCAGCAAAGGGCAAAAGAAAAGCTGAGCTAAAATTTTCATCTCTTTTTTTCTTCGCGTCCATTGCTCGAGTCCATTCTGTTCATCACTTTTCCCTTTCGACCTATTTGAATAGTTAATAAGTTTGTTCCTACAGCTCCTTTCGTTTTATGACTTATGGGACCAACATATATTTATTCTTAATGTCTATATCTATATGTGTAATTTGTAGCTTCGTAAATTGTAAACACGATAAGTTAGTGAAAATGAGTTGTTATAGTAGCATTTATTCACTATTTATTAGTTGCTACATATAATGATACAGTTATAAACGTGTTATGTTATTTAATTTTTGAGTAAACACATGACAATTTAAAAATAGAATATGAGGATTACGCACAACTCCATATTATGCCATTACGTATACTCCTCACTTGCGAAAAAGGGTTGCGAAATAGATTTTTGAGAGATATGGAATTGCTTCAAAATTGTTTATTCCCTTCTATATTTTTTTTTCATATTAATAGATTTCGCGGATTGTATATGCCGGTACACATAACATTTTTTATAAATTTTAAATGTAAATTTAATTTTTCTATAACCTTTCCGGCGGTTGCATTTAAGATATATTATAATATAAATAGATGGAAAATGCATTTAAAAATTTGATAATTGAATTTAAATTTTACAAGTGTGTATTTTGTGAGTTCTCTAATTAAATATTCTTTCACTTACTATTAAATTCAAGATTACAATTTATTTATGTTTTCATCTGCGCCAAATATCATTAGTTCGTCCATCAGCCGTGCATCCCGCTCTATTTTTTAAATGTGTTCATTTGTTTATAAATCAATGGCAATAGAAGAGGGAAGCTGATTTCCTTATATCACTTATCATGACAGCGGAATGTTGATAAGATAGTATTTGATTATGCAGCATGGTTTTCTGTCATTTTCTTTACGACCTTTTACTTTAAGATGCACAGTCACTGGCAGTACTCAATGAATTTGACGTGTGAAATGAAAAAAAATATTTATTTTTGTGAAATCTAAAGACAGAAACGTGTAAAAATGTTTAAAGGATCGAACATAAATTAGGAAATTATGTTAAATCAGATACTTCGAGACTGAAAAATTAAATAAAAATTATATAGAATAAAATGTGATTAGTTTTAAATAATAAAAAGTAGGTTAAAATATTATATGGTTAAAAAGCTTCCAAAAAACATACATGTACTGAATCAAATGAAATATATAAATATCGAACTACATCAATGAAAGTTAGCACTTTGATGTTACCTTGATTTAATAAACGATATTAATTTACGTTTTATCTAGTTATAATATGACTACAGTTGAAGTACCTATTTTATAACTTAGGAGAATAAGCACTATAGATTTAGTTGAAAAAGTGAAGTTTCAATGCTATTCAGGCAAGAGTATATTTTTTCTGTGAGCACATAAATTAATTGATAAAATTAAATTCGCATTCCGTTCAATTAATGATATGCATTTTTATACCAGTTTTAATTTTATGTAAAACTGCACAGTAAATTTTGTAACCTAACATTACAAAATGAAATGGAAATCCACGTCCTACCTATATTGGCCAATAAGCTCTAAAAAGACAGGAACAACTCTCGAACTAATGACATTAAAAGTTTATAGCACAACAAACGCAAAAAATACCTTAAATATTTTAACGAAGAAAAAAATTGCTTTTTTTAGCTGATCTGATTGCATAACAAATTTGGAATACAGTTAGTGAGCAAAGCAGTTCGTTCTTAGTAATAAATTTTAGTTAATATTCATTTGTATGTTGTTCTCATGGCTCGAATTTCTTTCCCCTATATATAATGAGGGCGGATTTTTAGGTGTCCAATCAATTTTCCAATAAATTTCCATAAAATTTATTTAAAAAAATTGCCTTAGTGCGTCGTAGAGAATAATACGAATATAAACTTTGTGTTTAAATAAAATTAGAAGATTGATTCATTTTATGGTTTTTGCGCATCAACATTTTAAAAAATTCTGAATATTTTTAAGATTAGAGCCATCCGTTCGGCAATACCTTCATCTTTTATTTGGTTATAATTTTATGAACCGTTACCCGTAGACAAAGGAAATTTGGTACAGGAACGCGTTTTACTGATCTGTCAAAAATATGTTGGGTAAAATAGTAAGGATAAATGAGAAATAGAATAGTTTTGAAATCAGTACGCTAATCTAAATAATTGAATAATAAAAACATTCCTACTACAATTATTAGCAATAATAAATACTGACGGTGAAATAAAGCAAATAATTGACGATTATGAATTATTTTGAACCATTTAAAAAAATTATAGAACTGATTTGAAATATTGTAAACCGACAAAATAAGTCTAAGAACAATACTGATGATGCAAATTGTAAAAACGTAATATTTCCATACCAACGATTAAAAGCGACTGCCACCTTATGGTGAACGCGCGCAACTTTTTTGATTAGTTTGTCATTTTTTTTATTTCTTAAATCTGCAACAATGTTTATTTACGTCAATAAAAATGTACATAATAATATAAAAAATTTAAATTATAATGAATAATAACTTGATTTTTGACGTTAAACAGAAATTAAATTAGACAAAATACTTTTTCTCTTATTAAATTCTCCCAAGAAGTTTCATTTACATAATGTGTGGTAAGTGAATTTCATAAATAAAAATATGTCTCTACTTATAAATAGTTAATAATATATATTTACCAAATAACTGATACTCATTCTTCTGTATTAATTATTGTTCGAAATAATTGAGTAAAGTTAATTTTTGAACGACTAATGTGCCCCATTCGCTTTGTCGAAGACTTAACCGTATTTCTTTAATTTTATTAGTGGGAAGTTTTAGGCCCTCTGTGTTTAATTTTATTAAAGGCGTCTTACATTTTATTTTAGTCAACCGCTCCCTGTAACTAAGCTATTTCTAACAAGCTTTGGATTATTAATGTTAATATTATATTCGTTCCTTAGGGTTTTATCTAATTTCTTTGCTCTATAAATATCGGAATAGAAATCTATTTTATTCTGATGAGATGTTCTCGGCTCACCATTTAGAATATAACATAATATTCCAAATCTTTGGTATATTCTTATTTTAATGAAATTATGTTAATTCGCTTACTTAAGTAATTTTCTTCGTAATTCTGGTGAGATGAAAATAAATTATTTAAGCTAAAATAAACGGAAGCTTTTTCGAGTATAAACTTTTTGGTTAAATCTCAACAAATCATATGTGTCGGCAATCGATTCTCTGATATTAAAATAAATACGATGTACAATGTAAACAGTTGATAAATTATATTGTATTGAAAAGTTATTTGATTTATAATATTGATATTACAAATCAAATATTTTTTTATTGTATTGAAATTTCTACGGTTCAAGTTTTCCGTGTTTTTTATTTTAAGAATTTCAAATTGATTAATGTACGTTGTGATAGGGATGATACATTATTACTACGAGTGCATTTCCAGGAGAGTTAAAAAGAGTTTTTAAATCTTGAAAACCGTTGCTATCGCCGTTGATTTGTTTTTTTATAATAAATAAATATATATATATATATATATATATATATATATATATATATATATATATATATTGAATATCAGAATCATTTTTTTCTAGGAGCAAAAAATATGAATAAAGTAGAATGGTCTGTCCATTTTATAATTTTTTCAAAATTCCATTTGTCAACTTCCTCTAATTTATGATATATCGGAAAATTACACTCACCTATAATAAAAAGAGAATAACGAATAATTTAACAAAATGAAAAAGAAATTACTCAATATTAATTGAACGCTTGAATACAATTCTTAATGGAAATTTTATTTGGACATTCTAACTTTTTGAAATACATCGGAAGGTTTCACGAGAAGCGATGTAATTATATCTAGAAGTAAATTAGGGTTGTGCCTAATTAATTAAATTTTTGCCACGTATATCTAAGTTTACGAAGTTAAAATGTGGAAACTACCATTTAAGGTCTGGTTTTATCTCAAAATTATGTTACAGTGACAATAACATTTAATTAAAATTTTAGTCATAGATATATACTTGCTATGGTTGTATAACAAAAATATCGCATTAAGAATTATATTAACTTTATATTGCAATTTTTAGACAAAAAGGTAGACCTAGTAGACCAAAAAGTTTCCATACATCTTTAAAAAGTCGAGTGACTTTCTGGCACTTTGCAACATCTTCAGGTGGGCTATTAGCAAAGATATTTGCTAATAGCCCACCTGAAGGTGTTGTAATACAACGAAACCTAGGTAGTGGTAGAGAACTTAAAGAAAGTAGAAATAATACTACATCATGTAGTTTCATTTAATTGTGAATTTGATACTAATTAGACTAGTGAAAATTCTGATTTTGCTTAACAATATAAAAGTTATTTCCTCCGTTCGAAACAAAATTTTATTCTATTTTCATAATGAGTTTCGTTTTAACAGAAATTTTATAAAATTGTACAACACATTATCTTTATAAAATGGCAATCTAAATTATGTAAATTAATGATAACGAAACAAAAACAATCTTTGTCTCTTATTTGAATGTTATTTTTACAAACAACTCACCCTCATCATAAATGGTGCTTTAACCCCTATAATATTTTAATTTTGAATAGATAAACGATACAATCGACATCCACTGCATTAGCGATATTATTCGATAGAGTAAAGTCACAAGCCTCGCCGAACCGAGGGTTCCAAAACTCGTCTGCCCAATGAATTATGCATGTTTAATTGAATATCGATTTCATATATGCCACCGATCAGCAAGTGGTGCGGTAACTTACTACAAACGTTTGTATTGGAGGAAGATACTGGAAAATTCTTTCGTTATACTGAATGATTACTTTACTATTAACGATATTATTACGATATAAATTTCTTGAAGTTTCTTTTTGAGAAAAACGAAAACAAAGTCGATGGTAAATTTTTCCCAAATGAGCTATTTAGAGAAAAGTTAAAATGTTATATATTTGACACTGTCATTAGTTACTCACCTATATATATATACATATATATATATATATATATATGTGTGTGTGTGTTTATATATATAGGTGAGTAACTAATGACAGTGTCAAATATATAACATTTTAACTTTATTTATGAAGAACATTTGAAAAAGTCCCGTCTTGAGAAAGTGACGCATCATAATCTTTGTTTATGAGCTGAATTGGATATTTATGAAATATTTTTGGAAGAGGTATTGTAATGTTAATATTTATGAATTTCTTCATTAGTATGAAAAACGTTCATAAATAATATTTTCAAAATTGTCTTACTCTGAATATTAAAGAGGTGTCAATTGATTCAATGTAGGTTTACTTTGCATATAACGTACGTCGCGTTGTCAATCCACAATTACAAAACATATATTTAAAGAAACGAAGAAACGCTAAAAGACCAGGAACCGTCAAAGAAACGGGAACCATTCTCATATGGTTTTTTGTTTATTTTTTTATTTGCAATGGCGATATGCAAACCATATTTTTAAAATATTATTTTTATTATCGATGTTTTATGACACAGTTTCCTTGAACAATATTGAGACGCGCCTTAATATAACATTGAGACACAAGAACGACAGAGAAACGATAAAATTGAGTAACAAAAATGTGAATTGAAATGAAATAAGTAACTAAAGTTCACGTGGGTGAAGATAAGCCATAAAAGGAATAAAAACTCGGAAAATATTAAAATGTACAAAGTATACATGTAAGAAAAACGTAAAAAAGATACCAATTGCTACTGCAAACCTTCGTTTTGCGGATGATGCTTCACATTATTTAAAGCGAAATTACAAACGTGGCTTTGTTAACCATTTTGTTGAATAAACGTCTTTTTGATATAACAATACATTTGTTTATATTTATAGAAATATTAATAAATATAATAATGTTAAAAACTTTGTTCTTGATTAACATTTTTAAGTTAGAAAAACAAAATTATTATAAGAATAAAA
Source organism: Druceiella hillmani (assembly GCA_039881145.1). Lineage (NCBI taxonomy): Eukaryota > Metazoa > Arthropoda > Insecta > Lepidoptera > Hepialidae > Druceiella > Druceiella hillmani. The sequence goes on along the minus strand of JAYKKI010000022.1, from coordinate 10,141,665 downwards.
GTGAAATGTAAATGATGGTCCATCTTATTTTATTCGACAATGTTAATTCTTTTCATTGGTCCATGACCTGGATGGTTTAATTTTTTAAGATAACTCCAGAACTTACTGGATATCCTTCTTAGCTTAATGTACTGAAGTGTTTATAAATACAAATATATATTTTTTATAAAAATTAAATTATCCATCCATTCAAACAATAAGTTTATTATTTATAGTGATAGATCAGTAACACATATTATTTATTCGTCATATAATATCGATGTCCAATTGAATTATATTTCGATTAGAATTAAAACCTTTCAATTCGATTTTAAACAATTCACTTAATTTATTTTATGTACATTTTGGAACACTTTTATTGCTCTCTTTTTAGTATATTTATCCACAAAGGGCTTAGTTAGAATTATGTGCCAAACTCAAAACATAAATATCCGCTTTGTGGAGAAACAAAGGATTTATGTTTAAAAAAACTTGTACCAAAATTATTTGTTTATTTTATGCAAAACTCGCATTGTTATTAAACATAACAAAAAGTCCTACCGTCCATTAAATAATAAAGAGATTTAATTTATATGAGCGTCGGTGTAAGAAAAGTTCGTAACAGTCCTGACCTATTTGCTTCGCGCAAGCAGTTTATGCATAATTTAACCTTGCGGTAAATCAAATTTTGCATTGATTTAATGGATGTAAGTTAGTATGTACCCAAGGATAAGTTAACCAGTGGTTATATATATATATGTACCCATAGTTGGCTTGAGTGTCAACTTGACCTTTTGAGTTTTGCAAGTTATCTGACAGTATCAGTTTGAGCTTAAATTATTATTTATTAACTTCTGAATTTGAATATATGAAAATAATACTTTGATAAGATTTTTTCAACGTAATTTACCAAGGTTTATAAGGTCCACAGAAAGTTAAAATGATAAATTATTCCAGCATAACTTCTGTTTGCAATAAAGATTTTTCTTTTCCCATTCAAAGCCATGAACTTTTTTTTAAATAAAGTTCATGACGTCGTATTATATTCTGAAAATCTCCCCTCTCTCCTCGTTCCCAGATATAATTCATTATATAGTATACCTTCATTTACGGTATATGCTGCTAAGTTTTACAATAATGTGGACATTGGTATTCGAAGTGCTGCATCAATACGTATTCAAATGTTGCCTCAAATATTAATTTCTAATACAACTCCATACTCTTTCCGTTCCCTCTCATATCCTGTTTCTTTCTTCCTGCTCTTCAAATACATAGTTGTCTAAAGTACAGGTACAGAAACGTAAGAGCATTTTTGTGTTTATATGTACGCGTATGTGCAATTGTTTTTATTAATTTTGAATATATTTACTTACTCACATACTGACGATAGCAAGTAGTCACATTGTTATATATTTCCTTAATAGCTTGAGTAACTATAGAAATAAGATATTTCTCTTGTAGCAAGTGACTTGCCTTTTGTGTTTTTATATATTTTAAAATCAATAAGTAAATAAACCGCCATTGACATATCTATGGAATATATAAATTTCTATTAATACGACTGAAATGATATTTAAAATCTTAATTTAAAATATAAAATACTGTAAAGAATACGTGTATCTGTTGAATTCGTTCTGTTAAAGTGTTGCCGATGAACAACGTTTCAAATAATTCGCTTTCATCAAATATGTTCGTTGCTGATACGGTTGACAGATCGGCGTATCAGTTCTGGGTCGCTTCACTTCCGACCTTCGTCCTACATTTTCCAGACATTGCAGAAAGAATTGGACCATTTATAAAAAAGGCTTACAAATGGTATATTTTTGGCGGATGATAAATGTATGTACACTCAATAAGAGTATAATCGAAGATCAATGTGTCTCATTGGTGGTGTTACAAAAATGGAATGAAATATTACTAACTTTTCAGAATTATGTTATTTTTATGCCAAATGGTGTCCTATTAATAATCACATTATAAATAGTGTTCTAAGCGCAATGAAGATTATGGTATGTATTATTCAACATTTGATGCTTGGTTCGACGAAGTAAATTTAACGCAAACATCCTGATTTCTTACGAGTAAACTTTCATTGCTAGAAGAAGGGAGAAACACTGGCGAAATAAATATTATCCTATTAATAATATATTATTAACGTGTACGTGCTTATATAGGAAAAAAACCCTTATTCAAGTCGGCGAAAATACACTTATAATAAAACTAATTATGAGCTCTTTTTCATCAGTAATTATAAAAACATATTTAAAATTTTTCAGCGTATGCTTATATTCTAAGAAGTATGGATCTGTATTATTTGCGTTATAAGATTTCATCGCACTAAAATATTTCCTTCATCCACATTACATAACGAGTTTAAAAGTAATTTGTTTTAAAAATGTACATACAGTTATTTTAGGATTTTTATATAATAATATATGTATACTTTTCTATTAAAAACTCGTTGGAAAATAAAAATGCCAAAATCAGTATTTGTCGTATTATTTCGCAATAACTAAATATTATTCAATATTTTCGTATAAAAATTACGGAAAATAAATTAAAAGAGTTCGTGATTACTAATCTTTACTACATACCTCTTTTACCTGAATTTAAAATAAACTAAACAGTTTATAGATAAAGCTTCCTCTATTCACATCCATTGCAAGGTGATTTATTTTGCATCGATTTGTAGAGCATACGTCACATTAGTTGAAGAAATACCTGCTCAGTTTCTTCACCTTCTCACTGTCTGTTGAACGTGGTTGTGAAGCACTTAAGAATTTCTTTCAAAAGCTTAAAAAGCGTTTTGGCCCCAGCACTTAAGCTAAGAATATTCTGTTATGCGGTATTTGAAAGGGAATATTTCATAAGCGACATAGAATTTAAGTCATGAATTCTTTTGTGTAATACGGGAATTTGCAAATTTGTTTTATTATTGTCGTAGAAAGATTTTTTTAACAAATTTTTTTGTCAAATATGATAGGAAAAACTTATGGTTGGCTGGCATTATTTTTTTTACAAAAGATCACGAGGAAGTGCTACAAATAAAACGACATGTGAATTAGTCGAAAGAGACTTACAATTTAATTAAAATGACTGTTCAAAAAATCGCTTTTTCATTTGTTATATTTTATTCAAAGAAAAAATTAATGAAATACTTTTGTAAATGTGATATTTTGTGGCACGTTTCATCAAGAGCTATTTCAATATCGTCACAGAAACAACTATGACTATTTGGAAGTTATAAAATGTAGGTAGTTATATGGTTTCCAAAAATGTTACTTCTTAGTTAACTGCAGAAATTTTTTTTTTATTTTATCATTTAAAAACAATTTTCACCAAATTTTACTGAAAAATATTTCTAGTACTGTTTTGTGTATTTCGTGTTGTTATTGATGGATTTAGGCACATAACAAGATTTAATAACTAACCATTGTTACATTTAATAACACTATATATAGTATACAGTAAGATGATGTGTACAATGCAACTCCTAATATGTATAAGAAAATACATCCACAATGTACTCTGAATTGTTCTGTAAATAATTAAATAATCATTTAAACCCAATTGTAAAGTAAATTTAACATATATTTTTATGAAGTACATGAATTTTCATATTTTTACTTTATTGATATATTTCATGATCCACTAATGAAACATTTACGATCTGAAATTTAATCAATAATATTTCTACGTATGAAAAAAAATTTCTAACCTTGTCGACCAGCTACGAGATACGAGTATCGACATTTGGAATATCTTATTCGTCCAATCAATCTGATGTCAAACAGCTGGGGCATCGGACTATCAGTTCCCAAATAATTTCACATCTACTTTTGTCCTATATTTGACGCTTTTCCATTATCTGGCGGAAAGAATCCAAAAATGCATAAAATGTTTGCAAACTGTACATCTTGAATAAATAACGAACGGACACACATTTATTTAGAGCTTAATTGAATGGATAGGGGGATGAATCAGAGGTATTGGAAAACTGGTAATGAAATATATTTTACGATACATTTCTTTGCCAGGTTCGTATGCGTGGAAAGAATTTTACATTTGAGATATATAAGAAATTTTCGTGTGAGATATATACATGCTTATGGATAGTCAATATATATTTAATGATTACGTCATGAATATTTCCCATAAATAAAGAACTGAATTCTTATAGAATCACTTTCTTTTCGGTCTATCCTTACATTAGTTGTTTTTCTCAGAAAGAGTCATATGTAAGAAGTTAAAATTAAATACTAAGATCAATGGCTGTAAGGTCTAGTAAACAAACTATCTCTAATTCACTGTAATAAACAAATACGGCCTTCCAAATATCACAAAATTATACTTACTCATCCACTAAAACTACTAAGGGTATCTATCCTTTGACGAAGAACCCGTTTGGGTAGATACCCTTTGATGAAGAACCCGTTTATTAAGAACCTTGAACTAGGGCAAGAAACGAAGGTCTAATAAACTCTAACAATGACTCCAAAAATAATACATTAAATTTAGTCCTCTCTCCACAATGCATGTATTTACGAAGAAAAACCTTACCCACTTTTTAATCATCTAGTAGCCTCAATGAATAATTTTAAAAATGCCTAGTATCTCCTTTCTTTTACGCGTATGCATTAAACCTACTTACATTCGAAGCAACATGCAAGTGACGAAGCTATTTTTTTTGGTTTTAGATTATAAAAATCCATTCCTTCCTATTATTTTTACCGAATTAATTTGTTATTTCTAATTTAAACGGCAATAATTAAATCAATCTCCTTATGGAAATATCCACCAAGTACTTTTAAATATCAGATACTTTTGTCTTTTCGTGACAGATTATTTTTCCAAAATCTTATATAATAAAATCATACATGAAAATTCACAATTACTACCGTTACTAGTTCAAATTGACAATTACTACCGTTACTAGTTTAATTCGCTTCATCCACAACGTTTGATACAATACACATGTCACCAGAACATGCAATGTCTCATAAGGAACGTAGTTTTCTCTGTTCACGTCGAGGGCAGCAGAATTCGCTATGCATCGTTCACTGGTTATGGAAATGCCTGCACGGGTCGTTCGCTATTTGTAGTTACTTCAACGCAATTGCGGAGCGCTTACACGTTCAGTCTGCGCAAACAGCATCTGGTCAGAAAACATCTGTACGAAGAATTTTGTTAGCGGAATTTAATATCTTCATTTTTAAAGTACTTTAAGGAAACATAGTTTTGTATGCTATAATTATCTCAAATATGGTTTTCATTTCAAGAAAATTTACAAGCTTGTGAAAGCGAATTATTTGATGTTATATCACCAACTTATTTTTGGGGTATTCTAAAACGCTATGGTATACAGGAAATTATCTTTTTAATAGAATTTCTACATATAATAATAGCAACTAACAGAAGCGTGTTCAAATATATTTTATTGTACATATTGGGGATATATGTAGGTTATACCTTATAAAGATAAAATAAATAAACACATCTATGTAAAATTATATAGATAAAAATTCAAGAACATATATATTTTTAAATTAAGAATACTTATGATTTATGTAACTATTTTTAGTTTTGTGTACAAATTGCCTTTGAAAAGTTACTCCCAGTCGAAATATCTTACTTATAACAATGATTATTAAAATTGAGCTCTTTTCAGGGAAGTACCGTAAACCGGGGAAAATACCGTAAACACTTTGACTTTACGGGTAACTTTGATATTTTTAGGGGCTACATTGACACAGAATGTTTTCCATTATTACTAAAAAAGTTAATAAATGCTATTACCCCCAAATTAAAAAAAAATTGCAAAGCTCCTTCAGATCTTGCGGAATTTATCCATTTGATCCCCAAGCTATGCTGCAAAAACTTCCATTGGAGCAAACACAAGAATCAGGAAGTGTGTCCGATAAAAACTTACTCGAATTCCTCACAGAAACGAGAGGCTTCATTTCTGAGAGATTACGCCACAGAAGAGGTAAAAAATCCTTCACAGATCAAGAACTCAGCTGATTGATGTTGAAGCACAGTCTTCTGAAACAACACGCGCTAAAGCTACTTTTGGGCAAGATCAACAGGGAGCAGTTTCTGAGCAATAAGAGGATGAATTAAATTCGGTGGAAAACGAGAAGGAAGCTAAAGAAAGAGAATATTAAATTATTGAGCAAAATAAAGAGAATATTCCAAAACTACATCAACCTCTGAACTTTCAAAAAGACCTATACGCAATTCAAAGAGAAGAATCGGTTACAAGACGAAAAACCTTTATGATGGTAGTATTCTATATACTATAAATAGTAGTATATACTATAGATAGTAGTATATCGAAAAAACTTTATGATAGTAGTATTGGTAGTAGTTTCATCTGAAGATGAAAACATCCCACTAAGACGAAGAAAAATAGAGACGAGTCTAACCTGTGCACTACTTACAAATGTAATTTTGTTGAATTGTAGTGACTGTAAGTCACTATAATTCAACAAAAGAGTGGAAATGTCGTGAAACCCGCTCCAGTGCGTACGTGGCATTTGTAACAGAGGATCTAAAAAATTGACTTACGAGTGTGAGCGATGTGAAGATACAGACTAGTTTCCTACTTTTTATTTTTTATTTTTGTAAATGTTCATTAAGTTTAAATGTTATTAAGAGTTTGTTAATAATAGTGATAAGATTGTTTATTATTTATAATGACTGATTTTGACAAAAAGACTGATTATAAGGTTGTAACTAAAGTCCTAGTAATGGGTAAGAAATTATTTAAATATATATCGATTGTTCTTATAAAAAAACTTTTTTTTATTATTTTTGCCTTTTAAATAATTGTAAAAACGTAGAATCGTATACATTTTTTATTTAAAAGTTGTGAAACAAACCCGTACAATTTTTAACCTCGATTTCTATTCAAAATAATCCGATGTCAAGGTAATCCCAGACTAGAGGTTACTTTAGCACAATTTAAATTTTAAAAAATATAAAAATGGGAATCTAAGGGTTGCAACTTCTCACAGAGTTTAAGGCAAAGATTCTATTGGTTTGATAAGATATAGTAAGCTCGAATTAATGTCTTAATTTTTTTGCAAAACCAAAAAAAATCTCTGAAACTATGTCAAAGCAGTCCCAGTTTTGAGGTACTTTCTTATAAACTTCATGAATTGATATCAAAAATTCAATATATTTAACGTAATGTTCAAATAAGTTTGCATTTAAGATTGCGTACTCTTTAAGAAGGTAGTGTTACGATTACAATATTTAATCTCAAAGGAAAATATACAATATTATTGGACGTCTTCAAAGGATAAATTTCAATAATAATATTTTAAAAAGTTTTGGCCTATATTTTGAAATATTAAATCCTCTTAACAAGTGTTTCTATTTTATAAATTTAATGTCTTCATTTGAATCTTTTTTACAATTTTTATCTTTCCGTGAATCGTTTTGTATTGTCTGTAAAGGAGTTCTATGTTAAAATTGAAGCCTTTTCTTCAAAATTTTCGAGATATATTTTTAATAAAATGCTGAGCATTAAAAATAAAATTTTAAATTTCATTGTAAATGAGTAATTTTTTACCATTTAATTATAAAGGAAATTTTACATATTATTATAGAAATTTTACATAGGAAATTTAACTACACGTGATGCTATTCACGTAAATGAATCATTAAAAAAACCATCAATTACAATAAAGACAGATAATTTTACAGTCGTATTTTCGATTCCGAATCGCGCTCATGGTTGATGGGTTATAAAATATAATTTTGAGCATCGGTCCGTTTGAGTAGCTTTATTTAATATAGGAAATCTTATTTAATTCACCCATACTAAGAAAATACTTACACCAACGTTTCGGTTGGTGTAAGTATTTTCTTGATAAGAAATTAAATTTAAAAAAAAAGATTGATAAGAAATTATTTGAATTTCTTCAATATTAACGCTAAATATATTCAATATGAAGAAATAAATTTGAGTTAAAGTCACAATCAGTATCAATTATACTAGTAAATTCTTTATAAATATAGAGAAATAAATACTTCTAACCGAGTCGAGAGTACAAAATTATTTTTTGCTTCCTATTATTATTTAATTACTTAGGTTCGATTACACTGTAAACTAAAAGTAAAAAATGTATAAAGTTCCTTTCAAATTAGCGTGATGATATATATTCAATATTCATAATAATAAACGACTTGCATTTATTACATTTGAAGTTTACTTATAATATCAATACTCAGATATTGGAATTGTTGCCAATTATTTTAGTTTAGACAATTTGAGATTATAAACTCTTACTGTATTTGAAAGTCATTAGAATAGTATTTTGAATTGATCCATTAATTTTATGAAAACATGAAAGTAATTCTAAACAAATTGTAAATTGTATAATGTCAGTGAGTAACCATTTATCGCGAATTTTGATGCATGCAAAATAGCGCGCGTTTACGCGTTGTTGTACGCGTCCTCAAAGTTTTACGTTTAACTAAAATACGTTGCTATGCATTATGTAGCGTTACAAGTAAACCTTACTGCATTTGAAAGTCATTAGAACAGTATTTTGAGTTAATCCATTACTTTTATGAAATCATGAAAGTATTTCTAAACAAATTGTAAATTGTATAATGTCAGTGAGTAAACATTTAATGCGAATTTTGATGCATGCAAAATAGCGCGCGTTGACGCGTTGTTGTACGCGTCCTCAAAGTTTTACGTTTAACTAAAATACGTTGCTATGCATTATGTAGCGTTACAAGTAAACCTTACTGCATTTGAAAGTCATTAGAACAGTATTTTGAGTTAATCCATTACTTTTATGAAATAATGAAAGTAATTCTAAACAAATTGTAAATTGTATAATGTCAGTGAGTAAACATTTAATGCGAATTTTGATGCATGCAAAATAGCGCGCGTTTACGCGTTGTTGTACGCGTCCTCAAAGTTTTACGATTAACACAAATACGTTGCTATGCATTATGTAGCGTTGCAAGTAAACCAACAAAATTTAAAAAATTTAATTTACTTCTGCTTTCGATTCTTGTTCTCATTTAATCTTCAATATACGCATATATTTCGTTAATTTTCAGGGATAATAATTCAAAATGTTATCATATAAAATTATTTAGATTGAACTAAAACATGCATGAGGTGATAGATCTATTCGATAAGCATGCGTACTGTAAATAAAAAGAAATAGTGCTTATATCTAAAATTGACGTATGTTAGACCTAAACGGGTATCTTTGAAGACTATGTGAGTCTAAATTAATAGACACAGTAAAGGTTGTTCAAATGAGGATTGGCAGGTTTTAATCATGTTTAATTTCTTTTTAGATTCACTTTATAATAATCAACATTGAAATAGTGTAGGGTAGTTATATAAGACAAGAATCGTTAAATAAAAATATTTGGAAAATACTCGAACAATAAAATATTAAGCATGGATTTTAGCACCTATGGATAATACATAGGCAAAAGAGCAATTAAAATATAAATTGCGTCTTATTCTGAATAATATCTCTTTTCCCAACATGAGTTTCTATTCACGTAAAGAAAATTAAACATTTCTTTTTTATAGTTTTCCAGTTTATGCTTGACCTTGAAGTAATTTTTGTTCTTTTTGTTTCAAAGTAAATATTTCTGGCCTTCCAAAATTTCATTTAAGATCATATTTTATTCTACAATTACGATTATCTCCTTATATACCAATTATTTACTCAATGATGAAATATATTTATAGAAACTAAATGAATTTATTTTACGTATTAATAACAAACCATCGAATTTACCGTGATAGAAAAAAACTTAATCAGTTAAATTTATTTCACGAGTAGCAAAAATTTATTGCGTTATAAACTTTCAGACACAATGCAATATATAGATGGATATGATGGTAGTGTGCCGCTTGTTAATAACGGTTGTAAACTTTCTACAAATGTAGTAGAGACAATATGAACCACAGACACCTAAAACTGTACACAAAAAAGAAACCTAAATCTATATGTAAAATAGAACTGCAAGCTAATTAGGACATGAAAATATTCCGAGCACTTCTGGTAAATCTAATTATTTAATTGTCTTACCATAGTAGTTTTAATTATATTGATATTATTTTTCATTAAACAATAAAATATACAATTTGTTAACAAAATACTAACTGTATAAATACAGTCTCCGAAAAATTCAGAAGAGTTTATATTAGAAACATGCGAATTGTGAGTTACTAAGTTAAGATTTTTCGATTTGTTCACATAACTACGCGGTTAGCGTTATCATACATATTCACTTTTTTCTGATAAACCCCTTTTTTATAGATGGATTTTTTAAGGAGATTATAAATAAAACATATCACACATCGCCTTAGGTTTTAAATTAATATTATTATATCTATATTACTATATATATTAATAATCAATTTATTTATGTTAACATAAAGATGAAACATCTTTAAAAACTACTATGACATACTTAGAAGCAATTAGGTGCGACTGTTCCGTATCAATCACATAATATTTGTAAACTATAAGTCATTTTGCAGCGTGTTTACATAACGGTTTATTTGGGAATAGTCTCCAGTCAATTCCTGAAACTGTTTATTTTCGTAAAAATATATGTCAAAATTTAATTTTCAATATTATAAGGTTTTTTCTATTGAAATGAAATTTTTGGCCCGATCATATCTGATCACGTTTTCACGTTCCGTATTTTACACATTTGTTTTGAAATAATGTTTGTCGCTTTATACAAAAACTATATTGTAAGGTCGCAATAATTTTTTACTTCGTTTTCGATCATTTACTTTGAGTTAAATATTGAGAAGCAGTGGCACAATTTATTTTCACTTAAATATATATGTATATATTTCATAAATTTATCACAATATCATACTTAGAATAAGCTTTAAAACTACAATGTCTATAGTTTTCGAAAAATCTCTAAACAAGTAGATATTATAAACTCGCGTTACGCCAAAGTCATATCTTAATTTATAATGATTCTCATATCGGTTTATTATTTACATTGCAGGTAAGGTGATTACTTTTTCGTACGGCTTTATGGACTCGTCTTGAACATTATATTTTCGTAAGTATTTGGATATTTAATCAAACAATATTCTCAATAACTTCAACATAATTATGGAAAAATGTTCAATAGTTAACCAGAGATGAAAATTCTGTATGTTTTAAATTAACATTTGAAAATAATGTTATGTAGCAAATAAGATTAATAAACGGTTCAATTACAACGCGTTTCAAGACAAATATTATGAAAATATTACGAATTATTATATATTTCAAACAACGCCAATAAATAAATATGTAATGTAGATCCTTAAAGTAAATAAATCAAGGGCTTCCTAAAAAACTTGATTTTGATTTAAAACTAAATAACTAGTTTCTCAGTTGATCATATTTCGTTAGTGAAAAGTGCGTTCTTAAGAAAATATTTAGTAAAATTTTCATGGTCTTTTAATGACAACCTTATAATATTCATTCAACTTTTATTTCATACAATAATTTGCTGTTATTAGTACTAGAAAAATATTGACTCACATTAATATAAACTTAATTATGACAAATTTTAAGCGTCTTTTCTCAAACTTTTTGTGAAGAAAACGTCTGTGACACACATATACACAGACAGGTGACTGATCTTGTAATTATTCAGTTTCTTGCTATCGAGGTTCTTTAAAAATATTTGAAAACCACCCAAACAGAAACACAAGAAACCATAATGAATGACGTCTAGGAAAATGAAGGAAGCTCGATCAGAAAAAATATTTAAGTATTATTTGGTAATGATTACTTAAGTGTTACTTAATAATTTTGTTAACGTGTAGGAACGCTAGAGGGATAGATATGGAGCAATTACGTTTCTGGCGTGTTCCCCTTGCCGTTAAAAGCATTAAGAGTGGGGATAAGTAGAACAAATAGAAGGCAGGGATGGAAGGACGCCTGTTTCTTTTAGTTTAGTTATGCTTAGGCGTTAGATTTTATAACAACTCTAACAACTGTACAATGAGTTTTATCTTAGTCTTACTTTTTTTACAAATATGGGTTTAACAACAACATAAAATGGTTCGAGATTAAAATACGAATACTTCCTTTTTAATTCAAAATGATAATATTTTGTTAATTTCAATAAGAAAGAATTATTTTCCTTGATAATATTTAAAATTTTTCCAATTTTTACGCAGAATTAATAGACAGACAAGCTAGACATATTTATCTGTATACACAATAAAATCGTAAAAAAAGGAGTCTCCACATTGAGTATTTCTAAGTAAAACTAAGTGCTACCTACTAAAGGCTTGCTACTAAGTATAAAACAACAGTTTTTAGAATTATTCTCTATTGGTCTGTTTGTCTATGCGCACCTTACTTGTGCACGTTAATCTCATCAACGACTTTTGGAAGCGGTATTTATTTTACTTGAGGCTAATATTGAAGCTTAGTTTAGCTATTTAAATTGGTTTGCAATTAAAAAAATTACGTCAACCTTAGTTTGCGTTCATTGTCCACGCTAATATCAGAACTGGCAGAACTCATTTGGCTGCCAACGCCATCTGTTACGTTCATAGTAAACTTTATGCTCATAGAGACTGACTGAAGAAAGCAAAAAAAATATTAAGACATATTTGATTATTTCTTTCTTCTCACTGAGAGAAGAAAGAAAAAAACAAATATGTCTTAATAATTTTTTTACACCAACTTTCACGCGAACAAATTCGCGGATACAGCCAGTAGCAGAATAAATTTCTTAGTGAACTGAACTATTTGTTATCAAAAAATTAAAATTTTGTCAACGAAAATATATTTTGTTACTATTTTTGTATCTGCATACAGGATTCGGTAAACAGTTACTGTTTACATATATATCCCAACTCTATCCTCGTCATGCCATAAAGAATATTACTCAAATGCAATACATCGCTCAAGAAGTTATACTTCGGGCGTGTTACTTTTTAGAAAAATGAATCACCTTTTTTTATATTACCTTCAAAATTATGAATAACTACGTATGCCTTTTTTTTAGTCAACAAGAAAAAATATTGTCTCTTATAATATTAACTACACACGCATAGATGCCAGTGGAACATACGATTGAGTAATTAAATTGTGAACATTACTAATAACACTAGTGTAGCAAGTGATAGCGTTCACGTATTATATAAGTTAATAATTAGAATGTAACATGTCTAACTTACATAGATATCATTATCCCGATGTCAAACTACTAACAAGTGCTTAAAATATGTATATCAAACGACATATATGAAATTTACAATTCACCGTGTATTTACGCTAACGTATATGATGTTAAGGATGTATGTTGTGCTTACGTGATCTATAAAATAAATTTCGAAAGAAGCATTATAAAATAAATGTTAAAATGATGTATTAAGTTATTTACAAAAAATTATATATATTCTTTATAAAAAAAAATAATAACTATTTTCCTTTAAGCGCACTACTTTATCTTGACATTTTCTTATTTTCTGTTTTAGCCGAATATGTGTTTCGTTGGTATATACATACCAACAGACAGTTATTATTTACTTATTTATTTATTTCTAGGAAACCTCATGCCCAACTTACGTATTTACCTATAGCGTTGGTCATGTGGAAGAACATTTATACAAGTGTAGAACAATAATGAATTCGTCATAAAAGTAGTAACAATAACGTACAAGAAAGAAATACAGAATACAGAAATTATAATAATTACCATTTGATGAGCACTCTTGAGGTAACAAGAAATTCCATAATCCCATTTCTGGAGTAGTCAAGGAAGCCGGAAAAATGTTTAGACTGGGTACATATTTAATACCCTGTTGAATAAAGTGAGAGCACGAAAGGGAAGTGAACTCTGTAGTCAAAGGGTTATGAACGTGATGATTTAATAATACATGATAAAAAGTAATATCCATCGTAGTCGAAAAGAATTATATCTGAACGTGCATTATACAATTAAAAATGAGAGAAATAAATAAATACATTTTGCAATGCATAAAATTATTGAAAGTTTTGAATGTTTTCTCCAATATTGGAATGTAAATAGCTTGACATGAATACCAGATGACTGCATTCAGTTCAAAAATACTACGGATTAAAGAGTTAAACAAACTAATTATACTCGATATCATTTAAATTACGGAAATGCTATATGAAAAATTCTAGTAACTTATAGGTTTTCCGATATATATAATATTGTTCAAACTACATAGGAATACTGAATCCTCTATATCACTATCTGATCGGGTGTTCACACCTAAGAAGAGTTTTAAATCATCAACAAACAGAAGGCAATAAGTAGTGTGGACAATTGAGGGCCAATCATTTATAATAACGAGAAACAGAAGTGGACTTAAATGACTTCCTTGACTGACTCCAGATTAAGTGACATAAGGCCGAGGTTTGAAATTTTCAAACCGGACCTATGATTAACGAGCTTGAAATTATTTAATAATGAAATTTACTAGAACGGAAGATATTCCTACGTCCAATAATTTAACAAGTAGAATCTCATTGTCGACTCGGTCAAATACCTTTTTTAAATCAAAACGGACTGCATCTACTTGATAACCTTGATATAATTCCGTAGTCCACAAAATTAGTGAAATTAGCAATGGTGGGGCGCTTTGGATTGAAACCTTGCATGCATTCTTTTGATGATTGGATTTGCAAATTGATGCGACGATCCAAAACAATTTTAAATACTTTAGCAAATGAAGATAAAACTGCCATAGATCTATAATTATTCACATCGAATCTAGAACTAGACTTGAAAACAGGAATTATCCGGGAAATCTACCTAATTGAAGAATATATTTCAGAATTTAAAGAAAGATCCATTATAAATGTAAGTGGTTTGACGAATATATCTGAACAGGGCACGATTACGTGTGGAGATGAGCCGTTGAGATTGGGGACTTGTTTTGATTAGAACTGTTTCAATGCTTATCCGGTTTTCACACAATCCACCCTACCGATATATAACAAAGATGAGTTATCATTATCAGCGACCTGCACAACCGTAACAAAGTAGAGCGGCGGCTCATCATGACAAGAAAACTTCATCAAAATACTCAGCAAAGGCATTCGAAGAGGTTTCACCCAAGAATAAGATTCCGTTTTGTATCAAAGTTGCTGAAAGCTACCTACCCGAATATTATATCTTACTTACGTTCAAAATACTTTCAAGTCAAACTTAATATTAGATTGAACATTCAGAACGTATATCCTTTGCAAGGTTCTCATTTGATATTTCAGTTGATTACGCTTAAAACTAAATATTTCACAATCACAACTTAAATCGTATTTTTATATCATTTATGGTGAACGAATTTGGTTTGAATGTCGTGGATAAGTTTAGTGTGAAATCAAGTCATACGACTTCACAATGATACCGATGATTCACAATGATTTATTGTTTTATTAGGGATACAGACAGTCGAAACAATCTTTCTTGAAGTACATAATATCTCTGGCTTCATTAGAGTTTATAATTTATAAACACTGTGGCAAAATAATGTATTCAATTTTATGAATATTTTAAAAAAAACAACCTTACGAAAATCCCATTCGATACTGACAGTGACTTGATGTTCCGAACAGCGCTTCACAGATTTATACCAACCTCGAGCGGAGGATTATAAATTTCCGGGCGCACTACCCCATCCCGTGGTGAAAATACGCTCATGCACGCTGCGGCGTCATAAAATGAGCATAGCACTGAATGCAACTTCCGTCTAATACAATCATGAAGTAACAGAAATAGTTCACAACTGATTGCGTTTCACTAAGCATGTTATTTTTCCCAAGAATTACCATATCCTTACAATTGTATAAATAGCAAACACTTTCCATTAAATTAAAAACAGAGATGTATCGCGAATTGCAAGCACTATGTGATACAGAGACACAATTGAACATATGGTACACCCATCAGGTTTGAAATGTTTCTTATGCAAGGACTCGTACACGGCGACCTTGAAGAATGCATAGGTCCTTTTATTATTTGTTGGCTACGCGGATTGCATATGGACCTCTTTGATATACTCGAGAATAGCGTCTGCTGTAATATCGGGGTGGAAACCCCATATGTATAGTATTTTGATATTAGACACTGTAGTAATTCTATGGGTGATTGTGGAAGGTCCTCGTAATGTTATAACGGGAATGTGAGATGTCCTCATATCAAAAATCTGCTTGCTAATTTTAATGAAAATATGACTTAAACTATAAAAACAACAAGGGTGTAACAAGCCCCTGCTTGTTAACGGTACGGACGTAACGAAATGTAACAATCTAATTGTGAGTATGTAATATTCTAATGTGGCATTCTAATTGTGAGTAAACATAAACAAAGAAAACGTTATATTTTATAATATATGGATGTTTTGATTTCTCTGTGCTCTTAATAAGTTTTTAGACAGTTGTAACTCTGTTTATTTTCAAAGGCATGTTTATTACATTACAAGTTATATTATTAAAATGTAACGGAGCATCGATGAGAAGAAATATGGTTTCTACGCGTTATTCTGCCGTCAAACATGATAAGGGTGTGGATGCAGCAGAGCTGAAAAAAGAAAGTAGAGGAAAGCGCTTGTTTGCTTGCATTTCAGTAAAACTTACTCACTGTATTTAATATAATACCCAGGACTACTATTCGATAAGTCTAAGTTCGACCTTATAATTATTTATTAAACGCTGTTTCATAATGAAAAACCTGTCAAGCACGAGTGGAATTCGCATTACGGCGATTCTGTACAATTTTAGGCATTTATATACATTTAATGGTACATAATATTCTTATTAAATTACTTACAAAATTTTAATTTTTTAGAACGAAAATATATTATCTACTATATCTTTCACAGATGCATATTAAAGAAATACTTTTTTATCTGATATAACTGTAATTTAACGATTTTGGGATTTCAGATTTTTTTTCTTTTATAGCGCTGTGACACCTTGATTCTTGCCAAATTTTATGATTCTAGGTCAATGGAAAGTACCCGGTTTTAATTTATTCGCGAGTGTCAAAAATGCGGTATAAATGATTATATTTCTAGGGTTTTTTAATTGCGTTGTCTTAGATGCTTGATTTTTTATAGCTCAAAAAACTCTAGACCTAACCGTTTGATATTACTTTCCACTTAATACCTCCATGTGTTCCTGTGATAAAAGGCCTTTAGAGACAGACAGACGTACAATGAAGTGATCCTATAAGAGTTCTTTTTTCCTTTTGAGGTATGCAACCCTAAAAATCAATGTGAGAGAATTAGACCAAAATTCGAAAGTTCGACATTTTCAAGCGTTAAATATTTTAACAACTGGGTTTCTTTTAAGTAAACATTTGAATATTATAATAATAC
Organism: Druceiella hillmani; assembly: GCA_039881145.1. Classification (NCBI taxonomy): domain Eukaryota; kingdom Metazoa; phylum Arthropoda; class Insecta; order Lepidoptera; family Hepialidae; genus Druceiella; species Druceiella hillmani. Next base: position 10,124,309 of record JAYKKI010000022.1, on the reverse strand, counting down.
AAATTATATTATGATTACAGATTATTATCACTCTGTCAATGTGCATTGGCGACGTGAAGTAACAATTTGATCCGCCTGATGCCAAAGCTACAACCAACTTGCATATATCTTTACAGTTTACTCTCAAAAGTACACCCCCAAAATTACAGAATCTCTAATTTCACTCAACTTGCTGAAATTAGAGATAATAATTTTATGTAATTAAATGTTATGAAAATTTTAAAGAAACTTGTGATGCTGAAAGGTTGTGATGTTAATCTCAAATAGGTAACTGGTATTGTGTAATAATAAGGTTATTTCTCAAAACAGACAAAAAACGTGCTTAATACATATACTCCCAATAATCACAAACAATTTATAAATATTAAACGCTCAGTTTAAGATGTTTTATGGTAAAGGTAGTCACTACTACTTTCATCACGTGAATGGGATATTTAGGAAAATAGAGATGCAAAATCAAATGGAGGAAACAACGCAAAAACAGCAAGGACAGAGGAATGAAAATATTTTTAGTTCCAATTCCATTCATTAATAATAAGAGGCCGTAAAACTCTTCAATCTGTGACTAAAACGAACGATAAAAGCGCGGAGTGGAAAACATTAAGCCCTCTGAATGAGTTTGGTTCACTGAATAGTAGCACGTTTTTGCAGCGGTGCAATATAATGTATGAATGCTAAAAAGGTTAAAGGTGTCTTTGATGATAGTCCCGATTCATGAATTTTGATATATTATTTGAAATCCCCTAGTACGGTAGAAACTTTTATACCGCCATATCTTGAGCATTTGAGAAGTTTTGCCTCCTCGATAAGTCTGTTCTAATATAACTAATTGTATTTGGAAAAGCTTTTACAACTAATCTAGAAGTAAAAATATGTTTATTAAAAAAAAATTTATGTGACGTATTCATGCAAGTGTGTTCTATCAATAACTATTATCTATTCATTTTACGTTATGTAATTTCGGGGTTTTGATATTTTCTATATGTTTGCTGCAATAATGTAATATTTTAACAGAGGATTTTGTCAAACTACAAAATCGCAGTCATTAGTTAAATCATTATCATCAGTCTGTATCTATCCACAACTGGGCATACCTCATTCTCAAGACGCACCACAAAACACTGTTCTCCGCTTTCCGCATCTAGCCGCTTGCCACCAAATTTTTTAGGTCATTATCATTATTTTTTAGATCAGGTGGGAAGCGTTCTATATAGTTCTTCGAGGTTTGTGGTCTCCACGCGAGAACTCATACTACCCCATGAGTTATCGTTTCTTCAGCAAATATGACTGCTACTTTAGTTTATTGATATTAATCCATATGTCGACTATTTTAGTTCTTAGTTTGACCTTCTCATTTCGGATATTATCCTTAAGATAAAATCCGAAACACTTCGGACGTTGCTCTTTCCATTGTTCACTGAACAAATTTAAATTTATAATTCATACCGACCATAAGTGTCTATATTTCAGCGTCTTAGGTCATTATGAACCGAATGCATTGATTTTAGAATTTTTTTTCTTTTGCGACTGTGGAATCCGAGACGAAAAATCTAACAAATTTTCCGAAACGCTGCACAGTTCAGTCGAATTCTTTTACGAACTTCTTTATGGTCATTGCTTCTATCCAGCTCAATCATTTATTCTAAGAAAACATACTTTTGAACAATTTCGACGCTAACACTATAGGCTTTCTACTAATCATCCATGCAATGTGGTTTTGTATATTACTTTAATCTTGTTCGAGTTCATGTCGAGGCCCACTTCTCTAAAAGAATCATGAAAGCTATTCAGTATTTTGGTAACTATTGCGGTGTATAATAACAATTACAACAAATTCCTTAATTATGTTGATAATTATATTGATAAAGACATGAAATGAAATTTCTATTTATATAGATAAGCCGTCCTTTCCAATCTAAGTTCTTGAAGACGACCTCTGACTCTGCTGTGAAATATCACCTCAGGAGTAAGACGCACTCCTCGGTGCAGTTGGACAGTTCAAGTCTCCTGGTTCTGTACATGAACACTCATTTTAGACCTATCATATAAAGTTCTTATTACTGCGATATATAAACTAGAAAATATAAATTCTTCAATAATTTATAACAACAAAAACTTATAGAATATATTACGGTCAGAATCGTAATTTATTCTAGACGTTTTTTTTACAATCAATAAACTGAAAGCAAAATTGTTCAGTGTTGGCTTGTCATCGCTGCAGATAATCGAGAATAGCTCTAGTTTCAAAGAATTGAAGGATTTTAGTAGTCCAAAAAGCTATGCATGATCATTAATCTTCTATATAACATGTCGCAGATTATAGTTCTACGGTACTTTAGCGTTATCAAAATCTCACTTCTTTCAAAGATAAGAAATCGTCGAATCTTTAGTAGAGAGTATCCTAATAACTCTCAATAACAACTTAGAAACAGGATTTAATAGTGAAATTTGTCGGAAAAGGCAGGTTTTCTTTTAAATAAAAAAATAAAATTCGTTTTGCACTTATCATTCCTGCTTTTAAGAACTCTATAGTGATGCCATCGTTTATAGAAACCAAGTTCATTTTAAGTTATGTGAGAGCAGCTCTAATCTCACCCATTTTCAAATTCAGGATAACATCATAGTAGGATACACAAATGTTACTAGCAGATCATGGGTCGAGAGGGCAGTAGGCTTAAATAGATGCAATAGCAAAATTAAAAATAAATCTATTATTTACTAAAGAAGAAGAATAAGACCCACTGATGGAACGTTTAAAAAAAATGTTGCAAAGAAAGTTGATAAGCATTAATAATCGAGAAACATTGGTAAGCAATTCTTTTGAACTGAAATAGCGATCCGAACGAATGAATATTGACAATAAGTTTCCTATATTGCATTTAGCACTAAACACATGTTAACACAAACAAATAAACACAAACTGATAAATGATGTTGCATTTCCTTTTTGTCTGGTACAGTTTTACAAACGAATCGTAGTACTGAATATTGATTTGATATTCTAATGGAATCGACCTTCTTTTTTATTTTTTCCCAGCACGGTACCTATGCGGAACAATTTATGTCACAAATGTCTATATTTTATTTAATAAGACCACGTGTAATTAAAACTATTTATAATCAGAGGCTGAATAGTCGCTTGATCTACCTGGAGTCGTAGTCGCCAACATTTTAACAGGGTTAATTTAATAATGAATCATTATCTGTTACCGTAAGAATGTCAATATACAAGCAATGAAGAATGGATTTATGTGGTTTTTGGTACATATAAATATTTTAAATATTTCACAATTACGGTCAAAGGTACTATGTCGTATGTATACCAGTGTCATCACTAAACTACATTAACATTTAATTAAAAATTAAATAAAAATTAAAAATAATAGCATTCCGTTGAATCTTTTGAAATTATGAGAGTAAATATAACGCTTCTTCATAAGTAGCCAGAACAATATCCAGAAATGGTCTACTGAGTTACAATAAATGTAAGCGGGTTAAAGCTCGATTAATTATTTCAGTTCACGACGAAATAACAAGGCCAGTGTAAATGGTGCCATTGAACAGGGCGCATACATAATATATTGATTCCCAATAATGAAATTAACTGAACAAACATAGACCATGAGCGTAAATCAGAATTGACTTCCCTCTCGTCTCTGTGTCCCACAATATATTTAACGTTTGTATAAATATTGGCGAGTACACATGAATTTGTTTTTATGTACAGTTTACATATAAATACAGTTTACATGAGTCTATATTGCAAGTATAACAGAGTATCCAATAGTCTTCATTGCTGCCGAATTGTACAGCATTGTAATACACACAACTATTAACCATTCATACAGACCTAATGTTCTAATCAGCATTAGCTTGGACGTTCGTTCGTAAAATGTTCGACCTCACTTAAATCTTCATATTTTTCTCATTTAGGCGACTAGCCCGCACATTTTGGTTACTACTTATTTCATTTTTATAACTAATAAAATAAGTTATCATGACGAGATCCTGTACAACGTTTCAATTAGTTTTTCATAATTTTAGCATTGATTTCGTATTAGTATTGTCTGTGCATGCATAACCATTTCATTATATAGGAATACAAAACAGCACAAATGGCTGAATACGGTTTTATTATTTAATGATTATTTAAGTTACCAATATTTTGGAAAAAAATGGTATGCTGAGAAACATGTTCATTAAATAAGTAGTTAATGACTTCTCTTTTAGGACGTGCTGGACTATATTAATTCGATACTTAAAAATAATTCCATTTTTAATTTACAATTTAGTAATGCTTAAAATAATAAACTTAAATAGTTTTTAGTGACATTTAATTTCTATTCACCAGTTTTGGGGTCCATAAATGAATGGAATTTTTAGGCATTTTTCTTATATTAAAAATTCTTCAGAGGTGTCCTCGCTACGCTTATTCTATTTGCATAAGAAGAAAACTAATACCAAATTCAATGCAAATAATTAAACTCAAATGAGCGAGACCTTCAAATATTATATATAAAATAATGAAATAATGACACAAAAATACATGATGAACGAAATAGGAATATTCTCTTACTTTTAAGTCTTTCAATAATATGAAATTTTTATGGTAAAAAAAACTTTGTAAAAAACATTAAATGTCAAACATCTTGGAATAACTTTAAATATTTTTGCATGGAAAATAAAATGAAAAAGCAAATCAATAAAAATTACTAGGTTTTCCATACAGTTTACCCGCTCTTCCCTTCTTTGTTAATTTAGTGCTAAAATATATGTCTAAGAAAATATTTTAAACAAAATTTTAATATTTATTAAGAACTGTGCATTTGTTCTCATAGCAAATATTGAAAAACTATATGAAAGCATGAAAAGAGATAAATAAATAAACCCGAATAAACTGTAAATATTGCACTACATTCTAATGAAATTAAAAAATTAACATCGTTCAAATTAGCTTTTAAATTTTCAAGTTCCGACTTGTCTGCCTCAATCTCAAGAAAGTTTTGGGAAACCTAATTGCCAAAGCATAGTTTTCTTTTCCACGATATTAAATGTGTCATTTAAATCTAACGCATTCAATTACACATCTAGCGAATCGAATAACGTCTCTAAGGACCACGACATTTCAATAAATTCAGTCATAAATTTAGTCCACTGACAACAATTAATCAAAAGCTAACAAGTAATGTAATAGAAAGTTAATTAAGAGAAACAGCTACGTGTACAAAATAATGAAGGCTTCTAACATCCCCAGGCATTATTGTTTGTTCGGTAACTGTTAGAGTTACCTCTCGCAAAAATTTGTGATGTAACGGAAATTAAGGTTCATACAAAAATAATATTATAAAGTTATTTACCTGTGTATAGTTTGTTGTGTAATACTCAGTGAAAAAAATAGTAAGGTTGGTTTATTCGATATAAATACGATTTTTCTAAATATTTGTTTTAAAATATGTGTACATATATGTACACAGACACACACGCACGCACCCACGCACGCACCCACGCACGCACGCACACACCCACGCACGCATGCACGCATGCGCGCACGCACACACACACAAACATATATGTATAAATAGGTGTAGCTGACATTAATGGTGTGTCTATTAATGAATGTATTAATAGTGTATTGAAGCAAATATTAAGTAATTAGTGCAAGTTCTGTGAAGAATTTGTCATTTCACGTAAAATCATCAGACCTCAAAGTACTCATGCAGCATCAATGAGCTGTGTTAAAATTTAAGTTTAAATTTCTTTAAGAAGTCGATAGCATAAGTGCGTAGAAAATTTCAATGAAGTTATTAACTAAAGTTGTTAAGTTTAAAATTTAAAATTATATTTAATGCTTTTTTTATAAGTCAAAAAAAGTCTCTGCTTTTTTTAAAGAAAGCGCTTTTTTATGTACGGTATATGCTATTTTGTTTACTATCAAATCTGATGACTTTGATGTTGGATGTTAATTTTGCCATGAGCCAGATGCCAAAGCGACACCGTGAATACCGTGACACGGAGACTTTTGGAAAGTATATAATTATATATATGCGCAATTATATACTTTTTCGATAACACTAATATTCACGTAGTGACAATAAGCCCAAAAAGATGTGAAGTTTCCTTTTTATCAGCGACATTTAAAATGTTTGCAAAATGACGGTATGGACATTTTTGCTATAATATTATAAAAACGCTCAAGAGTGCGAAATATTTTTATTAACGTCCTTACAATGTCAGTTGTAGCATCAAAATTTACAACGACGAATTGCCACACCAGTGATATGAGAACGTGATTTAAATCTTGTCATCTTGATTGTCACTAACCGAGTTTCGCCAATATCAAGTAGGATGACCAGTTGAAGTTGGAGTTTGTGTACTGCTGAGGTAGGTGTTTTCAATTTCGAAAATATTACCTACTGTTGTTGTTTAGCTCTTTATTTGTCTAAAATGACAGCAAGTAAAGTTTGAAAAAAAATTGACGACGTATAGATTTGAGATAATCTTTAATATTTAACTAGTGAAGAAATTATGTTTTAAGATTTAAATACCAGAGAGTGTCTAAATGTCATTTTGTGACGAACACAAATATAGAGAAATAGTCATATATTTTGTCATTTTATTTATTGTTTGTAACATTGCAGCTGAAAAAATTATGATAACGTGATATTACGGTGCAACTGTAGAGTTTAGGATGTTTGTTTCTTATTAGCAACTGTACTTTGGATTATGCTCTTTGAATTTCATGACACTGTTGCCATATATTACATTTAACCTTACCACCATTCATTTTCCTCCTTTAACCTTTTTTCATTCAATATTTAGTTCTAGCTGTATTATTTAGAGAATTCGTACAAGTATATGCAAATATCAAATCATTTAATATCTTTCATCCGATATATTTGGGTTTAAAATTTTATAAAATAAAATTGCAAAGTTGAAAGATCTGATACGCTTCTAATGCCATTTTTATGTTAAAAATATCGATAAGTGAGGATAATTGATCACAATTACCTAAATGAAAATACGTGATGTAGTATTACTTCTCTTTCTTTAAGTTCTTTACCGCAACCTAGGTTTCATTGTATTACGACATCTTCAGGTGGACTATTAACAAAGATTCATTTATGCCAATAGACTAATCTTTGCTGATAAAGAACTTAAAGGTCGTGGTAAAGAACATAAATAAAGTAGAAATAATACTACATCACATAGTTTCATTTAATTGTGAATAACGAATTTCTACAAAATTAAAACCAAATATATTCACTATCAAGAATAACTGATTTAACTTTTTATTTTGAAATTGCTTTAAATTTCTAAGTTAGCATATATTATTATTAACTTCTAACTGTACTTTCGATTAACTCTAACTGATAAGCAGTAAAATTAACCAGAGATTTATTTTTAGAAATAGGTGATATTTTTTGGTTTCTCCCTCGTTCCTTATCGATTTGCTCTCAGGTTTAATTTTTTTTAGTTTTTCAAAGCATTCAGACGAGTGATTTTGAGTATCCTTCCTCTCTTATCCTCATCTATAATTCGTACGTGTTCATGAAAATCTAATACTTTGTTTAAACTCTTTCATCAACTATATTTTTTTATTATCTCTTTCCAGTTTTTTTACGAATAGCGACATTGTTTTGTTTTCATTCGTAATAAAATTATATTTATTTTTTTTCTTTATAAAAATAGCCTGATAACTTCTATTTTTTATTTTAACATTACGTCTGATATCCAACACAACTAAACTTATATATTTTTAATTTGTTAAATCTACTTCCAAAATTCGAATAACCTTAAACTTTCTCACAAATTCTCATTCAATAATATAACTGAGAATATTAGAATTAATAAAAATAAATATAATTATATGTATAAATATCATGAAACATTACATCGGAAAAAGGGAAAGATTTTGAGTTAAGTTGCAACAATCGAGCAATAACTTTCTTCCTTCTACTGTTTTTCTAACCTTAAAACTTAATTACTACACTACTTTAATTCACCCGCGAATAAACATTTACACGCACGATTAAAAATAACTGTTATTGCTCACCAGTTATAAATTTTTTTCCATATTATAGCTGCTTTTAAGTGATGGAAAATTTAAAAGTGATTGGTTTTTAATAAATATAGTAAGTTACAATCAAACCAACAAGTCAATAAATATTGTCGCGACTAATCAATAGATGTTTATAAACACAAGTGCAAATTAAACTTAAAATACCGGTAACGATCTGAGTGATCCTCTACCTATCGTAATACGATCAAGGTTTTGTAACACAAACAAAAATAAATAATATTTATGTCGAAGACGGACAGGTGTCAGAGTTGAACGAACCTTTGTGGCTCTGCTTGGCTTTATTGGTTTCGCACGTTTGATACATTTGACATTTAGACTGAAAAATCTGACATCGTTTCGAGGTACGGCAGTGATATCGAATGCAGTAAATGTCATTCAAACGAAGAGTCGGTGATGTAAAATCATAGCAAGCTATTATTTACAAATTAAAATTTAGGCTCGAACATGAGAAACTCAATTAAATATCGGTTTTACTAGTGTGCGATAAAAATTTAGCTTTTAAGGATATTTAGGTTCAAGTCCGATATAAGTTTTCCAATTATGTAGTTCAACAAAAAATTGCTTAAACTTACTGAATTAAAAATGTAAGAAAATAATATATTTGACAACATATTTTACTTCCAAGGCAATCAAAATACAATTGCTTATTACTTCGTATTTTACCGTTCTTCTATGTTAATTCAAAATAACAAAAATAAGGTTTTACTCTTGTTATTTTAGTAAAACCAGACTTATCCTATAAAAATGTTAAAGTTTGTGTAGTAAGAAAAATCAATAAAAGTATTGAAAAAAAATTACCCAATTTTTTAGCACCTATGAATAGAGATTTATTTTTTAAATTTGTAGCTAAATGCTCTAGTGCGATACGATGGCAAAATTTACCACTTGATCATTTTTATACTTGAATGTAATTTTGTAAATAAATCATATCGATTTGTTGACCGAAATTCAAAAAATAAAACACGACTTTCTTTAAAGTCCCATAATGGCATTCTTAACAAGGGCAATTCTTTCAATCACGACTTCCTTTTAAGCCACACAAAGCTATGAAAAGTATTTTTCGCCATTGTCTTTTACACAACTGAGACTACAGCCTGCGGTTTTCAACTCTTGTTCTTTTTCGAACTTTTATTTCAGTCTCCGGCTGCAAAGTGTTAAGGAGTAATGAATTACACATCATTCATAAATAACTTAATGTAATTATATATATATATATATATATATATATATATATATATATATATATATATATATATATATATAAGCTTGCAATCTTACATCATATAAAATGTTTTTTTGAAGTACAATATAAACAATAATGGTTACCTGAGCAAGAACTGAAACATACAAGAACCTTAGTATTCCGCATATTTAACTTTGCATGGTTTTATCCTCTTTCAGGCTACGACTACTATGTTATGCTATGCTTATGCTACGTTATACTATGCTTATACTACGTCTCTTAAAAGTAATATGATCTCTGGTAATCACATCGTCCAGTAGCATTATTTTTGCTTATTCTGTTTCATATTATCAATTTGAGCCGTTTTCTTTATAGCCTCTTTCAACCGCTTAAAATTGCATTATCGTGTGAAAAGTGCTTTAATTTCTCATTTATTATATGTAGAATGGGTTCGCGCGGAGAAAAATCTGTTTAATGGCTGTAGCTTTCTCAGTAACCCGATAACAATTGTCAGTACTTGGTTGGATGGACTATTGAAGGATTTTTGACTGTTTTATGATGTTGAAATATATAAAATGAGTTAATTTGAATTGAATGCATTAAAGTTGCCATTAATTATATAGTTGTAATTTGAAGTAGAGGTTAAAATATCTTTCAGTGTAATTATATACATATACATACACACACACATACACGCACGCATGCACACACACACACACACACACACACATATATATATATATATATAAATATATACTAGTGCTTTCATAGACTGAAAAAGATTCCGTGTTACTGTCAAGTGATCAATTGCAAGTTTGCAGAATTCATCCTTACGTAAACTAATATAGACTTATTTGCAAATTTTTTGTAATTTTATGAGCAAGGATCGGGAAACCTTTCATTGGTAATCATTAAAAACCAAAGTTAATAAGATTTTTATTTACTCATGCTACAAATTAAAAAGGAATGGTAAGTGTCGGGAACAAACATATTAAATTGTGTCATAAATATCTGCAAAAATGCCAGTCTTAAAACTACAACTCAAAATTTTGTTACTAAGAGTTTTCTTCCGATACTTCGAATGAAACACTAGATGCTACAAATAGGAACAAAAAAGAGATTAATCCACATACATAAAAAGCGGAACCTACCATCTGGGCACGATGATTCAGGATGCACACTGATTCTTAATAGTCTAAACTTTTACTTCATCTTTCCTTAAAGTACAATTTGATTCACATTTTCTACATGCCTAATGATAAAAGAATATAGTTTTAATTTTTTTGTAGAAATGTTTCAATATTTTAATTAAAAAAATCGAAATTGAGAAGTGTTTAATAGACTTAAAACCAAACTATAAACCAACAACATCTATAATAGACAATTAAATGAAATTACTTGATGTAATATTATTTCTACTTTCTTTAATTTCTTTACCACGATCTAGGTTTTGTTGCATTACAACATCTTCTGGTGGGATACTTTGCTAATATCCCACCTGAAGATGTTCATGATTCATTAAACAAAATTAAAACAATAAGCGGAAACAACAAAATAATTATAAAAAGAATTGTCAATGAATTAAACATGAATTGTCAAAACCTATGTCTCCCTAAAACTAAAACAGCGTTAATTAATATTCGTCGGAATTCCATATCGATGATTCCAAATTTCGTAGTTTTTGAAACAATCTGGATAATTTTACGCCTTTAAAGATGAAGTAAAGAGTTTTTCGGAACAGTTATTAGGAAGTAAATAGTTTATTAGAATTATTAAGGTCACCCACAATAATTAATCTACATGATATATTGCAATTCATAATAATTTAAAAATAATTGATGGTGGGCATTTTCCTTTGGAGGAAACAAATAAATCAGTTAATTTTTTAATTGCACATTTCGATTAAACATCAATTAAAGAAATATTTATATAGGTATTTTATATTGATTTTACAATTGATAAGACAGTTCTAGACATATAGTTTAAAATGTTCACAAACAATTTCTCAGACATCATATAACCAGAAATTTTAAATTCCACATAGCTAATGACAATGCAAATTAACTCTTATACACTTAAATAGTTAACACTGAAAAATATTTATATGGAGATTTGAGAGAGGGAAAATAACAATTGAAGGAATAAGATATACGAATTTCAAAATGATTTGGCGAGGCCAAACTTTCAATTACAACGTTGTCGTTTTACGCCGAAAATACTTTTACGTGGGTAACTATATGCTCCAATTTGACGCTGTGATAACGCAGACAAATTATTTCTATTAACAAGACATAAACAAAATATAACAAAAATAATGATTTGACAAATATTTAGCAATGAAAACTAGTGATTAAGCTTCAACGATATTGCTTAAGTTCAATCGGCTGTATTTACGTATATCCACTAATTAAATTGGGCAAGTTTTTTTTATTTTAATACATGACGTATGTATGAATACAAGGAAACAAAGTCAATATTGGATAAAACGAGAAATGTTGCATGTATATAAGTTCTTTAAAATTCACAAAAAGTACAATCAACTACAAAAAATACCAGTTTATAGATGATTTAAATGCTGTGAGATTTTTACGTCACTATATTTTTTTAAATTAAATTCTATTGCAAGACTACATTAATGGAAGAAGAATTAAATAAGGCATAACATAAATCAATTATGCCCGTCCCGGGTATAAGTTAAAACACCCGTCCCGAGTGTCAGTTTAAAATATATATTATTAAATGGATTATAAAAAATAAATGACATATTGTAATTAACCTGTTAACTTGCAACCATTTGAAGTTATTTTATTATAAAAGTGGTTAGCTTAAGATAAATTAGATTAAGTAGCGGTAAAATTTTTGAATAACAAATTTTCTCCGATTTACTTCAATTTATTATCAGAATCAGTCTTTTTAAATTATGATAACACTGTACATCTATGTCACTCAAGTAACAATCATAATGGGTCCTATAAATTAAATACGTAAGTTTTAAGAGACAGAGTTGCACAAATTTATTTTGCCACTTTATTATTTTAGTGATAGGTCTAAATAAAATTAACGTCAAATCAGTTGTCACTGACTTTGCTAAAATTATATTAGCATAATTAAACACAGTATAAATTACATTTTCTCTGTGTTGCAAATTTTTATGGTTTGTTAGTTAGACGTGCTTAATTTTGTAACCGAATGGTCATTTGACAACAGCATTCGACATATATTCATAATACAAACGCTCAAAAAGAGGAACAAGTTGTGGTTCGAAAATTAGCATAAAAATGTTTGAGGCTGGCTGTGCGGCGTGATTAATGAGAAAGTTTATTATATATAGAACAAAGAGCTCTTCGCAAATATATATTTACAGGAAATGAGGGTGAAGCTAAGTATAAGCATGAACTATTATGTGTTATAATCTATTACATGTTTCTTATGTAAAGTGCCATGTACGAGGTGTCTTTGTATTATCAAAAGATTTTGAATCTAAATGTGTTTTTCCAGCGATATAAAGTCCCTTGAGGTTGTAAATAAAGGTTTTATCAAGACACCCCTTATTTTGAAGTATTAAACATTTTCGAGTTAACATTTTAGAATATACAAGTGATTTATTTCTTTTCTCAACAAATTCTTGTAATATAAAAACGACGTGATTGATAACACTTATTGGGCAACTATCTTGACATAAACGATGAAGGTAATGATTCAAGCTGCAAGTTAGCACCTGATCTATACTAAATATATAATTTCAATGAATGACCTAATTTGCAATTTCCAATGCTCATACGTCTAGAAGTCATACCACACATTGTCTTCATGCATATGAGTTTTCTATATTTCTTACTACTTAAGTATTCCAATAACGAGAAATAGCATATATATATTTACATATGACATTATAAAAATTTTTTTTCGTTTATATTTAAAGAATTTAATGCAGTAATAAACTAAACGTACAATTGCAGAATGGAAGCTAATTCAATTCAGATTTAAAACGCAACATATTGCACGCAGGTATTAATTGTATAATAATAAAGCAAGACTAGATGTAATAAAAACAACAACAATATGGAAAAATCCATCACGCATTATCAAGAGAAAACTTTTAAAGCTTTTGTGTACTTAGATGTTGTATATCTGATATCTGATGAAAAATAACATTTAAACATGCGTATAATCCGCTATACTATTCCATCTTTCTTATGTAATTATTATAATTATCTAGACAACACCAAAATTCTTATACATGCAAAAGTACCTATACATATTCACAGGTAAACTGACAAGCGCTACACATTTGCGTACATCCGCTACCATATTCTCACCGCCTGCATGTCGCATATGCAATTATTTGCACTGAACCAGCCGCAAGTGATTGCATATGCGAATTACGGGCGATGAAAATATTTGCAGACTGTTTTATTTAACGTATCCGTTAAATAAAACAGGATGTAAATGAACGTATATGCGATTTGCAGGCGGTGAGAATACGGTAGAAGACGAACATAAATGTAATAGTGTTACCGTCATTATAAAACGAACCGCAAACATGATGCGTTTATGTAGGTAAGTTTGACGTTTTATGGATTTAAGAAATTATTGAACTCATTAATTCGTCATCATTCCAATTCGTTATTTAAATGATAGCTTTAAGTAAAGAAAAAAAAATCGACAGGTTTTTATTTAATCGGGTATATTTAAAAAACCTTCATAAAAAAACTGAACTTTCTTTCTGTCAAATAATACTTATTTCCTTGAATACCCAAACACCGATAAGGGATATTTTAAAGGAGCTACGCGGCGTCGAGTATGTGATTTTCTTGTGTTAAATGTTGTAAAAAAAAAAATAAATTTTATAGCGCACATTTTGAATTTGAATTGGTTGGATAGCGCACAAGCAGATTTTCATGACTATATTATAACGCATCAATATAATAATAAACGTGCATCGAGAGGATTTTGAAATCTCAAAAATACCGATACAAATTAAGCAAATGTACATTAAATCAAGACAATTTTCCACCTTTTAATGTGCTTAATCATATATAAGAATAACGTTTTCAAACTTCGTGTAAATGTTTATTGTGTTAATATTTCAAAGATATTTTATGTATGCAAAAAATATATGATTCCTCAAAAAACCAGAAGAAAGCGTTTGTAAATATTAACCTAGAATTTATTTTGCTTCAATGTTTAAAAAAACAAAGCCTTATAGTAGGATCTAATATATTATCTGATAAAGGTAAATATTATAAACAAACAAAGAAAATATCACAAATATAAGTAGATAAACATCGGTCCTCATTTCAGTTCGCTGTATTTTTGCTGTGCTATGAAACTTAACGCTGTGCTATAATAATAAGCGCCACTTCCGGACCACCTAATAAAAATTCAAATTTACACAATAAAAACGTTGTACGTAAAGTAAAACCTGTTATGTGCTCCGGTCGCACTACATAGACAGGTTAGCAAGCGACATTCGGTGCTGAACTAAATGTATACTACTTATCTTATGTATTCGAGTGTTACGTGGAAAGTAGTGGGACAATACATAGTCAACAGTACACTCACTTATACATTGTAAGTATTCAAGATAGTTTGGTAAAAGGTCCCAGGGCTGTGAGACGTAGGCGAGTTAGGGTGAAGTAAAAGCCTACGCCCAATAAAAAGAAATCACATGAACGGATGTAAATGTCATAAAGCGGAAGTTTAGGTCGTTCGGAATCTAGTTTCGTGAAGCTCATTTGTGTTTCGCAGTGAATGTGTAGTTGGAATGTACTGCGCTATATATCGCAGTGTGAACGTGCCGCCATGATTGCTGATTTATTGTTAAATGTAGTTTATATGGTAGAAGACACAGGATAGGTATTTCAGAAGTATGGTTCTTTATGTTTATAGATATATACATAATGAGTGAAAACATCACTAATGATGACGGTTTGGTCTGAAACCGAAAAGTCTCTTTTTGTACTTGTCATAAAAATATAGTTTGTAGTCCATTACGTTTTCCTGAAGTCAAGGAACATATCTGCAAATAATTCTTCTCGTATATACCAATGCATATGCATGTACAATCATCTGCAGAACTAATATATTCTAATTAACCGGAACTGAAAATAAATCATTTTGTACGCGACTACAAAAGATTCTTGTGAAAACAATTTAGGGATTTCAGAATTCATAAAAATAAAGAAAAAAAAGCCAAAAAAAAATTCAATCCAAAAAGAAAACCTAAGTGGAATTAATATAGTTAGACGGAAGGAAAACAAAAAAGAAACTGACGATATAAATTAGGACTCACGGGAAATACGAATTGTTCGAAAAATTCTCGATAAAATTTATATAGCAATGCGATATTAATAGATAATATACCGATTGTTTACAAATAAAACCAATATTATTGGATGAAATCATGGTCAAGAAAACTAAAGAGAGGAAAAGTTATGGAGACAAAAGCAATATAAAAATTACAAAAACGAAAGCCACGATAGGTTCAATGTCCTTTGATTTATTTCTCAAAAATTCTATATGACGAGTTTCAGGCGTCAGAATCTAGTTACGGTAACGTAGTTTAAATAATTATGGAAAGTGACTTTCAGTAGAATTTAATTCAAATATATTTATATTTACGAATTTGCATTAAAGTTACAAATTCTGATTTCCATTCTGATTCAAATTTTCACATTGATATATTTTTCCATTAGGCTATATATTTAACGGCTAAGTATTTGATGATGATGGATCACTAAACAAGGACACCAGTTATGTTTCTAATTTAAATTTAACTCATATGAAAAAAGTTACAAAGGGCTGCATTTTGAAAAGATAATAAATTGAGACGGCTAATAATACATTACTTGTAAAACATAACATTATGTTTTTACATACATAACATTATATAACTCAGATGATATCATAGTTAAATTTGAACAATTTGTTGCAGTAAGAAAACAAAATTAATAAAGTGTCAAGAATACTGTTGTACCTATCAGAGCAATTAGGTTAATGCATTTATCTCTTTTAGTATATATCTTTATTCGGTTTTTTCTTGTGTATTTTTAGCCAACTTAGCTTTTTCAATCACAATTTTCATGTTTTACCAATAATATCAAATCCATTCTTCGATAAACACTTTATTTTACACTGGTATTTTTGAGGAGAAAGTGCTTACAAATTGTTAAATACTAATGAAATATTATTATCTGTACATAAAATCGTAAACGGGTCGTGTCTGTACATTAAATATTTTTTCAAAAAACCAATTTATACACGTTGTATTTATGTTACTGAGGCCAAAAAACAGTTTTTAAAATTTTTATATGTTTGGCTGTGCGTTTGTGTAAGCTGATCTCGGAAACGGCTTAACCCATTTGAATGCGGTGTTCACTGATGTATTGTGGCATGCTTCTCATAACATTTATTGTTTGTTTTGTTCCAATCGATTCATAAACAAAAAAGTTATTTTAATTGAAATAAGACGTTAGTCTAAAAGCGCGCTTCGGTCGACTTAGCCGAAACTTTTGTTAATTGTAATTTGTAAAACTACGATTGGAAGTTTATATAAACAAAAAGTAGAAAACAATGCATGGGTTTGGAGATGTCGACATGTACAATTTAAGTTGAACTCTCATCAATATGGTCAATCATATTAAAAAGGGGATCGGCTTACTGCTGTTTCGTGTGTTAGTTGGGCGCGGCTGACCTATATAAAGCGCACCGCGAACCACGACGCGCCCTATAGCTTTGGTTGATTCACAGCAAACGCACGTATTCAAAGACGCACGAAGCACCTTGGTAACGGGTAAGCTCGGTAACGCAGAATCTAGCTGGCCAATCTTTGGAATCATCTACGGTATTTAGTAGTTTGAAAATAATAAATAAATTAATAAAATAATTTTAAAATAAATTAATAAAATAATTTCATGCACTTTGCGAAGGCTATTCTGTACGTATATCGGTAAATACACTTATTTGGCAACTTAGATTATTATAGTTAGAAAAACACTTTACATATAACTTTTGTTGATTTTATTGTGTGTTTGTAAATATATCATAAATTTTATATTTATATTTTATTATGTGTCAGATTATTGTGTGTTTGTAAATATGTTATATCTTTCTATTTTCTTATAATTTGAGTACATGTAGATGGATAAATACGTGACAACTTTTCTCTACAAGTAAGTCTGATGAAACCAAAACTTAAGTCCACGCGAACGAGGTCGCGGGCCCCAGCTAGTGTAGTAAATAATTGAAAACAATTCAGTCCTTTACCATAACAGCCAAAAACACTCGATTGGGTCATACTTTGCTTAACAGAGACACTAAAAATATTTGCGAATAATATGAAATGTTAGAGACAGAATTCAAAATACTTTCTCTGGAAATTATTAACCTGTCGGTTCATTTAGTTATTTAGTTAAACTAATAATGTAATTAATGTCAGTAAGAAACAATATGTTGAAATGGATTATTTTTATAGTTATTTAGTTAGACTAGTAATGTAATGTCAGTAAGCAACAATATGTTGAAATGGACTCTCTATTATAAGAATAAGATCAAAAATAAAAACTATGATTCCTTTCCTTACCCTTTGTGACATTTCTCATTTCTGGAGTTCAACCCAGCAACCGTGTAATACAGAGATTTATTAGAAAATAAGTGAATAAACCAGGTTTGAAATTTTAGACGTCGAATCTACACTTGTAATTTTTATTTTCTTTTTGCGTCTCATCGTTCCATATTAAAAAATACATTGGATGTCTTTAATTTATTTAAAATCTACCGTTCAATGAATTCACCACTGTCGGAATTATGGAAGAGGATGGCGAGGAAATTATTACTTCAACAAATTCTCTAAAGTATTGGCAAATGACGTTACTCGCAACTTCACTCATGTAGATTTAGTATTTCCTGAGGTTAAAGGTATCCTCTGTTTATGTCTGTAGCGTTGTTAAACCTACGCCAAATTTCATGTAGATCAAATAAATAATAAATTAATGATTGGAAACAAAAAACGAACTCACTTTTTCATTCATTACATTAGTTAGTTGTTATTACTTTATTTGTTTAATATGAATGTATTAAAAATCCTGGTTAATTAAAATGAAGTGAATTTGCAATTGTAATTTACATATATTTATGAAATGTTTTTTCTAATGATGATAGCATTGAATACTTATCTAATTGAATAATTTCATATGATTATATAATTGGCGTTAATTTTGTAGTCATTCATTATTCACTTTACTAATAGCCCACCTGAAGATGTAGTAATGCAACGAAACCTATGTCGTAGTAAAGAACTTAAAAAAAGTAGAAATAATAATACATCACGTAGTTTCATTTAATAGTTTCATGGAACTTTAAACTATACATGTATTAAAGCTAAAGCTAAAAATATCGATAACGAGTATAATGTAAAAAGCGTTATATTACCAATAATGACTTTTGTTAATTACTTGGACTTTATATTTTCCAGAAGAAAATTCATTTGAAACCATTTAATGTAAGTGTCTCTAGTTTAATTACACTAAATATCTAAGTTATTTTCAAAATCTCATTACCGCGCTCTTTGCCGGAAGCTCTCTCAAATGACATTGCAACTCAAAGGCCTTTAATTAAACATTTCGCTCTCAGCTGCAGCTTCTCAGTTTACCGTTCAATTCGTAGTATTTTAAATAAATATTTGATTCCGTAGTGTATTGAATAAGTATTCGTTTTCGTAATATATTCCATATCCTAAAAAAAATATAAGCGGTTAATTAAATTAAGACAGATTCACAATTAGGAAATGAATGTATAATTATATTTTTAAGTCTCGAAATCACAGAAAATGTTTAAAGAGAATATTCTTTATAATTAAAAATTGCGGGTATTACTTAGAAATAAAGAGTATCTAATGAAACCTATATAGTGAATATTTTCATCATTACTAGCAAAATAGTTATTATATTGTCTTCTATATTTTTTGTAATATCACAAAAGATGATATTAAATACATACGAAGATCACAAGTTTACGTAGAGTGGCGGCATCTGACATCGTTGTGGAAATCTTATTAGTCGCTGAATATTCCCTTGATTAGTAATCATTTAAAATCATTTTTTTCGGTTGGTGTGCTAGAAACTATTGATTTAAATAGCATGCATATCAAAATAATCTTTTACTGAGCTAAGTTACTGATTATAGTAACTTTAACCGCATGAACGTGGAGACTAATCAATACGCGAAAAATGCATGATTGACGTAGAAATTACTAATAACACAAATGTATGTTAAAAAGTACGAAAATATGCAGAGCTATAAGCAAAAGCGACTAAGACGTAGGTACGTATTGTGTGTTTCATTAATTATTACAATTCTACTTCCAGCTATATAGTTTGAGGTATTATCGTTGTAGTTAATTTACTTACATAATGTGCAATTTGAAATTTAATTTCTGCGTTAACAATAAAATATCCATAACATAACATATCTTCACTTCTATTATAAGTTTTGATCATAGAAGCTAAAAGAACAGTATTTGAATTATTAAATTATGGAAATTACAATAACCTTTCTTTACGAAATAATACAGATTTATTAGTTGTACTCTGTATCATCAAATTATTCATGAAAAGCTTTTTTTTTAATCTTGTCTCTATCTTAAGTCGTTTATGTAAAAGTAATTAATTAAAAAAATACTGTCGTAGTTTATTCAAGAAAATTTTAAAAATATTAAAAGGTCTTATCGAACCAATTTAAAATTTTAATGAAAGCCTTGAACTAATAAAATATTAAAGAGGATAAGGTACGTAACCAAGGCTAGTTAAATTTTATGCAGAATTGTGCTAATACCAGAAGGCTTCTTTGGTACCGATGGCCCTTACTACTTGATATAATACAGTAGGTGATGAAAGATGGTTCGTTCGTATAAATAAATATTCTTATGTTTTGGATGGGATTATGGGCAAACTTAAAACTCAAAGTAAAGAAATACCAATTGTTCGTTACACTTTCTGGAAACACTTGTTTGTTAGAAATGGAACTTTAAATAAAAGCAAAATAAATGCGAAGCGGAAATGAATTTTTCGGTAGAAAGTTTGTAGCAAAATCATGAATTCCCCTATGACTTTCGTAATATTATTTATTTTTATCCAAAATAATTGCTTTTATTTAAATAATTAATTATTTCACAGAGGTCATTTAACATAGTCTCTAGGTTATCAATAAAATTTATGAAAATAAATAATGTCCTTCTTAGACTTTTGTGACAGTTCTTTTAAGACTTAATTCTTGAAAAAAATTTTAGTAACTTTGCATAAAATTTTGTTCCCCGGGCACGTGATCTCATGACCTATTGTAATTATGTTATATACATTTCTTGTCGATATAGTATTTCCTTCGCAAAATGTGAATCTTCAAAATGCCACATAGTGGGTCTTCTAATTTTTAATGTTGTGTGTGAAAAAACAGAAAAATCAGATAGTAACAAATACAATGTAAAATATCTTGGTTAACTTCCATAAATAAATTTAAGAGATCTAGGCGAACAAGCTATTAAGTGTAATTGGCCCTCTACAAACTTGATAATAGGTAAAAGTTAATACAAGTATAAAATAGTTAATTAAAAATAACATCACATTAGATTTGGAATTTAGAGATGCCACATCTACAACTAATATTAAACAATATTTAAACACACAATACACTTCTCAATTACCTAAATACTTACATATGTAGCACTGTCATAGTGCGTATATAGTAAAGCTGAATTTTTGTTATAATTAGTGTTGTGAAATTGGTCGCAAAATATGAACATATAAACATATAGATTTTATAACAGAATTAAACAAAAATAAATTGGTTAGAGTAAACCGCGCACGGTTTATCAGTAGGAGCATCCTTTGACCGTGCCTTTATACGCCAGAGACGTTGTTAGAAATAAATCATAGTTTTCAGTGGTTTACGTAATATTTTAATGTAAATGAAAATTTAGCAAAAAAATTAAAATGTGAAATTAAGGGTACCAAAAATTACTGACAAGAAATTAAATTATACCAAGTTCTCACATCAATATGTGGTAAAAACGCTCGTTCAATATCAGGTTTGTTAATTTTAATGATTTTCGAGAACGACATCTCATTAACATAATATTTTTAAGTTACATTAGGCTGATATATTGCCTCTGATATAAACATAGTTTTTAAAAAAATTATGACATCTTTTTACGCATGGCAAGATGTCAATACAAAATTGTAAACATATTTTTGTTAGTCTTAAAAACATTTAAACCCTAATTAGAATTAAAGAAACACACCTGTCATTATTGAAAGAGACTTAACATTTAATCATTGAAAAAACTCAATGTCCCAATATATTTATTCACTTTATTTCGATTATATAATAGCAGTGGGCACTGAAAACTCTGACTTCGTAAAAATGTATTCTTTGTCTTTTGGGAAAATGCCATTTTGGAAAAGAATCATGTGCTTTTGATTTTTTTTGTCGCCCTTCACTTTTTTTATGAAATCACTATTTTTTTCAATGTATATTTAAAATATATGATTTGTAAACGCGATCTATTATTTGGTTTTCATATTGGATATTTCAAAATTACATGAAATACAATTATCAATTAACAAAACTCTTAAAAATATTAATTAATCATACACTTTTTGAAATCAAATCTCATATATATCACCCCGTTTTGACAACAAAATTATCAAAGCTATTTTTTTATTAAATTTAGGCTCAGTAATATAATTTTAAAACGAAAAAAATATATATTATCATCATGAAGCTCCTCTATAACCGCTCAAAAATTGCACCATATTTTTACTCGAAATGTATTTGGTAATGATTAATACCAAATAAGTTATAAACTAATATTAAATAAATATTACGTTATTTACGTAATATTTATTTAATATTACTTTTATTTCCCGAAAAATATTTGGTACTAAAATGGTCAGTTTTGAACGATTGCACTTACTATAAGTTTACCAGGTAAACTAAGGAAAACTTTCTGTTAGTGCGTTACGTAAGATCACGCGTGTTATATTAGAAAGCTGTAAACCAACTCACATTGGAAGACAATTATTTTTCGAATTCATCTCATTTCACTTATAAACTCTCCGAAAAACAAATAACACACGAAATATGTATCCATGTAACGCAACCACCAAAATAATGTCTATGGAACTCGTTTAAACGACTAATAAATTATTCATAGCTATGAAAAAAGTCTTGTGATTTTCTTGTGATAACGGTAGGAGTTTTTTTAATGTTAAAGATACTGTTTTCATATAAATATTTATAACATATTCTACAAAAAATATTAAGAATGTATATATATATATATATATATATATATATATATATATATATATATATATATATATATATATACATAAGAACAAGATTAACATTTTTCGTATCTTTGTTCAAATTTTTTCTGTCAAAGTAATTTATATCACTTTCGGTATAGTGCAGAACATTCGATAAAAATACAACTAAGTTTAACGAAAAATGCAATTATAAAAATTTAACCGACAGTATAATATATCATATTCATACGAACAATGAAGTACAAAAATGAAATAAAAATGAACGGGAAATTGATAAAATTAAAGAATTAATAACTAAAAGTAAACGGGAAAACAAGAATAAACTTGATATAATTGGATAAAAATGAACGTAAATAGAAGCTCATAAAAGATTATACATAATTCAACCTATAAAGTTAAATTTATCAGTTAAATTTACTTTTCAGTACAATGATTTGTTTAAACAGAAGGTTAAATATATAATTGGAGCTTACGGAAATAAACCGCACAAATATAGAAGCTTTTAATATCTCGCTCTTTGCAGTCGTTCGTTCCATCACTCCTGAGGATTTTAATTGGTATAATTTGAATTTACAATTCCCTGGATTTATTATATATTACGATGTAATCTAAGGATCAAAATCGCTTTTATTATGCAACCCTAATTATCTTTCTAATTCTTCTATTGCCTTGACTATACATTATATTTTTATTTTTGAAAAACACCTATGTATAAGTATTTTTTGTCATTGTCATAAATTTCTAATATTCTCTTATTGTAGTAAATTATTTCACTTTTCGTGTCGTGATTTGCTTTAAGAATTTGTTCCCGTGCTAATAAACAATCTACATGTAGCTTTCTAGGTGTCTGTATAGTTTAACAAATAAACATATAATAATGTCAATGTCAACAAACTATTATTTATTAATAGAAAAATACTTATGTATAACACTGATTATTGCAAAAATTGTCTAATAGGTACAGAATGATTTTTATTGAACTCAATGTTAGTCAGCACTTGCAATGTAACAATTATATTTCAAATTCTTCTAAATCACAATATTTCGGTGCCATAAATAATTATTTTTTACCTTCCAATTCAGATCTGTTATGATATTTCAATTTTAATAGCCGGAATTGAGGGAAATATCTGATATCATTACAAATAAGATTTCCTGATCGATCATGGAAATTTCGACCTATGGTTCACAACGGACATTTTGAAATAGTTTTTCGAAACACTTTTAATTTATTAATAAGTTTACATATGAAAAAAGTACGTAATTCCTGCGTAAAATTGCCAATTTTATTTTTTTAAATTTTGCCTGACTAAAGTCACAGACCAAAAAAATTACTATTATGGTAGGGTAATAAATTATATAAAAATATTTTAGTAGTATTATATTTTAACAATTTGTGATAATACCTGACTTATACAAGCAATAATAAGTAAAATAAAATATATCATTAAAAGCAAGCATTTTGAGACATAACAATACATTAAATTAGCTAGTTTTGATAATCTGAGAGGGTTTGATAATTTATTTACAGACAATTATAGGAGATGGTATCAAAAAGAAAGTGAAAAATAACTAACATATTCCAAACTACTACCAATGTGATTTGATGTTGACCAAAATGAAAATAATTTTTAAATAATTGTGTCATTGCATGAAAATATTGACATCTAAGTAAATATGTTTTTTATTTTATATATATTTTTAAATAGTTCGAGACAAATGCATAGACAGTTTGTTATTTTTGCAATGTTGCGCTACGTACAATTATGACAATAAACTCGTGTTATAAAATATTATGTAAAATTATGGCAATAAAGTCGTGCATAAAGTTTTTGAGATTGCTGCTACATAGTGGCAGCCATCACAAAATTGTCGACAAAAGGTTATAGATCCCGTCTGGTATAATACCTGTATTCGGAGGATAAAGTTAATTTTAATTGATCTCAAATTATATTATAAATTATTACTACATACGAGAAAAAAGACGAGCAGTTAACGTTGACAAGAAGAAGACTTGAAAGACGACTCACAAAACTGTCATGTGTTTACTTGAATTACAAAAGGCACAAGATTATAATGTACGCATGATTTCATGCTCGGTGTAACTCCATAATAAATTACGTAAATTAAGACGAATGTATTTGTCACCTTTTTTTTTTAATCCAACAATTTAATAGACAGTACAAAAAATATATGTTTTTATAAATTATTTCTAGAGAAGCAGGAAAAACGGAAAGAGTGATTTAAAAACTGAGAATATTTTTTCTAATATAAAGGAAAAAAATTTTAATCAATTATGTAATTTTTAGTAATATGATTTTTCGTGAACAAATGGAGAAACCCTGATACGTGCGAATATACATTTAAAAAATTTAATGGTCTATTAATATGGTTTTATGAAAATATTATATATAGATAATTATATACAATACTTACATGCGCTGTAGGAAATAAAACTTTCCGCCATTCAAAATATTGATATTCGAATAAAGTTTTGCGGAGTGTTTCCTTTTTTCAATATTGAAATAAAATTATTCAATTAAGGTTCAGAATTCCGAAGAGACCATGTATGTACTTTCATATTATTTTTTAGCTAATGAATGATTCGTTTCTTGGTTTAAATAAAATGTAAAATTAATTGACAGATTAAAGAAATATTTCCAAATTTTGATAAACACGTCAGAAGTAGTAATATGTATTGCAGTTACAATAATTATCGCCCTATGTTAATCACTCTTATGAAATCGTAAGCTTAATAAATAGTTTTGACTAATAATTTTGGTCTAGTGATTTATAAATACTCAATTAATGACATAAAAGTCTCAGTTTCAATCCTTTTAAAATAACTCACAATTTCAGTTCTATATAGTTATGTTCAGAGTTTAAGTCTGATTAATTCTATAGTCTATAGATCATAGATGGCAATAGATTTAATACTTTATTAATAAGTTTTATCTAAGTATGAAAATACATATCAAAAGGAAAACATATTTTTTCCCTTTAATTTTTTATTCCTCAAATATATTTTAATTTGGAAAGCGTCTTAATTTTAAATATAATATTATATGTGAGCTTCGTACAAGTGGATAAAATAATGTTTAATACAATGTTGTCGGTGTTTTTTATTTATAAATATCTTGTACGTCTAAGAAAAGATAAATACAATATTCTAATTTTGTAAAGATCCTTTCAAGTTGAGAAATTTTTAAATTTAAGTTACGTATTAAGATATATAAGTGATGTTTGAAAAGAAGTTTTCAATATTTATTAAATAAGTATTTATACTTAGATATTTTGAATGAATGGGAATGTGCATATAACTAATTTTCATTGTAATTCTTCATATTTTTCAACAGTCAGCTTTCTATAAAAACACAATCATAAATCTATTTTTAATCTAGATATATAAAAGAGAAATACTATTCATAGACTCACCATGAAATCTCACAAAATATAAAGCCTGTGAACTAGAAATTGCAAATAGATTTCATGAAGGGCATAGACTCACTATACATACACTCACTAAGGAAGTATTTTTGAAAATTCATCACGTAAGGGTGTAAAGCAGCGGCTGAAAATTTGGATGAAAATCTTTTAGTTTTTAAGTTAGGACGTGAAAGTTGGTATTTGAGATTCTGTTTACAAATAAAGAAAACAAATTTCAATCTTATTGAAAATTCATTTCCTAATGAGATGAAATAGGGGATGATATATAAATGCGAACTTAAAAATTGGTAGGGAGGTTCCTCATAGAATGCAAAAAGCACTTGTTAAGAAAGGAGTTTTGAAAATTCATTCATTAAAGGAGTAAAATAGTTTGTCGGTATGAAACATGGAATTTATAAAAAAATGCATCACCTAATGAGGCAAGATACGGAAGGAAAATTTATTTGTGAATTCCGTCATTTTTGAAGTTAGAAATACGACATCCTCGGGAATAAATGATATGGTCTTATTGTATGGAGCGGACTAGAAGCAATACGGAAAAACCTTAGAATCAAACTTGATTAAAGTAACGCTTAATTTAAAAGTTTACATTTATATTTTCATTGGATGTCTCGTGTTACCCGTTTAAATATTCAACACGGGAAAATTATAAAAAAAGTTTCGAAATTTGTAAAAGTCATAATAAAAAGATTAAACATTAGAACTTCACATCAATCAATCCATGTCGAGTTTAATTGTGGGCTCGCATTGACTCTTGGTTTATTCCTTTAGGAGGAATAAAAAAATATTAAGGAGTAAATCTGTTTTAAAGTCTCTTTAATTAGTTCGTAAACAAAGCGAGAAAAAATATAACGATAAATATTACCTTATGTCAAAACAAAAAAATTATTCTCAATATTAATTACTACTATTTATCAAAGAAAAAACTTTTTAAAGAAAAAAACTTTTTTTTTTTAAATTCCAAATTTCAAAACAATACAATACCTTTTTAAAATAACTTTTCATGAAGTTATGAAACTTTAAATATGAGCAAAAACATTATAATCGTCAAAACATTATAAACTTATTGCCTTCTTATCTGATGAACTACGACATCTCAACGGCTGCTTAAATTAGGGTTAACGTTTGGCATCTCGTGTGTAATATGTGGCAGATGTACGTGCTTCACTGTGAACTGGTCGAAAGTTTCTTATGGTACTAAATGTCTTTAACTTGGAAATATATTTTGCTCTTATATTTATGGGATTACTTGCGGACTCAAAACGGCCGAATAAATATTTTTATTTAAGTTTTATCTCTTTCAAAGCTGCTCACTTCTAACAATTTTTGGGAGGTAGCACAGAGAATAAAAAAAGTCACCAGTAATTGCTTATATTTGTAATTAAACAAAGAAATTACTGTTAAACAATGTAATTATCTGGCAAATTTAACGGACCGCGAGATCCTGTTCAAGAAGCTGTTCAATTTGAACCTAAAATAATTATTTCGACTCACCAGTACTCATTGGCATTCTTGTAAGCAAAGTTTTATCCACGAACCTGTAGTACAACTCTAAAAAGATATACAGGATAACAGGGTTCCAAACTAAATATATTAAAAAAAAATAACTAGTGAACCTCGGTAAAAATGGACACTGACTACGGACTGTATTTTACATTTTGGGTTCGACCCTTGAAAAGTATATTTCTGAACGGCTGGCTTAAATCTATGGAAAAAGGGTAGTCATTGTTGTGCAAAATTTGAACAGAATTTCACAGTCATACAAAAATGTGAATCAATTCTTATTTCATATTCTAGTACTTTTTATAAATAATATGTTAACTGCAACATGCATTTTGGCGAATAAATGATTCCAATTAATAAAAAAAAATTATTAATTCATCAAAAGTTTAAAAAATTATTTTTTCTCGATAATGAAACTACATTATCTCTTCTGTTATATACGAGCATCAGTAGCATTTTGATGTCGGTAAACCTAACCTAAGGTTCAAATATTATGGTCTATATTTGTTTCATCTATTAAAGGAGACCTATTTTGATAAAAAAAATAATAATGAATTACTCTAGTGAAATATTAGTTATTGTCTCTAAATATCTAAATTTTCATCTACTACTCTAAGAAAATATTTTATCTTTATTGCGTATGTATATATCCTCAGGATAATAAAAAAAACTGGCACGAAATTTAAGTTTTACTTCACGTATACTTAAAATACTCTAATATTAGGTTTATTTAATATGAAATATAACTGAAAATCGTATTAAATAATTGTATTAAATAATTGATGTCGAGAGAGATTGAGTATAAATTTTCCAATAAGAATAAAAACATGATATCTGTGGATAAAATAATTAGATACAATTCGTTTTGCTAAACGAATGAGTTCCTTAAATATCAAATATGATAATTATGTGCTCATAAATGTGCTTTCCTTAAATATGTATATTATATTCCTTAAAAATAAAATTAAATTATCAAATATCAAAAATAAATACGCAAACTGTAAAAGGATATTTTCTAACCGGAAACGGTAAAAGGATATTTTCTACCATCTTATTCTTTTTATGTTCTTCATTGTTTTAAAAAAGGAAATATTTTTCCAGTGTGCATGTACTTTGACTTAATGTTTTTGTTTTTCGTTTCTCTGAAATATTTCAAAGACAAATAAAAAAAATACCAATAAAATGATTTATTTTTTTACACTCTTTTTATAATTTATGGTCGTTGTTAGATAAGGAAACGTTTATTGTTGGATGCTTCCCTTTTACCGACCTGATTCTTATTTCGATGTTCTGATGTACTTTTTAGGCTTCAGTTAAAGAAGTAAGTTCTTTTTTCATCTTTGATAAACAAGTTAAACTCGTTCATCAAATATTAAAAAACTGTTCGCAATATAATATAATCTGAAATCATCGACGAGGTCATAAATGTCTAAAGGCGAATTATAATAGTCCCTGTAGCTTTTGTTGTTTTATTTAACTTTGTCTTTCTTGTAGCATCATTCAGAAGATAAATAAAATTGGAGGTAACATTAAAAATGTCACCAAAATTGGTTTAGTAGTAATTTCAAAGAATAATATAAAAGTATTTTAATTCAAATTTTAATTCAAATGAACATATGCAATCTTTATTCAACAGTAATAAGGCCACGTGCTTGCTCATACTACCTGAGTGCTAACAATTGAATTTAAATTTGTTTAGGGATATTTGAAATGGACAAAAATTTATTTTAACCCTACATTATTCCAGTAAAAGTTCAATTTAATTCGGTCTAGCTAAGAGTCCAGTAACGTTAGAGAATATTCCAGTAACATTCTCAAAAATACCTTCTCTGTGCTATGTTAGGGGTTTACAGTATTACAGTTATTTAAAAGTTTATTGAAGCCACTTCTACTACGTAAATAATCTTAAAAGTATTGTATTTTTTCTGTTGCTACCTTAGTTACCTTGTTAGTGTCACTATCGATATTGTTCAAACTATGAATCATATTATCAACAAATGTTATATTTTTGGTAAGAGGTAAAAAAAAATTTAAATAAATATAATAAAAATTAATATAATATAAATACTGTGATTTGCGAAAGTTCTTTTGATCCTTCTGTCTGAGATGAGATATAAAGAATAAAACTTTAATATTTTATCCCTTTATTTATACGTAGAAAAAAAGCTCTCGATGCATGATGGGGAGCACATTTGCAATATATCTATTATTAAAATGAAAGGTAATAATATTGAACCACATACAGCATATTCTGCGGACGTATTAAAGTTTCGTCTCTCCTTAGCGAGCTATCTCTATGAAAATCCGAATAATGAATTTCACGATGGCTTCGGTAAACTTCCGTAGCAGAGATTGGCTTGGCATTTCATTGTGTTATATTGCTTTCACGATATGATAACGTTTTTCTTTTGAATAATGCATTTATTAGGAAGTAAAATAATTTATAATATAAGTTTGCGACCGAAAAATGAACCAGTACTTTTCATACGTTTTTCATGATATTGCTAGTTTTCCGGACGAATTGTGGTTGGGTTTGCGATTTCTGAATATTAGGAATCTACAAAAATATCAATGATGGTCTCTTTACACTTAGTTTTGACAGCATATATTTTCCAGTGGTTTTTGTATCTCAAATAACTGTATAAATTTTATAAAGCCCATTTTGTACTTGCACTATACAGTACTGGATTATTTAAAATATGTTCTACTTTTAACATTTTATGAATATTATTCTTTTACATAGCTTCATTTCTTGTATAAAAAATAAATTTTTAACGAATTCTGTTTTTTGTTTAGTACAATATTTAATTTTTTGTTTAGTACAATGTAGATAACATACTTTAATAACTATACTGTACAAATTCAATAACTATTACATCGGCAATCTGGTCTAGTTAGCTTAATTTTGTCTGGTTATATTTATATTCGAGTGCATTCTTTTAAAACACCTTCATAAGATGCTGCTTCTATGTTGAATGACTGTATTATTCTACTACATGATATTTATTCTTATCGAGTATCATCAGCACTACATAAGCAATAATATGGACACTTTTTACACGCCATTATTTTAAATCTTGACTTGTTTATATAAATACATGGAAATTTCGGCGAAAAAATGATAAATTTATAAAAAGTTTTACCCACTTTTCTCATTTGCAAAGGAAGATAAAGTATAAACTGGAATCTGCTTCAAATGGACAAAAGGGATTTGGATCCAACTGCGTCAGTGTGAAAATACAATAATCACTAAGACATTCGTTCTAAAGGAAACTAATAAGCTCGTCCGCTCGCTTCGATTGCCATAGTCGTGATGTTCATAAAACTGTTTATCTTACGTTTTAAAATTGAATATGTAGTTCAACGACTGTTCAGTTAAAAGTTTAATGTATAATATATAAGTTTAATGTATAAGTTTAATGTATATAACATCTCCTCATAATGAAAATCGTCCTTCAGAACAGACTTAAAATCTTACGTTTACCATAAATATTACGTAAGGTTAAAATTTAAGAGGGCATTAAAAAGGCAAGTAATTTAAGATTCAGAATGTCTTGGGTGTGACGGGTCTTTATGCCCCCCTTGTTTTGTAGACCAAAAAAAAATATCTAGTATATATATATATATATATATATATATATTAGGTTTCTTATTGACATATTGAGTTTATTATATTAAAGTTTTATGACAAACTTTTAAGTAGTTTTCGCATTATTAATATTCTACTTCGTCCATTTTCATTTCATAAGAATGAACATACGAATTGGAGCGCATATTACGTATTTTTTAAACCGCGATTGTACTTTAAATTAGATAATGATTTATTTATTTATTTATCACACATTTATCGATATACTAAAGGTATCTTATTCGTAAGGATAAAAAGCAAATGCTTAACAATATTCAAACTTATACATTAAAAAAAAAAAATGAAACTTACAGAAAGGAAAAGAGACAAAATTAGACTTGAATACATAATCATGTAAGAAATATAAAAGATAACGAACGACATATTTCCACAAACTTTCATTCATTTAACCAAATCACGTTCTGGTGCAAGTGCGTGCGATAGTGTTGTTGAGCAGTTGAACAGAGAGGAAGACTTCGATTATATAATTTGATTCTAGATGGTTATGCAGCAGAAAGGAGATGATTGGGTGAACACAGGAAGATAACAGGTATGAGGAATGAAAGTTCGGCCAATAACACAGGCGTAAATTTTTATCTTCTTATCATGTGATTTTACTTTCATTAATTTTTATGATCATGAAAAATTTTATGAAGAACTTTATATTTTCAAAAAACCATTCAAATATGATTTGTATGAAGACTCAGATTTCACAGTCTTGCGTATTTTGCTCATATTTGTGAAAATAATTTTAAAAAATCAATATAAAATATGTCCACTACTCTAATTCTTAAAAAATTAATACGTTTTATTATAATTATTCCAGTTATATTACAAAAAGAGTAAAATTAATTATTGAAGCTTTTTAGCTCACGTTGGCACAAATGGTATAATAACCTTCAATATAAAAATAAATGTTTCTCCCGTATGCGTTCCTACATACTATTTATTCGATTGCGATGAAACTTTGGTGGGTTATTGTGCGCATGTCCGCGAAGATCTTGAATTACTACAATAATTTTAAAATAAGCGACTAACGAGTTCGTAGATAGTTTAGTGGCAATTCGTTCGATGAGTGCGCACGCTTGACAGAATTGAATTGAATCAAGGACAAACAGCGAATTAACCGTTCGCGTGTGACATAACAAGTAGTGTTGATTGTAAAATTCCGATTGGCGCCCGATTATATGGTAGATAATATGATATTAAATACATTTCTTTACTTTTTCAAAGTTAATTTGCACAATTTCTTTCTTTGAGCGGCATAGCAACGGATGAGGGGTACTCGAACTAAATATATTATAGTATTGAAGACCAACCAACGAAGTCGCGAATGCCAACGAAGTCGCGTGCAATAGCTAGAGGAGTATAAAAGGCGGACATTGATTTTAAAAATAGTAAATGAAAATAACAATTAGGGAACCTTGTTAACCTACCGTAAATTAATTTACGCAGAATGTTTGGATTAGAACTTTACATACCAATATACAACTATTTCTAATCAAGTTGCAGAATGCTTTTTAAAAGTTAACGCAACTTGAAACCAGTTTGAAAGTAATTTACAATACAAGAAATAATTTTAAAATGCAAGGGAGTAAATATTTATGATCAACACGCAATTGAAAATAAAAGCTTTTATAATTACATTTAGTCCTAAATAATACAGATTTTTACTTTATAAAGAAACATAAATGTTTCACTCTGCGTGCATATATATACCTCATAGCGTCCGATTGCCTCAGAGTTTTCCACAGTAAAATATTGAGAACCCTAAGTTTTATGTTTAGAAATTAAAATTAAATTTGTTCTTCATTTATTTAATATAATATTTTAGCTAACCATATAAATTTACGTGTTTTGATAAAAGCTAGTAAGATAAGAAAGTGTTGAAAGTGTTCGCTTAAAAAGTGAGCGAAATATTTTCTTATTCCTAATCCATCATAGTATTTTATAATGAAAATATCTCATTTTCATATCATTTCATTTTATGCAACAAAAATATGTTTCAGAAGAATACACAAACGTTTTACGTGCATGTACACTAATTTTAATTATGAAAAATCTTTGAATAAAAGACTAAGAAGTCCAGTAATTTTGCGTAAATAATAATATTTCTTTACTATATTAATATTAATTTTTATTAACAGACCACAAGGCTCTTTATTAACAACGTATTGTAAAAACTGTTTTACACAAAGTGGGAATATTTATTATGTCCGTAAGATTGGAATATAAGGATATATCTAGTGTCATGTCAATAAATTTGAAGTTTATGCTTTAAATGAAATACATGATGGAGTTATATTTGTAGAAAATGCTAAGTAATTTAATAAAAATTTATTGCAAACGTAATAAAATAAACTTTGGGTCATTTCATACTACGATGGCTACATTAGGGGAACATATGTTCCCATGACACAATGACTCTTTTAAGCGAATATATATATATATATATATATATATATATATATATATATATATATATATATATATATATATATTTATATTCAATGATTAGTTCAATCATAGATACGATTAGACAGAAGTTTTTGTCAATTAAATTTTGTATTTAGATAACATGACGTATACCTATAACTTGAGTTACCAAGAAATAGCCTCAAATTTGCCATTTCCTTTTCTTAGTATTTGATAAAATGATTACAATATACTTATATTGTAATGAATATGATAAATGAAAAAGAAGATTCGTAAACATTTACAACCATTTATATATGTGATTTTTCTTACCTGACCTGTAATTATTTTTATATTTTTTGAATTTCTGTGTATTCACAGTTTTGTACAAAAGTTTCTACGCCTGCCAAATAGGTTGTCAATAAAGGTCCAATTTTTTGTGAGGCAGACTTAGAATGACGGAGTTGAACTCGGCGTAGGCGTAAGACTCAGATTTTCCTTCATCGTTAGCCCTTTTCATAGGAGTACATCTAACTTTGGTTACTTTGCAGAGTCTGGATTTCAAAAAAAGCCGTAATAATTTCTTTGTAGTATGCGTTCAGTCCACGAGCTTTTGAAATTGCCTACATTTTTTTTATTAAAATCTATGCTACTCGATGACCTCACGGATAATAAGCATATAGTGTTCGTTCAGCTTTAGAAATCAAATCGCCTTTAAAATTTCTGTAATCTTCAATTATTTAGCTTAAAAATGTTTGAATGAGGAATAAATTTAAACCTCATCATAATAAGGGCTCAGTGAGATAGTATTTCATGATTCGTAGATAGTTATGTTCGCTATCTCTATATTAGTTTTATTTCTCATAATATTTTAAAAATGATCCAGAGAGACTCATTTCATAGTCAAAATATTGGGTAAAATTCTTTTATATTTCTAATCGACATCAAAGAAAATTTTTGTAAACATGTTTTGCTCTCATACGTACATCGAACGGGTAATGTTAAGCTAGTCGGTTGTGTGCGGGATTTATAAAAATCATTATTTGCGGCTTACCTGGATGAAGGTCGACGTAAAGTACGCATCACTTTTTAGAGCATATTATTACTTAGCTCTCTTACATTTCAATAAAAATATGTTCGTAGAAAGAAGATTAATAGACTGTAATGTTTGCTTCATACGTACATGTTTACAAAATGTATATGTACATGTTTACCAATGTTTTCGATAGAATAACATGTTGAAAGTATAACGTGTTAAAAGTAAAACGTGTTAAAGTACTTTAAAGAAATTAAAAAAATTACATGCTACAATTTTAAAAGAAACATAAAGACTATTATTTTACTGAATACAGCATGCAAATACTTTGTGGTAAAGGCTTGAAGTATTGTCTTGATAGTTCTATCATTATTTTAAAATTGTATCTTATTACAGTAATTTTAGAGTATTACATGAACCACCATACCAAAGAACAATATTTATCCAAAGATTTACGGATATGGCAAAATAGAAACCACTATGGTCTTATGTTATAAGGTCGATATAATTTTTCTTATTGTGTACGTACAAAATTATTCCTTGAAATATTTTGGTATTTTGAATATTATCAAAATTGCTTTTGGCGCTTTTATAATTTTCATGTAAACATATTGTGTTTTTGGTAAACAATTAATAATAACCAAAAAGTGAGATTACAGATTTCTGGAATTTTTTTTTTAAGTGATTTGCATTAAAATACCAATGTAAACACTACTGGAAGGCAATTAATGTCAATAAAATTATAAAATGGGGCTGATTGTTGTATTTTAGTGAAATTAAGAATTCGTTTAATTGTGTATTAAAAAATCATAAAAATATTTTCCTTATAATGTTTAGTTAAAGCATGATCTGTGCATTTTTTCCGTCAATTCAAGTATTTTGCTGTTTGTATGGTACTTTTCTGTTTCTTATGTGAAAGAAATATTATTTGGTAATGCTCTTCAATGTACTAAGAGAATTATATTTTATTGGTCAGAAATGGTTCCATCAGAAATTATTCTTTACTCTCAAAATTCGACATAACTATTTTCCTAGATAATAAATATCTAAGAAAGTATTAATATGGGACTTGTAGTCTTAAATGCTACACATTAAAGTATGACACAAATTTGTAATAATAAACGTTATCAAATTTAATGATTACGTGCCTCATTTTGAATAAAATTTTATCAATAAAGTACATCGAATAAACGAGAGCAGGGTTGGCATAATTAAACATGTTGTTTTAAAACACACATTTTAAACAGTGAAATAAAACGATGTTTTCGTTGATTGTGTAAAAACACAATTTAAAATTAATTTTGAATAATGTTAAAACATTAAAAAATAATGTTTTGAAGATTTATGATTTAAAATAGCTTGAAATAATTTAAAAATTGGTCCCATGTCCTGTTTGTTATTTGTGTTAGGAATTATAAAATAAATTTATTCAGCTACTGGAAGATTCATAATTTTTTATTATTTTATTAAATCATACTCACACGGTATCAGTTTTATTTACAAAATTACTATTATTAATTACAAATCAACATTTTGAGTGTCAGACAATTTCATACGAGCAAGGCAAAGCTTTTATTTTTTTTTAGGTATTTAAGTACTGTGAGAAGTTGTGCAGCTTCCTCGGTACCAAGTTTATTGCGGATATCTGAATGAATAAATCCAAATGTTAAAAACAATTATTCAATTCTGGTACTTGAAGCAATAGCAATGTGAAGCTTTATCACTAAATTAATTGTTTGATCATTAATTTAGCTTTTTACAGACATCCACCATTCTAAAGCTCTGGCATGATTTACTATATAACATCTTGAATCTTCTATATAAAATCTGATTTACTATATAAAATCTTGATCTCAAAACTATATATGATTTCAAATATAAACTTATGAAATTAATCCGTCATTTCTCTGTATTTTACATATGGCATCAGCTCCTTGTGATGAGCTTCAATAAATAATAAAGCTTCAGAAATAGTGCAGTTTACGCGCCTGTACTTAGGATGTAGTAAGTTTGCTGAAAAATGAGTTGGAAACATTTCCATTTGAAATGGGGAATTAAACTTCCTTAAATAAGTTAGTGAATACTCGGTCTTGCGATGCTCTGCGCATTCTCAACCTCCAACTTATGTTTGAGCTCTATCTTCACCAAAACACTTCCACCACTTCACCAAAACAACAAAATATTTTCTAAGAGATGTCAAGTGCAGCTGCTGTATTTTTGTTGCCACTTTTTTGTAGAGGGCCTGCTCTTGTTACTTTAATGCCATATCATTTTCTTTTAACTACTACTCTATTTTAATGCCATATCATTCGCTTTTGAGAGCGGCCACTGTCTCCTTGCGACAGATTCGATAAGATATTTTGGTGATCCAGTGAGTTGAGTGGATTTGATCATATTATGCCTAAAGAATTTCAGCATAGAGGTTTTTGGGAAACTGATTTAGATCGCCATGTGTGTGGACTTATTAGGAGATATCTGTTGGTGTAAAAGACTTTATCCAAATTTAAATTCTAACCTAAAAAGATAATTGGATCTTCTTGCATAGTTGTTATGAAAATCAGAAAGTTAAGTACTATGAGAAAGTTAACTAAAGTTAAATTTACTATTGTCAATTCATTCAATTCAGTGGTATCAACTGTCGCCAGCGGTCATTCATAATATCTGAATATTAATTTATACTCTTTTAATACGTGGTTTCAAAATTCCCTTTTTGTAACTTTGATCGCAGTTTTCTATACAATTTTTGTTCCTAGTTTTGCATTTGTCACGTTCCATGTGATTTTAATTTCTGTGGCGCGCTATTGTTTAGGATTATTTAATCGCAGAGCTTTATTTGAAATAACAGTGCAGTGTCCGTACAAATTCCCATTTTGCAAATTGTGATAAAATTTTTAACAAACCCCTGCAAATCACGACGTACTTTTATGCTGCGATAATATTTAGTAAGTGGATTGAGAAAAATACTTATGCGTACCTCACATAATTCATACAAAGGACCACATACATATTTAAAATTCAAAATATAACAGAAATTATTTTCCGGAACGTGTTTTTCGTTTCAAAAATATTTTTGACGAATTTCCCTAATTTTGCATTAATTCATTAAATTACCATACTTTTTATTAAAGTTAAACCTGCTTGTTATTTATAAATATGTTGTTAGTGCATACAACATACTGTGTCATTTTGTTTAAAGTGGGTAAAATTCGGAGAGGGGTTACTTTATTGTATATTTTTCTTCAATTTTTCTTCAAAAATATAAATTTTTGAAGGTTTATCTATTCATTAAAGTAATTTCACAATGTTAATGAGTGAATGCTCAAAACATATCCAAAAGAGTAGCAGTTGTAATGCTATTCGAATGATTATAGATGTATATATATATATATATATATATATATATATATATATATATATATATATATATATATATATATTTATATATATATATATATATATATATATATACATATATATATATATATATATATATATATATATATAATTAATAATTTCAATTTTGCTATTACTAAACGACAATTCTTACCGCCGTTAACTACAGATCTTTCAAATCTATGATAACAGCGCAGAAGGTATCCTCGAAAATTGGTATTCGAACTAATACTATTGACAAAACCATCCTTCAATATAAAATGACATAGACTTGTATGGTTGGTGTTTGGCTTTAAAGTTAAGATTTGAGTATCTGTATATCCTACGTCTATAATTCTTACCATCTTTAGGGCAAGTTTAGTTTCATGTGGTATCGATAGGTACGTATAGAAAATAAGCTAAATAAAATCATTAATGTGAGAAAAAATTGCAAAAATTTCTTCATATTTCAGAGAGTGATGGAAAAGTTCATATTCTTCAGATATTGCTACTAATTATTCAATTCCTGTAAACAAAAACGGAATAGTTCATCACTTTTCTTGCAATTTGTTACTATTCCCTCTCAAACAGAAAAGTGAATGCAAAATACCCATGTGCTAATAATTTGATAGGTCGTTTTACTGTATTATTTGTGTATAGAAATAATAGATTTTTTGCGTAAACAGCTCGGAGCGTATAAGCTTCATTATTCATATTAATTGGAAGAGTTGTTTGTCAATGTGATATTTAATCTAATTTTAAGTGTCACATTTATTCATATCAAATAAGGGGAAAAACTTATCGTAGTATTTTTAAGTTACAGTAATAATACTTACTTTTCTTATGTAGTTAAGACTGACAATATTATTATTATACAAACAATGGGCACTCTCACGTTTATATGTCTGTTTATTTAATTTTTTATGTGGGTAAGACTGATAATATTATTACTATATACATGATTATATGTCTGTTTATTTAATTCTGTATGTGGGTAAGAATGATAATATTATTACTACATACACGATGAACACCCTCATGATTATATGTCTGTTTATTTCATTTTTCAAAAATAATTCTAAATTGTTACTCACTAGTTAAAAATATATCAGGCACTTAGCATGTAAAAACAAAATAAGAAAAAGAATATTTCCTCATCGTTTTAGAGTAGAAAACTTACATGCTATAATTACGTAAAAAATTGTTAAAATTTTCTTTGAATTTAGGGATGAAAGTTGGTTTCAGAAAATAATATTTTTTATTTCAAATAATATTTTATCCAAATTTTCATTCTCGGCAACCTACATAACGTTTTTGAGTTTCTAATTTCAAATATCACCTAGTTAAATAATATTAGTCAAATATCACATAGTTAAATAATATTAAGTACACAGCTAACCGTAGAGAATAATTTTTCGAAGCGGTATTCTACGATAAGCAAGCGTTTCTTTCTTATTGATTTCAATATCCAACTTATATAGTCGAATTAACTCTCACTTCACGTGGCAAAGAATAAGAACAAGTGCTTTGCTGGGTGTAATGCTGCATTTGATTGTTTAATTAAGTAAATTTAAAATTAATCAAATTATTATCATTCTAAAAATTAGTTACGGGAAAGAAGTCGTACACTTGTATAAATTACCAATCCTCGATTTTATACATTTGTAGTGCATACATTTTTTAATATTTCACTTCCCTTTTTTGGTGTTTTTATTGTATTAAAGAATTCAATTTTTACATTCTTTTTTTATTTCTCTAAATAAAAACGTCTCGCAGAGCAATATTTTTGTCAAAATGTGGATTTAAAAAAACGATTGAAAACACGAAAGGAGAAAATTTATAAAATAAGAATTTATTATTTGCATATATATATATATCTATATATATATATATATATATATATATATATATATATATTTATTTATATAATTAATAGCTAAAATTTTGCTATTACAAAACAACTATTCTTACCGCAGCTAACGTACATTTTTTGAATTCGTAATAACAGAGCAGGAGGAGCTATCCTCAAAAATTGGTGTTTGAACTAATACTACTAATTAGAGCATGTTCCAAAGTAAAAGAGTTACCTTTGTTAAATGTTAAAAATATTTAGCTTCCGTGAAATACTTTGATGCGACACGGAAACTTTTCCTAACCGTGAACGAAAATATTATCTTTCGCCATTTCGTTTTCTTTCATAAACGTGAAATTGTAACGTCAGAAGACATGTTTTATACAATATTATGAATAATTTATAAATAAGCTCCATAATGTCATACATTGACTTAGAAAACAAAATAACTCTAAGTCTTTGTGAAGAAGAATTGGTAAAAAAATATGACATTTTAATGAAATTGTCTCTCCAGAAAGTAGTATTTTTGTTATTTAAATGTCGGTATTTTTATTTGGAAAAATTCACATCTAAGTTTTGATATAACTTATAATCCCCGAAATATTATTTTGTGATAATAATTCGTTAGTGCAGTTTTATAAATCACTTTTATAAGTAATTAAATGCTGGTTACATCTGTTCGAATTAATTTTCTGAATATTAAACTGGAGTTAAAAGGGACAATGTTTGCTTGGAATTAAATTTAGGACATCAATTTTTGTTCATACGATGAAAACTTAAGTTTTAATCATAAGTAGCGCTTCAAATATACATCATTTTTCTTTCCACTCAAGTTTAACATATTACTTTCTGTTGAGTTTTTCCATATTTATGCTTTTAGTGAAAAAGGAATCTTGAGACATTTTGACCTTATATCTCAACCTTCTTTTTTCATGTACATGTTTTACAGGATCCTCAATCATTATGGTGATGTTAAAATGGTTTATCTCAAGACCATAATACGATATTTTGTAAAGTTATTAATTATAATTGTCCTGTTTCGTACTCAGAAACCCATAGAAATGTGCTTGCTATACCAATTTAGTAACAGTTGTATGCCACTTCTTTTTATCAATGAATGCGGCATGAAATCAGAGGTACTCCAATTAACGGTAAGACTAACGATTAATCAATATACATTTATTGTATTGGATTCACTTTTCGACTTATTGCCATGCCTGTTTCTCAGATTGACATAAATCTAATAATAAACCTCTCAAAATCAAAATATTCAGCAATATTTAACTAAAGTACCGCATCTGAATTTGGGTCACGTTTAGACTCCACTTTGATATTGGGCCACCAATAGAATTAATGGTAAGCTATCAATTCTTTTAAAAACTGTATTCTGTAATATAAATGGGCTTGTGGTACTTCAAAGATACTAGAATAATATTAAGTAGTATTTATTCAATATATATATATATACATATATATGTATATATATATATATATATATATATATATATATATATATATGTATATATAATATTTCAGTGACCATCGGTAAGTATAAGTAATTGGCTTTGTTTTCTCTCAAATAGTCTAAATAAACGTTAAAAAAACGGGCGTTAATTATTTAACAATTTACTTTAACTTAACACTGGGTGCCATCAAGGCGGTGTAAACAGCGATAATGCTCTTCTCTCTCCACATAACCCTTTTCTTATTTGCCTCTACTCATACATATAAACTATTTCATAAACCCATTTCTTTCTTTTTAATCGCTTCTTTCGTTACTCATTGTCTCAAAATTTATCTGCTCCCACGTTTAAGATGTTAAAACATTCATTTTTTTTATTTAAACACGTTTTTAGAATGT
This sequence comes from Druceiella hillmani, assembly GCA_039881145.1. Classification (NCBI taxonomy): domain Eukaryota; kingdom Metazoa; phylum Arthropoda; class Insecta; order Lepidoptera; family Hepialidae; genus Druceiella; species Druceiella hillmani. Next base: position 10,082,608 of record JAYKKI010000022.1, on the reverse strand, counting down.
TTTTTTCTCATTCATCAATTATTTAATACTCCCACAGACATCCAGTGATAATTACATTTCAAATGAATTAATTTGTTTTGTTTTTATTTTGGTTTACCCAAGATACCCTTTTTTAATAAGTTGGTACCGATATAATATTAGGTGCATACAATACACGTACATCACTTTTTTGGTGTGGTTTATTCATCAATACAAGAAGAAGATTCTCATTCATTCGGTTGGCGATGTATGTTTATCGCTTTACATAATTTCTGCCTCTCCGTTCCTCGTTGCGTAAATAAATGACGAGAGGTAAACAAACAGAGATACTTGATAACTCGCTCAATTCCTAACTTTATATTATGTATCGTTTTGTGTTGAAATGTTATTTTAATACCAAATAATTTTTTAGCATTGAATGAATCTGTATAATTTTATTTTGGTAACTTAGATTATGCTGAATTGCAATGAAATAGAAATGACAAGTTCTATTTATTTACATGGGAATAATACGTTAGGGATAGCAATTTGATTGCGATAAAGACTGGTACCAGATATATATATACAGATTTCGGAAAAAAACAAGAAAAAGGTTAAAAAAATGCTTAGAACCCACTTTTGTCCAGGTTATTATTCTATAGAATAATGTACTAATTTATTTTATAATTTTTATTCCGTACGGGGTTCTTCATTGATAAAACATTCTGAAGACATTTTAGATGGTAGTTTCATGCTTCATTATCTTCTTTAACTTCCATATACTTTTATCGTTTGAAATTCGACAATTATATTTATGTATATATATGTGTTTATTTATATATATAAATGAATTTTTTGTTTATAAATTGCTTACACCCATTCATAATTTTGATTTTTTAATGAAAATAACCTGCTGGAAGACCAAGAGTAATTTGTATTTTGTTTCTGTTAAACATGCGTCTTTCCACAATGGGAACACACGAGCGTATCATAATTATTGTATGTGTAAATTAAATTTTATAAGTAAATAAATAATAAAATTTTATTAGCTGAATGTCCCATGTCCCAAATCTAATATAAGTCGAAGTTAAATGCAATGTCAGCTGAGGACGGCTGCACTGTTTACTCCATTAGATGCATTTCCTGCTCATTCCGTTTTGAGATACACGATGGCAGAAAGGGGCTAATGGCTTTGTTCCGGTACGGATGTCGGCCAGTATTATCTTTACGAAACGATTTTGCTCGTCATTTGATGACGCAAATTGGGTTAAGTAACTTGGAGTTGCCAAACGGTGTGGATGTGCTTTCCATGAAGCCGTAACTTATTAATTCCTACTCATTCGTAATGAATAGAAATTATTATAAATGATCTATAGTAGTGATTAATGTTATTAAGAATATTTATAAAAATCGCTCTGATATTTGGAACTAATTTAATATTTGTTTTTCTATTGGTGAAACATGTTAAACGTCGTCCATTAATTAAAGCTATTTAGGAAATGTTATTTTCATTTGTTGTTATGCTTGTAAATGTTTCGAATTGTTAGTTTTAGTTTTTTGGAGTTATGCATAAAAAGTCATAATTTTAGCTGAAAAGTAAGAGAAATTAAATTATTATTCATAGACTTATTTAAATTAAAAAATAATTAAATTTTTTTTTAATAAAACTATCATTTGAAATCTGTTGTCTGAATCAAACCTGTGAAGCACGAAAAAAACTGGTATCCTGTGCAGATTTCAGTAATTATTAACATTTAAGTATACATATCTCTTAAATTATTTATTTACCTTTTAAACAATTTCTATTTCTAGAAGTAAATATAAGGCAACTTATTACAAACCACATCTTTCACATGTCTAAAAACATGGTGCATGTTTAAAAAAGTATGACATATATATGAATCAAACCTGTTTTCATTATTTTTGGCTTAGTAGTTTCTAAAATGAGGGGGCTATTTGCTATATTTTTACAACATTTTTTTTTAAATATGCAACTTAAAATTATAAAAAAAAGTTTTATATTCCTCATTACAAGTCTTTTCTAATGATATGTGACAGAAGTGAGAAAAAAAACATCTTTGAGAACTTCATTTACCAAAAATAATTTTTATACGAATATAATGAAAAAGGATGATGGTGTAAAATATATGCAAATTATATAAGTTTTTAATATGTATTACCGTGCCAACTTTCAAGTTTCTATGTCGCATGATTTCAGGGAAAATCGGCTATGAAAATAGAAAAACGTTAATGTATCGCCTAATATTTTTCGAAGGCGGAAAAGCATGGTAGATATTAAAGAAAATTATGACGTCTAAAATAATCGCTCTAGTTTTCCAACAACCTTTGCATACGCTTTTAAAACCAATATTTATTTATAAATTTAGGCTGAGTATTTTAAACATAGTGATGGGAATATATATATATATTTTTTTATCTTTTTATATTTTATCACTTGTACCACATAATATACGGAATTAAAAAAAAAATTCGGACTAGGTCTTTATAACGACATCTCGCACTTTATTCTGAATTAAATATAATTTCGATTACTTAATTTGCCCTTTTTATAATTTTCAAATGAATATTTTTGAGTTTTGTCTATCGCAATATATATATATATATATATATATATATATATATATGTGCGAGTTTTATTACTATGCCAAATTTCAAGTTTCTATATCAAGTGCTTGTGACGGACGTACGGACATATGGACATTTCAATGATCTTGTAAGGGTTCCATTTTCCTTATCAGGTACCTCTGTACCTTGAAACACTGTAATACTCTGGATGTTAAGCTTATGTTTACTAACCTTTTTTATACTCATCCAATTAATCCGAAAGCTACGTGGTGTGAAAAATCAATTATGTTGCTCTACATGATATATACTTAATTACTCAATGTATTATAACATAAAAACTATAAAACCTCGTTCGATAATATCAGTATAATTATCTACCTGTTAATACAACACAAAATACACATTAAAGTACAGTTTAATTTCCTATTTAGACGTATTGACATTTAACACGTACGACAATTCGATTAAACTTTTTTTCCGTCTATAGAAATAAAAGAATAACGTAAATCCTATTGCATCGCGTTAGAGATAAACAAGCTTTCCACGCGGATGCCTCGATCCAAGAACATCGAGCGGTTTAGCAAATTGGATGTCGTAAACTTTTTTAACTTTTACAAGTTTCCGTCAAAGGTCAAGTTGGAATTCAGCACAAACATTTATATTCAGTTTTCCTGAACAAAGACCAAAATGACAGCTACGCTAAAATTTCCATCAACTTTTTCAATTGCTCGAGCATATTCTGCTTCCTCATATTACTTGCTTACATGTAATTGAATAACTGATGAGTTCATTTCTAGACATCCTGACCTTCTATGACTTGTTGGGAGAATAAAGGGAATTTGAGTCTGTCTGTCAAGACAATTTTTGTCAGGAACGTATGGAGACCTCAAGTTGATATTAATATACACAATAAAAAAATACGGCCATTTATGGCGCATATTTTGACACTCGCAAATATATCAAAACACATAAGATACTTCCTATTGACCTAGAATCATGAAATTTGACAAAAAGCAATACAGCATAAGTAAAGGAAAAATCTGAAAATCGTTAATTTGTGGTATTAGTATTAGTGTAGTAAACTTGCATTCCAAATGTGTCAAATTATACATGTTTTTTTTTAAATATGCGCCTGTTAAGTTATGGTATATTTTCATTTTAGAAATGAAAAGTTTAATATGAATATTACATACTATTAAATGTTTAAAAATGTCTAAATTTGTACGGAACCCTCGTAGTGCGAGTTCCATTCGTCCTTGACAGGTTTATTATTTCTATATTTTTTCTTCCCATTGAAAGACTCCGCTGTTTGTATACGAGATACACACCCTGATATATTTTTTTAATTAATAATTTTGATTTTATTCTTTATTCTAAAATAGGGGCTGAAAAAGAGTATAATTAGGAAACGCAAAGATGACTCTATTTACTTATATTTCTTTTGTCTTAATATAAATATTGCTAGACTTCGATTTTTTCCAACAATTAAAATATATTACCCAAGTGCCAATTCAATAATATTTGAGAACATACATTTTAAATTTGTTGTATATCTTAAGAATAGATTAAATATTTCTTGAAACCTTACACGACATACATTTTAAATACATTAGAATTAGTAACAAATTATTTTTAGAATTTGATATTTATGTAAGTTTCATAAACATGTACAATTACTTTTGACATTAGACGTCTAAAGTAATTGAAAATAAATAATTACTTTTACTACGAAGATATAAATTTCCATCTCCACCAAATATCGTTATTCTTAGTCCCGCCCTATTTATTATAAAATGTGCCATTCATTTGGTTTGAATAACATGTTTATCAGTGGGGAGGCGTGCTGAATACCATATACGGAATATTTCTAAGATGGCGTTTGGTCATACAAAATTATTTTCTCTAATTTTATCTACCACACTTTAATTCTAGAAGTACAGTCATTTTCAATATACGTAGAATGTGATACGTAAAATTATTTTATTTTTAAACATTCTGGTGACGAAATTCGAATACGAATTTTGAAATTATTAGCATAAAATTTGAAAATTGAAATTTGAAAAATTTAGCATAAAATTTATATAGTTATAAGACTTACTGAAAACAGTAATTTACTCAATCAAAAACATACAGTTTTTACACATTTTTTGGTTGTCGTTCCTTAGAAAGGAAGAAAATGTAGGACTGGTTTTCTTGCATCAAATATTCAGAGGATTAAAGGGAAAATTTGTCTGCAAAGTCATCTTTCATCAAGCCATAATTTAAGAGCAGTTAATAATGATTAAGAAAATTTGGTACGGGCACTCTTTTGACTGTTATATTAAATATATTCAAGGAAACAATAATGCGGAAAAACGAAAAATAAAATAGTTTAGCATTCAGTATGGTGATTTTACTTTCAAATCGATACGACATCGGTATTAAACTAAAACTGTTAACATTTTTATGTTATCATTGTATTATAAGTTAAAGGACATTTTAGATATTTCGAGAATTCTCAAATTAATTTAGAACATAGAAAGACAGTAAATGTTAAGAGAAAAGGAAAGAAGATATATTTTTTTATGTTTAAGTTATATATTTTTGTGTTACCAAACAAACACATATTAAGGTTGATAATAGAGAGAATGTTGTATTTCGATTGTACAAAATAATTTGAATTATAGAAAATATGTTTGATTATTAGAGAAATTTTATTTTGAACTTACCCACGTTTGATTAAAAAAAAGAAACAGAGACTAAAGTCTCACGATTTACGTAAGCAGTTCTCCTGCAGCATCAGGACAGAGGCATTGGAAACTGAAATTACATGACAGAGTCTCTTCTTAAGATCCACAGTACTAATTCAAAAACAGCAGACCACTGGTTAGGCAGGTAGTACTCTTGTAGCATAAGGATTGAGTAGTTGGGACCCGAACAGTTTAAATTTAAAATACTAATATAAAATATGCAAAATAGTATTTTAAAAACAGTAGTACTTCAAATCGCACTGTCTAGGCAGACAGTACATCATTGCTTTGTAATTTTGCTAAAGAGCAAATTTATATCACCCTTAATCTTCTCTCATTTGATTTTCAATAAACCCACATTATTCACAACTCAGTCATATATCTTCAGATTTTATTATCATATTCTAACCAAATTTTCAAGGGGTTCTATTGGGAGTATACCCTTCCAAATAAAAAAGGACAATCCAAATTGTCACAGTTACAATTAAAATTCTTGATTATTTGTGTATATACATATATATATATATATATATATATATATATAACTATATATTACCCGCCGTTCAAATGGTTTATCGTCTGTTGACAACAGTGGATCACGTTGTATTTTTATGTTAATGCAGCACGGCGATTAGAAATTAAAATGAAACGATTACTTGGCAATGGTAAAAAATTATAACAAATAATATTTAGTATACAGTGTTTATAAATAGATGTTACAATACAACTTTTTACATAACGCAAGATGGAAAATAGCGTAAGTCTCATATTAATATTTCTATCTTAAGGACATTAACCTTTTAATAAGGTTCAAATATATTCCTTTAAAACATTTTTTTCACGTTGGAAAATACGTTCCATACAAAGGAAATATATGTGTTTGGTTAATAATTTTTGCAATGCTTTTGTCGACAATGCAGGAAAATTTCCAGTATAGTATAGCTTGACATGAACCTGACTTCAGTAAATGATGAGCAATATTCCACCAGATAATTTCTATCATATAAGTCTATGTGCATACAACGGGAACATTTTTTCTTCTCATGAATTTTCCATTAGGTGCAATTTCGTTTTCAAAAATGCTGGGTGCGAGCAATCCACCCGTGTCGATGGACTTCCTGATATTTTTACTGTGAGAAACAATGATGAAATATGCCGTTTCGTCTTTATGCCTGATATTTTAATAGACATGAAAATTTATTCGCTCATAAGGAAACATCTTATTCCTATAATATTGTGGTACATAATTTGTTAAATAATTCGCTACACATGAACTGTACACAAATTTGAAATGTATTTTAAATTGTGCGAACACAACTTTGAAGCGTCGTTACAGCTTTGTTAAAATAGTAGGTATTCTACTCTCGGCTTTATTCCGTAAGAATTCTTCTCCTTTTATTACAATTTTCTATAAAACATTATTCATGTACTGAGGTCATTTATGTCGAAATTTAAGCATATCTACTTAAATAATGTATGTAACACTCGTATATTAAGCGCATTTTTTAATCAATTTTAAAATAACGTAATTAATCTTTATCGAAGAAAATTGCAAAAGTAATTATATGAAAATGCCAGAAATTAAATTTTTCTCAATATTCTCAATGGGAATTATTATTTTGGTATAGAATTTGCCAAAGATTTCTCAAGAAACCAAGTATTTATTATCAATGATATTACATATATAATAAATTTAGTAGTTCTTAACAAATTAATTGTTTGCTATTTATATAGAAATTCATGAAGAAAAAATATAAAAACCGTTACTTAAGTTTCGGTTTTACGTCACAATTATTTTGCAATAGATATAAGGGAATGTAAAAGTATACTCGTGAAGAGTACTCGCTATAGTTATGTAGTATAAATATTGTATAAGGAATAGCCTCAACGTTATAGACATACTTTTTATTGACAGACAAGATCAGTTATTTTGTTATGAATTCAGTGAGCAATAATAAATAGTAATGAAGATTCCATACATTTTTAAAACATAGTACAAACTCGAATAACTTACAATAACAGAAAGTATGAAAAGAGATGTAACTAATAAAATTATTTCAGCCTATTTCCTAAGTTATTGTTATTGTGCACATGGGGCTGATATTAGAAAAGTTATTTATAATACCATTTTTATTATTTTTACCAGCGAACAGGGTACGGTGGTAAAAAGTGCAATAAACTGAAGAAATGCAATAAATTTACCTGCCAACCGTTATACCCCATAAATATTTATACCCTCTAATTATGTATTTGTTTCTAAGCTCGACATGTGGAGAATACCACGCTCTGTAAGAGGTTTTTTTGACTTTCTGCTCTGTTGAATCTACAATTTCATTAACAAGTATTGATGAAATTGAGCTACTCTCAATCGACTTAATTGGTTTTTATTTAGTCAGAGCAATTACTAGTTATACATTTTTCAGTATACACAATGAAATTCGTTTTTTTTCGTTAATATCGAAAAATAAATATGATTTTATTTTATTTTAATGTATAAATATATAGGCCAGAGAAATTTTCTTATTTTTTATGATAATATAAATATTATTTTCCCTATTTATTGTAAAATATATTTTGTTCTAGTTTTATTATATTAAAGAACTCACCATAGTTATTATAAAACTGCATTCTACATTACGTAAATGAATTACAACAGCTACAAATTAATCTTTGTCACGTGTTCAAATTTTCTTCTGTAAAATAACTTACCCTCATTATAAAAAGTGCCAGATAATCTTTTAATTTTGAATAAATATACAATTCGACCAACGTCCTCTGCACTGTTTGATAAATCAAAGTTATAAGCCTCGCCGCACCGAGGGTTCGAAAACTTGTTTTCCCTAAGAATTGTGCATGTTCAATTAAATCGATTTCATATATCCCACCGAACAACAAGTTATAACTTACTATAGATGTTTATACTGGAGGAAGATACAGGAAAATTATTTTGTGTGTTGAATGATTAATTTTCTGTTAACGATGTTGTTACGACATAAATATCTTGAAGTTTCTTTTTGCTAAAAGGGAAAACAAAGCCGAAGGTCAATTATTCCCGAGTGAGCAATTTAGATATAAGGTGAAATTGATTGAACACAGTGATTAATTACTCAGATGTAGAGAGATAGGACAATTAATTAATTAAACAATATACATATATATATATATATATATATATATATACATATATATATATATATATATATATATGTATATATATATAAAAGCCTGTTTGGAAAAAGCGATGCATCATAATTTTTATTTATGAGCTGGATTTGATATTTATGATATATTTTTGAAAGAGGGATTGTAACATAATACGCTTAAATCATTCATGAATAATTATAAAAATTCCCTGCTTACAAATACTAAAGAGGTAACAATTGATACAATTTATTTATAATTTTTATATTACGTACATTGCGTCAATTCAGGATTACAAAACATATATCTAAAAAAAAGAGGAACCGCTAAAGAGACCAGGAACCGTTAAAGAAACCAGGAACCCTTCTTGTATGGTTTTCTGTTTATCTTTTCATTTGCGCTGGTAGTATGCAAACAATATTTTAACAATATTGATTGTATTATTGATATTTTATGACACAGTTTTTATGAACAATATTAAGACATGCATTTATATGAAATCCAAATACAACAACAACCGAGAAATGATAAGATGGAGAAATAAGAAGTTTTGAATGGAAACAAATTAATTAACCTGAATTAACGCGGACAAGGATAAATTTAAAATTTACATCTTGACTTCATTCAAGAATAACAGCTTACAAATAATCAAATGTACAAAGTATTTATTGTAAGACAAATATAGAAAAGATACCAATTTATTAATCGTCTTTTCGACAATGATATTTCACACTACTTAAAGCAAAATTACAAACGTGGCTTTCTTAACCGTTTTATTAAATAAACATCTTTTTGATATGACAATACTATTATTTGTATCTATAGAAGTAATAATAAATACATAATAAATATTACTATATTGTTCTTGATTAACATTTTTAAATTAGAGCAACGAAATGATTATACGAATAAATGTGAAATGTAAATGATATTCCATTTTCTTTTATTCGACACGGTTAACTCCATTTATTGGTATATATGACCATTTTAATAAATGGTTAAATTTTTCGAGATAACTTCAAGACTTAGTGGATATCCAGTAAACTTAGTATACTGAAGTGTTTCTAAATAACAATACAAATTTTCGTATAAAATTTAAATTATCAATCGAACTATAAAAAAAATTATTTCTTATACTAATAATCACTACATGTACATATTATTTATTCATATTATATCGATGTCCAATCCAATTATATTTTGATGAGAATTAAAACATTTTATTTCTTAATTTTAAATAATTTATTTGGAACAACTTTATTGCTGTTTTTTTAATATATTTGCTCACAAAGGGCTTAGTTAAAATTTTGTAGAGAATTCCAAATGTAAATAACCGCTCAAACGCTTTTGTGCAAAAACAAAGGATTACTGTTTAAAAAAACTTGTACAAAATTCGATTTGTTTATTTTGGGCAAAACTCGCAAAATTATTAAACATAACAAAAAGGCCTATCGTACATTAAATAATAAAGAGATTTAATTTATATGAGCGACGGTATAAGGAAAGTTCGGAACAGTCCTGACCTATCTGCTTCGCACAAGCCTCGATGTTTATGCATAATTTAACCTTGCGTTAAGTCAAGTTCGGCATTGCTTTAACGGATATAAGTTAGTACGTACCCATAGTTTACTTGAGTGTCAACTTGACCTTTTGAGTTGTGTGAGCTACTTGACAATATCAGTTTGTGCTTAAATTATTATTTAATAACTTCTGAACTTGAATATATGAAAATAATACTTCGATAAGATTTTATAAGCCAACTCTTTCCATTCCCTCTCATATCCTGTTTCTTTCCTGCTGCTCTTCAAATACATAGTTGTATAAATTATAGATACAGAAAAGTAAGAGCGTTTTTGTGTTTCTATGTACGTGTACGTGCAATTGTTTTTATTCAATTTGAATATATTTTCTTATTCACACACTGACGACAGCAAGTAGTCACATTGTTATGTATTTCTTTAATAGTTTGAGTAGCATAATGAGACATTTCTTTTGGAGCAAATTATTTGCTATTTGTATATTAATGTTTAAAATAAATAAGTAAATAAACCGTAATTCACAAGCATATGAAATATATAAAGTTCTATCAATTCAATTGAACCAATATTATTTCCTCGAACTTAAATATTCTCATCACCATAACTAGTATAAAAGTAATTTATTTTAAGAATGTAAAATTTTTGCAAATATTTATTTTAGAATTTTTGTGTGATAATATATTTAAAATTTTCGATTAAAAATTCGTTGCAAGATCAATATGGCGAAATCAACATTTCTCGTATTGAATATATTTGGCGTTAATTTTGTAGAAATATATTGTCACTTAATTTTTATTCACAATTATATGAAACTATGTGACGTAGTATTCTATCTAGGTTATTTAAATTCTTAACCACGACCTAGATTTCGTTGTATGACAACATCTTCATGTGGGCAAGTTTTAAAATTTACATCGTACAAATTTACAATATAGTTGTGAATAAAAAGTATTTCTCATATTGCTTCGCAATAACTAAACGTTATTCAGTATTTTGATAGATGTAATTTTATAAATATTACGGAAAATAACTCAAGAGTCCCTGATTACAATTCTTTACAACATATCTAACACCGAAATATAAAATAAACTAAATAGCGTGTAGATAAAGTTTTTTTTATTCACATCGATTTCAAGGTAACTTATTTTGAATAAAGTTGTAGATCATAGATCACATTGGTAGAAGAAATACCTACTCAGATTCTTTACATTTCACTGTCTGTTAAACGTGGTTGTGAAGCACTTAAGAATCCAGCCCGCCTAAAAAGCGTTTTGGCCCGAGCACTTAAGCTGAGAATATTCTGTTATGCGATATTTGAAAGGAATATTTTTGTGCAAGCGACATCGACTTAAGTCTTGAATTTTTCTTGTGTAGTGCAAGAATTTGCAAATTTGTTTCCTTTTCGTAGTGGAATTATTTTCTTAACTTTATTTGTCAAAGATGATGGGTAAAAGTTTTAATTGGCTGGCATTTTTTTCTTTACGAAAGATCACGGAGATATGAAACGAATGAAATATCATGTGAATGTGTTGAAAGAGACTTACACTCTATGTGAAATAACTATTCAAAAATTTGGTTCTTTACATGTTATATTTTATTCAAGGAATTAATAAACAAAATACTACTCTAAATACATCGTGGTATACTTCATCAAAGTGATATTTTAATGACATGCAATAAGTTACATGGTTTCTAAAAATGGTACTTTTTAGTTACCTGCAGGAAAATTTTTCAATTCTATCATTTGGAAATAAAGTTGTTACCGCAAAATTTTACTAATTAGTTATTTCTAGTAGTTCTTCGTATATTTCGTGTTGGCTATTACTGGATTCAGAATGATGAGATTTTATAACTGGTTATTGTAATGTTTTATAGCCGACTATTTACATTGAGTGCAGCTGAGGATCGCAATTGTTGGATTCCGCATCCACCAATCCAACTGGTTTCAGTGCTTTGTTCGGCCTGCTGAATTCAGCATCCGGTGCTGAATCTAGCGCTGCGAATCCGCAAGTAATTGATTTTCCAAATAATGGCGCGGAAGTCTAACTTGTCAACATTGCCACGTTGTTAGGCGCATGTACCACGCGGCGGGAATGACGTTGCCGTTCTGTTGCGCTTGCGGCTTATGCAACACCCTCTCTCTACACCGTTCCGCCCGTTCATTTACCTGTGCTACTAATATGATTGTCGGTTTACTTAACGCTCTCGCTAGATAAAGTATTTTCGCGCTAAATAAGTGTCTGTTTCGCCCCGCTGTGGCTCGTGTTATTTGTTGTGAGAATAGTAACTAATATGACTGACTTTTTATTTTTTTATAATATAATTTATAATATTATATTAAGGCATACGATGACGATAGGACAATTTTGTTCTACATTTGTTGCCTAATTAAACTGGAATTTTTAATTGGATAGGGACAAATATTATGTCATCTAAAATAAATTCATGTATAATTTATCATTTATTTATTAAATTTAAAAAAAAAAATGGTTACCTTTGTGACTAATCCTTAGAAGATAAACACATGCTAGAGCCAACTTTTTTATAGGGCTTTCTATATTATGATGACCTACAATTATGTTTATAGTACATTCATTAGATGTAAAATGTTTAAGTCCGCGTAAGCACCCTAGAAGTTTCTTTTCTACCGATTACAATTACAAAATCTACATGTATTCTATACTGTTTTGTTTTTTTTTTAATAATATCAATATAATTATGCATTATATATACTTTTAAACCTTCCGAAATAAATACTTCAACTTATGATAAAAACCGAATTAAAATAGATTGCATAGTTTGTTTAGATAAACTATGTCTTTTTTAACAGAGGAACAGACAGAAATAATAACTTTATTTTATAGTATAAAAACGATATTTATCATTCAAATGTTTCTTATTTTTATTTTTCAAATTTCAAACCATTCCAATTCAGAAATTGTTCGATTCAGACAACTGCACGATTCGTATTCATACAGAATAATGAATAATGCTCTTTCAAAGCCATGAATAGAAATGTGTTGATCATGGGGATAAAAAATTATGGAACTATTTTAAAATAATGGATAAAAGTCGAAGTGCAAGACGTTCATTATGCTCAAAAACTTTGCTGATTAGTAACCGTTCAATAACAGGCTTTAAAGGACATCTACAAAAGGTACACTACGTCAATCCTATTTCTGCAAATAGCATATTATTACTTTATAATACAGATATGATCATTCCCGCAGCAATAGCAATCACATCAAAAAATAATGATGACCACGAAGTAGTTATTATGCCGAACAAAAAAGCTAAAAAGAATATTGAGGTTTATTTTGTAAAAGAAAATTCAATGGAAGCCATGGTTACCAGGATGATGTGCAACAATGGGTACTGAGTTTATTTTGTAAGTCTGATGGACACTGAGTTCATTTTTTAAATCTCCCGACTTAATACATTTATTTGCAAAAACTGGATTCCAATTGCTGACTTCCCCAACACCGTAGATTAATGATTACTAATTATGGGAATAATATCGAAGCTCATATAACAAAGAAAATTGAAAATTTTAAAAAAGGACAAAGATATTCATTAAGCTTTGATGTGTGGACATCCAAAACAATCACAGATATATAAATCTCAACGTGCACCAAAAAGAGACTTATTTTAATCTTGGCCTGATCAGCACGACTGCCGCACTAGGCGGAACAGTTTGCTTAGCATGTTGGAACTTTTCTACAGTCTAAAAGTTTGCATTAGTAAAGACTTAATAGATATTCCGACACTTAATTCTCCACTGACGAGTATCACTAATAAGTCTTTTATCTGTCAAACTGCCCGTAGAAGCTCTCTGTAGAAGATAGTCGAGTTTGGTGACAGCTTAATCTACCCTAAAGTTTATCTTAGATGAACTAAAAAAGCAGGACACATTCTTGAGTGCTGAGCTTTCTCAAGCACCCAGCAAAAGAATCGGAGAACGTCATCTTACCGAGATCACAGAACCCGAAGAAATATGAACAAGAAGCTAAAAGTAGAATGCCTGATTATACTTTTACCAATGCCAAAAAAATATGACACGCGCCAGGAGCGTATAAATACGCATACAGCGGAATCAGCAGTAGTAGAATTAGAAATGAAAATAGAAAAAGATGGCCCGGCTAACTCTGATTCCCTAAATTTTACGCTGGAAAAAGAACTGGAAATTAAACTAAAGTGTGAGAAAGAAAACTTCATGAAATGAAAACAAACATAACCTGTGAAGGATTATGATAAGATATTAAAAAAAAAAGACTATTTATGAAAGTGAGGGAATCAGAGGTGAGAACCTAACTTTAATTTATGAATATTGATAACCCTAAAACCAACCAGCGTAGAGGCCGGAAGAGCCTTCTCTGCAGCTGGATATATATGCAGCTCATTAAGAAGTAGGTTGGGAGACAACACAATATATATCATTTGTTTCTTGAAATCCTACTGCGAGAGGAGTCAAAAAAACTAAATTTCATTTCAAGATAAGACTAATATTTTAAAACTTCCACCCTTCTCTTCTTCCAATAAGTAAGAATTTATAACTTAAATTTTTTAAGTGGTTAGTAGGCTAGGTTAAACAATTTGTGGTGAAAATTAGTGAGATGAGAAACTGAGTCTACTTAGTCTTCCTAGTCCGGTAAATTAATATTTGTTTAGTATTTATATGATAAATGATTCATGATTGCGATAAAAAAACACTACTAATTACTTACTACTTTAGTAATACTAATAATTAAAACCAATAACCAAAGGAAACTGGTAAGACTGAATACCACTGATTATCCGTTCTCGCATTATTAAAATATAAATTGTAATATATCTGTATAAGTTAATTAATATAATTATACCTGATATTATAAAGTTTATAGATTACTTTACCTATATATAATTACAATACTAGCTCAATTGCAAAACTGAACCAAAGTTAAATTTACTGTCTAAATGTGTAAGAATTTCTACTGATTTGTACTGAAAGTCACCAGTCGAAGAGTTTTGAAAGAAACAGATAACAAAGAATACATTTATTTATTTCTTAATTTTTTAAAATAAAAACTATTTCTTCAAAAAATTGATGAAATTGCTGGATTCACGCTGAATCCAGCCAAACTGAAAACGCTGCTGGACTGAAATTGCTATCCCTAAGTGCAGCATAATTCGTTTTGCATCGCTCAACTGTCATGGCGATGCCTGCACGGGATTGTTCGCTATTTGTTGTTACTTCAACGTGATTGCGGAGCGCGTATACGTTCAATCCGCGCAAAAAGCATCTGGTCATAACACTTCGGTATGAAGAATTTTGTTATGCGTAATCAAAACTGCAAACGCAATTTTCTAGAGACAATAAAATTAAACCTTTTGGTTTAAGCATGTAAAATAGAGAGGTAAATACGTAAATCACTAAAAGGAAGAAAATATCTGAGTTAAGAGAATAAAGTGTAAAGTTTTGTCAAAAATGTTTATAGATATTGCATTTATTAGGTAGCTTATATTTTATACTACTTAGAATAGCGCTTTCGGATAAGCAAGTCCATGAAGTCATGTATGAACAAAATTGTAATATTGGCGTAAATATTTTAATATTGACACCAACTTTTTTAATGTTAACGTCGATATTTTAATATTTACCCCAAATAAATAAATGAATGTGACTTTTTTACTTTCACATAAAATTTCATTCATTTGGCGCAAGCTAGTAAGATAATAGAGACCCTTTTTTTTATTTATTTTAATAATTTATCTTTATAATTTATGTATGGTACCTTAGGTATGTAATTGTTTATAACTATGCATGTATTTTCTTTATATTTTTAAACTACAGGAAATAGGTCTCTGATTATTAATTGTTACATTGCAGGAGTCAAATGTTATATCATTTGTAAATGAAATGTTAACATTTTTAAAAAAATTTCAGTATTTAAATTTTATCTGGAAATTAATACGAGTAGAACTCATTTACAAGGGTTCCGTAAATACTTAGGTATAAATAAATATTTAAAAGTCAATGTAGTAATTCAGTTCAATTATTCCAAAATATTGATATTACTTTTCACCCTGTCACGTTGCCTAGTTTATCTTTCACATGCGTGAATACCTTAAAAACCTTAAGACCTAAAATTATTACTAAAGATTTCCTATGGAATTTAAGTAAAGTTTTGATAACACTGTTTCACTGCGTTTTTCCTAATTTTGACTTTAGCAGTTTCGAAGATAGAACAAAAACCTATTTTTGGGAATATTTTTGACAATGTCTTTAGAAATATCCCATATTACATTATAAAAAAATAGCTTTGGAATGTCAATAATTTGATCTTTTATAGAAAAATATTTGAAGTATATACGGGTTAATATACTTTCTAATTATGCTAAATTTCAAGTACGTATATCAAATATTTTCTAGACAATAATAGCAGACATTTATGGTAATATCTCTCATGCAATTTTCGTATAAAATATTTCCATCAAAATAAATGGTTCTGGAATCTTTGCAAATCCCATATGATACAATAATTAAAATAAAAATGCAATTACTTTATTGACTCCAGTAGTTTTGAATGTCAAAGGTGGCGACTATGATATTCTTTATTCTGTTATAAAAATCGGAAAGATAGAATTTTGTATTACATTGTAAAATCTATACACAAAAATCAGATTACCCAAACACAATACTGCATACTTGATGAATACTCGAAAAAATATATTTAATTTTGTTTTTCATATTTTCTTTATTTCGCAAGTTAAATATCTATTCTCCCTGACTTTTTTATTCAAAATGTTGTTTATTTCCATTTTTGAACTATTTTATGAAAAAAAAAGTTTTGTATAGTACTATTATCTCAAACATCGTTTTCATTGCAAATAAATTTATGAGTTTGTGAAAGCGAACTGTTTGATATAATATCACAAGTTGATTTTTAGGGCATTCCAAAATGCTGAATTCCAACATATAAAAAGAACAATTAATAGAAACGTATTCAAATCTATTTTATTGTACGTATTTTGCATACGTGTAGTTAACGCATTATTAAGGTGAAATAAACACATATATATTTAGTTATAGAGATATAAATCTAAAGACAAATATTTTTGGTATTAAGAACACTTATGATTTGTGAAACAAATTTTTAGTTTTGTGCAAATTGTCTTTGCAATGTTACTCTTAGTCGGAATGTCTTACTTATAACTATTATTATTAAAATTAAGCACTGTTCAGGAAAGTATATTATTCCAGCATTACGTTAAATATATTTCAAGATATTTTAAGTAATGCTGGAATTTAGATTTTATTTGAAATTGCGTTCTCTTAAAGTAAGCATTGTTAAGATTACAATATTTAATGTCTCAGGAAAAATTTATAATATTGTCGGATTTCTTCAAGGGACCATTTTCACTAATTATTTTTTAATAACTCTCGGCATATATTTTCAAGTATTAAATTCTCCTAACAAATAAAATTTTAAATTTTTTGAATGTTATACCTTAATTTGAAGAATTTTTTAAATTTTTATCGTTTTGTATTGTCTGTAAATGAGTACTATATTAAGATTGAGGCATTTTCTTCAAAATGTTCATGATGTACATTTTCAATAAATGGCTAAACATTAAAAATAAAATTACATTTAATTTCCGTTTTATGACACATTACAGTCATAAAACGGAAATTTCCTGGAATATCTCAATGATTAAAAAACCAACAATAATGATAAATATAGATAATTTTAGATTCTCAGTACAATAGTCATATTTTTGATTCCGTATCGCGCTCATGGTTGATGGATTATGAAATATAAGTTCGATTGGATTATGAAATATAGGAAATCGTGTTTAATTTACTCAAGCTAAGAAAATCGTTACACCAACGTTTCCGTTCTGATAAATTTCAAAAATAGCTTAACAATAAGTACAGAGCCGATAAGAATAATCATACACATAGCATATTAAACAAACAGCATCAAATAAAACTTATACATAAAAAAGAGCGCTTGATAGTATTATTAATAGAAATTTACTTATTACAAACCAAAGCAATGTTTATAGCTTAATTTTTATTAATTGGTAATGAGTTAATGAAATTACGTGATTAATTGATAATGAGTTAATGAAACTACGTGACGTAGTATTATTTCTATATTTATAAAGAATTTATCAATGTAATTGTTATTGATTGTGACTTTAAGTTAAGTTTATTTCTATAAGGTGATCTGCGAACAGAGTGGGGAGTCTCGTTATAAAATGATTTTAGATTCCTATCAATCTATTATTACTACACAACATCTACGATACAATATTTTTTCTTTTCTTTAATGACTTTAATTACATAAGCTCATTTAGATTGTAAAAAATAAGTGAGAAATGTGTAAACTTATTTTCAGAATAACCTTAGTACATAAGTTCAAAATTACTAACGTAACGTTTACTTATAATAATAACACTCCCACCTAAAATTTAATATTCGTGTTTAAGTTTCCGTTAGTAAATTCGATAACTTTATTTTACAAACAGTGTAGCGTTGGAGACTTATAGAGTTAAGAGATGTTTGTAGTTATTATAAATACATAACTTCTCAATTTATAATTTAGTAGGTATTCGTTGACATATACATAAATAACTCTTATCGACCGATTTTAGATTTCGAAACTAATGTAATATAAGGTTGTATTAAAGTTATGCATAGACAGCGGTTCTATAATGCTAAAAGATTTAGAAGTCTATAGTTGTCTATAATAATATGTGAATTCCATATACGAATGATTAAAATATAGGAGAAACGTGAAAGTAAAATGTCGAGAAAATAGAATACTTCAAATATTCAATTTGTATTATTAGATTTTATGTCTTACTGAATGAAAAATGTTTAATTAATAGAAATAACTTGTTATATTAAATTGAAAAAAAAAACAAATTAAAAACCAAATTCATGAAATCGAATTGAATTGAATTTCGGAATTATTGTCAATTATTTTAGTTTGGACAAACGAGTAAACTTTTATATATGAAAAATATTAGCGAGTAAGCATTTATGTATCATAAATTTTGATGTAAATGTATCATAAATTTTGATGTAACAGTAGATTGTTTATTAGCCATAATATGTTCAAAGACCATAGCTGATGTATGAGTCTTCAAAGTTGTACATTTAGCAAGTATACCTTGATTTTATATATTTGTTATATACATTAGTTTATATAAATTACATAACGTTAAAAATTAATCTACAAAATCATAAAAAAAAACTTATTTCTGCTTGTGCTTTTTTTTCATATGTCCTTAATTTATACTTACATTCAAAACATTTTTAGAGACGATAGTGCGGAATGTCACTAAGAATAAAAAATTATTTAGATTGAACTGATACAGCATGAGGTGATTGATCTAGTTAATGAGCATATAAACTGTAAATAAAAATAAATTATATTTATATCTAAAATTGACGTGTGCTAGACTTAAACGGACATCTTTGGAGATTCTCTGTGGTTTTATTAGTATCGCGTGTGGATGGCTCTGAATTGATAGAAGCAGTGAGACTAGTTCAAACAAGGAATCACTTGGCAAGCTCTAATTACATTGATTTATTTCTTACTAGTTCAAACTTTTAATTGCCTATTGGAATAGTGTCGATTAGTTACATATTAAAAGAATCTTGTTTTAGTTTTCTCTTCAAAGTTTGTATGACAAGAATCGTTAAATTTTGAAATATTCAATTGCGTCTCATTCTGAAGTACGAGGGAGAATTTGAATAAAATATATCACATTAGTTTTAAGTTTTAAAATGGTACCATAATATTCTATTCCTTAAGAAAGTAAATATCTAGGTATCGTATAAAAAAACCCACATAAAAACTACTATAACATATTACACAATTAGCAATTAGGTGCCGCTGTTCCGTATTCATCACATAATATTTGTAAACTATAAGTCATATTGCGACATGTTTACTTAACGATTTATTTGGGAATAGTTCCCAGTCAATTCGTGAGCAGTTTACTTTCGTAAAAATACAATTAAAAATTTAATTTATTTTCCATAGTATAAAGTTTTTCTTGTTTAAATGAAAACGAAAACGAAACGAAACGAAAACGAGCGGAAATGTTTTCGTTAGATCATACTTGATCACGTTTCCACGTCCCGTATTTTAAATATTTGTTTCGAAATAATATTTATCGCTTTATATATGTGTATATATATATATATATATATATATTATACATTTGTTATTATATCATAACTGGAGTCATATTCAAAGCTACAATGATTTTTAAATCGGTTTATTATTTACATTGCAGGTAAGGTGATCACTTTCGCATAGGGCTTTCTGGAATGGTGATATTTTGGTGAGTATTTGTATATTTAATTAAGCAATATTCTCAATAAGTTTAACATAAATATCGAAAAATATTCAATATTTAACTAGAGACAGAAATTCTGCATGTGTCAAATACAAATTTGGGAAATAATGTTATGTAGCGAATAAATTTAATAGGCGGTCCAATTACAACACGTTTAAAGACAAATACTATGAAAATATTACGTATTATATGTATATTTCACACAACGCCAATAAATAAATATATAAGTCCTTACAGTAAAAACAAAAACTAATAAAGATCTTCCTAAAAAACGTTAGTCTTGATTTAACTTTAAATCTAATTAGTTTCTCAGTTGGTTATATTTCATTAGTGGTATTTAAATATTCATTAAGCTTTTATTTCATGCAATATTTTGCTATAATCAGTACACTATTAACAGTAGAGGAGTATAGACTCACATTAATATGAACTTAACTATATCAAATTTTGAAGGTCAGTAACTTTTTCTAAGGAAAACGTTCATGACACACACATAGACAGAGAGGCGAGTGATCTTATAAAGATTTCGTTTTTTGCTATCGAGGTTCTTTAAAAATATGAAGAATGAAAAAATACGAAATAATTCCTAATAAATTTACTTACTCCGTATTTCACGCCAGTGAAGTCGAAGGCCCAGCTAACAGAAGTATAAATTCCTTACTGAAGTGAATATTTTTTATACTTCTTTTATAAACTATATATATATATATATATATATATATATATATATATATATATATATATATATATATATATATATTTATATATATATGTATATATATATATATATATTTATATATATATATATATATATATGTATATATATTTATGTATATATATATATATATATATATATATATCTTTTATAACTATATTGTAAAAAAATTTCAAATTTTATTCATGAAAATAGATTTCGTTATTATTTTCGTATCTGCGTATAGGACTCAGTAAACAATTATTATTTACATATACAGTCCATTCTGTCCTAATCACGGTATAAAGAATATTGCTCAAATGCAATATACTGCTCAAGAAGTTACGTTTCGGCCGTGTTGCTTTTCAGAATAATGAAACGCTTTTTTTAAATGACATTCAAAATTACGTAAACGATCGATTAATTAAATAAACGATCGTCTGATGTTATATCGCTTAGTTGAGCGGTATAACACCACACGATCGTTTTTTGTTCAAGTCAAATTTAAAAACATACATGTAAAAATGTTGAAAAGCGTTAATAGTATTACTAAATAGAATATTTAGGACTATGAAAATTAATGCAAACAGTAAATAAGTACTAAAATTCCGAATTTACCAACAAAAAGTACAAACCGAAAATTAGATCAGCGCGGCCGCAAACGAACAAACGTCCTTCACTCTTTGTGCTGCGAGCTGAGTTTACTTGTTGCTGCCTGCTAATGTGGCCCATCTCCCGTACTTCAGGCCACCTGATATGTTGCTACGCACCGTTTTTATTAAGTCATTATGGTGAGTATCATCACCCGGTGAACGTCATCCCCTGTGCTTACCTTACATAAATATAATTATCCTGGTGTCAAACTACTAACAAGTGCTTAACATATGTTTATCAAATTTACAATTCACTTCAATTTACGCTAACGTTTATGATGTTAGGAATATATACTATACTTACGTGATGTGTAAAATAAGTTATAAAATACATTTTCAAATGACGCTGCTACACTCTTTTCCTTTATGCACTCTTCTTCATCCTAATCACTTCACTTCATCTTGCAATTTCCTCATTTGACTGCTTTAGTCGATTTTTGTAACACATGGTTCGTTGATATCTATTGAAAATTATAGATTATTTATTTATTTATTTCTGACAAATCTCATGCCCACTTAGATTTACCTGCAGCGCTGGTCATGTGGAAGAACATAAACACAAATAGTTGTAGAACAATAATAAATATGTCAGAAAAGTAGTAACAATAAGGTACAAGATCGAAATATATAGAAATTAGAATAATTACCATTTGATGATCACTCGTGAGCTAATAAACAATACCAGAATGCTATTTCTCGAGTGGTCAAGGAAGCAGGAAAAACATCTAGACAGAGTGCATCTCTAATACTCTGTTGAATAAAGTAAGTGCACGACAGGAAAGTGAACTCTGTAATCAAAGGTAATGATTTAATAACCCATGATAAAAAGTAATTTCTATCGTAGTCGAAAAAAATTACATCCGGCCATGCATTATACAATTTGAGAGAAGAAATAAGGATAATGTCAATATATTTTGTAATATATAAAACTATTGAACTTTTAAATCCGACATGAGAATGTAATTAGCTTCATGTGAAGACCAGATGCCTGAATTCGATTCAAGAATACTACGGCCTAAAGAGTTAAATAAAGTGTCTACTCGATATCAAGAAAATTATAGAAATGTCATATGAAAAGTCCTAGTATTTTATAGGTTTTCTGACATTTTAGACGATATGGCTGTAAAACGCAAAATAATTTTCTGTAATTATACCGATATCCTCCACAAATGATACTCTTTCGAGTATAGTTCTCTCATAATAATGCACAAAGGGCACACTTGAGCAGTAATATGCATATTTGCTATCATTAAAATGTAGAATATTGTTCGAAATCCATTGGAACACTGAGTCGATATTACGTTAGGACAGCTCACTATCTGATCGAGTTTTTATACCTAAAAAGTGTTTTAAATTATCAGCAAATAGAAGGCAAAAGTGTAGGACAATTGAGGATCAGTCATTTATCATAATGATAAATAGAGGCCGTCAGGATCGGGGATTTGTTTTTAATAGAGCTGCTTCAATGCTAGTCCGATTTTCACACAATCCACTCTACCGATATACAACAGAGATGACATCCCTACCAGCGACCGTGTAGACACTGCAAAGTAGAGTGGCAGCACGTTATTAAAAAAAAACTTTATTAAAATACTCAGCAAAGGCATTCGAAGGGGACTCAAGTATAAGATTCCGTTTTGTGGCATAGTTGCTAGAAGCTACTTATCCGAACGCTTACATCTCACGTACGTCCGAAGTACTTTCGAGTCAAACTTAATGTTAGATTCAATATTCCGAACGTATATCCTATGCAAGGTTCTCAGATGTTATTCCACCTGTTTATGCTCAAAACCAAACATTTCATAATCACAACTTAAACCGTATTTTTATATAGGTCATGGTAAAAATATTTGACTTGAATATTTCGAATGAGATTAGAGTTAAATAAAATCGGATAATGGTACCGATGATTGACATTGATTTGCTTTTTATTAGAAACACAGTCAGTCAAAATATTGTTTGTTGAACTTCATAATATCTATGGCTTCATTAGCGTTTTTAACTAATAAACATTGTTGCACACTAATGAATTTAGTTTTATGAATAACTTTTAAAATATGAACCTTACGGAAATCCCACTCGATACTGGCAATTGCCTGACACTCGGACGACTGAGTTGGCAGATTTGTACCAACGTTTTGATTTGTATGTACGATAATATATATCTGGGCGCACAACCCCATCCGCCACTGAAAGTACGGTCATGTATGCTCCTGCAGCATAAAATGATTATAGCACTAAATACAATTTTCTTCTGCTACAATTATCTACTTCATTGTACTATCGCAAGTGGCAATATGATAAGAAGTAACTGACAGGGAGATGAGTGACACAAGAACGAAAGACCCAAACTTAAATTTTAAAAACGTAAGTCATAACGCCATCCAGGGTCATCAATTGTAATGGGTCGCATCTGGCTAGCAGCACACCTCCTTTTCAGGGACCATCCATGTGATCAGCTTGCACTACATCGGCGAACAGTTCTGTATTGCTTATTAAGATGTTGAGCCATGTCTCAGTCAAAGCAAAAAAGTTAAAGCACATAGCGGGCACAATCTCGCTGAACATTTATTTTTTTTTTGACAATTCTCTAATATTTTAGTAGAAAATATCGAGTATTACGCCATAATTACATCTACTGGGTCCTCGCTTGATATCGAAATCAATATTCCTTATAGAGCTATTCAGGACCACACAATATAAAGAATTATAAATAATGTGTTTAAAGAATTCGTTGTACGGGAACTCGGGCACGGCGACCTGGAAGAATGCGTGGCTCCCTTTATTATTTAATTTGTTGGCTGCGCATGTTGCATCTAGAGCGCTTTGGTTTACTCGAGAACATAGTCCACTATAGTATTACTGCATGTATGGGATTCTAACCCCGTACATGCAGTTATTTAACTTTAAGCACTGTAGTAATTCCATCGGTGATTGTGGAAGATCCTCGTAATATTGTAACGAAACCGTGGGATGTGCCCAAATGGAGAATCTAGGTACTAAAATGTGATACATATATGTTTAAAACTGCAATAACTGCAAGAATGTGACAAAGAGAAAGAGAAAGACATGACGAAAATATAACAGTTCTGCTTTAACCTTATAAATACAGAACCCTGATTATTTCGGTTGTTTGTCAGTGAGATTGTATTAATATAAATATAACTCACGCTTTCACTATAAATTCCGTTATAGGTATATATGTAACTAGCTTTTCTTCACGACTCGGCTTATACTCTCTAATAAAAGCTTAAAAATCAATTTTAATCTTGCAATCTTATTGCCTATATTACTTAGCGGGTAGGACATCCGCTTAAAATTATCTAAAAGAATCGATCGACTGACCAAAAACGTATAAATTGAAATTGTTTTAGAGAATTTCCAGTTATAACTGAGTTAATTTATAAGAACCTACTAATTGATTCTGGCCACATTTTATATTCTTAAATTAAAAATAAAACCTGGAAGAAGACATTCCGAAAATTACTTTAACGGTATTCTACCAACAAACAAAAACCTTACATTAATTATAATGTTGTATTGTAATTAATAAACGTTATATTATAATTTAATATAAAATAATTAATTACTTTGTGCTCTTAATAAGTGTTTATTGTCAATAAATGCACCAACAGTATATTACATATTATGTTACTGAAAAACTGTGAAGCATTGGTCGGAAGAAATTTTGTTTCTTACGCGTTGCTCTTACCGTCAAACATGATAAGACTGTGGATGTAGCATAGCTGAGAAAAGAAAGAAGGGGGAAAGCACTTGTTTGCTTGCATTTCAGTAAAACTTACCCACTAGTTAGTTCAGCCTTTTAACTATTAAACAAATTCTGTTTCATAAAAAAGAAAGCAAGCACGAGTGAAAAACCCACTACGAGGGTTTCGTACACATTTAAGCGTTTATAAACATTGAAAGGTACATGACATTCCGATGAAACTATTTGCAAAATTTTAATTTTTTAAAACGAAAGTATATTGTCTTATATATCTTTCACATGCGTTCATTTAAATAAAACATGTCTTTTATGTAATGTAGATATAATTTAACGATTTTCGGTTTTTTATTTACTTGTTTTCGGTTTTTTCACTGAGAGACCTTGCTTCTTGCCAAATTTCATTATTCTACGTCAACGGAAAATACCTTACAGGGTTTGCTAAGTACTTGACATTAACTTCAACGTGATACTTCCACGTGCTCCTAAGAAAAAGGATCTTGACAGGCAACAGACAGACGGACAACGAAGTGACTCTATAAGTATTCCTTTTTTTTCTTTTAAAGTACGGAACCCTAAAAATTAATTGGAGAGAAATAGACTAAATTTTCAAAGTTCTACAATTTCAAGTGATAAATATTATAACAGTTGCAACCGGTTTTATTTTAAATAAACATATGAATATTATAATAATACAACATACATTAAGATTATGATTACACATTAAATATCACTCTATCTAAATGAATTGGCGAAGTGAAGTAACAATACGATTTGCCTGTTGGCGAAGCTACAATTAACATATGTCTTTATAGGTAACTCTCCATGGTACATCTCCAAAATTACAGAACGAATTGAGCTAAAATTAAAGATGTGTCATAAACATTTTAAGAGAACTTATGATGCTAAAATCTTTCAATGATAATCTCCAATAGGTAACTGTTATTTTATAAGAATAAGGTTATATCTCAAAACATACAAAAAGCGTGCCTAATAAAACTATCAAAATATGAAGTCATCAGAGATAAGTCATCACAGAACAATTTTTAAAAAATTAAACACATTAAACATCTTTAAAAAAAAAATTAAAGCGTATAATGTTCTGTTTTTATTTTAATATTCTTATGTTAAACGCATGTTTTAATTTACTATTTTCCAAAAGTAAAATTTTTATTAATTAAACTTTGGAAATATATATGCTATATAATAAAAACAACGAATTTAATAACAAAACCCACAGTTTGAAGTTGCTTTTATGGGAAGGGTCACTGCTACTTTCAGCACGTATTTATTAATATCACCTATGATATTTTTATGCCCAATTGGAAACTAAAATAAATGAGATATTTAGGAAAATAGAGACGCAAAATCAGATGAAGTGATCAATATCAAAATCGCAACGACAGAGGAATGAAAATATTGTTAGCTCCAATTCTATTCACTAATAATGCAAGGTCGCGAAAGTCCTCAATCTGTGACAAAAACGAATAAAAAAAGGAGCGTCTAGCGGAAAACATTAAGCGCCATGAATGGGTTTGGCTTACCGAGTCGTAGCACGTTTTTGTAGCCGTGAAATATAATGTATGGACGCCAAAAAGGTTAAAGTTGTCTTTGATATGGTCTCGAATGGTGAATATTGCTGTGTTACTTGAATTTCGCTAGTGCGGGTTATAAAGTATAATGCCGATGTACCTTGTGCATTTGAAAAGATTATAACTAATCGTAGCTTTTTCTTTTTAAAGCTGTTTCAACCGATCTAGAAGTAACAATATGTTTAATAAAAAACTTACATACCACGTATTCATGTTAGTGTGTTTTACTAATGAACTATTTAATATTACTTCAATTTACGTCACATAATTTAGGTTTTTCGATATTTTCTACACATTTGCCGCAAAAATGTAATATTTTAACATACAAATTTGACAAAATACAATATCGTAGTGTCATTAGTTAAATAATTATAATCAGTCTGCATTTTCCACTGCTGGGCATAGCCCTTTCTGAAGACGCACCAATAAACTCTGTTCTCCGCTTTCCGCATCTAGCCCTTTCCTATTAACTTTTTAGTAAACAGTTTTTTTAGTAGAACATTCTACATGGTTCTTCTTGGTTCGTGGTCCCTACGCGAGAACTTGATTACCCCATTAGTTATCGGTTCTTCAGCAAATAAGATTTACGCATTGATACTTCATTTAATTGACATTAAAAGCCATGTGCCGACTTCTTTATTTCTTAGTTGGATTTCCCCATTTCGGATTTTATCCTTAAGATAAAATTTGAGATTCTCTTGGCTTAGCTCTCCATTGTTCATTGAACGAGTTGAAATTGATATGCCAGACCGTGCCTATTTATATTTCAGCGCCCTAGCTCGTTATGCTATGAATATAGATTTTGTGTTTTCTGATACATGCATACGTTAATTTATGCATACGTTAATTTATGCATACGTTAGCTCGTAATACATTGAATATAGATTTTGTGTTTTATGACTGTGGAATCGGTGATGAAAAAATCTGATAAATTTTCCGAAAGTTCGGTCGAATTCTTCTACGAGCTTCTTTATCTTAATTGATTCCACCTAGTGGAATAAATTCTTCACGTATTTATATATGGATGAGAACGTTCCGCTTAATCTCGTAAAATTATAGGAGTAAATAAATTATAGGAGTAAATAAATATAGGAGCAAGTAAGTAGCCAGTAGTCTATTCAGAAATGATTGACTGAGTTACAATAAATGTAAGCGCGTTACCGATCGATTACTTCTTTTGGTTTGCGGCGAAATAACAGGGACAGTGCCAATGGTGCCGTTAAATAGGGCACAGACGCAGTGTATCGATTCCCAATAATTAATTTAACTGAACAAACATACACCATGAGCATAACTTAGAGTTGACCTCTTCCGCGTCTCCGTGTCCCACAATATATTTAACATTTGCATAAATATTGGCCAGTACTCATAATTTGCATTTATATGCAATTTACATATAAATACATTGGATTCGCCATTGCAAGTATGATAGAGTATACAACAGTCTTCATTGCTGCTGAATTTTACAGCATTGTATACCATTCATACAGACCTAATGTTCTAATCAGCATTAGTTTGGACGTTTGAAAATTTTCAAACTCTCTTCAACCTTCCTATTTATTCAGTCAGGCTAATGGTTGAACATTTTGGTTGCTACTTATTTAATTTTTATTATATATTAAAAAAAATTATCATCATAGGATACAAGGTTTTATTTTGTAATTTGAGGATTGAGATCGTATTAATATTATCTACGACATAAATGCCTGATAACTGTTTTAATACATTTATGATTATTTAAATAATGAATATTTTTGAGCAAGAATATGGAAAAAAATGGTTTGCTACGAGAACTAAGAAAAATGTTCATTAAAGAATAAATTATTTCTGTTTTTAAAAGACATGCCAGGCAGAACTAAATTATAATCATTCGGTATTTTGAAGTAAAATTTTAGGTTCATTTCTTAATTTAAAATTGAGTAAAGCTTGGAATAATAAATATAAATAGTTTCCATTGACATTTGATTATTTATTCACAAATTTTGGAGTTCGTAAATAAATATGACAACAATAAAATAATTTGTACAAGGAAATTATTTTATATAGATAATTTTATGAGTTTTTTTCTTATGTTATAATTGCTTCAGATATCATTGGTGCACCTATTGTATCTGTATTAAGAGAAAACTAATATAAAAATTCAATGGAAATAATTAACCCCAAAAGGCGAGACATTAAAATATTATATATCAAAAACTTAAATAATGAAACAGAAAAAATTATGATCGAGATAGGAATCGTTTCCTACATTTAAGTCTTTCAATAATATGAAATTTTGTTATTGAAAAAAATCTTTGTGAAAAAATATTAGTGTCAAATATCTTGGAATAAATAAAAAAATACTGATGCATGGAAAATAAAATGAAAAAGTAAATCAATCAAAATTAGTAGGTTCCCCGTACAGTTTACCTGCTAATCTTCTCTCCCCTCTTAATTTAGTGCAAAAATATTTATCTAAGATAATATTTTAAATAATATTTACTAGATACTTTTTCATTCGTTCTCATGGAAAATATATTGGAAAGCTATGTGGAAACATGAAAACAAACAATAAAATAATCCCAAATAAACTGTAAATGTTTCATTTCATTCAATGAAATGATAAAAATTAACATTGTTCACTTGTCTGCCTCAATCTCAACAATTGTTTGGATAACTTTTATAATTGGCAAAGCAAAATTTTCTTTACCACGATATTAAATAATGTAATATAACTTTAATGAGTTTGTTTAACGATAATGATTGTGATTCCACATCTTTCCAATCAAATGTCTGGAACGATCGCCACATTTTAATAAATTCAATAAAGTCATATATTAGAAACTTAGAATAATGAGTACTCTAGAAGGCGAGAATACGTGCAAAAGTGTGTCCAAAAAACTAAGCATAAAATGAGTAGTATCAAAACGATTTTAAAAGACAACACAATTTAAGACACAGCTCTGAAAGGTTTCGTGGCAATATAGCTTAAAATGCCAGTTTGGTCTATTTCCACCTGCAAAAATATCAATGGACTGCAAAAGATACAAATGGGGATTACTTTTCATACGTCAAAACTATTACTTAATTTCAGTTTCAATTAACTATGCAATTTTAAAATATCGAAGTAGATTATTATTAACAGAAGGGCTTCATTTTTTATTGGTGTTGTCACCTCTTAAAAAATTGTTTACCCAAATTAAAACATCTCAATTGCTCGATACTGAAAAATGTTTAATTTTATTTGTAAAAAAATCAGTATTTGGAAAATGTTGGAGAATTTGGTGTAACGTTTGGATTTCCGTTATCATATTCAATTTGATAATATTTTACGTATTGTGTACATAATCACTATATGTATGTCGTGTTATGTCGTGTTAGTGATTTATTTCCTTTCTCAACAAATTCTCGTGACATTGAAAAGATGTAACACATGAAAGTAATTGACTAATATATTGATGTAAGCGATGAAAATACCCACACAAACTGCGAGTTAGCACCTGATCTACACTAAATATATAATTTCAATAAATAACCTAAATTACAATTTCCAATGCTCATACGTACAGAAGTCATACAAGATATTGTCTTCATGCATATGAGTTTTCTATATGTCTTACTTAAGTTTTTCGATAACGAGAAATAGCATATACATATTTAGATATGACATTATGAAATACTTGTTTTCGTTTATATTTAAAAAATTTAATGAATTAATAAACTAAACGCAAAATTGCAGATCGGAAGCTAATTCTACACAGATTTAAAGGGCAACAAATTGCGCATCGTGCTATCGTAAAATAATAAAGCAAGATTAGATGTAATAAAAACAACAACAATATGGAAAAATCCATTACGCATTACCAAGAAAAAACTTTTAAAGCTTTTGTGTACTTAGATTTTGTATACCTGATATCTGATGAAAAATTATATTCAAAACACGCACACAATCCGCTATGTTATTCCAAATAACGTTAAAGACACGAATATTTCCACACGTATATATCTACAAATTTACAAGTAAATAGACAAGCACTACACATTTATGTTCACCTGCTACGATATTCTCACCGCCTGCACGTCGCATACGGGATCATTTGCAAAACGTATCCGTTAAATAAAACAGTTGCAAATGATCGCATATGCGATATGCAGGCGGTTAGCATATGGTAGCAGACAAACATAAATGTCGCTACAAAACGAACCGCATATATGATGCGTTTATGTACATAAGTTTGATATTTTATGGTAATAAAAAATTACTGAACACATCTCAATTCAATTTGTTATTTGATTGATAGTTTTAAAGTAAGATAAATAATTTAACAGGCTTTTTATTCAATCGAATATATTTAGAACAATGCTAGGAATCCTATTTTATATAAAGGTGTTAGTTAATTGATATGGCAAGGTGTTGGCTAATTGAAATTTTTATTCCCCAACATTTTTTTTTTGGACTTGTTATATTTATATTTTCAAGACTTAAATTTCCGTCATTCTAAAAAATCTCCGTAAAAAAACTTAAGGAAACCTGAATTATCAGTATAATCCATATTTCTTCAAGTAAAATAATAATAATTTCCTTGAATACTCAAATCCCGACAAGGGAATAGCTGCGTCGTACTTTGAAAATGGTACGCAGCGTACAATGTGTGGCTTTCTTGTGTCAAAGTATACTTCGAAAAAGGAATAAGATACAAGAAAATTTCATCGATTGTAACTGTCTTGTTTTGTTCTCGAATTTTAATGATTATAATCGCATTATTATGCAACGATACAGAAAAAAATTATCTGAAATGTTATAGTATTTAAATAAAAAAAAATAAAATGAGGACTGAATCGCGCATCAGCAGATTTTCATGACTGTAGTATAAAGCATCAATAAAGTAACAAATATGCATCGAGAAGACTTTAAAATCTCAAAAATACGATACAAAATAAGCAAAGGTACATTAAATCAAGAAAATTATCCACCTATTTTAATGTGTTTTGTCGCACGTAAAAATCAAATTTTGAAACCCCATGTAAATATATATTATGTTAATATTTCAAAGCGTTTACAAATGTAAAATAAGACGAAGCCTTATTGGAGGTTCTGATATATTTTCTCATAAATGTAAAACTGTAAACAAATACAGACAATAAGGAAATAGGAACCCTAATACTACAAACATACGTAAATAAATATCAGTTCTAACCATTTCAGTTCGCTGTATTTTTGCTGTACTTTGAAACTTTGGACAATAAGCGCCACTTCCGGACTATCTATTAAAAATTCAAATTTGCACAATAAACGTTGTACGTAAAGTAAAACCTGTTACGGGGTCCGGTCGCACTATATAGACAAGTTAGCAAGTGATATTCGGTGCCAAACTAAGTGTATACTACTTACCTTACGTATTCGAGTGCTACACGGAAAGCAGTGGGACAATATATACCAGTACACTTACTTTTTTATTGTAAGTATTCAAGACAGTTTGGTGAAAGGTCCCTGGTCTGTGGGATGAAGGGGTGTCACGGTGAAGTAAAAGCCTACGCTCAATAAAAAGAAATCACATGAACCGATGTAAATGTCATAAAGCGGAAGTTAGATCGTTTGGAGTCTACATTCGTGAAGCTCATTTTTATTTTACAGTAAATATGTAGGTGGAATGTACTGCTCTGTGTGTCGTAATGTGAACGTGCCTTTGTGATAATAGGTTTAATAATAAATACATTATATAGTAGAAGACACGGAACAGGTTTTATGGAAGTCTGTTTTGTGTGTTTAAAATAAATTTTACAAGACTCTTTTGCGGTCGCCGTTAAAATCGTTTTAACGGCGACCGCAAAAGAGTCTTGTAAAATTTAAAAAAATTCGGAGTTTATAAAAATAAAGATAAAAAAGCCAAAAAAAAATCAAACCAAAAAGGGAACGTAATGAGTAGTGGCAAAGCTATACTAAGAAAAAACAAAAAAGGAATTGACTGACCATATAAATTAAGTCTTACAGGAATTACGAATTATTTGAAAAATTCTTGATTAAATGTATCTATCTATAAATATCTTATCTATAAATATGTTGTATAACAAATATTCCCGGTGTCAGAAACTAGATAATATGCAGTGTAGTTAATGAGTGAAGGAGAGTAACTTGCAGTAGAATTTATCAATGGATTTGGATATAACGAAATTTTGTGGAATTAATGATAATAGGGTTTTATTAAAATGTAGATAATATAACTAAAAAGTAATCCGAATATATTTGTATTTACGAATTTTCCTTATGGATGCTAATTCTGATTCCCATTACGATAGGAATTTTTAAGTGAAGATATTGCTCCAGTAGGCTACATATTTTCCATAATTAAACAAGGATAGCAGTTATTTCTTCTAATTTAAATTTGCTTAATATGAAAAAGAGTTCCAAAGCTTTGCCTTTTAAAAAAGAAATAAATTGATACCACTGATAATGCATAACTTATAAAATAATACTTCGAATTTTTACGTAATAAAATAGTTTGAACATACATAACTTTATATAACCCAGATGACATTACAGTTAAATTTAAAAAATAACGATGGCGAATCGACCAAAATTTATTACGCTAGGAAGTCCATATTAGTGATTTCTTACGATAATTAAAATAACTTTACTGCAAACGAGGTGCCACCAAGTATACTATTTGTTACAGTAAGAATAAAAACGAAAAATGAATAAAGGGAATTGTTGTCAAGAACACTGTTCATCCGAATTGTAAAGATCACATAGATATATCTATGAGAGCAATTAGGTTAATGCATTTTTGTCTTTAAGTTTACATATCTTTAATTATTCAGTTTTTTCTTGTGTATTATTAGTATAGTTAGCCAGCTTTTCAATCAGAATTTTCACGTCTTAACTATAATTTTAAATCCATTCTCCCATGAGCATTTCATTTTTAAATTTTCTTGTAGAACACATGCATACTATATTTAAATACGAAAGAAAAAAATAGGGCATAATTAAGAAAGATATGGCGACAAAATATCTTCAATTTCTTCCACTATACTCCTTTACCACGACAGCAAAAAAAATCGACTTGGTCATATTTTACTTAACAACAAAAAGATTTTTAAATGATATAAAAGGTTGGAGAATTAAAAATATTTTCGCTGAGAATTATTTCCCTGTCAGTTCATTTCATTATTAATTAGATGCTTCATTTAAATTTAGTGAAGTAACGTAATTAAGGTCAGTAAAAAAAAACTTTTAACATAACATTGCATAAAGCAACCATATGTTGAAATGGAATATTTATTATTATAAGATTAAGATCTAAAGTAAAAACTGTGACTCCTTTCTGATTCTTTTCCTTTCTTGACTTCGACCTAGTAACAATTTCTTTATAATACCGACATTTATTAAGAAAATGAGTGAATAAGCCAGGTTCGAAATTTGAAACATCGAATCTTTATTTGGAGCTATTATTTTTTAGGTATCTTATTGTTCTATATTACAGAACACGTTCCATGGTCTTTAATTTATTCAATATCTATCGTTCAATGAATTCATCACTGTCGGAATTATGGCAGAGGATGGGTAGAAAATGAATACTTCAACAAACCTCTTCAATGGAAGGAGCTGTTATCCACGACTTCGATTAGGTAGATTTAATATTTATCTCTGTAGCATTTTTAACCTACTCCAAATTTAATGTAGATTAGATACACAATGAAGTCATGAATTGGAACAAAAACAAACCCATTTAATACATTAATTAGGATATAGAAGACGAATTCATTTACTATAATTTGACCTGAAGCCAATAATAACAATAACATTATCCCTTAATTGGATGATATATCTTGTACCGCTAAACATTAAACCTTCTTAATTAAAATGAAGTGAAATTGCGACTGCGAATTACACATATTTAATGTTTTCTCTAATCTAATTAATTAGTTTGATATAATATTCCATGATATTATGGCTAAAGTTAAAAAATAAAAATAACGAATAAAATGTAAAAAGTATTACCTATATTACCAATGATGACTTTTGTTAATTAGCACTTAAGTACTGACTTAATATTTTCCAGAGGAGAATTCGTTTGAAACCCTTTAATTTAAATGTCTCTACTTTAATTACACTAAATATCCACATTATTTGCAAAGTCTCATTACCGCGCTCTTTGCCGGAAGCTCTCTCGTATGGTATTGCAACTCAAAGCGCTTTAATTAAACATTTCGCTCTCAGCTGCAGCTTCTCAGTTTACCATTGATTGCCTATTGAATAAATTTCCATTTCAATAATATATTTCATTTTATTTTAAATTCAGGGGCCTATTTATTTGTTGAAATTTTAATACGTAGAACTATAAAAGCCGTTGAATCTTCACTTGATTACTCATAATTCAAAATCAGTTCTTTTCTATCGGGCTAGGAAATATTGATTTAAATAACATGCATATCAAAAGAATCGTTTAGCCCAGGCTAAGTAATTGATTCTAAATTGATTAAGAAATATTGTCGAAATTTATTCAAGGATTTTCTAAAAATATTAAAACGTCTTATCGAATCAATTTATTATTTTAGTAAAAAGTTTAGAACTAATAAAGTATTAAAGAGGATAAAGTATGCAAGGTAGGTTATTAAATTTTTGCTAATACTGGATACCAGAATGTTTCGTTGTGACCAAAGGCCATTACTACTTGATCTATAACAATAGGTGATTAAAGATGGTTTGTTCGTACATATAAATAAACATATATTCTTAGATTCTGAATAAGATTATGGGCCAACTTAAAACTCGTAGTTAAGAAATACGAATTGTTGGCTACATTTTTGGAAAACACCTGTTATTAGTAACACCTGTTATTGTTTAACAAAAGTAGAAATTAATTATTCGGTAGTAGTATTGTAACAAAATTGTGAATTCCCCGTTGACTTTCTTAATACTTTTTGTTTTTATCTCAAATAATTGTTTTTATTAAAATAATTTCTTATTTTACAGAGCTCGCTTGTTGAATTAATTTAATTTATTAAATTAATTAAATTTATGACAAAAGATAATGTCTTTCTCAGATTTTTATGACAGCCCTTTTGAAATTAATTCTTAAAAAAAATTTAAAAATTTTATTATTTTTCGCGCACCTGATCGAATGGCGTATTGTAAATAAAATATATTAAGTATTCTTTTTGATAAAGCGTTTCCTTCGCAAAATGTAAATCTTTAAAACGTCAAATAGAATATCTTTAAAATTTTATAGTAGATAAAAACTACTACTGGTGTAAAATAGTTTGTTGAAAATAACATTAGATTAGCTTTAGAATTGAGACACGTCGCATCTATAACAGATATTAAACAAAATTTTAACACACTTTGTCTTATCAATTATCTCAATACGTAAATAGCACTATTATAATATATAACGCCAAATTTTCATTGAAACTAGTATTTCAAAATTGCTTTCAGAATATGAATCGTGCAAATATAGACATTTTAAAAGTTAAATAAATAAAAAAGAAATTGATTAGAGAAAAGCACGTGCGGTTTATCGCTAGGTACGTCCTTTAACCGAACCTACGCATCGCGCTCGCCTGAGTTTTCTTGAGGATACTTAATCGATACCACCCGATGTTCTACAAACTTAACGTTACGAGCGCTACACAAATGAGGGACACAAGTTGCTGAAAGAACTTGTTGAGTTGTAAATGGTTCTGTTGCAGTTTCGGTGCTTGTTGGATCTTAATAGTGTCACCCTGTTTGGTTTATGTAGATTTTCCGGGCGTTTCAACAAAACTGTAATATACTTTTTGAAAAGTACACAACAACACACAAAGCTACAGGCAAATAATACGAATATTCTGCTATACAAAAACTCTAAGGAAGATTTTCTTCGTAGTACTGATAGTGTGTTGCGTAACTATATGCTGGTTATACGCCCTCATTCCATCATTGTATTATACTGGAGATGAAACACAATTAAATAATGTATATTTATTCGAAAATTTCTAGAGTGAAGTCAAGGTATAGGATATCATTATTTCGTAAGGGTTCTGCCAAATTACCTTTATTACATTATTTTTATATACCTTTCATACTTAAAATTATTTTCGATATAAATTAATCAATGCATTAAAACGTGGCTAGGAAATTCTTCTAAAAATTCATGTCCAACATGCTCTTGGTCAATTTTTTTAACTATCTTTGCAACACCAACAACTTTAACACTTTTATAACACCAATTTTACAACTACTTTTATCACACGTTGTTAGATAGAAGTTGTGGTCTCTGGTGATTTACGTCATATTTTAATGTAAATTAATTGAAATTAAAAGTACTAAAGAAGTATTAAAAGGAAATTTGGTTTTAAAAAGTTCTCACGTGAATATGTGGTAAAAGCGCCCTTTGTATTACAAGTTTATTTTATTGATAGTTTTATTGATTTATAAGTAGCACATGGCATTAAAATAATATTTCTAAATAATCTGTGATATTGGTCTAATATATTGCCTTTGATATAAACATAGTTTTTTTGAAAAATAATGGCATTTTTCCATTACTCATACCAAGTGCTATTATAAAATAATAAATATATATTTTTGTGATCTTAAAAACAGATATAAATCTCAATTAGATTAAAAGAAACAAACTTCTTATTATTGAAACAGTCTTAACATTTTATCCTCGAAAAATTCAATGTGTTATTTCATGTATTCACTTTATTTCGATTATATAAAAGCAGTGGACAATTATTTTTGCTAAAGATTTAGTGGTAAAATGATCACTTTTGACGTATTGCGCTTGCTATGACCATACAATTGAAAATATACGGTATAAATCAAACTTTCTGTTAATTCTTTATGCAAGGTCGCAGGTTTCTTTTTATTATATTGGAAAATTGTATACCAGCTACAATGAAAGACTTCAAAATTATTCAAATTCAGCTCATTTCACGTATAAATTCTCCGAAGGACAAATTACGCACGAATATGTAATACGTAGGGAGCTCGTTTAAAATATTAATAAATTATCCATAGGTTCCAAAAAAATTTGCGATTTTCTAATGATAACAGTATCAGTGATGTAGCATCTGAAATAATAAAAGTTTCGTAATATTAGAAATACTGCTTTCTTATAAATACTTGTAGCATATTCCACAAAAAGTAATCCGAGCTTAGATATTTAAAATTCTCCATATTATAAGCAAAAAATAAAAATTAAATAAATGGAAAAAACTCTTATGATAGTAATATTGATACGAGTTTAGCAGTGCTTACCGATACTTTAGTACATCGATATAAACATTACGTCATTTAACAATCGTCATTTAACAATTGTCATTTAACAACATTAAATGACGTTTCGTGACTGTATTTCATGACAAGAATATTTAGTATAATTGGAAAATAATAAATATTTCCCGTTTTTATGGCTGGAAAAAAATGAAAGGGTTTTTAATGGACGGACCAAAAATCTAAGATTTTAAAACATGATGAACATTTTTCGTATCTTTGTCCAAATTTTATCTGTCAAAGTAATTTATATCACTTTCGGTATAGTGCACAACACTCGATAAAAATACAACGTAAGTTCAACGAAAAATGCAATTACAAAAATTGAAAAATATTTATGGTTAGTCGATACTGACATTGAAATATTTTATATTTATACGAACAAACAAAGTACAAAATTAAAATAAAGTTGAACTGAAAACTGATGAATTTAAAGAATTAATAACAAAATGGTAAAAGGCAAAAGATGAATGGACTTGATATAATAGGTTAATGTGAAAATAAATAGAAGCACATAAAAGATTCTACTTGACGCGTGAAGCAAAATTTATCAGTTAAATTTACTTTTCATTACGATGATTTCTTTAAACATTAAGCTTAAACATATAATTGGAGCTTACGGAAATAAACCGCCCAAATGTAAAAGCTATTAATATCTCGCTCTTTGCAGTCATTCGTTCCGTCACTGCTGAGGATTATAATTGGTATGATTTGAATTTACAATTTACTGGATTTATTATACGTTGACCGCTTTATATAAAATAATCTTTTTCATCTCCAACAGCGACAACTTTTTGACGAAGGCTATCTTATGGCGCAGATAAGTACCTAAATCTATTAGAAATAAGCGGTCTGAAAATTATCGCCCATATGTTAAGATGGGTTTTCATTTTAAAGAAATTGAATGGTCTTCTCCGCCTTTCGTGTGACCTTATAGAATTTTATGTCGTCGGGAAAGCATAAATTTTCTTTTCTTCTTTTAGCCGCAAAGTCGTTACAACGTAAAATAATTCTGAACAATACCAGTCACCACTCAGATACTGAATAGATAGATATATTTTCAACATTATATTTACTCAATTATAATCCAGGTCCAAACAACTGAACTTCACAAGTAATAAAGGTACATCCTTTCAGAAATCAAATATAAACTCTGAATATTTGCTAATGTCCACAACAAAAACACAACACGGGCATGTAATACTTTCACATACTCTACAGGCGAGGTCCGCCCTAGCCCTTACTCCGCCTCCTTATTGCATCATTGTAAAGTAGCATGATATCAACAAGTGAGCCTTGTTCTTACGGCTGGCCCGTTGTCGTTACTATTGTTCGATGAGCACTCGATTCGTGTTTGCTTCTTTTTCATTTTGTGGCTTAATTCAAGAGCATGGAAGGCATTTCTTTGTTATAGATTTACCTAAAATATTGTTTCGTATTCGTTGTATATTGTATTTCATTAATAAGTTGAATTGTCTATACTTAAAAGAAAAATATAAATTTAACTATAATTTTTCTGATTAGTAATGTTTGAAAACCTAGTTCATTAAAAGTAAATGGGTTGGAATTATAAACGTGGTTATTTTATTGTTTTCTCTTATGAAATCTTCGAAATTATTTTATTCACTCTAGGCATACAGCCTAAATAGGTTTATAGGTCAAATCAAGTAGAAATAATACTACATCACGTAGTTTCATTTAATTGGGAATAATCAATTTCTACAAATTTAACGCCAAATATATTCAACAATGGTAGTCAGCAATTGCAACGTTACAATCATATTTCAAATTCTACAAAATCACAATATTTTGTTAGGATAAGTAACTATTGTTTTACTTTGAATCCATTATAATATTTCAAGTTTAATAGCTGGATTGGAGGGAAATATTTCATATCATTTTAAATAAGATAATAATTTTACGCAAGAAAAAATGTACATAATTCCTAGGTAAAATTGCCCATTATATTCTATTAAATTTTACCTGCATATAGAGTCGCAGAGCGGAAAAATTACAGTTCTAGTAGGTCAATAAATGATATAAAAATAATTTACTAAGATTACATTTTATCAACTTGTGATAATACTTAAGTATATTACTTAGAGATACGACTTAAAGATATATGCTCACAGTAATAAATGGAATAAACCATATCATTAAAAACACAAGCAAATGCTTCTTTTTTTGTTATGAAACCAAATAATAAAATAAATAAAATAATTTTTACATTTTAGGGTGGTTGATAATTTATTTAAATACAATTATAGGAGATGGTATTAAAAAAATGTTAAAATAATTAACACGTTTGAAGTTATTATGAGTGTGATTTGATGTTAACCTGAATTAAATTAATTGGTTGTGTCAGTGCATTCAAATATTGCTATCTTACAAATTTTGTAAATGTTTAAAAACTTTCGGACAAATTCATAAACAAATTTATTTTTGCAATGTTACGGTACTTAAAATTATGGCAATATAGTCGTATTATAAAAGATAAACTGTATGGCAGCAACCAAAGAACACTGAAAATACGTTTGAAGGCCTCATCTGATATAATACCTGAATTTGGAAGATGAAGTTAATTTTAATTGGACTCAAATTGAGCTATAAATTATTACTATGTACAAGAAAAAAGACGAACGGTTAGCGTTGACATAAAAGAAGACTTGAAACACGACTCACGAAACTGCATGACATTTACTTAAATTACAAAAGACACAAGATTATAATGTACGGATTATTTCGTGCTCAGTGTAAACAAAAAAAAGGAAAAAGTGACTTAACAACTGAGAATAACTTTTCTTATAGAAAAAAAAATTTTAACATCACAAAACTTACTAGAAAAAAATGGTGTAACTATAGGTATATACATGTATGCATATATATATATATATATATATATATATATATATATATATATATATATATATATATATTCAAGTAAAACGAAATCATGATCGATCGTGATATATTTAATATGTAGAGTAAAATTCTAAATTTTTTTTCATAAATCTTCTTGTTAAGTTATGAGTCGAATATACACAACGAGAATTCTGCAAACACTTTGGCAATGGGAAACATTTAACTGTAACGAGTATTTTTTAAAGTATTTTGAAATGTCAACATTATTTATTACCATGCAAATATAAGGCTATAAAATATCAAATTTACTATGCCTTTCATAAGCGTAAAAAATAAAAAAGACGCACGCGTATTACTTAAAAAGTATAAAATTTAAGACCATTGTAGTTTTCTTATAAACTTAAGTAACTTCTAGTAACGTTGTTTTTTCACGGTTTTTACTTTAATAATTTGGGTAATGATAAAGGGGGATAAATTTTTTAACAACAACATCTCTCTTTGTAACAAAAGAAATCGTTTTCAAAACGTTATAAATCTTTCTTTTAATTGGCATCCCACACGGTAAAGGAAATTAAATAAAAATTCTTGTAATCTGGCAGCACGATTTTCATTTTAATATTTTTGATTATTAACGATTGAAGAAATGCTGATTTACTACAATACCAGACAAATATTACTGTCGAACGGATGCTGAAAAAAATTGGCTGTGATAGATGAAAGGACACATTCGTGACCTTATAAGGATTACGTTTTGCTTTTTGAGGCACGGAAGCCTAGAAATAAATTAATATATCTTTACCTGGTGACGCATACGTACATTTAGTATATATATATATATATATATATATATATATATATATATATAAGTGCTCTGTGACGTTCTCCTTATTAAAATCACTTAGGCATTATTTTGCTGTATGAAAACAAAAAAGTTACCATTTCTATATTATGATTACATTTTATAATTATATAACTCCATGAATTTTGCTTGGAACAATAGTCATTTAATAGTCATTTAATTTTTTTCGAGTAAGATATATTTTATAACACTTATCATGACCTTATACAAAATATCTCGAAATGTGCTGTAAATTTTTAAAAAATGTGCATGTTAATGCGGTATTTTGAAAGCATTATATACGTTGCTTATGTAGACTGTGGGAATCAAAACGTTCCGCCTTTCAAAACGTTGATATTCGGATAAAGTTTTGGGGATTGTTTCCTTTGTACAATATTGAAATAAAATTATTCAATCAAGTCCAAAATTCCGATGAGGTAAGGTATTCATCCGAATTTGAATCTTAATTGACCTTTTCACATTATATTTTGTTGCTGTTGTACAATATTGAAATAAAATTTTAGTTAAGGCCCAAAATTCTAACATTACTTTTTTAGCAAATGAGCGATTTGATTTCTGAGTTTAAACAAAGTATGGAAATAATTAAGAAATTATATAAACATTCCTAATTATATAACAAATTACAATAATTATCGTCTTATGTTAATTGCTCTTATGAAATCTTTGGTTACGGATGAATATTTGTTATTCGAAGTATTTTAACTTCGAAGCTTGATAAATATTTTTAGCTAATAATTTAGGTCTAGTGGTGTATAAATACGAAATAAACGGCAGAAAAGTAGCGAATTCAAATTTAACTAAATCAGAAGAATATTTATTGTTTAAACATAACTCCTAATTTCAATTCAATATAATTATATTTAGAAATATAATTATATTTAAAATATAAATCGAATTAATAGAATTGAGAATAATTGAGAAAAATAAATTTAAATTATGCATTTAAAGTTCACAGTCCATAGAATAAAATTAATATTAAATTTAATATTTCAAAGATAAATTTTAACCAAGAATAAAAATACATGTTAAAATGGAAATATATTGCCTTCCTTTAATTTTTTATTTCTCAAATACATTTGTATTTTGGAAGAAGTTTCTTAATTTTAAATGTTGTGTTTGTACGTGGGTTTCGTACAAGCGGATAAAATAAATTTTCCAATACGAAGTTGTCGATTTTCTTGTGTCAAATATATTGTGCGTCATGAAGAACCTTACAATATTAAAATAATACAAGTAAGGTTTGAAAATAAGTTTTTAATACGATTAATTTCTAAATGAATGACTAAATGTATGAAGCTAATTTTCATTATAACTACATACTTCTACATAATGTTTACACTTCCATAATTTTAAGAAAATTATACTCATAGCCATAAATGCTTTTTACGTTTTATGCATCAGTCAGCTTCCTATAATACATACCAGCTCACTAACTCATCATGAAATTTCACGAAATATACAACCTATGCACTTAAAATTTGACTGATTATTTATAGGGTTTACGTATTTTTGCAAATTAATTTCGTAAGGGAGTAAAAGAGGGGATAGAAATTTATGTGGAACTCCATCAAAATTCACCCCTAATGAGAAAAATAAGGTATGATATATAAAAGCGGAATATTACTCACTAACTTACCTATTAAAAAATCTCCGGAACTAAGAAGTCCATAAACTTGAAAGTTGACAGACAGATTGCTTGTAGAGTGTAAACGTTTGCTGAGAAAAATAGTTTTGAAAATAAGGGGGTAAAATAACCTGTCGGTTTGAAAGTTGGAAATATGAAATTTGGTATTAAGCTTCTTATTACAAATAAGGAAAATATATTTCAGTGTTTTTGAAAATGCATCCCTTAATGAAGTAACATTGTGGATGAAAATTTCTTTGTGAATTCCGTAATTTTGGTGTTAAGAATACGACATTCTCGATAATAAATCTTCAGTAATAATTAGCCCTATTGTAAATAGCGAGCCAGAAATCACACGGTAAAAACCATAAAATCAAACTTGATTAAATTAATATTTAATTGAAAAATTTACGTTACATTTTCATTTTATTCGTAGTGCACTCCTAAATATTCAGGAAGAAAGAATTTTAAAAATTGCGATATTTTTAAAGGTAATAATAAAAAGGTTGAAGATTAAAATTTCACAGCAATTAAAACTTCACATGATCTATGATTGCCTCAATGTATTATAACATTAAAACGGCGAAACTTCATTCATTAATTGAATTATCATTATCTACCCGTTAACTGAGATACTACACAAAATACACATTAAAAACAGTTAAATTTCCTATTTATACGTATCAAAATTTATCACATATGACAATTCTATTAAAACTTTTCCGATCAATACAAAAAAAAGTCCCATCGCATCGTGCTAGAAATAAACTAGCTTTCTATGCAGATGCTACGATTCAAATGCATCGGATTGAGGAATTTGGGTGTCATAAACTTATTTAATTATTATAAGTTTCTTTCAAGCAAGCACTTTCTGCTTCTCGCTTCCGATTATTACTAGCTTATGCCTATTTGAATAGGTAACGAGTTCTTGCCTATAGATCCTTTCGTTTTATAATTTATGGGAAGAATGTAGAGAATTCGAGTTATTGCAATAGCGTTGGTCGTATACTTGTTAGTTGTTATATTTATTCATAAATTTATAGCCGTGTTACCCATGAAATTTAAAGTTAAGAATTTCTGAGAAAATATGGATTAACCGCAATCCCATATTTTGGCATCATGCGTATTTCTTATATGACAAAATTAGAAGAATATGAAATTATGTCAAAATATGTGTTTTTTCCTATATTTTTTGTTCTCATTGATAGACTCAGCGGACTGTATACGAGACACATTCTGATATTTTTGAATTAATTAATTGTTATTTAATTCT
The DNA here is from genome assembly GCA_039881145.1 of Druceiella hillmani. Taxonomy (NCBI): domain Eukaryota; kingdom Metazoa; phylum Arthropoda; class Insecta; order Lepidoptera; family Hepialidae; genus Druceiella; species Druceiella hillmani. The sequence goes on along the minus strand of JAYKKI010000022.1, from coordinate 10,037,780 downwards.
TTGTTTTACAATTACGTTAAGAAAATGTATAATTAAAAAATGCAAAGATGCTTCTATATACTTTTATTTCTGGTCTTTAAATATAAATTATTAAAAGACAAGAAATAAAATATGTAATTATCTATTAATAATATTTGAAAAAGACCCACATTTGAGATTCATTGTATACTTCAAAATAAACTAAACGTTTCTCGAAATATATTTTATAGATATTAGAATAAGAATTTTTAAAATAATTTATTTCAGAGCTTAAAAATTAAATAAGTTTTCAAAACATCATCTACAAGTTATCTAACATTACTTGTACACAGTAATTTAAAATCAGTTACTTTTACTTCTAAAATATAAATTTCTATCCCACCAAATATCGTTAGTTCTTCGTGCTACCCTATTTATTATTAAATATGCCATTAATTTGATACGAATAATATGTTTATCAGTAGAAGTTATTTCATTCTGATAAGATATTCTTAACTAACCATTAAATATATTAGATGATATTTCACTTCTTGAATATATTTGTAATGTAACTTATGTAATTATGTAATTAAATTTAACTACTAACTAATTTTCTTAGTAATTGTTAAATCTTACCATAATAATTAAGAAACTTGCCTAATTATATAAAACAATACGAAATGAAATTCTCTTTAATATACTATTTTAAGTAAACTCTCCTCAGATTCATCGTATTTCGGATGTCGATTCTTTGACATTTAAATCGGTACGATCCGTACATATAAGCAGTAGATATATTAAGTTGGTTTAACAGGTGAACCATTCGATATTTAATTAATGTGGTGGTTTTCTCATATAAATAAAATAACTTTTAAACCCTTATCAAATCACTGCGTTTCAACTGTCTCATTCTCTTTATTCTCATTATTTCCAAATTTATTATTTTACACCATGGTAGGGATGATTCGGTAATATTACTAATGCAGATACCGTAAGATTAAAAAACAATTTTTGTACGGAACAATGTTTACTCTTACTTTTGAAACAGTGGTACACTCTTACTTTTGAGGCAGTGGTACCTAGACGTAAGCGTTGTGTAGCCCACTCTATATACCCAGTGCAGGTCACATAAACATTCATGTAAAGTGGCATTAAGAAAGGTTCCTATGCGGAACCATGTAATTACTTTACTATTTAATCAGTACTTAATATATCTGTTTAGATAATTTGCAATTTTATTCGTAGAGCGCCACAGTAAAACTATTGGTTAATTATATTTATATTTTGCTTCAATTTTCTTTAAATAATATGTTTTTAAATTTAAATATATCATATTAAATTTCTATTAAATTGTAAACATGAATACATCATCATTTTACCAGAAACATAAGGAGGAATTAGACTTGAAAAATAATCAAACACAATTAACAATTAAGGAAGGAAATTAAAATATACAACGCTATAAAGTAGTGTGTTTCCATATATTACCAGCCATTCTGATGGCTTATCGATAGTGGATCACATCGCAATTTCATATTGATACGGCGCGGTGGTTATAAATTGTAATAAAATTGTTAGTTGATAGGTAATCAATTAGAACATATATTAATTATACAGTGTAATTATAAACTGATATTTCCAATAATACCTTTTACGCAATCCAAAATAGCGAATATCTTAAGCCTCAGAAAGATTTTTGCATCTTAAATGTAATTATATTTTTATTAGATCCAAACATATTCCATTTAATATTTTCTTCACGTTGAAAAACTGTTCCCAACAAAGGAAATTATGCTTTTAGTTCATAATTTTTGCAATGATTTTATCGACAATGCATGAGAATTTCCAATATAGTATAACTTGACGTGAATCTGACTTCAGTAAATTATTAGCAATTTTCTACGAGGAAATTTCTTTCATTTATGTCTGTAATAAGGGGAACATTTTCTCTTGTCTTGAATTTTCCATTAGGTGCAATTTCGATTTCAAAAATGCTCGGTTCGAACAATCCATCCATGTGATTGACTTCCTGTTGTTTTTAGTGCGCGAAAAAACGATCAAATGTGGCGCTTCGTCTTTATGAACGATATATGAATAGACATGATAATTTATTCGCTCAAAAGAAAACGTATTACTCTTGTAATATTATAGAATATTATTTATTAAATAATTTACTACACACAAACTATGCAGACATTTTTAATAATTCATGTTAAATTATATGAATAAATCTTTGAAGCGTTAGTAATTAAATTATCTCAGAAAAATGCAGAGTTAAAAAATTATTATATTCTGTTCTCGGCTCCTTCCACTCTGTAAAAAATTTTCTTTTCTATTACAACTTCCTTCAAAAATATTATTCCTGTAACTAGGTCATTTATGTCAAAATTGAAAGTACCAAAATATGCTTAAATAATTTATATAACACTAATATATTACGTGCAAATTTCAATCAAATTCCAAATAGAATAAGTTGTCACTATTGAAAACTATTGCGCAAGTAGTTATATGAAAAAGAAATGTTTCTGCCGAAAAGGAAATTTTTCTCGACATCCTCAGTGGATGTTATTGTTTCGGCATTATATTTGACAAATTCTCAAGAGAAACTAAATATGTTTTTATCAATGATATCGTAATAAATTATTTTTTGTTATGTAAGTAGAATTTCTTGTAGGAAAATGTAAAAACTATCACTTGAGTTTCAGTTTTGCCTCACAATTATTTTGCGACAATTATAAGGAACTATTACAGTGTAATTAAATACAAATATTTTTTATCTAAGTTAACTTTCTATAGTTATCTAATATGAATACTATATAAGGAATGGTCTCAACGTTATAGACGGTATTTTATTGAAAGACAGGAGCAGTTATTTTATTATGAATCTAGTGAACAATAACAAAAAGTAAAGTAGTGAAGATTCCGTACGTTTTCAAAACATAGCAACTCTAATGATTTATAAGAACAGAAAGTATAACAAAAGATGTCAGTAATAAGATTATTGCCACCTATTTCCTAAGTTAATGTCATTGCACACCTGGGACTGAAATTGAATTAATTTATATTACCATTTTTATTATTTTCATTAGCGAACAAGGTACGGTAGTAAAACGGCGATGAACATCAATAATACAATAACTTTCCCTACTAGTCGAGATGCCACCTAAATATGTATAACTATTGGTTCATAAGCTCCGCATGTGGAGCATGGTGTTATGCTTTGAAAGAGGTTTTTTGACTTTGTAATATATGCACACTCACAGATCAAATTATATATTGAGCTGTTCTCAGTTGATATTTTGGGTAATACTTATTTAATCAAAGCAATCGCCAGCTATAAATTTTTTAGTATATACAATTAAACTCTTTTTTTTCCTTAATATCGGAATGCACAACTATTTACACAAGAGAAATGTCTCTGATTTTCTATGAAAATATAAATGTTATTTGTTCTATTTAGTGCAAAATATATTTTATTCTAATGTCATCAAATTAGAGAACTAATCATCGTTATTATGTATTGAAACTGCGCTCTATATTACATAAATTAATTGCCAGAACTACAAAGCAATATTTGTGTTGTATTTAAAGTGTCTCGTACAAAAACAACTTACCCTCATCATAAATGGTGCATTGACCCAGATAGCCTTTTAATTTTGAATAAATTTGTAATGCAACTGACATCTTCTGCATTAGTGGTATTATTTGATACGACAAAGTCACCAGTTTCCCGGACAGAGGACTCGAGTACTCGTCTGCCCAATGAATTATGCATGTTTACTTGAATATCGATTTCACGTATCTCACCGCATAGCAAGTGGTGCGGTAATTTACTATAGACTTTTATACTGGAGGAAGATACTGGGAAAGCCTATCAATATGCTGAATGATTAATTTGTTGTTGATCATAAACGCGTAATATTTTAGGTTTCTTTCTGATAAACGTGAAAACGATAAGCAATCGTTATGAAATTAGGAAATATAGATCAAAATCAGATACTACATTTTGCTTGGACATTGTAATTCATTATAAGAAAAGATCAAAACGGCGCAATTCATTTAGTAGATTATAAATACAAATAATTCTTCGAAAGTATAAAAATAGTCTTACTAAGTGACGCCTCTAAATGTTTATTTATGTGTTGGATATCCTTATATATAAAAAGCTAAATGAATCAAGGATGATATAACCATAAATATTTGCATGAACAGTATTATTTTCAACGAGCCCCTAGTTTTAAATATTACAGAGTTATTAGTTCGCACAACTGTCAGTTGACGTAACATACATTAAATTTGCATTTAATTTACCTACGTTGCATTAACTTTCAGTCAGAAAAAGATGTGTTTAATGAAACTAGAAACCGTTACATTATATTTTTAGATTTACGCTTAGATTAGAGAACGTTTATATAAATAACGAACTTTTGTTGTTGATCACTGGTTGATCATTATAATTATAAAAAACAAACTTGTCAAGTATTCTAGAATTCATGCTGTAGTTGTTCCCCATAGTTATAAATATTTCTGAGTAATTCTATTAAACTGCTAACAAATGGTAATATTTATATATTTGTAAATAGTAGAAATAAATAATTTTTCACAATATGAATACAGTGCTACTATATCTCTCACAGTGATTAAAATATCTTAAATATCTCTAAAAACAAAGTCATTGTATATTTTTCCGGTAAACTTCCATCAACTAGACTTTGTGGATACTTTCAATCAAACTTCTAGAATTATTTTTAAAGAAAAAATTTAAAAGAATTTTAAAATCTTTTCATTTACTTGTTTCTTGTTTCTTTATTAATTAAAAATTGGTTACTTCATTTGCTTAATGTTAACAACTGAAATATATAAGAATTAATACGTTTTATAGCCATGCAATATTATTTTCAACTAAAAATGTTTTCTAAGAAAAACTGGTATGACAGATGGAAAGACGGAAGCCTAAATAGTTATAAGGGTTTCATTTTTCCCACTTTTGATATTCCTAAAAAGAAAAACATGACACTTTTAGCTTCTTTCTGCTTTTGATAAATATTATTAACATTGCATAGAAACCTAATGGATAACTTAGGTTTCTCACAATTTCCAATCTCCTTATATATATATATATATATATATCTGTATATATATATATACGATTATATATTAATGATCATTGGATTATCGTTTGGATATGTCACAATGTCCTTGAACAACATTGAAACCTTAAGGTGACATTCAGACCTTAAGCAATGTCAGAAAAACTATAAAACTTCGAAATAAGAACAAAGAGTAATAAAGAATCGAATAACGTTTCTAGACTCGTGCGAGCAAATATAAACCGTAGAGATTTACATTTACGAAATCGAGAACAAAAGCTTGAAAAATATTAAAATGTCTAACGTATTTTTTCTTCTTCAAATGCAGTGTTAATTAAAAGCTTGTTACTCACAGAAATTAAATATGTAACTAAGAAATATTAACAGTTATGAAATGAAAAGAAAATGCCTCACTTATTTAAAACAAAAAAAATACAAACGTGGCTTTCTTTGGCACTTTATTAAATAGTTATCTTTTCATTGTGATATTTACTTTGTATTAATTACAAATGAAATATTTAAGTTAGGGCCATAAAATAGGTATACGAATGGACAATATAGTTAAGTCTTTTTACAAGACTATGTTGAATAGAAATACAAGTACATGACCGTTTTTAACAAAATTCAAGTTTACTGAAAGCTTAAGGGAAATAAAATGTTGTAATGTAGGGAAATAATGTGTTGAAGTATTTTCAAATGTAAAGTGCATATTTCTTTTGTAAAATTGTCAATTACACATTCACTTATTAATTAGTGTGCAATTTTAAAATTCATTATAATTTATCATTATATACCCATATTATTTATTGATAATATAATATCGATTGTCAGTTTAATTAGCGTATATCTTAAATTAGAAATATTTGATTTCATATCAATTCTAAATAGTTCATTTTCTTCATTTTTTTGTACATTTTAGGATACGTCACTGCCGTTTTTTTCTATGAGTTTTTTATCCTCAAAAAGCTTTGTTAAAATGTTGTGGAAAACTCTAAATATAAATACAGTTGAAACATATTTGAAACAATTCAAACACAAACAATTTTGTTTAAAAAAATCTTATACAAAACTCTGTTTGTTAATTATATAATACCACCCATTAAAAAATAAAGAGGTTTGTGGGATTTTTACGGGCGTTGAAATAAAGAAATTTAATCTTGTCAACTTCGGCATTGCTTTAATGTATGCAAGTTAGTATGGAACCATAGCTTGCTTGAGGCTAAACCTGACCTTTTGAGTTTCGTAACCGCCATGACAATATCAACTTGGGCTGAAGTATAATTAATTATTAGTATAACATTTAGCTAGTTTGGCGCTTTGTCTGTCTGGTTGTTGGCTGTTTTAGTTTAGATACTTGCTGTTCTACAAATTATTAACGCTTGTAAAGTTCACAGAGAGTTAAATTGACATAGGGTTCCAGAAAAACTTCAGTTTCTAATAAAAATTGTTATTCTAATATTTTAATTTACCGAAAATATTCATACTTTTTTAAATAAAACTCGGAATATGCACTGAAAATCCTATGTCCTAAGTATAATATATTATCACATAAGCATTTGTTTACGGTATGTGTACACAGTTAAGCTACATAATAATTTATGCAGCTTAACTGTGTACATTAGACTAAAGCATGCGAAACACTCCACCAATGTAGCGTTGAAATATCGACTCAGTAACGCAATCGTATTGTGACTAAATATAACCAATAGCTCCTTTCATTACCTTCTGTATCCTATTTCTTTTCTCTCCCCCTTCAAATATTCGTATACTTACAATTAAATATATATATATATATATATATATATATATATATATATATATAGGGATTTTTTCTGAATGTATGAACATGTGTACATATTTATTTTTATTTATTTACACAGGTTATTAAGTAACCCTATTTTAATTTTTGGAGCCTGGTTAACTACAAGATATGGCTTTTGCGGTAACTGGTTTGATTTATGTATTTTTATATATTAGTATAAAAAGAAATATCTAATATTATTCATTATCCAATATTTAAAATTTCAACATTCTAAATTTATTCATCAGTAATTTAAGTAACATGTAAAAAAAAGTTTTTCTGTACTAGGTTTTTAAATTGGTTTATTCTAAAAAAACAACTCCTTTCTCTTTCTTATGTTTTTGAAAACTGTTATAAAAGTAATTTACATTCAAAATATCACGTTTTTAGTAAAGTAATAACATATTAGAATTTTGTATAAAAATTCGTTTAAAAATCAACAAGTTGGTTTTATCCTGTTATTTCGCAACAAGTTTATTCCTAAATGTTATTTATTCAATATTATGTAATCGTGGAAAAAATTATGGAAATAAACAAAACAGGTTTATGCCTACAATTTATTTTCTGACAAACTCTTCACTATGATACCATAAAATATCTTCTAAAAACAATTTAGCGTCATAAAAACTCTCTCCATTCGTATCGAATGCAAGTTAACTTATTTTGCATCGCATGTTAGATCACTTCCACATCCATGAAAGAGATACTTACATTGCTATATACATCCTATCGAAGGGAATATTCTCTTCGATAGTTAACTTGAGAAACTCGTTGAACAAGGCTATAACACTGAAACCAATGTCACTTGAAAGAAGGTGTAAATGTTATTAACATAACTTGGTTAGAGCAGCTTCCATCACATAAAAGTCAGATATAAATAAACTACAAAGAAACGGTTACATATTTTCAAATAACTACTTGTCGCGTAATTTTACGTCTAGGATATTACAAAAAAATATCTTCCTCTGGTGTAAATAGAAACAATCGTTCGAACTCTCTCCTCTGTATTCGGTTACAATTGCAACTACCTAGAGCGTGGAGCAGCTGGTGGACATTGTCATAGCCTACATTCCTTGTATACCAATGATTTTATCGGTATAACCTTCGCTTTCAAGCAGATGCAGTTTCCGCTGAAATAATATTATACGCTCAAAATAATTAAATTTTTTAAAATTAATTAAAAAAAAAGTAAGTACAGTGTATATATAAACGCTTACTAGTCCACAAAAACTTTAGAAATACAAAATGCAACAAAAATGCATAAACTAAACTAAAATAATTCCAAAAAAAAAGCGTAAACAATAAATTTTCCATTAATTTTCGTTATTTACGGGGACGAAATCGTGAGCAAAAGTTAATTAGTCTTGTCCGTTGAAAAAAAGTTGCATTGTTATCAAAAAAGTCTGTTAAAAATATTTTACACCTGCCGTTCTAATGATAATTTTAAAATCACCATTATTTTGCCCCTTTCAATCGTTTTATATTTCGTCGCAAAAATTCCTGACTCTGGTTAAATTGTGAAAGGTATCTGATATTTAGCGAAAAATTATTATAAAAGTAGGAGCATAATGATCATATTTCATAAAGCAGTAAAAAGCAACCCTAAAATTTACCAAGCTAGTAAAGATACCAAGGAGAACTGATATACGTAACATAAACAAATGACGGATCTGTGCAGTCTTCTATGATTATTCTCCTCCGAGCAGTTAAGAGTGAAAACTTCTAGTCGATATGTGAATTTACTAATAGAACCCTGATAATTACTCTTGAAATAAAATCATAAATCTAAAGTTCTGCAGTAAATCTTTATTAGATCACTTCGAATATTACACACTTTCTTATTTAATATATAATATATCCGGTTTTGAAGATCGTAAACAGAGAGATTTTATTACCCCCATCAAAAAATTAGTTACAAAAACAAGAAGAAAATGCGTTAGGAATAAACAAATTTTCTTGGACAAGTATTCTAATGAAATAATAACCATACAGTGCACTACTCAACTTTCATTCTGTTTTGTAGTGGCTTTTAAAAAACGAGGAGAAGGTTCCATAATGCTGAAAAGAGTTTATGCGTAGATATGCTGGAAAAACTTCAGAATATAAAGTTCTTGAGACTTTACGACAATCAAATTATTAAAATGCAGGTTCAAAAGTTTCAAGTTGAAGATAAGTGGTCAACGAACTTGAAGTAGTGGTGTCAATGCTGAAGTAGACAGCAGAACTAAGAAGCATTTAAAATACTCCTGGTGTGATTATTTGCCACTTTTTTGTCTTAGAATTAAAAACCCATTTTTTTTTACAAAATATATAAGAATATATTCTTTGTCTTAAAATAAAAAATTAGTTCAGTTAAGTTACGATTTTTACAGTTAATATTAATTACTTTAAGAAACAACATAACAACATTGTTACTAAATTAATTAACCCAAAATATTTCGAACATAGTCACAATAATAGAGAATGTGAGTAATTTATAATCGTTAATCCTACTAACACACCATCTCGGGACGATAATGATAAAGGCTTGTGCCTTTAGAATTGGACTAAAAATGTACTTGTTGTATGGTATAAAATCCTTTGTATTCAAGTATTGATCATTCGTGACTTCATTGTGTAGTCGAATCGTATTCACGTCACGCGCAATGAAATAGATACTATTATCCTCTAATTGTATTCGGCATGATTACATTATCTCGTGCGGACAAATGCCACATATGGTATTATTGTGAGATACATGTCCGTTTCGCGGCAGTCGATCCTAAATGCTACGACAGTTTGAGGAATATACTGCGTTTCTTCCAGTTAACGCCAAATCAATTATAGATTGATTTTTATAAAATCTAACCACTTCATTTCATCTTAATTTTTAAATGAGAAAGATTGTAGTAACTTGTTGGCATTCGATGGTGTATACGGTATTGTCGATATTTATGTGATCGCACGTATTTGTCGATTTATGTAAAACCAAAAAAAATACAATCCCTTTATTTATAATATGCATGCCTTGCACCATCAATAAAAACAGACTGGTGTTATGAATTGTGCATGGTGTTATGAAATATCTAGTTCTTCTCAATTAAAGTTTCTTCTCATCTTACTTATTTTCATAGAAAATTATGAATGTTAAAATGAAGAAAAGCTTAATATTAATTCCATTTAGCTGTACGATGTTGTTCGCAATAATATCGTTGCATGTTGCAACAAATTACCATGTACTTTAAATCTTTTTTTCATACCAACGTAATTATATTTAATGCATTCGTGGTATCGCAGCCTGCTACATGCTAATAAAACTACTTCACAATAAGATATATTCATTAGATATTTGACTTGAATATAGCTTTCAAAAAATTTTAAGTATTGATGGTTATGTACCTTTCGCTCAGGTACACTTTTTAAGATAAGAAATTATTGCTAGATTAAAAATATATCCTAACCCATGATAAGTATCACGCGTTACTTCAATATTGATGTAAATAAGGAAAAAATTGTTTTTCACTTACCAGGGGTTGCTCGACCATTAGGCGGTATACATTTTTGTTAACCGACGTTTAATGCTATTATTAGTATCAAGAGAAACTCTGCAGAAAAGTGGATAGTGTTCCTTATCATCGCTTTTCGTGCACAGCTGGTAAAGAGGGGCGTGAGACCAGTGCAGTAGTATGAAGGCTCTACAGAAAATAATGACCGGTCTGATGATATCGAGTGTGATATCCTTTGGTAGGTTGTTGTATATCGGTTCCCATCTTTTACCAATAGCGAATTTGCCTCAGTTGTATTTAAGTAATGATGCTGCATATAATCAAGTAACTGTCTGGGTAACCGTCCAATAAAAAAAAACATTCAACTTTAGCGAGTTTTTTTTCTTATTTACCTGGTATAAGTCTCTGAAAACTCATTGCAAATAAAACACTCTTTTTGATTGTATTTGGTGTTTCCGGCAAATCAGTACAAATTCCATTTCTTGCTGTTTAGGGAAGATGATCGCTTGCATTTATCCCGTTTAATTTAATATGAAGATAAGTTTCTTCAGTTATCAAATACAGCACTTTACTTGCCACTTCGATCATGGTAGCGACCTCTCCATCAAAGTAAAAGTGACTTAATTGATTCCTGCAAAAACGTTGCACTACAAAAAGTAGGAATAAGACCGCTGGGGTAAAAAATAATTTCAATGTAATTAACAAGTTCGAAAGCAAGTAAATTACAAATACGAAAATTAAGTCAAAAATAATAAATTTTAGAGCAGTTAAAATGTGTTTTATTCTGTCATGAAAATTGTAAAACTTACTTTTTATATTACATTGTAGGATCTACCTCTAAAATCAGATTTCTGAAACTCAGTACAATAATGTATGCTTATTAACTTTAATTTATACGCATCTAGATAAAGATATATCAAGGAAATAAGATTTTGGTAACCAAGTAGGTGTGAAAATAAGATTTCAAATTTCAAGGTAAACATGTGACGGTTTATCGATTTATTTCAATGGAACTTTTAAAATTATAACTAATATTATTTTAATGCTGGGTACACATTCCTAAAAAAACTAATAAGTGTTTGTTTTCAAATATAGTTATTATCGTTTTAAAACTGTCATATGCCTGTGTAAATATAAACGAGAATTAAATTAATGTATTTAAATTTGCCAATTTAACCAAAGTTAATTCAAAATATTAAATAATGATATTTGAACCTTTTAAGTACAATAGTCGTATATTTAATTGGATATCGCGCTGGCTGTTGATCTACTAGCAGATCTGGTATATAATATGAAAATTCTTACACCATAGTAACACTTTGATTTCGGTAAATGTAAAAAATGTCTTAAAATAAGGCTTTAGTCAATCAGAACAACAATACGTTCAGTATAATATACAAAAAGCATCTAATATATTTGGTACTTAACACACAAAGTTTGATAATGTAACTAATTGATGTTTTCTTACTAAAAATTTAAAAAAAATGTATACAGGCAAATATTTTGCGCAATTTTGTTAATTGATTTCATTACATTACACCATGAATTGAACCTATAACGACGTACTTATTAATTAATTAAGTTTTGCATTACATATCAAATACTGAAATTAACGTAGCAAATTTAGAAACAAATATGCCAGAATATAATTCAAATATCCCTGTTATAGTAAAAAGTATAAGATATTTATCTAGCATAAAAGATTTTTTTTATATTAAAATAACTGCCGTAAAATCCAAGAATAACATAATTCAACCTTTTCTATTAAACTTTTTATTAATAATGTACTTTTTCGTACACTTGCAAATTCTTTGTTGTAAAAATAGATATTATTTAAAATCCAATTCTGAAACAATTACCCTAATAAATTCTTTACATATATATAGGTTACGGCATGTTAATAAATTCTTTTTTGTTTCATGTCAGACCATTATTGCTACATGATATCCACGGTAAAAATGTTATTTTTTACACGATTTTAATTAATTAAATTCATTTACACTCAAAACTAAAGCTGAAAATTGTATAAAATTACTTTCCCAGCAATCTGATCGTATTAGCTCCAAATTTACATTAATAAACGACTTAAACTAATTAAATTTTAAGATTATTTATGATAGAAATAGTCAAATCTAAAATTGAATAATTGTGTTTAAATTTCCATTAATAAACTCGATAACTCCATTTTATGGACAATAACGTCTTGAAAATTGTAGAGATAGGAGATATTTGCAATTACTATAAATATATAATTCGGTGCTATTAACTTTGTAGGTATTTGTTAACTTCTATGTAACTTAACTCTTACCAGTGAATGTCGAATCTTAAAACTAAGGTAGTGTAAGATGGTATCAGAATTATATATATATATATATATATATATATATATATATATATATATATATATAATACGCTGCTTCTCAGTAAGTGAACAGATGAAAATATACACTTTTATACGGCGCTTTGTTCCATAAAAAAGGTGTTTTGTGATTACTTTTTTTACTTCATCCTCATCAAATACAAACGTGTGTTAAGATTTGTATTCCCTAAAATATTTAAAATTTAGAACACATACTTGTCACATATTGTAAAACTCCCTCGATAAACTGTATCTGCAAATAAGTGCGAAACCCTACTGCGTCTAATATCTGAATAAACCGAAAGACCACCATAAACATGTAATATCCTACATTATGTTTTATCTTAGCAAGTTTTGCTGTTCATTAGGTGCAATAAAAGGGATTACAAAAGAAGGCGGGAAGGCGGGCCAAGTAGCCGCCCTACCACGATAGTTTAACGGATTTTCAGCCAATAAGACCATTGTAAATCTAACAAAAGTAAACGACACTTCAATCTTGGTAGTCAAACAGTTGATACCATTTTAATAATCATCACTTATTCAACATCTGTGTCAAATAATTTATTTTTTGTGAGCATCGTAATAAAATAAGTCGCTAGTGTTGTAACAGTGAAATATCGTTATATCATCTATACGTGGCGTATAGGTGAAATAACGATATCTAATTATTATAACAACGTGTATAACCTCATTTTCATTCGAAATTGGTCGAATCAATTAACTGAAATTGTTTCATGAAACGTTCGAAGTTGCAAATTTTAAATCAGTTGCCATTCGGACTACAATTTCTAAAACCTTTCGGTACGGCATTGAATTATAAACTACATACTTCTATCTCTTCGTGACCATTTGTATTTCAGCATTCGGTTTATGAGTCTTCATGATTATACGTATTCTGATACAGGCAAGAAAGTTTATTCGAGTTAGGCTACTGACAAAATAATCGACAAAGGAAATGGTACGACCACATTTACTGTCAATTGGAGAAATAGGATTAGACGCATTTGCGTTTCACGCTATATCGATAATAGGTAAAGACGTTTCACCTCGTCGCATTGTACCTTTATAGTTTTGATTATAGGCCAGACAATGAAGCTTTTCTTTACTATTATCAAATACTTGGTTGGTGTGACAAATGGTGCTTTGATATTATGTATATTTAAACATGTTCAAACCGAATCTATGGCTGTCAATTATAAAACAATAAATATTTAAAACGTCCCATTTATAGAATTATAAATAATATTTTACAAAAGAAAAAGTTACAAAATTATGCAGACTGTTAAAAAAGTTTTAAATAGAATAAAAAATTAGCAAGGAGAGAAAAGAAGATTTTATATAAAATTTGGTTACAAAATGAAAACGCAAAAAATTCATTTTTTTGAAAAATATTCTGTTTATAATTAATCGAAATGAATTTCCGAATTAATACCAATGATTTTAGCTTAGACAAATTAAAACATAAACCTTTACTGTATGGTAAGGTTGCTTCTTTTTCTTCATCATAATTTCACGTTTAACACATAAACGTAATACGTTACATATAAACCAACAAACTGATATATATTTAAGAGATTCTTTTTATTCTTTTTGCATAGATTTTTACTAAAGAAACATTTGCTTAGATTGGACCGATACTCAAGGATGAGGTGATTTGTCTTGTCGACGAGCATGCGGGCTGAATCTGAAAAAAAAATGATATTTTGGCCAAAACTTCAGATATATAGTTTTATTAGTCATAAGTTCTAAATTGAAACAAAGTAAATGTTGTTCAAACTTTAAATTACTTTGAAATCTGATTATGGTGAGTTTCTGTTCGTTATTTCGTACTTTATATTTATCAGGATTTGAATAGTGTATATTAATTATATAAGACGAGGATGGTTAAATTTTGTAAATATTGTCGAATGGTAAAATAATAAGCATAAATTTTGGTGTTCCGTAAAGATATAAGTAAAAAGCAGATCGCTAAAAAATTGCATTTCAGTCAGCTCTAAAATTATATATTTTCAGAAGAAAGTTTAGGGGGGCAAAGTCATTCGCGTCCGTAGGAGCTGCCTAATCATCACCCTGCACGTGTCCCCCGGGTGGCGCTAAATGAATGACAACGCCGAGTCTTGAGCGGCGGTAAATAACTCAAAACACTGCGACGCTTAGCCAGCAGATAACATAAGGAGGTAGGAAATGACCTTCCTAATCCGTAAACCACTCAAGAGCGGCGGTCTTGGCTTCATTGCCCGGACCACGAGGAAGAAAACCTCTTCAAAAATTACCCAAATCCAATGGTGGGAAACGTGCCAACTGGATGCATGGCTGTATGGATGAACAGCATTAGCGCCAACCTCTACGGACCTGGTAAACGTAGTTGTATTCTGCCTTCTTAGGGAATGGCGTTACCCCTAAGTGACCTGTTATTTCGTCCAATTATCGTGGGAACAAAATGAATGATAACTTAAAAAATAAAACAAACACAAACCCAAGTATGATCCAACAAACTCTTCATAAGAGCATATTTACAAAAACACGTAGCAACTCTATCGGAGCAATACCACAAATGGTAAATGCTCATGAAACAATTCTTGAATCGATTGACAAAGACAAAAACACCTGGCAACAAGACCGAATACCTCATACCAAAAGAAAAAGAATGGAATCAAAATCACCACAGACAGAAAACTTAAACGAACAACACGACTGAATACGGAATATCTACCCAAAATCAATTTGAAATATTAGGTGAAGTGGAATATAATCCGGATATAATAGAAACAGAAAAGCCACCAAAACCAGAACCAATCTTTGTAACTGGGGTCCTGGATATCAATTCCCTTAAAAACCTGCTGTTAAGAATAACAACAGAAGGAAATTTTACTATGACCACTCTCAGGTCAGGACACGTTGTGAAAGTAATGCCAGTAAGTATAGAAGTATACAAAATGATAAGAGAAAAATTCATCACAGACAATATCAGCCATTATACTTACATGATAAAAAGTGAAAGACCTTATAGAGTTGTTCTGCGAGGCCTCCATAGCTCAGAAGACATCTCTGAAATAAAAGAAGGACTCAAAGCACATGGACACGAAGTAAGGCAACTCGTAAATGTACGTCATCGAAACACAAAAGAACCCTTACCCCTATTTTATGTAGACCTGGAGCCAAAGAATAACAATAAAGATATTTTTAAAATAAAATACCTCAATCATATGAAAGTATCTTTTGAAGCACCTTATAAGAAACAGGAAATTCTACAATGTAAAAGATGCCAAAGGTTCGGTCATTCAAAAAATCAATGCTACCGACCATTCAGATGCGTCAAATGTGGAGACGACCACCCAACCACCAGCTGCTCCAAAACAAGGGAAACGGAAGCTACTTGTGCAAACTGTCTAGAAAAACATCCAGCTAGTTACAGGGGATGCCTAAAATACAAGCAATATAAAGAGCACTTATTGAAAATCCAACCAAAACAAACATATAAACATACAAACCAAACTAAGCGAATGCCTGAAATGGACAATTTGCAGCCAAGGAAATTCAAAAATTATAATAGAACAACCTCAACTTACGCTGAAATCACTAAAAGTAGAATGGAAAACATCACTAAGCCAGACCAATTACCTCAAACGCAACAACTAAGTGACATCTTGGAACAAATGTTCAACAGAATACAAACTATGATGCTAACCATGGTAGACAACATGATGGATCGTTTCATCCAGCTTATTAGCAGCCAGACTAAGAAATAATCTAAATCTTAAAATAGTCACATGGAACGCCAACGGACTGGTCGCTCGACGACTAGAGCTGGAAATGTTTCTACACATGAAAAAGATTGACGTGGCATTAATATCTGAGACTAGGTTTACCATCAAAAGCCATATCTCAATAAAGGGCTACACAGTTTATGCTACCAACCACCCATCGGGAAAAGCGCATGGAGGAACGGCAGTGATCTTAAAATCAAATATAAAACATCACCCGCTTGAACCTTTCTCAACTGACAAGATACAAGCCTCTCTTATTAAAGTGTATGACAATAGCTCGGACATTACCGTTGCTGCAGTTTATTGCCCTCCTAAACACCAGATGGCAAAAGAAGAATATAAAGATTTCTTCTCTATACTCGGACATCGCTTTATAAGTGGGGGCGACTAGAACGCTAAACACCTGTTCTGGGGATCTAGACTTATAACAACTAGAGGAAGGTCGCTCTATCAAGCTGTGAAAGATCTTAATCTTGATTGCTTGTCCACTGGAGAACCTACCTATTGGCCGACAGATCCACGAAAAATACCCGATTTGCTGGATTTTTTCATATCTAGAAACATTGCAATAAATAACACTAAAACAGAACCTGACTTTGACCTTATCTCAGACCACTCTGCTATTGTTCTAAGGGTATATAGTAAGATATTACTAACAGAAGTACCACTTAAAATCTACAATAAGAATACTAACTGGAAAAAATATCAGGATATCATCACAACGGAAATACAGCTCAGGATCTCACTGAAAACGTCTGACCAAATAGAACGGGCTATAGAAGGACTAAACAAACTGATTCATGACGCTGCAAACAGGGCTACATCCCATCACAAAACGGGAACTGCTATAGAGCATGTGTACCCTGAATTCATCAAGGATTGTATAAACGAAAGACGTAGACTCCGCAGAGTATGGCAAAACACTCACTATCCTAGAGACAAGACTGCCTTAAATAAAGCCACACAACATCTTAAAACTCTAATCAAAGAATTGGCAAATGAGAATCTACAATCATATCTCACAAAACTGACACATACTAGTGACACAAACTACTCGTTATGGAAAGCTACCAAAAACCTAAAGCGTCCCAAACAACAAGTCACACCGCTAAGAACAAAAACGGGATCCTGGGCTCGCTCTGATAGTGAAAAAGCTAACAGATATGCTGATCACCTACATGAAGTTTTTGAACCGTTTCCCAGCAGTAATCAATATCTGGACAATGAAATAGAGGAGTACTTAAAGACACCTATTCAAATGTGCTTACCACTTAAGTATGTGACACCAAATGAACTGAGGCGGGAAATCCTAAAACTCCAGGAAGGCAAATGCCCTGGCTATGACCTTATCGACGCGACACTTTTGAAACACCTCCCAAAAAAAGGAATACTGTTCATACTCGCTATTTTCAACGCATGTTTAAGACAGTCCTACTACCCAAGCCAGTGGAAAATAGCACAGGTAATAATGATACTGAAACCAGGTAAACCTGCTCAAGAAGTGTCATCTTATAGACCTATCAGTCTCCTTCCGGTAATTGGAAAATTACTGGAAACGATAATACTTAACAGAATGAGGGAACACTTAGCAAATATAATACCAACACATCAGTTTGGATTTAGAGAGGGCCACGGAACTATCGAGCAAGTGCATAGGCTGGTTGATGTCATAAGTAGAGCATTGGAAAATAAACAATATTGCTCCGCAGTCTTCTTAGACATTAGCCAAGCATTTGATAAGGTATGGCATACTGGGCTTCTCTTTAAAATTAAAAAAATGTTACCGCACTCCTTTTTTCCGTTGATTAAATCGTATCTTGGAAAAAGATGCTACGAAGTGAAATATAACTCCGAAACATCAGAAATGCACCCAATTAAGTCAGGAGTTCCACAGGGTAGTATACTGGGACCAGTACTCTATTTGATATTTACAGCAGATCTACCTACTTATGCCAACACTACCACAGCGACATACGCAGATGATACCGCACTTCTTTCGTCACATGATAATCCCGATTCCGCATCTGAAAGCCTCCAATCCCATATCTCTCTCATCCAAGCATGGTGCCAGCAGTGGCGTATTAAAGTCAACACAGATAAGTCAGCCCAAGTAACTTTCACACTTAGAAGAAAAACCTGCCCACCTGTAAAACTTTTTGATACAGCGATCCCACAATCAGATGACGCCAAATACTTGGGTATGCACCTCGACCGTCGACTCACTTGGCGTAAACATATATGGACTAAAAGGAAGCAACTAGACAGCAAACTCCGCAGCATGTACTGGCTAATCGGCCGTAAATCACAATTGACAGATTCCAGTAAAATGGCTATCTATAAAACGATACTGAAGCCCATATGGACTTACGGCATTCAGCTTTGGGGCACAGCCAGCCATAGTAACATCGAAATACTTGAAAGGTTCCAAAGTAAAACAATGAGAGCCATGTTTAATATACCATCCCACATAAGCAACAAATATGTGAACCTAGATTTAAATCTGAGAACTGTGAAGGACGAAATTGAAATAAACAGCAAGAAATATCAACTCAGACTGGACCAACATATGAACGAACTAGCTGCTGAACTTCAAGGAGAGGGCAGTCTAAGATTCTCCCGCCTTAAGAGGAATAGCGTATCTGAACTTGCGACAAGATTCGCGGACAAAATATGAGGATTGCACCGTTGGGTGCATGTCTTTGCTAAGAATAATTTAGCTGATGAAAATCTGACAACACATTAGATTATTGTTTGAAACAAACAGATCGCTAAGTAGCAGGATATAAATAAAAAAAAAAAAAAAAAAAAAAGAAGAAAGTTTTCCGTCCAATAAATATAAACATTTGTCTCTTTTATAAACAGTTTTTTTAAAAATGTTGGCTGGTGTTGTATATCTATAAAAACGTGAACGTATATATTTATGTGATTTTCAAGTTTTTTTTTTGGTGATAAATATCTCTGGCATTTATCAAATTGGTATCGAGTACTCGATCGTACCTCATTCCACAATGGAAATAAATGGTAAAAAAAAATAATTTTATCGAAAAAGCTTAATCATTTAAACTTATTTCATGAGTAAAAATTTATTGTTTGCAAATTTTATCGAAATATACATTTAGATATAAACTTTATTGGTAGATACTATTTTACCTTGAGTGTGTCGCCCAACGACAAAAAACTTTACACATATGCGTTAATTTCACAATCCCTCGGAAACAAGTGAAAGTTAAGCAAGAATTTCAGATACGTTGTAATAGTTTTGACCAGAAAATGGTAACTATGATTATATTACGATTTTGAAACGGGGTTTCAAACTTTCTATAAATATGATAACAACAAAAACTTACAAACTATTACAAAATAAAAAGGGATACAAAAAATAAACGGAAGCTTTCAAGTGAGATTTTTTTTATTTTCATGTCAAAGTAGTTTTAATTACATTATCTTTTTCATTACATAACGAAGTATGTAATATATGATTTTTAAATTTTTTCTTACTATAAATATCTCGGATATAAATACTCGGATGCGTTAACACACATATTCATAATAGCGTACCAAATAATTTATTTAATGGAGACTAACAAAATCCTGCCATTTCTTTCATCATAGTTAATGAGAGCTGAGATATAGAATTTTTATTAAAATTTTCATTATTTTGACCGCTTACATTATTAAATCAGCTCGCTGGTCGACCATATTGACAATTAAAACTTACCTCATTGTGTGAAATTACAAGGGATATTATAAATAATTTAAATGACATCACGGTTAATTTTTAAATTCGTACCATAATGACTGCTTTCCCAATAGAATTTATGTATCTTTACATAATAATAATTGTGAAAATTGCTAAATATACTATAAATTAGCAATTAACTGCGGCTGTTCCGTATTCTTCACATAGCATTTGCAAAAAAAAAAGTCATATTGCGACAGGTTTACTTAACGGTTTACCGAGAAACAGTCTCGAGTCATTTCGTCTTAATTTCGTAAGAACGCAATTAAAAATTTTATTTATAAAATTATGATCAAAGTGTTGAATTCAATAATAACATAAACGGAAAGAAAAAAAGTGTTATTAACGTTATTATTATTTTTCCAAGTCTAATTTAAAATTCGCGATTTATTAACCCTAATCAATAAGGAGATAACTAATTTATATAGTAGAATAAGTTTCTTATTAAATTGAACATATTTCTCATTGTGAAAAAAATTAAATTTTTTCATTAAAAATATACTTACCATTATTTTTATATAGAACTGCGGACTCAATGCCTGTACTGATGTACCGTACTGATGGAGTAGATTGTCTATTCTCGTTGCGATATAAAAAATATCGTTAAAAGAGTTGCATTTCGAATATGTTGCTTCTCGTAATAATTACAAATCTTTTAGTTAGCTTCAAAATTATTATTACAGGCGAAATCCGTTTTTTTATATAAACTATGAAATAATATTTTCTATTAAGATATTCAGTTATTATGACATATCTAGTCACTAGTGAAATATATAATAA
Organism: Druceiella hillmani; assembly: GCA_039881145.1. Classification (NCBI taxonomy): domain Eukaryota; kingdom Metazoa; phylum Arthropoda; class Insecta; order Lepidoptera; family Hepialidae; genus Druceiella; species Druceiella hillmani. The sequence goes on along the minus strand of JAYKKI010000022.1, from coordinate 10,016,801 downwards.
ATCAATTAAATCACAGATCACTTTATTGTAGATCTTATTAAATTCCCTTTTAGATAATTAATAATATTTGGTCAGCAAGTGACAGATATTAGGAAATACATATATTTATAATGATGATGTTATCCTGGTTTTAGATGTGCATGGAAGGAATGTAAATATATATATATATATATATATATATATATATATATATATATATATATATATATATATGTAAATATATATATATATATATATGTATATATATATATATATATATATATATATATATATATATACAATGTTTCCGTAAATTAAATTTGAGGAGAGACATGATCAAATATTTGAATGACCGTGCCTAACTCTTTTCCTTTAGGTACACTATTTCATCTTGCAATTTCCACATTTGGCTGTAGCAGCCGATTCTATAATATCCCGATTCGTCAGTATGTATTGCCAATATTATTATTCAAATCGTGGGTGTCTGATATTCAATAGATGTCGTGTTGAATCTTGTGTGTATCTGCGTCTCTAGTCTGTATCTCAGTCTACATCGTATGAAGTCAGGGTGATTTAGCTATACTTTAATTTCTGTATTGAATCCGCCTACTAGTTACAAGAATATAAAAAAACCCGTCAGGTATGAGTATAATTTTAACTATGATTGAAGGTTTCGTACCCATTTGAATACTTATGAAATACGTACAAGGGTATTTTTATTAAACTATTTAAAAATATTTATTTCTTACCATGTAAATACGTAAATATGTCGCCTTGTATATCTGTCATAGACATTACAAAAATACATTTTAAAATACAAAGTTATTTTCGCATTTGAATTAAGTCACTTGTATAAAGTTCCTGTGAACTATAAGCAGACCCAATTACATTTCATAAGTGGGTCGACTATTACACGTACACTAGTAGAGCCCAATTAGCTGTTATAATTGCATATTTCGTTAGATATACTACCACTCTGTGTACTTTTCAGATACTAAAATGCGGTTTAATTGGTAAGGAGTGGAACACGTAACGCTAACAAAAATGAGCATTTTAAAACTTAGTATTTTGTAAACCGGTCCCTGTATCAAAAAAGTATTCATGGGCTAGCAAAACCTATTCAGATATATATAATGGGATATACAAAATAAAAATTCACCCCACTTTTAATGTAGGGAAAGCACATTTTTTAGGAAACAATTTTTCTATTGTTTCTTATGTTGTAAATGTGTTTTTGCAATGTCTTTAAAGTTATAAAATAAAATCAATACAAAATAAAATTTCGTAGTTTCAACATTTCAAGTGGAAATTTCAGCTTAACAGCACCAATAGCCTGCGAGTAAGAGATCACGTACAGACTGAGAAGACATGCAGACAGACAGACGTGACGAAATAATAAGAGTTCCTAGTTTGGCTGCGGATCGCTATAAGCAACCAAATGCCTCTTAGAATATGCACAATAATCGGGAAAATGTTATTTTTATTTTCGTATATTTAAACTTCTTCACATTTTTATGTATGTGGTTGAATAATTAGAAGCACATATAAATTTCTTAACAAACCCTTGAAATCACAACATTGAATTAGACCGTGGTGAATAGTTTTCATATACTAGTCGAATCAACTTTAAGAACCGGAGTTATCTACAGAGAAAATTCTTATGGCTTTATCGATTGTATCATAAGACCAAACGATAAACGACATTTATAGCAGCCGAATTGAATGTTGTGACAAAACTTGGGACACATTCCATTATACCTTGAAGAATTATATTAAACAAACGCAGCTTAAAATTAAAATTAATAAATAAAACCATTAAAATTTAAAATTATTAAAAACCCATCCAATTGTATTCTACTCTACAGTATGTACAAAAACCCTCCTACTTTACATATACGGAGAGGTTTATTAAAAATTCTTTTGAAGTTTTACTGTATATTCATTGAAATTTATATTTAAATCATCCGCTCCTTGATCCTCTATGATAGATATGACTAATAGTAGGAGGATACCTTTTTACAATTTGGCTATGGAGATTTAATCTCAACTCTAACTCACGTTTTCAATATAAACTCCATTCTGTGCATATATTTGATTAGATTCTACTTACCTGTCCTAATGATGACATACAAGCAAGCTTTAATCTTCTAATAATATTGCTTATATTACTTAGCGAGGAGAATATTAACTTAATAGTATCTAAAAATAAATCAACTGACCTAAAAAATGTCAATAAAAATTATTTCAGTATATTTCAAAGTTTGATTGAATTAGCATTTAACAAACTGATTGGTTCTTTTCACATTTTATATTCATTAATGTAAAAAGACTAAAAAGAAAACACGAGTGCATTGGAATACCACTTGTAAGCAAACATACCGGGGAAAAAATTTAAAAAAAGGCTGATAGGCGTTTTATGTTACATTAGTATAAGTATTTTTTATTTCTTTGTACTTAAAATTGAGTTTTTTTCTCAGTTCTAGTGGAGTTTTTTTATTAAACGCACTAATAATATAATGTACGTAACATTTTGAAGTGTAATAGAGAATTGATAGGGAGGAATTATGTTTATTACGCTTTAACCATTCCGTTACTGTTAAAGGCAGTGAAAGTGAAGGTGGACCAATGACCAGAGTAGAGAAAAGTATGAAGGGAAGTGCGTTTGCATGCTTGCGCTTCAGTAAAATTTAGACACTAAATTGTATCGCAACACTCAGGACTATTCAATATTTTTGACGCAATTTTTTGCTGTTTTAAAAGTTTGGTAATAAGAAATAAATTCGACAGACTTACATTAAAATTAAAAATTTTAATAATTATACTTGTAAATGTTTTAACGATTTCGGCAACTGGATTACAATACAAACTATATTAAGATTACGACCGTAAAGAAATCCGATTCTGTCAAAATAGGTTAGCAAAATAAAATAACAATATGAGTTGCTTGTTCACGAATCTATTGTGGCTGCGACAGCTATAAAACCACACACACAATAGCCACCTATCTTTTTAATTTCCTTTGTATATCTCCAAAATTACAGAATCGATTAAACAGAAGTCGGAGGTGTTATAAAAGGCAAATTTTTATTTAAAAGTAACATGTGAAACATCCTGTGATGGTAATCTCAAAAAGGCATATTATTAAGAATAAGATCATAAGTATATTAAAACTGAAAAATAAACATGTTATGATTGACAAAAATAACCAAATTGAAAAAAGGTTAATCGAAGAAAATGAAAAGTTAGAACAATTTTTTAAAAAATCTAAGACATAAAATATAATATTTTTATGAACACACGTTATGTATTAAACTAGAAGAACTAAGATTACCCTACACTAGGTTAATCTTAGTTCTTCTATCTGAATGTGTAAGTTTTATAAATTACACCTTGGAAATAAATATAATTCCCATAGTAAAAAAGAACTTTAAAATATAAAATACGTTACGTAAAGGTTTTTTAGCATTATTAGAATTAAATACAATATTTTTATATACGGTTGCAATACCAAATGAATGAGATGTTTAGGGACATGGAAACACAAAATCTACGAACCTATCATATTTTTAGTTATAATTCCACTCACTAATAATGCAAGGTCGCAAAGCTCTTCAATCTGCGAAAAAACGACCGGTTAACGAAAAATATGAGGTGCCCTGAATGGGTTGGAATTGCCGAGTCGTAGCATGTTTGTAGCAACGATAAATAATATATGGTCTTTCGAAACATTAATTTTGACTTTTTATATGGCTCCGATTCATGAATATTGCTGTGTTATTTGAATTTCATTAGCACGGATAACGAACGTCTACACCACTATACACATGTGTAGTTTTACTTACTTGGTAAATTTATTCTAATATAGGTAATTGTTAACACGCAGGGCTCACATCGTTAACACGTAGGGCCAAGGAGTGCAGGAAGCGCGATAAAATCAGAGAGTGGGCAGCTCAAACGTGGGCAGAAACACGAGGTCAGACGTCATTGACAGTCATGGGTTAAATGCAATTTTCTTTCCATTTTAGTGGATGCGCAAAAGCTTTATAATTCAATTTAGAATTGAATTGTATTTTAAATGTATATATTAATTATTAAATTGTAAGTAGGTATGGTTTTCTTTAAATTTAATAAGTTCCGTACTCGGTTTCCTTTAAATATATTTACTATAATTGTCTGCCTTCTTTATCTATAACCATCCTCTCCGTGACCGTAAACCACTATACCTACATAATTTTATTTGTAGTTTATGTGTGTGCAAATTTTATTCGCAAGTAATCTATTTATTTGAATTAAACATTTTTTTATTTCATTATATTTTACTAAAAAATATCTTTCGAAATGTTAAGTATTAAAGGGTACGTAGTGCAAAAAATTATTGTACCCGTTTCTCTTTTATGATGTGTGGGACAAAAGAAATAGTTGTTGAAGTACGATAACAAATTGTCAATTATGTAATAAATAACGGATGAATTTTCAAGTATGTCCAAAGATAGTAGAAATGACCATTATAGCACATCAGACAAGTACTATGCTGACACGATTTAGTCGTCAATATACCTAAAGTAAAATTTATGTAATCTACTTACATTAGTTAATAGGGGCAGGAAGAATATATAATTATATTGTTTTTGATGTTTACCGTAACAATAAGATTTATGTAAAAGCAGTTACTGAAGGTTACCAGTAAAGTGTCTTTGCTTTCCATAGAACTTATCAAATGATAATTTTTCTGTCTAACGAGGAAACATCTTCTCAAGATGCAATTGATTCCACACCAAAATGTAATTCTGTAAATACTAAGAAAATAGCCACCCGAAGTCTTGAAATACTCGATTTTACAACTTCAATTTTGACCGATTAAGATTTATCATTTTTTACTGACTCTTCTTCTAAACATAGTAATAAACAAACACCTATTTTACAGTCTACGAGTTTGGTATCTAAGAAAAAAAAAACAAGAACCGTAGGTTTAGATATGCTGAGAAAAAGAAAAAAACAGCTCAGTTACAAACAGTGTAAGACATTTACAATTTTCACCCATCGGGAAAGAAAGCTTCAAGGCCACAGAAACCGTTTTAACATCCCAAATATTAAATATTAATGGCATTAATTTTGTAGAAATTCATTATTCACAATTAAATGAAAGTACGTGATGTAGTATTATTTCTACTTTCTTTAAGTTCTTTACCACGACCTAGGTTGTAATACAACTATTACAACATCTTCAGGTGGGCTATAAGCAAAGATCTTTACAAAGATCTTTTCGACTCCCAAGAAGAAGCAGTGTTTGTGCCACGTATTCCATTGATTCCCAATGAGATTCCTTTTGAATTTGAGACACGCAGTTTCAGGGAAAACTGTGTTTTGCAATAACGATTAACAATCGTGTGAACACATTGACATACACTGATATTAGAATGACGTCATGCCAGGCAGGACAAATTACCTAACTTTTAGATCATAGGAGAATCCTTATTTCACGCATCCGACATAATGAATATAAAGACATATATGACATCTATATGACTTCATCTTAACCCCACTGATATCAATGTGATATGATAAAAATGTAACAATGACATTAAAAGTTATTTACCTAACTTTATCTGAATATGACAGCGTAGTTACAACACCTACTACTACATATAATAGGGTCATGCTTGATTCGTCGGAGAATCGTTATTTTGCCCTTTTTAGATCAACGTCTGATCTAATAAGTGATATAAGTCAGACGCCGATGTGACATAATCTTAACCTCACTGATATCAAAATTATATCAAATATGAAAACGTCACCTATATAAGACAGAGTAGTTTTAGTTCGCAGTGCAATAGGGGGGACCTTGCCCTATGTATCCCCCTCCAGGTAATAGTAGGCAATACTAACATAGGTAATACTAACGTAGGTAGGTAATACTGACGGATTCCTTCCAGTACGTATATAAACGGGAAACCGCTCCGATGTCATCATGCAACGAGCACTCATCGTATAAACACGATTTTGAGCTATCATATAACTTACGATATAAACGAAACAATGCCTGTTTGTGTTTTAAAATCCTATTAAAACATATCACAGAAAAACCTAAGAAAGGATGATATCACTTTTCATAAGTAAGCATAAAAGACTAATTTGATTCGCAAAATTTTGAAGATCATTTACAATTTTAATTATATCTATTCTCCCATTGTGTGTAAAGTGTTATATAGCTTTAGTGAGGTGTAAATTGAAAAAAACCATCGATGTCGCCATACCATACATCCTTCTAGATTAAGCAGTTTATTTTTTCATTCTGAAATAGCAATTTTGCTCCAATCATCGTCATACATTCTTTCATTTACGAGTCGAAATGTTTATTTATTTATTTATCTACTTTAATGTATCTAATTGATACGTATGGCGGACTTATTGTTACGAGAGCAATTTCTTACAGCCAACCACACCAGTCCAGCCCCGTTCGACGAACGGCCGTGAATCAAACCCGGGTCGCCGCGGTGCACCGCATCGTCAAAGGCCGTATGCCTTGTGATCAACCCAACACACTACGGCAACGCCGAAATGTTGTCTGGTAGTTGGATGACTAAATTAATTTTATTTATCCAATAATTTAAAAATTAATAACTTATTTTAGTTTAATTGAAAAAAAATATTTTTAATATAAAAAATAGCATTTTGTTGAAAAATGCTAAAAAGATAGGTTAGATTGTTAACATATAAAATTAGATAGTGCAATATTTCATTTAATTAATTCATGTCTTATAGCCCGATGGCAAATTTATTTTATTCTTCCGATAATATCAAAACCACAAATTTATGTATCTTAATAGTTTAAAAATTAATTAGAAGTTTAATTCGCTTCGAAAGAAAAAGTTTGTGACTATCAAAAATTTGTATATTGTTATAACAAATTTAAAAAAGGTAATTAAGGTCTTACAGTATACATGAACGGATTAACATATAAAACAATATATCGTCCTACACAGATTTGACCGCGCCTGTTGTTAATCGAGATGAAAAGCAAATTTATTATCTGCTTTTCATCTATTCTGTTATATTATTTTGGGGAAATCTGTGTAATATGGAGAGGTCTAAACTATCCATTACACAAATAGTTTTTCATATCGGTTAAGTAGTTTTCGAAATTAGTCCCCAAAAAATATAAACAAACATTTTCTCGAAAATTTAAGGACGGATATATTGACTTTATTGACATTTTATAAAGAATATATACTCGATATGCGATGAAACTGACAGTTGTGTGTTAAGATTTGTTTTATTTTATTTTTTCGTGTCAAACTGTTTTACACTCACGTGCCGATATGACATCGACAACTGAAGCTTGTATCAAATCCAGAACCTGCTGCAATAGTAGTATCTACTTTTACTCCGAGTACTAGTTTCTTACAAGACGTAGACAATACATAAATAGAATCAGTTTTACAGACACCTCGAAAATCTTACCTATTAAACAAATTTCTAAAATATCAGTTTTACACCGGAAAGTTCTTCATAAATTCAGAAGTTTAAAAAGAAAACATACACTACTACAACAAAAAATTCTAAACACTTAAATACACTGAGAAGGAATTAAAAAAGAGATAGATATCTATCGACAAACGTGTATGATAAATTGAAAAATGATTCGATGCTGAATTATGTAATAAATTAATCTTAAGGAAGAAAAGAGAAATGAAACAAAGTAACACAAAATTCCGGCCCAAATTTACTGCATCATTTCGTAAATATGCGTTAACTTTACATTTTTATTCCCCTTCAGTCTTACTTGCCCATTAACTGTGTATAGCTAATTGTCGGCTATATAAGTGATTGGGTAGTCTATTCATTTTGCAAAAAAGTAAAATGTGTGGAGTACCTAAATACTTTAACATCATCCGATAAATTATGGTTCCATAAGCTAATATAATTTAAACATTTCAGTGGTATGTTATTTCCTTCTCTTAATTCTTTACAATATGCATTAAAATAGAAGGAATAATTAGAAACCAAAACGTATAAAAGTCGCATTAAGAATCTGGTACTAAAATAATTTATCAATTCTAATGTATTTGATAAGTTACCCGAACATTCTCTACAACAACCTATATCATACAATCACCTAGAATAACACACATAAAATAACCTATATCATACAACCATCTAGTATATACGTAGAATATGAGGTTACTCTATATAGTCAAAACTTCAGAGGCCAAGTTGTGAAAGAGACAAAGATTTAATAAGTTAATGCATTTTGATCGCAGTAAAATCATCATATCACGGCATCGCTTAACTACTTGACCAATATTTCATTCATGTAATCAAAATGTTCTATTTAATAGAAATATTATTGCAAAGATTGTATTATAAAAAATTGATCTGTTTACAAGTATTTTTATATTTTATCTTTTTATTATACAATAAAATATCTACTTTCTTATATTATTGTCTTTTATTTCAACTTTGTAATTAGTCTAGGGTAATAAAAGAATTAAGCGGAATAGTATTAAAGCATTGGATAAGAAACTTCTAACGATGACTTACAAATCTAATAGAATTAAACACGATCATAGTTAAATTGTGTAACTTAAAAAAATTATGATCTTAAGTTGGTATTCTAATAAATTGTGTGAAAAAATACACGTATTAAACTAGGGTACATATTTATATAATTTAATCAATAATAGTATCGACTAATTGCCAGATTCATCAATGTCGGCGATCGAAGGAAAAATTAAGCTACGTCCCTATCCTTTTGGTTGTGACGTCATGGCGCCCGCCATGTCCGATCGAACAATCAACAGGTTTTTGCTTTAACGCAAAGTAGGGGAGGGTATACCTTTATATATCGATGCTGGAGAGTAAACGTGCTAGTGACAACAATAATAACAAGTCGGAATATTAAAAATTCTTTTTAATATCAAAATATTATAACTTTTTGGCTTTAAGCGACTTAATCTAAATAACTATGCAAATTAATTGTTTCGGTGGTTCGTTACTAAATACAAAAATGTATATAAAGTCAATGCGATATCACACGATGTTCATAATCTCATTCATCTCGCGAATGTTTTTTTGTTATTAGATTGTAATATTGTAACTATCAAACATATTTGAGTTATCAACAAAAGATAAAAATAGAAGGTGAACATTTTTCAGAATTCTATTCACTATTCTTGGAGCCATAATATGTGATTCAAAACAGTTAAATATTTATTGAAGTTGTATTAAACAATTATTCGAAGAAAGCCAGATGTTTAATTATAATTATTTATAGCGCAGTGACGTTTCTCACGTCATTGTTACAGCGTTTTATTTTGCTTCACACTATATAGTTATAGTTTGAGTATGTAAGATGGCGTCACCAATTTTTTTACAACTCGAACTACGAGTAAATCGCGTATCGTATAAAATAAATGATATATGGATTGCTTTTATCATTTCTCGTCTTTGTTGGCTGAGATCATATATATATATATATATATATATATATATATATATATATATATATATATATATATATATATATATACATATATATATATATATCATTTGATTGGAAATATATATATCACTCATTTATATCTCTAGCTCAGTATCTCAGTACTCCGAGTTATTAACGAAATTATTTATTACGCATATGTTGAACAGTGATCGTACAATATAGTGGTAAATAGTAATGAATGAACATTTTGCACTATTGTCTGAAAATAAAAATAAATTCTACAAGAGTATCCACTATGCTTAATACTTTACATGTTTAGGGTTTAGGACTGTCAACCTAGATTAAAATTACACATAAAATAACTTAAATGATAATTAAATAAATTGGAATAGATTGGCGTATTTATACAATTATTAATTAGAATTTTGAAATGAAACAAAAAAAATGTTTGTTTAGGTAAATATTTTGAGCGAACTAAAGTATACTTTATCAAAGCATTCACATTGGATCGCGAATAGCTACGTTCGTGTACATAGATTCAGTTGCATATTTGACTAAACAGTTCGATCGTTTTCTTTCTCTGTCATATAACGTCAAAACATATACTATTATATCAATCTTCACGACGCGACGAGTGAGTGAAATGATTGATTTGGTGAAACGAAAAAGACGCCGATTTCAAGTGAACGAGTGATAGATATGATCGTAACATGTGAGCTATATCTTTTATATCTCTCACTCGTGAGTTACGCAACTCTACTTCAAGGTTTATATCGATCTAATAAGTATAGTACAACTGATTTGTTATGTCAAATCTGCGTAAAATAATGTCTTATGTTTTATATGATAGTATTATTAATTTGTTAAGTCAAGTGGACGTAAAATAATGACTCACAATTTACATAATAATATGACTGATTTCTTATATCATTAACACAAAACAATGACTTTAATGTTACGTCGTGATATGATGTAAATATTAAATACGGTATACGTAACATGTAAGCCATTAAAATTTCGTTATGCGTAATATCATTTTGAAGCCAAATTTTATGTCAATGCCATGTCAAAATTACATCAAACGTCATGAAATCATAACAAGATCATAAGAAATGTCAGTTTTCAATCAAATTTACTTAAATCGTCGTGACTTTCATATGATCTTGCTATGAGGTAGGTCATGTGTTCATTGGGAAGTAGGGGAAAACGTTCAAATACGTAGGACTTGACCTGCCACAAGAATGTTTCCTTCGAAAAATGCCTTCGTTCCACGTAAAAGAAGTCACAGGTAGAAGCTGTATTTATATATAATTTACATGTAAATACATTGGAATCTCTAATGAAAGCAATCTAATGGAAGCGATCACGTCATATTTCTGGTTTACAGTCGTGCTAAACAGAGATGAATTTATTTAATATAAATTCAGTATTTTTAGGAAAAAGAAATTAAACTTTTTTTTAATTTACAATTTTGTGACATTTAAAATAATGAAAAAAGAAACAATATACATATATATTTAATTTTCGGCCAGTAAATAAACAGGATAAAAACGGTAAACAAGAAAAATTAATTTTAAAAGGCCTATTTTATTGACATTATAAAAAGGCTTACACGAAATGTAAAATATCAGCGAAACATTAAAATATTTTATATCAAATAATAATATAATTAAATAAAAATGAATGAATGTATCGTTGGAAATATTTTCTTACTTTTATGTCGTTTCAGAATATGAAATCCAGATGGTGAATATAAAAAAGGTTATGTACTATGTGTCTTAAAATTAAATATTATTTAGATGTTTTTGAATGGAAACCAATATTAAAAAAAACTAATCAATTAAAATCAGGGACGTTCTGATCGTAAAATTTCCCAGCACATCTGTTATCCTTTTAGTTTCTTGCAAAAATAAGTGTCTAAAAATATGTTCTAAACAAAATTATAATTTTCACTAAGGATTAGTATAATTCGTTGTACATGAGTTATAAAGTTACCTTCGTTCTAGTCAGTTTCTAAAGTTCAATTTTTCTGTCGTAATCTCAAGAATTTAATAGCTTAATTGACTGAATAAAATTTTCTTTTCAACAATATTAAATACTGAAACATTTTCATACTAAATGCATTTTACCATAACGCGATCAAGTAATCTAGCTAACCGAACAGTGTCTATAAGGACCGCGGTATTTCATTGATATCAGTAATAAACTTAGTCCACTGACAATATTTAATTGAAAACTAAAAAGACTTGTAACTTAAGAGAAAGCTAGCTAATGGAAATAGCTAAGTGTACAAAATAACGAAGACGTAACATCTGGAGGCGTTATTGTTTTTCGGAAATTTTTGAATTTTCCTTTTGTGGAAATTTTTGATGTCCGCCGCAAGGAAATTAAGCTACTAATAAAATCAACACTTTAAACTTTTTTACCTATATACAGTTTAAAGGTGTAATAATTGTTGAATAAAAATTATTTTCTTCCCCTTAAAAAGTAAGGTTGATTGAACAGCGGCTGAAAATGTTATAATCAGAACATTTTACCTGGCATCTTTGTTCATCAAAGTTAGCTCATATGATTATTTTTTTAAATTTTATATATAGATGATTTATATGTTAATCAAAATTTAATGAGGATTGCCAGGGCAATAAAAAATTCCTTTTCTCATACATTGGAACCAATGTTTTGTTGTGTTTTAGGAGAGTACACTTTCACCTATCTTTCCATATATACTGCGTGTTGGCTTGCTCGCTTTCCCCCTAAACTTAACAATATTTCAGAAATACGAGTATCTGAGAAAATTATCTAATACCCGTGACAAATATTATGTAAATTATATAAATTTATTAGTTCGTTTGTACTCATCGAACCATAAAATCTTGAAATAGTATCAATGTGAAGTGTTAAAATCCAACATGAGTGCATAGAAAGATGTATAATATACTTTTCAACGAACTCACAAAACAGTGTTTTAATTTAATCTAATATTTTTTAACCAACATTTTAAGACACTTTTTTTAAGTAGGGACAAAGAAACATAAGCACGCTATTAATAACCCTCAAGTCTAACGTTTGCAATGCAACCAATGCATTTGTACTTTTGTTTTTGTCGGCAAAATTATGAAATTTTTGTAAGAATTACTAGATATCGGCAGGTATATATTTGCTATAGTATTATAATAAGGGTTAAGAAGCGAACTATTTTGATTAAATTTATTGCAGTGTTAGCTTTAGCATCAAAATTCACATTGGAAAATCGCAGCAGTTATTTGAGAACTGGATGCAAAATTTATCATGCTAGTATTGTTTCTAACTAAAATCCACCAATATCAAGAAAGGTTTGATGTTTATCAGTTGAAGTTGAAAATTTTGTGCTCGTTGGTAATATAAAGTTTTGGAATTCTGACACGCTATTGTTATTTAGCATTTATATTTATCTGACACGCTGGTAAAGAAAGTTTGGAAAATTTGACGATATGTACGTTTTTGATAGCGATAGCAATAGACATATTAAAAACGTAATTGATGAGACAACTTTGCCATATTGTTTGTGGTTTATAAAGTTATCTCAGAAAAAAATAACAGGAGCAATTTTGTAGTTTTTTTTATGGTATCGTGTCTACAGGAACCCTTTATATCATGTTTTTGGATTTGATGATAATATTGGTATACAGTTAACTTGCCACCGTTTAGAAAGGGACTTACAAAGTACATTCAAAGAAAAAACTACGTTGTACTTTCAATCTAATATATTTTGATCTAAATGTTTACAAAATATTTAGAAACAGACGATATTTTTTACTTTTCTCATCTGTTTTTCATGCCCTTCGGCTTTACCTTTTAAAGTTTACCGAACGTATTCGAAAAGATCGTGCAAGCAGTTTTGAGTTTCATCTCCTGGCTCGTGCCTTCTCAGTAGCTTGTAGATGCTCGTGCAAATGCGATATATTGTTTTGACCTTGGTCGTCCATCACCCCCAATATGTATTATCTCTTGCTTTGTTCTTACGGGTAGCATCAATATTATTCACTTTTTTGTCATAAAAATCGCAATATTTTTTTTTTGTATTCTGTAACTTAAGAAGCCAATAGGCACCTTTATAAGATCAGTCACGTCTAGCTGTCCATCTGTCTGTAATAGCCTTTTTTCTAAGTAAACGCTTGACATAGCTACTTAAAATTTGACAGAGTAATAAACCATGCAACTCGAATATAATTAACACTCTAATATGTTCATGTGGAAATTTTAGAGGAGGCATATTAATTACTCGATTTTTTTTTAAATTCGGAGAATGGTTTAGGGAAATCATATATGTGATATGGGTATCACAATTTCTTTTTTAATATTGGATAATACATCCTCAGATATGTTTAAAAAAACATGCAAAAACACGGTGTTAGAAACCTTTTCCAGGGTTGTGGCAAAGCTATAACAACGATTCTAGATATCATGACAATACAAATACCACAATAATACGGTATACAATACTCAAAATGATACATATGTCGCACCTAGTTGATTATGTTAGGTATTATTAATTACTTACTTCAACCAGGGTTGAACTTAGCGGGCTTGATATAAAAATAACCAAAATACTTCTTTTTGTTTATTCCAATAATACGTCTTACGTAATAAGACATATTTTTCAGGAATGATATTTAACATAATGTTTACAAACAAAAAACAAATACCGTAGCTTTTCAAAATTCTAGTACTAGTACTAATTAAATGTTTACTTAAAACGGTAACACAATTATGAATATGAAATTAAAATCCCTGTGAAGAATTTATAACTTTGTAACTAATTTTACACATTAGGTTACAATAAGTAGAGGTAGAAAAATTAAGGAAAATGTTAAAAATTAAACAGTGTATTTGATAAGTATGATACAAATGTTACACACTGATTAGATATTCATAAAAACTCAGCTATTGAAAGAACTTGTCAGAAAGTAAATACTCATTAAGTTAATTATAATAATTATTCTTCGTAAAGAAATAAAAAGAAATACTTTATAGACATGCCTAAATAAAAAGTTTTAGGATCCGTGCCTCAAAAGGAAAAAACCGAAACCCTTATAAGATCCCCAACGTTTCCGTTCGTCTGTGCTTATGTTCATCTACATACCATAGAAACTTAGATACTGACAAAGCATATTAACCGGCATATATATCAATAGCTAATATTAAAAAATGTCAAATTGAAAATTTTATAGCGAGTGAAAAAAGTACTCAATATTTTTTCATCTTTTGTGTCGTGTGGAATGAAACATCTTGTTTCCAAAATTGCATGCGCCTATATGAAACTTTGAACATATAACAGACAGACGGACATGATGAATTTATAAGAATTTTTTGTCTCACTACGAAACCCTAGAAATATATGGAAAAAGTGACAACAGACATTTAAAAATATACCTGTAAGCTAAAAGCGACATAAAAGTTATAACTGTGAAAAACAAATACAAAAATATGTGTTTTTGAATTGCGAAATCAACTCATAAAGTTAGAATAACTTAAAACATTTACACAAATTCGTTTTGATAATAAAGCTAAAAATATTACAAATGATTAAAAAAGTACATAAAAATATGATGAAATATTACATCAGTACGAAGAAAAATTGCATTTAAATCGCAGCTATTAAACAACTATCGAGTTAAAACTTAATATTCACACTACCGTAATTCACCAGCGAGTTAATATTTACACATTCACTTAAAAATTGCTACAAAAAACAAAATGCTCTCCAGCCGTAACTTTTCGCTAAAATATCGTTGCTTTGATTTTGGTAACTATAAAAATGTTTGGTATTTAATATAAAAAGTATATAATAATTAGATCAACTAGTCAATAAATGTTAAAAAAACACTAGTGCAGGATGAAACATTAAACGCTGGCAACGATCTGAATGATCTAGTCGACAAACGCTCGTATTGAAAACAAAAACGAATAGTGTCTATGTCAAAGACGGACACGTGCTAGACCTTAACGGACGTCTTTGATGACGGGTAGCGGCTTAGCTTAGTTTTATTGGTCTCGCGTCGATAATCTTTGAATTGACGGATCTGGCATCGTACAAGAGAACGACAGCAACACGTTTTACAGTAAATATCACTGAAAGGAGTTGGAAAGATAAAATCATGACAAGTCCTTGTTTATAAATTAATATTTAGTCATGTAAATTTAAGGAGAAATAAATTTAAGGTTGGTTTTATAATTTTGTGCGTTAAAAATGCAACTTGTAAAAATAGTCAGGTTTAATTTCTGTTTTGGGCGTTTAACGGAAAATTCCATTTGAAATTTTAGATAGGCACAAAAAATTGTCAGAAACCGTTTGGCGTAGAAATTTTAAATTTAACGTATATATTGATATGAAATTTTTTTTGGACAAATAACAATTTTTTGGGCAAATTATACGAATTATTTGTTCCAAATTTCATGTAAAATAATTCAAGAGATATTGGTGAAACCGACCCAAAAATTGTATTCACCCCATCCCTATATACGAAACTGCTTGAAATCAAATTATTGAAAATAATATTACTATTTTACCTTAACTTTATTAGAAAATTATAGATATGCTTCTAAATACCATATTTTGGAAATATTGACAAAAAATTTACGCCTGTGAAAGATACGTTAGGAAAAATATGTACACGGTGAAAAACTATATTAACATTTGAAAGTGCTTTATTAGATATACTATATAACCTAAATATTACTATATGCCTAAATGTGTACATAACTTTGCCTGACCATCTGCTATAGTAGGTAGCCCCAATAAAAAATTGTTTATTGTGGCTACCTACTTTAGCAGATGGTCATATACTACTTCGGACTTTAATACGGGACTCTTAAATATATGCACATCTTTCATATATTCAAAAGTATCCCGTAGCACACAACACAAAACGTTAATTTTTGCTATAACTACAAAGTTACTGCACTAAATTTAGCTGGATTTTTGGTATGAGTCTTTTTGCTAAATATATTTTTATTATGCCTTTAAAGTTTAAATATGTATAATAAATTTTTATGAACCACTTCTTAATCTATCTTTAGGCCACGCTATGACACTAAAAAAGAGGCCGAAAAAACAACATACTTGATGGTATATATTCTGCTCTTTCGCTAAGGAAAAAAATAAAATTGATGTTTTAACACTCTCCATAAAAATTTATTATTGACAAATGTACTCTTTACATACTACTGCAATATTGTTTAGGATCGCAGTCGCTAATCGTAGTAATATTATAAAGATCAAACATTTTTCGAGGGATTTACGTAAAAACTACTAATTCTATTGGCAGCTTTCACAATGTCAGTTTATAGTGTTCAGTGGACGAAAAGCTATATAATATGTGCATATGTTTTGTAATTTTAATACCTAGTTAGTAAGGTCAATGTAGTCGGAGAAAAGTGGCAGGTTTGTGCCATATTTAGGTTCTTTTTTTACTTCTACACAATTAAAATCCATTAAAATTATGCAACGGCATCCGGTTAAAAACCAACATTTTATATATTTGTGAATCAGCAAGTCGTGCCACCGGTGATACAGAATACATAACGCGATTATTTCCATAGATATGCCCTTTTCCATCAAACGATTACGGTTTTTCATAAAATATATTTTGCAAGAATCACAATTAAACCTCAAGTTCAAACTTTCAGTCGCATCGGTGTTGATTTACGTAGAGTATGCTTTTCATATAAGCAACTACATGAAGCAATTTTACGAGTTACAATTTAAACCTCACAAAAGATACGGAAAAAAAATAGAAAATATTCCATTTTTTGGATGGTTTAACTATTAGTGTGTATAAGATTTTAACATTACTGTATTCTTTGTTAATTGAAATTTATTACAGGACTGCATTCACACAAAAATTTTTAAATATTTAATAAAATAAATCCATTGTACTTGTGCGAAATTGGGCTTCTAGTTTCAACTATATACAGTGAAATGGATTTTAAAAAAGAAAATGTATAATATATTCGCCCTTTTTAACTCCCAATTATTATTTTTATTTTATTCTGATAATGGTGAATCTGGTTAAGTAACTTTTATTTACTTTAGTTTACCATGAATTATGGTAGGGTATATGACTAAGCTTTCTTTTTGTGACATGCATAATTCGTCCTGCGAATGTAATTTGAATAAAATAATTAAGTTTTAAGAGATAAAGCTGTACAAAAAAATTACTTTTACCTCTTCACCATTTTAGTGACAGATCTAGATAAAACGGCATTAATGTTTTTTTTATTCATTCTTTCCTTGCATTACCAAAATCAACTATGCAGAGAATGCACTTTTTATTATATTTACATTTTCAGCAAGCTGTCACATATCTCTAAAAAACTCTTCAGCAATAACTATTCCATAGTTATTTCACCGTTATAATGTGACGTGTATCAAATTTACCTTAAACTATCGTCAAATCAACTGCCACTATGCCAAGATCATGTTCACATAATATACATAGTACACATGACGTCTTCGCTAAGTGTTGAACATGTTTACCGTGTGCCGGGTTGGACGGACTCCAAAAGCGAAGTTAATTTCGTAACCGAATGGTTATTTGACAATGGCATTCGACATATTTTCATAAATTAGACGCTTGAAAAGAGGAACAAGTTGAGGTTCCAAAATCTGCATAAAATATTTACAGGTCACTTTGTGACGTGGTTAGTAAGCAAATTTATTACATGAAGAGCATCCACAGTAGTGTGTAAGGTGATTCCTCTTTATAAGATTTTTTTGTGAAGCCAAGTATAATCATGAATCTTAATCCGTCACTGATATTATGCTATATGTTTTTCATGTTATATGGCATATGCTAAGTGCCTTTATTTTACTAAAATATTCTCATTCCAAATGCATTTTCAGCAATATGAATAGACATGAGACAGCAAATGTAAACATTTTATCAAGACACCCCTTGTTTTCGAGTTGTAATTTTAAATATTTAAGGGATTTATTTCCATTCGTAATAAATTTTTGTAAAGACGATGTGATACATAATACTTATTAGGCGACTATCTTGGTATAAGCAAAGAAAGTACTGGCCTAACTTGGCAGTAAGCTTTGCTCATTGGTCAGTAAAGGACTTTTCAATACCAGTTATATGTAATTTTTTTAATTTGCTGCTGGGATCAATTTAACTCAGTTGGATGTAAAATGATCTAAATTAGAGACCTTTTAGAGACGGTCAAAAGAAAAACAATTTTAAACATTACACACATACACACATACATATATATATATATATATATGTATTTATATATATATATATATATATATATATATATATATATATATATATATATATATATATATTAACAGATGCAAGGTAGTAGGGCGTTTAACCGTGTTTATTTCTAATGAGCAAAGTTAGGACAAACATATGTTTAAAAAATATAAAATGATACCTATTCTCAAAAATGAGTACACGCCAAATATTTGAACAAAAATTTGGTTAATTAAAATATTAGGATATACTAAAACACTGAGGACTGACAGGCTGAAGTAGTCATGACGAAGCTACATATGAAGCAAAACCCACCATCGTTGGGGAAGGGAAGTTCTCAAATGGAAACTACCTACCGGAAGACGCAAAGTGGGCAGTAAGGTGCAGAAACAAATAACCTGATAAAGTTTACAAGAAGCCATCGGAACCCGGTAAGGGTTCCATTTTGTGAAAATCTGCAGAGTAGGCCTATGCTAAACAGTGGATGTCTTCTTACTGACGATGAAAGAGGTAATCATGTACATGATATGTACTGATTATTATAAGTACATCTTCTATTTATTAATCGACTATGATTCTAATAGAATGTGAAATGCGATGCGGAAACGTGAGATTTGACTCGGTAAGATATCTGATTAACCCACATATTTCACACTAAGTAACTTTTTAAAATTTTCATATGAGACTTACAGAGAGCGTAGATTTTTATTTTTTTTATTTCACATGTCACGTTTGTTTTGGTATTAGAAAGAACTTATTTTGAGGAATATATAAATATTTTTTTCATAATTTTAAATTGCATATATAGATATATCCAAAGACAAAGGAGAATAAAGCGAGAAATAAAGTGAAGGAAAAAATCATTTAAAAAATAATTCCTTTATTTCTGAAACTACTAAGCCAAAAATAGTGAAAATAAAAGGTAAAATCAGACTATAAGATTACAGGGAAACTAGAGGGATTACTTCTTATATATTATAAGATATTTTAAAATTTCACTATGTTACTACGCCAGTGGAAAAGATAGCGGACAATGTGTTTACACTGTGAAATATTAATATTTGTAAGGTATTTTTAATAGAAATACTACGTACCTTTAATTGTTAACAACTGAGACCTAAATTATACTCTGTTCTTCTACGATTTTCAAGAAAAATAAAGCCTTATTTTAAGGTCTAATATATGTTGTGATGACGGTAAATAAGGTAAACATAAAAAACAAAAAAGCGAGATCGTAATATTACAAATATATGTAGATATATACATTTGTTACAAGGATTTAACTTCGTGATACTCCCGGAATAGTTAATTAGGAATTCGAATTTATACAATAAATACATTTTATGTAAGGTATATCCTATTATGCAATCCATCGGTAGGTTAGCACATGACATTCCATGCTAATCTAGGCATACAAAACTTGTTTATTCACCTGCTACGTGCTGAAGTACAAAGTACTGGGACAAGATACTACCAGTAGTATACTCATTTATTCTTTTTAAATATGCGAGAGTTCGCGAACAGTTTCGCGGCGATGGAACAAAGGCGAGTCATTGTAAAGTAAAAGCCAATAAAAGGAAATCATAAAGACCGAAGCAAATGTCATAGAGCGGAAATGTTACATTTTTCGGGATAAAATTTCATGAAGCTTATTTGTGCTTCGTGGTGAATGTGCGAGTAGAGTGTATAACGCGCTATATCCCGGGTGAATAGGCCTTCATGGTTGTAAGTTTAATGATAAATTGTATTATTTTATATGATAGAAGATAGGGGAAATACGCCTTGTTTTATATAGTTTGATAGGTGTAGTAAGAGGAAAAGTCACTAATAATGACGGCCGGGCTTAGTCAGAGACTAAAGACAATTTTGTCTTTTTTTGTATTGCTCGTAAAAATATAATCACGTTTTTAAAAATCAAGAAATATATCTGTAAATAATTCTATTCGTATACATGCAGAGTATACTTATAACTGCTGAACAAATCTCTTCTAGTTAACCAAGACCGAAAAAAACTTAAAGACATCATTGGACTGCATAAGGTGTTTGTGAAAGTAATTAAAAGGATTTCACAACTTGTAAATATAAATGCAGTTTAAAAGTACTAAAAAAGAATTAAATATAAAAAGAAAACCTAACAAGCATTTATATAGACAAAAATCAATAAGGAATTGATTGAATGAATAAATGAGGTTACGGTGGGTTAATTGTCCATCAAATTAAATATAATAATGGCTATGGAAGTACCAGCAATATAAAAATTACAAAAAAATGTCCTTTGATTTATCTATAAAACATTCTGTATAACATATTTTCCTAACAACTGAAACTATTTAGCGTATAGTTTGAATAGAGAGTAATTTTCGTAGAAATTAGCAATGGATTTGAAAATAAAGAGACTGTATAGAATTTAAGATAATATTTACTAATTATTGTTGTTTCCTCATTCCGATGCGAATTTTCATATTTTATGTATTTCACAAGCCATTCTTCCATTATTTTCCTCTATAAATTTTTTCCGCTAAATATTAATAAAAAAATTTTCCGCTACAGTCGTAATTTCTTCTAATTTAAATATATAAATAGACTTTTTGGAAAGAAAATTAACTTGCAGTAATACATAATTGTAAGTTGCGAGACAGCTAATTATACATCATTTTTGATAACATCCTTGTAATGTCTATATTATTTGGCTTTTTTCCTGGCAAATATTTCAGCGAGTATTACCAGTTTCACTGATAAACGAACGTGACGTTTTATATATATGGCCTGATCATACTAAAGATATTAATATAATAAGAGACATTAAAATTTGGCTACCTGGAAGATATTATAAAATATATAGCAAAATGGTCCAAAATTGGTCGATTTGATATTATTCAATAATTGAACGTATACGTTTTGAAAAAGATATGTATGTTTATTTAAACATCAAAATAATAGTGAAAGAGCAGGGTGTTATTATACTATATTGAAATAAAAGCGTGCTATATTAGCAGTGTTTCAAAAATGCTCAGTTATTTATTTAGATTATTGCCTATTTAAAATATGAATAAAAAAACTGTATATCATACGCATGAAGAATTTAATCACTCGTTATATTTTAAGAATGATTTGCGTTATTTGTGTATTTACCAAAGATATAAATTAATTAAATTTAAATAAAAAACGAAATTACACCCAAAAAGTTTTTGAAAAATTCTATGTTATGATTGCAACTTGAAAAGTACATAACGTTTTCATGAAAGGAATATTCAATAAAAAGACGAAAAATATATTGATCACATGAGTAAGCAGGTAAAGAAAATTGTGAGATGCGGATAAAGTTACAGTTGGAAATCTAAGGTTCCCTTAAAGAAAAAGAGCTAACAACAAATAATTTACTTAGGTAGTGCGCCACATTTTTCAAGTACCCGTGCATACCGCCGAAATCATAGAAACTGATACATTCACTACTCTAATGGTGTTTTATATTGTTTTCTTCTATTTGATTATAAGACTTTCTAAGTTCATAAGTATATAGGTATTATTATTATTATTGTTTCTCACTCAACATGGTTGGTACGATTAACTCGAATACAAAACTCATTTGTTTTTAAATAACTGGAATAAACCATTAGTAACAAAATATCTCATAGTGTTTTACTTTCCGTACATATATATAGATATATATATATATATATATATATATATATATATATATATATATATGTGTGTGGGTATGAACACTGTACATATTTAAATGGCGGATAAGTTTTTACACACGGGGCGACAACTTTCCTAAACAGATTGTCAACAATCCTAGAACATTTTATTATTTCATTATATTTACCAGATAGGCTGCCCGGAAATAAAGTAAATGTAAGCAAGTAAATGTAAGCAAGTTGATTTAAATCAACGTCAAGTACGAATTCTTTCACATTTTGAGTCACGTTTTTGTCAACAATTATTTATGGAGCAATTAGTAACTGATAGTGAGAAATAGGTTACATGTAAATGTTAGCTATACATGAAAATACCAATAGCTGTGTGTGGGGCCCAAACCCAAAGCTAATTGAATACCAAGAAACACTTTGAAATGAGTTACCAACAAATTGATTTTAGAGCAAAATATTATTAAAACCGATAGAGATTTTTGCCTTAAATACATTATATTTATGTTGCAAGTCTAGTTTTTACAAGATATTTAAATTATTTTTTGAAATAGCGGATGAAGCAAGACCAAGCTACACCGACTTAAAACTATAGTCAGGGGTATGCACAAACTATTTTCTGACTATTGAAATATTTTGTAATATAAAAATCTAAACATTTGCAATTTTAAATTTGTATACAGTGAGAGCATTTTCTTACAAATTTCCTCTCTTGTTTCAGGTATCCAAAAACTTTGATAAGACAATTAATTTGCAGTGGAGGAAGTAAGTTTTCCGATAATATTTATTGTCCACATAATCTTAATGATAGATTGTTAGTTATATGATATTGACCTTCTAGACAATTAGCACATGTTACTTAATATTGCGTTAACGAGTTTGTTACAAGTTGAGATGAATTACAAGTTGATAATGTCATAAGTATTATAAAAGATATTAAATCTGAAATCATGAATCTGAAAAAGAGGATTTAAATTATTTATAACTTATTATTTATTTTTCAAACGTATTTAGGTATTGTGTAAGGATGATTGTTATTTAAAGATATAACAATTACTGCAATACTGACATAATATTTTTTTATATAATTTTAATTGAATAAATTTTTAAATATCATTTAGTAGTAAATATCAGTTATGGCGTTACAAATGAGATAATTTTATTTTATTAAAAGAAACCTTTTTATGTTGATTTAATTAAATGAGATTGCCATTTTAACGAGTTATTTTTTATTCGTTCTGTTAATAGATTCTTAAAAATTAATGTTAAAATGCCCCGAAATTACGAATTCAACACATTTATAATATAGGTAATTAGCTTGTCTGGCCTCGACAGGTCTCAAGAGTCGTGCGTCTATTGTGTTGTGCAGTGAATACCGGGGCATATTTTTCGTCGAATATTTTTTATATAGCACTGCAACAATTTGTTGAATAATCTGTTTAGTATAAAATCATCCAAAATATATTTTTCTGATTAAACTTAATTTCTAAACTAAAATTCTTCTAATTAAACTAAAATTCTTCAAATTAAAAAAAACCTCTTTGGAAAATGTTTGCCGTCGTTATAATGTATAATGTTAAATATATGTTATTATGTTAAATGCCTACGAATAACTGACGTTATTCGTAGGCATTTTTTCATGACGAAAATTAATATTTTTAATGAACTTTAAATATTATTAATACTTATAAAATTTTGCTAAAAAATTATAAATCTAATTTTTTAGCAAAATTTTAGTTTGCTTTTCTCCAAAGAAACTAAATAATAGAGCAAGTAGCAAATTTATGCTTCCCCAGTACTTTATACATAGCGTCACCAATATTACTCATTATTCGGAATTTTAATATGGTAATTCTTCTTAACGCAGGAAATATTAATTAAAATAGTATTCATAACAATAGAATCTTTTATTCTGAAATAGATTGTTGATTATAGGAACCTTAAGCGTATGAATATGGTGACTAATTGTAAAGCAAATAATACTTAACTGATGTAGAGATCACTAAATTTCAAGCAAATAATACATGTCAGAAAGTATGAAAATACACAGGGATATTTATTAAATTATTTTCATATGAAATCTTGAGGTAAGAAGTGACGGAATGGGATTTTTTGAACGAGAAAGATATGCCAACGAAATATTTGAATGGCAACATAGGATACATATCTCTTAAAGAAATAAGTTTTGTTTTAGGCGATATTTTAAAATAAAGTATAATTAATATATTTCCAGTGTGTAAGTTTCACTTGTTAATGAACTTAACTTGGCGCCTTACACTGAGTTTCAATAATTAACTTATACTTACATGTTCATAAATTATTACCCAAAAATATTTTTATACTGTGAATATAAATATAATTTAATTAACAACGTATAAAGTAATTGAATGTAGGGTTAATATAATATTTGTTTCAATAATTATGAAGAAAGTGCAAAATATATATCAATTTTTAGTCGGTTTTCGAAGACACCAAATATATTGAAATTTCATTTTAAATCGTAACTTAAAACAAATCGACAGGTATATGAGGTGCAGTTGGAATGGATATTAACTAGATTAGTTATGATTTATTGGAAGGCAATTAACACTTTTAATTAATGGCAATTCCCTTCATCAATTCTATTTCATTGTATTAAATCGTTATTCAACTGTAACGAAGTTTTTAAAGGAATATGGAAAGAGAAGTATCAGAGCGCCTCGATAAATTATTGCGAAGTTCTTTGTATTAAGCAATCAAGAAGTTATACAAAACATCATTGATCATTATTTTTTTAAATTCATAAATGTTTGTGATGTAATAAATTATAATGATTAAGATCTTTCAGTAGCAATAGCAAATTACGAGTAATATCTATTTCATGCAGCTTTAATTGCTCTTTCCTAATAAAAAAAGGTATGAACTCTTCGTTTGTACTTTAATCGTATTTATTAAAGTTTTAGGTCAACATTAAGAAAGGAATCAATGAAAAGAAGGTATGAAGGATATTTCAAAGAAAATGTTAGTGGAAAATCATGAACTATATCAGAATATGTGCCTATGTCTCTACATAAGTACGCACGTACGTGCGCTTTCAATGTCTTGTAAAATTTAAAGAGAGCATCCGATCCGAATACTAAATTCGTTTATTTAATAGTGCACAGGAGAATGAACAAAATGATTAGTTTCAGAACTCCTAAATCCGTTTGGTCCTTAAGTTATTCCACAGAAAATTTGAAACCTAGGAAAAACGAAATTAAGAAAAATGTACATTAAATCCATTGTAAAATATACACATGTATATATGTGCAGTACTACAGAATTCTGATTATCGTTATTTTTTTTTAAACTTATGCAGCTGTGCCCCTATAAATTTCTTTCAGTTAAAAGTTAGTATGAAAATATATCGTAGCAAGCAATGTTGCTGCGTCTAAATGCTCATTCATTAGCAGTGTCTGAATACCAAAAATCTTATGAGGGTAACCTTTCAGAGAGGCCCACATTTTCGTTAGTATCTCTTGTGAAAAGTATATAAGTCGCGATTCCCAAAGCGATTTCTGATTATGTACACCAAATAAGACATTCTAAAATTTCAATCTAAGGCCATATATTCTAGATACCACTAAAGCATCCGCGTAAGTTGGAACAGTATCTTAATTCATTAGACTATTACTAAAAATCTGGTTTAACAATTGTTCGATGGTTAGTTCATTGGGAGTTAAAATTTAACAGTGAGGCCATCGGATTGGTATTGCCAATTTTTTCTTATCTGAATTGCCACTTGATATTGATTCACATTAATGTACATTTCTATTCTGCACGATGGGAATTTTAAATCTACTAGTGGTTAAAAATATGCTCTAGGCCGAATTCAGCTTGATCACAAATTATGCATGAACGATAAGATCTAATACTATCTTCGTTTATTCTTATCCTTGAAAGTGTCGAGTCCAAAGCTGTGTGATAGAATGAACTAATTGATTAAATAAACTAATTGGTCTGGAATCGTACAAATAGCAGACTGTTCGTATTAGTCTATAGAGGGTATTTATTGTTTTTATTTGCTGTGAAGGTAAAAATTTACATTTTTTTCATTCATTAGAAAATTAAGGGCAAGCCACACGCATGAAGCAGAGAAAGATGACTATTGCATTAATGCCGTTGCTATGGTTTTGTTGTTTGATAGCTTGAATTCTAAAAGTTATTTTTCTGTTAAGTCTATTATTTTTGACATGATATTGTTTAAGTATGTTTGTAAGACTTATTATAAAATTGTGACTGTGTCACATTTTGTATAGTTTGACTTACGTACTGCCTTAATATAATGAAAATCTTTTTTAATGATTTTTTTTCTGAACTACTCGTTTTCTGTACTATGAAATTATAAATGGTCCATTTAAATATCTAAAATTATTATAAGATAGCTGAAATCCAAAAGTATGTGGCGATGAAATATGCTACATCAATTTATTTCAAGTTGTTTGTAGCTGATTTGAAAGGTGATGGACTACATTTATTACAGACATTTATACTTTTCCATACTCATTCCATACCCTTTCCCTGAATTCCGATATTATTTAATAAACAAAACTTGTCATATCTACGGTGACTGCAAATATTCATTTATTTTTAATTTCTTCTAACATATCAAGCTGCTTACGAAAAGTTTCAAATTAATAAAATTTTGTTTTTATATCTTTGGATTTGTATCTGTAAATTCATGTCACTTTTAAATCTCTTTATTTTATTATCTAATATGTAAGGTTGATTAATTTTGTTTATTTAATTTGATAAGAAGGATTTTAATAAAACGCCTTTTTTTGACAAAAAGGATCATGTGTATATGAAAATAAAGCTGATTAAATTTTAAAAATAATAATTAAGGATGTAATAATTATATATTACTTAACTTCTAAAAGTTCAAATTTTTAAAAAAGACCGAAATAATATATTTTAATCAATTTATTTTTTATTTATTTTTTAACCAACTACGGTGGAGAAAGGATTATGAATGTCGCAGGCTATGCATGTATGTATGTATGTAAGAAAGTTTATTCCCTCGTATATACTAAACTACTACAGTGATTTCAACAAATGTGGTGTCCAGAGAGTTTCGAAGGAATATAATGTTATGAATTTCATAAGTTATGTATGTATGTATATATGTGAGTATATTTGTTCCCTTGCACAGACTAACTTGCTAAAGTCATTTCAAAATATGAGGTGTCCTTAAACTTGTTTAATCCAGAGAGTGCTTAGGATATCCTAGGCATAATATTAAGAATTTCACAGTCTATGTATGTATGTATGTGAGTAAGTTTGTTCACTCGTACAGGCTAAACTACTAAAGTGATTTTAACAAATAAGGTATCGTTAGATTCATCATGATCTGGAAAATATCCTAAGGTATGTAAAGTTATGAACCTCATAGGTTACATATGTACGTATTTCATGCTTTTCACTTATTTTTTTCGTAGTCGTGTTTTAGTTTGTCTTCTTGTTTAACATTACAATGTGTGCTAAATAAATAAATAGATTTCTTTTAAATTAAGGAAAACAAATAGAACGCGATATGAACTTTTGGCTGACCCATATAAAATACTTTATTTGCTTAATTTATTGTCACATGTATTTCAAAAACCTTTTGTTTTGTGTTATATTCCTCATACCATTATGCTATTATCACTGAGATGTTATAAATCAATTCAACCAATGGCATCGTAAATGCAATAAAAATATTGTAGCCTGTACTTTTATTCCAAAAATAAAGACATCCTCACCATAGTCATCCGATCATCTCTTAAAGGTTGTAAAATATGTAGTGCGACAGTAAGAAACAGTCATCTCGAGTCCAGGAATTATTTGCTCTGTAATATCTAAAATATATAATATTACGTATTGAAATTAAAAAATCTAGTACATTGGCATCCTTAGTTTGGTTAGCCAGCCATCAGCCTACATGCTTAAGAATATTCTTACGTAGCACTGAAACTGTATCACTGTGTCATAAGTAAAATCTGTTATGTGTGTTTTATTTAATACTCTATATTTCATATTATTCTGTGTCGATATTGTTTTAAATTTATGTACTTATACTTTAATGTACACTGATTTGTTGCTGTTTTGCTAATGCAAACAAATGAATTTTTGAAAACATCTACTGTCGTAAAAAAAGATGAATTTCCTATTTACATTTAACTAAAACCCAATGGTAAACTTGAAAATATTTTTTTATCCTAGATCTCATCATGTGGTGTTGAAAAAAAGATTTTTAAAATGCAGTCGAAAACCTTACATAAATTCTTTGTGAGATATTTCTTCTTTTAATATTTTAACTCTGAACATGAAAAAAGTCACTGAAAATAACAAAAACAGGGGAAAATAATGTTGGCTAACTTAAATAAATAAATGAAGGGATATCAGTGACCAAATTAGTACATCTGTTTGTTCCATATAAAATCTACAGTAGGTAAAAACTAGTATAAAATAGTTTGCTGAAAATAATATAAGAAATTTGTATTCACTATTGTTATATATCAATTAAACAATATTTAAACAAACAATATACTTAATGATTACTTACGTAATTACGTATGGTACTTAAGCAGTAAAGCCGAATTTTCATTATACGACTTGTAAAGCGAAATGCCATTTAGAACATCAATTTAAAAAATAAACATGTATTTTTTTGCAACTTAAGTAAATAAAAATAAAATTGACGGGAGTAAAATGTGCATGGTCTGTCGCTAGGCGCATCCCTTATTCTCGGCTCTGCAAAGTGTTTATTCAGTATCACTCGATATTTTACGAAGTTAACGTAATCAAAAACTGATCGAACGGAATATACTTCATGAAAATATACATTATTAAACAGATGTGCGACATTGTACATGAGTCTGTTGCAATTTGATGCTTTTTGGATGCTAATAATGTCGCCCTGTTTGCTTCATTTTCCACATGTTCAAACAAAACTGTACGGGCCAATAACACGGCTTCAAGCAAAACTTTGATTTTATGCTATTACTTCAACTTTGTATTTAGGCTCTAGGAGCACAATCAAACAATATGTTTAAAAATTTCCAATGTAACCTCAGTGTACATTACGTAATATATACTTATAACTATCATTGTGGGCACTAAATTATTTTATTGTCAGTTTATTTTATTGCCTCAAGTCATTTTATTGCCTCAAAACTTGAAAATTGTTTCTAATATAAATCGATCTATGCTTTAATACATGTATTTGAAGCTCTATTAATGCCTTTCGAACATGCCCTTGATCGATTTGTTTTAATTACGTTTGCAAAAATACCGCACAAGCTATTAGAAAGAAAAAATCATCGACTCTCCACGGTTTACGTAATATTTTAATGTAAATTGAAATTCATACAGACAAATTAAAATGTATACTTAAGACTACTGGAAAAGCACAAAAAGGACTAACTTAGAGGAAGATCCCTCTAAATAAAAGCTGAAAGCTGTTGTTGTATTTAAAGATCTCGTTGTATTGAATTTTAAGTCTTATCACATACATACTTCATAATATATACCCTTTTTCTTTTTGTATAAACAAATCAAACAAATTTTTGTTAATTTTAAATACCTGTATAAACCCTAATTGGTTCTAAGGAATCACATTTGTCATTGTTGAAAATAGTCTTAACACCTTATCTTCTGGTTCGTCTGGTTTTGCAAAATTTTATTCGATCTTCAGGGAAGACACCATTTTAAAAAGCGCCATATGACCTTCATTTTTTATAAAAGTACTCGTTTATATTTTTAATATATTATTTATAACTTTCAGTTTTTCAATACTTTCACAAATGGTTTAATTGTAACAATACAATGACAATATTAACACGTCTTGCAAAGGAAGAGAAAATATGTTAGGTGATACTGCATAAAAAATAACATACTTTATTTTATGTTTTACAAATATAATAAGAGTTAACGCTCTATTTTAAATGGTATCAATCTAAATGGCTTTATACAAATTACTCAGATTTCTCACATTATTTTCTTTTCCAAATTTTGCAGGTGGATTTTTTTTATTTTCTGGTTAGGAGTTTAAGAATTTCACCGCGTAATAAACAAATTGGTGTTTAAGGAACTGGGTTTCAGATATCAACTCTCTTTATAGATACTTGGTATAATTGTTAAGTATTAGGCATCAGAGAAACAAAAGAAAACTAGTACTTATGAAGTATTTTTATTTTGAATATATTTGGCGTTAATTTTGTAGAAATTCATTATTCACAATTAAATGTAACTACGTGATGTAGTATTATTTCTACTTTCTTTAATTCTTTACCACGACCTAAGTTTCGTTGTATTATAACACCTTCAGTTGTGGAATCGTTGCTAATAACCCACCTAAAGATGTTGTAATACAACGAAACCTAGAGAAATAATACTACATCACGTAGTTTCATTTAATTGTGAAGTATTTTTATATTTGATTTTTCAAAAATACACGAATTATAATTAACAATGACACCTGTAAGAAAATTAGTTAACCTCTCTGCGGGATAACTTGACACATCTCAGTAGTTTATGTTGATAAAAAATATCAAAAAATAATTTTTGTGGGGCTTAAAGTCAGAATTTCAATTTTATAATAAAAAGTAAATCTCCTCGTAAAGATCCCATAATGTTCACGATCATCATGCTTAAAGTGGGTGTGTTTTTTTTCAAACTGGAATTAGTGCGCTTATGAAATGATGTTTTCCGAAAAAAAATAATACAATTGCGATTAATATATTGTTAAATAGGTAGAACCGAAGATAACTCCTAACTCAGTCTATCCAAATCGGAAAATGGTATACCCGCTCGCAATGCTCGACAGTTTGTATTCAAATGCAGCTCATTTCATGCATAAACTCTCCGAATAGAATATAACGCGAGAAATAAGTAATTGTGTAGCGCGACAGCCATAAAAATATCTACAGAACTCGTTTAAGAAAATAATAAATTATTCATAAGTTTCATTAAAATTTTACAATTTTCCTGTAAAAACAACATCAGTAGCCTCTGACATATTAAAATTGTGTAAATAAATACATTTGTGGGTTTTGAAAATGAAAATAAAAACATGGTTTTGTAACCAAACGGCTCATTGAGACAATTCGAATGCCTCAAAACTTTATGGGGCTACTGTCAGTCATTGAGAAGCTCCCATGATTGCCTTTCTTCTCTTTCATCAGACTTGCCTGGTTATAATGTGCAGCCAGAAGACTCATTGAACAAAATTTATTTATTTTTTTTAGCCATTGAGAAGTTCCTATGACTACCTACCTTCTTTATAATGAGATCCTCTTGGTTATAATATATAAACAAAGGACTTATTGAAATAGGTACAACGAACCCAAACTTGATGGGCTTACTACTAATCATTAAAAAGCTCCAATAACTGCCTCCTTCCCCCATCATCATACAAACCTCGTGGTACATTTTGATATAATATTATCGTCAGAATTGCATAAATTTGTGAAGTTTCAAATCGAAATAAAAATTAAAAAGGGTGAGAAATGCATTAAAAAATTTGCTTGTAATGTTAGAAAGTCAGGGGTCCAGCTAATAAAAGCATCTCAAGAATGTGTGATATATCTCCATGCCTCATTAAAGTCTACAATCAGATTTTAATAAAATGATTATTTTAAACGATCAGTTAACAAAGAGATAATCATACGTGTAAATGTAAATTAATATTTAAAACTAACAAGTATTTTGAACAAAAATAGCATGTATTTTTGAGATACACATTCCTCTTTTGTCACACGGTCAACTATCGGTATTGAATTGGACACCGACATAGCGCTGATACAGTAGCTTCGTCTGATCATCCCGACGAACTTTTGCATTAACTTCAAAACTGCAGAAGCAAAATAGTACTGAGGCAATAGAGTTCAGTTGTGTGATACTATATTTCATATTTAGGTGGTTTCCAGCTTCTTGCATAATTATTTTAACTGCATTATAGTATCTTATGAATTAAAGTAATTGAAGTAAGTAACGAAAAATAAAAGGAATTCTAACAAAGTAAGTAATAGGTTAGGTTAGGTTAGGTTAGGTTAGGTTAGGTACTCTTTCTTCATAGGTTAATTAGTTTTAAATATTTAATGAAAATATAATCTACACGTAACGCGATATTCTGCATTTCACAGAAAGCCAATTTCCATTCTCTTCTGATTAACGCATCCGATAACTAAACTCTGCGAAACATATAATACGTCCTCATGCCTATGGGAAAACCCTTTCAAAGTAATTTCATGTAAATAATAAGCTCCCAGAAAAGCTAGCAGTGAAAAGCAATATCGCCCTCGGCTGGTCATTTATAGGTGCCGCCTCGCGAAAATTACATTTCCACACTGCTGAACATTCTTTGACACGTCAGCCGCCGGGAAAAGGCTACCCATTGTGATGTGGAGTGGAAGAGAGCGTACGCAAATGCGAAATATAAGTATGCTTTATTCTTTTACTCATGTTTTTACAGAATTCGACAAATAATTTCTATTGCGATCAATTCCGCAGTTAAGTTATATTTCATTCATACGCACTAGCAAAAATTTAATTTTAACCGTTTTAAAAGAAGATTGTCGATTGTCGTAGGTGTTTTTGGTTTGCTTTTTTCACATTTAATTTTTTAAATTTGCCTAAAACTTTTCTGGTGTAGTTTTATAATTATGAACAACTAAATTGTAGATTAGGAAAGGTAAAGTTATATTGGCGTGGGTTAGGTTACAATCAATTAGGTTAAATTATGTCGGGTTAGGTTGTGTTATGTCGGGTTAAGTAAAGTTATATTGGGTTAAATTCAATTAGATTTACATTACTATTGAATAGAATATAGTTTTCCGCGTAGTTCCGGGCCTAAAATAGGACCACATCATCTCTTACATGTACGTAGTTTGAGACGACTAAGGTAATAAACAAGAGAATAAAAAACTGCCCATTTCTGCCCACCAATAACCTATTACCACTGTTATGGATCCGCCTACCAATTGTGGTGATTAAGATATATGATTAGCACAATATTATATGTAAAATAAACAATAGCTGTCAGTCCCCGACAGCACCGCTAGTTCTGTCTACAATAGCGGGTATGATAACGACGAAGCAGAATTTTCTAAGAAAGGTGAGCAAAGATTTGGCTACCAACACCAATAACTTGATTTAGTGACTTGCAATGCATACACATACATACGCACAAACACACCGAGGGCTGATGAAAAGATCCCCGAACTTCAAAAGAGATTGAACAAGTTACAATAGGATATCATAAGATAATCAGCGGTCCGAAGGGAGGGAGAGGAAGAGATAATCCTCCGGTCTGATAATTTATTACGGGAAGGAAACGTCATCTAGAAATCTTTCATAAATAATGTAATGAAGTTTGAAAGTGTTTCGGCCAGGATTATAATGGAATACCTTGTATTCAGAATTATCAAACAGTATTTTCGGAAGATCAAAGAAGTATAAGCATCCATCTCTGCTCATTCCGGCGATAAGTTCGCCTTAATAACCTTAAATGCTTCAAAAATAAAAATAAACATCTTTTATGCCTCAAAAGTTCACTACGCTTATCATCGGAGCCTTCAACACAAAATTAGGTACACAACGCAAATGGCAAGTTGATAGTGGGACAATTCGATTATCGACCGCAAAACCCTAGGGACCAACAACTAGCTGATATTCTAGAGATGTAGGATCTCTTAATGACGAATTCTTCTTCAAAAAGGAAATGGCCAGAAAATGGACCTGTATTAATTCCAGAATTATCTTGACAACCATACGCTGATATTTAATAATGTTTCTGTGATCAGCGAGGTGAAAACCAGAATTATCATCAAATGATCTGAGCCACATTGAATCTGAAGTCCCAGCCGGGGAGGTCCATTATGACGTTATGTCCACACCTTTTATCATTCACCAACCTCCAAAACTGAGAAGATTTTCAGCTTCAACTGTCCTCTTGTTTTGAGTACGTAGAGGGTCCGTGACCGGGGACGATTTGAATAACATGTGAGTGAAAATTGTTCATACAATAATTTCTAATTCCTTTAAAACTCATCGTACTCAAAGAACCAAGAAATCTTAGATCGAAGTTTCAAACTCATGGCGAAAAACTATGAAACTAAGTAACCGGTTTAACTTATATGTCATATCACATGCATTTAAACTAGCAGATTTTCAAGTATATAATGATGCGATATTCGTGCTTTTAATACGAAGAGAATTTTAAAGGGTTCACAAGTGATCTCTCCAGTTCCGGCGAGTTTAGTGGTCTTAAAAAAAATCAAGAAGTTCTATAAATAGTTTTAAAAGCTTGTCGAGAAGTAATATAATCCGACACTACTTGGAAGATATCCCAAATATCAACCTAAACAAAATCAGAACTGATCTGAAACAAAAAATGACAATAAGGTATCGGGTAAAGATGAAAACCCAGGCGATGCAAAAGGAGTGAATGTTCTTCGGAACCTGTTTAATTTAGTTACACTGAGGGCATTACATCAGAATGGGGAAGTAGAGGTATTTAGGTATGGTTATGCAAAAATGGCGAAAAAACCTGATTGACGTATTTCCGTCACTTTCCTTAGGTTCATAAGTTATTTTCAAGAATCGTCACGAACCCACTCTCATGCAAGTTTGATAACTTCCAATCTCTCCAATAAAATGCAGGCCGTAATCATGTGCTTTTCTAGATTAAACAAAAATCTAAGACATATAATAAGTTGCCATATCTGGCTTTAACTATAACTTTAACTAAGAGAAAATCGTTAATTCTATCGAACCTGCGTCGTATTTCATTCTATATCCATCGTCTCATTACATATATCATCACTATATATATGCCGTCATGTCAGTGCAATCATAGGACCGAAATTCATCGCCATATCGTTGGAAAATGTCTTGAAGCCTTCAAATTGGAAAGTATTTGGCATCAATATTAATGGCGAATATAACATTTGTTTTCGATTTGCCAATGAAATAATGATAACGGCAGAATCGTTGGATGAACAATGCTCAAAAACTTAAATAGAGTTTTCCAATAGATTTATAATCAGTAAATGTTAAAATGAACATGAATAAGACAAAGATAATAATCTAACGTCCATGTTCCACTTG
Source organism: Druceiella hillmani (assembly GCA_039881145.1). Classification (NCBI taxonomy): domain Eukaryota; kingdom Metazoa; phylum Arthropoda; class Insecta; order Lepidoptera; family Hepialidae; genus Druceiella; species Druceiella hillmani. The sequence goes on along the minus strand of JAYKKI010000022.1, from coordinate 9,981,378 downwards.
CACCGGTACATGTCGGGAAACCTACACTTAAACTTACTTATCATTATGTATACCTATTAGAAAATAACCAATTAGGTAAATCCAATTTCAGGAAAGAATTCAATCCTGCCGGCAGCTGTAGAATTGGACGGCAATCCGATAAGTTCACAGATGACTTGGTAAGAATCGCGATAAACCGTTGGACGCAACCAATATGGAAATGATTTTTATGGGACTCTAGGGCGACGTTTGTACACAGATGCGGGCGTCTTTCAGATGATGATGATCATGATAATGTTCTTAATAACATTTTTATTGAGTTGAGCATGGAAATTTAAAGTCTATCTTTTTTTCAGCAAAGTACACTTCTCCACGGTGTGGAGTTGCATCAGAGGGAAGAATCCTACTCATCCTTATGTCTTTCCCACTGCTTCTTTATAAATCTAGGATAGACCGCCTCTAAATTTTTACACTTATTTTTATTCTGATAAAAAGTTACTTTTGAGATAAAAATTCCGCTGCAAACATAAAAAATATGTATAAGGAAAACCGCAATCAAAATCTAATTTAATATATGTTGAGTTTATAAAAGTAGGTATTGCTAATGATAAACATTGAAAACTCTTCAAAATGAGCATGAAATTTTATTCATTTGGCGGGAATTTTTTTTATTACGTTGAAAAAGAAACGTACATACATTTTTTCACTAGGAACTATTGCTTATTCTGAACTAATGAAGTATCAAATATGAGAAAATGTATTCCTGGTTTTTGTGGCTAAAAAATAGAAGGTTTTGTTGAACATATATAAACACACAATTTTCCAAATGGAAAAAGTTCTAGGAAAGTAATTTATATCACTTTCGTGTAAATGAGACTTAAATGTAAGTTCATTTTCAAAAGGGCGAATAAAAACATTTAAAATGAACCTCATTTCGTTTATTTTAAATACCTATATTAATATTAAAAGAGTTTATATTTCGATGAAAAAAATTAAGTATCAAAATTGATGTAAAGATGAATGGAAATTTATTAAATTAAAGCATAAATAACGAAGGTATGAACTTGCATTGGTAATATACATATGTAAAATAGGTCAACAATTATGCTAAATAGAATTATAAAATTTCCATTTAACTCGAAGTTAAACAACAGTATGATAAACTGATAAATAAAATTTATAACTTTAATTTTCTTCCAATTACGACGATGTTTTTAATAACGGTCAAAGGTTAAACTCATTAGAGTGAAGCCTACAAAAAAGAACTGAGCATATATTAAATTTGTTACTATCTCATTTATTGCTTTGGTACATTCTTTCCCAAATCAAACATAAATTCCGAATATTTGCTAATGTCCACAACAAGAACAAAAATAGCTTCACGCATTCCACAGGCGGATTCCAGCCTAGCCCTTTTTCTGCGTCATTGTTGCTACATTGTAACATGATATCAACAAGTGAGGGTTGTTCTCATTATTGGTCTATTGTCATTAGCATTGTTCAGTGAGTATTCGATTTGTTTTTTGTCCTTTTCCTTTTGTGGTTTAATTCAAGAGCACGGAAGGTATTTTTTGCCACAGATTTAGCTAAACTATTGATTTATGTTATATCACTAGATATATATCTTTTTTAGAGTTTAGTTCATATTGTACTTCTACTTCTGATATTCTATCTATATACGAAAGTTTTTGTCATAATTATAAAAAATTACCTGCATAAACCATTTAAAGTCTGTTACTGTACCAAAACTTCTCACTTGTCATACTCGTATTATGATTGTTGCACGAGATAGTTTTTGCCACAAAAGTCCATCTATATACTTAACTTTCTACGTCTCAGTAAAATTTAATAACATTTTCCAAGTATATAAAGAACCAATGTAAAAATGTTTTTTAAATATTTTTTAAATAATAGCAGAATGTTTTATAAATAAGCATTAATTATTATAAAAATTTACTAAACAATTTTGTGTGTTGACAAACATAATACTAGTCAGTAGTTGTCTTAACGTTACAATTTTATTATTTTAATTTGATTAAATGCCAATATTTTTCTGCTGTCTATTTAGGTGCGGTAAATAATTGTGATTCTTCAGATTCGAACCTATAATTTCAAATTTATTTTGGTAATAGGTGTGAGTTAAATATCTGATGTCCTTTTAAATAAAGTTATATGAAATATTCGATACTATTTTATTAACATATATTGTGAGACTATTTTATTAACATATATTGTTATACAGCGACATTAACAGAACAGGAAATTAAAATTATGGAGAATATAAAATGTTATATATAAACCTAGAATATTTTTTCGAGTTAACAATCGATACGTGCACACTCTTAATGTGAAAATGTCTTTCCAATATAAAAGAAATATTTATCTATATTTTATAAATAAACCATGACAACTGCTATTATGTGAAGGAAGTGCATGAGACAAAAGTGGCAACGTTTGGGTCAATCAATTAATCGTCTTTAAAATGAATATTGCAAACATTTTAAGCGTTTTCGATTGATAAACACTGATTTTATAATCTGTATTGGTATTAAGGAAAATGAAAAAAATTTTGTAAGAAACTAAAGTAGAAATGCGCTATTTAATGACATTAGGTGTGAAGTACTAACCCCTGAAGCGGAAGTGAACAAAGAGGTGCGGAGGCGGTAAAATGGACACAGGAGCACCTTATCACGGTACATATTTTTGTTCATTCAAATAAAGAGCAGGACTGCGTTCATGAAAGAAGAAATACAATTAAAACCGAAAGCAGTTCGAGTCCGCGCCATAAAAACGTCAGGATAAAATCATAACAAGTGTTACATATTAATATGTAATTTAATTGACAATCTCTCTAGAAATTGCGTTTACTTTCATTTAGGGTTCCCGCGCCCAATAGATACATTTTCAGTGCGTCTTTCAATGGGATTTCAGCAGGACCGTTGTAGCCCATCGAACCTCGATTACGCGTACGGTTGGGTGCTCAATAACATCATAGTGTACCGTCGCACCTTGCATTGACATACGAGCATTAATGCCGGACGATGCCAACATTACCATATTTGGTGATCCCAATACATACACATCGGGCACCGTCACGTTGACATCGTTCTCTATATCTGTTTTCTATATTACCTTTTAACGATATTGGTACCTGATCCGTGGATGTTTGGACTATCGCTGGACGCTGTACGTCTTATGAACCTGCCGCGTATTCGCTTTGCGTAGTTTTCTCATTTTCTTTTCAACGCTGTAATAGCTCTCGCATTTTCTCGGGAATTATTATGTTCCTTGGATTCTTTATGATGTGAGCCTTTGTATGATTTGCATTGTTTATAATTTCGAGTATATTTTGCAACCCAAATGAGACATCTTTAATTTTTGTAATTTTCCATTTCATACGGATTTTTACTTATATTCTGATACATATGTTTATTGTCTCACTTAACCTCATAATAATGCTCATCAAACTCTTCACAATGCTACCTAAATTAACAAAAGCTAAACACGTTTTTATGCTTTGTTAATTTATGACTTTACACAACGCTATTTCGAAACAATCAGTCGCATGCATCTACACTCTTTCGACGACATTACAGGCAAAAAAAATGCTGCGCTAGAAGCACGGATAGACATGCTATATCTGTTGTGGGTTCAATCATTTTTATTACATTATTAGTATCGTAATTATTAATTATTGAAATCTGAACATACTTTGTAACATAAGAAACTTTGAAAGCTATCACATACTTAACGAGCGCTTGAGGTCACGTTTCAACGTTTCGAGGTCACGTTTCAACGTTTTGTGGTCATTGCCATAGCTACCTATCTGCGAAAAGATACTTCTTTCGCTCAATATTCAAAGTCGAAAAAGTGTTCGAAAAGTGGGCGCACCTTCCCACTTTAATCATGCAGCGGTGCCTATTTTGCATCCACTATGAGACGCTTAATCCTTACGTTACCGTTAAAATAGTGTGAAACGTGAAATGACAGTTAATCCTTACGTTAACGTTAAAATAATGTGAAACGACGCTTAATCCTTATGTTAACATTAAAATAGTGTGAAACGTGAAACGACACGAAGAAAATTAGTTTCATTTTACATTCAGGGACACGTAGAAAGCAGTTTACTATACCAAGTTAATCACACCGTGTAATATAAAATTGCGCCTCAGTAAAAGCTGTAGTCATGCTTCATTTCAAATTTATTCAGAGATTACTCCGCTATACATATTGTAACATTTTATAGAGTCTAGATAAAGATTAAATTTATCAATTTTGACAATCTAAGTATTTCAGCCAAAATTAGATATATTTAATGTTCTTTTAATTTTTTTCTAGTAATGTATATTTTTTCATGTTACCTAATATATCGTGGTTAGTGTAAAGAAATGTCCAATAAAAGTGATCATTTAGTTTGTATGACATTTTGAAAATATTTATGCAGATAACAATACCGGAAACATAAAACTCTCTGGAGTTATAAATTTTTATTTTGTTCAATTGAAATTTTCAAGAGAATTTTCTGTTTTAGAATATTTAAATACCCGTCAGTAGAATGAATGAAATCCTAGATTAATTTTCAATGTGTTTTTCTATTGTCCTTGAAAATTATTCAATTGAGTTTTAATACTATATGTCGATAAGAGACATAGTTTATTGTTTTCACATATATTATTATTATTATTGAAGAATGACTTGATTTTTTGGTTCAGGCAAAGTATTTAATGAATTGAAACGTAAAGAATATAATTTATTATTTATATGAAACGTAGTGAAAATATTGTTATTACATTTTATTAACTCCTTAAGTTATTTACTTTCATAAAATCGTTTATGACCGCTGTCTATCTAATATTCTTTACGTTTTACTAAATATTCCAAGCTTTTTAATGTTAAACTAATAAATTTCGTCTATTGGTGTATAAATACTTAATGATAAAAAAATGTGTATTCAAATTAAAGTAAATAATAAAACATAGGTCTAAAATGACCTAATTGCAATTTTATATATTTATATTTAAGGCCGCAGTCGTATCATAATAAAAATACTTCAATTTTGTGATCTGCGCGTCATTGCTAAAGATGTTGTTATATTTAAAAATAACTTTTAACTAAGTATAAACATTTATGACGATAAGGAAATATACAGTCTTCCTTTAATTTTCCTGTTTCTTAATTCAAAAATTAATTCCTAATTTATTTTATACTTTTATAAATGGAATTTGTATAAGGGGATGAAAGAAACCCACCAATATAAAATTAGTTTTTTTTTCAAAATCGTTTCTTTTACATCGAGGAAAAAAGTTAAAGAAAAAGTTTTATCTTTTTCCTAATGATAAATTTTGACATTTAAGTTATATAAACAATGTTTTAAAATAAGTTCTAATGAGATGAATTTTTAAAAGTACATATTTCATACCTCCACGTCATGTTAATATATCTGTCATTATAAGAAAATAATATTTCTGCTCAAAAATATTAAGCTGCTTTCATACTCCGAATAGTTTTTTTTACTTAATATTACACTAAAATGATATAAATATTTTTTAATCAGCTTAAATTTATATTTACACCCAATGCTAAGTTTAAAAAACAATTAAGTAGCTTCCGACTTAAAAATAAACTTCCGAAACATCCAGAATTAACAGTTCCATTTAAAAAAAGTAATTATTTCAAACTCATAAACATTATTTTGATATTCTTGTAATCTAAGTCTTACCCAGAAGACTATGATGCGGGCTCTAATAGTAGTGATAAGCAATTCAAACTAATTGTATATACAAAAGTTCAGATGTGTTGGACCCTTAAAAAATATACATGGCTGACTTAAAGCATTGAAAAAGGGTAAGCATTGTTGTACTAAATCAGTCGTAATACAGTAAATCAGTTTTTCTTTCATATTTTATTATGGTGTTCAAATCATATGTCGACTACAATATGCAAAAATGTTTTTACGTCTTATTATGTTTTAGTAATAGAAGCGAAATTGCTCTTTTTGGCGAATAATTAGGTTGAACATATAAAAAAAATAAAATTATTTGAACAAAAATGGAAAAAATTCATCCTTTATTTCCATTAAAACAGTGCATTTGAAAATTTAGTACGAAATGTGTACCTGTTGGGTATCTCTTCTATTCTTCATATATGTATCATTTCGCTTACTGTCAGATACCAGCAGTGCGGTGTATCATTGTTTCGTCTACGATATAATACAAATTTTGAGAATAAATAATTATGAGATACTATGTTGAGAAGTTTAGATGTAATTAAAATACTCAAATGGATTATGATGTGAATTTTAATCGACCTCTCCTAAACGATAGCCACTATTCGTGACATAAGTATGTATGTTTATAACTGTTTCAAGAAAATGTGGCACGAAATTTATTTCATTATGTACAAAATACGAAACGTAATACATAAATACAAGCAGCTAAACGTTAGCGAGTTCTCCGTTTAGCGGCAGGCATACGTTTGGCTTTCATCAATCCCTTCCACTCTGATAGCAAGTGTAGTCTGATAAAGTGTAAATATACTCATATAATTTCTACATTACATGCCTTTGAACGTTTAAAAATTGTATATCTTTAAAAACACTGGTCACAAGTAATTACAGAACTTGCCCCAATATAAATACAGCCGCCGCTGGCAACTTCCTCTTTGTATATTTGAAGCAGTTCCAAGGTAAAATTTAAATGTTAAATGCTCTTGAGATTAGGATTAATGTTAAATGTTTGTAAGTGGATTATATTGTACAACGTCTTTTGTATAATATTGTAGCAGGTACTGCATTCTGTTTGTAGCCCCACTCGTATATCTTAACGTAGATTATCTTGGCGTAGAGGTATATTAACATAGAAGAAAATTCCCTCATAGTTATAGTTCATGCTATTAGGTCATTTGAGTAGATTTCTGTCTAGAGTTATAAAAATCATTTATTAATAGACTTTCAAACAATTTTAATATATCTGACAGTATTCAATAAAACCAAATTGAATTTTTTTTTGTAAGTCAGTCGTCAGTGCATATATTTGTCAACAAAACATTATTTTTATCAACAAAACATTATTTTTATCAACAAAACATTATTTGTATCTCTCTTTCACTAAATTTGCCTTGCTGGTGATAAGAAGACGAAGAAATATCCTTTACAAGGTTGTATCGAAATTAGTATGTAGGCTTAAAAGTTATGCATGATTATAAAAAAGGAAGTAACGAAGAAACTACTGTACTCAATTTTATTTAATGTTTTTATTATTTTGTCGACATGGAGTATTTTTCTGAAGAGCTATATTAAATTAACAGCCTAATATAATAAATAAATAGCCTTGGAGGCATGATTGACCATATATGTTAAAATTATATAAAATTGTATAAAATTGCAACTTTTTATAGTATTTCTAATACAATAACACTATTTTAAAAGTTGTATTTTTATTGAAGATTGTCTTGTTTATATATACATACGTAATCTTAACCTTGACCTCTTCATGGAGTACAAATGCATGTTTTTTTTTGTTAGGATGCAGCTATTATAAATGCTATCAGCATTTGTTTTGAAAATTATATCAGTAACAATTATTTTATAGTAAATGTAATTTGTAATTTGCAACAAAATAAATGACCATAAATCGAGTTCATTTATTTCTACTATAGAAAAAAATCAATTGTCCAACTTATAGTTTTTATTTTCCAACTTTGGTTGTCATTTCATTAATATTTTGTCACTAGTCGCGATTTTCCTGCAAAATAACACAAATTATAAATAATATTTAATAGTTTTAATTAAAAATTCCCTGTAAAATTTGTATCAATTAAAGTTATATCAGCCATGTTGCTGATGAAATTATTACAATAGGATGACCAAGGCGACAGCCGGAAAGCTAATGAGATTATCTGTTTCGTTTGATAATTGCCTTAAATAAAATTAGACCGTTCTTAGTTTTTGGAACCTGTTTTTTTTTCCTTTATGTTCTGCATTGTTTTAAAGAAGAATATTTTTCTAATGCGTAATTTAATCTTTTTGTTTTTTAATTAACTAAAATATTTTAAAGCCAAGATATAGAAAAATTTACATCCGTTCATTCTTATTTTTTACCTTCTTTGTATAATTACGTTTTTTGTTGAGTATTTAAAAGAAATCAGAAATATATTAATGAAAAGTAAGTACTTTTTATCAATCTGTGTCTCATGTCGATTGTTCATTTCACTGTTGACAAATGCCGAATAGTGCTACTATAAAGCAAAGTTAACTGTAACTCAAACCAGAAATTCCCGACGTATATTTCATTTAGATATTTCCAACATTGCTACATTAATAAAATTCAGTAATTACTAATTTAAAGCGTTTCGAAGATTTCAGTAATGTTTAAAATGAACTACCTAATCTATCGAAAAAAATCAAATCATATGGGTATGAGCTCGCCCATCGAAGGTTTAATCTAATTCTTTTCAAAAATTATGTTGCTACAGGTTTACAACAGTAGAAATTTGAAATGCTCTATCTTTCATTATATTACTATACGACTCCAGGATATCTGCGGCAATATCATCATATATATGTGTATACATACGAGGGCACACACACACCCACAAACGCGTGCGTCATAAGTGCATGCACACATGCACACATACGCACAAATATATATGTATGTATGTGTATATATATATATATATATATATATATATATATATATTAGGGGATTTATTGTTCAATGGTATTTGTAGTATATCAATATTGAATAATTCAGTATTCATTATCTGCATGAACATAGTAATGTTCATAAACACCCTCATCCTAATAATTTTACTTTTTGCCGTTAAAGCAACAAAACCGTTTATTTTGATTATTTACAATAAATAAACTATAATTATAGAGATCAGCATTTGTGTAATGATTGACAGGCTTAGTTCAGCACTTTCAATTAAGATAAGCAAGGAAATTGAAGTATCATTTTACATCGTAACTTTTGTTAACAGTTTTTCACGTTATTTTCAATTTTTGCAAGCTTCATGTTTTCAAGGAAGTAAGTTATTTATTTTGTGGAGAGTTACTATTATGTATGTTTGCTTTGTCATCATTATTCGACACAAGCTTTAAATGGTTTTGCATTGACGCGCTAGTAAATTAATTGACGTAATCTGAGCTTTTCCTACATCAAATATGTAATAAGACTAACTTTACTTTCGCGTCAACTGATGTTTTTCTCTGAGTATCTTAGTATAAGGGTGCTTGTGTTCTTGAGAAGATTCACCAAAGTTTAGAAGAAATGGGCGGCATTATTTTTTCTTTACTTAATTCTTCCACATAATAGTCATTTTTCTCATCCTAAATGTACAGCTAACATAGGACATTACATTGGCAACATTTCCACTTTTCAAATTACTATTTTAAATATGAAACTATTATAATACTTGTGTGATCACAACCTTTCGATTTAATTTTTTTAAATAATAATTTCATATTAACAAAAATAAATTTTAATTACGTAAATTTTTATAACAATAAAATACTCAAAATGTTTATTATAACAAAAGTGTGGAAAACCTAATTTCTTTTTAATTTAGTGCATCAAAAATATTACGCATATTACATTGAATCAATATATAGATAGAAATATTAGTGGTTCGGATAAGATCGCAGTAAATATGTTATCAGACGATATTTATTTTGAAAATACTCAATGACAAACTCTAGAATGCCATCGAAATTAAATTTCTTTTGTCTCTTTGACTTTGCTTTTGCTTTTTTTTATTTTTAAAAGAAACGCTCTTATTGTTTCAGCAACTGCAAATCGTTTAAATTGCTCAATTTATAAGAATTTATATGCACTATAATTGCTAAAGATGAAACGGAAAAAATATTTCATTTTCATCAGTTTTCCATTTTTCATTAAACGATTTTGGGGGAAAATATTAAAGTTATCGAAAGTGTAGTCTAAATAAGAAGTTTTATAAAAAAGTTTAAAAGGGAATAATGTTAATAATTTTTAAATTGACAAAAGTGTAAGAGAAATACTGTTTTAGTTAACAGGGCTTTTCTCTGGTTACTGGTAAGAGATGATCGAACGACATAAATTACTGGATCCAGAGACCTTGAGAAACTTGTTTGTTGTTCTTTGTAATTATTACACCCATAATAAAGACGTGCTTATTAACTAGAAAGTAAAGTGGTTTAGATCTTGTTTGGTGCTTCACTATGCAAAATTTCCCGCGATTTTCTCGAATTTTGAAAATAATTTTTTTTTATTTTTGGTAATTATCGCCATCAATTGATCAACGTGAATCAAACTTAGAAAAAAAACTTTTTAAGTCGCATTTTAATTTAAATATGTCCTTTTCTTGTGACTTCCATTTAGGCACGAATCAAAGATTTTTATTTCCAGAATTAGCTACTGATGATGCTGAAATTAAATTAGAAAAATATATCGAAATATATTGTTTTCTTATGTAAACAGAGTCTACAAAATGTAAATATAATATTTAATAGAATGTCAAAGAAATGCCCTGGAGAATATTTCAGAAAAAACTGCCCAAAAGTTGCAAACAATATAAATTCACGTAAAATAAACACGCAGAAAAAAAAGCATTAATATCCTATCCACTTAGTTGTGCGGACGTAGACAAAATGCTCTCGATGCATAGTACATTTGAAACGAATCTCTTACTAAAATGAAGAGAAATAATGTTTATCCACATACAGTATATTCTGCGGACGTATTACGTGTTTCGTTTCAATTTGACGCTATGTCTTTCTACTTGGATCAACTTAGTTATAACCGGGATTAATGAATTTCCGAACGGCTTCGGCAAATTTTCGCTACAGAAATTGGCTTGATGGTTCAATGTGTTATATTGCCTTCGCAATGTAATAAAGTTATATGTACTTTAATCCAATATTCGTAAAGTTATGATATAAAAAATTAATATAATTTTGCGACTGAAAAATAAAGTGGAACTTTTCGTATCGTTCTATGCAGTTCCATTTTGTGTAATTCATAGATTGCTGTATGAATTAGGGTTGGAAGCAAATATTACGAAACTAAAAAAATATTGAAGGTTCAACGGCCTAAAATATTCCGTACTTTTTAGAACTGAGCTTAATGTAATGCCTTTTATATTTATCTCTAAAACCGTCATTTAAATTTTTTAAAGTCCAATTTTTACCAGGTGCAGATCGAATTGCATTATTTAACTTATATCTTAAGTTTAATATATTTTATTAAAATTATAATATATTGCAGTTTTAATATAAGTTCTATTTTTTAGTAATTTTTTTTAAATATCAGGATATATTTTTTCATCATTTTAAAATTTGTAAAACTATTTATTACAGCACGAAATTTCGTTGCTATAAAAATTGTTCATACAAAGCGTGCAACAAAGAAAATGACCCCAAAAAGAAGATAATTGTTTACTCAAAATAAACTGCTGAATTTTATTGAACTGCAGGAATAATGGCTTGCACTTAACCAAAAAGTTTAATTTAAATTATTAATTGATCCCCATTCATAAATTATATTGTAAACGAACGAAATATGATGATTAAATACATCAGCACCACTTTCCATTGCATGACATTGTGTAAACGATAAAATTAGAGTGAATATAAGGTGACGCTGAAACTTGTTAAAATAATTTTTTGCGGGCGCTAGAAAGTTTTAAGTTTCAGGATATATTGGCTCGTGTATTACTTATAATAGTGACCTTATTTACCTAAAATTCTAATTATCAATATTTAACAGCAAACATGAAAAACAAATGAAACTGCATAAAAATTTTCTAGAAATTTGCTAGCTTGGCTTAAATATTTTTTCACATAAAATTTTCATATCCACATTTAGTAAAACGTATATTGCAGGAAGGAAATTACTATCAAGAAAAGAAACTCGTTTCTATTAGATTTTTAAAATTTATGTTTGACAATTCAAACAAATTATACAATTCTTAAATTAAGTAGTATCTAATTAAAAATCAAAAGTATGATTTCGAATTAAACAGCAAAAGAATGATTTTGAATTTTTTGAAAATAATAAAGCTAAATTTTAATATGAAACCTTACTTCTAACAAAAGAAGAAGACAAAGATTAACTGTACCTCAGTCATAAGCACAGTTGGAAGAGGCCTTTGCCGACTGGCAAACGGATCCACATGAAATAAAGAAAGAGGAAATATTAAATTAATAAGATATAATTACTTTATTTTATATTTTCTTTAATTTTAAGTTTGGTTATATAAAGAATTGTACAATAGATCGGAATAAAAGGGCTATATTATTATTAATATTATTTTTATAATACGAAACCACAGGCTCAGAAAATAATAAATACGGTTAATATTGAGTCTAATTAACGGTTAAAGGTTAATACTAATTTTGGGTACTAATCTTTTGTGAAAAAATATGTCAAAATTAAAAAAAATAACATATTAACCGCTGTGATGGGCCGCATTTATTATATGTTATGCCGTTTTTACAGTCTTACCGTCTAAGCCCGCACGAGCAACAGCACTTAAATCTAAATCTCATCCTTACTGAACTCCGTCACATATGGACTCACACCATTTAATTGGTATCCTCTAATAATCTCTAAGAGAGTAGCCTCTTATTAAACTTCATTTCGCTCTTAAGCTGACTTATTCTCAATATGTCTATATTTTTTGAGATTTTGACATGAAATGAAGTAGTTTCAAGTTAGGCATAAATTAAAATTTAAGCCGCAAAAAGTAAAAAACAGAAGGACAGTACTTCTTAAAGTATCTTCTAAATCTTCAAAAACTAAAAGTATTTGAAAATTACACACAGTCACCAAGTCACCAAATTTTATTTACACCTATAAAACATAATGAAACAACGGGTTTGTTCCCTAGGATTGGATACAAATTTAGAAAATCAATACATCTGTTACAGAATTTCTTGATCACGTAGTCCACAAAGCTATCAAACATGAGGAATGTTTGAGTTTCTCTCTCTAAACGTAAGTACCATTTACTATGATCGATATAATTTTACACGTATTTCATAAAAACAAAAAACTTCGTAAGAAAGAAACTCCCCTCGATATAGGAGTGTTCTTTTTACTTGTTTAGTTTTCGCTCTTTCTGTTGTAGACACAGCGTGCTCTGTTGAAACGCGATTACAGGGAAAAAAAGCTATTGATACCATTTTTATTTTTCTTATTAAATGAAAATCAAACTTTAACTTAGGCAGATATTGGATTACATATCCAATCCTAAAACGGAAAACAAACAGTTTTATGAATTTCATGACCACGGCATCCGAAGTAAGCTAACAAGATTTTTCGTTTCCTTTAGAACGAATGTCTTACGGATTATTGTAAATCTCGCCGCAGTTGGATACAAATCCCTTTTGTCTATTTCAAACAGATTCGAGTTTATACTTTATCTTGTTTTGAAACAGAGAAAATTGGATTGAAACGTTTATCATTTTTGCGGCGAGATTCCATGTATTTATATAAATAAATTGAGTCTTAAACCGGTGATATGAAACTTGTGTCCGTATTGTTGGTTACGAAGTACAGTAGGTATTCCACACACACACACACACACACACACACACACACTATATATATATATATATATATATATATTATACGAAAAAAATGAGATCGTCTTTCAACGTAGAAAAGTTCCTTAATACGATGTTTTAAAATAATGCCCTAGATTATGATAAAATATTCCACGGCATATAAAAAGAGGTGATATTGTTTAAAACATCTTTCTAAATCGGCTTGAGTTTACATATGCAATGTTTATTTAGATCATAGATTAATATATTTTTATGTAAATACCAGACTCTTAGATGGATTTAACACAATTAAGTTGCAATTAATTAAAAATTAAACCTTTTTTCGACTGCGTTTTTTGTGGTTTGAAAATTTAAAAAATTCTCATAAATAACGTAAACAAACTAGGTCAATGACGAAGACGTGTCCAATATAACAGAGTACCTGCTGTCTCGACTTTAAAACTCCCCTGAGACCAAACGTTGAACAGTCGAGACGCGTTGGCCGTTTTAATTCAGTTGAGTGCGAAAGAACAATGTGATGTATTAGTTCAACAATTCTTTTCGGTTGTTTATGCTAGGAATTTAACTAAAATAATATCACTTAAATTGGCTTAATTGTCAAATAGAACTTAAAATTCACTTAGGCGTACTCTGAAAATACTAGTCATGCGGACAAGGGAATAATTAATGAACTTTTGATAAGAAATATTATTGGGTTAATTTTATTAATACGTTGTAAAATCTCTAAGTTTTACTTTAAATATGAATTGCGCTATATTCCCTCTTTCGCTACTATAATATTCACGATACTTCCAGATAATTTTTTTTAATATCTCATTATATATACATATATATTCATATATATATATATATATATACATATATATATATATATATATATATATATATACATATATATATATATATATATATATATATATATATATATATATATATATATATATATATATATATATATATATAGATATGCATTAATAAACTTATTAAAAAATATAAGAGTAATAAAAATGATTGTTTATGGGACAAATATAACCCAAACAGAGCTGTTTCCTACCAATTTTGTTTTAAACTGGTTTTAAATTATTGCAATATATATAATAGACTCGTGCAAGTGGTATTTTTTTATAAATAAAGGAAAAATCAAATTATAATTTGGATCGCCAAGATGAATAATATGGCTTGATTTAAAGATTCATCAATAATATTAATTGGTTTAATTAAAGTTTTCTATTTTTATTACTATAAATAATACACGGGTCGATAATGATCGCTTGAATTAACTTTCGTTTAGCACCAGATGGCACGATTGGAACCAGCCAAAAGCTAATTTTTATCTATGAATTTGAAGTAGTTAAATGTTGTCTGAACAGTATGTGATTTACGTTATATCAAGATAATATATACTTTATTTTTTACCTAGGGCCGTAAGCCCCGCAATGTTCAAATAATTTATTTATTACCCAACCTCATCAAAAGCCATTTAATGGTTTTTGTACGATTTACATACAAGAAGCAAACAAATATTTTTTTTTATTTTTAAAAATGTACGATTTGAGAATCGGTCAATTACGAGTCTGGCTCGCACATTGGGAGTTCGTACTTCGTTTGAAGAGACTAGTTTATCGTAAGTCATCACTAATACGAGGTTTCTACCGCAATAAACATTTAAGCATATCTAATATAATTAAGTAGAGTCACATTTATTTTGTTGGAAATATCTCAAACATTACGACATCAAGAACCACGATTATAGTGTTCGTACAAACTTTGCGCAAGCTTGTAAAATCGTTTTTTTTCATAATTTTATATTTTATAGTTTTGAGAATACAGGGGAGAGGGACTATATTCTTTTTGCATATTTTTCCGTATATAGCTGAAGATATATTATCTAACATTAAGAAACATAATGTTTTGAAGATTTTTTAAAAAAACATTTCCTATACTATATATAGAATTCTAATTTTATATGCAAGTTCTTAATTTCTCTTTCCCAGAATTACCATACAATTGTTTTAAAGTGTCAGCTATTGAAATATATGCGAGTTAATACGCTTTATTAGTTTCCTCTTAAGCAGTTTCTGAGAAAATCGGCAATGATACACTGATAGACTAATATGTGGGTAGCCTTACGAGGGTACCCTTTTCACTTTTGAGGTACGAAAACTCTAAAAATACCACGAACATCTTTTGAGTTCTGTTTATCTTGACCGTTGGGAAGGGACTGGCTACCCTTCGTACATGGAAAAAGAGAACTCTTGTTAGACGAATTGTAATATGCGTTGTTGTTCTACCTGGTAGATGGGAAATAATATAAAGATAACGAGACCAGATAGCTATCTGTAACAATTGTCACTTAAGCGTTTTATTGACATTGTAATAAATAAGAAGGTTTCGCACAGTATAAATACTTGCAATGCCAATCATGATATCCCAGTATAATGGAAATCCTCCTTCAGAACAGATATAAACGTTTAGTTTACAACAGGCATAAAATAAAGGTATAATATTCGTGGTAATAAAAAAGGCAACTAATTAATGGTTCGTAACCCAGCTGCTTCTTTGTTTGTATTCTGCTTATTAGATAATATCAACAAAGAAATTTTCTTTCCTGAATGTATATTGGTACATGGTATATTATAGTATTGCCAATGAAGTTAAGGCTTAATTATCGCCAAAATTTCAATCCATTATATTAAAGTATCATAACAAATCTTTAAGTAGCTTTAATGTATTTTATGTCAGCCATTTTGAATTTAACACCCTTAAATATTTGTTTCAGTTTAAAAATTTGTAAATTTTTCAATAAAGCTTATTATTGCTGCACTTCAGATGTTAGAATAAATCTAAGTTAACACGTTGCATTTCATTTTTGTTATATTTTTCTATATTAAACAAATGTACGAATTAAAGCTCGCATTACTTGTTTTCTAAACACCGATTATTTTGTTCCAAAATTAAAATAATAAATGAAATTACAAGCTTTTTCATTGTGAACAATTTTTTATAACAAGTCATTTCCAAAAAACCAAAAATATTCTTTAAAATATGACATATAGGAAGATTCAGATTCAACAGCCTTCTGCGTTTTACTTGTATGGTAAAAAATAACTAATAAAAAGTCCATTAAAAATATTTCGACGAATTTTAACAAATCATTATTTTTTTAATAATTATTCCAATTCTCGTATCGTCAGAATGAAGAAATTAAAGGAAGCTTATTAACATACAACCAGTTTTTACGTTGATATGATTGATACAAAAATAGTATCGTAAGGTAGACAATAATTTTCAATGCTTCATTCTGATAGTAAATGAAGAGTGTTAGGGGGTTTATATAGAGTTCTAACCTTTATATACCAACATATACTAGTCTTTTATTTACCAACATAAAACCGTTTGTTGTTAAGTTGAAGATCAATTTTAAAAATGATCTATTACTAGCGGCCGGCCAGGCTTCGCACGGGTGGACATTTATTTTTTAAACATTGTAGGATAAACGTAGAGTAAATGCAGGACATACTTAAATAATACGTATTTAGTAATAGGGTCTCTCTGGCTCCCTTTGGGCACGGGACTTGATGATTGAAAAAATTTATTCTAGGTTAACGAAAGGTAAAGCTGATTACCTAGGCAGACAGATAGAAAAACAGTAAAGTGATCCTATAATTGTTCTGCTTGTCTTTTTGAGGTACAGAACCCTAACAATAAAGTCGTACTAAAAACAATATTATTTATAAAATAAAATTGGTAACCCGTTTTTGAAACAGAACAAAAGACATGAACGGGATATTTTTAAAAACATTTCACTTAAATATTTTTGATAAAGATGTTTAGAATGATTTATATTTTTTTTGTTTTATGTAATTTATTTTTATTTGCGTTACATTTGTTTATTTACATCTTTTATTTTACGGCTTTTTAATTTTATAACTTTTTATAATTTTTAATTTTCCATTTTTTACCTTAATGCTTCACTATACACTATGTTAGCAGTGGTATTTGTAGATGGCAATAAAACATATTGATATTCAGGAGATCCTACTCGAGAAAGTGCAACATATAATTGGCCATGAGAAAAGCACCCTTTTCTTAGATCGATGTCAACCATTGAAAAAATTTGACCCTGGGATTTATTTATTGTACGGGCAAACGATATCTTTACAGGAAACTGTAACCTTTTGAAAGATATAGGCAACTCCGTCGGTATCATCGGGATCCACGGAATGTGAGCGAGCTGTCCGGCCGTGGGGCCGGTGATGATAGTAGCTACAATCACAATGTCTCGCAATTCCTTTATCAAAAGTGTTGTCCCATTACACATATTGGGAGGGCTTAAATTTCTCAATAGCATAATGGGAGTACCTTCTTTTAATTTCAGTTTGTGGGGTGGCAAGCCGGCAAGATTGATAGAATTTAAAAATTCTTGTGGGTAGTGCACTTTATATTGATGTTGCACACGGTGTCAATATATTTGTAACATTTAAAATCACCGAGTACTTCTTCCATAATCATTTTGTTTATTTCATTTACTAAGTCGTTTCTCAGTGACACTATTGCCCTCGAACAGAGCCAATTGAAATTTCTTTCTATAAGATTTTCGATGTCGGGATAGATTGTTTCTACCAGTATTTCTAGACTGTGAACAATTTGAGGCAATTCATTATCCAATAATACTTCGAGGTTATTTGCAATTGGAGATGGTAATTTTCCGTCGCCAAGTTTAAGTATTTTTTGTGAAAAATTGCCATCGTGGTTATTACTTAAATGTGCTGTCATATTCGTGCGCAAGTTGAATGTTTCAATAGATAGCCACACAGCTACCTATTTTATAAGTGTGCATGCCCCTCTTCCGCACTTCGGTGCCGACCCCTCCGTGCAATACTGGCGGCGGTGACATTTTAAATTCGTAA
The DNA here is from genome assembly GCA_039881145.1 of Druceiella hillmani. NCBI lineage: Eukaryota > Metazoa > Arthropoda > Insecta > Lepidoptera > Hepialidae > Druceiella > Druceiella hillmani. The sequence goes on along the minus strand of JAYKKI010000022.1, from coordinate 9,962,943 downwards.
TATCTTTTTAATGGAATGTCCAATGTAAATAAACTAAAAGGTAATTACCTTTTAGTTAACAGGTATTGAAACAGTCTTGCTTAGGAAATGCTTTACTTGCATAAGGGTTAATGCAAAGGTAAGGATAACTTGGCCTGATTTTGGTCGGAATTTCTATTAACTTTTAAAGTGTTAAAAAGTAGTTATAGTGGCATAATTACAATAGTTAAACATATACTATTGTAACATTTTTGGAGATATTGATATGTTCATTAATATTGTGGTACATTTTTTTGTTCTATCATCAATAGTTTTTGCAGCGCATGCGATGAGACATTTTATGACAATTTTTTTTACACCTTGGGTTACATTAGATTTTAGTAAGGATCGTTATTTTTTTCTATAGATAATATAACCTATATTAATTAGTGATAATGTAGTATTCAAATGGTGAAAGAATTTTTGAAATTGGTCCAGTAGTTTTTGAGCCAACTCATTACATACATCCATACACACATACAAAAGTATAAAACTTTCCTCTTTATAATATTAGTATAGATAGGAAGTATATTTTCCTTCTAATGAAATAGATTTTGAATATTATTTATTTTAGAATATATGAAAGAAAATTAGTTTTGCAAGAGCATCTCAGGTTCATCGAGTCAAGTAGACGATAAAGAATGTCCCGTTTAAGTTTAGCGTAGTTCAATAAAAATATAAAAAACCCTCTAAATTTGCTAACAAAATTTCAGCTAGATTTTAAATCAAACACACTGAAAGCGTACCAACGTCATAATTACAGTGAATGTAAATTAGAGCCAAAATTCGTTACCGCAGTTGTAAGCAGCGGAAATTTTTAGCATAGCGCACTTTGACTGCGGGTAATTCATTTAAAATTCCCATTATGCGCCCTGCAAAATAAATTTTAATTGAAACTTTGTGTAACCCATAATAAATTTTATCAACAATAAATTTTGCTGCCAGTTGAAAAATTAATTTTTCGATGACACAAATATAATATTGACAATATGAGGATATTAAATTAGTCCACTAATTGACAAAATTTGACTTGCGAATAATTTCTGTGTAAATATTCATTAGAACCAAAATATTAAGGCTATATTTATCTTTTGATTAAAATGAGACTGAAAAATTTAGTATTGCGACGATATTGTATAATAATTTTTATCTTTCTTAATACTATACGGTAGCAGGTAAAATTAAATTAAAATTAAATATTTAGAAAACAGTTTATTTTGACTATTAAATAACAAAAAACTTTACTCTTAATATATACACTATATATTCCATTTCGTGAATAGTTACATAACATCACCGAAGACCACGAAGCTTTATTATCCGCCTCATCTCTACCGTGAATATATATTTACAAATTATTTTTAAAAGGCGATTTTTAGCCTAATTTTTTTTATCACAGAACCTAAGTTACACTTTTTTTCTTTACTTGTTTGCAGTATGCATATTATAGGTGTAATGATATTTAAGCGTAATAAATACTGTTGGATATTTTAGCTACGGTTTTAAATTAAATAACAATAAATTTCTTATCAATATTGAATTAGTTATTTATCGTAACGCAAATAAAATCAAATACACAAATGGACGTGCAGACAAACACGACCAGTTGCTGTGTATCTGTGTATATTTATATGTATGAAACAATAATGAATACCAAATATTCCTTAGCGCAAGCACACAGTTCAAGTGACGATTATATAGCTGGCCATGTCAGCAATTCGAATCAATTTTAAATAAAATGTTTGCATTTTTCATGCTTTCTCAATCATATGCACACATATATCCAAGATGAAGCACTGCCTTGCGTCTTCCTTTTTGCCCTACTGTGCGTTTTACTTTGGATTCTGTTCCAAAATTTTCTAACAACTTTACTTATAGTTACTATAGAAGTTTCGTTTCAAAACTACACACATTTTTAATAACACAGACATATATATATACCTATGTTAATATCAAATTGTATTTTTACCTTTTTAAGATCTTCCGAGTTTTATAAATGATATTTTTAAGGATGCTGTAAAAGATTCGAAAATCTTTGGTAAGATTTTTAAAAGTGAAGTGTCAATTTTGATATTGATTGTAAAACAAAACTGTATGTAAAATAAAATAACATTTCTTACACAATAAATTTGGCTTAAATAAAATTAGTCATGCTAAAATAAACAGATTCGTGTTCGATTCAGAAGTCAAATTAGGTGCTCCAGAGTTCGATTCAGAAGTCAAATTAGCTGTGCTTTCTTAACTTGAAAGGGATCTGCAAAGCGGCTGAGTTATTTAGCGCATTTGTTGTTTAGTCTCGAACCATCTTTAATTTAGCAACCGCTAATCGCATCATCGGAACCAAAATCGTCGACTCACAGTAGTCCCCAAGAATTTTTCCAGCACCTGAAGAGGATTTTAAATACAGACATGTTTTTTTGAGCAGGTGTCTGCAAATTTTTATTAGCAGAATGAAGAAAATGTCCACTATTTTTCAATTCCAAAATTATAATGATCCGGATTCGGACTCCGTTCAGATTGAATTTCGGAAAGTACTTTAAAATTTTCAGAAATGTAAATAATATTTAGAAACAATTCAAAGAATTTATTTCAGATATATAAACAAGAAGAAAAAAATATGGATATTAAGAACACGTACGTTTTTGTAAATTTTAAACTTCTTACTTCGGTATATTATTATTCCTCGCGATTTATTTCTTGTCATCACCAAAAATAGTGTAATTGTCCTTTTAAAATATTATACCTATTATTCAGAGATAGTTCTATAACTTACTAGCTTTTGCCCACGGCTTCGCTCGCGTAGACGATTCGTTTTTTAAACTTCAGTCAAATTTATAAAGTTTAGTCGTGCTGGCCAACAGTCACCGCTTAATACGTGGTGACAGTTTCGAGTTAAGGAAATATATGAAAAAAAAATGCGATCTCGCTCATAGTATTAAAAATTATCATAAAAATATTTTTTCTCATAAAAATTTAGCCACCCCTTAGGTATTGAATCGCAAGAAATGCTGAAATACTAGTTTCATTATTTGTATTGAAGAGATTTAATACTAAGTTTCGCCTAAAAATTTACAATAGAAATATATTTTCCATGCAAACTTAGCCACTACTTTTTACCCCCTTTGAGGTTATAACTCGAAAAATGCTTCAAGGTAAATAATGAATACGTATTTCATTATTTACCTTCAAGAGAATTAATATAAAGTTTTAAGTAAACATTACCATAAATATATTTTTTCACATACAAACCCTTCTTTATTAAGGATTTAATTTTGGAAATTGCTTAAATACATGTTTTATTATTTGCGTCGAAGAGCACTGTTATCAAGTTTTACGTCAAAATTTACAATATAAATATTTTTCTCATACAAAGCTAGCCACCACTTTTCATCCCCGTAGGGGTGGAATCTTGGAAAATACTTAGTACTTTTTCATTATAGGTACTGAAGAGCATTAATACCCAGATTTAGATAGAAAAATTTCAATAAAAATATTTTTCCTATACGAATTTAGCCACTCCTTTTCACCCCTTTAGGGGTTGAATCTCAAAAAATGCTGAAATACGTGTTTCATCATTTGTACTGAAGAATATTAATCTAAACGTTGACGTAAAAAATTAGAATAGAAATATTTGTTCCATAGAAATTTAGCCACCACTTTTAAAGACCCCACACAGCTTCCACTTTTCCATTAGAAATTTCGCCCCCTTAGGGATTGAATCTCAAAAGTTACTTAAATATGTGTTTCATTATTTGTGTTGAAGAGAATTAATTCTAAGTTTTAAGTAAAAGCTATCGTAAAAATATTTTCTCATACAAACTTAACCACCCTTTTCACTCTCTTAGAGATTGAATCTCGAAAAATACTGAAATACGTGTTTCATTTGTCGTATTGAAGAAAATGAATAAAAAGTTTCACGTAAAAATTTATAATAGAAATATTTATTCTGTATAAACTTTACCATCCTGTTACACCGTACAATTATATTTTTAAACTTATTCCGCCACAAAAGTATCTCCTGTAATTTCAATTCATTTCAGTAAATATTTCGTCTAGAAATGGTACATTTCATTTTTTATTTTAATACATTCATTGGTGTAAATGTAGATAATATCATAAAACAAAATTAACCGTCAGTTAAATTTCTGCTAAATCTCAAACAGATGACTCTATGTTATTTGCCACATACAATTATTATTCACGAAATTTTTTCCCGAATAAAATGTATCAATCCCAAAGCGAGGAAACAAGAATTACATCCTGCAGTTACACTTTTTGTTATTATTAATTTTCCGTTACATAATAAACTATATACATGATCAAAAACTGCGAAATTCACTTTTCTGGTTGGCTTTTATCGTTTCCTTTTCTCAATTAATCTGTATCTTACGCAACACTAGTTCACTCACAAGATTAGCTTTTAAAATTAATTTCTATCAATTTTTAATATAAAAACAATTATACTCTATACACATAAGTCTTAAATTAATAAACAAACTATTATTACCGGCTTAAAGGATTCCGAAATACGTGAATACTCGTAACACCAACCGTGAAATGCCTTCTAAAACGATTAATTTTTTGGTAAAAGAATGTCTCCTTTGAAAGCGAACGTTAAGTCTAACAGTCTAGGAAATGTTTACGATAATAACAATCAGCACCTGGTTAATATTTCTGACCGTTCCACAAACACAGCTCGCTCTCATTCCTTATTCACACCCTGTTGCGTTGTCATGTAACATACAACACATAACATTCACGTTGCGTTATCACGTAACATAAATTAAACGAATTTTTTTCTCAGATGTTTTTATTTCTGTCATAGACGTTTGTAGTTTATATTTTTTTAATGACATTAATTTTTTTGCATTAGTTACTTAACATGTAAACAATATAGCAGTGTTATGAAAAATTTTAGTAATAAAGAAGAAAGTTTAGTTAGGTCGTTATCATATCCACGAAGTTATATTTAATTTTATTAAATGCAAACTAAGTATTCATTTGAACATGACAGGGTATCACACTTTTATGGTTTCTGCATGTAAGACAAACATGTTAGTAGATTCGCTCGTCCCTTTATTCGCCTGTCTATTCTTTAACTATGTATTTTCAAGCTAAATATAGCAGAATTACAAACAATTTTAGCAATAAAGATGAAATTAAGTGTAGAATGAAAATATTAAAAATTTGGTTAAGCAATTATTCTGTTCAAGAAATTATTTTCAGTTCTATTAAATTAAATGCAAATAAAATATTCATTTGAATATGATAGGGTGTGACACTTTCATGATTTCTGCAGTCTAAGATATAAAATTTTATTGGATTTGATAGTCTGTTTATTCACCTATGTATTCCGTAACTGCGTATTTTCAACTGTACTTGACAAAATATATTAAATACAATAAATCACAGTTATGTTTTTTTTGTGGATTCTATGTTATTATGGCCGAAATCTGTTGATTACCCCTAATTTCTTGCTTTGTATTTTATTTTTTTTACAATTAAATTTACATACATGAGTGTATTAAAATTCGAGTTCTGTTAAGATAAAAAATTATATTTTTATCTTGTTGCTTAAGCCAATAAAAAGGAATTTTATAATATATATTACAATGGAAACACCAAAAATATTCACAATTAACACGAAAATTAAAATAGAAACTTTCATATTCAAATTTAATCCTAAATCATATAGATTTTTACTTTATCGTTAAATACATATGTTTCGCACCGTCTGTAGATATATGTTTAAAGCGTTTTGTTGCCCTCAGATTAGTGACAGTTTAGTGAGGTACGACGTAAGAAAATGGACAAATGGAATGGAAGAACAACCAGATTTATTTCACAGTCAAAAGGTAATTTAACTTCAGAGGTTTGCAACAATTGAAAGTTTTGCGTAATAAAAATACTGAAAAACTTAGGTTTTCCATGGATTATATTTTCTATTGTATCAATTATTATTAAGTTTATGTTTCAAAAGAAATATATTATACAATTATTATTATAGTAATATATAAATGTTTATATATCATGAAATAATTTTTATTTTATGAAACCTGACTATATACGAAACAATAAAACTCTCGATTAATTTCAAAATGTATCTAAAATGGAACATATGTACACATAACACAACTAATTGTCCCTATTATATGTATTTAAACACTGGTCCTTCGTAAATAAGATGTGGCAAATACATTTTGGTAGTAGACAACATAACGTTTACCATATCTAATTTACTAAGAAATAGCCGTCATTTCCTATTTTATTTTCTTAGAATCATATATAATGGATCAAGTATAATATAATATACACGGTGCGTAAATATAATAAATGAAAGGAAAGACTCCTAATAATTATGAGCATTCAAAAATTGTTCATTAATATTATATTTTTCACTTCTTCCGCCGTAGTCCTCTATATCACATCTGGCATTATATTTTTTTACTTGTACAACATATTTATGTTACAAATGTGGATTAAAAATTGTCTCACATTTTAAAGTGACATGTGAAGCAAAATTAATGTTAATATGTTTTGTTCACATCGTATGTCTCCTATGTGTAATATTAAACTACTTTGTTGTATATTTGCCCCTAATAAAAATCTTTATTCGCAGCTTACCTGGATGAAGGGGAATGCAGATTACTTTCATAAGCGTATTATTCGCTCAACACTCATATATTTTCACGAAGATTAGTACTTGATGGAAAAGCGTTATTCTCCTATATTGTTTGGTTCTTATTTTCTAGACTTTTGATAAAGTAGAATTTTAAAAGTCTCGTTTCATTAAACGAATAAAAGAAATTTAACTTTATTTGATGATAAAGTAACGTATAAAGACTGATATTATATACTGCACTCCAAATCTTCGTCGTATTAATAGAAGTATTGTATTTATAAGACGCCCATAATTTTATCATAACAGAAGTTTTAAAATAGTACCTGATAAATATTACAAACAAAAAAACAAAATTTATACAAGAATTTAATGAAATGGCGGAAAAGAAGTACTAAGTTATAGTTTCCAGATCGACATAATTTTTTTCATTTCATACGTTAAAAATTACACTTTCAATGATTTTGAAATATGTATTATGAACATTATCCAAGGTAAATAGATTCTTAGTGTCGTTATTTCCATATTTTTCACGTAAACAATATTCAAGATGCAGCCTTTATTTTTGAAAATCTGTTGAAAAATAACTCATAACCAAAAACTTGAATCAGAAAGTCTGCAAACTTAAATGAAAACATCCTACCAGGTGCTTATAGCATCTTGCTCGCTTAATGATCAAGGAGACTAATGGTTATATTTTGATTTTAAATTGTATAATAAAAAAGAACTTAAAAAATTGCAAAAAATAATAAAATAATATTTTATTCAGATGAATGATTAGTGTATTTTCAAATGAACAATTAGTTTCAGATATTGACTAATAAAGAATTTGTTTCATTTCGGTAAATTGAAACGTCGTCTATTATTGTTGCTTTAATTTTGGGATTTATGTTTATTAGTTTATGTTCTAGTTTCTATTTGAATGAAATATAATTTCGTAATATTCTTAAAACTACTAAGAAAACTGCATTAGGCAGAAATGATTCTATTGAAACTCATTTTTACTTTTCCTTGGTCGTAAATATCTGAGACAATATGAATATCAGGCTCGTAGCCTTATATACTAGATCTTTTACTTGACCTTTTTATAATACTTAATAATCGCGTGTTTATGTCGAACAAAATACTATAAGAAGCAATAAAAACAAGCTTAGTACCTTAACGAAAGCGTACCTTTTATTTATAATTAAGCGAAGAAAATATTGGTAAAATTATTTTACTAAATTCTTGAATCCAATCTTATAACGTATTGTAAAAAAATTCCATTTTTATCTTTGTATATCTTATTACTTCAAACTCAATTATGTTGGTTAAAGTTCACCATGTAAGCCATGGTACGTCCCCACAAATCCGGTTTCCAGAAAATTTTGCTTCCAATAGCGGGACGAGAATCGATGTGTCCGTGGTAATTGTAGTAATTAATTTTAGTTTTTGAAAATCCTGTCCACACTCCTATCTACACATAAATTTCAGAATTGTTTAATAGCTACATTTGTTACGACCTCAATTTTAACCCATAAATAACTACGCCGGCTTCAATCATGATCTCAGTAATAAATTTATTTTTCGATAAATTAACAATAATAAAATTATTAGCTGTTTAGTAGATAAGGTGGTTTAGTAAATCAATATAGTGACTCCCAAATATCTGAGGACCAGCACTCATTTTTGCTTGGTCATTAAGGTAGCCCTTATTTACCTTATTAAAAGGACTCAGAAACCCACTGTATTATTTAATATTGCTTATTGAAATTTGATTGAGGTTATTAAATTCAGTATTCCGATTGCCCTATATTTATTTTCAATCTCTTGCAGAAACAAAAATATTCCCATGTAAATGTATAACCGAAATTAATATAGTATAAACTAATGATGTGCTAAATATACTTATATATTTTACAGAGAATTGTCTATTACTTGATCAGAACATGAGAAAGGCCTAAATAAATGGCATTTTTATTACAGTATATATAATACTCAAGACTTTTTTCTATTTTTTTTAATTGATCCATAAAGAAAAATAGAACCATTTTAAATTAATTGATCCATAAATAAAAATAGATCCCTTTTAAATCTCGAGAATTTTGTTTACTACGTAAATCAATTACATAAATTCAGCAAGAACCGATACACCTGAACACTTGTGGAGCTGAGGAAGCAAAAAATGTAATATAGAGTACACGGAAACGGAAATGGAATGAATCCGTTCATCCAATTTAAAAGCAAAATATATATCCGACCTGTCACAGGAACCCTATTGAGAGCGACCACTGCTGTCCGTGCGGCAGGCTTGATTCGATATTTCGGTCACCCGCTGAGTTGAGCGCATTTGATCAAATTATGCCTACCTTAATCTCGGTTTGTAGCTCTGGACGAGATTTTTTTTTAACTCGAACGTAATTTAGATCGCTATAATTGTTGACTTTTGGGAAGATACCTCTTTGTATAAATGTCTTCATTCAAATAAAAACTCTAACCGATTGTTTTCGTAATTATTAGATATATTATAAAATCAACTTTTTTGTCATTTCACGAATAGGAAAATGGTATTTACTATTTCACATTTATGTAGTACCGATGTTTTTATTTTTAAATATGATATCACCTGCTGCTAGTCGATTTTCATAATACCTGAGTATTCAAAGGTCTCTTAATAAATTGATTTCCAAATTCCTCCTCGTGTTTGCCATCACAGTTTTCTGTGCTATTTTTGTTACTAGTTTTGCAGTTGTCATGTTCTTTACAATATTTATTATTTTTAAACATTTCTTCTTGTTCAACATAACAATGCAGTATGTACATAATTTTCTATTTTGCCATTTTTATAGTAGTTTTAACAAATCTCGGCAACACACGAAGTATTTAATAAAAAAAGGACAGATATTGAGAATTCTAGAAATTAATTTCTATTATCCTAAAGATAACATTTTCAGAATACTTCTTTGATTTCAGGAATACTTTTCTGCCTCAAAATTTCTCGAATTACGTTAACCAGTGTTAGCGCCTTGAAATTAAAGTATCTCATTAATGAAATATTTAATACAAAATTTGTTACATCGACATATAATAAATTTTGTCATTTTATTTAAATGGGGGAAAATTGGGAGTTAGTGTTTCGCAATTCTAGGTGGTTGCAAAATATAAAATTATTCATATTCTACTACAATTTTTCCTCGAGAAATTTGTTTTTCAAAACTATTTGTTAATTTCAGTCACATTTCAATCTTACCGAGTAAGCAAACTCAAAACTTACCCAAGGTTAAGTTCTTACTAAATCAATAAAATATTTTGCATATTTCATAGTTTCTTTGCTCAATTTAATAATAAAATTAATAATTTGAACGTTCCTGCCACTAAACGACAATTATCATCGCCTTTCAATACTTACATTTCCGTTCATATTATTAGTTCGAACAAAAATGTTTGAGTATACCGCCCAATCTAGTAAGCAGGTTTGCTCAAACTTTTTTGTTTGGCCTAATAATATACATGGGAACGTGCAGCAAAATACAATAGCGTACTAAACTTATAGGATTGTACTTTGATTGTGATGTTAGAATTTGAGTATTTTTACAAGTGTCATTACAGTTATAGTTCTTATCATCATTAAACTACAAATGTGCTAAAAATCAGCAAAATCATTAACATAACCAATTAATGCAAGATGCTTCTTATTATTTCAAGGTCTCAAGGAAAAGTGAAACTTTTTATATACTATTAATTGTATCTGAATTTTAGTAAACAAAAGTGAGGTAATTTAACATTTTACCAGGCAGTCAAGTCCTGTTTCAACTTAAAAACTTAACACCACAGTTCTCCTCAGAGAGAAACAAAACATATGACATTTTACATGGTAGTAAATAACAGATAACTGGTACTAAATAACTTGTGTGCTAGTATTTACACGTCGTTTTACTATATTTTTCGTGAGTAAAAATAATGTAAGTTTTCTTAAGTAGTAAAAGCTAACGATTTTATTATACTCTAAATCTTTTCGTGAATACTAATATATCTTCTACTCATATATCTCTTCATTTAATTTTAGGAAAATAATTTGAAAAACAACAAATCAAGTACTCAGATTCAGACACATAGTTTAATTTAAATCAAGCAAAGGTATGTAAAGGCTTATTATTTTTTCATTATCATTTAAGGAATTTGGAAAACACGTCTATAGTTGACACAAACACTTTTGACATTTAATTTGAATTCAACGTTATAGGTTTGTCTGAGAAATACTTTTTGTCAATAATATATTATCGACAGTATCAGAATTGGCAAGTTACACGCCTAGATAATGTCAAAAATAAATAAATATTTCTGATCTGAAAAAACTGAAAGCATAATTATATTAAACGATAGGCCAAGTTTAACCAAACATCTCCTTTTTGTTGATTTTTGTATCTATCCTCTCTTTTACAGTTCATTTTCACATTGAAATGCACACAATAAGTTAGTCTTTATTTTATTATTAATAGAAAAAAGTATTGTTATATTTATAGAAAAAAGTATTTCGCAATGCTTCTCGACTGTCCAAAGAAGATTGGTTGATGAATTCAGTATCAGTAAAATCTCATTTATTGAAATCAAAATAGACGTTTAGAGCATTTAATGTACCTAAATACATTCTTATACATTTATATACATACATGTACGTTTAGAGCATTTAATGAACCTAAATACATTCTTATACATTTATGAACCTAAATACATTCTTATACATTTAGAGCATTTAGAGCATTGTTTAGAGCATTTAATGAACCTAAATACATTTAGAGCATTATTTAGAGCATTAGAGCATTGTTTAGAGCATTAGAGCATACATTTAGAGCATTGTTTAGAGCATTTAATGAACCTAAATACATTCTTATACATTTATATACATACATGTACGTTTAGAGCATTTAATGAACCTAAATACATTCTTATACATTTATATACATACATGTACGTATACACATTCATACACGTATTGACATATATTACATTCTCTCTTTTGGCTTAACCGTAGCCAGTGCATCGAGTCTTTATATACCTTTATATATTATATATCCGCGTACTAATAGCCTAGGTACCTTATGATTTTGTACATTTCTGTACATACGTGCTTACCCTCCTAATATGCTAGTTTCTATATGTCTTTATGTATATATCTCTGTATAATTACTTACCTATTTGTCCACGTACCAATATTTAGTCGATTCATTCATTTGTTAATTATACCTGTATTTACACATCTCCTTGCCTGCTAGCCATTTAATTTCTTCTTGCGTTTATAGGTACCTATATGTATTTGCCTTTCTGTTTACTTTGTTTTTTTCTTACTCACATAAAGATAATTAAAACGAACCCAAACTAGGTGAGCTTACCCATTATCAGTAAAAAGTTCCGGTCGCTTACTCTCGGCTCCATCGTTATGGCCTTATTTTGGTAAAAAGCATATTTATGCTGCCCTTACTGCTGTCAAAATTTTAAAGACTTTATTATTAGATCATAATTAGACCATTATCATCCAAACTCGATCACGGCACTTGTGCTGTTAGATATTGAGGAAATCTATGGTCTTCATTTTCCATAGTAAATTCTAAATAATTTTTTATTATACCATATTGGAGCTATTCAAATTTTAAAAAAATATTCATCCAAATTATTCAATTAATGCTAAAAATATCTGTTAACATATACAAAACAGACCTTACCACAACAGCACCATCAGACTGAGGACTGAAAAGTAAGATTGAGGAGTTTAATGACAGAAACTCTACTTGAAACAAACAATACTAATTTAACAGCAGATCCTCAAATCTCACGATTCAAGTAGGCGGTACCACCACAGCATCAAAACTGAGGAATTGGAAAACGGAGTATAGTAGTAGTGACTCAAAATAATAAATTGAAAATCAGATCCTTAAGTCTCAAGATAGGTAATATTCTTGCAGCATTAGGATTGAGGAGTTGGAATCCAGAGTTAAATAACAGTCATTATCAGGCAGATCCTCAAATTCCACGTTTTAGACCGGTAGTACCCCTGCAATATCAGGACTGAAGAGTTGGAAAAGTCAAAAGAATGCAAATGTCATGAATATACTCCGATAAGGAGATGACATGATGATGGAGGATGCATAACACGATGAGTTCCGACCAATAAATTTCGGCTCCATAATAGTGCTATTATTTTGCTACTAGGTAAATTTACATCATCCTTAGTCGTATCTCATTCGATTGTCATTAGATCTGTGTCATCAGACTTCGATCACGCCACCTGTGCTGTTCAGTGTTGAGATATTCTATGGTATGTCTTCAGTTTTCATAGTCAGATTTAAACCAAGTTTTCACAATACCATATTGAGAGCGTACCCTTCCAAATAAGAAAAAAATATCCAAATTGGTTAGACCTATATCAGTGAAACTCGATCTCAGCACCTGTGCTGTTTAATGTTGATGAATTCTAGGGTATGCCTTCATTTTCCATAGTCAGATTTTAACCAAATTTCCATAGGACTATACTGGGTGTATACTCTTCCAAACAAAATAATCATCCAAATTTATTGAAAAATGCCGAAATATGACGTAATACATACAAAAAAATTAGAACCTCCTCTTTTTCGAAGTCGATTAAAAAAATGAGACACACGTCATTCTAATTGTTGAATATATTTATTTTTGTTGTTAATTGTCTATATTTATTTACAATATGTTTATTTATACTATGTGACGTGTATATTTATATTTACGTTTGGTGAATTGATGATTTTCAAAAATTTAATTGGGTAAAATCATGAGAAAATCCCGTCTATTACAATATAGCTTGTGTTTTCTTTTCGCTCGCTCAACATCATATGCATCGCATTTGCATTTTGTGACCATTTTTATGGTTGAAGAACCTTCTAAAAACTAAAAATAATTGTTTATTTAATTCAAAATTGTCAAATTATTGTGTAAAATATAAGAATACAAGAATTATCTTCTGAAAAATTGAACGACATCACTGACACATACTTTAAAAGGTCTATTCTCAATTAGTTATTTTTCTCGCCCTGCATATATTTTTTTAATATTTTTTTACCGGAAATATTACTCGTATTTTTTGTACCAAAATAGTCATCGAACAAAGCTATGTTGCGTTTATTTTTAGCAGTTCACGCGAATGAAATTGATGGAAAAGGCAAACGATTTACAAAGTAGGAATTGATTATGGTACAATGAATTTAATGTTATATGCGAATATATTGAGCGGTTATATATTTTTATACATTTCTAACACCAAGTCCAAAACTTTTTGGAAGGAATAATTTTCGCAAAAATATTGATTTAAATAAGTCTTTAGCTTCGGTGAGCTTATACGCGCACCGCAAACTTTCCTTAAATAGAAAGGAAAATATTGTCTTTGGACATTTCATTTTTCTGAACTTAATGTAAATGAATAACATTGGAAAAAATATTTTATTCAATGTTATGAATAATTTATAGAATCTGATCCGTAATGTCGTAGATTGTGTGATAAGTACCAATGTCGTAAGTTTTATTATTCGTAAGTTTTACAATATGTTATTCATCGTTCCGTATTTTAAATTAACTACTTAATCAAACAAAATATACTATTGTATCTCATTCTAATGTGAGGTTTGGAGTATATAGCAATTATTTACATTGTGTACTTATCCCAGTTTGTAAAAAAATCCATTGACTTTGAAAGTAAATTATGTTTTATATTTTACACTGTCTATATATCAGGTACTCTGAGAAATTAAAATAATTTACCGGTTTGGTTTTATTGTTTTTTTTGCATATGCATCTTTAATGGTAATTTTCTCACTACATACATTCGATAAGGCCAGAAGATCTCAACTTTCATTTTTTGTCTTCGTAATCACTTTTTTCCAACTTCACATGTTATTCAAATACAATACGTGAAAATTAAATCGAGGCTGGCGCCCCAGTTATGTTATACAAAGAAATATGCAACTGAATCGTGTCGCCTACAGCTAGCTTAAGGTTGACGACCTTGCATTTTGACGATAGAAGTAATTATAATCAGATAATTTTACTAGCGATCTAACATAATTTAATATAGTTTCTCACTCTAAACAATAATACATTTTTTTTTATTTTTGGTAATATTTACTATGATCTAAGTTTAGCTATGGAAAATAATGAGAGCCTCCATCCATTGGTCTTTAGGTATGTACGCATAAGCACATGCTACAAATTGCAGTTCTTCATCGACTTTGATGATTCCTTTTTCGTTTCTCTTTTTCATAAGATGTTAAATACGTCACATCGTATATTCCTTTAATAATGCCGCGCGGTGTGGCTCTCAATGTGCGTACACTGAAGGATTTTCAGCACGGTAATGTTGAAATGTTGTGTCTGAAGAATAATTAATAATTACAGCATGGAATAACATTATATGCTAGACAGAAAGGCCAAATTCCATTTAATTTGCATTTATTGTATTTTTCTCAATTTAACTTGAAACTAATAAATCCAAAATCATTAACTAATTAACACATTTCAAAATCGTTATATTTCGTAACACTTTTAGTCATGAACAATTTCACGGACGCGCTTCTATTGTTATGGCTCCTTACATTACCAAGGTTTATATACTCCTGATTTTGTCTGATCTTTTTTTAATGACCTTCTTTTAGACTTTTTTCTTAGTAACTTCTTTCACGTATATCAATATTCTCTGTCTTCCTGAATTCATACGTTTTATCTGTAAAACCGTTTAAAAATTCCTTTCTTTGCCTACATACGTACTTTTTCAATCCGTATTCTCGTGGAATATTCTTAAAAATTCCAACAGATATTCAGTGATGATTTCAGTCAAGTGGAATTAGGACTTAATTTACTGTCGTTCGTCTAGTAGACACAATATTATGTGCAGCTTATTCACTTTTTAGTATGCTTTCTTTATCAGGCAAGGAGAAGATCGCCATTCGTTCTTTTGGCAATATGTTGTTTTGCTTCACATTATTTCTGTCCTCCTTTGCTTCTTTTGTAAATGAATGACGAGAATTTCTGAAATGAAAATATATGGTAATTTGCTTTACGACCCCAATTCCTATCTTGATGTAAGGTTTTGGGTACATATATTCTTTTGATGCTAAATATTTTTTTTGATATTGAATGATTATATAACTCGATTATGCTAAATGATAATAAAATAAAAATGAAAAAGTTTAGTGTAGATATACGAGAACCACTTTGTTGAAAATAATACTTTGATTACGAAGAGGCACAAATCTTAGAATATTTGTCTCGAAGGAAAAGATAATGAAATAGGAGAAAATGTGTAGAACCTACATTTTTTACATGCTATTATATTATAGTATAAATTATTAAACTGAAACAATTTTAATTATATACAAAGTATTTTGTCTAAGGAGTCTTTAGATATTTCAAAATATTAAAACGGTTCATAATTTCATGTTTCTCTTTCTTCTTCAGCTCTCAATACTTTCTTCCCTTCATCTTCGATATTTATATGCACTTTAAATTTATAAAATATATTAATTTCTAATTTTTATCTTAATATAATCTGCTAGGGAACTGACCGTTATTTTGAATTTATTAGGTATGCACATCGATTTTACTATTAATTATATTTTAAATTTAAGTATTTTCTGTGTAAATTATCTAAAATGTATAAATAAATAAATATTAAAACTTTATTAAGCGAATGTCGCATGCACTAAACCTAATCCAAGTGAGGAGCTAAATAAAACGTCAGCTGTGGACGGCTACACTGTACTCCATTAGATGCATTTCCTACCCATTCCGTTGTGACACTCGCGATGGCAGAACTAGGTTAATGATTTGTACAGGTACGGATGTCAAGCAGCATTATCTTTGCAAAATGATTATGCTCATCATTTGGTGACGGAAATCTGAGTAAGTCATGCCACGTTATATTTTAGATATTTATTTATGTAGAATTATATTTTCTAATGCAGTGATTAATTTTTTCTAGTATGAATGAGAAAATATATATATTTTTTCTGATGTTTTGAATTATTTACAAATCAAATTTCCTTCGTAATTAGTTGTTTTGAATTATTTTTAATAGTTTTGTAATCATAATTAAAAATAAACATAAATAAACCTAATCATAATTTTAACAAATGTCTGACAACAATTGTGATGAACATAATATTAAAACAATTAAAGGAAAAACCATTCAGTACCTTTATATTCATTTTATAGAAGTATTTTATGGAGCAAAAAAGTCAATACAACTAGACGTTACGTCCAATGCAAAGTTTGCAAAAATTCCTATAAAATACTTCCATACTTTAAATATGACGTATATTTTAATCATGTTGGATATATGAAATCCAATTACCAAATTTAAACTATCAATGGTAAACAATATTTGCACTATTTATGTAATCATACGCAAACGTCATTATCCATTATCAAGAGACCATTTAGAGATCCATTATCTAGCAACTGATATCGATGACTCCATTGTCCAAAACAATATATCCGCAGAAAACTAAAATTTTGAAGAAATTTCGTTCTAATCCAATCCATGCCGCATAGACTGCATAATATACGTTATGGCTCACAGTTTTAATTAAATTTAATGGAAAATAACAATTATACCATAAATAAAAGCTTTTCGTCAGTTTTATTGAATGTAACAATTTATCTAATGAAACTCTAATCTCTAGATGGAGATCCATCTAACAAATTAAGCATTTGGAGAACTTTTCGTTATGAAATAAGTAATTAATTAGTTAAGAGATGCCACGAGGAACGACAATAGGGAGCAAACTAGCTTCGGAAAAAATTACTTAACTTATTGGAAAGTATAAACTTACAGTATAAATAACTCATCTTATTTACCCTTGGTATTTCCGGGACAAATTAAAAACCAAAACACGTAGATATAACGACTAAATATTTGCACAGCTTTAATACAATTATTATTTAAGACATTAATATTTAAGCGTACAGTCTCTTCATGACTTTTAATTTTAATTTATTTTCTCAGAATTTTGTTAATTCTCGAACGAAACTCTTTAATAGAAATTATAAAGTTAAATATCGATCATTTTAAATACGCTACCAAGTACAAATTGTTACCTAGATAGCTTATTTAAAACAATATATATCTTATTATACCACTTTCTTCTTTCGATTATAGTTATAACAACAAAAATATTGTCTTTTTCTATAGTAGTTAATTACCATTCTTTGTTCATATTTAAGAAAAATTTAAAGGGCAGCCATATGGTTAATTATTACAAATAATTTTATAACTGGGAACTTCTTTCATATCATTAACAGCTAAGAAAAATAATATAAGGTTTATCAAAATTGATTGAATTATATGAAATTCACTTTCATGTTTTCCTCATCTCTTTCGAAATTTTGTAATGTCAATTTCCCGAAACTTGTGAGGTTAGTAGTTTGAGTATATATCAAGGTGGATTTTTATATTATTCATTGAATTAAATATTTTACCACAAGAAGAATTTAGTAATGTCTGAAATAAATAATAATTGGAGGAGACAATATTCGGAGTTCACCAGAATAATTTTCAATGATTTCAAATATTTTGGTTACATGCAATTTAAAAAATCTTAGACATATTTTGTACAACTTGTTTTTTACACTACAACAATTTTTGCTGTAGTAACGATGGAAAATTATTTCTAGGAATATGCCATAATTTCAATTAAGGGTCACGTTACCAGCTACTGATAATTGTTATTGGCAACCGTATATCAGATAACATAAAAAAATAAATATATCAAAATAATGCAACTTTAACACATATGTTCACATTCACATATCACTGGATAACAATATTAGGGACGGAGACCTCCCAAAACTATAAATATACCCAATAAGCTGTGACTTCAATGGATTTATGTTCTTTGCACTATTGTCCTTTGGTGAACAGATAGAATATTTAACAGTTCTCAAAACGAAATAGAAAGCGAACAAATAAAATATTCACAAATGAATCCTTTGTTCGAGTCGTAGATCGTGATATTCAGACGTTTCGCCATTTATCTCCTTAGTGAGCTCAACGAGGAAAATACGAAAATATAACTTGTCAATTACAGAAGCGGTGGATTTTAATTTTTTACCCCTTGCACAAATAGTTTTTCGGAAAATAAAATAGTAAAAGAAACAATTTGCAAATATGTAACTTTATATAATTTTAAAAAACAAGATTTGAAACAATAATTTCCTCTTAGGTAACCAAGCGTAATGTCTACTTACAAATACGATGCAGCTGTCATTGGTAAGTACCATCTTGATACGATATAATATGATTTTATTTAAATAGGTTTATTTAATTTTTGTTTTCACTTACTTAAATACATTTAATATGAAGATGTTAGACTTTGTTTTATTTATTTGTAAACTTTTAGACTTTATAACTGTCGTGAAATTGATCAAGTTCTATTTATGGTGATATTTATAAAGGATTTTTAATGAAATAATAATTAACAAAGTGTTCGATATTAAAATATAGCATGTCCTCTTTACAATGAAATTTTCAGTGTTGGATATTTTCATAGCGTTTATTTATTTCAAATTTATATTATTTCTTAGATAGTATTTTCAGCACAGTACCTGTATAATAAAAATAAAGGAGAACTTAAATGAAGAGAAAAAAAATTGTAAACCCGTTTTATTTACTTTTTTCTATACATTGAATTCGAATAAATGTAATTTTTGACATTTGAATCATTTTTCAAAAACATCGTCCGCCTCTGCGAATTGCTTGTAGTTCTTATTAGCGTTATTTCATTTTAAGAAAGGATTTTTGATACTTTAAAAATGGTTATTTTTGTGTTAGTAGTAGGATTTTATATACTAAGTTTAGTAGAAAAATCGAAAAGATTTTTTGACATAATATTGAATTTTTTTATTTTGGAATTTAAAGGTCCTATGTCGGAAATGGTTAGATTTTTTAACATCCACTAAAAATATTTTACGTCCAGAGTGATAAAATAAATCAGGTCTTCGAAAATAAGGAAAAAAGCTTTATAAACACACTATAAGTAGCCAATCACGGCTTTGCACTGTCACAATATAGTACAGTGGCTCTATTTTGTTTTAAGCTTTGTTCATATAACAATAATTTTCAGTCAACTTGTTTATGGTTGCATTATGAACGGTATCTTCAATCATTTAGATATTGTGTATTTTAGTTGAGCTGTACGGCCAAGTCGTATAATATAAAACTATAAAACGTAAAAACATACTTCCTGCGCTCAGCACGCTTCAACTCTTTTCAATTTATTCGTGATTTTTTATCGCCTATATATTCAAAAATATCTTTTGTACATCTGGACGCAATAAGTTTACTTGAAAAGTTACCAGATTTATAATTATTTTATCGTCAAAATTCAAGACCAGCGCGCTAGTTGACAATAAAGCACACCCCTCAGGATGCGTAACGTATTTACAATTAAATGTGATAAAAGTAAAGAGTTTCACTTTAAAACCACTGAAACTGTCGAACTTGTTTTAAAGAAATTTTGAAAAGTTTTTCTTTTATTTCTGAAAATACCGAAATTAAATATAATACGACAAATGAAAAATTTATGACCGATCCCATTGAAAAGCCTAGTCGCCATCTTTAATGATCTACATACAACTCACCTTATAACTATATATATATATATATATATATATATATATATATATACACATATACATATATTAAAATTGAAACGGTTGTCTCTTATTTAATATGAATAGCCAATTATATAAAATTTTGTGGTATTAAGTTTCTGAAAATGTTCACTATGTACAGCAAATTTTTTTTATTATTATTTTATACTTTGCATTTCTATAACTTATTACATAATTTAATATTGAGAGAATTAATATTGAATTGCAGTATAAATGAAAGCTGAGAAAAATTCCCTAGACATACTTAAATTTAAGATATAATCCATAGCATTAAAATGTAAGTTACATAATAATATTTCAAATATAACCTTATCAATGCGAAAAAAATATTGAGTAGGTAGCCTGCAATACGGTTACGAGGTAATTTATTATTAAACGGACTTAACAACAAGTAGATCATGAATTAGGCCGACGCCTTCCAACGATCCTCCGTTCTTCATTTACGGACAGACAAAATATTTATGTTCCTCCAGGAGATACTTGTAGCCCGATCCTACTAATATTACAGCTTCGAAACCTCAACAAAATTTCTCGGTATAAGATGTCAGCCATTAGCAGCTAGTCAGATGTCTAAATAATATCTCTATGAACCTAGAAATCGCACGTTGCTATACACAATCATATTTGGCCTATTTTATTAAATAATATACGACGGTGTCACCCTAGTTGTTCCAGTGGTCATATTTAAAGAAGTATAGTGAAAAATATTGCAGGTTTAAGAGAAAATTTGGTAGGAGGAACCCATACGCTTGAAATGAAAATTATTCTTTCCAAACCAAAGCTTCTATTTAATAATAAAAAAATAACTATAATTTTTTACTACCAAATGATGGTATATATATTTTGTTCACTTTTCTTTACTTTTACACTAATCAATTTGAAAAAAATTTTAATAAATACTCCATCTGCTCCGTGTGTCTTAATTTTTATACACTAATAAAAACACCATCTGATTAATTATTATACCTATGCTTGCTATTTCAACCTTAGTTTACATACGTCGCATATATTGTAGTACTACCAGAAGCGTTTTTTACGCTAAACAGTTAATTTTCAGGACATACGTGGATATGTAGAATATAACTCTGTAACACATAATTATAATAGTATATATATGAACAAAGTAATATTTAGCTACATTTCATACTTAAAATAAATATCTTCGTAAATTTTAGAAAATTAATTCGAGGGAATGAATAATTTACAGGAAACCAAAATAGCTAGTCGTACTGATATATAGGTATATAATATTGCCATAACCGGTATTAACAGTTCATTAAGTAAATGGAAAGACATTAAAATTCCTTAACAAAAAATTAAAGTTCCTTACCGTAAAAATTTTAATTCTTTACTTGCACAAAGAATTAAAATTTTTCTAAAAAAGATAAAGAATCCGGTTTCTGCTTAATAAAATCGGTGTAATGAAGCACGTTCAAAATGATACTTCGTACACAAAGTATTAGTGAACTTATTCCAGATACAATGAAAATAATAATATGATAGTAATGTATGGTATTCCCTTTATGTAAAAGATATATAATAATACTAGTGTGACCCGTGCGAAGTCTTCGCATTATTTATTCCATTATGAAGCTCAGATGACAGATCAAACAAATATTTTACTAAAATTGACATATAGAGGCGCAAGTATCAAAAGCATTGAGCTAAAGCGCCACTTTATTTATATGTGAGTGGATTTGAAATTAAACAAAAATTTTACCGACCGTCAATCATATTGACGTTGAGCCGTTAGATGGCAGCATTGCTGTTTTGTGTATATAATTTTAATAATTAATTAATTTGCAAAAACAATAGCAATAATAAATTTTTTAGTTGTGGATGCCGGTAGAGCAAGCAATTATCTATAAAATGATATATAATTTAGGTGGATTAGTTGTGAGGTTTTTTTCTAAAAAGGGAGAGTAACATCTTAACCTTAGCGTATTAATATATATGATGATGATGATGATGATATGGGTGACACATCAATATAGTATATTTACGGAAAAAATCTTTTCAATTCATTTTCATATTGATTTGAATATATTTCTCGATATTCATTTTAATCTATTGTCACTCATTTCATGAAGTATCGATTAGTTTCTGGTTTAATTATGATAGTGTTTAGATGTCTATCAAATTCCGTGTGCCGTATCCAACCATGACCTGACGTGCTTAAATTTTGCTTAAATTTTCCACCAAATCAGTTGTTGGTAATTTTTTCAATAAATTGTCTACATGGACTGATTCTTCATCGAAAATTACTATTCACAGATTTATTGAATAGGTGTATAGAAAATAAAAAATCAAAAATATAATTTTACTTTTATTATATTCAGATTACCGTTTATAAACTGTTGACTTTATATAAAAAAAAATATTGAAAGGATATTAATTAAAAATTTAGTTATATATAAAAACCACTGTGCGTGAAAGTTTAATGATTGATAATGTTAAAATATTTGTTGTTCTAAAGGAAATATAATTGAATATATAAACGTACAAAGTACTGAAATATAAAATAACCTGTGAAACTCCACTCGATAATTGAATTATCAGTATCTGCCTATTAATAAAAATTTAAAGAAGTTAATAGTGACAAACATTGCACGTTTAAGAAAAAAATTGGTAGGAGGAACCCATACGCTTGAAATGAAAATTATTTTTGCCAAACCCAAGCTTCTATTTAATAATAAAAAATAACTATAATTTTTTACGACCATCATTTATTTTGTTCACTTTTCTGATTAATAGATTTTGTAATACTGTATCTGCCTATTAATAAAAATACAAACTAAATTACACATTAAAATTCAGTTCAATTCCATCATTAAATTTAACTTAAAATTTAGATAATTTAACTAAAATATTTTCAGCCATTGGCAATACAAAATTAATGAAAATCCCATCGCATATGTGTATGAAAAATATTAGAAACAAAGATACTTTTCATGCACATACTACGATCCTAATATATCAAGCGGTTCAGCCATTTGGGTGTCATATACTAGTTTAATATTTATAAGCTTCCCTAAAATACGAAGTCGAAGTTCACGCGCAGACATTTATATTCAGTTTGCCTCAGCAAAGTACAAAAATATGCAAAAATGTGCGAGGCTAAAATTTCCAACACTTTTTTCTCCGCTTCCATTGCTCGAGTCCATTCTTTTCTTCGCTTCCGCCTTCCAGTCTATTTAAATAGTTAATGAGTTCATTCCGACACCTCCTGTCGTTTTATGATATATGGAATGAACTTATATTAAATCCTGACAATATTAATCATGTTCAAATTTGAACTATTAAAACAGCTTTGATTCAATATTTATCAGTTGTTATACGTATTCTTATAGTAATAAATAGCTTAGTTTTTCAGTAAAAACACATTAACTTAAAGTTTAACCTTAAGTTGATTCAAAGAAAATAAGGGTTAAATTCAATCCCATATTTTGGCATTTTGTTTATTACTTATATCAGAAAAACTGAACAGAAATTGATTTTTGAGGATCTTTTCTGTAATTTTGTTTACGCGACTTTATGGACTGTACGCAAGGTACACTCCGTAAATGTTTGTTAAATGGCATTGTTAAATATCATAAGCTACTTATTTTAGGGTGACGCAAAAACAAATAATTATTAAACATTGTCAATGGACGAGGTGAGCTGATTACCATATATCACACATATCACAATAGCGGAATATTTCGAAGATTGTATTTGGATATGCAGCAAAATTTTCTATAATTTTACTACCACACTTTAATACTAGAAAAACAGTCGAATTCAGTACTTAAAGAATTGAATACTTTTCAAATATAAAACTATTTTATTTTTAAATCTTCTAGTACTATATCTTCTAGTACTATAAAGTTCTCAGTAGGTCATGTCAATAAAATTGTGACATTGTAATATACATAATACTGGAAGATTAAAGAAACTAATTAAATTATGTAAAATAAAACATACATGGTTTTTCAAAAAAAAATTATATTTAATATTTACACAGTTTGCCAAAAATGGAAGTTACTGATAAGTATATGTTTTATCCAATTACTTGATTGAACAATTGAGTAGCCTTTATGATAATTTAATAAAATAAGCACTTTAATTTTAGTTGAAAAGGTAAGGGTTTCCATTCTGTTAAGATAGATGTATATTTTTCTTTAAATACGTTGACGAATCAAAGTGATCAAATTAAATTTATCTACCTTTATGTTAACGGATTTCTTATAATGAATTTTATGCTAAACTGCATATCTGCAACGTAACATCACATAATGAAATTAAAATACCAGCCTCACCTTTATTTGTAAATAATCTCTATAATTCAAAACCATAAACAATATATATGCCAGGCCATTTACTTAAAAAACTTATAACGATGTAAAAAACATTGCAAAATGAATGATAGAAATTAACAGTATGACAAGTAGTTAGCAACAAAGACAAGGTTGTTCGTAGTAATAAATTTTATTTATCATCTATTATTGGAAAGGATTCATGACAAAGTGTTTTTTTCCATTATATAATACGAGGGGATTCTTAGACGTCAAAACAATTTCTTATTGCTAAGATTTAAAATAGACAAAGGTAATGCCGAAGTTAATTTCAAAAATTGTTTTCGTGGTTCATGCAGAATAATGTAAATAAAAGCTTTGTGTTTAAAAAAAATTACAAGATTGAAGCCTTCTTCAGGTTTCTTACCTCAAATGTGAAACAAGTCTATTATTGTTTTTTTATTGTTTTAAAATCTTTATAAGATTACAGGCGTTTGCTTACACCTTGTATTTTACATCGTCATAATCTTACGAGCCGTTACTCACAAACAGAAATTTTGTTACCGGTATGCAGTTTACTGCTTTGTCAAAAATATTTGGAAAAAAATAAAAGGAAAAAAAACAAGGAATTATAAGTTTTCTTGTTTTTTTTCCAATTTTTGTAATATAAAATAATTTTATGTTCACTAGGTGATTTTATTTTGCATGTAGATGTGACGTCAGTATCAAATTAAAGCTTGTAAATTGATGGTGATAATATTATTGTATCATAATTAAAAACAAAATAAAAAAAATTGTAAAAATTTATGCTCTTAATTTATTTCAAAATATTTTCTTGAACTCCGAAATTATTTACCAAAATTATTTCAAGACAAATAAATATTACAAAAAACTGAAGCAATTTTTTTTTATTTCTCTTGTTTTTTCGTGAAAATTTAGCGTTGATAAGCAAACTTGTTTTAACGTTGATTATAAAAGGATGTATTTCGTTTGGTTCAAATAGATTCTAGTTATAAAAGTAAGTTTGACAAATATGAACAAATTTGATGCTAATCACAATTGATTAAAAAAACAAACGCCTGTAAAAACAATATCGTACCTATAAAAAAATTGTGAGCCGCCATGGGACGTCCGGCATATTGAAACTTCTCAATTTTTTTATACTTTTATGTAGGAATATTTTTATTTGAATGAACTGAAAACGATAAAACAAATATACAGCTAATTGTTAATAATAAAATATTAACATTATTTTCACAGAAATATTTCTGAACAATCTATTGAAATTATATTTTTAATTTTATAATACTATTAACCAACAACATTTATAATACTATTGACCGAATTAAGTCGGAAATCAAGTTGGACAGATCCGTGTGCCCTTAGACAGAGGCGTGCATTTTTTTTACTAGACAGGGCAAGCTGTGAAGGGACAGACATATAAAAACATACATAGATATACACAAACGCATACAAGCATCCGTCGACCGCCTCTGATAGCACTGAAAACGGTGTAATAGATTGAAAACTCGTTTCAATAATAAATTCCAGGCACTTGGAATCAATAAACTCTCGACATAATTCCCGGACTTATTGAAATTTCAAAATTGACTTCGATCAGCCATTCTCAATTATATTATTTTTTCACCAAAATAAAAATTGAAAAATCCTACCGTAATTACATATAAATAGGAACATTTGATAGTCGCCATTTTTACTTTGAAGGCAAAAATTCACGTCAAAAATTACACTAATAAAATATTAATTTAATTCATAAAGAAAACTTCACTGACAAAATATAACACGTGTATTTAAAAGCCGGACAACTATTGAAATATAAAATTATTTTCGAAAGAAGACATTATAAAAACACATTCATTCATTGTTTATATGCAAATGTCATAATTACGATATTGTTTAAGTCTGAATATAGCTGATACTCAAACAAGCTTCTACGTGTCTTGACCATTATATAGTTACATTAAACAGAAATACATGTTATAAATGCTACTGTACTCAGTATTAACAGTATATTTTATGGGTTACTTTTTGACGATATTACCGATTGTATTCTTTAGACTCTACTGTTAGTTACGTTTCGTTGGGTTCATAAAAAACGATTATATTGTTTAATAATAATGTTAAAAAACATTTTTGAACTCGTCTAAAAACAACAAGAAACATTATCACAACGCGAACTGTCATAACATATTATTTCTGGAGCAGCGACTACACGCGACAGCCATCTTATGGGGAACGCGCGCACCTTTATTGAACCGTAAATTCTGCCACAAAGTTTTCTTTACATATAACATCGTACACTGAGGCCTTGGTACACCCAACAAAATTACCATTTAAATCGCATTTTTAAAGTTTCGTACCTCCAAGAGAAAATAAGAAACTTATATAATTAATTCGTTGTTCGTTTATTGGTCTGCCAAGACCTTTTTTTCTCAGGAACGCAGACACTTATCAAGTTGAAATGAATATTATATGTTAAAGTCAAATTAAGTGATTTTTGCCGTTGCAACGGACCACAGCCCTTGTAAATGTAGAAAAATCAAGCTCTAAATCAATGTAATTAAAAAATACGGCCATTTATCCCACATGTTTTGACACTCGCAAATACATCAAAACCTCTAAGGTGCTCCTCTTGACCTAGAATACGAAATTTGGTAAGAAGCAAGGTCTCATAGCAAAAGAAAAGGAAAAGATCCGAAAATCGTTAATTTGTACTTATATCACACAACAAATATTTTGTTTGAATGCGCCTGTGAAACATATAGTAGGCAATTCACCCAGTAAATATGTGCCTGTGAAACATATGGTAGGAATTCTCGTTCTAAAAAATGTAAATCTTGCAAATAGTTGAATAGGAATATTATGTACAATTAAATGCCTAAATGTTTAGGGAACCTATACCATACAAACCTATAGGATACTTCCGGTTGACCTACGATCTTGAAATATAGCATAATGGGATATGTTATAGCACAAGTAAAGGAAATAAATTCAAAAATCTACTATTTTTATTTCTTTAAGGAATTATGCATTTCTATAAGTAGTTTGTCATTACGCATGCGAAAGATATAGTATAATACTTTTACATTTTGATAAATTATTATTTATGAATAGTTTAATACTATGTACCCTTAAATGTTTGTAAGTCCCTGAATATGTACGGTACCCACTTAGCGCGATCACTAATCGTGCTTAACAGGTTTTGTTATTAGAAGGTGACTTAAGTTATAAATAAAAACACTATACATAACTTCCAGATCATTCGACTTTCTTACATGGATGTGCTAGTAACACATAACCAATAATATTGATTTACTGAATACTGATATTCATTCTTCTTCACACTAAGTATTAATCGAGACAATTGAATAAAGTTAATTTAGCAACAAATAGCATACTCCGCTGGTTTTCCAGAAAACTTAATCATATTTTGTTTAATTTAACTAGGAGAAGTTTAAGATCTTTAATGCTTAATGTTATTAAGGGCATTTTGGCGACGAAAGTATTTGATTTTAGTCAACAGCTCTTTGTAATTAAATTATTTCGAAGAAATTTTGGATTAATAACGAAACTATGATATTCATTTCTTAAAGCTGTATTCAATTTCAAAATTACGTAATTAAAGTAAACTTTGATCAGTTAGTGTCAGAACTTGTAAGATATTTATTTATCAAATTACCTTGGCATCAAAGGAGAAATCTATTTTATTTTGATATTCTTGACTAACCATTTAGTATATTAGGTGATATTCCAATTCTTCAGTATTTTCGTGAAAGCCACTTTAAGTAATGCAATATTATAAATTCACTTAAGTAATTTCCTTCAAAATTATTATAATATTAAAATAAATTATATACAATAATATAAACTTGAACGTTAGAAACTTTTTATTAAAGTCTCAGCAGCATTATATACGGGGTAAATTCTCCGAACATTATAATACATACGATGCCCACACTTATACTGTGGATACATAAAATTGGGTTGATAGGTGAACGGACCGATATTTTATTGTTATGGTGGCTTTTTATTAGAAACTTTTTTATCATTTTTAAATCATTGGGTTTCACCTCTCTCGTTCTCTTTATTCAGAATGCCCAAATGTATTGTTGTTGGGATGATACATTAGTATTACGAATTGAATTCTAAGAGTTAAAGTAACTATTTTTGCGTCCCAGAAACCGTTATTATCAACATTTAATTGATTATTTTTTCTTCATAATCAATATTATTAAATTAATTTTTGAAATGAGCATAATATGCAAAATTTTTGGGTCTGTTCATGTTAGTTTTTGATTATTTTTTGTTAAATAACATTCTATATGTATTAACAGTGCATTTACTTTTAGATTGTGTTATGTTACCTCTTTTCCTTCTAATTAAAAAAAATCGGAAAATAACACTCCCCTATAATAAAAATAAAACAATAAATAAAATGTAAAAAAAAAATTACAACAGAAGCAAAAAAAATGTTTTTTTGTATTTTTGTTTGTCTGTCTGTATATTAATTTAAATTCATCATTTGTCCAGTAGACTGCGTGATACCCGCAGACGGATGACATTTTAGTTACGACCTGAAAAACTATTCAGACATCGCTACCTTAATTCTAAACATCGTAAAATAATCTATTTTAAATCATTCGCTACGCAAGAACTGTGCACTAATTTGGAATAAATGTTAAATTGTGTGAAGAAAACAGTAGAGCGCTATTAAATTAATTATTTACATAAAATTTTTAGGTATAATAGAGGCTAAACCTTGACATTTTTACTCCATAAAATATTTTCTCAATTAAAATTTCTTAAAAGAGCTTTCTTCCTGAATCAGTATTGAAGTAGGTGGTCCAAAATATATTTAAATAACAAATGTGACGCTCGTATACCAAGAGCAACGTTAGGTTAACTTTGGAACAGAATAAGCTATCATTATTTCAGTTAAATTAATAGCTATATCTAAGTGGCAAAAAAGAAAATTTTCTCGATATCCTCAATGGAAATGTTTACTTAGATATACTAACTTTTTGACGTGCATTGGAAAATATTACTAGATACCGAATATTATTTTCGATCTTGTTACGTCTAAATGAGAGATAAGGTAGTTTTTAACTAATTAAATGAAGTTTATGAAGGGGAGGTTTTGAAACCATTGACAAACTCTAGTTTTACCTGACAATTATAGAAACATAGTTGGAAGCGACAGTCACCGAGAAATTTAAAGCCAATTTTAGTCATGGAAGTTAACTCGCTATAGTTAATAAATATTGTATTGGGCAATTTCATAACTCCATTGACCACATAAGCGATACAATCAACATCCGCTGCAACAGCAATGTTGTTTGCTACGATAAAGTTACCAGCATCGCCGGACCGAGGGCTCGAGTACTGGTCTGCCCAATGAATTATGCATGTTCACTTGAATATCGATTTCACGTATCCCACCGAAGAGCAAGGAGTGCGGTAGCTTACTCTAGACATATGCTTTGGTGGAAGATAATGAAGAACCCTTTGGATATGCTGAATGATTATGTTGCTAATAATAATACCATTGCGACATAAATGTATTAAAATGTCTTTATAATAAAAGCTAAATCGAAGCCGACGGTTTTGAAGTGAGATAATTCAAGGTGAAAGTGAAATGCTATAATTAGCTGGAACACTAAAGACTGAGGCAGCGCAGTTCATTAAATATAAAGAATAATTCAGAAATATGCAAATGTTTGTATCATAATAAGGGCACATAAATAACATCATGGGATGAAAATAATATTTCAAAATTACTTATACAAACATTCCTGTCGTGAATTCTTATAAGTCGCCCAGCTTTCAAGAAATATATATATATATATTTATATATATATATATATATATATATATATATATATATATATATATATATATATCTTTGTATATAAATATATATTTGTATATATATATATATATATATATATATATATATACAAATATATATTTATATATAAAATTATAAAATTTAAAAGAAAAATTATAGAATTTTCACTTGATGAATTTTCATTTAATAGGCGTTACGTCAACTCAATTTTATAAAAAAATTAATATTTAAACGTCATATTTAAT
The DNA here is from genome assembly GCA_039881145.1 of Druceiella hillmani. Classification (NCBI taxonomy): domain Eukaryota; kingdom Metazoa; phylum Arthropoda; class Insecta; order Lepidoptera; family Hepialidae; genus Druceiella; species Druceiella hillmani. Next base: position 9,932,250 of record JAYKKI010000022.1, on the reverse strand, counting down.
GTAATAAGAACCATAGGTTAGATTTTTAAATTTAGTCTGAGATTTGTTATTTTTCATTCATATATAAATATTTTTAATGGTGACTTTTGAAATATATGCGAGTTAAACAGGCTTCATAATCATGTCAAATTTATAACTTCTACATCAAACGCTTTATGATAAAAACGTATGTGACCGATGAAGTCTGACAGGAGGACAGACGCTTGAATGATATCATAAAGGCTCCATTTTTTCCCTGGAAGATTTTGTGTAAAGGACAATATAGCATCTTGAGCTGCTTCTTCTTTTGATACCAATTATTCCTAAGGCTTTGTAGAATCTTATATTACCGACTCATAACTATAATATACTCTTTATAATTATAATAATGACTATAAAAGAATAGATATTGAAGATTTTAAACTGACAGTCTACTTGTAATCAGTCTTTCTTTGTAATTCTTGTTTGTGTTTTGGTTTGTAATGGTAACATATTAAAAATATTTTAAGCATTGATTGAATTATAACTGTCGTATGAAACAATAGCCTTGAACAAAACTAAAATATGCATCAATGCAAATATAAAACTTGGAAATAATAATAGTGAATGACAAAAAATAAACCGAAGCCGATAGGGCGAAGATAAACCGTAAAGATTTACATCCACAAAATCAGAAACGAAAGCTTGCAAAATATTAAAATAAACCGTATTTATAATCACGCTCCAGCTGCTTGATTATTTTATCTCCATTAATTATTTGCGTACTAAATTAAGTTATTCTCATATCATTCCAAAGAAGTATAATTTCTAACGCGCGTACCAAATTACATATACAATAATTGTTTTTATTATAATTTTAGATTTTTTAATAAGTTAGTAATTCAATTATAAAAAGATGTTAGGTTGTGTAAAATTTCATTATTATTTATTGCATTTGTTTATATTTTATCTTATTTATATTTTATCAATAATATAATCAAGCAATAATATAATAATATAATATTTTTTTTCATACATTATTGCACCGAAAAGAGTTTAGTTATATTGTGTGGAAAACTCCAAACATAAATAACAGTTGAAATGCTTTTGCTTAGACACAAAGGATTAATGTTTAAAAAAAACTGTACGAAACTTTGTTTGGTTATTTTGCGAGAAACTCCCATCACAATTAAATATAACAAAAGGCTTTACCGCCCATTAAATAATAAAGAGATTTAATATGTATGGGCGTTGGTATAAAGGAAGTTTGTAACAGTCCTGTTCTATTTGCATCGCGCAGGCTGACTTTTATGCATAATTTAACCTTCGTCAAGTCAAGTTCGTCATTGCTATAGTGGATATAAGCTAGTATGTGATACTACAGTTTGCGTGATTGAAATCTTGACCTTTGCAAGTTTCATGAGATCCATGACAGCGTGGAATTTAGCTTCTGTGTAATGTAGTATTAATATTAACATTATAATTTCAATATATTAAAATAATAATACTAATTAAGGCGTGGTCCAGTCGGTGGCTATTTTACATTGAATACTTGCGACTCTATAAATTATAAATGCTTGGAAGTGCACAGAAATTTAAAACAATGCAACATAATTTTTAAGATTCCGTACCTCGAACTAAAAAACGAGACTCTTATAAAATTACTTAGGCGCCACCCGTTGATCCACATATTTTATACTAGCTAACTTTTTTAAACATTCATATAAGATGTAAAGAAAAGGTAAATGAAGAATTAACTTCTACTAGCGTGACCCGTGCGAAGTCTTCGAATTATTTATTCCATTATGAAGCTCAGATGACAGATCAAACAAATATTTTACTAAAATTGACATATAGAGACGCAAGTATCAAAAGCATTGAGCTAAAGCGCCACTTTAATTATACTTGAGTGGATTTGAAATTAAACAAAAATTTTACCGACCGTCAATCATATTGACGTTGAGCCGTTAGATGGCAGCATTGCTGTTTTGTGTATATAATTTTAATAATTAATTAATTTGCAAAAACAGTAGCAATAATAATTTTTTTAGTTGTGGATGCCGGTAGAGCAAGCAATTATCTATAAAATGATACATAATTTATGTGGATTAGTTGTGAGGTTTTTTCTAAAAAGGGAGAGTAACATCTTAACCTTAGCGTATTAATATATATGATGATGATTCAATTTAATATATCATATAATTTCAAAACATTTCTTTTGAGGAACACAACATTATTTTTTCTATAATTTTAAATTGCATAATTAATACGACCGTATTAGATATTTTTTTTTTATATATGCACCATGTCTTTATGCCTGTCAAAAATGCATATTGCCTATTATCCTTTCTAACTTGTTTATATATTTTCATCACTCATTTTAAGCAACTATTGTAAAAATAATTTATTTTGAAAATATGTAGATTTTTGTAATAATTTAGTTCAGGTTATTTATATAATAGCGAATTTATAATTTTCCATAAAGAACTCTTCTGAAAATCTTTGTCAGTTTTCTCGCGTAACTTCGCAATAAGATTATTTTTAAATGTAATTTTTTCAATGTTTTGATAAATTTTATGTAAAATGTTATGTAAATAACTAAGCAAGTATTTATAAAACGACTTTGAAATCTATTTTATTGAGAATGTAATTTTTAATGTTACAGTTTATTAAGATGTTACATGACGGGGGAATGACATATTTGTAACATAAATTTCAGTTGATTTGCTATAAACATTTCTACGTGAAATGCCATATGAATGATTTAGATATGTTATAAAATACTTTACGCTGAATTAATCTCCCAGAACTAGCTACAAGCGACGAGATACGAGTGTCTGGCATTCGAAATGCCACATTCGCTCAATCAATCTGTTCTCAAATAACTGGGGTGTCGTCAGCCAGCCTATCAGTTTATGGATCGCTTCACATCGAACTTTTGTTCTTTATTTCCAAAAAATTACAAAATGTTCGCAAATGATATATTTGGACAGTTGATGAATGTGTGCGCGCGCGATAAGAGCATAATTGAATGTCGATATGATGAATCAACGGTATTGGAAAATCGGTAATGAAATATGATTACAACAGAGCAGTTGATTTACACACATATATATATATATATATATATATATATATATATATATGTGTGTGTGTGTGTGTGTGTGTGTGTGTGCATATATATATATATATATACTTTATTAGGTTTTTCTTTCTACAAATCGCAACAAATAATAATTATGACCCATCAATTGTCACAAAACTGCACCATAATAAATTAAGAAAAATACTAATACAAGAAATATACCCGGTGGTACCAAATAATAATAACATTTACTATAAATCTATCCCATACATAGGTAATGTATCACTCAAATTAGGAAAACTCTTAACTAATAATAAAAATATAAATAATATAACATGCACGTATAGTACCTTAAATAACTTGGGTAAAACCCTTATTAATAATAAAGAAAAAATAGATAAACATAAAAAGAGTGGTATCTATAAACTTAAATGTAACGATTGTAATAGTGTATACATAGGTCAAACAGGAAGAGATTTTAATATAAGATATAAAGAACACATCGCCAGCTGGCGAAATAATAAACCAGACACATCTCACTTTGCTAAACATCTCATTGAAAATAACCATCACCCCCATACTGATAATTCCCCCTATATATTACATATAAATACAAAAGGTAATAAACTTAATATCCTAGAAACATTAGAAATAAACAGACATAAAAAAGATATCAAGGTCAATATATTAAATGAACAACTAAATATAATATCATCACCCATTCTTAATATCTTCTAGATATAATATAAATATAAATCATTGATACTACAGTACCCCGGAAATTGTTTCAGCACTAATACACATATAAATATAAGTATATATAATAAAAACAAAAAAATTAATAGAAATAAATAAATAAATATATGAATACACAAAACCGGAGATACGTAGAATTAGTGTATTACCTTGTCCTTACTTTCAAATACCCTTGCTTTTGTACAAATATATTACCGATAATAATTTCCATTTAATTTTATTACATACACCGTAAAGTTTGCATTGTAATTCCACCTCACATAATAACAACAATTGAATTTATTACCCTCACTAAAATACTAGTATATTGTATAACTCTCTGTAATATAATAAAACCTAGTCTGCGCCCCTGCAATAAACTCACTAACATAAACAATGGAAAAATCCGCACAAAGCAGTCTTCCGCTATTGTGTTTGAAACATATTAATGCTGTTGGTTGTTCCTAAGAGTTAATCTTTGCTAATATCCCACCTGAAGATGTTGTAATACAACGAAACCTAGGTCGTGGTAAAGAAATTAAAGAAAGTAGAAATAATACTACATCACGTAGTTTCATTTAATTGTGAATAATGAATTTCTACAAAATTAACGCCAAATATATTCACCTTTGGCTGTTTATCTGCTTAGTGAAACTGACGAGGGAAAAACGAAAATATATCTTGTCAATCAAATTATCAAAAATACCTTACACTTGTATGAGTAGTTTTACGAAAATAAAACAAATAACTTGCAAATATATATCTTTATATAATTAAAACAAGACACGATAGTAAAACTTTCTCTTAGATAACCAAGGGTAATGTCTAATTGCAGCTAAAATGTAGCTGTCATCGGTAACTACCATCTTAATGAGAAATAATGTGATTTTATTTAATTTTTCTATTAATTTATTTAAATACATTTACTGCGAAGATAATGGACTTTGCTTTATATATTAAAAATATTTTAGAGTTTATAATTGCCGTAAATTTTGTCAAATCTTATTATGGTCGTATTTTTAAAGGATTGTTAATGAAACAATTTATTAATTTTAATTAAACGTTTTATATATCCTATTTTCAGTAAAGTTTCTTTAAAAAGTTTTCTCGATTCCGTTTTCAAATATTATTAATTTCAAATTTAATTTACAGGGCTGTATTACTACGTAGAATGTATTTTCACAGGGTTGTTTGGCACAATATATGTATAATAGAAATAAGTAAAAACCTTAATATTGAGAATAACTTTTTTATAAACTGATTTTGTTTTAATTTTTTTTTCAAAAAATCTAAAGAAATCGAATAAATCAAATTTTCATATTAGAATAATTTTTCAGAAATATTGTGCCAACATTGCGAATTAACGGTTGATCTAATTAGTGATATTTAATTTTGAATAAGGCTTTTTGGTACTTTTATAATGGTCATTTTCCTGTTAGTAGTAAGATTTGATATGATAAGTTTAGTAGAAAGATTGAAAATATTTTTTGATGTAAAATTGGTACTGTGTTATTTTTAAATTCCGATATTTTGAAGGTCCAGTCTTTTATCAGAAACGGTTGAGTTTTTTCGCATCCACCAAATATATTTCACGTTCAGAGTAATGAGATAAATCAGCTAAATTAAAACTATTTTGCAAGGTAAAATAAAGCTTTTTTTTACAAGCATTATAACTATCCAATCTGGGCTTCGCTAAATATATAGGTTAGCAAATGTGTAGGGTAGGGATAGCACAAAATAGTACGGTGGCATATTTTATTTCAAATGTTTTTGATATAATAATAGCTTCCAGTCAATCTAGTTACGATTACTTTATGAAAGTACCTTTAGCCATTTAGGTATTTGTTATATGTTTTAGGCAGACTGTATGACCAAGTCATTTAAAATAAAAACCGTTATAATATATAGTCTCTAAAAAGCAGTAACATTCTTCCTGCGCTCAAAACTCTTCAATTCTTTTCACTTTATTCGTGATTGCTCATCGCTTATAGATTCAAAAACACGTTATATATCTTTTGTCCATCTAGGCACAATAAGATCGCTTGTAAAATTACCCGAGTTATTATTTTATCATATAAAAGTTATATAAAATTCGAGGCTGGCTTGTTAATCGATAATAAAATACACCCTCAGGTTATGCGACATATTTACACTTACGTATATCTAATATAAATGTATAATATAATTTAAAGTAGGATAATCATTGAAACTTCTGACTTATGTTGAAAAATTCACAAAAGTGTTTTTTTTATTTTTGGAAGTACCATAAATAATACAACAAATAAGAAATAATGGGAGATGTGCCTTCCTCCACTTGGTCCTATTGAAAAGCCTAAACGCCGTTGTTAATGATCTATGCACAACTTAACTCATACCTATATATCTATGCTTACATTTATTCGTTGGGTTAAGAAGAATAATAATAAAATTTCTTATGCTTTTAAGTTCAATATATGAAAAATAACGAATTTGATACAAAATTAATTTAAAAGAACAATTATTTATTGTAGGAGTATATCTGCATATTAAGTAATGTTAAAATGGTTGTAACTTACTTGAAATGAATGGCAAATTTTATATTTTGTAAATTTAACAGTTTCTCAAAATTTCCCCTATTTAATCACTTTTTACACATAAATGATTTCAGCAAAATTTGCACACAGGTCTTTTACGAAGTTTTTTTTTATTTTATACTTTGTATTTCTGTAACTTATCACGTCGGTTAATATTGCGCCAATTACTACTGAATTGCAGTATAGACGTAAAGATGTAAAACAAAATTTTATATATATATATATATATATATATATATATATATACATATATATGTGTGTGTGCAAAATTGAAACAGATGTCTCTTATTTAAAATGAACAGCCAATTTTGTAAAATTTTGTGGTATTAAGTTCTGAAAGACTATTTACCTACTTTCATTATAAATGGTTCCAGCAAAACTCTTCACAGCCGACCTTTATTATTTTATACTTTGGATTGCTATAACTTATTACATCGTTTAACATCGAGCGAATTAATAATGAATTGCGGTATAGATGTAATGATGAAAAAAAAATTAATATAAAACCATTTAGCATTTAAATGTAAGTTATATAACAATATTTCAAATATAACCTTGTAAATACGAAAAAAATATTGAGTAGCCTGCAATGCGGATAACAGGTAATTTATTATTAAACGGACTTGACAACAAGTAGGTCATGATTTAGGCCGACACCTTCTAACGGTCCTCCGTTCTCAATTTACCGACAAACGAAATATTTACGTTCCTCCAGGAGATACTTGTTGCCCGACCATTCTAATGTTATAGCTTCGAACTCCCAACAGAATTGCTCGGTATAAAATGTCAGCAATTAACAGCTAGTCAAATATCGAAACACTATTTCTACAGACCTAGAGATCGTATGTTGTTATATAAAATACATATTTGACCCATTTTATTAAATAGTGTACGATAGTGTCACCTTAGTCGTTCCGATAGTCGTATTTAAAGAAGTAGAGTGAAATAACATTGCACGTTTATGAGAAAAATTGACAGGAGAAAGCCACACGCTTGAAATGAAAATTATTTTTTCAAATCCATGCTTATATTTAATCATAAAATAATAACTGTATTTTTTTTACAATCGTCATTTAGTTTGTTCACTTTTATTAATTTTTAAGCTATGAGATTTAAAATCTTTTTTTTACTAAATGCTCCATTTCTACATTCTTAATTGAATAATGATTAAATATTATACTAATGCTTGCTTTTCTCACTTTGGTTTACATACGTCGCATATTTTGATGTTCTACTAGAAGCGTTTTTTACGCTTAAAAGTTAATTTTCACGATATACAAAATATAACTCTATAATATGTAATCCCAATGTTACAAATATAAACAGAATAAGAGTTAGTCACTGCATTTGATACTTAAAATAAATATCTTCATAAATTTTTGACAATTCATCCTCGAAAATTAAATAAGTAAGCCACTTAATTTACATCAAAGTATACCAAAATAACTAGTCACATTGATATGTACATATATAATAATACCATAATCGATATTAACAGATTATTAAGAAAATTTAAAAATATTAAACTCTTTAACGAAAAAATTAAAATTTCTTATTATAAACATTTAAATTCTTTACTTGCATAACATGTTTCGGGTATCTGCTTAATAAATTTTGTAGTACTAATATTCGTTTCAGTTATTTGTAAGATATTGATATATTATGAATACTTTGCGTAATGTAAACCAATAAGTTATATTCCATTGTTATCAATGAAAATTTATTTTATTTTCTATCTGCGTTTTCCCAATTTTCAAACTTTGATTCTTCTCATCCACTATATTTTTTCAAATTCTTTTATAGCATTTAAATTCAATGTCTGATTTCGGATTCAGAGAACGGAACACTTCAAATGGTAGTTCTTGCTTTGCAAAATTTGATACTGGACTTCGAATGTGGAGAATGGGACTCCTCAACGGCTAACAGTTAATTACTAACGGCTACTACTGGCGTTTCGTTTCTGTATGTTGTTTAAAACCAACTTTAGACAAAGAGGAAATTATGTAAATACTAGTTTGCCCGTGACTTGTAGTAATCATCATCATCATCATTTATATTAATACGCTAAGGTTAAGATGTTACTCTCCCTTTTTAGAAAAAACCTCACAACTAATTCACATAAATTATATATCATTTTATAGATAATTGCTTGCTCTACCGGCATCCACAACTAAAAAATTTATTATTGCTATTGTTTTTGCAAATTAATTAATTATTAAAATTATATACACAAAACAGCAATGCTGCCATCTAACGGCTCAACGTCAATATGATTGACGGTCGGTAAAATTTTTGTTTAATTTCAAATCCACTCACGTATAAATAAAGTGGCGCTTTAGCTCAATGCTTTTGATATTTGCGCCTCTATATGTCAATTTTAGTAAAATATTTGTTTGATCTGTCATCTGAGCTTCATAATGGAATAAAAACGTAATAAGCAGTGTGCAAAATTAGAAATGAATTGAATACCTGCAATCAATTTTGATTTATTAAATTGAGTTGAATAATTTATAATGCGAAGACTTCGCACGGGTCACGCTAGTTATATAATATACTAAGAACAAAACAACTGAATATTAGTTATAGTATGTTTATTATTATTACAATTAATCACTAAAAGTTTTAAAATATAATATATTTTAAAATACAATATTTCATAATATCAGTACATTTGTACTTAAAGTTTTAAATTTACATTACGATTAAATTATAAATTTGTTTAAGTTTATCGATGGTGCTGGCACTTACTTCGAAAATAAGTAACTTAGTTAATTATTGCAAGTAAATAGGTACCTGTTTTGAGTCCATTATTTTTTACTTTTTAGTACCTGTTTTTTTCGAAGCCGGTTTTTTAAGAGATATTTTATTTAGGTAAATAACACTCAACTTTTAATAAAAATACGTTTATTTTTAGATTGTAATATGACCTCTCCTCCGTATAATATAAAGAAAATTGGGAAGCACTCCCCTGTAATAAAAATAGAAAAATAAATAAAAGCTATACATACAACAAAATTGTAACAGAGTGAATTCTATATCTGAAGATATTAAAAAAAAAAAGTGATTGAGTAAATAGGATGATAATACAAGTCAGTAAATTTTTTTTTTCTTTCTGCATGTTAATTTGAGTGGCTATCACGTAAAACCTACTGAACTTTGATGAATGGTACGGTGGTGGTTGCAAGAAAGGGTTTAGAGAGCTTTTCAACTTCAACTTCCGAGATGCACATGGTATTAATTTTATGAATTAATTAAAAAGAAACGAATCTTTCCAATATTACATTTTACCTCCTTCAAAATAGATAATAGTTTAAGTTTAATATAGATCTGGTGATTGCGTAATAAAATCACTTTCCACATATATATAATTAATATTTTCATTAAGTTTCAATGTACTCCAATTTATATTTCCTTTACGTTGGAAAAGGTTCGCCTCTAGCAAAGAAAATGTATGCTTTCTGTTTATAATGCAATGCTTTTATCGACAATGCTCGAAAATTACCCATGAAGTGTAGCATGACGTGAATCTAATATCAGCGAATCATTATCGATTTTCCACCAGGCAATTTCTTTTATGTAAGTATCTGCACGTTTAAAGAGAAGACTTCCTCTTCTCGGCAATTTTCCATTAGGCGCGATTTCGATTTCAAAAATGTTCGGTTCGAACAATTTATCCATGTGATTGACTTCCAACTGTGTTTAGAGCGCAAAAAAAATTATCGAGTGTGACATTGTTTTCGTAACTGACATTTTGATTTCTATCTAAAAATATATTTCGTCATATCGTTACCTTATTTCTAAATATCATCCCCTATTATAAATCATTCCCTATGCACAAATTATGCACTAATTTATAATAAATGTTAAATTGTATGAAAAAAATATTAGAACAAAAGATTGCAAAACATAAACATTTCTGACTATTTTTGTTCCTTCAGTCTAATCTAGTTACTCCACTACTTATACGTAAAACTGAAAAATATTATCTTTATTTTGAGGATTTAAAATATACATTATAACATGGTTTTCTCACGCATTTTATTAAATAATCATGTCCTATTTGAGACTTTTTTATTTTGTATCTAACTATATACATAATAATAAACGTAGTTTTATTTTTATTGCTAAATTTGAATAATTTTTTCAAGTAAGAACTTCAAAATTATAATATGAACAAACATGAGATGTAAATGATACACCACTTTCTTTTATTCAACATAGTTAAATTCTATTATTAGTACATTATCATTTTTTTACAGACGGTTCAATATATAAACATTACTGTGAGGCTCAATGGGAATTAAATAAACGAAGCGTCTTAAAGGGTTATCGAATATAAATATCGTTTTTATTAAAAATTTAGATTTATTAACAAATTAGTCATCCAACTATTAAACGGTGTGGGTAGTGCGTAATTTTAATATTATTTATTTCATTTAATGCTATATACATTTTAAACAATATTACTAGCGTTTTTTCGTGTGTTTCACACAGAAAAAGAGCTCAGTTAAATTGTGTGGAAAACTCCAAACATAAATAACACTTAAAACATTTTTGCTTAGACACAAAGGATTCATTAAAAAAAACCTATACGAAACTTTATTTGGTTATTTTGCGAGAAACTCTCATTGCAATTAAATATAACAAAGCCTTTGCCGCCCATTAAATAATAAAGAGATTTAATATATATGACCGTCGGTGTTAGGAAAGTTCATAACACTCCTGACCTATTTGTATCACGTAGACCGACGTTTCTACATAATTTAACCTTGCGGTAAGTCAAGTTCGACGTTGCTATAATGGATAAAAGTTAGGATATGCTCACAGTTTGCTTAAGGGTAAACTTGACCTTTCAAGTTTCGCAAGCGCCGTGACAGTATCAAGTCGAGCTTCTGTGTAATAGATTATTAATGTTAATGTTTGAATTTGAATATATTAAAATAATAATACTGATTAAGGTTTTGTCTAGTCGATGGCTATTTTTTCCTGAATACTTGCTACTCTATAACTTATAAATGCTTGTAAAGTGCACAGAAGTTAAAAACAAAATGCAACATAATTTTTAAGATTCCGTACCTTGAATTAAAAAACGATACTCTTATAAAATAACTTACCCGTCGGTCACTCAATCTTTCACAGCAAATTGTCTCAATCACTACGTGAAAGAAACTGAAAATACATCTTATTGACTCACATATTTTGCACTAGCTAACTTTTTTATTATGGGTTACCATTTAAAACCGTTTCTTATGAGGAACAGAAAGATATTTTTTCAATGATTAATTTGCATATTTAATACGAGCATGTTTTTACGCCTGAAAAAAATATAGTAGGCATATTGCAAATTATTATTCCTATTTTATGTTCTCATGTTCCCTCAAACTTTGAAAATAAATTTATTTTGAAAATGTAAAGATTTTTGTATTAATTTACTTTAGGATACTTATGTAATATTCTATACATACTTTTTTATTAAAAATTGTTATGAAAATCTAAATGCTTATATCAGTTTTCGTCGTGTGACTTCGCAATAAAATTCTTTTTAAATGTAATTTATTCAATATTTTGATAAATTGCCAAAAATAAATGACCGGATCTTATTTTCTGAAAGACTTTTCACTACAATCACTTATATTGAAACGTAAAATATCTTTTATAATAATAATACCAAGGAAAAGCTTTCCCTGTTCGTGTCGACTGCAACCTAACTTATTTTACTGCAACCTAACTTATTTTACATAGATCAGAGAACAGAATAGATACCCACACAGCTTCATCAGCCTTTCACTGTCCTTTATCAAGTTTGTGAAGCATTGAAGAATGTTTGGCCCGAGCACTTAAGCTGAGAGTATTTTATTGTTCGAAATTGAAAGGAAATGTATTCTGCAAACAATATCGATTTTTAAATAATGACTTTGAGAAAGATTACAGAGAAATTGAACAAATGGAATAACATGTGTATAAATTGAAAGAGTAACAATCTCACGGAAATGTGTAAATAATAATAGCTATTTGAATCAATTAAAAGATAATTTATATGGTTTCCGATATTGAAACGCTTTTGAATTGCCTACAAAAATTGTGTGTAGTTTTGAAGATATAAAACAACAAACCCTTACATTAGTCATCGTTAAAATATTCACGTTAAGTGTATGTCATGCTGGCTGTTAATAACTGTATTCAAATAAAGTTTATAACTGACCTATGTAATATTTACTGTTTCTGTATATGGTTGGAAATAGGATACTATATAAAGGATATTAGTAATAATAATTTGACCACCGAACGTCCGTAAATTATTCTGAAACCTTGTGTAGGTAAATAACAAATATTTATGAAACTAATTTGAAATATATTGAGAATATTATTTTTAATGTTACAGTTTATTAAAATGTTACGTGACGCAGGAATGAAATATTTCTAATACAAGATTCAATTGACATGCTGTATATAATAATTTCTCAGCGCTAGCGGCTAACGACGAGGTACGAGTATCTGACATTCGAAATGTCACGTTCGCCCTATTAATCTGTTCTCGGATAACTGAGGTATCGTCGGCCTATCAGTTCATGGATCGCTTCACATGCGACTTTTGTTCTATATTTTAATTTTTGTCAACGTTTTCGCTATGTTTGACAGGAAGAATTCGAAAATTTAAAAAATATTTGCAAACGGTACATTTGGGTAAATGATGAATGTTGCTCGCTCGATTATGGGCTTCGATAAGAGCATAATTGAATGTCGGTGCGATGAATCAGCGGTGTTGGAAAATCGGTAATGAAATATGTTTACAATAGAGAGTATGTATGTATATGTATATATATATATATATATATATATATATATATATATATATATATATATATTTATATATACATATATAAATGTATATATATACATATATATATATATATATATATATATATATATATATATATATATATATATATATCGTGCAGCAACAATAACTCGTCAAGAGTAGGATTCTCTGCTCAACTTTTACAATTTTTCTTTTCGTATCTTGCGAATAGAAAGTAATACACATGAGTGGATAAGTTTATATCCGAAAATTTCCTTAGACGATCAGGAATGAGCCAGGGTTCGAATCTTGGGTCTCTACTTTTCGCTATTTTAGTAAACGATATTGGTTGCACGGTGAAAATTGCACGTTGTTTGTTATTTGCAGACGACATGAAACATTTTACAGTCGTCAAGGATGCAGCAGATGGCGAACGGTTGCAGTGTAACATCAGCGCTGTCGTTGAGTGGGGCGCAGAAAGCAGCTTACGGCTTAAAGCAAACAAATGTTCAAAAGGGAGTCATAGCAGAGCACACGCTCCTATTAAATACAAATATACGGGCAGCGGGATCCCACTGCATCGTGTGTAAGAGCTCGTTAATTTGGAAGTCAGATGTGATTCGAGATTGACGTTTTGAGACACTTGGCGAATGTGGCAAAAAAAAAATTGTACCAAAACTCAGATTCATGTTGCATAATTCAAAGGGTTTTTAAACCATGTCATCAATTCTCTTACTGTATACTTCATTAGTACAGAGCCAAATAGAATCTATCTCCATTGATTGGAGTCCAACGGAAACCAAATACAGCATGATAATTGAACGTGTTCAAAAGATGTTCCTCAGATGTCTGTATATGAGACAGTATGGTTACTTTCCCTTCCTATTTCCTACCGCTCACCTCTTGAAAAGGATAGATTTTCATTCATTGCAACTCAGAAAAGACGTAACGCTTATCAAATTTATCTCTTAGCTATTAAAAACAAAAATTCTATGCCTGAATTATTGAGTTAACTTTTATTCTCCATACCAGAAGTATTTGCTATTGTTAAAAAGTTGTGTGAAAAATTATTATCCTTTTGCTATACCATCTTCTAAAACCGTTTCATAGAGGAACTCTCCAGTTTCTCGCGGTATTTAACTATCCATCCACCTGATAGTGGTCGTACCAAAGTGTATTTTGTTTATGACGAGTAAAAGTAAATTCGTCGAAATATGTCGTCTTTACCTTTTGCAGTTCTTGTGTATATTGGACCCATGATTATGTTTATTAAAAATTTTAAAATTATTCAATTATTAGTTGCTTTTCATTACGAATAGTTTATAGATTAGCTATAATTTACCAAATATATATGTGTATAAATAAATAAATATATAAACAATATTATAAATGTGTGCGTGTGTCAGTTTGTATATATACAAACTGAAATGAATATGCGACAAAGATATATCTCATGATATACACGATTACTTTTTTTAATTTCAATGCTGGATCCTAGCACATCCAAAAATTCAAGCCTTATGAACATTACAGTAATTTACATAGTATTAATTTACATGGTTCAATTTGCATCATTCTAGCATGGTCTATCAGCGCGCTCGAATATCGAAATCTCGCGGTTTAAGTAACTATATATTGAAATGTATACTCAGAGCGCGTCAACATTAATAACATACAATTAATATGAAATCAGCTAAAAAAATTATACACATGTGGATAATCAATTTTTTGTTTTATTTTTAAGGTTTATCAATATTTTAAGGTTTATGTAGAAAAAATACACAAAATTTCATGATGTCATATATATGGGGACAATATAGAATCAAAACGAGAGAAAGTATGCGAATGGCTAATTCAAACAATTACAGATCAAGACTACGTCTCTCGAACTAGCTCAAACAATTAATACTTATAGAGAACAAATACAGAGTCTTCTACTCTAAACTACAAAATTGACTTGAAAAATAATACGTTGCGTTTATTTCTTGCTTCACTAAAAAGGTATTCACTTAAAAAAAAATTGTGACGTGAACCAATATAGCCTACCCCAATGTTTTTGTTATTATCTAATAGCCACAAAATTACTCGTGCTTTTGAAGAGTACGTGGCATCTTCGTCTATCTCACGTTTTATAAACCTATTTACATTTGAAGTAATGTGCAAATGACAAAGCTACTGTGCTTACATTATATAAATCCGTTTCTTCCGATTACTTTTACCTAATAGTTTTTTTATTTATAATTTGAACAGTAACAATTAAATAAATATCTCTATAGACTCATTACTATTCAATCTAATAATTGAATAACTTTATTTCTACAGGTTGTTTCTCCCGCAATTTTACAATAAAAGTAACAACAATTACTTCCGTACTTATAATTTAAATATATCTCTGAATACAATTCGTTTCACTAACAACATTTTGATACAATACCTGTCACTGGAACCTACAATGTCCTTTAAGAAGTACAAGAATGCAGCTTTCTCTATTCACGTCATATGCAGCGTAACTCGCTTTGAATCGCTCGCTGGTCATGATGCTTGAAACGTTATCTGGACAAGATTGTTTGCTATTTGTTGTCAATTCAGAACGATTGCAGAGTACTTATGTATTCAGTTCGTGCAAATAGCATCTAGACGGAACATTTCCACACAAAGGATTTTGTTACGCGGCATTGAAGGGTTTAGATACAAATCTTGGTTTCTTGTCAGTCAGTTCTAAAAGTTACCTCTACCTTTTTCACTCATCTACACTTTGAGGAATATGTTGCATTTCTTCCAGTCAATATTAAAACAAATTAAAGATTGTTTTTTTATTTCAAAAAACTAACTTTTTTCTTCTGTATCCTTTTAAAGCTGCTCCAATAGCAGCCTGTTTGAATTCGATTATGTAAATAGTATTGTCAGCAATTTTGTACCATTTCTTGGTTATATATGTATAAACAAAAATAAAATATTTTATTGATTATAAGCATCGCTTGAAATATCAATGAAAACAGACTCCCTTAACATGGAATATTTCTTTTCATGTAAAGGTTCTCGTCAGGAAATATTGCTTCTTCTTATAAATTAAGATGAATCTTAAAATGCTAAAAGCTGGTTATTAATCGCTCTTAGCTATACGATACTACTGCATTACAATTACAAAAACAAAAATTAACGTGTATTTTGAATTTATTTACATATCCGATGCACTTATAGTCCATGCATTACAAGCGTCACTGTGTCCTATTTGCCAGTAAAATCTCGTCACCGTGTCAATGTATTTAAATATTTCGGTCTTAAAATAGGCTTTAAAAATTTAATATACTTGATAGAAGCATATTAAATGTTTAATCGAATTGGATAATTATCCCAGTTACCTTGTTTAAATTTGGAGGATCAATATCAATACGCTACAACATATTTATTACAAGATAAAGAAATATACCCTAAACCATGAAAAACATCGTGGGCCACTAACACTTATCTAAATAAGAAAAATACTAATCTAAATAAGAAAGTTTTCCACCACTCCTCAGTGGCTGCCCGCCCATTACACGCCGCCCATTTTTATAAATCCTCGACCGTCCTTTAATGCTATTGTCAGCTTTAAGCATAACTCTGGGGAAAACTAGGTGACCTGCTTTATCGTCTTTTTCCACGCACAAGGATACGAAAAGCGCTCCATGAGGCCAATGTGAGATAAACGACTCTGGAGAAAATTGTGAACAATGGCCATTTTAAGGTGCGAACTGCGAGTTTCCTTCATAGATTGCTGAGGATAGTGTTGACTTTTGCAATTGGTTGCCCTTGTTGCCAACCACAGCTACTTGCCAAGTTATTTTTATTTCTCTGCATCTCTGTAAAAAGGTAAATCACAAAAATTTCGTGAGTATTTCAAGAGTAGATAGAAAAATTAGACTAAAAATCACACATTATAGAACAATTAAAGCATCCTTTTTTCTTTTATAGAAATTAAAAAGATCCATATTCGAAAATCAGATTACCGAAACATAATACTACTCCTTGTCGAATGCTTGACCACCTTCAATTTCATGCGTCAAGACGAAGATATGTCAAGCGAATGAACTTGGGTAGCCAAATAGATATGAAGTATTTGAACTAATTTTTTTGTTAATATCATGATGCGTTATTTATAAATGAATACCATTTTAGTATTAAGAAATTTTTTTTCAAATTATTTGTGACAATAATATCAATAAATCACTGCAAATAGAAAGTGAAACAGTAAATTTAAAGGTAGCGATCCTTCATCAATTAATTTTTTCGGAATTTTTACTATACCTAACTCCATTCAACGCCTAAGTAAGTCTTATACAGAAGACTTGCGTATAACGATGTGTAATTTCTTTTAGATGTGTGTGTCTTTAAATATTTTCAGTTAGTTATTACACTCGTAAAACCAGTTCGTTTGTCAATCCAATTTTTTGGTATATATGTAAATAAAAAGCAAGAAACTATACGTAACAAAACCATTCATAACATTCATAGCAATAAAGTTATGATATGAGAAATTATGTTCTAAATAAAAGAGTCGTCCACAATTAAATGAAACTATGTGATGTAGTGTTATTTTAACTTTATTTAAGTTCTTTACCACGACCTAGGTTTCTATCTTTAATCTTTAGGTGGGCTGTTAGCAAAGATTCTTCTTCTTGAGATCTTTGCTAACAGCCCACCTGAAGACGTTGTAATACAACGAAACCTAGGTCGTGGTAAAGAACTTAAAAAAAGTAGAAATAATACTATATCACGTAGTTTCATTTAATTGTGAATAATGAATTTCTACAAAATTAACGCCAAATATATTCAATATTTAAAACAGTCATGTTTTTAGTTCCGTATCAACTGGCTGTTGATTAGTTATATCATAAATTGAGCTTCAGCATAGTTTCGGTTTAATATTTTTATTTAGTACGAGGAAGTCGAATTTGTTATATACTAAAAGTCCTTACACCAGCATATCGATTTCGACAAATATCAGAAATAGTGTAAGGATGCATATAAATAATAAATAACATCAAATAAATTGATACCCTAAATAGAACATCTGATGGTATAATTAATCGATATTTATATATTTATTGACTTCAATGTATCTAATTGATATATTAGGCGAATTTACTGCTACAAGAGCAATCTCTTACAGTCAACAAAAACACTAATCCAGTCCCGCACGAGGAGCTGCCGGGAATCGAGACCGGGTCCCGCGGTGCGCTATTCAGCCAAAAGCCGTATGCATTGTGATTAACCTAACACACCACGGCGACGGCGATGTTTTTATTATGTTTTGCAAATTATATTTTGCATCTTAATATTATATTACATTTCTAAAACTGATACCACACTAAAAACATTCTAATAAATGTTAAGAAAAATATGCCAGAATATAAACAGTTCAAGTCTGGAGTTTATATTAAAATCGTTAAAAATTTATATAAAAAAGTTTAGGTTGTTTTCCCACTATTAACGAAATTATGAAGTATATGTAAAAAAATAATCGTTCTAACAATATGAGACTAATTATATTTAATATTTCCCAATAAACTTTTTAATAATGTCATACTTCTTCGTATTTTTGTATATTACATTAGTTAAATAGATTTTTTAAAATCACAATATGAAACAATTTCAGTACTAAAATCTTCACAGACACAGAAAGGTAGATAATTCTATAAAGCCAAGTTACTAAAATTGTTTTCAGGTTTTTATCAAAGCCAACAACTATAATTGTTTGTCTTTTGTTTACGTGATCTTCATTGCTTAAACAATCTGTCGGCATAAGTTGAAAATTCACATTAATAAATGACTTAAACTTATTAAGTTTAAAGTTTACTTATAATCGAAATATTCAAACCTAAAATTTAATATTCGTGTTTATATTTCCATTAATAAATTCGATGTTCTATTTTATAGACAATGTAGCCTCTGGAGGCTTGCGGAGTTCGGAGATGTTTGTAGTTATCATGAATATATAACTTTGTAGTTGTTCGTTAAGTTCTATAAAACTAACTTACCAACCGACCTCGGTGCTTAAACTAAGGTAAAGTAAGGCCGTATTGAAGTTGTTTATAAATCTCTCCATTACAATAAATGAATCTATGGAAAAATAAAAGTTTATCCCATGTTTTGTAAGATAAAAAATATATTCAAAGATTGCCTATTTAGGTCACTTCATCCCTGTCAAATATGTAATATGTATATTTTTATATGTATATTCTAAATTAGTTTAATTAATGTATTAAAATTGATCCATCAATCGATCGAGGTTGCAAGTTCCAAAGCTATCGCCATTCAGACAAACATTTTTTAAATCCTTTTGGTACTCTCGTTAAATTACAAGCTCCACAATTCCATCTCTTCATGACGATATGTATTCAAAAATTCGGTTTTCGACCCTTCAAACATGTATTCGGATGTAGGCGGAAAAGCCAATTCCGGGTTACTAACAAAATGCTCTACAAGGAAAGTGGTACGACTACAGGTGCTGTCAATTGTTAAAGAAAATTGCATTTGCCATTCGCACCCCATCAGTTATACGCAAAGACGTTTCACTGCGTCATATCGCACACTTATTGTCTTTGGTTATAGGTCAATCATTTAATAAGAGGATTAATCGAGACTTATATTTATATTGTACCTCGAACGCTTGGTTGTTACGATAAGTTATCTTATTTTAATTTTAAATATTATAAAATACTAAAAGGCCTCACGTGTTGATAGCTTTTAAACGGATACAAAGTAAATATTGTTCAAGCTTAGAATCAATTGGCAATCTTTAACTGTGGTGAATTATTGTTCGTAATTTCGTATTTTCTATCAGTTAAGATTTAAGTATTTTAGATAATATAAGATATTAATCAAATAATAATAGAAAACAAGAATTATTCGATTCTTTGAAGTCGGATAATATCGCATACTATCGAATTGAAAAACATTATGAGCGAATTAGAGCAGCTCACCTAAAAATCAATTTTATTCCAGTCTGTCCTGAGAGTTTCTAACTACTTCAAAAAAATCAATATTCTTCACTTTTTATTAATTTTATTCAAAACATTGTGTCCAGTACCAGTAAACATTAGTAAACATTGTACCAGTGGCGCTCCAGTCCCGGACTGGTCTCTGGGGTTTTATTTACGCAATTACTAATACCACTCCAGTTCAATCGAACCACTCGAGTCTAATCTAGTTATCGAACCCGAGATTGCCGTGCCGTTAAAAGTCTTTTAACTCCGTGATCAAGGCAATATTCCACGAGGAAGACTCGATAATTAGGCAAGATAATCAAGGATGAAAACAAATTGACCAAAAGTGAGCTACATTTTATTATAATACCAAAATAATCGTATCAAAATAGTTTCAATATATTACAAATTTCATAATTTATCAATATGATAATAAACGTATAAATATAATAATCATATCAAAGTAGTTTCAATTATATTACAAATTTCATAATTTATCAATATGATAATACAGCTATAAATGTAATAATCGTATCAAAGTAGTTTCAATTATATTACAAATTTCATAATTTATCAATATGATAATAAACGTATAAATATAATATTCGTATCAAAGTAGTTTCAATTATATTACAAATTGCATAATTTATCAATATGATAATAAACGTATAAATCTAATAACCGAAAAGATTTAAAATGTTTTTGAATAATTAAGTAGATACCTTTAAAAATTCCTCACAACAGATGCATCCAACCTTGAGTTGTGTAAGTTAAATTTAGACATTTGTTCATTTACAATTGACTCAGATATAACTACGCGGATAACTATATCATAAAACTTCATTTTTGGCCCTGAGAAATATCCTGCATATATCATAGTTGATTTGAAGCTGAGAAAAAGATTTTTTTTGATAGTTTATTTATATTTTCGTTTATTTATTTTCTCTCTTGCCGACCAAGTTGACGTTTAGAACACGCTTCTTTATATAAAATTACGAACGAGAATATAAATAAAATAAATCACATGATGTCTTAAGTTTTTAATTGGTACCATAATATTCTATTTCGTAATAAAAGTTATATGATTACATAAAGAAAAAATATATTTAAAAACTGTTATGAAATACTTCAAATTGCCATATGGTGCAGCTGTTCGGTATTCATCATATAATATTTATAAATTATAAGTCATATTGCGACATGTTTACTGAACGATTTACTCAGGGATAGTCTCGGGTTGGTTCACGAGATAGCTCTTGATTTCATAAGAATTTATTTAAAAATTTAATTTTTATTATCGTAAGCAAAAATTTTTTAAAATTAAAATAAATTTCCCATTTACATTATGTTACGCCAATTTCATATTCTAATTTTTTTTTAAAGGATGCTTGTCGCATTTTACAAAAAATATTTACTTGTTTTGAAAAAAAATAAGTTTAAAGTTAATAATTTTTTTTCCTTATTAAAAATTAAATTACCTTAGTCTAGTATAAATATATTATGTGTATATATATATATATATATTTATATATATATATATATATAAAAAGAGAGAGAGATAAGCTGAGGGAGAGGGTAATTCGAGGCGATTTCATAGTTACTCAAACTCACAGCTGAAATTTTTTTAGATAATAATAATGTAGTAATTAAATTTTCCAAATAATTCATTCTGATGTTATAAAATATTCAATATTATTAGTTAAAAATTTAAATTTTTTATATTGGTTTGCTCGATGTGATAGATACCTCGCTTTACGTATTTTCATAGATATGTACATACGTACATAATACAAATTCTATTCAAAATAAAGTTACCTTATTTCAAAATCATGTAAAGTTAATCACCGCGTCACATTCGGAACAATTTTGAAAACTTCAATAGTCATTGTTTTCATTATCTTTAAATAAGTATGAAGCTAGTTAACAACTGAGAACTGATAGATAAATATGAAAAAAAATGGAAATTTAGTTTGAAAAGGATTATTATGCAACGAACAAAATTAATAGGCGCTTTATTCTTATAATAAAAATGATATAAAAATAATCACAAAGCGTTTCAAGATATAAATTTTAGAAACATTACGGATTATCTATATATTTCGAGAAACACCATAAACAATTATATAACACAGATATTTAAAATAAACATAAGCCAGTAAAAAAGGGTTCAAATATATATTATTTAATAATTAAAGATAAAATTTTCAAACACGAGTATCACACGCACTACAAGGATTATGAGTATACTTAAGTACATATGAACGTTTAAACATTTGATGGTACAATTTTTTTTTAACATAATATTTACAAATATTATTATTTTTTTACCACATAAATATATTTTTAACTTATTCGTATAATAATGCACAGTCGTATAATTATCACATCCTGTAAATTTTACATTAACTTCTAATAAACCTACTTTTTTGGAAATTAAAGAGGGATATTTGTTTTTAATTTCTTAATAATATCTCTAAAAATACCTTACGTAAAATTCTGAAAAACAATTCCTGAACCATTTCAATTTATACTCAAAAAAATTAATTATACCAAACCTGCAGCCCCTAAATCTTTTTGGATGTTTATTATTACGTAGTAGGGTCAATAAGCTCCTAATTGATCAATAGCTATGCCAAATGTTAGGTTTCTATATCCACACCAAAGCACATGATAGAATGAAGGAAGATTTATCTGAATATAAGTTTTAAGCAAACAACTTTTAATTACGCGTCACGCTAGCGGAATTCCTAGGGAGTTATTATGTTTCTTACGCGTTACGTCAATGTATCAATAAGTACACTAAGAGAGGGGATGAGTAGAGCGAAAAGTAGGGAGGAATAGAAGGATGCCTGTTATTTAGTAACACTTACTCGTTATATTTTATCATAACGCCAACAACTTTGCAATGAATTTTGTAAAAGATTTTTTTATTTTTTTTTTATAAAAACGAATTTAGTATCCACAGTAATACAAATACTTTCAAAATGATCTCAAAATTCGAATACCTTGAAGTGACAATGTTAATTTTGCTAAAAAATAACTCTTACCGTTAATAATATTTTGCGAGTCTAATTTAAATTTACGAATATTCACTGGAATCAATAGATAGAAAAGCTACTAACACAGTGTAATGAATTTCTTACTGAACAAAAGATATAGCTTATTATGGAAAACATTTACAATTTTGTCAAAAATTAATATATTTTCTTATAAATTTTCTCCTTTAAAAATAGCGTACTCTCATCACAAACGGTATATTAATTCCGATAGTCTTAATTTTGAATAAATAAGCGATAAAAACAACATCCACTGCAACAGCAATGTTGCTTGCTACGACAAAGTTACCAACCTCGCCGGACCGAGGACTCAAGTAGTCGTCTGCCCAATGAATTATGCATGTTTAATTGAATATCGATTTCACGTATTCCACTGAAGAACAAATTGTGCATTAGCTTATTATAAATCTTCGCACTGGTAAGAGATACTGAGAAACACTTCGACGCGATGAGTGATTAAGTTGACAATATATGATACCATATCATTGCAACAATGTGTTGAAGTTTTATTTTACTTAAATCAAACACGAAGTCGATGGGCAAATGTTTTCAAGTGAGATAATTTAAAGTGAAGGTAAAATTCCATAATTAGCCAGTTCATTAATTATACAAAAAATATAAACAATAATTCAAAACTATATGAATATTTATCTCATGATCCAGGGAACATAAATATCAATTCAAATTAGGAAAACATTCCTCTCATATTCATGGAATATAACATTTCAAAAGTTGGTGTGCAAATATTTATGTCGTGGACTCTTACAAGTCGCCCATCTTGTGAAAAAAGTAAAGAATCATAATTTTCGTTTATGTAATATACACATAGGATGTATACAGAAATTCGCGGAAAGAAATTCGTAATATATTACATAGCGTTAAAACACATCATAAAAAATATTTTCCCAACTACCTAGTTATTTATATTAAATATTGTACAATTGTTAGTTGACGCAACTTAGGTTAAATTTGCTTTTAACAGACGTTAGGTTCAAATAGAATTAGAAAAAAATGTATCTAAGCACCAAGTTTAATGTAACCAAAGACACTAGATTTCATTTTTAAAGTTACTCCAACATTTGTAAATATTTTATTTTTTATTTCCATGTAAATATTTTTAATACCAACTTTTGAAATATATGTGAGATAATAGGTTTCATAACTATGTCAAATCTATGCTTGATGAGAAAAACGGCTATGACCGATGGAGACTGCGCGGAGTTATAAAGGCTCCATTTTTTTTTCAAGGTTGTCTCATAAAGAGTAAATATTTGAACAAGATTAAGACACTCATTAATGTGATATTCAGAAATTGAGCAATGACATACAAACTATAAAACTTGGAAGTGAAAATAGTGAGTCATAATAAAATAAAAACTGAAACTTTTTAGATTCACATGGGTGAAGTTGAATCGAGAAGAATTACATCCACAAAATTATAAACAAAAGATTGCAAAATATAAACATTTCTGACTGTATTTTTGTTCCTTCAGTCTAATACTCCACTACTTATACATAAACTGAAACATATTATCTCTATTTTGAGGATGATACTTCGCAGTATTTAAAATATAATTATAACATGGTTTTCTTAAGCATTTTATTAAACAATCATGTCCTATTTGAGTTTTTTTTTATTTTGTATCTATCTATATACATAATAATAAACGTAGTTTTATTTTGATTGTTAAATTTGAATAATTTTTTCAAGTAAGAACTTCAAAATTATAATATGAACAAACATGAAATGTAAATGATACACCGCTTTCTTTTATTCAACATAGTTAAATTCTTTTATTAGTACATTTTCTTTTTTTTTACAGACGGTTCACCGTATAAACGTTACTGTAAGGCTCAATGGAAATAAAATAAACAAAGCGTATTAAAGGGTTATCGAATATAAATATCATTTTTATTAAAAATTTAGATTTATTAACAAATTAGTCATCCAACTATTAAACGTATAAACTATTAAACGTATATCATTTAATGTACATACATTTTAAAATATATTACTGCCGTTTTTTCGTGTGTTTCACGCAGAAAAAAGAGCTCTGTTAAATTGTGTGGAAAACTCCAAACATAAAAGTTAAAATATTTTTGCTTAGACACAAAGGATTAATTTAAAAAAAACCTGTACGAAACTTTGTTTGGTTATTTTGCGAGAAACTCTCATTGCAATAAATATAACAAAAGCCTTTACCGCCCATAAAATAATAAAGAGATTTAATATATATAGGCGTCGGTGTTAAGAAAGTTCGTAACACACCTGACCTATTTGCATCACGTAGACCGACGTTTCTACATAATTTAACCTTGCGGGAAGTCAAGTTCGACGTTGCTATAATGGATAAAAGTTAGGATATGCTCACAGGTTGCTTAAGGGTAAACTTGAACTTTCAAGTTTCGCAAGCGCGGTGACAGTATCAAATCGACCTTCTGTGTAATGGATTATTAATATTAGTGTTTGAATTTGAATATATTAAAGTAATAATACTGGTTAAGGTTTGGTCTACTCGGTGGCTATTTTCCCTTGAATACTTGCTACTCTATAAATTATAAATGGTTGTAAAGTGCACAGAAATTTAAAACAAAATGCAACATAATTTTTAAGATTCCGTACATCGAACTAAAAAACGAAATTCTTATATTACGCGTCGGTCACTCTATATTTCACAGCAAATTGTTTCAGTCACTACGTGAAAGAAACTTGAAATACATTTTATTGACTCACATATTTTTCAATAGCTAACTTTTTTTGTTATGGGTTACCATTTGAAAGAGTTTGTTATGAGGAACACAAAGATGTTTTTTCTATGACTAAGTTGCATATTTAATAGGATTTTCCTAGATCTTAAAATTTTGGATATTGGAACCATGTTTTTATGCCTGAAAAAAATATAGTAGGCATATTGCCTATTATCATTCCTATTTTATGTTTTTGTGTTCCCCCACACTATGAGATTGTCATCGCCCATATTATCCAAATAGTACAAAATAAGTTTATTTTAAAAATGTATAGATGTTGATGTGAATTTATTTTAGTTTATTTATGTAATATTCTATATACACTTTTTTATTAAAAATTGTTATGAAAATCGGCATGCTTATATATCAGTTTTCTTCGTGTGAATTCGATATAAAATTATTTTTAAATGTTATTTATTCAATATTTTGATAAATTTCCAAAAATAAATGACTATAATATTCTGAAAGACTCTTCACTACAATCCCTTATATCGAAAACCCTTATGTCTTTTATAATAATAATACCAAGGAAAAGCTTTCCTTGTTCGTGTCGACTTCAACCTAACTTATTTTACATCGCTCCGTAGATCTGAGAACAGAATAGATATCCACACAGCTTCATCAGCCTTTCACTGTCCTTTATCATGTTTGTGAGGTATTGAATAGTCCAGCTCCCGCGAACAATGTTTGGCCCGAGCACTTAATCTGAGAGGATTTTGTTGTTCGGAATTGAAAGGAAATGTATACTGCAAACAATATCGATTTTTAAACCATTATTTTGAGAAAGATTACAGAGAAATGGAACAAATGGATTGTGTATAAATTGAAAGAGTAACAATCTCACCTAATCTGAATTGAAACAGTAACAATCTCACGGAAATGTGTAAGTGATAATAGCTATTTCAATCATTTAAAAGATAATTTACATGGTTTCCCATTTTGGGACTTTTGAATTGCCTACAGGCATTTTTTTTAGTTTTGCCACTCCAAAATGTGAAACAACAAACCCTTATTTTAGTCATCGATAAAATATTTACGTTAAGTGTATGTCATGCTGGCTGTTAATAACGGTATTAAGATAAAGTTTATAACTGACCTATATATTATTTACTGTTTCTGTATATAATGTGAAATAGGATACTATATAAAGGATATTAGTAATAATAATTTGACGAACAAACGTCCGTAAAATATTCTGAAACCTTGTGTAGGTAAATAACAAATATTTATGAAACTAATTTGAAATATATTGAGAATATTATTTTTAATATTAGTTTATTAATATATTACGTAACGCAGGAATGAAATATTTGCAATGCAAAATTCAATTGATATGCTTTACGCTGTAAATAATAATTTCTCATAGATACGAGTATCTCACGAGATACGAGTATCTGACATTCGAAATGTCACATTCGCCCAATTAATCTGTTCTCGGAAAACTGAGGTATCGTCGGCCTATCAGTTCATGGTTCGCTTCACATCCGACTTTTGTCCTATATTTTTGTTTTTGTCAACGCTTTCGCTATTTTTGACAGAAAGTATTCGAAAATTTTAAAAATATTTGCAAACGGTACATTTGGGTAAATGATGAATGTTGCTCGCTCGATTATGCGCTTCGATAAGGGCATAATAGAATGTCGGTGCGAAGAATAAGCGGTGTTGGAAAGTCGGTAATGGTATATGTTTACAACAGAGAGGTTTACATGTATGTATATATATATATATATATATATATATATATATATATATATATATATATATATATATATATATATATATATATTAAGGTGTCCCTTATATCACCGATTTTTTTTTCTTTTAAATATTGTATCGCATACCCTCTAATTCTTTTTATAGTACTAAAGGCTACCTTCGTGCAAAATTTCATCGTCACATGACAATGGCAACCCGTGCTGACAAGGCATCATTATTTTTCTAAACAACGGTTTTAGAAGACTTAGTTACATGTAAGCTATATTATGACCAAAATACATATTTTATAATAGATAACAGTTGAAGGTTAATTTAGGATTTATTTATAAAATTGAAAAAGATATATAATTCAGGATACTTTTTTTTTGAAGTATCTTTCTTGCAATCTGAGTACAACTTTCTGTGTTCTTGTACACAACGTAACAAGAACTGTTTTTGTTCTTCTGCAGCAGTTATTAATACATGAAAATCTTACATGAGCTTCACGCCTCTCTCTGCTGTGTCATTGACTGCCTTCAAGTGCATAACTTTTTTTTAGCTTCCTGAAAGGAAGGGATTTGTTCCCAAGAAGAGACGTTTTCTTGGAGAAAAGCGTTATCAATTTTTAACCGCGTTTTCCTGAAACAATAAAAGAAATATATTAACAAAATTATCACATTTTCTAATGATAAAATGAAAAAAAAACACTTATTCAACTCACCGTACAAAGAAGCAGATATTTCTTCCTTCGATGGAATATATCTCTTCACAAAATCATACAAACTTTCCCTTTGTAAATTCGATACGATATCAGCTTTGGTTTGTGTATCAACTTCATCATCAAATAATGAAAATAAAACTATTTCTTCTGATAAATATCACAAGTGTTGGCTGAACTTGGTCAGAGCTGCTTTAGACATCACTTGGTCGACTGTTTCGTAGTTTTTCAATGATTTTAAGAAACATAAATCTTGATTCGGGGCTTTTACCGCCAAATTGCACTCAAGCCAGAGCTTTACATAAGCCATTGCAATAAATAAGCAAACATCTTGCAGTGCTCGTTTGTCCTTAGCACTCATTTTAAACTGTAATTGCAGCAAGCATATCTTTAAAGAGTAAATAGCTCTTACCATCCATCTTGCCTGATGCATGGGCCCGGTGGTCTGATTTTAAATTTCTTTTCATTATCTCCCCCCAAAAACACTATACACAATTCAATCAACTCCCGATAATCATCACCTATAATAGATTTCAGTAGTTCTTTTTTATAATAATTAATAAGTTCGTTAATCATCGTTTCACAAAAATATTTCTTTACGAAATCAGTACATGTTTCGGTAGCAGTTGCATTAACGTTCTTCCAATTGTCTATAAATTTTTTAAATAACGAGATATTGGAACTGCTAGTAACTTGATGGATCTTTGGTTCAAACACACATTTCAGTACTAGTTCATACATATGATGGCGGCAAGCAAAAAGTAACAATTTCCTTTCTAATGTTTGCTCCAAGAGCACACAAGCCCCATTTAAGCGGCCTGTATTAGAAGCAGTTGTGTCGCAGCACATAATCAGTACCTTGTCATTGAGATCCCAATCAGAAATGGCATTTAAAACAGCTTCAGCTTGATCTTTGTCAGTAGAACTATCGAGTTTTGGCACTACTAGAAGTTGGTCTTTTTCTCCGAATGAAATGAGAATTGGCAGGCGTTCTTCTTTTGAACCTGTCACATTTAAACCGGGCAATAGCTTTCCATCCCAATGAATAGTTACAATTTCAGGCACGTTGTTCTGAAAATCAGTTTTTATCGATTCTGCTCTCTCTTTTCTCATTTGGGTCCGAATTCGTTGAATAGAAGACTTGTTGATAGGAAGTCTTCACAACATCCTTCCTCTTTTTGTAGCAGACAGCGAAGTCACGGATTGCGATTGCGAGGTGGAAGGTAAATTTTCTTCCAAACTTTCGTCAGAACTAGTAGACTGTTCGTGAAGGTTCCTCTTCTCCTAGTTTTCTCTGCCTTACTCTTTCTTCTTTCTCAACTAACTTTTTGTCAACACCCGCTAAGCAACCCGAACGCCCTGGCTCTCTTTGTTTTTGTAAAAATATTTGTCTTCCTCTATTTTGATTCTTTGTAGAGCATCGGTATGCGCGATATCAAATAAATTATCTAAATCTTTTTGGAACTTCCCTCGCGGTGCTTATAAACGTCCTGTGCTTTTTTACAGTTTTTTTGTAGCTCTCTCCAAACGTGGTAGAGATCCACAAGTTTTTTCACACAATTAGGTACAGCTCTGGTAGGTATTCTAGCTTTTTCCCAAAATATGATGCACTCACGAATCACAAGATTTGCACTTTCATTAACAGTTAATTTTACCTCGCGAATATTAAAAAACAGAACTGAGAGAACTTGACGATTAGACGGCAACTTTGCACCCGTTATTTGGTGATTTATCTCACCAACCAAGAAAATATTTTTCTTATTACTTCGAAGTTAAACTGACATCTTGAAAATAAACTATTATGGACGTTAATTAAGCGATATGCCGGTGAAAACTCGGAAACAAATGACTACAAGAGCGAGTACGCGCCGGTCATCCGCGTTACTTGTATGAACATGTTTCGCGCCCAACTCGGCACGGGTTGCGGTGCTTCAAATAAGATAAATATTTATTTTTGAGTGTTTTATGGCCAAATGAAAAAAATTAGAAGGTATGCGTTACAAAATAAAAACTTTGAAAAATAAGGGACACCCTAATATATATATATATATATATATATATATATATATATATATGTATATATATATATATATACATATGGATATATATACAAACTGAAATGAATATTCGACAAAGATATATCTCATGATATACACGCATACTTTTTTTAATTTCAATGCTGGATACCTAGCATCGAAAAATTCAAACCTTATGAACTTTACAGTAATTTTCAGTGTTAGTTTCAATTTGCATCATTCTAGCAAGGTCTATCAGCGCGCTCAAAAATCGAAATGTCGCGGTTTAAGCAGCTACAGATTGAAATGCGAGCGCGTCAACACTGATAACACACAATAAATATGAAATCAGCTAAAAAAATGATACACAAGTGGATAATAAATATAGGTTTTCGTTTTTACGCAATATTTTATGAATTATGTAGAAAAAATACACAAAATTTCATGATATCACATATATGGAGACAATATAAAATCGAAACGAGAAAAAGTATGCGAATGGCTAATTCAAACAATTACAGATCAAAAATATGTCTCTCAAACTAGCTCAAACAATTAATACTTATAGAGAACAAATACAACGTCTTCTACTCTAAACTACAAAATTGACTTGAAAAATAATAAGTTGTGTTTATTTCTTGCTTCACTAAAAAGGTATTCACGTAAAAAAAATTAGTGACGTGAACCGATATAGCCTACCCCAATGTTTTTGTTAACTAATAGCCACAAGATTACTCGTGCTTTTAAAGAGTACGTGGCATCTTGTTATATCTTACGTTCTATAAACCTATTTACATTTGAAGCAATGTGCTTACGTTATAAAAAAAGCTACTGTGCTTACATTATAAAAATCCGTTTCTCCCGATTACTTTTACCTAATAAATTTTTTATTTATAATTTGAACAGTAACAATTAAATAAATATCCTTATAGACTTATTACTATTCGATCTAATCAATGATTAACTTTATTTCTACAGGTTGTTTTTTCCGCAATTTTACATTAAAACTAACAACAATTACTTCCGTACTTATTATTTAAATATATCTCTGAATATAATTCGTTTCACTAGCAACGTTTTGACACAATACCTATCACTGGAACCTACAATGTCCTTTAAGAAGTACAAGAATGCAGCTTTCTCTATTCACGTCATATGCAGTGTAACTCGCTTTGAACGCTCGCTGGTCATGACGATTGAAACGTTATCTGGACAAAATATTGTCAAGTCAAAACGATTGCGGAGTACTTATGTATTCAATTCGTGCAAATCGCATCTGGGCGGAACATTTCCACACAAAGGATTGTGTTATGCGGCATTGAAGGGTTTAGATCATATCTTATACACATCTTAGTTTCTTGTCAGTCGGTTCTGAAAGTTATCTCTACCTTTTTCACTCATCTACACTTTGAGGAAAATGTTGCATTTCTTCCAGTCTGAAAGAAACTATATAGCAGCCTGTTTGAATTCGATTATATAAGTAGTATTGTCAGCAATTTTATAAAACCATTTCTTGGTGATATATGTACAAACAAAAATAAAATATTTTATTGATTATAAGCATCGCCTGAAATATCAATGAAAACAGACTCCCTTAACATGGAATATTTCTTTTCATGTAAAGGTTCTCGTCAGGAAATCTTGCTTCTTCTTATGAATCTTAAATTGCTAAAAACTTTTTATTAATCCCTTTTAACTATGAGTTACTACTGCATTACAATTACAAAAACAAAAATTAACGTGTATTTTGAATTTATATATATAATACATATCCGACGCCCTTATAGTCCATGCATTCCAAGCGTCACTGTGTCTTATTTACCAGTAAAATCTCGTCACTGTGTCAATGTAATTAAATATTTCGGTCTTAAATATAGTTTTTAAAAATTTAATATGTTTGATCGAAGCATATTAAATGTTTATCGAAGTGGATATTAATCGAATAGGATAATTTTCCCAGTTACCTTATTGAAATTTGGAGGATTAATATCAGTACGCTACTACATATATATTACAAGATAAAGAAATATACCCTAAACCATTAAAAACATCGTGGGCCACTAACACTAATCTAAATAAGAAAAATACTAATCTAAATAAGAAAGTTTTTTCCACCACTCCTCAGTGGCTGCCCGCCCATTACACGCCGCGCATTTTTATAAATCTTCGACCGTCCTTTAATGCTATTGTCAGCCTTAAGCATAACTCTGGGGAAAACTAGGTGACCTGCTTTATCCACGCACAGGGATACCAAAAGCGCTCCATGAGGCCAATGTGAGATAAAGGACTCTGGAGAAAATTGTGAACAATGGCCATCTTAAGGTGCGAACTGCGAGTTTCCTTCATAGATTGCTGAGGATAGTGCTGACTTTTGCAATTGGTTGCCCTTGTTGCCAACCACAGCTACTTGCCAAGTTATTTTTATTTCTATGCATCTCTGTAAAAAGGTAAATCACAAAAATTTCGCGAGTATGTCAAGAGTAGATAGGAAAATTAGACTAAAGATCACACATTATAGATCAATTAAAGCATCCTTTTTTTTTTATAGAAATTAAAAAGATCCATATACGAAAATCAGATTTCCGAAACACAATACTGCTCCTTGTCGAATGCTTGACCACTTTCAATTTCATGCATCAAGACGAAGATATGTCAAGCGAATGAATTTGGGTAGCCAAATAGATATGAAGTATTTGAACTAATTTTTTTGTTAATATCATGATGCGTTATTTGTAAATGAATACCATTTTAGTATTAAGAAATTTTTTCAAATTATTTGTGACAATAATATCAATAAATCACTGCAAATAGAAAGTAAAACAGTAAATTTAAAGGTAGCGATCCTTCATCAATTAATTTTTTCGAAATTGTTACTATACCTAACTCCATTCAAAGCCTAAGTAAGTCTTATACAGAAGACTTGCGTATAACGATGTGTAATTTCTTTTAGATGGGTGTGTCTTTAAATATTTTCAGTTAGTTATTACACTCGTAAAACCAGTTCATTTGTCAATCCAATTTTCTGGTATATATGTAAATAAAAAGCAAGAAACTATAAGTAACAAAACCATTCATAACATTCATAGCAATAAAATTAATATTACGTTCTAAATAAAACAGTCGTCCACAATTAAATGAAACTACGTGATTAGCCAAGATTCATCTTCTTGAGATCTTTGCTAAGAGCCTACCTGAAGATGTTATAATACAACGAAACCTAGGTCGTGGTAAAGAACTTAAAAAAAGTAGGAATAATACTATATCACGTAGCTTCATTTAATTATGAATAATGAATTTCTACAAAATTAACGCCAAATATATTCAATATTTAAAACAGTCGTGTTTTTAGTTCCGTATCGACTGGCTGTTGATTAATTATATCATAAATTGAGCTTCAGCATAGTTTCGGTTTAATATTTTTATTTAGTACGAGGAATCGAATTTATTGTATACTAAAAATCCTTAAGCATATCGATTTCGACAAATATCAGAAATAGTGTAAGGATGCATATAAATAATAAATAGCATCAAATAAAGTTGATACCTGAAACAGAACGTCTGATGGTATAATTAATCGATATTTATTTATTTATCGACTTTAATGTATCTAATTGATACATAAAGAGATTTACTGCTACAAGAGCAATCTCTTACAGTCAACCAAAACACTAATCCAGTCCCGCACGAGGAGCTGCCGGGAATCGAGACCGGGTCCCGCGGTGCGTCATTCCGCCAAAAGCCGTATGCATTGTGATTAACCTAACGCACCACAGCGACGTTATGTTATGATAGTTACTAGCTTTAAATCAAAGAAATGAGTATGGGTAAGAATTTTGAGATTTTTTTGCATTTTTTTTTGTAATTTGTTTTTATTATGGTTTGCAAATTATATTTTGCATCTTAATATTATATTGCATTTCTAAAACTGATACCACACTAAAAACATTCTAATAAATGTTAAGAAAAATATGCCAGAATATAAACAGTTCAAGTCTGGAGTTTATATTAAAATCGTTAAAAATTTATATAAAAAAGTTTAGGTTGTTTTCCCACTATTTACGAAATTATGACGTATATGTAAAAAAATAATCGTTCTAACAATATGAGACTAATTTTATTTAATATTTCCCAATAAACTTTTTAATAATGTCATACTTCTTCGTATTCTTGTATATTACATTAGTTAAATAGATTTTTTAAAATCACAATATGAAACAATTTCAGTACTAAAATCTTCACAGACACAGAAAGGTAGATAATTCTATAAAGTCAAGTTACTAAAATTGTTTTCAGGTTTTTATCAAAGCCAACAACTATAATTGTTTTTCTTTTGTTTACGTGATCTTCATTGCTTTAACAATCTTTCGGCATTAATAAATGACTTAAACTTATTAAGTTTAAAGTTTACTTATAATAGAAATATTCAAACCTAAAATTTAATATTCGTGTTTATATTTCCATTAATAAATTCGATGTTCTATTTTATAGACAATGTAGCCTCTGGAGGCTTGTGGAGTTGGGAAATGTTTGTAGTTATCATGAATATACTTTGTAGTTGTTCGTTAAGTTCTATAAAACTAACTTACCAACCGATATCGGGGCTTGAAAACGAAGTAAAGTAAGGTGGTATTGAATTTAATTTATTTATTTTAAATCCGATAAAAAATATATTCAGAGATTGCCTATTTAGGTCACTTCATCCCTGTAATATATTTATGTATATATATATATATATATATATATATATATATATATATATATATATATATGTATATGTATATATATACATGTATAGTCTTAAGTACATTCCAAATTCGTAAATAGAGTGAAATTACAAGCTTTACAAATCTATCTCTTTATGACAATATGTACTCAAGAATTCGGTTTTCGACTGTTCATAACATATATTCGAATGTAGGGGGAAAAGTTATTCCGGGCTGCTAACAAAATGCTCTACAAGTGGTACGACTACAGGTGCTGTTAATTGTTAAAAG
Organism: Druceiella hillmani; assembly: GCA_039881145.1. Lineage (NCBI taxonomy): Eukaryota > Metazoa > Arthropoda > Insecta > Lepidoptera > Hepialidae > Druceiella > Druceiella hillmani. The sequence goes on along the minus strand of JAYKKI010000022.1, from coordinate 9,896,906 downwards.
AAGATTGCATTTGCCTTTCGCACCCTATTAGTTATACGCAAAGACGTTTCACCGCGACATCTCGCACCCTTATTGTCTTTAGATATTGGCCAATAATTTAATAAGAGGGTTAATCAAGACTTATATTATTATTGTGGCTTGAACGCTTGGTTGTTACGATAAAATGTGCTTTTAACTTTAAATATTATAAAATACTAAAACGTCTCACGTATTGATAGCTTCTAAACTGGTACAAAGTAAGTATTGTTCAAGTTTGTAATCACTTGGCAAGCTTTAACTATGGTGAGATATTGTTCATGATTTCATACTTTCTATCAACTAAGATTTAAATATTTTAGATTATATAAAAGATTTATCAAATAATAATAGAAAACAAGAATTGTTCGATTTCGAAAATGTTGTCGAACTGCAAAACATTATGAGCGAATTAGAGGAGCTCACCTAAAAATCAGCTTCGTCAATCTGTTCTAAGAGTTTTTAACCACGTCGTAACCAAGCCGTTATTTTTTTTTATTTGCGGATAAACAATTCAAGCATTTGCAATATTTGTACAGAGCACTCAATCGTATTTCATGTCTCAATAACGATTCACTTCCTAGACACTTTATTGATATATATATATATATATATATATATATATATATATATATATATATATATATATATGTATATATATATATATATATTATATATATATATATATATATATATATATATATAAATGTTTATATATATATACATATATATATATATATATATATATATATATATTTATATGTATATATATATATATATATATAGATATAAAATGTTTTTAGTTTACATATTAGTAGAGAAACGATGAATTTATTAAAACGGAAAAAACTTAATCAAATAAACTTATGACACAGAAATTAAGTTATATATAAATAGATGGAAACTTTATTTATAATTGAAATGCAGTATTTTTTTGCAGAACATTATAAGCGTTATGCATGCGATTTATTTTCACACTCCATCTAATAAAGGGTATTAGTTAATCATGAGCTTCCAAGAATAGTATATTAACGGGGAAATAATAATTATGGTGGTGTCATTACATGAAAAGTTTTTTACAAATATGATAGATATAATGAGAACTACAAAAACTTAAAACTATACACAAAATAAAAATGCAAAATTATTCATCAACAGTGATTCTTGATCCACTATTGAACACAGGTCCATCCAATGTATGTATCATTGGAGATAATAACCGAACCTGCGCACTGCTATTGTCAGATGAATTGGCGATCGCAGCGAGCAGCTTGTCGTACCAGTGGCACTCCAGACCTTACTGGTCCCTGGGGTTTTTATTACGCAATTACAAATACCACTCCAGTCCAGTAGAACCATTCGAGTCGAATTCACTTATCGAACCCGAGACCCCCGTGCCGTTAAAAGTCTTAAACCTCGTGACGAATTCTAGATAATTAGGTATAATAATCAAGAATGAAAAAAAGCCTCTTAGTGAGGCTCTTTTTATTATAATATTAAAATAATCGCCTCAAAGTAGTTTCAATTATATTACAATTTTCTTTATTTTTCGTTATATAAATGAATGTAATTTATCAACATGACAATAAACATGTAAATATGATAAATGAAAAAGATCTAAAACGTTTATGAACAATTAACTAGATACCTCCAAAATTCCTCGTAACAGATGCAACCAATCTTGAGTTATGTAAGTTAAGTTTAGACATTTGTTCACTTACAATTGTCTCAGGTATAACTACGCGGATAGCTATATCATTGGCTCTGAGAAATATTCTGCATTCATTATAGTTTCATCATAGTTGATTTGAAGCTAAGAAAAATAATTTTTTTTAATAGTTTATTTTTATTTCCGTTTATTTATGTTCTCTCTTCCTAACCAAGTTGATGTTTACAACATGCTTCATTACATGAAATTACGAGCGAGAATATAAATAAAATAAATCACATGACGTCTTAAGTTTTTAATTGGTACCATAATGTTCTCTTTCGTAATAAGATTTATGTATGATTACATAAAGAAAAAATATATTTAAAAACTATTATAAAATACTTCAAATTGCTATAATGTGCAGCTGTTCGGTATTCATCATATAATATTTATAAATTATAAGTCATATTGCGACATGTTTACTGAACGATTTACTCAGGGATAGTCTCGGGTCAGTTCACGAAGTGGGTCTTGATTTCGTAAAAATATACTCAAAAATTTAATTTTTATTATCGTAAACAAAATTTCTGAAATTAAAATTAAATTCCGCTTTACGTTATGTTGCACGGATTTTCACATGCCGTATTTTTTAGAAAGGGCGCTTTTAAGTTAATAGTATTTTTTATACTCATTAAAAATTAAGTTACCTTAGTCTGGTATAATATATATATATATATATATATATATATATATATATATATATATATATATATATATAGAGAGAGAGAGAGAGAGAGAGAGAGAGAGAGAGAGAGAGTGAGAGATAGGTTTTGTAATTCGAGGCGATTCCATAGTTATCCAAACTCACAGATAATAATTATTTCCAAATAATTCTTCTGATATTATAAAATATTATTCAATAATTCAATATCATTAGTTAAAAATCTTAAATTTTTATGTCGGTTTGCTCGATGTGATAGGTACCTCGCTTTACGTATTTTTATAAATATGTACATATATACGTTATACAAATTCTATTCAAAATAAAGTTACCTTATTTCAAAATCATATAAAGTTAACCACGTCACGGTCGGAACAATTTTGAAAACTTTAAATAAATATTGAATAGTTAGTTAGACATGACGAACTTATATAAATTTTGAAAAAAAAATGGAAATTTTCCTTGAAAAGGATATTATGCAACGAATAAAATTAATAGGTGATTATTTATTTTAAATTAATATAAAAATAACCACAACGCATTTCAAGATGTAAATTATAGACACATTACGAATTATCTATGTATTTCGAAAAATACCATAAATAATTATATAAAACACAGATATTTACAATAAACATAAGTCAATAAAAAGATAACATAAAATTTTCAAGCACGAGTATAACACGCACTACAAGCATAATATATATACTTAAGTACATATGAACTTTTAACATTTAAAGAAACAATTTTTTTTATTATAGTATTTACAAATACAATTATTATTTTTTTAGCACATAAATATATTTCTAACATTTAATTGTCAATATATTGCACAGTCGTATAATTATCATGAATTTCTCGAAAACTATGGGTCCTGTAGTTTTCCGGTAAATTTTACATTAACTTCTAACAAACCTAATTTTTTGGAAATAAAATAGGCATATTTATTTTTTATATTCTTAACAATAACTCTAAAAACACCTTAAGTAAAATTCTGAAAAACAATTCTTGAGCCCTTTCAATATATATTAAATAAGACTGAATGTAAAAAACATTAATTGCACCAAACTTGCACCCCCTAAATCTTTTTGGATATTTATTATTACGAAGCTCCAAATTGATGAAGCTATGCAAATTTTAAGATTCCATATCGACACCAAAGCACAAGATAGAATGAAAGAAGATTTATCTGAATATAAGTTTTTAGAAACAAACTTTAATTACGCGTGACGCTAGCGGAATTCCTATGGAGTAATTACGTTTCTTACTCGTTACAATTACCAGTAAATACAATAAGAGAGGGGGTGAGTCGAGGAAAAAGTAGGGAGGAATAAAAGGACGCCTGTTATTTAGTAACACTTATTCGTTATATTTGATTACAACGCCAACAACTTTTTAATGAATTTTATAGAAGATTTTTTTGTTCTTTTTTAAAACGAATTTAATCAAAATATTTTAAAAAATTATATCAACATTTTAATACTTTCAAGTGATAATGTTAATTCTGCTAAAAAAGTACTCTTACAAAATATTTTTGCGAGTCTAATTTAAATTTACGAATTATCCGCTGGAATCAATAGAAAGACACGCTACTAATACAGTGTAATGAATTTCTTACCTAACAAAACACATTGCTTAGTACGGAAAAAAATTACAATTTTGTCAATAAAACATAGATTTTCTTATTTTTTTTTCTACGTACAGAAATTAATAGAGAATTAACGTTTAGATATGAAGTCTATACCACTCTCATTGTAATTTAGCAATTATTGCGCAAATTCATACAACGAACCACTCAAGAAGTTACAGCTCAGACCTGTTGCTTTTCAGAATAATCACACACTGTTTCTTTTAATTACCGTCGAAATATTGATTAAATGCGAACTCCGTGTTTTAGGGTTCTGTACTTCAAAGGGAAAAAAGTAACGCATTTAGGATCACCTCATTGTCCGTCTGTCTATGTGTATGATAAGACCCTTTTTCTAAGGAACGCGTGGAGGTGTCAAGTTAAAATTATTATATCAATACTTAGATCTATGGTACCTTGGAGCTGAAAAAAAATCAAGCTATTAAGTCAACATTTTGATAAAAAAATACGGCCTGCATTTGACATTCGCAAATAAATCAAAGCCAATAGGATACTTCCCGTGGACCTAAAATCACGAAATTTAGCAAAAAACAAGGTCTCACAGCCAAGTAAAGGGAAAATCTGAAAATAGTTAATTTGTGATTACATCTCAGCAAAAAAATGTTTTTTAAATGTACGCCTGGAAAAATATTGTAGGCAGTACATTTTCATTTCGGACTAAACGTATATAATATGTTTAGTCCAAAATCACTTATTTTGACACTCAAATAAATCAAACCCTGTGGGGTAGTTCCTGTTGACATAGAATCATTAAATTTGGCAAGAAGCAGAATCCTACACATCAAGTAAAGAAAAATATAGTTATGTAATTGAATAATAAATACAGTTGTATCATTTAATTTCTAATTATATAATATCACGTTTTTAAATAAGCACCTGTACAAAGTAAAGTAGGCAATATATTGATTGTGTACGGAACCCTCGCCATGCGAGTTCCACTCGTGCCTGACAGGTTTTTTAGTAGATAAACCAATTAATAATGTTTTGTATTAGAATATTAAAGTACTATTACATGAATGATCAACAACAAAACTCACTTACAGTCGAAAAATTAAGTCACAAATCACCATGATAATTACAAACAACGCTAACTCAACAAGTGAAAAGTTTCACGAAATTTATGTCGATGATAAATGCATGAGAACGACATGGCTAACTTATATAGATATATGTATCTTGGAATCAAACTACTAAAAATGCGTACACAATCACACTACAAAAATGCATACATGTATCAAATATATATATATATATATATATAAACTACATTGTACTAACATAATCTATAAAATAAATTAGAAAAAAGTAGAAAAGGATCGAGACAAATCTTTGAATGTCGCTGTTTGAATTTTCTCTTCTGGGGTACTTTATCGCTGACATTTCTTATTCGACTATATCATCCGATTGTCATGATATCGTATTGACAGTTATAATTATCCAAAGCGTAGGTGTTCGATATTCAATAGACGTCGTGTTGAATGTTGAGCATGCCTGTGTCTAATGATCTGGAAAGTTATTGACGTACGTCATTATATAAGTAATTGCTTCGCTATGTACTGAAGCAATTACTTACATAATGACGTCACAAGAACTTTTAGAACTTCGTAGAATTATGAGTTGAAATATATATATATATATATATATATATATGTATATATATATATATATATATATATATATATATATATATATATATATATATATATATATATATATATATATATATGTGTATATGTATATATGAATACTGACAAGAAAACAACAAAAATACCAATAAAACTTAAAATTTGTAGGTCTTTAGAATTTTTTTTAGTTTTAAATCTAATCTAGTTAGAAATTTAAACTTTTAAATAAAAATCATTATCAAAATCGTAGATGGAGACAATTATTATTTTTGTATTTTTTTATATATAGATATATAAACAAAGCACATACAAAAAAATGTTCAAATATTTCCCAAAAATCACCCAATATGGAGTTCAGTATTCGTCTACATCTCTTAAAATTGTTAATGCAAATTAACCGAAATAATTTTATCTTAATGTTCTAATCAAATACTATTATTTACTGGGGACGTTCGGCACCAGACAGCTAGCACAGACCTGCTATGTCTTTATATTTTGGCTAGAGAGTCGCTGCGAGCGTTCGGTGCTAGATTCCCTATCACGTGCTTCTGAGACACGTTGTCTAAAGCTAGCAAGCCGCTCGGAGCGTACAGTGTTAGATTCCCTAGCACGGATCTGCTATGGTATAACGTTTTGGCTAGCAAGTCGCTGAGAGCATTCAGTACTGGATTCCCTACCACGCGCTTGTGATATGTACCATCTATGACTCACAAGACACTGAAACTCAGTGAGTACTCCTCCGCTCGGCGTATTTCAGCTGCTCTTGTTTAAAATGATTGCCGTGAAAGTTATGATTTTCTTTTAGGTATAGTTGTTATAGGAACGAAGTTCCTTATGACACGTTACACGCTTAGTGAATAATAGCTAGCCAGAAAAAGGGTAAGATTTTACACATTGCTTTTGCTATATTATAAAACGACACTTTGCTGCACTATGAGTACAATCGTAAAAATAAATAAATTTATTTGAATTGAATTTTGAAAATGATTTAATTAATTGAAAAGGAATTAAATTTTACAATAATTTAATTTTAAAATTAATTAAATTTTAATTTTCAATATGATTAATTTAAAAACAAATATTTAAAAAAAACAAAATTTTAGTTTTTAAGGTATTTAATTTAATTATATTATTAATTTTGAATTTAATTCAGTTACAAAACAAATTGAAATATAAAAAAATGGAAATAAATATAATTAAATTTTAATTTTTAAAGTAATCACATTTATATCTAAAATTATTTGAAATGAAATTTTATTGATGTAAAAAAATTAATAAAAAAACATCGGAAATAAATTGTTTTATAATAATCAAATTTAATGTTAAAATTACTTTTTTATTTATTTAAATTTGTTTAAATGTCGATGAAAAGAGCATTTTCTTTACGCCACCCTCTGACACCGAAATACAACTTCATGATATCTTTTAATTGGAATGAATGTTTTAGGAACGCATACGGACAAAATATATTTATTATTTTAAACGACAAATAAGCAAATAGCGCGTATCATATTTCCTTTTTTTCAAAACGCTATCATAAAATATAAACTACTCGTCCAAATAATGTTGTGAAAGACAATTTTTATCTACATAAAATTTCCCTAACGATGACCAAATTTATTTTCGTGAAAATTTAACATTACCCACTTAAATTACCCCCGAGAGACTAGAATTAATTTTAAATGTATCTTTTAGTCATATTTTATTAATTTATGCATTAAAATTAACATACAGATGCATGTCGTCACGAACTTTTTTACATGCCTTTTTAAGCTCTACAACTTTTCTATACAAAGCATTCATACGTTTCTTACAATTAAGGCAGAGTTAGTAAAAAACACATTGGCTCCACTGTTTTGTCCCTGACTTACGTTTCAAACGAAAGGCCCTCTTATTTTAAGGGGATAATATGTAATCTATGATCATCCGAAGATCCCTTCTAAATATTGGTGAAAGAATTTTTGAAATCGGATGAGTATTTTCGGAGATTACCTCCTACATCCAAACTTACAAACTTTACCTCTATATAATATTAGTGTAGATAATATAATCGGTTCTGGTCACATTTTCTATTACCTAGCGTACGAAAAGTAAAAAGAAAATATTTCAATTTTAGAATGAATTTAATAGTATTCTACTTTTAAACAAACATACGGACATTAAAACGAATAGAAAGGCCGATAGATGTATTATTTTATAATATCCAAATATTATTTGATTTATTTGTGCTCACAACTTAATAAATTTGTTGATATTGTGATGGGGTTTTTTTTTACACTCACGCACTTATATTATATTTACGTATATATTACTGAAGTAAATCGGGGAAAAGATAAAGAAGAATACAATTTCGTGCGCATTACCGTTGTCCCGTAACAGGTTGTCCGTTGTCCGGTAACAGTTTGTCTGTTGGCCAGTTTTTAATGGTAACGTTAAAGGCAATAAGAATGGGGATGGAGCAATAAGCCGAGGGCATAGAAGAGAGCAAAAGTAGAGCGCTTGCATGAACTTCAGTAAAATTTACACAACTGAAGAGAATTAGGTTTAAATTCTAAATTTTGATATTTGCATTTTGAAAATTTTCAACTGTAACTATAATTGATTTATCACTATAACTATATACTTTAGATATAATCAACACAATAATATTACCCTCAAATTATATAAGATAATATGTATAGTTCCTACACTAGGGATAGAGACAGTCATTTCATCTACGTATGGATACATGTGAATAGGGCGCTATAGATACCGACACGACTCCCCCATATTCAAAGCCTGCATTATGATGTTTCACTTCAATATTTTTACCTCTAATTCCATTTAATACAAATGCGAGGTCGTAAAACTCTTCAATATGTGACTAAAACGGAAGAAAATGGGAGCACGTAGTGGGAAACATTAAACGCTCTGAATGGGGTCTATTTGCCGAGTTGTAGCATGTTTTTGCAGCCACGAAATACGAATATAATGTATGGACGGTAAAAAGTTTAAAGTTGAGTTCACGGTACCGATTCATAAACATCGCTGTGTTATTTCAATTTCACTAGTATGGGTTACGAGCGTCTACGTCATTATATCTTGTACGTTTCAGATATTTTGCCCCCTCGGCAAGCCTGTTTTAATGTGAATTATCGTATTTGGAAAAGCTTTTCAAAAGAACTCGAATTTAAAATATGAAATGAAAAACTTATGAATGAACTCTTTAATACCTCTTCATTGCAATTTACATAATTCATATTTTGTTTATGTTTAGTACATTTGTTTGCTGCTATAATACGATATGTTGACAACGTAAAACAGAAGAAAATATATTCAAACATAGCAATGAACATGACAATATAATACCAACGAATGTAAATATAATAGCTATTTTAAATATAATTTATCAAATATTAAGTAAACACCTTAATATAACAGTTAACATGAACAAAACTCCAAAATACTACTATTGTCACAGTGACAATAACAATCGGAGTGTTTAATTGGAATTTTTAAGGTAAAATATAATTTCCAAATGTAAATAAATTTGTAAAACATTGCTACTGTATGCATCTTTCAGTCGGTACTAAGTGGAAAGTGATGTTAGATGCCTCCCCCTCTCTATTTTTTCGCTGGCTTACATACACATCCACACAAGCACCATAAGCATTCGATGGATAAATTCCATCGAATGCTTATGGTGCTTGTGTGGATGTGTATGCTTAAATTAAAATAGATTCCGTGCCAAGTAGTAAGGTCTCTTTCCCTCTTGCGTATATGCACACCTTTACATAGACATATAAGTGCCCTATTAAACTTGATACCATTACAAAATTTCCGAAGTAACTAATTAAATAAATTGTGTTACCAATTTTGAAAAAATATAGTAGTAAAATATTCTCTTATTTTATGAGTTAATGGCGTGTTTTTAAAACAATCGTTTTGAGCAAATTTTGTCTTGCTTTTAGTATGTTATTCTATTTAAGTATGTTACCATTTCGGCAGACATTAGATTATGAATACTCAAGTAATAACCAACCACAACGAACGCTTATTGTTAATAGTTTCCCACATTACACGCAGCTTTAAACACTTGCTAATATAAACAAATATAGATTAACTAATTAATAACACATACTTTTCTTTTAGTCTGGTACAGTGTTACCATCAAATTGTAGCACTGGCTATTGATTTGAACTTCCAATGGGATCGACCTTTTTATGACATTTTTTCGGCATCCTAAGTATATAAGAAAATTTTAAATCATACGTGCGCACGTTTTCTAATAAGATCAACTCTAATAAACACAATTCATAACCAAAAACTAAAGAGTCGTTTGAGCTACATGAAGTTGTAGTCTAACATTTTAACCGAGTGTAATTTGACAGTGATTTTCCTTTGTCGCATCCATAAAATTAATCACGTCAGCCTAAAATACCATAAGCTTAATTAAAATTGCTGCAATGGAACGAATCCACAGTGACTAATTAAATAAATCTTGATACCAATTTTAGATGTTATATATTTTAGTTCTCATATCTTTAATATCATTTTTGATTTTGGAAACGTTTACCGGGATCTTTTGTGCAATTATGTAATCATGTTATTCTGGTATTTCTAGTTTTTTAAAGATTTGAAGCTTTACATTTAGATGGTACGTGAACAGGAAACACCTGGAACAATTATAATAAAAGCAAAATTTTTATTTAATTACGACAAAAAACGACAGTAAAAAAATACGTATTAAAAATACTTTTATTTGGTCGCTTCTCTAAGTGAGTCCTTAGTGTAAATAAAATATCTGGTTCGAACCTCGGAAGAATATTTTTTGAAACGGAAATAAAACAACAAATCTTTAATCCAAATTCCAATGTTTAACATAGCTAGAAAAAACAAAGAAGCGATTTTTTAATTAAAGCTTTTCTTCGGAAACGTTTAAAAAAATGTGTACATTTTCATTTCTGTACACAAAACGTACCTAATGCTTATAATTGATTCCAAGGAGTTGTATCTGTATTTGCAAAAACTCCAAAGTCACATAATTAGGTTGGTCTAGTCATAAATTTTTACCATTCCAAATTTTATTGTGTTTATTAAGAGTACGCAAAATTTTGACATAATCAGTTTAGTTATTTATAAATAACATCACAAGTTGATACGAGAAGTTGATTTAAATTTTGTAACTAAAACTAATCTTTTGAAATTCTTTTTGTTGTTACGACAATTTAAGGAATTTGTGTACGATTAGAATATAACAATTAGATTAAATTTACACGAATACTTATTATAATATAAAACTTTCAGTATAAATATAACTAATGGAAGTCAAAGGAAGTTATTCAGAGTCAAAAGAATATTTCTTTTGAAGAAGCAAGTTAAACATATATATTCAATAAAGTCACTAATTGGGGTTAGTTCTTTACTGAACCTTATTTCAAAGATGATAATATAATGATCAATTAATGGCAATATTAATACAACAGCACGAAATTTGGCTGCTAACTGCGCCGCTCTTCATCATTATTATCTAGATTAATAAAAACCGTTGCAACTTTTAATTATATGCATATTACGACAATCGCAAACTGAACTTTTCAAAATTTTCAAATAAAATTAATAAAAGAATATATCAACAAAATAAAGAAATGTATATATAAATATCGACCTAATATCAGTATGTTACCATTGGCTGAGAGTGCTTAACTTCAAAAAATTATATTAGAAAAAATAGGAAGAAAGTCATGCGCAAAATTTACTAAAATATTAATTCAGTTATTAAATATTTATTTTAATACAAGGGCAATAATAAAACAGTCTAATAGATAATCGGGAAACTAAAAACAATCTTTAATGAAATTTTATACCGCAAAAGTCGGCAGAAAATTTTAAATTATAGAATTTTATTCATATTATACTGTGGTATAAATAACAAAGAAATACCAATAATTAGTTCTTGTACATTTGAGCATAAAAGTAAATAAATGTTGGTACTGGAGACCCTTTTTGGAGATAAAAATATAAATATCACGAACTAAAAAAAAATATAATTACCCATATATACATGAAGGGAAAAGGTACATTCAACATCACATACTTTTGCCTTGTTTTTATTTACAACGCTTCGGAATCTGCAACAGTTTGAAATAAAACCGCAGTAACTCAATTTGAAAAGGGTTCCGAACAAAAACAGGTGTGAAAGTTTAGATAACGTCACACGACAAGTATATTCAGCCTGTATCACTTTTGTTACACTATTTATAAAAAAAATAAGAAATATTTAAATATAAAACATGGTAAATTTGAGGTATTAATTTAAAACAAGTTCAAAATACAATGGAGCGAGCTTTTAAATATGATAACATTACTGAGGAAATGGTAAATCGGTTACGTATTGTGATGCACGTATGTTTTTTAGCTCGTCTGGAAAAAATATCAACAAAATCACGACGGAAAAACGATCGATAAAATTGAAAGCAGAGATTAGTAAAACCATACATAATAGAATTGGAAATTTTCGCATGTTGACCTTTATAAAAAAGAATAAATTTCAGTGGTATGTTTTTGGGGAAAGTACAAAGTGCGTGTATTTTTTAAAAGAACAAGAACAAAAACGATCAAAAACTAGTAAAAAGTTGTGATATTAAGATAGAAAAATGAATCGATGTGAGAGCTTGTCAAAAAACAGAAAAATTGCTGAAATATTTTAAATAAGGTAGAATGGCATGAAAATTAATTCAATATATCAGCCGTTCATACCGTTGTTGACGATGGCGTAAAATAAGAAGTGCGTTTGTAAGGTCAAACGACGGATATTCCATTATCTCGTTGGGGAAATATGCTGTTATATGTTTAAAAGCGTACAAGTAAAAGTGATGACAATTTTATGAAAATGTTCGACCGAATGGCCGTGAAGGTTCAAGACAATATTTTCACCTACATATTTCCTTGTTTTATCTTTCTAAAGAAATTAACACCACGTATCAAATTTTACGGTATTTATTTATATACTCAAGTATTTTAAATTATTTACATTATATAAATATACATTAAAATTAAAATATGACTAAAACTTAGGTAACCTTAGTTTCCATACAGATATCTTTGTAATAAAATGTGAAACATATATACAGTAAAAACTGATTTTGACTGATTAGAAAAAAAAGTGAGCCGTCACGGGACGCGTGGCAGATGTGAAACATCGTGTTCGTGCAAGTAAAATGTATAAAAGACAAGATTATTTCAGGAACTAAATATAGCATAATGATAAAATAAAGTATTACGAATTTCTTACAGAAAATGGTGACTTGTAAACAACAGCGTCGAACTGAGTGAGGAGGGGGTCGCGTAGTCGGTTGCGCATGGCGACACGTCGCCATACCGTACACTCTACTACATATATATATATATATATATATATATATATACCTGAGTATATCGTGGCGACCCGTCGCCACGCCAACGATCCGGTTTATACCTGCGTCTATAGATGTTTGACATCAAAAAGTTTTGAATTGCTTTTTTTTATTTTCATAATACACTCAGCTGAATAACTAAAACTAGTACTTTGAAGTGAATTCTACTCATGAAACGTATTAATATTATGAAAATTTGAATAATATTTTCAAAGCCGCCTTTTTTATCATGTTTCGTATAACAGTTGCAAAAAGTGGAAGGGCCAGTTTCAATGAAAAAGATGCATACCGACATTTTATAAAATTGTTTCGGGAGGACTTTACGTGGAATATAGTCTCCGAAAATATCCTACTTACTATAAATTGGATAATAATAGCGACCATATGGATTCAGCGTCTCTCAGCAAAGTTATTTTACAAACCAAACAAAACAATCCAAGCAATGAAAATGGAATAACGTAAAAGAAAATTACCTTGAAGAAATTTTTTTTCTGAAATAAATGAATTAAAAATATATAATGAAATAAAAAAATTTACATAACGAAGTCAGAAAATAATTTCATATGAACTATAAACAATAATTCATCTTACTGTAAGAATATTAGCAGATAAGTATTAAAAAATGGACACATATATACAAATAGTACCTTCAGTTTGCTATTCGGGATTGCAAACCAGCGGTCAGATATTATATCTGTAATTGCAAATGTTACTAAAATTCGTATAGATTAAATTACAAATTAAAAATTATGACAGATTTTTATGACAGATATTTCTCTGAATCTCGTAAAACTATCAGAAGATATATAATTTAATTTAAACTTACACCGATTATATTTTACCTTTAATTTCTACATAAGTACTTACAAATCTGTTCAAATACGGTCGCTACAATTACAAAAACAATAAGCGCGTAAGAGATTGATTACTCCTATCAGTTCACAATACCATTTACAAGAGCAGTACAAATCGTGTTGTGGCACTGACCACAGATTCACAGAGCACAGAATTGATCGTTTAAGGGCGTAATCATGTGTAATAAATAAAGGGGGTACAGGACGTGAATTGGACTAGTTACGGTTAGTTCTTCACACACCCGCCGTTTTCAAAGTTACGTTCAAGTATTCATAGCTTATCGATTTCCAATAATTAAATTAATTTAACAAGCGTACTTCAGAATTAACTTCAGTCTCGTCTCTATCTCCTACAATATATTCACATTTATATAAGTATTCATGTGTAGACATGAACTTGTATTTGCATATAACTTGCATTTAAATACATTGGATTCTCTACAGCAAGCATGATACACGGTCAAATAATTTTGTTGCCGCTCAGTTTTACACCAACGTAATACATGGCCCACTATGCTCCATTTCTAATGAAGTGATCTCCTGGTCAGTATCAAATTGGAAGTATGGGCACGAAAATTTACAGTCTCATTTCTATACCTTCATGTTTTTTTTGACCAATTCGGTTGTTACCTAATTTACTTTTATAACGATAAATAAAATATAATAAGTCACTCTGATAAGAACTTTGTTATGCAACTTCGTTATTTAACTTTTCGGCGTTGATTATCCTCTTAGTATCTATGCGTATAAAGCCAATATATTATATACGAATATGGAACGGTACGAACGGCTAATGATTGCTTTAATATATTGATGATTACTTAAATAATGAATATTTTCAATTAAGTTCATTTATGAATTGGAATTTTTTTATTTTTAAAGGGAGGCTGGACCGAAATAAATTTATATTAATTCGGTATTTCTAATGTGTTTTTTAAACGTAAACGAGTTAAAACTTTTCTATTAATTTACATTTTGTGGCGTTTAACGTAATTTGAGAGAAGATATCTTCAATGTATATTTTTTTTTAACTTTTAGATCGATAAGTAAATAGAATAACAAAATGAAATAACAGAATTTCATTTAGATGAAACTGTAAACTTTTTCTGTATATTGCGTAGAATGCATATTTTCTACTTTTTTATTGACATTACGAGAAATCTAACTTCTTAGTAAGAATGAAATATAAACAATTTAAAAAAGTATACGATCGCCGAAGAGAATATATACTTGAAAAAAAAAAACAAATCAGTCGTCAGCAGGTTCTCCGAAAAGTTTTTCTGCTTCTCTATTTCTCATTCCTAATATAGAGCAAACATAAAAGTTCGTATATATAAATATGTACATATATATATATATATATATATATATATATATATATATATATATATATGTATACACATACTTAACAGAGTTGTAATATTAATGAAAAATTGTTAAAAAACTATATAAAAACATAAAAACAACGATTAATTCGTTGTTTTTAAGTTTTCATTTGTAATGTAATATTCCTATTACATTATTATATATTACTATTACATTATGCTAATTAAAAGAAGCTGCTACGCGCACAAAGAACAAAGGCTTCTAAAACTCTAGGGCGTTATTGGTTGTTGTGAAATTGTTGAATTTTCCTTTCGCGATATCTACAGTAAACCAATTACGCTCCTTATGAAAATAATGTTAATCCTTTTTATCCCAATCTGAAAGCTATTCCTAAAATAATTGGTAAATAGTATGTTTATTAGTTACAAAGACAAATGTTATGTAAATTGCATGGTTTCAATGGAGAGTCCATCACTTCTCGTAAGATAAGCTCGTAGGACCTCAAAATATTTTTATGGTTGAAACCATATTAAAATTTGTCAATTTGTTTTTTTTAGAAATTTTAAATTACATATTTGTATTAAATAGAAAAATAGCAAACAGGTATATAGCCGTAGCACTGGGCGTATACAGTTTTCGTTCCGTTCCAAGAAAAAGGTCCATAAACACATGTAATAATTATTGCCCAATTGCTTTAATTTCTCGTCCAAGAAAATATTACGGCATATCCTTACTTGTTTGAGATCTCAAAATTACATCATCCGGATATATTGCACATGACTAGGTAGGATTCAGGAAGGACGAAGATACCCATAAACAAATACTAATTGTGGACCAGATTATTGATAAATCTCGGGAATTCAAACACTACAAAGACGTGTACACCAAAACACCTTGTATACTTCATCAAGTGTTTTTATGAAAATTGAACAACCTCAATCAGAACGGTAGATGAATTGTCGAACCACTTCTACCCTATTTCTAAACTGTTAAAAACCTGGGCCTAGTACTGATCGGTCAAAATCTTAATTGGCGGCCTCAAGTAAATGATGTTAGTCGACGTGTGTTCAACAGAATATACTCTGAAACGTCTTCAAAATTTTCTGCCCACTAAAACGAAAATCTACCTTTGTCAAACACTTTTATTACCATTAATTGATTATGAAAATGAGTGCTATCCTGATCTCAATGAAGAATATTTGTATAAGTTGGAACGTCTTCAAAATTTATGCATCCGGTATATTTTCGGCTTCAGAAAATACGATCACATTTCCGAATACAGGTCACTTCTCAAATGGCTGAAGATCCGCGATCGACGTCAACTTCACATACTTACACTCCTTCTTAACATATTAAAAAATTAAATATGCCACTAAGGTAATTTGTGCTATGAAGACCAAATTATCTTAGTAGCAAATTTAAACATTTGTCTGCTCTTGGCCTTGAGCTACAATCTGAAACATCACTCACCTTACTTATTCCTAAACATACCTCTACCACTTACGAAAAATCCTTCACTGTCCAAGCAGCAAAAATTTGGAATCACTTGGATTCTGACATCAGGGAAATCACGTCTCTAAATATTTTCAAAGATCGAGTGGATAAGTCCTGGCTCTCCTGAAACCTTTTCCTTTGTGTCCTTGTCCTTTTCTGTTTTTCCCATCCCAAATCATGTCAATATTTTTTCTTTTTTAATTTCCTTTTGTATTTATTTTTTATTTTTTTTTCGTCGAATGTGTTATAAAGAATTTTCATTGTAAAATCCCTTACAGTCTACCAACTAAATTTCAATACAAATTGTTATGGTTGACTGGAAGAGATTGCTCATATAGCAATAAGTCCGCCATATGTACCGTACATAAAGTTAATAAATAAATAAATCTATTCTACTCTAGTAATCTTAATCGACTGTAAGTTGAACAAAAATTGGACACGTGTTCAATTTACGTTAAGAGGTAAAATTGGCGGAAAAATCAAAATATAGAACAATAATTAAAAATATTTAGAAACAGGCGGCATTTTTTAGTTTTCTTGTCTATTTATTACTGGCGCGTCCTTCTGTCATAGCTTTTTCAGTTTATCAAACATATTCGTGAAGATAATTTAAGCAATTTTTAATTATTTCTCCTCTCTTAGTATTATTTGAAATTCGTAGATACGTGTGAAAATATAACAAATTGTTTTGACCTCTGTCATTACGTATATTTTTTTAATACACCCTTCCCGCTTTTTGAGAGTAGCATATTTTATACACTTTTTTATAATAGAGACTACATGCTCATTACTTTTTTTTAAATGTCCGAATGACCTACTATGATTCATTCGCGACCTATTATGACCTGAACGATTCTATATTTGCATTCCAGTAATACAACTCAGATAAAAATTTACGTTTTTTCAGAAAAGATAGATAATATGAAGTTTACAAATGGTTATGAAATAAGAAGAAATGAAATACTGTGGCTTATCAATTTTTAAGCACTTAATATATGATAAATAATATTTAAAAAGTTAATACAAAATAATAGATAAGAAATTAAAATCCTTATTAAAAATTTACGATGTTGCACGTAACTAAGTTTACAAATTGTACCACAATTTATGTCACAATGCTCTATGCATTGTGGAAATAAAATTGAGAAAAACGACTAAAATTGAACGTTAGGCAAAAGTGTAACAAATATTAAACACTGTGAAATACCAAAAAAAACACATCTAAGAACTATTAACTTGTCAGCAAGTATATTTTAATTAATTTTTATTATTAAAGAAGGTAAAACAATCATGCAAAGATGGCCACATAAAAGCTTTTTGGGATTCCGAATCTCATAGGAAAAAAAAGAAATCTTACAGGATCACTCATATTTCTGTCCATCACTTACGTTTCCATCGTCTGTCCATCGATCATAACCGTAGAAAGTTGAAATTTAGCATTATAATAAAGCATACTAACCTCAGTATCTAATGCTTCGAAATATTTAAATGAAAATTTTATGGGGAGCAAACAAAGTATGCCAATTTTTTAATCTACTTTATCATGTGAAAAAAGACATATATTTGTAAAATTTTATACAAATAGTTCTTAATTTATAGAAACATGGAGAGAGAAACATGTTGAAATTATAAGAATACTTTGACTTATTACGAATTCTCACTGCGGAACCCTCAGAACGCGTATTGAAAGTGACGAATGACACATACGATGTAACCCCCTGTAAACATTACTACGAAGAACAAATGTGATAATTACCAAATATAAATGTAATACTTCGTACATAAATATAATAGTATGCATACAAATTATAGTGTTTAATAATAAAGCTAAAAAATTTAGAACTAATAAAAAGAATACATAAAACATATGAATAAATGTCACATGGGTAAAAGACAAAAACTTTAATCAGATTTCAGCTGCTGAAGAAATGTGAAATGAGTATAAGTAGCAACCACTTTTATCCCTAAATTTTTACTTTAATATTCACGCTACCGTCATTCGCCAGCGAGTATAAATTTAAACATACGTTTTAAAATAACTGCAAAACAAATTGTTTACTAGTTATAACTTTTCGTTTCAATATCGTTGTTTTGAATGTGATAGTTTAAAGATTTTGGTTTTTAATAAACATGATAAGATTACAATTAAGTCAACAAGTCTATAAATAATGACACGCATAGTCAATATATGTTTACAAACGCTAGTGCTGGATGAAACATTAAATATTGACAACGAGCTAAATAATCCAGTTGACGAGCGCTCGTGTCTAGAACAAAAACAGATAGTGTTTATGTCGCAGGCGGACACTTGCCAGGCTTTAACGTACGTCTTTAAAGACGAACTGTGGCTCCGCTTCGTTTTATTGGTTTCCCGCGTTGATAGCATTTCGATTTATGGATCTGGAATCGTTTAGAAGTGCAATGGTGACACATATTGCAATAAATGTCTTTGAGCGTAGAGTTCGCAAGCTAAAATTGTAGCATACTCTTACTCAATAATTAGTTATTTTCATTTTAACCACGAATTCAAGGGAAAATCAATTTAATTTCGGTATTTATATGCAGTATTCATAACTCAGTATATATATTTTATTTATTTTATACCCGAAAAAGCAACATGATAAATGATGAATATATATCTTATAAGATTGTCAGGTCAGCATGAGTTTTCTAGTTATATAGCCCAAAAATAATGAAAATTATGAGATCCTTCTTGACACATTAATCAACAGCACACTCTATCAGCTCCGGAAATGAGAGTGAAGATGGCTAACAAATCCAAATTTTGTTTTTGAACGTCCTGCTGCATGGCCCACAATACAACTTACTCACCTAAATGAGCTTGAGTTGTGGAAAGGCATTTGGCCTTTCTGTGGTTTTCCTTTTTCAGCCGCGAATAAAACAAAAATTGAAACAGCATGGAGTAAGTTCCAACTTGGATGATGTATTCAAGTTGGAACTTATAAATATAGATTCTGTGCTAATCTTCTTTGTGTGTCAGCAAAAACTTGAAATTGGGCTTCGACCCTGCTATCTCACGCGAAGGATCGTACTTAGGTATTTCATGTGGACGGAATCAAACACCATCTTATTGCTCCTATAAAGACACTAAATTTCTGTGGCTTAAAACAGGATGAGTAAAATGATCGCATTGTACTCAGCGATATAAATGCGTAGTTTCAAACCGTGCGAAACTAAATTCGTAGTTTTTCGAATGATACCGCTTCTTTCACAATTATTATAAAAATTCTAGTTTCCAGACAAATGTCATCACGAATATAAATGATTGGATATCAAAATTATGTTACTTCTTTGAGAACCTTGCCACCAAAAGATATCAGTGTAGTATACTATCATACGCAAGGTGTTTTAAAAGCTGTTTTTTGGACTTAACTAAACCTTTTGCACGATTCATCTGGGTGATTTAGAAATAGTCGCAAGCTTTCAATGTTGTCAGTCAATAAGCAAATATTGTCCGAATAAAGAACATCCAGAATTGAGAGGCCGCTCATTATGCATCTATATATGAAACGTAAAAAATAAAAGATGCTCTCCTTAGTCCTTATACCGAGACAAATTTATTCGGTGCCGCCAATATACGAACCCCTCATGGCAGCATAATAGATAGCAAAGAGAATGGGTGCTATCGTGCTTTACATCGCTGATAATTCATTAAAAAATTGGAATCCAATTTCTTTGAAAACAGCTAATCCGATTTTCCACAAAGTTTAATTTAGGGACTCCTGTAATGCGAGTAGATCTTGAGTAGAATATGATGTATGAATCTTGAGTAGAGTATGAATTCCATCGTTATGGAAATGGAGGAGTAGGGATTTTCCAGTTGATTTCCAGTCTAAATAGATTTCACAAACTTCAGGAAACCTTGAATACATATTTCAAACTGCTTGATATTTTCACATGGCTGCACCATACAATTTTTTGTATAAAATACTTTGAGAAATACTTATCCATATCTCTTGAAGCTAATAAATGTAACTCAACTCTTCAAAGTCTTCATATGAGTCCGGAAATTATCTTAGAGTTAATATATCATCATTCTCAATATCACGCACAACTTCAATATTTCAAACATGAACTGAATCTCTTACACTCGTTCCTGTATCTAAATTGTTTCATATATTTTAAAGCTTTGACCATCCATTGTCGGTAATAGTGTTGACAATTTTTGTCAAATTTAAATTAAATTCAGAATGAATATCCACAATCAGCTTAGCTATTTTATCACAAGTATGTGTTTCTATAAACTTCCTACAAGCTCGCGTTATAATTTTTCATTCAAATATTTTACAATCAATCCAATGAGCTATTACACAAAGACAGCTTCTCTTGGGTAACGACCAAATATGGGCAGTGCTTCATAAAAAATCAACTTTTTTCATAGCTCTTATTATGTACATTTTCTGTGTATTATTCTGTAATTTTTTTATCACAAGTTTTTCAACACATAATTTTTGGTGGGATAGATAATTGCTGTGTGTCTTGAATAAAAAGTTTAAGACTGGTTTGCAAGATCTGATTTTATTGGGTACTTAGTTTTAGGAGCAAAATTATTGGAACTACTAAAAAAATAAATAAATGACATGAAAAACTAAAAAATAATGCTTTCTAAATACAGTTTTAAAAAGCAAAACAAATGAATCCAAACTCTGAATATAGACAGATTATATCATACAACAATGGTACCACAAAACTGTATTGTCATTATAATTGCACCCTACTGCCAAGTTTCATGTCGATGCAACAATCGAAAGTGGATGCAATTTGGTTTCTTAGAATTGTTTACATAGTTATATATTTTCTTACATACAGGTCGACCTAATAAAAGTATATAAAATAACAAATAAGCTATTTTTAACTTACTTCTCAATGATTCAAAAAGTTTGTTATAGCTTTAGAGGAGTATCGGTATGTTAGTTTTAAGGAAATATCAATATACTTCCTTTCAATGCTTTCAAACACTTTTTGCAAACTGCAGTTACATTTATGTCGCCTCCAGGATCATTTTTCATGTCTTTGATTCTTTCAAGTTTTCATATGAATGGAACATTCTAGTTATCATCCCAAAAAAAATAAAGTTTTATTTTTTATTCCTAAAAAAAAATACCCTAACAGTAAATTAAACAGAAAACAATACACAATATAAGGTAGATCAATATTCTGTTCAACTAATATAGAAAAAAATGTTAAATACGATCATTGTTATTTTAGGTTAGACTATTAGAATACAAATTGAGTACATAATTTAGGTTAGATTATTATTAGATACTATATTATTAAAGTTAATTCTGAGTTAAAAACAACTTAATAATAAAGCTTTATTTACATTTTGTTTATTTACATCCAGCAAATGAATAAAACTGAACAAATCACAAGATCACAACAAAATAATTACAACGACCAAATCAAGCCAGATCAAAACAAAATAATATAGTCTGTAATTGACGTGTTTGACAAGTCTGTAATTGACGTGTTTGACAGTCCGATTTGTAAATATCTGTTTATTGGCAGTTGATTATTTCGTATTATCAGTAACGATAGATACGTTCATAAACAAATAAAGTAATTTTCGTTAAAATTTAACGATTTAAAAAAATTAAATACCTGTGAAATAAAAAAATTAAGAAAAACATTTTCCATTTTACAAATACAAAATATTTGTAACAAATTATTTCAAATAAAATATAATATGGTTTTTAAAAAAGTATTTGGAATACAAAACAAAAACAGGTATTTTACATTTTGCAATGGTATTTCAAATAAATTCCATCTCTGTGTATATACATGTCGATGTAAGTACGTGTATCTGCAGAGATGTACGTAATCCTCCAATATTTCTTCATATTTGCTAATGGAAATCCGTAATACATATATAGCGAACTAGTAACTTATAATACACTACGATTATCTATTTTGAAGCCTTCTTTCTTAATTGCTGCGATGGAGGCGAATGAATGGCGGATCTGTAATACATGTAAAGCGGACTAGTATCTTATAATACACTACGATTATCCACGATGAATTCTTCCTTCTTACGTGCTGCTCTATTTTTGGAGGTTATTCAAATAATTAGTGTTAATAATATAAATCAATGGAGATAAGGATGAAAGTAAGAGAAAATGATTTATTTCACTTGATGAACAATATACGAACAACTCATAATTTTATAAGTTGTATAATTTTTAGGCGAGAAATTGCTGTCAGATTTATTAATTACATTCAAGATAATCTTTACATTTGCCTGAATATTAAAAACAAATTGGCCACAAATCAATTTACATTTTAATGAAAAAATAATTCAATATTATTTATCAAACGCTTTCATAAATGATGTGTGAGATTGTTATACAAAAATGTCATTAGAATTATTATAGTGCATAATCCTTTTGACCATATTTCTTAGCTCAATTAAGTATAAAATATTTTTTTAGATTTGTAACGTATTGATCGATGCAGTGCAATGAGAAAATATATCATATGGAAGCTTTTGACATTTAATAGGTACCAAATTTTATAAGTAAAAAATGACTAAAAACATACGGATTTATTGACAAAAAAAGACAAAAAAATACTTCCTTTAAAGTAATCATATTAATATATAACATAGGATTTTTCGCTACTATTTATCACACAACTGAAGCTAAAAATGTTTGAAAATTACGGACTTCAATGATGGTTCTTATGAAATTAAAGTACAGGTTTTCCAAATATTGAATGTATTTGGCGTTAATTTTGTAGAAATTCATTATTCACAATTAAATGAAATTACGTGAAGTAGTATTACTTCTACTTTCTTTAAGTTCTTTACCACGACCTAGGTTTCGTTGTATTACAACATCTTCAGGTGGGCTAGTAGCAAAGATTTTTGCTAATAGCCCACCTGAAAATGTTGTAATACAACGAAACCTAGGTCGTGGTAAAGAACTTAAAGAAAGTAGAAATAATACTACATCGCGTAGTTTCATTTAATTGTTAATTGTGTACAGGTTTTCCGACTACAAAGTGTTTAGGCGAAATGAATTCTTTTTCATTGTTAAATAATAAATACCGCAAAGTTTATTAAATTAAAAACTTAATGTAACTGTCTATTTAGGCTTATAATTAGTATTCGTTTAAGCATTTTTTTTAACTGGCTGCTTTTTCCTGATTGAAATACACGATAAACAAAAATTGTCACCTACGCGATGATTGAACGCATTCAGTGTACCGTTGCATAGTTTCTTTCTATTTGAGACCACGTTTATTCGTTGTGCCGCATTTTAAAAAAATAATATTATCTCCGGTAATCATATAGTCAACCAGTAGAATTGGTTTTGCATATTCTGCTTTATATTCACAATCTAATTTCATTTAAACAATAGCATTTTTTTGTGGTATCGCCCGCCGCTTAAAGTTGTATTATTGTGCTCGAAGTTTTATGTGTGATTTATGACAGGTAAAACGAATTTGTGCGGAAAAAACGTTGGACGTGGAAATGAAGGTCGCAGCCCGATAAAAATATTTATTATCAGTTTGTATAAACTATAAAATTATTTTTGGCGGTTTTATGATTTGAGATGTGTAAATTTGGTTATGTAAAATGTACAATAGCAATTTATATTTTTATACAATTTATAAAATTTAAAAAATTACAATTTACTACAGTACAGATATGTACAGTATGAAAGTTTCTACTATTACCTTGAAAAACGGAGGAAAAGTTTTCATATTCCTTTTAAGTGCAAGTTTTCATATTCTTATTAAGTAAATTACAAGTTAGCAGAATAATTCCTTACACAAGAAAATATAGTCGCATGTGTTAAATGTTTGCAATTTTAGGAGTTGAAACTAGAAATTAGAGTTTTCTATGTAAAAATAGTTTAGTCTTGACATTTAAATTTTCGATTATTAGAAAACATTTCATAAACCTTTCTTACTCATAAAATGTCGTAAATTTAAAAAAAATAGAAATATTGGTGAGAAACTTTGAATATCATACATTATAATAGAAGTAAATGCGACAATGCAATCCTTAGATTTTAACGTTTTCTACTGGTACCTCGAATAAAATAATAGAAGCTATGAGTGGATGCAGAAAAACAGATTATTCTACTTCATAAAATGTAAAATTATGCAACCTATCAACTGGCCACATGATTCCGGATGCACACACAATTATTCCTGTCAATAGTCTAAAAGTTCGCTGCAGGAGTATAGTTTCGCATTTTTCGTAGAAATAGCTTCATACGTTTGTTAGAAAATATGAGCTAAGAATAATTTTGTATTCTTTTTTCACTGAAGAGAAGAAAAATAAACGTTGTACCTTCACTGAAACTATATATTTTTTAACTTATTTTTAAACTGACTTATTTATCTTATTGCAGGTAAGATCATCGATTGCCCAGTTTTGCCGACTTGTCTTGAAAGGAATAACTCTGTGAGTATTTTTATCTTTGAAATAAACGATGTTGTGTTTTGTTGATTAGTAAACGTTTTCCACATAGTATCGGTAAAAAACGATTTATTGTCTCAAATTTTTGTTCTTATTTACATGAATTTTAAAATAGTTTTCACTTCCAACGTTTAGTTCTCATAATAAAGTAGAATAGGCCGAAAAGAGACTTATATCCGAGTAGAGAGAAAAATGAAAAAATTAACAAGTGTAGAACAATAAATGAATATTTTATTAATTTTGTCACCATTTGATAAATCTAACCAATTTATAAATGTCTAAGTACCAACAAGATTAAAAAAAAATTCTGCTTCTTTATATTTAAAGATTCCTAAATGAGTCGCTTTTTCACCAATATCCTTATAATTTTGATCAGTTCAAATGAACGAATATTTAAATTGTTCTGCCGTTTTATAGCCGTCAATCTATTAATTTTTCTGCTTAATGGATTACAAAAACATCACTTGGTTTACATGATATTATGACAACTAGAAGCAGAAAGTAACTATGCAAAGTGAAATATGAGAAACAAGGAATGGTGATACCATTACATATTTTGGTTTTAGCTTAAGTGACTTTTATTGGTCATATTCAATATTTCACAAGCTTTAAATTAAGAAAATAAAGTTTTTAATACATTAAATTATTAATTATGTGTTATCACAATAATATTAAATATGGACATGCTTAAGTTACACAGTACTGATATAATATCAAAAATTAATTAAAAAACAGAGGCGTAGTCAACTATTTGGGATACGTTAAGGTGGTCCGCTTCATCTTGGAATTTCTTGATTTGACTGTAATTGCAACCGATTCTTACAATATACGTACTAGCCGATATACATTGGCAGTTATTGCTATTCAAGGCGTGAGCGTTCGGTATTCAATAAATGTCGTATTGAATCATGGGAGCGTGTACCCCTCTGGTTGGTGTCTCGGGCTATATCAAGATTCAAAGAATATTTCAGTGTAATTTAGTCTGTAAGTGGATTAAATCCATGTACCGTGTATAGAGTTAGATTACTATTAGTTGTACATACATTATTAGTTTCAATTATATCTTCTTTGGATATATTGGTACTGAATATTAATGCTTATTAATGAAATGAAGGGAGATTTTGTTACTATTATAGCTTTTGTATTTCTGAGAAATGAAATTAAATATGACAAAGAAACGTTAAGAGTGATTATGATTATAACAGTAAAAACAAAACAGGCAAACCAATTTAAAACACTATAAGAGAATTGAAGGGGAGTGGCAGAAAATAAAAACTTACTTTGTAAATATAATGAAGCAAACTTTTTACAGAACAAAGTTGCAATAATAATGAAGCAAACTTTTTAAAGAACAAAGTTTGTTTTGTAACGACTTCTACCCATATTTTTCGAATCCCATGTGTTTAAAAAAAGTTTGTCTACGTTTTCCGTCTAAACTTCGAGCGTTTTATTTGTCACTAGAATGTTTTTAAGCAACTTTCCACATTTTGATGACATTTTGCGATTTTAGTATAAATAATTCACAGTAACTTATTATTTGTTATAAAACAACAAAGAAGCGAGGAACAGGTTCGTTATAATAAAACAAAGAGACTTTCAAATATAATTTTTAATGATCAGTTCAATTGTACTTGCTCAATTGAGAATTATAAACCAAAGGATCAAATAAACTATTAGCGTATGGAAAAGTTCCCACATTTCTGTCGTAGAATTAAAAATATCATTAAAACTGTTGAAAAAAGCATTAAAAATTTTGAAAAAATTTAAAATAACGTTATAAATGTTGAAAAAACTTTTAAATTCTTCTGTAAATTTTTTTCGCAAAGGAGTTAAATATTTGCCGTTTTTTGGTAACGATATTCATATCACATTACTATTTTTCTACAGATTATAATTCCGAATCAAATAAAGAAATTCAATGAGAGACTTTTGAAAATAAAATATGTAAAAAATCAATTGAAATTAATAAAGAGAACCCACATTAACTTTATTTTAAGTACAAAACCATAAAGCAGTTAACCATAGTTATGACCATTTTATTAAAAATCATTTCATTCCTGAACATTATATAATTGTAAAATTCTTTAATCCATTATGCAAATAATTAAAAATACAAATCTCTTTATTGAAAATACTTAGAACTCGCACAATAGTGTGGTTCCGTACACATTTAGACGTGAATAAACACAAAAGTTACATTTTTGATTAGCTATTTACTAATATTAATATCAAGTTTTTATATTCTATAAGACTGGAAAAATTTGTGAATATATTGAAAACTATGAAATTTAGAATTCACAAGTATGCAAAATTGACGTTTTTGAAAATTTTTTGTTTGAAAGATATCTATGTTGGGTAATTTTGTAGTGCTGAATTCGAATATTGTGTTTATTTTTTCTAACATTTAAGGTTTTCTAGATATACTGAAAATAAAAAAAATTATATTTTATGCCTTTATGTGATAATTTTTGTTAAAATTAAAAATATATATATAACCTACTTATACATATAGACTATTATGACATTTAGACTAAATTAATTAAGAAAATAAACTGCTAGAAATCCTTGTACCTCTTCCATATATTACTGGAGCTTCTTTTTAAAGATTTTGGTCTGTGTTCATCTATTTCGCTGCCCGTCTTTAATATTCAGCAATAGTCTGCAATCATGTTAACGTCTCATTTTCCTTGTTAATGTATTTCAATTATCTTTATATCTTGATGGAATTCTCTATTTGTTCTTCACTGAAATCCCAAAGATTTTCTGAAAAATAGTCAAAGTAAGATTTCACAAAATGGACTTTTAAGCTCATATTAGATACCGACTTCCTAAAATGTTCTAACATGTTTTCTACTCTTTGAACATAGTCTGAACTTTTCTTATTACTCAGAAAAATTACTACAAACTACTTTTTTAAAGAAACCTATGCTTCCTTTTATTCAGATTTCATTTTAGTTTCAAAGTTTTTGTCTTTTATGAGTTTTGAAATATCTGGGCATCAAAAATCCCTTGTTTAAGCCTGCCGTCTGAAAGCAATGAAATTTTTAACATATATATTTAAAACACTCTCCTTTCTTTCATAATGTTTTCATGAATTGTTTCATGAGTCTAAGTTTAATATGAAGTCAAGGAAGCAGCACTTTTGCTGGATTAACCAAATTTCCTTTCAATGCATTTTTCATTCCGGGCTTCAAGAATTTTCTTAAAGATTCTTATCCAGTGCACTTTCTAGTTTCGGCTATCCCACTCACGCAAAAAACTTGGATATTTTTTGTACCCTACTTGTTGCCTAAGAAACATAGATATAACTCTTAAATCACCATAAACAAAGCACTTGTGTTTTTTTAGTCGAGCTTTTAAAAAATTAGGGCTACATTTTTGTAACTTTCTTACAAATGTACGAAAAGACCCAAAGGCAACATAGCGTATATATTTCCATTGTACGAAAATACCACTTTCAGTCTTCTTTTCGAAGAGTCGATATCAAACATTTTCATAAGTCGTTTATATCTTCAGAATATACTAAATCGCCGTCTTGAGAATAAAATGGAGACAAAAGCTTTTTCTCTGTATATGTGCCACGAAAATGTAATATCCAGAGCCAAAATTGTTTTCCTTGAGCATAAAGCTTAAGATTCTATATCTGTCTATATCTATTCTAGATCAATTTTCATATCTTTAGAAGAGCCTTGGGTCTAAAGATAATAAAAAAATTTTCATCTTTCCTTTCTTCATACGACGTATCACTCTCATCAGCTTCACAATTAACTCCATAGGGAACGGATACAGCAATAGAATCATCTTGAGCTGTGGGCCTTATTGCAGACTGATTGAATTTCCGTTTTGTTTCTCTGGTTGAACTCTTTTATATTATAGCAGCAAAAGTGACAGTCGTTATAAAGATTTCTTGGTTCCATCCAGATCATCAGAGAGCTAAATCGAACATTTCTTTATTTCCCCTAAGTCCACTGACGTAATTCTCCTAAGCAAGTAGAACACACTTGGTAGGAGGCCCATGGCTCGTTCTGATTTGTAATAGTAGTAGGAAAATAAACACAATATACGTTTTTAACAATGTTGTTATATCCTTCATTTGTCTCTTCGCTATGAATTCGCTTAAAATATGAGAAAAGTGATATGGTGAATTCGTAAAAAATTCTTGAACTTGAAGCCGTTTAGAAAAGTAAACCACTCTCCCACCGACAAACTACGTTTATTTTATTTCGTGCAAGTGTTAAATGATATTCATGATGGTATTAAATCACATTTTATTACATATTTTGGTTAACTACCCTCAAGTAAAATAGATACTGAAATTAAACATTTTTATAATATCAGCTTGGTATTTTGGTAGCTTTTATGAAGATTTCTATAAAATCTTACGCATTGGTTTTTAATTATTTTTCCACTAATTAACATCTAGAAATCTATAAGAAATCATTATTCAATTTCAGTAAATTTTACCTATGCATACCTGATCCCGCTTGTTTTTCTATCAACTTTACTTATACTTCTAGTGACACTGTGTTTTAATAATTTTGCTTTTAAATGGTTTCAATGATAAGGTGGGCATATTTTTGGTTATATTTTCTATAATAACTTTAAAACTGAAAAAAATGTATATATATATATATATATATATATATATATATATATATATAATCTGTGTGTGTGTGTCAACATTTTATAAAGCACTAAACAATTAGTAGATCATCAGGTTTACATCTAACCGATGCTATCAAAATTATCCTAATATAGAATTTTATGATTGCGCCATTCTTCAAATATCTAGTTATAGTATGTAAATTAATCGAATCTACTTAAGTATAGGAGGATTGTGTACTAATGTGTCCACTGGTTGGTGATTATGGTAATCCTGCGGGGCACTACATTTCTAGGTGAGAAATGTTAAATAGCATTATGTTCTTTATTTAGTCAGCGAGCATTAAGATGATTTATATCGGTACAAGTCAATTTGCATTAGAATGATATTATGATGATAATAGAAACCTAAAACAGTGACTATTAAACTAAACCATGACCTGGCGCATGAATTGAAACTTATTAAGATTAAACGTGTAAGGTTCTCTACATGTGTGGCATACGCTAAAACTATTATAAGAGCCAAATACTTGATCTCAGTTACACACTAATTGAAGTCGGATCCGCTATTTTCTCGTGTGACCAAAGGTCAAGTTGTCTGTAATTAAAACACTTGATGACGTCCATTTATTTAACTTTAATCCCAATAACATTTAGAAAAAGTCAGCTATTCTTGGAAGTAACCGACTAAGAAGATGTTAAAGACGAGATTTGTCTCACATAGAATTTTAAGTGTCGTCTCAAAAAGTTAAAGACCATAACTGTACAATAGCGGTCAACTACTGCTAAAACCTAGTGTGCTCAAAAGCCTGTGATAAATAAGACTATGAACAAAGTGATTAGTTAAAGTTTTGAAAATTATTAACATTAACATACCTAGTTTAATCAACAGAACTTACAGAAACTTCAAAGAAAAGTGAAAGGCCTTGAAAAATAATCTGTTATAAAAACCAAGATCCTTTTTAAAAAGTTAACAATAAAAGAAGTGAGATAAAGCAGTGAAATGGGCTTTTAGGGTTTTGCTAGATAAAGATAGACGAGTGAATTAGAGATCTGTGTATAGATTTTTGGATATTATATCTGTAGAATATCAAACTAAGTCGCAATATACTTATATTTCTATTGCTTTGGTATATGGTAAATCTGAAAAACCGGAAATTTTTTTATTAACGTAACTCGGGCTACTAAAGCGACAAATATTTGAAAACTACCCACCGCGATAAGTGCAAAGTTGAAATAGACATAACATTTAAAAAAAAAGAAATATATATATATATATATATATATATATATATAAATGCAAAGCTTTCACTGAATCATTTGCAGTTCTCTAGCAAAGTTTCTCTAGAATTAGACTGCTTCTATCTCGCTTGTATGACTAATTTTCATAATATTTTTATGATGAACTTTTTAAAGAGGAATTTGGGCCTTTTTACAGCAATATTTTGATCTAATATAACATTATTCTACACCAGATGCTTAATTGCTTACTAAGTCTGGAAAATAATGTGTTACGTGTTACTGTTCTATAAGTCACCACACACTTAAACTATCCGTATATATCACTAATATAATTGTTCAACTTCATTATAATGTTATTAGTAACGTATTAAAATTTTAATTTCTTAATACAATTTCCATTTTCGCACTAATATGGGACTTTTAGCGCCATAAATAAAACGAAGGCCTTAGATTCTCTCTTGGTCGTCGAAGTCGTAACTTTCAATTATTTTTATCAAGGACTGTTTCTGTAACCTTAATGCAAAAATGATTAAATAAGTTTGCATATTTAGGCATAACTAAACTTGAAATGAAGAGGCTTCTTTAAAAATACTAACATGGCTTTTAATATTACTTCTACAGGTCAAAGAGGAAATCTATCTAAATCACTAGTCAAAAAACAATAAAATCCAGGTTTCCACCTGGCACCTACTGTCGTTGGAGACTTTTATTTTATGTTTCGATATCACAAAGGGAATCCGGCCTTAAGCGAATGATAAACCAGCTTACGACCAACAAATAGAGAGATTGTGGTATTAGCAACGTGTTATTGAAGTAAAATAAGGTATGGACGGTTTAACGTCCACACGTGTAACCAAGATGGCTACGTCTGCCTAACGCCGGTTGGTTTTTCGAGATGTCAATAAACATCTTAGTAATATATGATAACGTCAATAATTTTTAATACTATCCATCTATTTTCCAGAAATTTCTAGGAGATGCTATGAGGTTACTTGAATAAAACCGAAGTAATATATATATATATATATATATATATATATATATACATGTATATGTTTATGTATATCCGCAGTTATATAAAAATAGCAAGGAAAAATGAAAGCATGAATTTTTAAATATTCAGTGGCATATAATAAATGTTATCGCTTCATTTTTAAAGTCACAAAGTTAATTAAAATTATAAAAAGTTTTAAATTACATAGCAATATTATACTACCGACTTATATTTTAGGGTAATAACTCTAAAAACTTTATGTCTGGTAATAGAAAAATCGTTAACAGCTTTTGAATAAAAAAATTTCAGAATAACTTTAACCTAATAAAAACTTTATTCTCAGAAGAAGTAATGTCCAGATCTATGGACATTGTAACACTAGCTTATATCGATTTATGTGAATCTTAAGGAAGCTAAAATATATTAATAATAAAGTTTATACATGAATGAATAAGACACTATTCCGGATCCATCCACCCGGGTTGTCTCAGGGCCCCTCCTGGGATCCGAAAGAATAATATAGTGATTTAAATGTGTTATATTTCCTCTGGGTTATACTAAATAATGTAAACACTTTCCGTACATCCTTAACACAACACAACCGCCATTCAAATAACCATCTTCATCAAAATGACTTTAGTTACGTCGAAAGATCGGATCATTCGGAGTGACATATCCTCACCGAATGGAGGGATTAGTGCGAATCTAGCCAGCATATAATATTACGTAAGCAAGTCCCTTGCTTCCTATCGATCTGCACTCAACCCTCATCCATTACATATTTTCAGAATCGCCATTAAGTAAATTTTGTTTCGTCAAGGAAAATGTTAGATGAAAATAATTGCCTTTTATTTCAGACACCTTAAGAGATGTGATTAATCTTCTAATGTTCTGTAAACACTCGCCAAACGCCAACACCTTGTATCTATTTGT
Organism: Druceiella hillmani; assembly: GCA_039881145.1. Taxonomy (NCBI): domain Eukaryota; kingdom Metazoa; phylum Arthropoda; class Insecta; order Lepidoptera; family Hepialidae; genus Druceiella; species Druceiella hillmani. The sequence continues at coordinate 9,863,958 of JAYKKI010000022.1, read as the reverse complement.
TAATCTCGTAAAAAGGATAAAATTTTGTTTGCAATATTGTTGCTTGGGATGCCCAATTTTCTTTATTTTTCTTCAATATTTAGCTTATATTCACATGATTCAAATTCAATTATGTACAGTAAATTCCTTTACTTCTCGAAGGTATTCACGAATATTTCCAAAGAAGTGCAAATTTATACTTTGCATAAATGCAGTTTAGCACCGATGAAAATATAGTTTAGTACCAATGAAAACTATTTAATATCAGAAACAAAGGTAATAATATAGAAACTATTACAGCAATCTGTTTTTTTAAAAAGGCAATTTTTATGGAAAATAGTTTTTAAATCATTTTTTATAACAAATAATGACGAACGGGAATCATCAATCAATAAATCATATCATTAAATCATATATTAAAAAATAGTGGAATTTTGTGCTAGACTGCATTTGCTTCTTAGCCTGAAGAAAATAATATAAAAACATAAATCTAAAATAACATTTCCACGGGAAAATATTCTTCATTGCTTTGTAAATGTTAGCTGACTTACGGAGCAAGTGAATTGCTTTTCACAAACACGGAAATAGGAAGAACGTAAAGTATCCATGGTGTACATCAGTTGAAAAGACTCTTTAATATACTTATAAAATAAAAAAACCTTATGTACATTCGATATAGGCACTGTAATAAATATTCAATTCATAAGTCACTGAATTCTTTGTCAGTACTCTCAAATATAAATATTTATTTTTCACATGCGTTCAAATAGAGACTTAACAGATTTAGTGACATATCCTGTAATAAGCTTTTACCGAAAATTTCCTTCAATAAACGGCTCAAATAATACATAAAAATATATTTAAATCCCTTGATATGTTCTAACTTTCATAAATAATAAATCGTTCACGAATATTCTTTGGAAAAAAAAGTCCTTCAGTAACATCCGTGATTTTCTATTTATTGAAATGAGTCTTTATCACTCAGCAGTAAGTTCATAAAGATAACACATTTTTAAATGGAACAGGTTAATTACGGTTTAAAAATGAATATATTTCAGGTATTCTGTGTTGATGTTTTATTGATTACAAGTAATATGAATGTAAAACAAAATTACAAAAAAAAGTATTCTGTGGTTATAAACTGTTACATCTAAAAATTATTGGAAGATGGTTTACAATTTAGTTCTTGACTATTTACCATGCGATGAAGGCTAATAAGTCAGTTGGGTCTGTGTGTTGAGCGAGTATTGACAAAATTACTGCAACAAAGAAATAAGCCCACTTGAGTCAGGCATAACAACCGGACTCGTGCCTGTCTGGACGTATTTCTGTTATAAATGTCGCAATAACACTTTGAAATACTGTAATCCATTACGTAACTTTAACACTTAGGAAGAGTCGGGTAGCGGTTACACCTTGCTTTTGTAATGTTAATATGGCTGTACCACGTTAATTGCATACTAGTTGTTTGTGTAGTTGTTGGTGTTAGTGTTAAAACACTGAAACTGTTTTGTTTATGTCCATAATTCTTCTTAATAATGCTTACCTTACTTTATTTCAATGATTTCTAAGATCCATTAAATATATGTGTAAATCTTTCCATCAGAATCGAAAAATCGGATATATCTTTTTTGATTTCGGAACTAAAATATGTTTATTTAGTTTGATTTTCTATTTTACTTCGCTCAGGACTTTTACAGTTATTTTAGATATCAGGAGTTTTAATATTTAATAATTAATATATTTTTTAATTTCAACAACATCTGAAGTAATCTTACTATTAATAGAATTGTAACAGAGTGAAATATTTACATGGAAAATATTTTAAAAAGATTGATTTATTTTGCATGAAGAATAACAATAGAAGCCAGGAGACCTGTTTTTAAAATTGTTGTCTGTCTTTCTGTACGTTAATTTTTTGTTATTAAAAATTTATTTTATTACGCTCGCATCCTTTTGAATGGCTGTAAATAATCCAATAATAGCTACTTGTTCGTATTTTACCCCAATAAATCGCATCAGATAATATTCTCTCCATGACAACTTCTTATGTTTTCAGGGACTTAGCCGATCAAAACAGGGATTTTATGGACCCCGCTCTAAGAGAAGAGAAGTCTCGTATCCACCAAGAAGACTTAAAATAAAACAACAAAATTATTATTTGTAACGTACATAACAGTCACATTTTATACGAAAAAATATGAATTTTATATAATATAACTTGGTGGATTTGGTATTTTTTATACCTCGTAAAGACCATACAAACGTGAGTGGTCCTCATATAAAATGTCACTCTTATTGTGTAATGTGTCTATCGTCAGATAAAACACATTCGATCGAACAATATTGTTACACTAATAAATTCGTTAGTCACATGTTAAAATTATTAAACCTTTTCAAACAAAAGCATACAAAATGATAAGGGCTAATTTATTAGAGCCCATGTCGATACCATAATTATATTAGTTTTAAATGAATCTGTTTACTAAAATACAATGTTTTCGTTTTATACTCCATAGTTTAAGTTATAACAAAATTCAATTGCAAGTCTTATTCTCCACTGCAAATGTGGTATCATGTTGGCTAAACCAGTTTAAATATTTTGACGTGAAACCTTATCTAGCGGGACTCATATCTTAATATTTATTTTTTTACATAATAAGGGTCTAAAATTCAGGGATAAATATTACCATATATTAAATTTAAGAATATTTTCAGGATTAATCGATGTGTGAAATAATAGGAAATTTAGATAAAGTTACCCAAAATTGTTCTGAAAATAACATGAATCAATCAACATTATCTATGATCATGGTTATTTCACTAATATTATGAAACTAAAACATTTACTATATGCAAAGTTGTATAGCTAATGCTTTCATTCATTTAAGCGTAAAATTTCATAAATGCACGTAGTCTTTCATCTCTCATTAATTCTTGACTTAAAAATCCAAATGATTATTTGCAGGTTTTTCACACCACCGGTTTAAATGTAATGATGTGTAACGATTTGTATGTTATCCAATGATTCTTATTTTTTAATAGTATTAATTTCTAATTATCTTTTAATAGTTTACAATATATTTATTCTCTATGGTATTTTTAGATATAATATAGAATAGTTTTATATATTGTTATATACAAGTGTATATATATATATATATATATATATATATATATATATATATATATATATATATATATCACAGTAGAATATTTAAAAAAAATCGCCTTCTGGACTCAGTTATTAACCTAAAAAATATGTTTGATATAATTTTATATTCATAGGTAAACCTGGTGTTCCATATTACTAATATAATTACCAAAGTTTGTTTATAACTTCGTAACTAAGCTACGACTCGATTCAAAAGGTAAAATCGTAACGAAAATACGCAAAGTTTTTATATAATTCGCGGTTTCGCATCTCGTGGTGTATTGATACCACGCAAAATACATTTCTGTTTGTTGCTCAATCACCCCTAAACGACGCTCCATTATGGTTTATAAAACTTCGCACGAACATCATTCATGAATCAAAATTAACATATTGGCCACTTTTAAGGCGAGAAATAACATTATTCCCGTAGGACGAATCTCGGTGATTTTGTTCAATAAAAATTTAGTTCTGAAAAATGTCAATAGATGTCGGAACGTGCATGTATCAAAGATTTAACATTGCTTATAAATGCATGTTGCCAAAATGTCATTCGATTAGAGACAAACTCGGTATATTAATCCATAATCCACGGGAACAACGCCACGAGCAAAAAACTGTAAATTTACATTGTATTGTTGAACTAAAAAGATAAATATAAATTTGGTCTAAACATTTTTTTTTTCTTGTAAATTAGTACACAAGGCGGCATTTTTCAAGTATTATATTAAGATAATCGGAATAATTGTTCTCCATTCCACCCTAGTATGCATCATATAAAAATAGCTCAGGTCAAAATCTACGTTAAGTCCTTAAAGGGACAAAATTGTTTTAGTAAACGCGCCTATTCAGATAAAAAAAAAGTTAAAAATTAATTTTAAAACAAAAAAACACAAAATTTTATGGTTTAAAAGACTTTAATAAGAAATGAAATATTAGTCTGGAAAGTTTTTTGGTCTATCTTACAAAAAAATGGGGCGCTTTTTTCATTTATAATTTAAATCGTTGCTATTACTGAAACCAATATTTGTACCAAATGCTAATTTATAATTTCATATTAAAAAGTCCTATCCTCTATTATGTACGCATATGTACAATTATGTGTTAAATTATATCTAAGCGCTTTTTAAAAATATTGTTACAAGCGTAAATAAAATAGAATGTTATTATGTTAGAAGTTTAATTCACTTGCGATCGACGTCATTAATTTAAATAGTAAAGAGTTTGTGTTCGTACAAACAATAAAGCCTCAAGGCGTTAGGGTGTTCGTTTTTTATACAATTACCTACTCCTTTTAATTAACTTCTCATTAAAACATGATTCTTAATTAACGGACTAAATTTACGACTGGAGTCGAATAAAATGCCGCTAACCTTAAGTATTTTTCGGTTGACTAGTTGATGTTGATGTAGTTAATTCTCCATTAGCTTTCGCTTACGGTGTCACTTAGTTTCATGGTATGACAAACTAATTTTTAAAAGAAAATATTTTAAAAATACAACGCATAATTTTTATGAGTTGTAGAAAATCATCTTTTTGCATAATGTATCATTATTTTGCCGATATTGCTACTTTTGTACCTGTAACTTACTGAGTCACTAACATTTTCAGATCAATTTTTTTACATTGCAAGGTAAGGGTTTAGCCGATTATTTATATATTAACCAGGGGATGTACAAAACCAAAACTGAAAATTCCATTAATATATATACATGTACTTTCATTTGATGTGAATCCAAACAAAAAACAAACAGATTCACAGACATATACACAGATAGAAAATATTACCTAAAATTGATTTTGCATCTTTTTATCGTTTATAATGAGTAAAAAATACTTGTCCCGAATAATCTCTTAATTATTTGAAGAATCCTTAGACGTAATTAGAATAGTATTTTAACTAAAATTACAGTTATCTATTTTTATCGTTAGACAGCATTATAATAACCTAAAAAATATTGTAAGAATATTCTAAAACCACTAGCGAATTTTTAATATGACATTCAAATGCTCTCGGTTATGAAGTGGTTTTATTATGCTACAAACGACGCTAGATACGATTATGGACCCTGAATGTAACGACGTGGATTGAGGTTAATATAAAAAAATTAAGGTAATTGTAAAATTTCACGCCTCAATTTTCCCGTGAGTTAATACCTCGAGCTATATGTTGTTATTAGTACTTTGTAGTACATATGAATTTCAAATTTATTGATTCAATATTTATACGTATTTATAAGAAATATGTGTATTATACATACCCCTTATAAATACGTATAAATATTGCGAACATACAATATATATATATATATATATATATATATATATATATATATATATGTATATGTGTATATATATATATATATATATATATATATATATATATATATATATATTGAAAGATACAGAATTTAAAATATTATGTATAAAATACAAACAGGGTTATCTGTCAATACATTTGGTGTTTGCGGCAGTATTTTCTAAAACTACAACATTATTCAAATTTAAAAATAGCAACGAGTGTTGGCTTTAAGGGCAAATTGAAATGAAATTCTAGTAACTATTATTTTAAGTACACCCTACGAGGGTAATAGTTAATTTTTGCATATTTATTTTTTTGTTTTATTTTTGGAAATAATGTTTAAAATGAGTTAAAATTAAAGATCCCTACGGGTTTATCCTGCATATGCAAATCTACTTTATCGAAATACGATCTTCGTGTTTACAGAAGATAACAAGATGAGATATTGAAAGGCTACAATAACTTTCCAACAAGATTAAAAGTTAAACATAATTTCACTTTAAGCTAAAAGATTTTATTTTCTTACCTGTTTTATTATAAAAACAAAAGGCTAACTTAATCTAAACTAAACATCTTCAAATCACTTGGATTCGAAGTTTATTCTGTGGTCTGCTTGTTCTTATTGTTTGTTTAAATTTTGTTTTAAACTAATAGATATTTTTGTGTCGCAGTACATTTTCTTCAGAATTTTATCGTTTTTCTTTCAGTATATACATAATTTCTATAAAGGAACCATCATGATTAGATAATCTTGAAATTATTTTTGAAAGTACTCATGGCTTTTAAGTAATTCAGTTTCGAAATTCCCAGTAGGGACGTAGAAACTCGAGACCAAGTCGACGGTATCTGATTTCCAAAATTACACTTGTTACAAAGTGGTATTAGATAATGATTTAGTAGACAAGTATTAACGTGCTAATCATACTATTGAATATAACTAGTTATTGTGTCTCGTCGAAGCATATTTTGTTCATAAATATTAATATTAAACTTTTCTTATACGTTTAAATATATACATATATATATATATATATATATATATATATATATATATATTTATATATATATATATATATATATATACATATATATATATATATATATATATATATATATATATATATGTGTGTGTGTGTATATATATATTTAACTACCTTTTGAAGACAGCTGAATTTATAAGCAGAAATGGAAGGTACCTGATCGATATTGGAGATTCCAACGTCCAACGGTTTCTTAGAAAAATTGTTGTTACAGACAAAAACATCAAGACAGGGGAAATATTAAAATTATTCCAGTTTTCCCTTTTCTATACAAAACCCTAATATAATAATTAAGTTTATTTGTCAAACCTTATTTAAAATAAATCTTTTAAATCAGCACATAAATGAATACGTTGCACGCTTGACATAAACGAACTTAACTCAAAATATAATATGGAGTTACTCTAATAAATTAATAAAAACTTACAAAGAAAAAAAAATTAACATGCCACTTATACCACTTACACTCTATATATATATATATATATATATATATATATATATATATATATATATATATTAATACTGCAGGCCAAAAGTTTGAGACCACCCTAAGTAAAGTTTCAAAATTAGATAAAATTGTAATTCATGAGTGTATGAAGAAAGTGGTTTAATTATCAGATTTATTATTCGTTGACATATAAAATACCAGAAAATGTTCATAAAGTATCGATCATAGATGTAAAAAATGGCCACGATATTCTAAACAGCCTTTTCATCAAAAAAATCTTCTTTGATCTTTCACGAGTCTTGGCATACGAGCAGTCAATTTGTTCATTATTTCTTGGCAACAATATTGCTCCAGCTTTCGTGTAGAGTCGTGTTCTTGTGAAAAGGGACATCAATCTCGAACGTATCTGTCAAACTCTTCCAATAAAAGTTTGATCGGGTTGAGGTCAGAACTCTGAGGTGGTGGTTATACCATGTTTGGCTGGTTATATCATATTTTTTAATACCCTTTCTGTGTCATTTTGTTCTAAATAACTTTCGCATAATTTAGAACTATGTTTGGTCTTGTTGGAAAATGAACCCCTTTCCATATAATCTTCCCCCGGAAGGAACAGCTTTTGCTGTAGAATTAATTTATATTGCCCTTTTTTCATTATTCTTTCGCTTCAGACCAAATCGCCAGTCATATGGCCCAAGGAATAACCCCAAACTATAACAAAACTATCGGATGGCACTACGTAATTTGGTATCATCATTTGTCCGACGCTGCTTCGAATGTAAATTCGCCTTTTTGAACCAAATATTTCAAATTTCGATTCGTCGGCCCAAAGGACTTTTTTAAAATCTTCGTTTGTTCAATCTCGACGGACAAGAGCTCATTGTATCCGTCTTTTTTACTTTTATGGCTTTAAAAGAGGTTTTCGAGCAGCAACACAACCAAACATATCAGCGTTCCACAATCCTCTTTTTTCCGTGGTCAATGATATACGTTCCGATCGAGATTTGTTAATGTTCTGGCGCCGTAAGGTATTTATTTTGCTTGCTGATAACAATGATGAAATTGTCCTGACGGGAATTGGTTACTCTTGGTCGTCCTAAATGTGGACGATCTAGATCACTATCAGTTTCTTTGTATCGAATAATTATGTGAAAAACACTTGTCTTCGATATTTTAAATTGTGCGGCAATTGCACCCTCGGATTTACTTTCTTTATATAAAACGACGAAGCAAATTGCATTCCAGTGAGATTGACTGTAAGCACCACAAGTGCCGATTAAGTAGAACTGTTTGTGTATAACTTCATAAAAATACAAGTAATCCAAAAGAAAGTTCTGTTTTAGGAAGCTAAAACAATCATGTATTTTGGTTAATACAAAATAAAAGCAAAATAATTAGTAATAATAAGGTCATAAAATATAGCAATGACTCTACCCACCTTACTGTCGCTCAGAGTTTTTCAATGTTTAAAACCAAAAAAACGTTTATTGTACGTTTAATTGGAATATGTATATATATATATATATATATATATATGTATATATATATATATATATACATATATATATATATATATATATATATATAAATTTATATATATATATATATATATATGATATATATTGATAAATCTCTCGTGAACTTTGCGAAGCTGATTGAAATTTATCTAGTGACCCACATCTGTCAATAAATTGTGAAGTTAGATTTGATACCTGCCATCAGTAGATGTCATGAAAGATTAGCAAATTTGACAAACTTTGAAATTTACTTTAGGGTTTATGCATTTATAATTAATTTCAGTATACATCGGCGGCTTCGCATGCTTATATTTTCAATTTACTTTGCTTGCGTATTAGAGTAGGTATAGAGCCTACTGCATAGTAAGTATATTGATTCAAAAATGTATTCATTAAACACTGCGACAATTACATATACACTTAGGCATGTATAAACATTTAAAGACGTACAGTATTGCTATTAAATTATCTACAAATATAAATATTGTTTATCTTGGAAAAGATTCCCCGAACAAGTTTTGGAATTTTTACAACCTGCACTTTCAACAAAATACATAAAATAAAAATGCCAAATTTCGAGTCTCTAGGTCTAACTGCTTCTGGGAGAATGGCTAGGATAAACAAAAAGATGGAATGATAAGTAAGCGGTCTTACGAGCATTCCATTTTTTTCATCTTATGGTACAGAATCTTGAAAAATTGCATTTTGTTACATTATGCGTTGTATTGATATAACAACAAACTAAGTTGGAAATGAATATTACTAGTCGTATATTTTTTTAAAACTTGAATATTTATTCAATATGGAGACTTTTTCGTAACGACTCTTTTAAATAAATTAATTATAATTCCTAAATTTAGGAACATTTTAGAATCAATTTTTGACAAACTATCCCTATAAAAATTACAATATATAATCTAGGCAATATCTTGTGCCGTCAATATTGATTTTCATCTATTTGGAAAAATAAATATTGAGAGCAAAATTAATTAACAAACGTAGCCTATTAAAACGTGTTTCAATTTATTATTTTTATTTTTAAACACTTGTCTGTATGAAAATCATTGGCTATAAACAGAGAAAGTCAGTAAATTAATTTCAATATCACTATATTGAAATGTTATTCAAATATCCACCCTCACTTGATATTAATTTTATAAAGATTTTTAAATAGACTTATATAAGGAAACCGAATCGGTACCTTACCACCTAGGTATTATCCATATATGAGTTATTTATATTTAATCCATTGGACGTTCAATAAAATATGGATAAAATATCCCGTTGTTACACTACCCCTATGGACTGATTTAGTTGCATCATAAAAAACATGAAAATAACACGCGTCCCGCCGTAAGGTACGTCCTGGATGAAAAAACTTCAGGACGAAAAAAATTGTGCTGTAAACATTCATGCTATCTTTCGTTTTTCACGAGAGCATCTCCCTTACCATTCCGGTTGGTTCATATTTTAGAGATGCGAATATCTTTTAACGCGTTGAATATAATTTCTTCGTATGGCAAGTTCACAGTTTAATCGAATTGCATCAAAGTACTGTAAAAACTTAGGTATGGAGAAAGTTTTCATTAAGCTTATTATACTGCCCCATATGCAGATAAAATACAAGATCTATTGTACAGAGTAAAATCAGAAACCATATTTTAAAAGCAAAAATATTTTTTTTTGTAATTTTTGTCTGTTTTTCAGTTTGTATAAAAACTGCTGACTCAACTCCGATGGAGCTTTGTAAAAAAAAACAGTTGAACTCGTAACTGAAAGTCATATATTTCGTTTTTATTTCATTTTAATTAGTTCACTCAATTAGAAAATATGCGAATTTAATATTTTCAAAAATTCATTTACAGTACGTTAGTACAACAACAACAATAACAACAAAGAAATCCTCTATCAGAACATATGCAAATTTAATATCTTTAACAATTCGTTTACATTGCATTAGTATAACCATCCAACGCAACAGTAATTACACAAAATATTATAGTGCATCTATGTAAACCGATGGCGCCAAGGGTATTTTACGCAATGAAATTTTACGCAATAAAAGTATTTTGTTTTTTCGACATTTCCGCTTACAAATAAGATAAGCCTAACAAGTGTTCCGTGGGAGACCTAAATAATTTTTTTTCTAAAAAACCAAGTTAAAATACTCGTAAGCTAACAAGTTTTCTATTAACCCCAATCTATACAAAGACGAATTCAGTGGAGAGACACAATATCTCCCAAAGCTTATATCCTTGTCTCATAAGACGTTTATATTTAAAAGAACTTTTAAAATAACTCAACTGGAAAAACAAAGGTGTGAGATTTCAACGATATAGTACTATTTGCTAATAATCCAGATGAACTACAGACTGTGATATCCGAACGGCACGAAGCTTCGCTGTTGGTAGAACTTGAAATTAAATTTAACAAGGCAAAGTCAGTTAGTCGGTAATAAATAGCCTTGCGGCTATAAATGTAAACGGTAATATACTTGAGAACGTAGATAAGTATATGTACCTGGGTAAAGAACTGCAGATTGGTATTACGAAACGAACCAGCGAAGTAGACAGACACCCAAGAGTGGTATAGTGAATTCAAGTTTTGAAAAAGTGACAGCTCTCTCAAAGCTTGAATTTTACTTCAAAACGAATTTTAAGAACCACTCGACTCGTGGTTCTCTTGGAGTGAAGACTCTAGTTGGGTGGCAACAAATACAATAGAAATATGACGTAAAGAGAGCGGTGGTCACAAATTGGATCCAAACAATCCAAAATGGAATAGAGTGTTATAAATTAAAGGAGGCCTGCAAAAAATTGTTGAAGATTAGTCATGATGATGATGGTTATTGCACAACTTTGAATAAAGAATGTTATTTTAATACAGTTTTAACCAACTAATTAAATTTATTTCATAGCAAATTTTATAAAAAAATGTAAATTAGTAAAGTGCATTTCAGTGAGTTTCTACCAAAAATACTATTGACGTATTATAAGTACTGAATGTTTAGTTTCCTATAAGAAACCATACGAAAGTTAGTGACACATGTTAAACTGCAAAAAAGTAATTTCTAGATTTAATAACTTCAAAGTTGATGCAATATAATTCATAGTTTGGTTCAAATTTCTGCAAAAACTAAATTATTAATACCGTTTTTATGTTCCGGGTATGACACTAAAGTTAAGCTTATAGTTTATTCTTGAACTACATTTTACAAGTCTCTTATGTTCCAGATAAAAAAGCAAAGCTAAATTATTTTATTAAATGTTTCTTCTGTTTCAATTATGAAACTAAAACTAATATTTCGTTCATGCACTACTTTTTGCAAGTCTCTTATGTTCCAGATTTACACTAGAGCTAAGCTGTAATCATGTTCTTGAACTGCTCTTTACAAGTCTCTGTGTTCCTTACAAGAAAGTAAAGTCGTTTCTTTAAATTTCCCTTCTGTTTCAAATATGAAACTAAAAGTTATATTTTGTTTATGAAGTTCATGGAGTTTCTTATGCTCTAGATATAATAGTAAAGCTAAGCTGACATTTTGTTCTTGCTATTCTTTACAAGTCTATTATGTTCCTGATAAGAAAGTAAAACTAAATTTGTTTGTTTAAATTTCCCTTCAGTTCCAAGTATGAAACTTAAACTGATATTTCCTTCATGAACCACTTTTTAAAAGTTTCTTGTGTTCCAGATATAACATTAAACCTAAATTGTTTGTTTCAATTTCCCTTCCGTTCCAAACATGAAACAAAAACTGACATTTCGTTCATGAAGTTTCTTATGTTCCAAGTATGACACTAAAGTTAAGCTGGCATTTGGTTCCTGAACTACTCTTTTAAAAAACTAAAACTGATATTTCGTTCATGAACTACTACTAGCTACAAGTTAGCTGATATTTGATAACTACAAACTTTCAATGTTTCAGAAATTACAACATTTATTGAGTTTTAGCGAGTTTGATACTATAGTCAATGAGTAGTTAAATGTATAAAATTGGAATTCAAAAATAAATGAGTATTTTATTTAATTTTACCTTTAAAAAACATTTCAGATGAATTTCTTGTTCTTTAATAATTACCGTCGTTTTTTATGATCCATTTTTTGGTCATTATATTAGTCAGTTCTACTTTTCTAACGATATGCAACAACTTCAGTAAGGTATGCATGAGACATAACACTGAAAGTTTTAGAATATAAAAAATTAAACCAACTAGCGAGTTCATAATTTGTTTATTGCTTTTCAAAAAAACTTAAAAAAAGGAACCACCCCCTGCACAGACAGCTTCGTAGTTTCAGGTTTGGGAGAGTATATTCACATTTCATCATCTGTAACGACATCTCAGCATTTGAGTGACTTTGGGCCAACATTTTGACACGGCAATTCACGCGACGATGTTTTTAAATTTCGGTCAAGTCATGGGATAGCTACCTAGAACAAAGCGTATTGTCGTCGAAATGTTCGTGTAGAACTTTCTGTACTGGATTCACAATACTACCTAACCTTGTTTGAATTTACTGATAGTTTATTCTCTTATCAGGATTTTTTACGGGCTGCGCAACATTCACGCAGAGCACCACTGAAATAGGGACGAACATACTTGAATTGATTGAACTTGTTTTAAACGGCGGCATAGGATAGAAATCTAAAATAAAATGTCGATTGAAATCGATCGTATAGTAGTCGTTGATTGAAACTTCGATCAAAGTCATTAAAAAACATCGAACGAAAATTTTCTCATTTTAATATATCTTGACGTGATACGCACAATTTTCAAATTGATGTCAACTTCTTAAAATAAATGACAAACTCAAGCAAAGTGGGTTGTCAAAGATTACGATTGTCAGAATTTGAATTTATTTCTTTTGTCACCATTTTTATAAATGGCTAATACTAAGAACTTTCAAAGCTACCCACGTATTTATTCTCTAGTGACAAATAGTTTGGTCGTGATATGAGATAAATAAGATAATTTTACTTTCTTTTGAATATGAACTTAAACAATGTGAACTTTTCAAAACGAATAGTTTTCTATAATATACTAAGTTTCTAAAAGTGTTCTGATAAGATGAGGTACCATAAATATCATCATTGTTTCTGTCCAAATTGTATTTTAGTTTGTATACGAAATTAATCTTTTTCATTTTATTATGGAATCATGCACCATACAATTCATTGATTTTTGTTTAAAAACTCCTAAAAAAATTGTGTATGTGATATTAAAAAAGGCAGTATTAAATTACCCTTTTTCCAACATATATATACCATGAAATCATTTAGTTTGAAATCGCATTACATCTAGAAGTAATGAAAGTCTTCTCAGAGACACGGTTGAACCGTATTATAGTAATTACTCAATAGTCAACGAATATAAGCCAACGAATGTCAGCAATTCAATTAAATATTACTTTTCAGTAAATGGCTATCGAAAACGTCTGTAAAAATCTTTTATTCAAACTTAAATTCCAGATTTATAGAATAATGAAGATATGTGCGGTTTTGTTATCGGAACATTTTCTTAAGAAATTAGAATGAGTTCGAAATGTTTGCATAACCTGGTGTTTGATAAGTATTTTCACTTCTTCATATTTTAATGTAGCATTCATCAGCACATAAGCTTAAATAGCATTCCAAAGACATGAACATTCTTGTGATCAGATGTATCACAAAATGGAACATAATTGGAACATCATGGAACAAAATTAGTTTCGATATATTTTGTCCATCATCCTCGTTTATTTAAACAAGTCATTATGAATCCCATTGTCTTTCATAATTAGAAAAAAATTTTTTTTTCAATGTCAATCTTTACGAATTGTTGTCCCTTTTCCTACTTATGGTACTTTATGTATTTTTCTGTTATATTTAAGACACTTTATTCACTGTATATTTTGATATATTTGTCTCTAAATTCTATACATCACGATATTTATTTTTAACGTCGCAAAATATAAATAACTGATTTCGATTTGTTATATTTGGGTATAATACTTTAGCATTCATTCATTCTCGTGCGATAAATAATTAAGTTATTTAATTTGACAAACAATACCGTAAGTATTTTCGGAATTTTTATAATCTAGCTATTAACTAACTCGATTTCTATATAATATTCAAAATATCTAGAAACAAATTAGTTGTAAAGAAAGAATTAAATTCGATCTAAAAGGGAAAAAAATTGAATGTGCCGAGGTAAGCCTTGGGCAAGATGTGTTGCTGGAGGGAGAACAAATTGCGTTGTAAATTTTCATGCAATGTTCCGTTACCCTTATATGACCTATATCATTTGCATTGTAAATATCGTATGATATATCCCATGCAGATTTTGGACCAAGGCTGTTTTTAAACTTCCTTATTTAAATATTATTTCCTTATATAAATCGCTCCTCAGTAAAGTACCTTTTTCTATACAAGAAACTATTATCCCTGATGGGGTTACTACAATATAAAAAAAAATTCAGTCTTTATTTTAATACGTTTCTCTGCCTGCTAGACTGCGTGAAGTGATGGCTTCCTCTACTTAAAACCGGTAGCAACGGTGCGAATTCTATTGGAAAGTGTTGGAATTGCCTTAGTGATTTTATTATGATATAAACATAGTAGTGTAGCCAATTATTTACCTATATAGTTATGGTTCCTGCATGAAACAACGTGGAATGAAGTAAAATTTTATGCCTTAATGTAACCACGAAACAATAACTCGAAATTTATATATGTTATTATCAAGACTTTTTAGTATTAACTTATATGTATATATGTATATATATATACATATATATATATATATATATATATATATATATATATGTATGTATATATATGTATGTATATATATATATATATATATATAGCAATAATTATACCTATTTACAACATATATGTATAATAATAAACATATTATTTATTAAAAGGTATAAATATTGCGTACATACACTTGTGAATAATGCGAAATTGAGATTATACGAGTATATATGCATACACAATACAGATAGGAGTATTTTACCTACGTTAACGAACCTACTACGTTATAGAAATATAAAATTAGCAACCAATATTGGCTTTAAGGACAAATTGAAACAAAATTCTAGTAACTATTTTTTTAAGCAAACTCTACGAGGGCAGTAGTTAATTTTTGCATGCTTATTTTTTGGAAATAATATTAGAATTTATCAAAATTAAAGATCCTATATAAGCAACTCTACTTACTTTTCGATTGCAAAAATATTGTTTCTGATTTATAATAATAATATTTTCATAATCGAAAAATAAAACAAAATATCTCCTAATATTCTTATCTAATAAACTCTTTAAATATACGAACCCATTCATAAAATGAAACATCGCTTTATGGTCGTTCGTTTAAGGTTTCGTAGTTAAGTAGCAAAAACGAAGCCTTATAATTTTGTTAAGCCCGTCTGTCTGCCGTACATGATAGCACGCTGATGTAATTTAGGCAAAAATGTGGTTGAATTAAGGGAAAATGTTCATTTTTTCAGTACTGTTATGTAGTACCGAAAAAGTTTGATATTTCCTATTAAAAACAGGAATGAAATTTTTTCGCTGGAATTCTTATAGCTTTTTTGTTAGAAAATCATTAATTTCTCAATCTCATTTTATTCAAAATAAATATGTTTTTAATTTGTTTATTTTTATTATTTTATTAAATTTTAAAGTTTTCCACTATGTCATCTTCTGTCACTGTATTTCCTTAACGTTTAAAGTATAATCTTAGTTTTTAACTCGATTATACTCTATATTTTAACCAGACTTTAAGTCTAATATTATGAAAAGTGTTACTAAAACTAATTTCATTGTTCTGGTATCTTAAATAAACAAACATACCGACAGTTAAACTTTTTCAAAATGGAATTTTTTATTTTATTTGTGCTTCTTTTACTAAAAGATTGTACATATTCCAAAATAATGTGGTTTGTAATCACTACCTTTTTATTGCCAACAGTACTAAAAGAATTGATTATTTTTATACACGTGTATCTTTTGCATAATATCAACTCATACATGTAAATTTCTTTTACAATATCTTATATATTAATTTTCCATCTAACATTTTTCTTTTCACAATGTTCGTTGCTAAAATTTGAGTAAACCCTTCTAGTGTCAGTCGATAATGTGATTTGCACTGCGAAAATAATTTTTTTCTAAAACTTTGTTATTACTTCCGCTCAAATATTTCGTGGAAAATTATTTAAAATATTATACCAATATACTATTGCAAGTATTGTGCAAACAAAGCAAGGGGGGATTAAATATATTGGTGGGGCTTTTAAAACCTCTAATTATCTTTAATTAAACATGAAAAAATATTTAAATAAAATATATCATCTTCTCGAATTACGGTATATCAGTTATATAAGTTATATCAGTATTTCATATATATCCTGAAAATGTACGTCTTCCCAAAAATGATAAAGTATATTTCTGCTGGTCAGGAATAGTATTTTTGGAAGTTAATAGCTGTATAAAAATATAATTCGATTGTGTTAAGCACAATATTTACGCAACCGGAAGCTGTTCAACGAAATAAATAATAATGGCAAAGGCTTTTCATTTAAAGCTTCAGTAATTTTAGGAGCGAATCTCATTCGGCTACATTCATTTGGACATTAATTAATTATTGTCACTGGAATAAGTTTACAAACGATTTCGATTCAAATATAAGACTAATTCAATTTAAAATTTATTGCTTTACATTTGACTGATTGTTTTTGAAATAAATTTGTTACAAAATTAGCTGCAGTTAGAGATCCTTAAAAAAATTAGGTGGATTAACTATTTCTCAAAATTGTAGGATTGGGGAGATAAAACGGATTAATATAAAGATTTCCACTGTTATAGCTGATGTCTCAGCGTTTTATGGTATACTTCATTTCCTCGTAAATCGGTAACATTTGTATTCGGAATATTTAAATATACGCTCTGATATTGAAATGATATCTAGTAAAATATATTTATACATTATTTGGAACGTCCTTTTTTATTAAACGACTAAAGTAATTTTAAAATGTCATTCTATTATTTTAACTTTAGAAGATAAGTTTCGATGCTACGTCATGTACAATTTCTGATTAATTTTTCAAACTTATTTTTAATTTATATGGAAGAAGAATGTTAAGTTAATATAACTTGTTAAGCAAGATTAGATTTTGCACTATGAGGATTCCATATACATTAAGGCACACATAACTTTTACCTTTTCACAAATATTATTTTTGACTATGTAAACAAACATATTGCCATTGCATCTTGCACATACGTAATAACTGCGTAAGTACATAAAAATGGACATTTAGAATCATCGCTATATTTTTCTGATAAACTTTAAGTAAATTATTATGGATATTTTTAATTATATTTCTAGAAATACTTTAAATAAAAGTGGGAAAAAAATTTAGAAACGTACCTATCTCTTTTGATACACAATATAAGAAATAAAACAGATTCAAAAATTTTATTTCGCCGGTAAAATTATTGGAATCTACGTCAAAGATTTCTAAAAAAAATGTTTGTGATAGACAAAAACGTAAAGACAAGTGAGATACTAAAAGGGTTCCTGTTTCCCATATTTCATTACAGAACCCTAATATAATTGACTTTGTTTATTGAACCAGTTCAAAAAAATCTTATAAATCAGTACATAAATTAATACATTGCATGCGTAACAAAAACTTTACTCAAAATTCTATATGGAGTTACTCTAATAAACTAATGTAAACGTACAAAGAAATAATAGAAAAATTTACATGCTACTGAATATATTTTTAATTTTCATTTAATCATAATTGATCGCCTTTTTTTCAATATCCGTTTGCTTTCTTCTGCCAATGGTGATGATAATATATATATATATATATATATATATATATATATATATATATATATATATATATATATATATATATACCCACCTCTGTTCTTCACGACCTTTTGGTATGAACTAAATTATAAACTTAGATTTGGCACCTGCCATACATAGATATCATGAGAAGATTAGCAAATTTATCAAACTTTTGAGATATAGTTTCGGGTTAATACATTCATAATTAATACCGGTTTATATTCGAAGTGGTATTATGGTACGTGTAAAGCCTACTGTATTGAAAGTATATCAGACCAAAAATAAACTCATTAAATACTACGACAATTACATACATACTTAGGCGTATATAAATATTTATGGGCGTACGGTATTTTTATTAAACTATCTACAAATAATATTGTTTGTCTTGAAAAAATTCTCCAAACAAGTTTTGGAATTTTTACAATCTATACTTTCAAAACAATACATAAAATAAAAATACTAAATTTCGAGTCTCTAAGTCAAACTGCTTCGGGATATAATGGCTATGATAAATGAACATATTGAATGATAAGTGAGCAGTCTTATGAGAATTCCGTTCTTGTTTTCCTTTTACGGTACAGAATCCTAAAAACTGCATTGTGCTACATTTTGCTTTATATGACAATAAACTCGGTTGAAAACAAATATAGCTAGTCGTATATTTTTTTAAAAATTTATTCAATAGGGTATTTTGCGTACCGATTTTGCAAATAAATAAATTATTTTTAAATAAATTAAAACCTAAATTTATTAATATTTTGGAATCAATTTTTGACACTATACCATTATATAAATTAAAATATATAATCTAGGCAATATCCTATACTGTCTACTTGGATCTTCATCGCCTTAGAAAATGAGCTTTCGACAGTAAATTTAATTAACAAACGTAGCCGATTAAAAAGTGTTTCAATTTATTATTTTTATCTTTAAACACTTGTTTTGATGAATATAATTGGCTTTAAGTACAAAAAAATTCAATACAGTGGGCATGATATTAAGAAAATCTATATTAAGTTTACTATTTTCAAACCAGGATTTAAAAAAAAACTTACCCTTACTTGATGTTAATTTTATAAGATTTTAAGATGAACATAAAGAAGGGAACCGAACAGGTACCATACCACCTAGGTATCATACAACTTTTTCGAAGCATTCCAAAGCTATTCATATTTAATCCTTTAGACGTTCACTGAAATGTGAATAAAACGTCCCGTAGATACCAATCCCTACCCTGCAGAGACTGATTTAACTGCATCATAAAAATACGAAAATAAAATACGCACCGCCCTAAGGTACGTCCTGGATGAGATAACTTCGGGATGAAAACAAATGGTGCTCTAAATATTCAGGCTATCTTCCGTTCTTCACGAGAGAGTCGACGATACCATCCCAATTCGACCATTTTTTAGAGCTGCGAATATCTTTTAACGTGTTGAGTATAATTTCTTCGTAGGGCAATTTCATAGTTTAATCGCTTGCATCTAAGTACTGTAAAACCTTCGGTAGGAGAAAGTTTTAGAAGGTAAATAACCTTTTACTTTTATTAAGCTTATTATACTGTCTCATATACAAATTAAATACTAGAAATCATAAGAAGAAATATGGTACAGAGTAAAATCAGAGAATAAATTTTACAATTAAAAATATTTTAAAATTCATACATGTAATAAAATTGTAACATTGCTTTGTTTGTATATTAAAACTATTTACATAACACAACACGAATAGAACACAACATTATCGTTTCCGAAATATTTGTCGGTTTGTCCTTTTGTAAAAAATCTACTGATCCAACTCAAATGGAGTTTTGTGGAAAAACGTTGGGACTCATTACTTGAAGTAATATATTTATTTTTATTTCATTAGAATCGGTTCACTCACTTAGAAAATATACGGATTTATTATTTTCAAAAGTTTATTTGCATTGTGTTAGTACAACAATAACAACAACAAAGAAGTGCCTAGCTATTTTTTTTAAATTTATCCTAATCGATTCCGTCAGAAGACATGTGAATTTATTATCTTCATTGATTTGTTTACATTGCGTTAGTGCAGAAATCCAACGCACAATATTTATACCAAAAAATTATAGCGCGTCTATGTAGACCGACAGAACAACAAAATTGTTAAATATTGAAAAAATTGTTATATGAAATTTGTTATATAGTTATAACAATTAGAAGAAAAAAATACAAACAAAAAAACAAATTGATATTCAACATGGGTTATTGAAAAAAAGCACTAAAAATTTTAAAAAATTATAAAGATACTTTTTAAAATCCGAATCTACGCATTCTAAATAAATACAAAGTATGCACGAACGCTCAAAAAATGCATATTAATCGAACAATTTTACGTATTTTGCTCTGATAAATGGAAAAAGTCAGGATCACAGTAGCACGCGTATTACAAAGAAACTAGGGCGGTCTTGTCAGACCTACGCCGAATATTTTATCTTTTTGGAATACAAACTAGATACAAGCTATATAATAGAATACAAGCTATATAATTGCTCTATCATTTGCGTGGGTGAAATATCTATAATTACTGAGACGATTACATAAACTCCGAGTAACACTGATTTAACACAAGAAATGTAAACAAATAGATATAGAATTCAGTTGGCGGAAGATTTGTTGTGTTTTAAGAAATTTACCCTGATTGTCAATTATTAAGGGCCAAGAAATACGGACAGTTAATGTATTTGTAACGAGAAATGGTGTACATATTTTACTGATTTTCTATAATTTTTAATGTTTAAATTAAGTACTGAAAGTCTTTGCGCTTTTGTAATTGCTTTATCTATTATTACAGACGTTGTTGATTTCCCAAATAGATTTATGTTTTTTTATCATGTAGTAAGTTTCATACTTAATCAGAAACTCTTTTAAGTGATTGGTCACTTCCTTTTAGCAGGAAGTTATATTTAAGAGACCAAGTCAATTCGGGGTTGATACATTTTTATTGGCAATTCTCAATGTTCATACAATATATATTTATTATCTTTTTAGGATTTCATCCTACGAAAGGTAAAAAAACTTAGGCACCCGCTACTATCATTCTCCAAGAAACCATTTGATGTAGAAACTTAAAATTTGACATAACGATGGAACATATTAATACGCATATCATAAAATTTTACAGGGTACAAATAAGGTACTTTTTTTTTATTATTTGTATCGTGAGGAACATGAGTTGAAAATGCGGGTTATCGCAGTGGGCAAAATATTATTATACTAAAATAATATTTTAAAATAGGTTGTCAGAAATATCATACCCCTAAAGTATTGCAGGGAATCCTCGTATGAGCTCTGCTGAGAATTAACCGCGTTCTATTTATAATCATTAAATACAAGTGACTTTTTAAGCGCACTGATATTTGCACAGATTACGTCTATAATCTAGTTCCTGAATTATTGAGACGAAAATTAAAAAAATAATTTCTGTTGATAAGTTCTGGCTAGTTTTTTGTAATAATAGCCATAAACTATTAATATATTTTTTTATTTTATGTAATACTAGTTATGTATCATGGATGTACCTGCTTAAAATTACTTTAATTACAGACATATAATTTTTAAATAAGATATTTCCAAATTCAATATAAAATTAATTAGGAATAAACCATATTCTTAATTTTATTTCCCCTGAAAGAAAGTATAAATCTATTTTCATCATCGCGTGATCTAAACAAAAAATCATATAGTTGGGTAGGAGAAAATTATTTTCTCTTAAATAAATTTGGTCTTCGGGTTTGAGGGTACATCGATGAAAATACTCGGGCCGATCAGTCAAATGAGCTCAAAATATGGGCACATAACATCAATTCATAAAATAAGAAGCGTGATCCTAGAGATCAGCGCGAACAAAGAAATAGAGAAACAAACTTTCAATCTGCATATTACTGCATATAATGTCGAATATATATTTATATATATATATATATATATATATATATATATATATATGTATGTACATATATATATATATATATATATATACATATATATATATATATATATATATATATATATATATATAAATACTTTTTTAATAAATTTAACTGTGCAGAAAATCCCATTTCTCGTAAAAACGTCAAGTGCCTTACGTTCATTTTATAATGCGTCAATAAATTGTATTTCCTCTTACATAATGTTTTGAAAAGAAAACTGTTTATATTATGTATTAATTAATATTAATACATATTAAAATACTAAATGCGATAAAATAAAATTACTGCTACTTCTAAAAATAAGTTAGAAGAGAAGGACTAAGTTTCATTAAGTGAGTGTTGTTTGTTTAATTACTACAAATGACATTGTTGGTGTTATTTTTTTTTAAAACTAAGATATTTAAAAAATATTTAGGGTTCAAGACTATGAGTAATCCACATTATAATATATTTATACGACTCTAATAGAAGTGTCGATTTTATAAACCCAATGGCTACGTAAACTATACTCATGTTAAGTCAATTTTGATCTATTTTATATTCTACCCTTCACAAGCTTTGAGGTACTTATTATTATTTTATGGTAGTTGCATTACCAAAGCAAGGGAGTCTTGTTAGAACCCCTTGAAAATAAGGCTTGGCTTGTGGTTTGTATATTTTACTTTCCGTTTAAATTCATGAGCTAATTATGTTGCCGTCCCCGTAGTACCGGTTTAAACATAGGTTAACTATTAACCAGTTCAAAGTGTAATACCTTTCTTACTTTACCAATATTTATTAGGTGTTCCTTTAGTTGAAAATATGTTTAGCCCTTTGTATCCTTTGAAACGGTTTTCTATTAACTGTTTTATATCTAAAATAATGAGACATTTAAAAATAGTGTTTTTCAAGAACAGTTAAGTAACTTTCATGTCTTTTTCCAGCTTTAACTTTAATTTTTAATTGTTTTCACAGTAAACTTATTATATAGATTGGTACAGGCTTAATGACTTTAACGATGCAGTGAGAAAAAATTGTGAAGAAATAAAATGAATCTTTTCGTGTAAATCATAATATCGATAAGTATAAAGTAATCACGATTGATATTATAGTCTTGTATTTAAGTATGCCGTATTCTATAAAAGCAAGGTTGCAATAATTTTTGAACCAGGAATTTGTATTTTTGTATCCCGTTATTATATATTTGGGACTCTTGTATGAAATGACAATGTAGTATATGCGAGTTCATTATAGTTTTATTAATATTTGTCCTCTATCATCTTAATGTCGCTGTCAATCCCAAATTGTTATTGATAGATTTGACAGATCGAAATGTGTTTACACATTAATACAATAAGCTAACTAATTCACACTAAAAAACTACACCACGTTTTGATTATTAACATAATTTCGCAACTAAACTTATTTATGTTTAACGAAGATTTGGTAACACTTGTGGCAAAATTATTTTAGCCCTTTAGTTAAGATAATATTTACTTCCAGTTTAATGTAATTTTTAAGTAGCGAAAGTTCAAATGCGCGAAGCTAAAATATAAATTCTTTCTATCAACCTATAAAAACAATGCTATAAAAATTAAAGAAGTGAAAAACGAACGATTATGTAAATCTCTTAAATTTCATTTCCGATTAAATATACCCTCTTCCTACCGAGTTTTGAATTACGCTGGCGGGATAAGGTCGATTAACCTCAAGGTCATGTATTCATGCGCTTTCTTTAAAAACGAGATGGTTTTTACAGGCATGCTTCGAATATTTTATTTTTTCGACTTTCCCGCTTATGAATTATATAAGCTAAACAAGTGCTCCGCCGACGGCGTAAATGAAATTTCAATAAATGCCGAATGATTGAATATACCCTTAGTCTTGGTTTTGCTGTGAAACACTTTATATAGGAAAATACCCAATCAAATTCACAGATCGGGTGGTCAAAAAATTCGATATATGATTTAAGAAATTAATTGTGTTGTCCATTTTTTTATTATGTGTGGATGTGTTTTGGTAAATTTTATAATACATTTTTGTATTTTAAGCACAGAATACGAGGAAAGTGTATGCATTTACAATGAAAAAATATGAATTCAATTCCATTTTTTTATTTAAATATTTAAAATTAAATTAAAAAGCTAATAAGTTTTTTATTTATATAAACAATATTACAATAGAAAGACAAACATCTCCATCAGTTTTACCTTAGTCTTTTAAAACTTCTTTCCTCAGTACATTTTTAAACAACTGGATTTGAAAAACAAAGGTCTTGTGATATAAGATAAACGTTCAAATAACTTGAGGTTTGCGAACGATATTTTCTAATCATACAGATAAACTACAGACTATGATATGCGAATGGTACGAAGCCCCGCTCTTGGTAGAACTCAAAATAAATCTGGACAAGATAGAGGCCATAAATCGGAAACCAATAGCCTCGAGACCATAAACATAAACGGTAATACTTCAGAAGATAGACAAGTATATGTATCTGGGTCAAGAACTACAAATCAATATAAAGAACGAGACCAGCGAAGTAGACAGAACTAACTGGAGTTCCCTTGGTGTGGGACTGCAAGTTTACCCAACTTGGCAAATGCAATTGAAATATGACATAAAGGAAGTGGCGGTCACAAACTGGATCTAGACAGCTCAAAATGGTTGCGATTCGAAGGAGGCCTACAAACAAATTATTGAAAATGATTTATGATGATGATGATTGTTATTTCATAACATCGAATTAAGAATGTTATTTTAATACAGTTTTACCTAACGAATTAAATTTATTTCATAGCAAATTTCATAAAAATATAAATTAGTAAAGTCTACTTCAATGTAACCACACGAAAGTCATAAGAAAGTAATTTCTGGATCTAATGACTTGGAATTTAATAATAAATATCTACAAAAAACAAATAACAAATGTCCTTTTTACAAGAAAGTAATGTTAAAGTTATTTGTTTAAATTTCTTTTCGGTTCCAAATATGAAACTAAAACTGATACTTTGTTTATGAAGTTTTATTTTTATGAAACTCTGTTTATGAATGTTCCAGATATAATAGTAAAGTTAAGCTGCCATTTTGTTCTTGAACTACTTTTGACAAGTCTCTTATATTCCTGACAAGAAAGTAAACCTAAAGTCGTTTGTTTAAATTTCCCTTCCCTTCCAAATATGAAACTAAAATTGATATTTTGATCATGAACTACTTTTTACAAATCTCTTATACTCCAGATAAGAAACTAAAGCTAAGCTGGCGTTTGGTTCCTAAACTACTGCCAGTTACAAGCTAACTGATATTTGATTACTATGAACATGCAAAATTCCGGAAATTACACTACTCATTGAGTTTTTAGCGTATTTGACACTATGGGCAATGAGTACGTAGTTGAAGTGTATAAAATATTAATCGAAGCAAATGAATGTTTTACTTCATTTTACTTTTAAAAAGATATTTAATTGAATGTCCTGTTCTTTAATAATTGCCCTCGTTCTTTATGATTCGTTGTTTTTTTTCTTCTAACATAACGCTCCCAGAGAAAGATAATTAGATAAAATAGGGTCGATATGCAACAAATTCAATAAGGCATGCGTGACAAATAATACTGAATGTTTTAGAACTATCAAAAATTTAACCATCTAGTAAATTTGTAATTTGTTTTTCAAAATACTTAAAGAGAACCACTCAACTACACAGAAAGTCTCTTAGTTTTAGGTTTGAGAGAGTATATCCACCTTTCACCGTCCGTAATGACGTTGCAGCATTTGAGGGACTTTCGGCCAACATTTTGACACAGCAATCCTCGTGACGATGATTTTGAATTTCGTTGAAATCATGGGATATCAATCTAACATAAAGTGTTTTATTGTCTAAATGTTCATATAGAATGTTCTGTTCTTCATTCGTAACAAAGTCTAAACTTGTCCGAATTTACATGTAGTTTATTCTCTGATCAGACTTTATATTGGCTGTACAACATTGAAATAAAGACGATCATACTTGAATTCATTGAGCCAGTTTTAAACAGCAGCGTAGGATAGAAATTTAAAATAAAATGTCAATTGAAATCGATCGTATCTTGTTTATTGATTGAAACCGCAATGAAAATAAAAAAGTCGAAGAAAAATCTTCTCGTCTTAAATTCATTTTGACATGATACACACAATTTTCAAATTGATGTCGACTTGTTAAAATATCTAAATGATAGATACAATCAAAGTGTTCGATTAAAAAAATTGTAATTAATTTTTTGATTACCATTTTTATAACTTTTGTCATAACCTAGATGGCCTCTACGAGTTTTTTTTCTCCTTCATATTTTTTATATAACATTCATTGGTATATCCGCATGGACAAAAGTTAGTTTCAATATATTTTATTCATCATCTTTGTCTATTTTTAAAAGTCTTATCAATCCCATTATCCTTCATAACTAGAAAATAAAATATTTTTAAGGTTAATCTTTACGAATTGCTGTCCCTTTGCTTATTTATTGTATCCTACGTATTTTTTTGTGTTTAATTGATAGCCTTTATTAATTGTATATTTTTATATTTTTCTCTCCAAGTTCTGTAGACCTTAATGTTCACTTTCGACGTCTCAACATGTTAATAACTGAATTTGATTTATTATAGTTGTAGTTGTTTTATTATAGTTGTTGTTAAGTAGTCATTAATTCTCTTGTCCGATAAATAATTAAATTATTTAATATAATTATCAATTACTTGCGTAATTTGGGAAGTTTTTCTTGTAAACTGCCTATTGACTAACTATATTTCTATATAATGATCAAAATATCTAGAAACAGCCTAGTCGTATAGAAAGAATTGTACGATGTAGCTGTATAGTAGTGTATGCGTAGTGCGATGTATAGTAGTGTAGCTGAGGGGAGGACAAATTGGGTTGTAAACTTTCACACCATTTTCCATTATCCTTATGTGGCCCATTCTGCTTGCATCGTAAATATCGCATAATATTTCTTATGCAGCTTTTGGATCAAGGCTGTTTTTAAATTTCCTCATTTAAATATGATTTTTTATGTAAATAGCTCTTCAGTAAAAAAACCTTTTTCTTCGCAAGAAAATATTATCCCTGACAGGTTTACGTCAGTGAAAAAATAAAATATTTTTCTATATAACGTTTTTGTGCCTAGTGAGACTAAAATATTCCGTGAAGTGCTGGATCCACCTATTTAAAATCGTTAGTGATGCTGAAAATCCTGGTGAAGTTTCAGAAATATTATTTTCAAAATAAATTTCTGAATGTGTCATAATATTTGTTATAATTAATTGAAGTAAGTTTTCGAAGTATTGTCAATAATGTATCTTATACAATTCGATAATGTAAACTTTTAGTATATTTTAAGATCATATGGTGATTGTAAGACAATATAATATTTTGGGCTACTTCACTACTTTTACGAAGTACAATAAAAATAATTATAAATATATTTTAATTTTTTTAATATAAGCAAGTAAACATTAACATAACTATTTTTAGATAGACGCATATGAAGACTGTGTGTTAACCATAATATATTAAAAGACCATTATCGACAAAGGCATAGTTTTAAAGTTTTGATTTTAATACATAAACGTTAACAATACTTTACATAACGTTACAAATAAAGTAGCACATAGGTAAATATTTATTTCCTTTCTACTTATTATTCTTTTTACTTCTATTAATCCTCAAAATATGCTTACGTTTAATAAATTATCAGTGACTTTAGCACAGTATGAAACAATGATTTGAATTGAGTCGATACTCCGGCATGACGTGATTGATATGATTTTATTTTAATAGGCCACATACACATTTTATTTTAATATGGGACAAATGTATATTTTCGAAGTTCTGCCTTTAATACATAAATTTTAACAACATTCTACATAAAGTAGCAAATAAGAAAATATACATTTTTTAAAATTATTATCTTCTTTTTTATATTAATCTTCAAAATATGCTCACATTTATAATATTATTAGTGATTTTAGCACAGAACCAAGCAATGGTTTAGATCTATATATTATTGCAACGATACCCAGGCATGGCGTAATTGATTTTGTTGGAGGGCATACGCGCTGAAAATAAAAATATAGTATTTGCATATAATATTGCTGGACCTAAACTCGTATGCTATTAATTCTTTCTCTGCGACTAGACTGTTTCTAGATATTTTGATCATTATATAGAAATAGAGTTAGTAAATAAACAGTTTATAAAAAGCTTCCTAAATTACGCAAGGAATTGATAGTTAAATGAACTCGTGTCTTTGAAGAGTCCATTTGGTTTTATTACTTAATTATTATAGACTATATTGTCTCGCGTGGTGTAAACTTACAAATTTATATAAAGTATAAGATGTTCAAACTTGAAGTTACTGAGCAAGCTTTAACTATGGTGAGTTTCCGTTCATTATTTCATACTTTCTATCGGTTAGGATTTATGTATTGTAGATTAATTATGCAAGACAAAGATTGTTCAATTACAACAGATCACTTAAAGAAACAAATGCAACTTAGTGTACCCTAAAATCATCTATTTTCAAAACGAGAGTTTCTATACATGCCAAAAAAAAATTCAAAATATAAAGTTTCAGAAAAGCCGGAAAATTTAATTGCAGAAACATATTTCGAACATGTCCCAAATATGTACTGAGTACTCAATCGTCCTTCATTCGTCAGTGACAGTTCATATCTTAGACATCAACTATATTGGACTCGATCACATTCACCGAAACTATTTTACCTGTTACTAGAAATGGAAGAAAAAAACTTAATTATTTGAACTATTTCCAAAAGAAACGGAAATGTATATTTTAAAAAATTAAGCTAGAAAATTTTTTATAAGATATAAACGTATTTAGTCTAAAATATTTGTTATCAAACCATAATTAGTGACGCACACGAGTTATCTTCGCAGTCCGTCTAATAAAGAGTGTAGGTTAAACATGGACTCTCGATACAATATAATAGTATCGATAGGGAAAATAGTAATGATGGTTGTATATCAATCACGAAATGTGGTTATAAATTTTCAACAAACCTGATAAAGACAATAAAAGTTGCAAAGACCTAAAACTATGTACAAAATATAAGGGGGAATATAACTTGAAGAAGAAAAATATGGAAATCCTTGGAAGCTTAAGTAAGGTTTTTTTAATAAACATATAAAAGTAGTTTTAATTATATTACTACTTCAATTATTTTTCTCAATATAATTCAGTTTATAATATATCAACACAATATGAAATTTATAATTACAGTAACCAAAAAAGATCTGGTTTCAAAGAAAAACATATGGATATTTGGAAATACCGTATCAATAAAATCCACGTAAGAGAAACACCCATTATTGAGTTAGCATTCATAAGTTAAGACTCATATACCTGGAATATAATCCAATACCTGGAATATAACAACATGGGTACCGTTATCATATATAATATTATTTGCCAAATATTTTTTTTAATCAACTCTATGGGAAATTTTGCTGCAGTTTTTTTCATCATATCTAATTATGCGCTAAGAAATAGAAGAAATAGAACAAAAGGAAGTATGTAAATAAAATAAATCACCTAACATCTTAAGTTTTAAATTTGTAGAATAATATTCTGTTTCTTAATAAAATTTACGGACGGTTACATAAAAAAAAAATTAAAAACCGTAACATACTACAAATTAGCAGTTATCTGCGGCGGTTCCGTATTCATCACACAAAATTTTTAAAATATATTACTGTTTATTTAACGGTTTTTAAACTATGTTACTGTTTATTTTACATGTTTATTTAACGGTTTACTTAGGAATAATCTCCATTCAATTCGTCAAGTAGATCCGATTTTCACAAAAATAAAATTGATAGACTTTTCAATTATAATATTTTTTGAGGCGAATATTATAAATCTATTACGCGAAAATCAAGCTTACGAGCAAATGCTTACAATATACATTAGAAAATAAAGACGTTTCTAAAAAGAAAGATGAGTGTTATATTTCTTTAAAGAAATATTATCTATTATTATTACAATGTTTATAGTAAAATCTAAAAGCAACGAAATAATCGAAGTCCTTTTGTTTATCTACCCCGAAATTTAAAACTAAGTCTTGAAGCATATTTTAACAAAAAGCACATATTTCAAAATTATTTACTCGGTCAATAAGGCAATAATTGATCAAAAATAATCAATAATATCTCAAATATTCATTTAAAAAATAGATTTATTTGAATTATCGTTACAAATAAAACCTTCGATATAAAAATAGAGCGCCCCACAAAGACTCCGTGTATACACGTGAAAGTTTAAACATTAGAGAAAACATAGTTTTTATGTTAAAGTATTTATGACATTAGAGAAAACATAGCTTTTATGTTAAAGTATTTATGACATTAGAGAAGACATAGTTTTTATGTTAAAGTATTTTTGACATTAGAGAAAACATAGTTTTTATTTTAAAGTATTTATGACATTAGAGAAGACATAGTTTTATGTAAAGAGTTCGTCGGCATGCATCGACAGTTATTATTATTCAAAATATAGGTGTTCCCATAATCAATAGATTTCGTATTGGATCCTATTATGTTTTAATACGTAAATTTATTGCCCATCAAATTTCTCATAAGCCAGTAATTATCGTGAATTACTCAAAAATCATGAGTATAGCAGAGCTGATACCAAATACCAACTCTGGAATACTTTTGGAACCAATTCCCGGTAAATTTTACAATAATTTCTGTTAATCCTATTGTTTTAAAGCTGGGAGGAGAAATTTATAATTTTTAGAAATAACACTAGAAAAAACTTAAATAAAAACTTGAAAAACACTTCTCGAATCCTTGTTCTCGCACTTTAAATGTATACCTGATATGACCGAATGGAAAAAAATATTTTTATATGCTAGATGTGCCACTTCTAAATCTTGTTACCTTTTTACTATTACAAAATATGAGGGCCAATTAACTCAATACCTATGCTAAATTTTTAGCTCCTCTGTCAAACAATTTCTGATAAAAACACCTGTGATGGACTCGTGTGTGACCTTATATGGAACTTTAAAAATATGACAAAACAATCCACAGAAAACTATAATATAGCAAAATGAGTATATACAAGGGAATGAAGGATACATAATCTGAAAATTAATTTTAAAAATAATTTATACTTTTACTTAGTAATAACGTTTCTCACGGAATTCCGTTACTATTAAGTGCAGCGAGAGACAGAGATAGAATGAGCTTGTAGTTTAGTAACACTTATACTTTAGGTTTTATGACATACTAACAATAAAATAAGTTTATAGAAGTGTTTTGGTTTGTTTTTAGACAATCAGGTGAAAATTTGAACACTTTCATTTGACACTTTCAATTTTATTAAGAAAGAACTTTTACCCTTAATTATGTTTCTGCAAGATTAATTTTAAAATTTTTTAAATTATTACAGAATAAATAAGAAAACAGGCCTCTAATACATTTCATTATATACTTCACTAAAATATAATATATTTGTTACTGTGAAAAAGATTCAAATTTTTTCAAGAAAAAATATATTTTGTTATTTGGTTTTTAGAATAACCAAACATTTTATTTTTTATTACCTTCAAAATTATTATTAAATACAAACAAATTATTATTAAATGCAAATATTTTTTTTAGCCGATAAACCAACGAAATTGTCTAAAATCAGGTTTCTTTATTATATTTAGATTTGTAAATTTGTAAAATCCTTCCATTATATAAAGATCTAGCAAAGTTCGCAATTAAATGAAACTACGTGGTGTAAAACTATTTCTACTTTCTTTAAGTTCTTTACCACGACCTAGGTTTCGTTATATGGCAACATCTTCAGGTAGGCTGTTAGCAACGATAATGATATTGTAATATAACGAAACCTAGGTAAAGAACTTAAACCGCGGTAAAGAACTTAAAGAAAGTAGAAATAATACTACATCACGTAGTTTCATTTAATTGTGAATAATGAATTTCTACAAAATGAACGCCACATATATTCAATATGTAGAAAAGTGTTAGTGAAGTTTATCATTATCTCAATAATTATTTCGACACCCATGTTACTAATAGTTTTAAATCTTCCTATATATTATTTATTGGGTAGTATATACATGAGAGCAATAAAAAACAAATGACATTTAAAGTAATTTTAAAATTTCCTGTCGGCTTTAAATCGGAATTAGAAATTGAAGCTTTTCAAAAAATATCCATTATCAAAATGATTGATTAGTTAGTGTATTAGTTAAAGATTATTTTGTCATTTGTAGTACAATAAAAAGAAGTATATATAAAAAATATCACATTTGCACCTACCGCAAAGTATGTACAAAAAACCTCCACCACATCTCCTTTCCAGAGTACCTAAAATTATTGTTTGAAATTAACAAAGATAATTTTATATAAAGTTCTAATTATGGCTATTTAGCAATTTTTCCAAAAATTTTCAAGTATAATATCACGGCTATAAATAAAATTCGACAATCAGAATATGTTAACGAAGTGAAGTAACTCTCCAAAATTACAGAACCGATTGAGATGAAGTAAGTTACATAACATTAAAACTTTGGGAGGCATATTTTTATTATAAAATAGCATTTAAAAAATCTTGTGATGTTAATTTCAAAAATATGAATGTTAAAGAATAAGATTATGATTATGATCCAAAAGAATAAAATTATGATTCAAAATGTGTCAAATAAAGGAGCCAAATTTTTAAGAAGAATTTTTAAACAAAATTAAATACATAAAAGATCAGTAAAAACTATGAAAGTGTACACTTTAGTCTATTTAATTTAATATTCTTACATACGTAACACGCATCTTACGTTTAAACTAGAAGGACTAAATTAATTAAACTCACCGTTTCCTAAAATGTGGATTTATATGATGAAATGTATCTCAAGTAAAGAAAAATAATTTTAAGACAAAAAATGTATAGTAAAATATTTTAGCGTAAAGAAAGGCACCGCTACTTTTAGCATGTGTCTATTAACATCAGTTGCGATATTTTTACATATGTTCACAAATCAAAATTAATGAAATATTTTAGGGACTAGGGACACAAAATCTGATATGAATAGTTCATTGCAACAACTCACAAAGACAGAGGAATGAAAACATGTTTAAATCTAATTCCATTTACTAATAATGCAAAGTTTCGAAACTCTTCAATTTGCTCTGAAACGAATGAAAAAAATAACGTGTAGCGGGGAAACATTAAGCGCCCAGAATTGGCTCGATTTTGCTGAGTCGTAGCACGTGTTTGCAGCTACGGAATATAATCTATGGACACTGAAAATGTTAAACTTAACTTTGAATAGCGTTTCTATTCTGTGTTATGAGTATTTGACGCATAAAACGGGTTACCGACGTTTACGCCGTAATATTTTGTACAATTGAGAAGTTTGCCCCTTTTTGTAAACCTGTTCAAACATAATTCGAGTAATTAATTTATTCAAAAAGATTTTAAGGTAGAAATGGAACTGAAATTATTTGATTATAAAACATTGCGAATGTTTTATAATTAAATAATATTAATATTCTCGGGAGGGGATTGCATCCATAAACTATGTAATATGTTTTTATTGTATATTACGTTATTTATTTTTCCGATGTTTGTTATATTTATTTAATGCTAAAATTATTTATTTTAACTTACTATATAACATATGATATAACACGGCGGTTAATGAAAACCACACTACAAAACATAAACAATATTAATTTTGACTAGAGCTGAAAACAGATTTAAAACATTATCTCTTATTGCTAAAGAAACCACTTCCTACAAATGCTAATAAGGTGTAAGACTTACTGGAATATATTGAAATTAAGATTTTGTAATTTTATTGCAGTCAATAATATTAAATATCAGTGGTAGTCATTAGTGTCAGGTTGTTCAATGGCGACAAAAGTAGAAGAAACTTCGAGAAATTATAAACTATGACATATCTTTTGTCGTAATGCAAAATGTGACTTTTAATAACAAATTTGGTGTTCAAGTTTACTCCAAAAGAGATTTTGTGTGTTGAAATTGGCGTAGTTGCTCAATTTATGGAGTTATGGTAACATTTTGTGGGGTGTCACCGCAACATGTACACACTGAAAGCATTGCACGCTATGGGAGATAACAACGCTGATATGCGGAAGCGTAATATCCAGAGAGAGATTCAAAATAATACGTTACACAACGAATAATACGTTTCCTATATTATTTCTGCCACAGAATCGTAATACTAAACATTAACGATCTTTTCCTGGCATTCTTCCTACAATATATTAAAATCAAACGTGTATATCATGTGTATCTCATTCGCCTGATAGGACCTGGTTTAATAAAAACAATTTATAATAAATTGAAGCTACCTGGAATTGTAGTCACCAACATTTCACCCTGATGTAATTTTGGTAAAATATTTGAATTTTAATCGAAATAGCTGCCACGAAATAATTTCAGAAATCGTAATATGTCAATTAAAACAATATTTCCTTGTATAATATTTCTTACTTATTTTAGATATTACGTGTTTCAGGTTCTTTCCGGTTATCATTGTTTACATAATGTAAAAATTATGATAACACCTTTTCAGGTTTATGGAGACATATTATTTGATAATATAAATACGTTATTTGGGCCATTTCTAGTTTTACCAATAGTTTAAAACTTGGTCTTTGGATAGTACATCAATTGTAGATATCTGGAAGTCAATAGACATGGTCAGTTTTTTCCTTAGTTACCGTAAAAATTGAACGAGGATAAAACTACGTAATAAGGATACTTATATATTGTCGCTTCGGTCAGTTAATAGGGTAACGATAAAGTATTAACATCAGAACTCAGAAGTATTGAATTCGAATATCAGAATGAACTCTTTTGATTATGTGAATGATACAATGGCTGCACGTACATCGAATTTTAAAAAATTCTAACCATGTTAATAAATGAATTCTATCGTAAAAACGACCAAATATGTACGATATTCCAAGGTTGTATGTACTTTGTCATAGTGGTGTGAACAGTCATATCAATATCGATGTCTGTTATCATCAACTGATACCCAATACCCAAATACAATATACAAATTCAAATAAATTATGCCATGATAAAAAAATCAATAATATAAAGACTATTACATATTTATTTTAATGTTGACTGAAAGAATTTATAAAATAGCTAAATAGTTAATCGGGAAACTAAGACCAATATTTAAAGAAATTCTTTAAAGCATAAATCCCTAGAAAATTGGGAATTTTCCAGTAATAAGCTTTTGTGTATTTGAGAATAAAAATAAATAAGTTTCGTTTCAGATCGGAAAGATAATGCTATAAATATAACGAAGTTGAAAAATTTACATTCATTGCATATATATATATATATATATATATATATATATATATATATATATATATATATATATATATATATATATATATATATATATATATATATATATATATATATATATATATATATATATATATATATATATATATATATATATATAAGTGAATAAATAAATTTAACTTTATTTGTTTTTATTTACTACCGTTTGGAATCTGCAAAGGTTTTAAATAAAACTTCTGTGGCTCTACACGAAAAGGATGTTTAGTTAAATTTACAATGTGGCAAATTCAAAGTTTACATTAAAAAAAAAGAATTTGAAATATAAATACTTCTGTGGCTCTACACGAAAAGGATGTTTAGTTAAATTTACAATGTGGCAAATTCAAAGTTTACATTAAAAAAAAAGAATTTGAAATATAAATACTTTTTAGTACCAGACGGCGGGTTTTCCATTATTTTTTGGATCAAAAGGTGAAACTGATGCTACCTTTTGATACTTTCGGCCAAAAAAAATACTGGGTGACAGTTTCAATAGCTGAAACTACTGGTTTATGACAATTTTCTATTGACCTACAGATATTTTATCTATATAATAATACTATAAAAATTAATACGACATATTTAATTTTTGCAGCGATTTAAGAATTAACTGTTTGTTTATATAATTAAGTTTTTAAACTGTTTAATTTACGTAAGCGAACATTTAAATGAAAATATGACTAAAATTTGGTTGAAATTATTTTCTTTGTAACTTCGTTCAATCTAAACGGGCAACGTAGTGTAATGTACTGTGATTTTGATTGATTAGAAAAAGTTTTAATTATATTTTTACACATGATATTGTGAGTTGGACAGTCAAAACTTATAATTCTG
Organism: Druceiella hillmani; assembly: GCA_039881145.1. NCBI lineage: Eukaryota > Metazoa > Arthropoda > Insecta > Lepidoptera > Hepialidae > Druceiella > Druceiella hillmani. Next base: position 9,827,497 of record JAYKKI010000022.1, on the reverse strand, counting down.
CGCGAGTTCTGTCCATGAAATAGTGATATTTTACAAAGCTGGACTCTTGAAATTGTTCAGAGAATTCCGTTTTTCCTTTCTTAAATTTTGCATAACAGTTGGCAGTTGAAGGCACCAGTGTGAATAAAATAGATATATCCCTTTATTTTGTACAATTTTTGGTTTACCATATGAATATAGTCTTTCCGAAAATATATAATTATCACATAAAATTAAATTCTCCCAACAATGAATTGTGTAACTTTTCCAAACACAAGAAACTGAAAAATTGGAAAGAAAAATATGTTGAAGAAATTTTGTATTCTAGGATAAGGTAATTTATGCAATTAAATATTTTCCAGACAATTATTTCAAGTATACAATAAATAATTATTCGTGCCATTAGAAAAATGTCGATATATAGGTAATAAAGAATAATCATGCGATTTTGACACATGAATATAACTTTCAGTATGTTAACCATTATTCCAAAAACACAGTTTTGGAATACTGATTAACATACTGAAAGTGTTATTCATTACATAATGTACTTACATATCGTACATACACAAATATTTTTACTAAACTACGTATACGTTTAATTACAAATTAAGTTATGAGAGCTTTCTATTGAATCTACTTAAAATACCAAAGTAAATACAACTATTTAAATACACGCTGACTACATTATTTATATCTTGGTAACCAGAAAATTAGTCAGATATAGTCGAAACTATTAAAAAAAACGATAAGCGTATTAAAGATTGATTACTTGTATCAGTTCGCAGTGCCATAGCTGACTTTTCAAGAAGCGTGGAAATGGACATTGTGTGTGTAATCAGGTGCAATGTATAAATGTAGTACCAGGTGTGAGTTGAACTAATCACAGCGATGTTAGTCACACAACCGCCGTTGTATATATATATATATATATATATATATATATATATATATATATACATACATATATATATATATACATATATATATATATGATTACACACACAATGTCCATTTCCACGCTTCTTGAAAAGTCAGCTATGGCACTGCGAACTGATACAAGTAATCAATCTTTAATACGCTTATCGTTTTTTTTAATAGTTTCGACTATATCTGACTAATTTTCTGGTTACCAAGATATAAATAATGTAGTCAGCGTGTATTTAAATAGTTGTATTTACTTTGGTATTTTAAGTAGATTCAATAGAAAGCTCTCATAACTTAATTTGTAATTAAACGTATACGTAGTTTAGTAAAAATATTTGTGTATGTACGATATGTAAGTACATTATGTAATGAATAACACTTTCAGTATGTTAATCAGTATTCCAAAACTGTGTTTTTGGAATAATGGTTAACATACTGAAAGTTATATTCATGTGTCAAAATCGCATGATTATTCTTTATTACCTATATATCGACATTTTTCTAATGGCACGAATAATTATTTATTGTATACTTGAAATAATTGTCTGGAAAATATTTAATTGCATAAATTACCTTATCCTAGAATACAAAATTTCTTCAACATATTTTTCTTTCCAATTTTTCAGTTTCTTGTGTTTGGAAAAGTTACACAATTCATTGTTGGGAGAATTTAATTTTATGTGATAATTATATATTTTCGGAAAGACTATATTCATATGGTAAACCAAAAATTGTACAAAATAAAGGGATATATCTATTTTATTCACACTGGTGCCTTCAACTGCCAACTGTTATGCAAAATTTAAGAAAGGAAAAACGGAATTCTCTGAACAATTTCAAGAGTCCAGCTTTGTAAAATATCACTATTTCATGGACAGAACTCGCGCAGAATTATAAGTTTTGACTGTCCAACTCACAATATCATGTGTAAAAATATAATTAAAACTTTTTCTAATCAATCAAAATCACAGTACATTACACTACGTTGCCCGTTTAGATTGAACGAAGTTACAAAGAAAATAATTTCAACCAAATTTTAGTCATATTTTCATTTAAATGTTCGCTTACGTAAATTAAACAGTTTAAAAACTTAATTATATAAACAAACAGTTAATTCTTAAATCGCTGCAAAAATTAAATATGTCGTATTAATTTTTATAGTATTATTATATAGATAAAATATCTGTAGGTCAATAGAAAATTGTCATAAACCAGTAGTTTCAGCTATTGAAACTGTCACCCAGTATTTTTTTTGGCCGAAAGTATCAAAAGGTAGCATCAGTTTCACCTTTTGATCCAAAAAATAATGGAAAACCCGCCGTCTGGTACTAAAAAGTATTTATATTTCAAATTCTTTTTTTTTAATGTAAACTTTGAATTTGCCACATTGTAAATTTAACTAAACATCCTTTTCGTGTAGAGCCACAGAAGTATTTATATTTCAAATTCTTTTTTTTTAATGTAAACTTTGAATTTGCCACATTGTAAATTTAACTAAACATCCTTTTCGTGTAGAGCCACAGAAGTTTTATTTAAAACCTTTGCAGATTCCAAACGGTAGTAAATAAAAACAAATAAAGTTAAATTTATTTATTCACTTTATATATATATATATATATATATATATATATATATATATATATATATATATATATAAATATATATATATATATATATATATATATATATATATAAATATATATATATATATATATATATATATATATATATATATATATATGCAATGAATGTAAATTTTTCAACTTCGTTATATTTATAGCATTATCTTTCCGATCTGAAACGAAACTTATTTATTTTTATTCTCAAATACACAAAAGCTTATTACTGGAAAATTCCCAATTTTCTAGGGATTTATGCTTTAAAGAATTTCTTTAAATATTGGTCTTAGTTTCCCGATTAACTATTTAGCTATTTTATAAATTCTTTCAGTCAACATTAAAATAAATATGTAATAGTCTTTATATTATTGATTTTTTTATCATGGCATAATTTATTTGAATTTGTATATTGTATTTGGGTATTGGGTATCAGTTGATGATAACAGACATCGATATTGATATGACTGTTCACACCACTATGACAAAGTACATACAACCTTGGAATATCGTACATATTTGGTCGTTTTTACGATAGAATTCATTTATTAACATGGTTAGAATTTTTTAAAATTCGATGTACGTGCAGCCATTGTATCATTCACATAATCAAAAGAGTTCATTCTGATATTCGAATTCAATACTTCTGAGTTCTGATGTTAATACTTTATCGTTACCCTATTAACTGACCGAAGCGACAATATATAAGTATCCTTATTACGTAGTTTTATCCTCGTTCAATTTTTACGGTAACTAAGGAAAAAACTGACCATGTCTATTGACTTCCAGATATCTACAATTGATGTACTATCCAAAGACCAAGTTTTAAACTATTGGTAAAACTAGAAATGGCCCAAATAACGTATTTATATTATCAAATAATATGTCTCCATAAACCTGAAAAGGTGTTATCATAATTTTTACATTATGTAAACAATGATAACCGGAAAGAACCTGAAACTAAATAAGGTAATTTATGCAATTAAATATTTTCCAGACAATTATTTCAAGTATACAATAAATAATTATTCGTGCCATTAGAAAAATGTCGATATATAGGTAATAAAGAATAATCATGCGATTTTGACACATGAATATAACTTTCAGTATGTTAACCATTATTCCAAAAACACAGTTTTGGAATACTGATTAACATACTGAAAGTGTTATTCATTACATAATGTACTTACATATCGTACATACACAAATATTTTTACTAAACTACGTATACGTTTAATTACAAATTAAGTTATGAGAGCTTTCTATTGAATCTACTTAAAATACCAAAGTAAATACAACTATTTAAATACACGCTGACTACATTATTTATATCTTGGTAACCAGAAAATTAGTCAGATATAGTCGAAACTATTAAAAAAAACGATAAGCGTATTAAAGATTGATTACTTGTATCAGTTCGCAGTGCCATAGCTGACTTTTCAAGAAGCGTGGAAATGGACATTGTGTGTGTAATCAGGTGCAATGTATAAATGTAGTACCAGGTGTGAGTTGAACTAATCACAGCGATGTTAGTCACACAACCGCCGTTGTATATATATATATATATATATATATATATATATATATATATATATACATACATATATATATATATATATATATATATATACATATATATATATATATATATATATACCTAAAAGTATTCACGAGTAGACGTGATTTTTATTTATGCATAATTTGCTTGTAAATATACTGGATTCTCTATCGCAAGTGCAATCAAATAGCCTTTATTGCTGCTGAATTTTACATTATAAAATTCATATAAAGCATTATGGGCCATTCGCAAAAACGTAATGTCCTGATCAATTTGGAGGTAATTGCGTGAAAATTTACGGCTTCTCTTCAACCTTTACATTTTTCATTCAAAATTTATCGTGGAACAGTTCGGTTGTTACTTTTTCATTAATATAATGTAATTAAATAAGAATCTCATTATGCAGTATTTAATTTGACTTTTCATAAGTTCGCAATTGATTATCGCTTGGTATTTATTGTGTTTGTGTATGTAACCGTTTTGTCATATACGAACATAAAGCGGCACGAATGACTAACAATTGCTTTATATTTTGTCGATTATATAAGTAATGTATATTTTTGACAAATAATATAGAAAAAACGTGTTATGCGTATTACAAGTATAACTATTATAAAAATATGTTCATTTATTAAATGAAATGAAATCTGTTTTTAAGGGCCACGCTGGAAAAAAGTTAATTTATATTACTAAGGGTTATCAAATAAAAAAGGGGATTTACTTTTTTTTATTTACAATTTAGTGACACAAATAAACAGGAAATCAATATTGAATAAGTGAATTCAATTATGATAGTATTTAGAAATTTCTATGCTTTATGCATCCTATATCTTGAAATTTTGATGGTGAAAAACAATTAATAAAAAAGTGTAAGTGTAAAATTTACAGTTTTTGTATGGAAAACAAAATGAAAAAGCTCATCAATCAAAATCAGCACGTTCCTCGTACGGTTTCTTCCTTCATATTTTAAATAATGATAATGTTAACTAGAAACTGGTACATTCGTTTTAATGAAAAATGTGTTAAGAAACTATGTGAAAACATGAAAATAACGAAATAATATATACTCGAATACACGGTAGTAATTCAATTCATTCTAACGAAACTAAAAATTAAACATCGTTAAAATGAGCTCCTTTATTTCCAGGTTCCAATTTCTTTACCTCAATTTCAAGAATTTAACTGACAAAATTTTCTTTTCAAAATTATTTAATATTATAACATCGTCTTAATGTGTATATTTACATTTATATTAAAATACATGTCGCCAACGGAACGACGTTCTTAAGGACCGCGACATTTCAATAAATTCGGCCATAAATTTAGTTCACTAACATGTAATCAAAGCTGGCTTGTAATATGTTAATGCTAATTAAAAGAAACAATTACGTGTGTCAAGGCTTCCACCATCCCAAGGCGTTATTTGTTCTGAAACCGTAGGAGTTTCTTCTCACGAAAATTTGTAATGTCGATCGTAAAGGAATAAAAGTGATGTTTTATCCTTTATATATATATATATATATATATATATATATATATATATATATATATATATATATATATATATATATATATAGTTAATACACCATCAGTTAGTTCATATGGTTCATTTTTCTAAATTTAATGTATAGGTATACAAGTTTAACCGAGATAAAGATTATAGGAAACATCATAATATCCTTCTTGGTATCTTTAAAACTAATTATTAGTCGGGTCATAGGATTGTACACATTCGCATATCGTTGATTCCGTAGCTTTTCTTCCTAAACTAAATACACCAGAAATAACCGACCATAGAGACTTGTTTATTAGATGATTCGGAAATTATTATGTAAATTGCATAAGTTCAGTGAAGAGTGTGTCGCTACACGTAACGTAAGGTGGTCTGACTTCGAAGTATTGAAGACAATAATAGTGTTAAAATCAAGCATGAATGCATAGAAAGAAAAGTCTAGACTTTAAATAAATTAAAAAAATTTTTTTTAATTTTCTCTAATATTAAAAATTATATTATTGGTGTCCCAATTGCATTTTGGAGATTTGAATGCGCTTTTCAGTCATTATTTAGTGACATCTTTTTTGTTTTTTTAGATTCCTTGTAAAATATAAATACTAAATTAATTCATACTTTTAATCTACTTTGGTTTGAAATTTTTAAATTGTGTATCGAACTTCAAAAAGTAACTATGTTGCCAGATTAGATATTTTTCTAATGCTGTATTTGATTTAAAAAATAAATAAGTGGGCGTGATTCATTCGAAATTACATTTTGGTACACCAGGTATTTTAATTTAAAGATATCACTTTAAAATTCTAACTCTACTTATCCTTATAAGTTGTCTCACATATCAGTATGTCCATTGGTCATAGCCATGTAGCATATTTACCCTCACATATGTAAATAATTAACACACAAAAATATTTTTAGAGAAATATTTAAAAATATAGATTTTATCCTTATTTCGAAACAATTGAAGTTAAAATTAAGAAGAAACAGGGTTTTAGAAGCCTACGAAAAGGTGATAGGAAAACTAAAACGGGGATTCTAGATATCATACTTTTTGAAAAGACTAAAATTATATTAAATATTGCCACGCGTACAAATGAGGTTATTTATAGTTATGGAGAAAAACAAAAGCAAAACAAATATTGGTCATTTCGGGGACAGTTATTAAATATTTATTGCAGAGATTATGATATTAGAATATTTTCATCAAAAATCAACATTAGAATATTTTCTTAAAAATATAAAACATACAATTTTTGCTTGGAATTATATGTACTTTGAGCAATGCATTAGAAAAATATATTTATGAAGTTTTGCAACATCTTGTTGCTAACATTGTATTAAGTATAATTTCACTAAGGAAACTTTGCTTTATTGTTTACAATATTAGCCTATACATGAAAAATTAATACATAGTGACTGTGTTTTTAAAGTATATTTAATTATAATATGTAAAAGTAATTTATAATATGTAAACAAATATAAAATAATGTCTTTTTCCAATATTCACAGAAATTACAATAATGTTCCCTGAATGAAGACAGTATTCAAAAATAAAAAAAATTCACATCAAAATTAGAAAATTTAATTAAGAAAAATTTTATTGAAGTACAACAGGAACTTTAGATAATTGCACCAGATCTTATTAACTAAATAACAGACTTTGATAAGTATAGTTGACGTCGTAGACAAAAATTCCTCAAACACTTCTGTGTTTTATCTATTGGAATTACTGGTAATTCTTCTTCGATGGAAAATACCTCTGTTTAATTTTATTTAGCAATTTCGTATACTAACACAAACATATCCATATATTATATGCTTCCTGCTGCATTTTTTTGTATTAATCTTGGTGACGGGAACAGCATTTAATTTTTCAGGTATAACATTTTTCATAGCCATGATTTGGTCGTGTCAAATTTCTTTATTTGAAACTTCAAATAAATTCAGCAGCTATTTTGATATTTTTTCCTTTTAAAATATAATCATTGGCTGTTTTTTTAATACACTACCTATACCATAGGTTTTTCACCATGTCCAGGTTTGTCACAGTTGTTAATGTAGCTGGCTGACCGTCCCGATCAATATTTTTTTCAGTAAAAAACGTATGAATATTTAGTAGCCCTATAGATGTGCAACAATCTGTAGAGTTGATTTCTTTCACATATTTAGTTTTATAATTTCTATCAAAATCTGTTTGAACTATAATTTATGGGTTAAATGTGTCTCGTCTCAATTATCGCGAACTTTTCGTTTTGGTCTTGAAGTTTTTGCTTACTCCGTAAAAATGTTTTTCCTATTGAATATATCTCCAGCTATAGATTTCTTTAAATCTTTTCACTGTGCTTAGAACCATGCCGTTTTTAAAGATTCTAATAGATTTTTTTCATCACATTTCCGTGGTGCACAAGAAACAGGAACAATACTGCCTTCATTGTCTGTATCTGGAAGAGTATTTTTTTATTAGCTAACCGCCATTCTTTCCCTCTATATTTCTGTAAGTTCCCCTTTCACACTTTTCTCTAGTATCTTTTTTCTCTTTCTGTCATTTCATTAATAGATTGAATTTTTTCAGCTTTTTTTCTTTGTTAGGATTCTTTATCTTTTGTTTTTCTCATCTCTCTTGGCTCAGGAGTAATTTTTCGAGATATATGCATTTCCTTGCATTATTCTTTTCACAATATTTTGTTTATTTCTATTTATCTGCTTTTTTCTTTAAATCCTACTCCATTATTTTTTGTTTATTTCCAGAAAGAAACTATGAATTAATATAAAAAGGTACTCAACAAAACAAGTTTTACCGGTTACTCACGTATATCGCAAGTTTTTACGAATAACTGCAAAAGTTTTATTTATACCAACGTTGTAATTTAAAGTCAGTCAGAATATTTTTTACAAAGTCTGAAACTTCTAAGGTATTTCAAATCTTTATCACAGATACTGCAAAATGTTTAAAACGTAGGGATAAACAAAAATGTTGCCTTTATTTATAATATTCTTTTAATGCACATAAGTAACCAATTAAAACTAGTTATTTAAGTATTCAAATAGTGAAAATCTTAAAAGTTACTAAAACTACTACATTTTTCAAAAATTTTGATAACTATTCTTTTTTTTAAATTAATAAAATCATATCTGTCGCATGAAAAATATTGTGTACTAAAAAAAGCAAATATAACAAGAGAATTATATATATTGTTATGAATTTATATAGGTGGCTGTTAAAAGCTTTCATAATTTATATATAAAATTATTATATGAAGATGCAATAAATATTATTGCAGTACGTTATTATTCTCATCCTATTTCTTGGCACATTCGAATATGGAGTTATTTTTTTAAAATTTGTGACGTAACGCTTTAATGCAATGCAATAAGAAAATATGCCATTTTAAAACGTTTAACACTTACCAGGAACCTAATTTCGTAAATATAAAATAGACTAAAAACATGTTATTTATTGACAAAGAATAGAAAAAAAATAAAAGACAACTTCCTTTAAAGTCATATAAGGTAATTTCATTTTTCGGTGCTGCCTGATTCAACCTGCGGATTTCAACATTTATTTTTTTTCGAACTGTGATTACTGTCTCTGTCTATTGTTTACTGAGTTATTGAATATATTAATTGAGTGCCTTTTAACGATTTAATTACAAGATTGACAACGGTTATTAGGTAAATAAGGACTGAAACCTAAAAGACGTGGCATAATTCACTTTGCATAGTTTCTTTCTCTTTCTGGCTACACCCATATCGTAAAGCAATATCATTTCCGGTAATCACATCATTCGGTAGCATTGGTTTTGCCTATTCGTTTCATGATTGAGAAAATCAATCGCGATTTCCTTTATAGCATCGTTACGCCTTTTAAAGTTGCAATATCGTGCACGAAGTGCTTTAATCTGTGATTTATGATAAGTAAAATGGGTCTGTGAAGAAAAATCGGTGGGTGCGGAAATGAAGGTTGCATCAATTTAATGGTTGTAGATTTCTCAGTAACCCGATAATAATTTTAAATACCAGACTGTGTGAATTGTTGAATGATTCTTGACTGTTTTATTATGAAGAAATATTTAAAATGGGTATGGAATATATTGAGCTGAACATATTGAAGCCGTTTGTTAAGTGGTTGTAACTGAAAATAACGATTAGAATATATTACAGTATTTTTGCATATGAACAACCAGATATGTGTGGCATAATTAAATATACTGTTTACTTCATTGATCGCTAAAATTACCCGTATTATTATCAAGTAAACGATTGCAAATTTACAAAGTTATTGCTTACTTAAAACACTACAGATCAGTCTGTTACACTTTGTAATTGTATGAGCCAGAATCGAGAAATTAGGGTTGCTTCCTATAAAAATATTTTAATCCTATGATCTATCCATTAGCAAAAATTATAAACCGATTTCAATAAATACTTATTTTTTCATGAATTAAAAAAATGGGAAATAACGGTGATGGACATCGAATATTTATCGCAAAAAAAAATATATGTGACCATTTTCAACTCTTATGTTAACCATTAAACTTTTTTTTTATTATACCTTTTCTACCACTACTTTGTGTAAGATGATAGATGTTACGAGTAGTAAATCGAACATTTCACTTTTACGAAATATAAAGTTATGGAACCCGTTATCTGTTACCACACTCAATAAATTCCTTTAATACTATGAAATTTGGCTGTATATTTCTTTCATGCACAATTTAATTCATTTTATCTACATGACTAATGAAAATAATCCTTTAAAAGCATAATTTTACATGTTTCTTATATATTTATTAGAGAAACCGCTATAAAAAATAATTTCCCAATATTTAAATTCATTCTTCGAAAACAAGAAAATAAACTATAGATACTTTCACCGGAATAATACATTTACAGATTTATTTATAAACCGACTTATTTGTTTTATTTTAGGTAAGGTCATCAATAACAAAGCTCTGTCAACTAAACAACTCTGTGAGTATTAAGCTGTCAACCGATTTTCCGTTTTGTGACCTAGTAAAAATTTTCAACATAATTATTATCGACAAAAAAGCCACCGTTTCAGATTGATACTCCTTCCAATATTATATTAACTTTAAAATAATTTCAACTTTCAATTATTAATTACATCGAGTTTCGTGCGTTGATGTATTATTTCTGATAATGCAATAAAATCGGCTCGAAAATTTATTATTTCTGGATGGAGAAGAAAGTAGAAAGATTTAACGATTGTACAATAAGAATTGAATCTAATATTAATATTTCACTATTTAATGAAGTTAATTAATTTCTAATTGGTTAATTACTTTAGGAATAACAAATTAAACCATTATTTCACTGTATTATAAGAGTCATAAATTGACTGCTTTGCCACTAATCCGTTTGCTATTTTTGTCAGTTCAGATAAAAAAATGTTTAAATAGTTTTATCGCTTTAAATTTTTTGTTTGTTTCAGTTAAAAAACTAGGTTTAGTCTCTTTAAATTACGGCTAGTTTTACGTTGAAAATGATAGTAAATAGATAGTAATATAAAATATAATATAATATAAAAGTGATAGTAATATATATAATATAAAGTGAAATAGAAGATACTGGTAGCAGTGACATCATTACACGTTTCAGTTTTTGGTTAAGTAATCAGTATCGTTCATATTGTATTTCAACAGTCAAGGTGCAATAAATAACAGAATAACCTTTCTTTTCAATTAATTTAGCTTGTAATTGATTTTGTGTCACTACATTAATATTTTATATGTACACGCTTAAATGACACGATACTCGTGTAATATCAAATAGAAATGTAATATTTCACAACTAAATGATGCTACGTGATGTCGTATTTTTTCTACTTTATTTAAATTCTTTACCACGACCTAGGTTTTGTTGTATGACAATATCTTCAGGTGGTCAATTTGTAAAGGTCTTTACAAATTTTCCACTACACCCGAAACCTAGGTCGTGGTAAAGAATTTAAGTAAAGTAGAAATAATAATATATCACGTAGATTCGTTTAGTTGCGAAAAATTAAATTAAAACCTATTTCTACAAAATTAACGACAAATATATTAAATAGCAAATAAAAATTTAAACAAAGGCCCAGACGACACCGTTCAACTCATTACTTTTGAATGCTCCGTTTTATCTTGGAATTTCTTGATTATACTCTAATTGCAGCCGATTCTTATGATATGGTGCTTGTCGTTATGTATTGGCAGTTATTGCTGTTCAAAGCGTGAGCGTTCGGTATTCGATGAATGTCGTATTGAATCTTGGGCGTGCGTACCTCTCTAGCTGTATCTGGGGCTATATAATTCGGGGTCGAAAGGATATTTCGGAGTAATTTGTTCTATAAATAGATTGTCAACCCTGTATACCGTATAAAGAGTTAGAGTGCTGTTAATTGTGTGTTCATTGTTAGTATAAATTGTACCTTTTTTTTAATAATTAGTACACATTATCACCATTAATAAAACGTACCACAGATATAAAATGAAATAAAATTAAGCCTGAAATTAAGGAAGATTTTTTATCGATGAGAAATGGTACTAAAAGTGACACAAATATATAAGAATACAAGTAGATATAATAATAAAAACAAAATTTTAAGCTTCAAAAAAAATGAGGGGAAGCTTTACAAATTTGAAAAGCTCTATAAGAGAAATAAAGTAAACTTAAAACGATAAAAAATTATCATATTTAAGCAGTAATGAAATATTCTTTTAAAAATAGGAAATTTTTTATTTATTTCGGAGAAAATTTTTAGAGGCCAACTTATTAAAAAAAAACTTCACTATATTTTCGGCCTTATTTTCAAAAATTCAATTTCTTCCTAAAATGTTTTCTAACCAATTTTTGACAGTTTTATTTTGTAAAAATTAACAACGGATTGGTTGATAAAATGAGGAAAAGGTTGGTGGAAATATAACAATGGGACTATTAAAATCTAATTTTAATGAATAATCTTGCTTAACTGAGAATTAGTGACAAAAGTATTCAGTAAATTGTGAGTGTATGGAAAAATTTTAACACTGCAAATTTATAATTGAAAGTATGGTTAGTTATAGTGAGATTCAAAATAAATTACTCTCTCACTTTATCGTTTTCGAAGTTATACTTCTTTAGGCGCATTAGTGAAAATGACGAGAGTGACATTTTACGATTCATTCATGAGCACGTACGATGCAACAAGAATCGACAAGGTGAAGTTGTTCACTAAATATGCGTGTAATGGCTAATACTTTCATGCGTGTAGTAACTGGTACTACATTTATGATAGTTCTTGAGTTATTTGTAAGTACACAACACATGTTTTATACTGACACAAATCTAAGTCGTATCTCTACTTTTAAATAATATTTTTAGTAATTGAAATTTAGTAGTTGTCCTTGTAACAAAAACCATTTCTTTATTGTGAATTATGGTGACATATATAACGCTTATAAGCTTTTTAAATAATATAATATATATATATATATATATATATATATATATATATATATATATATATATATATATAATATATATGTATTTCTCTAAGTGAGGTTAAGTTTCTGTATGTATTTATTTATATTATAACTAATCACTTTATCATTTATTAAATACTTAAAATTAATAAATTACCATAAACATTCAGCACACTCATTTATGTTCACTATTAATTGAACTTTATTTAGATTGTTTTAGTAAATTTAACAATACAACGTATTCATACAATTCGTTATATGAAAATTAATTTAATAAAGAAATTAAAATAAAACGAAAAAGAAATAAATAATAATAAAAAATTATTATTTCTTTTTAAATCAAGTAGAATGTATTATGCCAACAAGTATAACTTCTAACGCGCGTACATAAATACACAAACTTTTTTTATTATCATACTTTACGAAAACAAAAAGATAATTATCTAAAGCACTGTAGCCAAAAAAAATAAAAATGACGATTAGTTATTTCTTCAATCCCACAGAAACAAATTTTGTTTTGACAGTTTAAGTTCAAAAAAGTTGGACGGTTTCAGAACAGACATGTATACATATTATAAAGAAAAGTTTTGTTTTATGAATTATATTTCGGTAGAAAAAATACAATAAATCTATTTTTTTTTTACAATTAAATGAAACTACGTGATGTAGTATTATTTCTACTTTCTTTAATTTCTTTACCACGACCTAGGTTTCGTTGTATTACAACAAAGATCTATCTTTGCTAATATCCAACCTGAAAATGTTGTAATACAACGAAACCTAGGTCGTGGTAAAGAAATTAAAGAAAGTAGAAATAATACTACATCACGTAGTTTCATTTAATTGTGAATAATTAATTTCTATAAAATTAACGCCAAATATATTCACTATTTTTTTTTATTTTACATTCTTTATGACAATATAAGAAACGTCACCATGAGATAATTTATAAATTAGAAATTACACATGTTCATTTAATGATGATTGATTATTTTGTTTGGCATTATTATTTTACGCGGAAAAGTATAAAACTTCTATTTGCAAGACAAACGAATTTTATTATTTACGAAATGACGCTTTGTCCCTTTTAAGCCTTTGATCGCGCAACAGGTGAGCTAAAGGTTCCATTTGAAATCTAACTTACCACCAATGTCGGGTATCGAATTTCCCCAGGGAGATGACGAGGGCCTATTTCAGAGCCGGAAATTGAGCGGTATGCCCGACCTCGCATCTTACCTTTATACGTTTTTTATATAAAGTGTTTTAAATCAAATAATATCCAAATTCAATAACAAAATTAAAAAATTTAGAAATTATTAGGTAGCAAATAGTTTGATTCACTAAACTAATTTATAGTATTTGCTTTTATTGATATTACCACACTGAATATTATTATATTGATATTACCACACTAATTTTAAAAGAAATACGGGACCTCGTTATATGAAGTATTACTCAGATAATTTCTTGTATTCTAGCCATTTATTCCCCGTACTGTTGAGATCGATGGGAAGCAGATTTCCATTGGGATATGAGAATTTATTCTTTCAACAAAGAATTTAAAGATGAATTCAACAGAGTTCGTAGAAGAATTTAATTATTATGATGAGGTTCGAAAAGTATTAGTAACTGCTTGGAGGTAAAAATCTGTTCTAATATATGATATACATTGGTAAAAATTATATTTTTCTTCAGTGCGAATGATAAACGAGAATGTAGGCCTATATTTCTTAACATTGTTTAATAAATGTTATCGCTTCATTTAGTCATTAAGATTATTTAAAAATAATTTTGAATAATTTACTTGTGTTTATAACAAGTAAAAAAATCTTGGTAAATGTTGGTGGTGAACGATCGACAACTGCCTTCGTTTATTTGAAGTTTTCTAATATAACAATTGGTGTGCAGTGCACCTTATTCACAAAATATGTTACGAAAATATTAAAGTATTAGATATATAGTGAGTTTAGCACTGGCTGACACTGATTTAAATTAATCTTAAGGAGGATGAGATCGGCTAAAATCATGTATACACAGGAAACAGGAAGAGAGTTTTTTGTGCGCGTTGTAGTTTCTACGAATAATATTAAAGAATGCAAATAATTTTCTTATAGCTTTAATAGACTCAACACAACTGAAATTCAAATAACCAGGATTTACTAATGCATTTAGCCAACAAGATTAAAATATTTAATTTCCTAGGCGACACAATTTGTGTACCAGAAGAGAGATTTGGAGAGAGGCAATTAAAAAAATAGGGTGAAAGTTGGGATTAACAGCAATTTTCCGTTACCGAAATCATAGATCGTGATCTATTGACAAGATAATCTATTCTGGGGTATTTAAAAACATTAACATATATATGTATATATACTACTCATCAAAATACGTCCCTAGCTGTCACAAACTGTGAAAAAATATTTTGACGGAATCCTCCTCATTTTTAATAGAAATATCCCCATTTTTTTTATAGAATATAATACCACGTTTTAAAAAATTATTTCAAAATACAGTTTTACGGGTTTTAAAAAAATTAACGCAGTTTTGCTAGAATTTTAAAGACTGTGGAATTTAGTATTCCATTAGTTTAACATTTATCATATTTGGATGAAAAAAATGATTTCCTGAAGCAAAAATCCGACCTTCAAAAATGAAATGTAAATTTTGCGACGCGGTACGAAGAACTGTGTTACACTTTGAGTAATTCTAATGCGAGAAAAAAGAAACTCATATTTTTTTTTCAGGAAAAAATTGTCATCATCATTAAATTCTCTTTAAATAAATTTTTAGTTTAAAAAATATATTATCAATTTTAAACCAATGGAATACCAAATTGTATGTGTTCCAGTGAATCTACGATAATCCTTTAATTTTTTATGTTTTACCAGAAGATTGAAAGCGGAGAAATAAATATTTTAACACAAGTATTTTGCATGATAAATTTCAATATTTTTAACATAAACCTTTCATTAAATAAATCGATTTTTAAAAAGTTATTTTTATATAATTATTCACAAGGATATAAATTTTGACATAATTTTAAAATGGGTATTGTGACTAAAAACTTAAAAAATTAGAAATATTTAATCAAACGTCCTTAACGGAAATATTTTTTACGATGATCTTCGTGAATTTTATTACAGTCAAAATTTGGTGTCAGTTTTTTGTTTCCTATTACGAAATAAAATAGGAAAAATTATTCTTAATAATTACTTAATTATTCAATATTTAATAGTAACGGACATAAAGAAATAAAAGTAGCAGCAAATTGAATAACAGCACATTTTTTATGAAATTATTAAATGAAAAATCCAAAATTTAATATTTCGATATTTTTCCAAAAGATTATTAAAAAATGAGAATATATTGTTTTTACGTGATTTGCAGAATGAAACTGCTAAAGAAAATATTTTTTCCAAAATCTCCTAAAAAAGTTTTGAAAGGGATTCTTTTAGCTTTCTAATGATATTATACTGATCACTATATGATTAATAAACAAAAAGATACAGGCCTTCATAATCAGAAATGTCTTCATTACTTTTGATAGCCAATAATTCATTCGAAAAAGAGATCATATGAGAATATAAAAGAAATGCAATTTTAATAGAGAAAAACAAACTTCTAAATTCATTTATTTAATTGCATTAATAATAAAAAATGAATAAAAAATTTTATTATTTTTTAACAATTATTTTTGAAATCTTATCAAAAACTAGAAAGAATAAGCTTTGAAATGAGCTTTAATTTAAATCAATGATTATTCGCAGTAACGGTAAGGATAAGTTTTAAAATTATTTTTCACACTAATCAAGTTTGAAAATTTTTAATTACTATCATTATATAATAATAAATTACTGCTCGACACCGCTATTTAATTTAAAGAAATCTGTGACAAACGTACATACAAACGGGTAAGATATGGGAATAAGACTAATAAGATATACGTTTTTCTTTTGTGAGGCGGGGAAACCTAAAAATACGGTGAAAAACAAAAGGTGGAAAAATTATTAAGGCAAACCATATTTTTAAATTTGACTTAAATATAAAGGTTGCTTTTTCGTCACAGAAAATATGTGACGTCGAAAAAATATTCAAAAGTGCCGAAGTCGAGCTTACATCGTATCTGTTGCGTATTTTCTTATATTTCAGTCAGTTCCTTGGCCTCGTTTAATATTAGATAAACTTGTAGAAAATATTTAGAGTCAATATATACTACAATTACTAGTTAGAAATATAATTTAGAAATATCTACAAAGTAAATCACGATGGTTAACAAATATTTAGTACTATGTATGTTTTGAGCACCTACTTCAGATAAAAAACACGTTTTTATATTAAAAAACAAGTTTATGTTAGGTAAGCATCATAACATGTATATAGCATTTCTCTTGATGTTTTCTTTGTTATAGTATACATAAAAACATAATTTTCCTATAGTAGAAAAAATTTCTCTTTTTGCTTGAATATTAACAAAAGATTAACAATTTTTTTTAAAGGAATGACTAAGGCTAAGAGCCTTGACTGTAAACTCCCCTTGGAATGTTACGCGTAATTCAAAAATCATGAGTGAGTGAAACTAATTATTATAGTGTAATATTCGAGGCAACTCACTAAAATTAAGTTATAAATAATTCTAATTCATCTAGTTTTTGCATTATCGAAATGGCCTTTACTTGTTTTATAAACTTTTCTAATTCAAAAATTAGATAAATTTATAAAAGCAAACATAAATCTTATTGACAGACAAATATTAAATTTAAAAAAGAGTAACATTTATTTAAACTACATTTAACTAGTACCGGTAATCATTTCCTAACTATTTCTTAAATATACTAAACAATCGAGACAGAATCGTACCGAGGAAATATGTAAGTACAATATTTTGCTTTTCGTACGAAATATATAAGTTATACATTCAATCCCAAGAGAATACCTTGAGTATAATCCCATAAAGATAGGTTCAAAAATAACTTCGACCGATCGGATTATACGAAGTGGGACGCTCTCACTGAATAGAGGGTTTGGAGTAAATCTAACTAGAACACAATGCTGCGTAAGTACGTCCCTTGCCTTCTATCGATCTACACTTAATCCTACATCCATTACACGTTTTCTGAATCAGCATTAAAATAATTTTATTTCGTCAACGTAAATGTTAGATAAAAACAATTTTCTTTTATTCCAAACACCTTAAGGGAAAGTATTAATATTCCGGTATTATGAAAATACGTGGTATTTTTCGCTAGTGTTTGCTGTTTATTTCTTTAAGACGGTAAAAGAAAAGAAATTTGGTTTGCAATATTGTTGCTTTGGGTTGAAAATAATCTTTTTATTTCTTAAGTGTAAACCGACTTATTTCAATTCAACATATTAACAATACAATTTTAAAATATTGTATATATTTACTTTTCGGAGATATTCTCAAATACTTCGGATTCATAAAAGGCGAATACGAAAAAGCAAATATTGAGACTTGGTATAAATGCAATTTGGCACCAATGAAAATTTTACGTTTTTCCTTATATAAGCGAAGAAAATTATATATAAAACAGCCTATTTAATAAAAAAAAATTACCGCTCGAGATGAAAAAAGGTTTGAAAGGTAGTTTTACTACCAACAAACGGCTGTTAAACGTCAAATTAAAAACGTCTCTCTAAGAAATCTTTTTTACCTATTTCAATCCTTGGGTTTTTTTAATTATAATTTTATTATAATTTCATTTTAACATTTTTGCATTATATAGGAAACTACTACAATTATATTAAAAATATGACAACAAACTCTTTATTGTAAAAATGCAGTTTGTACAGCTTCTGCTTTCAAATAACTTTTTTGTAATTATATAATCACGAGCGATAATTATTTTTGTGTAAAAACAGTTAATTTCATTTATACAAAAATAAAATTATCCAAAATTAAATGAAACAACGTGATGTAGTATTATTTCTACTTTCTTTAAGTTCATTACCACAAAGTGGTAAAAATTGGTAAAGAACTTAATAAAAGTAGAAATAACACTACATCACGTAGTTTTATTTAATTTTGAATAATAAATTTCTACAAAATTAACGCCAAATATATTCAATAGTAAAATTATCTCCAAACGGTATTTTTCCTTAGATCATAAATGTAACGAAAAAACTATGCAACGCTTTGTAAATGAATCATCGAAATGATTTACAGAGGAAATAAATTCGTTTTCACATACTCGTAAGTGAGAAAAATATAAAAACAATTATCTTGATCCTTAAATTGTCATTGAAGTGAAAATACTTTCTTCTGTGTATTTATAAAATGAAAACGTCATCTACATTCACCACATGTACTGTGATATATATGTGTTAAAATATTTTGATAGACGGTTGCTCGACTTTTCCTTAGAACGATAAAATGTTATAAATATTTTTCCCTATTCGTTCCAATAGTAGTTAAATAGATTTGGTAATGTCTCTTTTACGTCTTAAACACCATAAATCATAAAAGGTATGAAGTGATGGCAACATCCGATACTCTAAACTCAGTTTGCACATATGAAATAATATGTCTTTACTTCACAATTAAATAAAACTACATAATGTAGTATTATTTCTACTTTCTTTAATTTCTTTACGATCTAGGTTTCGTTGTATTACAACATCTTCAGGTGGGCTATTAGCAAAGATATCTTTCACCTGAAGATGTTGTAATACAACGAAACCTAGGTCGTGGTAAAGAAATTAAAGAAAATAGAAATAATACTACATCACGTAGTTTCATTTAATTGTGAGTAATGAATTTCTACAAACTTAACGCCAAATATATTCAATGTCTTTACTTAAGATTTTCCTTCAACTAACACGTAAAAAAATACTTACTCTTACATGGCTTAATTTATGTTCGCAGTATTCTGATAATAAATTATTTATTCCGTGAGAAGCAAAATCTATAACAGTGACATCTGTGCACATTTAGATTTGGAAACTTCAAACTGTTAGGATATGCACTCCTTCGGTACCCAAAACTAGGTTCATTAAGATAACATATTTGTAAATGTTACAGTTAATTGGGTTATAGAAAATAATATGTTCCAGATATTTAGTGTTACGTGAATTGATTTTAAAACTATTAATACTGGTACGAGAAAACTGTTCTATAGCTTTAAGCTGTTACCAAGTTGTTGTTGTTAAGTTGACGGTTGTTTTACAGCTTATTCCTTATTCCTTGAGTGTTTATAATGTAAATAATGGTAAAAAGTCTATCGAAGAGTGAAAGATCTATTGAATCAATGCGGTTGACCAAATGATTTAAACAAATAGATAAGCTCGTTCGAACCGTGGACTCCAAATGAAAGTGTGCTTGTCCGGTTCCGAGTTCCTTTTATCACTATAACACTTTGAAACGCGGTACCTATTACGTAACTAAACATTTATGACGAAGCCGAAGGAAGTAGAAATTTAATTTTCTTAATTTATATAGCTGTACCATGTTAATTCTCTGCTATTTCTTATCAAGTGGATGTTAAAACAATTTCACATCCATAGCAATAATTTGCTTTCCTTATTTAAATGATTTCTAAGTCATTCAATATATATGTATATATATACATATATATAAATTTTTTTTGCTATCAGAAATGGAGAATATTTCTTCTGAGACTTTTCAATAATTTTTGACATCGTGAGTTTAGGTATTGACTGGGTGTTAACAACATCTCAAATAATATTAGAAAATAATTAATTACGTATAGCAATGCTATTTCTCAATTTGTGTCTTTAAAATGTGACATGAGAAACACTACTCCAATTTTCAGAATGTTTTTAAAAATTTGCTTATTACGCTTACGTCATTTTAAATGGCTAGAAATGGTCTTATAATAACAACACTGCTCTTAATTTTCCTCTTTCGAGCGGACTTCAAAGGCAATAAATCGCATCAGATTACCTTCTCACTTCGCATGTTTTAGGGGATTTTGTAGATCAATACAGGATGTTTAATAGTTACCGTTCTTGTCGAGAAGAAACGTTCTGGATACAAGAAGACTTAAAATATATGAAACAGTTTGAAATATATAGCAAACATAATTTATAATAAGATAACAGTCGTATTTTCTTTGGAAAACTAAAAATTTTGTTAAACAGCTAACTTTAAATTTTTGACAAAGTCCACTTAAAGGTCTAGAATTAATGGCTGGCACTAGTATTAACGATTAGTACTAATTGTAAATGAATCAATATGTTGGCTAAACCCGTTTAAATATTTTGACGAAGGACTTTATCTAGGCAGATACACATGTTATTGTTTGTCTCTTTTGCATCTTAATTATGTAAAACGCCGGAAATATATTAAAAAATATGTATATATACTGACATGTAAAATTTTGGGCTGTCCTTAAAATATTTTATACGAAATATCAATAAATGTTAATAAAGCTTCTATTTGACAATAATATGAATGAGTCAAAAATTAAGGCATCGTCTATATGCAGATTTACATATGTAATGGGTTCATCTTAGACTAAATTTCTTAATGCGTGTTATCTTTCATCCCTCATAAATTTTTTTTAAAACCCTAATGTCTATGCACAGATTTTAAACACTCGTTGAAATAAAATAACGCGCAACAATTTATACATTACCCAATATTGTTATAATCCGTCATGTATTAAATTTATAATACATCTATATATATATATATATATATATATATATATATATATATATATATATGTATATATATATGTCTAATTGTATAGTTAAAAATAGACCTGGAATTGCATGCTACTAATATTGCAATTACCAAAGTTTCGATAATTGTTAATCCAGTAAATGCAAACGAGCAACGATGCATTACCTAGTTTGGCATGTATATATTATGTATATATTTCAAATAACCAAGTAACAAACAAAATAACACATTATCGGCGGCTTTGTACACGTGAAATACTAATAATACGAAAATTACATTTAGGTGCCCTGTTACTCAATCACTCCTAAAGAGCGCAAGAGAATTTCCATAAAACTTGGCATGGACATAGTTCATGATCAACTTAATGTACTGGTCCTGTTTATTTCGAGAAATAATATTATTTCTGTAGAACGAAAGTTGGGGTTCCTGTTCAATAATTTTCATAAAATTTGCCACGGAGACATTTTGTCATAAAATTTGTTACGGACGTAGTTCTTAACCAACTTTACGTACCGGTTCTGTTTAACTCAAGAAATAATATTATTCCTTTAGAATGAAAGTTGGAGTTTCTCTCGGATTATGAATTTATTTAATGAAACAAATTCTCAATATAACAAACGCTTATTTAAGGTATGTGAAATACAATTAAAAATACAATATGTGCAAGAAGTACCAGTTCTACAATATGTGCAAGAAGTACCAATACAATATGTGCTGCCACCTAGTATTAAAAATCTACAAGTTTAATTTTGCTTTTAATCCGATACTCCCACTAAAATTAAAGTAAAGTTAGTTTAACTAAACAAATCAAATGTTAACCAAACGTAATCTGATCTTTTAAATAGGCAAAAGTTTGAGTAGGCATTGCTTTTGTCAGTGTCAGCTAATTGACTTTTACTTGATACGTAATTAATTTTAATTAAACCAATCTCAACCTTTTCCTTTATGAAGTTGTACTTAATATCTATATCTCTTATGATAATCAGGGTCGTTAATTAATTTTATTGCACTCTGATTATCAACATTTGATGTAATACAATCATAATTTTCACCTAAATCTGACATAAGTTACTGCAACCACAGTATCTTTTTGGCAGATTTGCAAGGAGCCACAAATTCTGCCTCAGTTGTGGAAAGATCAATAGTCTTTTCTTTTTAACTGGACCATGTAATCGGTCCTCCATTCTTTATAAAAATATACCCTATGGTAGATTTACGCATATCTACATCTCCTGCAAAGTCTGAACCTGTATATTCAAATAGACCACCACTTTCTCAAGTATTTTCACTTCGTGAAATGAAGATTAAGCCGATTATTTTAACCAGAAGATACTGAAAGTTACATCAACATTCATACACTTGCTGTTTTGGTCTGCGAAACTAAATAAAAATAGACACGCACAGACATACCCACAGGTGGAAAACATTTCTCAGAACTGATTTAATATATGTTTATCATTTATAACAAAAATTCGTTTAACAGGTCACTTGCTTATTTTTGTAGAAACATCACGTCAATAAATAATTATTCTCGTACAAAACTGAAGCTATTGCTAGCTATATTTGTTATTAGGCAAAATTATGACGATCTTAACAACATTATAAGAATGCCAGTGAATTGTTTAACGTAACGTTCAAACTCTATGAGCTCGTTATGGAGTGACTTCATTATATTAGAAGCATCAAGAAAGTAGCCAATTACTTAACCTATTGAATGACGGCATCTGAATGGAACTATGTGGAATAAGGTTGTAAAATTTAATGCCAGTATTTTTATACGATCAATGACTCAAGCTTTATATTTTTATTGAATATGTGAATATGGATTTCAAATTTATTGAATCCACAAGTATTTATAATACTACGTATATATGATAGGTGTCATATATATATATGTAAATACTTATAAAAACTAGGGGATACCGAATTGACCATATAAGTGCCCATATCAAATTTTGACCTAGATATTTATTAATAAGTATAGTGCTGCCAGCAATATTCGCGAACAATAGTAAAATTAAGAATAACATTTTGCACATATAGACACACTGAAATAGAAATCTAGTAACTATTTCTTATAGAATATATTAATTAATTTCAATTTTTATTTCGCTTCTTAAATAATTACGATATGCTTAATTCTTAACTCTAGCAAATTCCACCACAATCAGTAGTCTACGAATAATATTATCGAAGAATGGATATGCACTTACATATTCGGCAATAGTGATTCGTTTTTGCAACAATTCTTTAATCACACAGTATTGTAAAATAATTGCAACCCGATACACTCAGAGTCCAAAACCATCATTGATGTTAACAACTAACAACTTCAAAGTGTAATGTTTTACTTACATTTGTTTGGTGTTTTTTTATGATTTTATGACAATCAAACAAGTATTTGTCGAAGGTGACCAATTACACAGAGATTAAATACACGTTTCTCCTTCAAATTTCGAACTACCATCGAGGGATAAAGTCAAGGTCACGGATAAACGACATTCACGCGGGAACTGGGGCGGTCTTGACAGGCCTGCTACGAATATTTTACTTTTTTCGTCTTTCCGGAATACAAATTAGACAGCTCCTTAAGTGCTCTTTTATTGGCGTGAATGAAATTTCTGTAATTGCTAGAACGATTGCATAAGCTCTTAATATTTATTTCACTGGTGAAAATTTAATACTGAAAAATATAAGTAAATAGGTTTGGAATTCATTGTAGGAAAATTTGTTTCGTTATTTAAGAAATTTACTTACTCTGTCCGTTTTCAAAACTCCCCTTGAAAGTAACGAATTTGAAACGATATAATAATTTTATTTTATTATAAGTTCCATATTTAGTTAGAAAATAGTTCATTTAGCATAAAGCAATAAATATTATATTTAGCATAAAGCAATAATTCAGAGACTTAGTCACTTCAGTGTTGATACAGTTTTATCGGCAATTCTGAATTTCAGTAGAATATATATGTATTAGCTTTTTAGGATTCCATCGTCAAAAAGAAAAAAATGGAACACATATGAAAAGACTCGTATATTCGTCTGTCCGCCTGGTACAACAGCTTTCGTCATAAATGATTTGGCATAGAAACTCGAAGTTGATATGCAATAGAGCATATTAACACACATATCTCTCAATAATATTTATAAGTAGATTGATAGAAACACCACCTCAAGTGTCATACATCTAAATATGAACAGAAACCTCGTCTCTCTCTCTCTCTCTCTCTCTCTCTAGTCATCATACTCTTGTGCAGGACGCTTGTGATGCTTGTCTCTGTCGCCGTCTTTATCAGGTTCGTCCAACGGGTTAGAAATCGTCCTCCATATCTTTTGCCTTCAACCTGCCCCTGCGTCACTAGTCTGTTGCCTTCTGTAAGTTTTCTGTATATGTGATCGAAGAATTTAAGCATTCCCAATTATATAGTGGACGAAAGTATTTCTTTGATTCTCATCTCCTTTGTAGTGGATATATTGATGAGAAAACTGTAGAAGAAATTTAGCATGTGCCTCCATCACCACATTCCTAGTGCATCGTATTTGCGACGATCTTTTAATCCGAGTTTCCAAGTTCTTGTTCGTATAAAAAAATCTCCTTCGTCTAAAAAATTGGAAAAACGAGACATTTCCATAGTCGAAACTTGACATTTTTGGTTACTCGTTTTATCTTCTAAATCAGATCCATCTTCCAGACAGCAGATCTTGTGATAGCACAGCATCATCCGATTTTCATCAACATTAAACATAGACGAATCGTGGTAAATATAACTTTATACCACTCCCCAGTTGGCAATGTTGAACGGGTTTGTTTTACCACTTCACAGTTCGTAATGTTGAACGAGTTTGTGAATACCTATACCCTGCCCTGTACAGAATTCCTGTGGTGTGAGTTATATTCGTAGTTAACAGGTTTTTGTTCATAAATATTAGACACAAGTGGGTTTTTAATTGCACTGACATTTGCACATATTTTGTCTATAAATCTAGTTACCGATGAAGTACGTACACGCAAAATTTCATGACTTACATTTTTATTTGTATGTTTTAGCTAGTTTTCTTTGGTAATTATAACAAACAATTAATATATTATTTATTTTGTGTAATATCCCCGCTTAGAATTATTCTACTAATTCGGTACAAAATAATTTCCTTCTAATGCCTGGAAAGATACCACATTCTTTATTTTATCTCCCTTGGGTACAAATCTAAATTGGTTCTCACCCCTACCTGATCTAGACAAAACGACATGAAGCTGGCTGTGAGACAATTATTTTTCTTTTAAACTGATTCGATCGCCGAGGTTCGGTGGGAATACTCGAGACGATCTATCAATAAATAAGTCGGTCTCTCTCTACTTTGCACTAATTGAGCACTGTTTTCCCATGTCTATTACATTATTATCAGTGTCCTGTTCCTATAAATCGTGGCGTGATGATCTATTAAGCTTATTATCTTCCTCAAAGTATAGACTTAATAACATCATTTTTTTAAATAGGATACGTTGTTCTGGCAATTAGCGCGAACAAATAAATTAGCAAATAAACTTTTGCTTGTTTTAATAGAGATAATACGGCATATTTATGTAAATAATTTTTAATAAATTTGCCTATACAAAAAAAACTCTACATAATCCTCAAATTTCTTTCGTTTATTGCATATTATGAATGATGATGTACGGTAAGATTACTTTTATTAATGTTACACAGTCAGTTGTATTTGTTCTTAAATAACTTTCAGAAAAGAAGGTTGTTTTAGAAATACAAAAAAGGTTTGCAAAAATTGTTCACGTGGTATTTTCCGCATTTATTTACGATTATAAATTTCCCTTCGTTCATAATATCAATACAAGGAAAGAATTTTTCATTCGTTTTGATATCTTTATCAGTTTTTTATTTCTTTTACCTACCATATCTTTATTTAATGTTCCGTACCTCAAAAGGAAAGAGAAATCGAAACCCTTATAAAATCACTTATATGTCCATCCGTATGTACATCTATCACATGTGTTTTCCTTAGGAACTCTTTAATATACAAACTTTAACATCTGACAGTCGGAAAAACATTGTAAATTTCCCAAAAATTATAAAATTTAGGATTATTGCTATAGACTTACAATAAATTTTAGACAAAATTCTTGGATTGTTTCAAATTGCCAAAACGGAACAATTATGGAATCACTTCAGTGTTCGTCCGTCTGCCACAGACGATATTCTCGGAAACTATTCAACGTAAAAGCTTAATATCTATTAACAAAATAAAGTATGATGGCTTCATTATAGACTTGAAGTAAAAAAAATTAATTATGATTCTGGGGTTCATATCGAGAAAATAAATCTCACTTAGGGAAATGGAAAAAAGACAAATTTCGAATGTATGGCCATAATTACAAAATAATATTTCCTATTTAGATATGGGAGTACCGAGGAATTGAAGTATCAAAAATTATGCTACCGTGACAACAAAAAATCACGAATGACTAATGTGGTACAAGGAAAAAACTTAATTGTAATAACTAATTAAAAATAGGGCCTAATTTTATACTCACTTCTTATATTTTCACACCTAATAATTTAGGGCTTTATTTTATTTTTTCCTCCACAAAAAGAGAGCAGTATATTTTGAAACTGAAATTCAAGCAATCAAGCCATATTTTATTTTATTTTTTCCTCCACAAAAAGAGAGCAGTATATTTTGAAACTGAAATACAAGCAATCAAGCCATATTTTAGAAATTTTACATTTTTTCAAAATCTCTTTTTTTATTGACATGTATGTGAGTTTCCAACTTTCACTTTCAATTTTCTTAAAAAATTCAAATTATGCCACACTATTTAGATACGATAAAATTAAAATTAACTTCGTCTGTTGATTTTGTTTCAAACGAAATTCTTAAACGACAAAGTTTTCGTAATTAATTTTGAAATTACGACATTCAGAAAATATTTAGAGTTCAAAACCATCATTAATCCACATTCGAATATATTTCTGTGACTCTAGTGTCTTCCGCATTATCTGATGATTTTGTGAATCCCGATTCACTTCCTCTTAACGAGATTGCTCTATTCTATATTCTACCACCCACAAGCTTTCAGGTACGAGTATTTATAATTTTATAGCGGTTTCATTACCGAAATAACGGAAGTTGGAATCGCTTTAAAATAAAATTCGGCTTGCGGTTTGTGTTTATTTTACTTTTTCTTTCAATTTTTGGGATAATTATATTACCACCTTCGTCGTCGGTTTAAGTATCGGTGAAAAGTTAATCGCTTCAAAGTATAAAACTTTACTACTCTCGCTTTACAAATTTACATGTTTACAAATTTACCCTTTACAATTTTATTACTTGAAAGTATTTTTTAATTGTTTTGAGGTTTTGTACCATTTTTGATTAACTATTTCAGGTCTAAGAAGAAAGAAAATAAAAATTTTCTGAAATTTTTCTCGATGTCGAAATTTTTAAGAAAGGTATACTTAAAATATTTAATGGTATACTGTGAGACATTTACAAAAAAATAAAAATCCAAAATAATTATTTTCACATAAAGTATAATCAAAAAATGGTAAATCGTGTACCATTTTTTTTATTATCGGCATAATTACCCTCATTTCAATTATTGTTTCCTTTATGTTACGAGTAATTGGCAACTCTGAAGGTAAAATTAGTTTAAACCCCATAATTAAAGCAATATTTGTTTCATGTTTTAATTAATGAAATTTTAAATACGCAAAGATAACTTTGCGAAGTAAAATCCTCCTATCAATCTATGAAAATACTATAAAAACTAAACAAGTTAAAAACATCTGAAGTATCTCTTAAATTTCTTTACCGATTAAATGAAACTTCTTCCTGTTGAGTTTTGAATTATGCTGGAGGGATGAAATCGGTTAACCTCAATGTCCTATATTTACGCGCTTTCTTTAAAGACGGGGATGATTTTGACAGACATGCTTTGAATATTTTATTTTTCGACTTTCCCGCTTACAAATCAGATAAGCTAAACAAGTCTTCCGTCGAAGGCGTAAATTAAATTTCAGTAACTGCGGAGACGATTGTATACATTCTTAATCTTCATTTTCCGGGAAAAATTTAATACTGAAAAATACACGGAAGGCGATTTCAAATGGTTGGTCGATTTACTACATAATTTAAGAAATAGATTCTTTAGATCAATTTAAATAAAAATGTTCTTGTATTTTAAGCCTACAATAAGGAGGAAGTAAAAGCGTATGGATTAAGACAATATGAATTTAAACATTATTTGCATTGAATAGTTTTGTTTATTGTATGTAGCTCTTTCCTGCATAAAGGATACATAAACTTCCGCCAATGCACTTCCCCTTTTCTCTATATGGCGATAGTAATAGTAGCGATGGCTATTTATTTGGTTTTCTCATCCATGAATAGTCAATTATCAACTACACAGTTCCACTAACCCAAAAATAATTCAACAATATGTTTTTTTCGTCACTCTAAATAAAAAATCTGATTTTATTATAGTTTTAATAATTTAATTTAGTCTTAATCAATTGTATTAAAATTCAAATAGCAAAATCCACTTGTCATTTAAATAAACCGCCGCAATGTATTTCTACTAAAAATATTATTGGAACTATATTAATATTTGACTAAATTAATTTAATATTTACAAAAAAATCCTGATTTGTATCTCCTATTCTTTTTATGAATTACTCTTACTCTTGATAATTCACGGTTTCATCGTTGTCATTAATATATTAGACCATGTTATTATGCTAACATAATGCTGCAAAAAGGTTACTTAAATAAAATGAGATCGATCAGCGGTAACCTCAATAACATATTTACAAAAGGTAATACAGAAAATTATTAGAGTAACAAAAATAAAATCATATAGCGTTTTAATGTTCTTATTGTTGTTCGAAATAGTTAAAAGGGGAAATAAACACTGGGGAGACTGTTTCTCATTTTCGGGATCATTAGAGTATTTCCAGCTGTCTTCAGCCGTAACGATGTCGAATAATGTATTTAATGACCTTCTCCGAATTTTTCTGACATTCCGCGACACGTATCCACGCGACGTTATTTCTGAACTTTGGCAAATCAAAGAGCCTAACCTTACACGTATAATTTTGTACATATGACTCACACTAATACCTCAACTTGCGTGAATCCGCTGATACGTTACCATCTTATTTAACGGTCGATTTTCTAAGAGTTATTTATTTTTAACTATTATTTTACATTAGCAGTTTCAATGAACTTCATTGCTTTTCGTAATACAAGCTAGTCTTATTTTAATACAAGATTATTAAAATGAGTTCTATTTTATTTGGAATATGACCTTAAACAATGTGAATTTATCAAAACGAATAGTTTTCTGCAAATGTTTAGTTTTTAAAACTGTGTTTATATGCTAAACCATCATAATCGTCATTATAATTCGTGTTAAAGTTAAATTTTAATTTACATAAGAAATAAATCTTTTTTTATTTTATAATGCAAACACATACCTTTTAACTCATTGATGTTTTCTTGACAATTTCTAAACAATATTTATAAATGATGTTTGAAAAATATTGTTTTAATAAAAAAAAGGGTGCGTGTACTTATGTACGCGCGTGAGAAATTATACTTCTTTGGCATCATTAAATAATACATACGGATAGATAACCTCAATTATATTGGAGCACTTGAAAAAGTCTATAAACATAATTTTTCACTAATATTTACGAATAGTAAATATATTAATCAAAATATTGAATTTAAATCACTACTGAATATAATTTATCAGCACATATATAAATCGCACTTATACGAAACTAAAACACGTGGGTGAATGTAGACACTAGAAACATGTGGATAAATACTATGAATATGAAAACAGTGAACAGAGGCGACGATGGTGCCAATAGCTTTTGTTTCGAGACTGCAACCGCTGCAACTTCATACTGTAACTTTTGTGTGACGAATCTTAAAATTTCACTCTCATCATTTTTTCATAACGCGCCTAAAGAAGTATATCTTCAAAAAATTTCGAACCTCTAAGTTATGAAAGCCTATTGAGAGCTACAGTTAAAGTGAATATTAATAAATATCGTAAACAATTCAGTTATAACCGAAAGTAAGTTAAAGTATACTTTTCATTAAATGAAAATCTGAAATGTCTACGTATATTATTATTTTTTAGTTCGAAGTAAAGTTTTTTGTTTTTTTTAATAAACAAATGGGTACTAATGTTTTAACATTCAAAACTTCTGAGTTGTCTTTGAAATTGTTTGTATAACTTAGATGGTCTTTTTGTAATTTATATTTTCACGCTTTTTATTCGATATCATCAAAAATTTTCATATTTTCATATTACATCTTAACTGTCCTTTCACATCATTATGTGTTCAATATGTGAAAATATAAACATCTTCTTGATACATTAATATGGATGAAATTAACTTCAATGTATGTTGTCCATTATCATTACTTATTTTCAAAAGTCCCATTATCTTTCATAATTAGGAAATAAACATAATTTTTCTAAAATATAATTAAATATATTCCGTACGACAATATATTTATATATATTTGTTATTGTTAATATTTATTTTCTTAGCTCTATAAATCTTATTGTTTATTATAGTGACAGAAATAATTAAATGTGATGACTCATGATTGGATACTTCAGGAGCTGTAAGTTCTCTTGTACAATAAATAGTAAAATTGTAGAAATTACGTATGTTTCTGTCCTTTTTTCCTTTTTTTCTTTTAAATGTTTAAATGTAACCCAGTCGCAGAGTAAGAAATAACTCCTTTATAAAAATGGCGAATGGCCCACTCTAAGGTGAAGAGTTTTGGGCCAAATATAGAGTTCAGGGGTGAACAAATTGCTTCGTAAAACTTCACTCATATAAACCTAAATGAGATGAACCTTGTCTATATTTTTGACACTCTTCAATCAAGACTGTCCCTAAATTTATTGATATAAATATTATTTCATACGTAAATAATTTTTTATTAAATGACTTTTTTCCTTGAAAGACACTATTTTTATTGAACCGTCTATATAAGGAAATGTAATATTTTTATTCTAACGCTTTTCTAACTACTTCCAAACATAGATTGCGCGAAGTTATGCATTATTAAACTCATCATCGAAAGCGATCCCAAAAATCTTTCACCAATTGAAAACACTCCGAATTGTCCAAAAAAAGTACTAAGTTCTAAATGTTGAGTAAAATATGAACTAGAAGACTCGAAAAACCTCTAGCATAGATAAGATTTGCAAATGCTGATTAAACCGTGTAATTGATGAAAAGGTTGAGGGTTATTAGTGTCTATTGTTAAACATAAAACGAAACATTCTTAAACACAAAGTTATTATGACATTTTCATTGTTCGATTTTTTAAAATTTTTGATGGGCTTGATGTACTTCTTTCTATCACACAAAATATTCGTAAATATTAATATGCACTTATCTTTTTAAATACGTTTATTTTAATTTTTACAGTTTTTTAAGACATTACTTTAAGTACGTTGATGTAATTGATTACATTAGTGAACATAAATTAGTTGTTCGTATATTATAATGTTAAGCTCACAACACAAAGTTGATATGGGTAAATATTTTGAGGTTACTGCCAAACGCTCGAAACCAATGAAAATTTGGAAGGAAAATATATTTACATAACGCGTGTTTATATACCTTCAGCGCCATTCGTACACAAACTTTCCAGTCAGAACAAAGTTTCGAGCAAAGCTTCGATAAGTTCCGTCGCCCTACTTCCCGACATGACTGAGTTTCATAAGTACTTGTCTAGTTCGTAAGCATTGGAATATTTCAGCATTGAAATATGATAATTTTTCCAAGCATATTTTTTTATTACGCAAGTAAAGTTTTAATGAAACTAGTTTAAACTAATAACGCAAGTCTTAAAAAAAATATTCAAAATTAAATAAAACTGCGCGATGTAGTATTATTTCTACTTTATTTAAATGATTTACCACAACCTAGGTTTCATTGTATGACAACATCTTCTGGTAGGCAATTAGCCAATCTTTTTTAATTGTCCACCTGAAGATGTTGTCATACAACGATACCTGACCTAGGTTTCGTGGTAAATAATTTAAATAAAGTAGAAATAATACTACATCACGTAGTTTCATTTAATTGTGAAAATTAATTTCTACAAAATTAACACCAAATATATTCAATAGTTAAATTTAATTTAGAAACAAATTAAACTATCGATTAATTTGTTTTTACTAAGAACTGTCTAAACTAAAATATTTCATATGAATATCATTTTGAGTTATCTAGTGATATTTTGCACATTCAACATCTGGATACTTCTAGGCTGATATGATTTAGGAGTCTCTTTTGGTGAGGATTACCAAATCTACTAATAATATTCTCTACCATCACAATCTCAAAACTGTGCTTCTTGATTTGTTCTTTCCACCAAAGCTTGGCGTTAAGAGTAATTTTAATATATTTAGCTATATTCGCATATGGTATTTGAGTGTCATTAATGAAGACTAATTGTTGTGTTATCTTTATTTGTAAAATCGATATGATTTTGATTCGTTCCTTTCAAAGCGTTATTTTTTAATCCAGATAACTACTTTCTTGAGAGTAGATTGCAAATTTCTATTTGAAACTTCCACAGATCCTCCCACTGCAATGATTGCCATATCATCAGTAAAAGTAGCTCATGTGCTAAATAATGTTGTTATAACAAAATATATAGTTGAGCTATCTTAATTTTTCCAGTAGACTTCATGCCAAACTCTCTCAAATGCTTGCGCTACATCCAAAAAGATAGCAGAGTATACATTTTTGTTACCTAACGCTTTTTGAATAACGTGAATACAATGGATCTAATAAATTCTCGAGTGAGTATTTCTGAAACCAAATCGATGAAATTGGAATTGGTTCTTTTGACCTAGAATAGACTTCAGATACTTTAAAATCAGTTTCTCAAATAGCTTTGACATGACTGGCAAGGGGTAAGATGAGGGGGTATGAATAAACTTTATTTAGATTTTTGTCAGGTTTCAGTAACGTAATAACTTTTGCTGTTTTCTATGCATTTTAGGAATAGTTTAAGCGGATACAAGTATTCATCAGATTCATTAACCAAGGCTGCGTGCGTGCGTGCATGCGTCCGTGCATGAGGGCGTGCGTGCGTACGTGTATATACACACATATATATGTGTGCGCGTGTTTATTTGTATAAATATGTTCGTATGTATATTAATAATAACTCAATAATTGGGCATATTATTTTCTTTGAAGAATACAATTTGAATCAACTTTGAATCTGTTATCTCAATAATTGGGCGTTTTATTTTCTTGGAAGGGTAGAACTTGAATTAACGTTAACTTTCAATATGAGAATCAGGAAATTATCACCTCAATAATTGAACGTTTTTACATATTTTCGTGGGGCGATAAAAATAACACTCTTTGGTGAATACCATGATATCACGTATAAACTTCAAAAGGATCTAGAAAATTATAAACGAGGATCTAGAAAAGTGATACATTAAACTTAACTACTGATTATACAATAAGAGTTTATTTCCTGTTATGTGTATATCTTTAATGCAAATTTAGGGGATAAATTTCGTCAGCGACGGATATATCGATGTAAAAAGCAAAACATAACATAGAAACTTTACACCGAAAATTGTAAAGATATAGAAAGACAGTGAAAAATCACATAAAATTTAACTCTTTTCACTGTTAAAATTTCCACTCAACATACTTTTTTTATAAATAATAAAAGTTAAATTAAAATGAAAAATTCTCATTATCTGGCATGGATTACAAAGTAATTTTCATAGAAAGTAATCTGGTAAAAAATATTATGTGAACAGATAATCAGAACTTTAGGAATGGAAAATATTTATAGTACACCTCAAACCAATTAAAATACAATCTATTCCATTAGAGAAATGCAAATAAAATTGAAAGAGTTCCTCAACAACAGAAAACTGTAGTACATCATTAAAAAGGATTGCCTTTTATTTTAAATATTTCTTTAAAATTTATACAACGATGCAGTTATACAAAATATAGGTAATTTTAGCAAATTTTAATGTAAAGCAATACAAAATGGTAAAACTGATATGACCAACCACATAGATAAGATTCGACTTAATATCTTATATGATTCGATGGTCTCTGCGCATGTAAACATTGAGAGAAATGAGTGTGTAAGTTAGCTAGCCAAAGAAACGCGGAACTTGGGTCAGTGCTTTTTATCATCAAACTTATAAATGCAAGAGTAGCCAAATTTTGAGTTTTCAAGAAGCCCCTAAAGAAATCATTATTCCACGTATGTAATATCTACATTTGCAAGACTTTAAACAAAGCACTTGAAAATAACTATTGTTTGAAATTTTTCGAATGTAACTTACTCCGGAAAATATTTCTTATTGTTCAACAGTCTTAGAGTCCCTTTTTAATCTTGACAAGTATAGAACTGACAAGCATGTAACCTGGCAGCTTAGGTTAAAAACCCGTTTTGAATAATTTAATTCTGCTCTATCCACATACGTATAGGCTGAACGTAGACAAAAATAATACGTGAACATTTAAAATTGTCTATAATTCCTCATTGCACATCTCATGTCAATTTTCAAGCATTGTAATTATGGCTTACTTATTTCTTCTTTTAATCATATATATATATATATATATATATATATATATATTATGTTAATTCGTATTGCACATATATTCCCAGTTATGTTAACATAAATGAAAAATCAATTCAGATAAAGAAGTGCTTTCACCGCCTGAAGCTTAAAAATTAATATCATCGTAAACAAGTCAACTTGCTTACAAACCAAAGCATATTCGCTTTCCAAGGTAAACCCGCGCCAAAATTAAAATAACGTCAAAGAGCAAACATTGCGCACATAATCTCTATACGAAACAGACCTGTTAATTGAATATTTAGTTACTATTTGTCAAAAACACATATTTGTTTCATAGAATACATATAAAATTGGGTCCAGGTGTAACAAAATTAAAAGTGACACTTCAGTAAAACTTTTATTCGATCGCCAATAAGGCAAATAAAAAATCTGGTATAATTTTATGGCAGGTCAGGTTATTTTTCATAATAGTTTGTGAAAGTTATGTCTACAGAGCTCTTTGAATCGGTACGTCAAAACAAAGTGCAGATTGTGCCCTGTTCTATCCTCTATACACGGACGTAACTTACTAATCCATGTTAGATCCTCTATACACAGGCGTAACATACTAATGCATCGCAGGCCCTGATTGGAAAAGTCACGTAAAATCATATACTGTAATATAAGTCTATGGGACAGGACTTCGTAAGGACAGGCCCATATCAAGTGAAACATGTCCCACTAGAAACGATGCTAAATGGCGGTATTAGCAGCATTCCGTTTCAGTTGATATTTCGATTCTCGTGAGTGTGTTTATCCTGAAAACAAACAAAAAATGCCAGATTGGGTAGTAAAAATATTGAATATATTTGGCGTTAATTTTGTAGAAATCCATTATTCACAATTAAATGAAACTACGTGATGTAGTATTATTTCTTTCTTTACCACGACCTAGGTTTCATTGTATTACATCTTCAGGTGGGATATTTCTCTCATCATCTCTCATCATATTATCTTCAGCAAAGATCTTTGCTAATATCCCACCTGAAGATGTTGTAATACAACGAAACCTAGTCGTGGTAAAGAAATTAAAGAAAATAGAAATAATACTACATCATGTAGTTTCATTTAATTATAGTAAAAATATGTTTAAATTACATTTCGAGAATTTTAAAAAAGATTAATATATGTTACCTTCCGTTAATAATTGTTTCCTATACATATCTTTTGTTATTCATTGAAAAAATAGTAATATAATGAATTCGGTAACTATATGAATTCCAAAGTTGTGACCTTGTAAGGACGTATTTTCACACATTATTTTTATTTTTCTTTGCTTTTCTTTTTGAAAATATACTGATGAGTACGGTGTCGGAAACTAGGTCCATTCATCTGTCTGTCACTTCAATAACTCAATTTTTTCTAAACCAAAAAACTTAAACCTGGAAACGTAAGTTAAAATGTTCATAGATTTGAGTAATTTAGTGATTAAGTATAGATAACGCATATTATTTTTGACAAAGCCTATACATGAAGGACACATGTTGTGATTTTCATTATTGAGAGCAAGGACTACTATATTGTAGATTATTAAAATCACATTCCAGTTCGTTTGGTATAAGTAGTAGAAAAAGAATTTCGTAGACTATTTAAGAAAATTTCAAGCATGCTACTGTATGTATGTATATATATATTTATATGTATATATATATATATATATATGTATATAGATATATATACATATATATTTATATATACATACACACACACACACATATATATATATATGTGTGTGTGTGTGTGTGTGTGTCAGTGTGTGCATGCGTGCGTGTGTGTATGCGCGCGCTCGAAGAATTTTAATATAACTTATTTTTTAAACTACCGCTGTTCATTAGAAAACAGAATCGACAAACCTTTTAGATAGTTCCTTCCAAGTAACAATTATTTGTACATATAATAATATTGTGACAGAGAGAATTCTGTACATGGAAAATATTTTAGAGTGATTATTTAGCATATAGAATGATAATAGAAGCCAGAAAATCATTTTTTAGAATTTTTGTCTGTCTATCTCTAATTTTGTACGTCAATCACGCAAAATCTACTTACTGGACGGATTTTGATGAAATTTTGTATGATAATAGTTTATACCCAAGAATAACATATGACAGAGAAAAAGAAATTCTAATAACTTTCTTATTCCAAATTTCGTGCGAACGAAGTCGTAGACACACCTAGTTTGTAATATTTGCAAATAACTAGACATTATCTTATTGTTCTCTAAAACCAGTTTAAATTGTCTCAATTTGCGTTTTCTTTTTTATTTACTTGTTTACTTTAATGTATCTAATTGATACTTATGACGGACTTATTGCTACGAGAGTGCTCAGTAAGAGAAAATAATTTAAACGTGATCCTGAATGAGTTGGTATCTTTCTATATGTCTTGCACATTACCTATGTTGAACTAAAATAATAAAAAAATATTTTAAACTAAAATAATATAAAATACGAGAACAGGGTAAATGATTACTGAAAACAAGCCCTAGATATGTATCTTTGTGTAGACGGAGAGTATTATAACACTATAATTTTTTTAAGATAATTAAAAAAGTAATTAAACCTTACCATCTTCATCGCTGATAAAGTATGTATCGGTGTTTGCATAAGCATCTTACCAACACCGACAACTAGAAGTACGTAACTTCTTTATATAGGGAATAAATTAAAACTGACTAACACAGCATGAAATGGATATAATTAAGCCACCTTAATTTGGAATAATTCCTGGCATATCTATGTAGTATAATGCCGTTGTATCTCCATATTATAATTGCCTTTTGTTATATAAAAATAATTGTTTTCATTACTTTTTACATCACACCACAACAGCATTACATCTACGATCTATTATATCTTGTACTTGCTAGCAGTGATGCTTACACAGCACCTGTCTCACGATTCTCGTATCAACATGATAAGGGCATCTGGCTGCCAGAGTATTGCATTACCATGACAAGCTCTGTTCCCAGGCTCGTCAGCAAACTCCACTCCCAGATGCATCAGCATTTCTTATCCTTTATAAACCTTTGACAGGGTAACCAGCCCCAAACTCATGGTCATTCAAAAAATAATTCAAATAAGGCCAACGGACAGGGTAATCAGCCCCAAACTCACGGCCAACTGAACACAATCCAGATGGGTAATGAACCCCAATCTGATAGTCATAAAATTTTTAAAACAAATTCTGACACTTCAACTACTTTCACTACACACTCTACTAATACCGTTTCTAACGAAAGAAAAAATAATAAAATAACACAAAACATCGATTCACAAACAGAAAATTCAAACATTTTCGAATGGGTATACGAAATCGCTTCCAACCACTCTAAAAAACTTTTACCGTTTATTATCCTAAAAACAACCCTCTCTTCTCACCCCTTATCATTTTTAGTAGATACTGGTTCATCTGTATGTTTAATAAAAATATCTTCAATACAAACCTTGCCTACTCTAAATTTAAACAAAATTAAATTAAAGGGTATCGATACATCTAACGAAACTACCAATACCTTGGGCTCATTCGACTTACAATTATTTCCGGATAACCAACCAAGAATATTATACGAATTTCACGTAGTTGACAAAATTAATTTAGATTACGATGGCATTTTAGGTAACGATTTAATGACAGAATCAGAATGCATCATTGGTCATAATACTAGTACACTAAAAATATATAATTCCAATATACAATTGCAATTCACCGAACCCGTGTACACCATCCCTCCTCGCATTGAAACTATAATCGAATGTTCGGTATATCCCGAAATTAAAAAAGGCATAGTACTCGATCAGCACATTTCCGAATCTCTTCTCATAGGAAATTGTATAATCCAAGTAAAAGGTAATAACCGGGTAAATATTTCTGTCATGAATACTTCTGAAAAATCTGTTTCAGTCATCTCACCCCCTTGAAAACTGAAACCTGTTTATCAATTAATACAGATTTCTCCTCGCCAACTCACTCAACGAACTCACTTCAACGCACTAACGACGTTTTAAATCTACTCCGAATTTCGCATCTCAATAACGAAGAAATTAATTCCTTATACGATGTATGTTCCCGATATTCTGATATATTCCACCTACCTTCAGATCGATTAAGTAAAACCAATGCCGTTGCACATGAAATTAGGACGACTTCAAACATACCAATCCATACCAAATCATTGAAAATTAAATGACATGACTATTGGCGATTCTTACCCGATACCTCAAATTTCCGAAATCCTCGATCAATTAGGCAAGAGTAAATATTTTCAATCAGATACCCATGTCCGCTAAAGACGCTCCGAAAACCGCATTTAGTGTTCCTCAAGGACGCTTCGCATTTACGCGTATGCCATTTGGGCTGAAAAACGCGCCTTCCACCTTTCAGCGACTCATGAATTCTGCTCTCTCCGGCTTTCAAGGCATTCGATGCTTTGTTTATCTAGACGACATCGTTATCTATTCCTATGACCTGACATCACACATAGATAACTTATCTACTGTCTTTGAACGGTTACGAAATTTCAACCTAAAACTTCAACCCGATAAATACGAATTTTTACGCAGAGAAGTCGCTTATTTCGGCCACACAACAACTGAAAGGGTGTAAAACCGAATCTTGAAAAAATTAAATCAGTCAATGAATTTCCAATACCCAAATCGCCAAAGGACTTTAAATCTTTTCTTGGTCGCGTATCTTATTATCGAAGATTCATTCCCGACTTTTCGAAATTAGCAAAACTTCTTACAACCCTTCTGAAAAAGGATGTGACATTTCTACGGGAAAACGAGCAACAACTTGCCTTCGAAACTTTAAAATCTAAATTAACCTCTGCTCCTTTACTTGCTTATCCAGATTTTACGAAACCTTTTATATTAACCTGTGACGCATCTAATTACGCCATCAGCGCGATTCTTTCGCAAGGGGAAATCGGCAAAGACCGACCCATTGCATATACTTCTCGAACACTTAATAAATGTGAATGCAATCTCAACACGAAAGAAAAGGAGTTGTTAGCCATCATATTTGGTTGTAAAACCTTCCAACCATATCTCTTTGGCCGTACATTCGATATTGTTACCGACCACCGCCCTCTTAAATGGTTATTTAACCACAAGGATCCAAGTAGTAAACTTCAACCGTGGCATTTGAAGTTAGAAGAATATGATTACAGAATTGTCTATAGAAAAGGAAAACTAAACTCTGCGGCTGAAGCTCTCTCTCATTACCCTGTAAACCCTGTTCAACCTGATAGTACCGATACTAATATTCCATCCCCAAATCCTTCTGAACCCATAGTAATAGAACCTCCCTCTGTTCCTGAAAATCTTGATCCTTTAGTTAATGACGATATCCTCGATGAGTCATATTCCAAATTCCTGAAATCCTTATCGGAAAAGACACACTTCAATACAATCATAATCGAATACAACGACGACCTACTGAAAACACAACAAAAATGAATTGCATTTCCAGTACCCCTAGATTTAGATGAAAGCACGCCATATATCGAGGAAATCCTAGGAAATTATGAAAATTCCCAAGAATTCATGAAATCAGAAAGAACACTACACTCTCACCCTACACTGAAAATAAATAAAAAAACATACTACTTGCTATTCACTAAAGTTCATCATTTCGATTCTTGCTCATACACTGACATGTTCGAAACTCTAAAAAACTTAAGAAACGAATTACTAGTATATTCTAGTGAACTTATAAAGGAATTAGCAATTTCAGATTTTAGAAACTCCTTCGATGAACACTCATATTTAAAACTGTATAACATTATCTCGTACTTATTCCATAACACTGATATACGAATACATATATATAAAAAACAAATTATATTCCCTTCACAACTCCACAAAATCTTGAAAGCAAATCACGACATTCCCATCGCCGGACACCTCGGCTCAACTAGAATGTATGATAGAATAAGATAACAGTATCACTGGAAAAATATGCGAACAGATATTGAAAATTATGTAAAGAAATGTTCCTCGTGCCAAGTAAATAATGCACTGAGAAAAGTAGCGATTTACTTTTACTAGCACATCCACCGCCCCATTCCAACGATTAGCCCTAGATATAGTGGGACCCTTACCTGAATCCGTAGAAACAAAACTCCAATATATGCTAACACTACAAGACGACCTTACAAAATTTTCAGCAGCCTATCCTCTTCGAAGCACCACCGCTGAAGAAACTAGCGAGTGCTTAGTACATTTTATATCTTTATTTGGTATACCCAAAACAATCCTCATCGATCAAGGTACCAACTTCACATCAGATCTTTTTAAAAGAACCTGTGATTTCCTAAAAATAAAACAATTATGGGCATCGCCATATCACCCTCAGACCCAAGGAGCCTTAGAACGTAGCCATTCCACCCTCAAAGAATATTTAAAATCATACATCAATGATAACCAAGATAATTGGTCAAGATACGTATATACCGCAATGCTAGCTTACAACACTGCTATACACTCAACTACTCACTACTCCCCTTATGAAGTATTGTTCGGTCATAACCCATTGATACCTAATTCTATTTACGATACTACCCCTGACGCTACTTACCCCGACTACATAAAAATGCTACAACGCAGTCTTAAGTATTCCAGAGAAAAAACCTT
The DNA here is from genome assembly GCA_039881145.1 of Druceiella hillmani. Lineage (NCBI taxonomy): Eukaryota > Metazoa > Arthropoda > Insecta > Lepidoptera > Hepialidae > Druceiella > Druceiella hillmani. Next base: position 9,785,472 of record JAYKKI010000022.1, on the reverse strand, counting down.
CGAAAACATTCAAACATTGAAAAGAAAACTCAAAAACCTACTATGACTCTCACTTCCGTCTCGTAAAGTATCAAGTTGGAGACTACGTCTATCTCAGAAACCACCTCAGGCTGCGCAAAGCCCTTTCCATTATTTGGAAAGGTCCCTATAAAGTTATCAAAAGAAATGGGAGAAATTCTTTAACCTTATTAATAAACCGTCGCCATGTCGTTCACCACTATGATGAAATAAAGCTCGCAAGAAGAAATGACGCTACCCCACCTTAAATAATATTTAATTATTTTTATCTTTAGTTTATTATATCTACAACTTTATACGAAACTTTATATCCTTTACTAATATTTGTACTATTTAGATATATATACATAAATAATTTTATACACATCTTTTATACAACTTTTACAAATAATCGCCTTTACATTTATACTTCCCACATGTTACAGTGCCATCGTCCAGCCACATGCAGGTTTTATACAACCGATAAACAGCAGCCCTGGCCTTGTCGGCCTCCTGTCGGCTCTTTAAAACTCATCAATGACCACCTCAGTATGGTTATTCCTATTGATATCTCCTTTATAAAGCCACACCTAGATAATATGAACACTATCTTCGGAACGGTAAGGTTTCTTTGTAAACAAAATGATATCTTTAACAATATGGAGTGCCATAATCTCATTCAACCTCTCTCTACACGTTATTATGATATGTATGATCAATAATTTCGATTCTATATCTCATTTAATTTCAACCCGATCTAAACGCTCAGCCTGGTTCGGCGGTATCGGAACCGTCTTCAAACACATTTTTGGTACATTAGATGAAGATGACGCTATTAAATATAACAACGCTATTCAAAACGTAGAAACAGACCAAAGAATGTTAGCAAAATACCTGAAGGAAAATATTCTAATTACATCGACGACCCTGTCCGCTTTCCAAGAAATACTAAATAAAATAAATATTAATGAACAACGTTTGAATAGCGCTGTTGAAAATATTGCATTAAGTTTGAAAAACTTAACTATTGTATCGAATAAATTATTGTTGAAAGCTAAATTCATGGAATTATTAAACATGCTAGAAAATAGTCTACTCACAATATCTTTCAAAATTGAAGATATAATAAACGCCGTTATGTGCAGTAAAAATAACGTCTTGTATCCGTCAATTATTTCACCAAAACAACTCTATCAAGACCTAGTGGATAATTATAGATTTATACCTAGCTTTAAGTTGTTACCTGTATCATTAGATTTAGATCATTTTCACATCTTAATTAACATATCTGAAATGTTGAGCTATTATTCCAATAAAAAAATTGTATTTGTATTAAGTACATTAACTAATGGTATTGGTAGTACATTAACTAATGGTATCCACCATTAGCTAATGTACTAAAATTTAATCTGTATCATAATCTACCATTACCTGTAGCCTATAATGAAACAAATCCCAAAACCTATGTAACCATAATACCTTCATCTAGATATATTGGTGTAACTAGAGATAAGAATTATTTTTGTAACTTAGAGAATCTAAGAAATTGTAAATTTATTAACAATCAATTTTATTTATGTGACATGACTAATGTTTAATCTAGCTCTGCTAACCCAACTTGCGAAAGTGAAACGATTTCTAAAATTGTAACTTCTATTCCAAAACAATGTGAGACTAAATTTCTTTCCGGAAATTTGGAAATTAGGCAGCAACTAGAAAATGGTAAATGGATTTTCATCATTTCTCAAAAAACAAAAATTTCAATTGACTGCCCTAAAGAAAATGTTTATGAAAATGATATAATAGGCACTGGTATACTTGATATACCGTCTGAATGATATGGATATTTTAAAGAAAGACAATTACTTGCCAAATCCGATATTAAAATAAAAGCAAACCCAGTTAACTTAAATTTCGACATAATGAAAGATACTTGTTGCAATACATTGAAATTTGAAGGAATAAAATTTGATACACCAGCTGTAAAAATAAAGAATATTAACTTGGACTCTCTTAAAGAAAATGACAAAATATTAAAAGAAATCACGAGTAATTTAGATTTAATAGGTAAACCTCACATTTTAGAATATGGGCAATATTATTCATATACTACTATTTGTATACTCTTACTGTTAGCTATAAGATTTATAATTGTAAACTTAAATGTAAAAAATATCTAGTTAGACCTGCGCCTAACTCGAATAATATAGAATCCGAACATGTCTCTGAAACAAACTCAGTCAACCTCCCAATACCAATACCTAGAATCAGAACCTCTATGACATAAACTTACACAAGGGTGTAAGTTTACTCCTCAACGGGGGAGCTGTTATGTCCTGTACTTGCTAGCAGTAATGCTTACACAGCACCTGTCTCACGATTCTCGTATCAACGTAAGGGCCGGCTGCCAGAGTATTGCATTACCATGACAAGCTCTGTTCCCAGGCCCGTTAGCAAAATCCACTTCCAGATGCATCAGCATTTCTTATCCTTTATAAACCCTGGACCGAAGCTTCGCGAGGTTCAGATGAACACAGTTCAATCCAGTCCTTAGTCCGCGTCAGTCGTAATCCAGATACAAGCGCGATCAAAGTCTAACTAAATATTTTATAAAATATAATAATTGTAATAATTTGTTTAAATAATAATATCTAAAAATAAATTGTTTTTTTTTTATATTAAAACTTAAAGTCGTCATAACAGATCGCAAACATTCGGCCATTTGACTGACGAAGTAGTTTCGTTGAATTGCAATAGATGGCGCCCATGAATTGGTGTTGTTATGTGCGTCCATGAATTGTATCTTGATATTTAGATCAATGCGTAAATTTAGTAAAGAAAGAAAACGACATTTATTTTGATAACAGATGAATGTCAACAATTCAATTAACAGTTTATTTTTATTATATTTAGGCAATGGCTACATATTTACAAAGAGATCAATATTCATTATTTTTTATAATTATTTGTAAAACATCATTATGCACTTGGTTATATTTTCATTAATATTTTAATTTCCTCTTTACGTTTTAATATTGTAAAAATAAAATAGACGTATTATGAGGACAGTTTTTTTTTAAATCGGATTATGATCACAAATTTTACTTTATTTTTTACCCTTCCCTAATTGTCAATAGATAAACTATTTAGTTCATTGTGATATGTATAATGATAATATATAATATTCCAAATAAATATATCAATATATCACTTTTTTTTTAAATTACATTCTACTCCTATAAAGAAGACAATTAAATTCTACTCCTATAACGGAAACAATAAGATAATGGGGCCTATTTATGCGGATTTCGTTTCATTGGCTATTGTTTAGTTGTTTTAATACAATGACAAAAGAGCAAACGGGCTAACCAATCACTCCAAGGCGAAACAAATTATGCTATAAACTTTCAAGCGATATTTGTGCTCGCTGCAATCAGTAATTTTTGATGAACCAGAATTTTGGGTTTACGAATATATATATAATATTATTTACTATGTATTTCTTCAGCCCAATATTTAAATCATCATTAGAAAAATTTACTTAAAACTACTTTTTTTACACGTGGATATAAATTGTTTTTGCTTTTTTTCAGACAATTGTAAGTCAATACTATAAAATGTTTGATCCCATTATTAACATATTATTGCAAAGAAAAATATGTTTTTTCTTTTAAAACTAAAAACTTTACATTTTAATAGAAATTTGATATTTAATAGATTGATATTTAAACTGATGGGGACAACGGTTTTTAATAATTGAATTTAATTAAACCATTCATAAAATTCAATTATTTAAATTAGGACTCTGTAGCAACTGCAATCGGACAGAAATGGTACATGCGCAAAATTTAAAAAATTCGCATTAATTGAATCACATATCGCATACTGAAAAATGCTCTATGTAGCGTGGGAAAATATATTTTTATGAACAACAAAAACTAGTACGAGTGGAACTCGCACTACGGGGGTTCCGTGCACATTAAGGCTTTTAAATATTTATGGGTATACAATATTTCTAATTGAAATTGTTACAAATGTTAACTTTTCACAACGTAAATATATTGCTTATTATGTCTTTCACAGATGTAAAGACATGACGCGTATTTAATATAAAAAATACACAGTCTAGGACAATCGCTATAGTTTTTTTATAATTTTCTATTTAGTTAATGCCAACTATGTGTTTTCATTATTTTTTCTGAGTAGTTTTGGAAATAGGAGAGAAAATGTTATTTTGGATTATCCTTTTAAATATGCAATTTTAAATTATGAAAATATTTTTGTTTTCCTGTAATTAGATTAAAAGAAAAATTTATGTATTTAACCGCACAATTCAGAAGTGAAAGCTCTGGCAATCAATATAACCGTATTGGGTATGTTGGAAATTTTCAAGACGAAAATTAAAAAACGAAAATAGCATACCCGTATTATATTAAATGATACTAAAATGTAATATTACTAAAAAACAGAACGTAATTCTTGAAAGTATACACTCCGTGTTAGACTGTGAACGATGCCGAAGGGAGCCAAATTTACCGAAACAATGCAGTGCACATTCAATTAAACACATTTCATCAAATCGACACATTACATCATTTTTGAACTTGGAACTTGCTTGGCCGATGCCGAAAGAAGCCGAGGTTACCCGATTCAGAATCATCAACCCGAATCTGATGGCTAAGTTTCGTTTACTACTCAGAAAAATTGGGCGGATGCACCTAAAGAAGCTTTTACTTCAAAAAAGTTAAGGCCATTGTTTGCCTCATCTTCAATTTTTGCTTAAATATTGAACAAAAAATTAGCTAGCACAAGATATATAACTAAATAACATTTATTACTACACCAAAATTCAAACATCGCTTGATGGCTAAGGAAATCGGCCATGAATATAGAAAAATTAAAATATATTGCCTGCTATATCTGTGTGTATTTGGATATTTTGTAAATATAATATTTTTTAATTACTAAAATGCCATTCTATGACCGCTGTATTGAGAAAGTTTGCCGAGGAAAGTTACTGACCGGAACTAATTCAAGCTAACTAATTCACCTAGACTGACACGCAAGCTCGATTAAGGAAACACGCACCTGCTTTATTTTGTCAATTTAATCGCAGTCAAAAGATAGAAATAAAATGCCGTGATCGACTATAAACTGATTTACTAAATATTCTCATTAAAAATTTAAGTGAAAAACGGCTGGGCATTAAAGAAAATACTTTATTGTATCATACATATAAGTATCGAGACGAACTTGGAAGCGTTTACACTGAACTATAATACAGAAGTAAATGCTGATTAAATTGATTGTTACGGATGAAAAGATGGCATGATATGGAGTTTAAAGTATCTAGTGAAACTTCAATTGTAATTAACTATGTGTAAGTATTGTTTAATAATGAGCATTTACTTAAAATTAATTTACTTATTTTACCCGTTTATAGCTTTGTTAAAGAAAAGTTTGTCTTGTTATTACCTTCTTCAGTCAATTTATTTATTCAATAATTTTTTTACAAAATACTTTTTTTTAAATTGTGATTAAAATAATGGTGAATAGTAAGTTAGAATACAAAGAATATGAGATATTTTTAAGTTTTAATATATATACTATACAACATAGTTAAGCTCTCTATTACACGTTGAAATTATTAATGCAGTTATATTATTACAATTTACGAGAATAATTTTATTTTCTCTTAAACTTTATTTTTAAAATTTTCCCTTTATATTATATTCAAATATACTTCAATAAGAGGTATGTTACTAAGTATATAAGTAATGTTATTTACTGAATGGATTAATTTTATTTTCTGCCAAATATCAATTAATCTACTTTCTTAAAATTAACTATAACATGTTTTGATGGACATGAATAAGCAAATGCGTAATATATGTTTACGTGCCATTTACAGCGATCTTTTGCCGACAATGGCAGATGCTCCAAAAAAAACATAAGGAGGACTTTATAAAATTCCTTGGTAGAATTTTCTGATGAATTAACTGTTTCGTAAAAATTGTTGAAAATTATGGGGTAAATAATTTGGTTAATCATAGTCACATCAAAAAATATATCCTAATAATAAAATATTCTCAATGTTTTTGACTGAGATTTCATTGACAAAGGAAAGCAGGAACACGTTCTCTTAATAAAAATGGTTTTTAGTTATCCTATCGTAAGTAGAATAATCATTTTAATTTTTATATATCATTGATAATACAAGTAACTGAATATTTTAAAAGTATACTATGTAATTATTTATTAAATCCATTCTATGCGCATTTCAGGTGATTTATATTTTAGTATTGCTAAACATGTTAGAACCAAAATTTTCGATGATTTAAAACATGCTCTTTTTAGAGTTCTTTAACTTAAAAGGAAAAAAAGTAATTCTTTACATGTTCACCAATATGTGTCTCTGTCTATCTATAATGCAGGGCTGTCCAAAGTAGCTTCTATTCACGCAGCCCACCACTTATATATTTAATCCACCGAGTAACATAAAAATAAATTCCATTTCGGAAAATGTTTTCTTAATTTTTTACATTATTTCGTTTATTTTTCTGGCATCATAAATAATGAATAGAATATTTATTTGTAAGGCAAGAATAAGACAAATGTCTTAGTTGGTCTTTATTTATTGTTAGGGGAATTCCCAAGTCAAGAAAAGTGTATTTCGTTTATAAATACGAAGTGCTACATAGACGGCGAATAGCACAGGTTGCGGGTTTGTGTGCGTTTCCTCGTGTTTACATCTACTCGTTTGTTTCTTTGCTCATCAGTTTAACTTGTACTTTCGTTACGTATCGCTGCTTTCTATTTCTTTATAACAACAACATCCATAATCCTCATGAGAATTAATAAACCTCACTATGTCTGCGAATAAGCGAAAAACATTTTATGTAAGTAATGCCATTAGTGAGAAATGAGAAATTGAATATTTTAACTGCGACAATAATAATAAAATTCAGTGTATGATTTGTACGCAAGTTCTGCCTGTGAATAAAGAATACAATGTTAAATTATATAACACTGCAATACACAAAGAGAATACAAAAAAAACATACCGGGCAGCAAGAAAAATTGTTGTAACAAACAAGAATATTTTAAAAGGTAAATACATATTAACAGGCAAGATTTGGCTGATTCTTATGAAGTCTCTTTACAATAAGCAAAACTTAAAAAATTATTCGCTGAAATTTTATTTAAAATAATACGCAGATTCAATTCTTTATGCAGCCTAAACTAGGGTAACTTTTTTATCTGTATCACTATTTCAACGGCCAGTGGCGCGACAAATAAATGAGACTGCGAAAATATTTTTATCAATATATTCAATATGTTCGGATGAAAGTACCTATCACAGAGACGTCAATCAATTACTAGTCGCTGCATTTAAAAAAAATCACAATTACGTAGGAAATTTTAAATTTAATATAATTATAACGATCAACTAAACGCAGTTATATCTTTCGAGCCATCAATAAAACTGATGTGGATTATTGTGGAATACTCTTGTATTGTGACTAGTGTGACTAGGGTGACAAAATTTGTGGAACGTCTTAAAAAATAGTTTCTCTTTAATCAATTTCCTCTTAATACACTGCATCATAAACCAAGAAGTCTTATGCTAAAAATCTTTGTGTCAAATGAATGCTATAAAAGTTTCTGTTAGATAACAAATCTTATTAAATGTGAAAACAAAGCTATGACTCATCGTAAATATCGCAATTTTTTAACCGGAATTGAGGCAATGTATAGAAATTTCCACTCAGAACTCAGATGGTTAGATGATGGTCAGTGCTTGGAGCGTTTTTTTTACTTCGTGAGAAGTAATTTCTATTTTTCCAAAAAAAATAAGTAAAATTTGATAGACTAAAGTAGAAAACAAAATACAAAATCCTAAATTCCTATCTGATCTTGCATTTTTAAATGATACGACACAACACTTTAAAGCATTGAACTTAAAGTTGCAAGGCAAGTATCACAATATAATTTACATGGACATGTGAATTGGTTCAAAGGTAAACTAAAATTATTCTCTTACTCTTCGGCTATCATTTCCTCAAACTAAGCAATTTGGGTTTAGAAATAAATTAAGCGATGCATGCGATGTATGCAAGAGCATATTCAACTATGAATTTTATGAAATCTAAGTATAGATCTCCACTATCTGATAAGTGAGTTGCTTACGCATTGCATCTGACAGCAACTAATGTTAACATTGATATTGATAATAGAATAAAACATAAATTAATTAAGAAACAATGAAAAACCAAAATTATATTACTTGTATCTTTTATTTTGCCTGAAAATTGATGGGCATTTATTTCTGCAGCCTCCACACTGTATTGTAATTTGTATTTATTACATTGGACAGTTGTTCAAACATCATTTACCTTAGAAACTTGAATTTCGGCAAACTGATTAATATATTAATCCACACATACGTCAAAGTTAATATTCAAAAATATTATCACGGAAGTTTTAAAATGTGTACCAAACAAAATTATTGTTATGTATTGCATGAGGTATCATTTGAAAGATCGACTTACAGTACTTCAAATACTATCTTCTTGGGAATTTTACATAAGATCATCCTAGACATATTGCCGAAAATGTGTTGAAAACAGGTTTAATTTCTCTCTTTACCGAAAGTCAGCATTACGAGAAAAAACAGTATCACTAACAGTTTATGTTTAGTTTACCGATGAAGCGATGATTCAAAATGTCATATTTTTTTTTGAAATTCACCATATTTTATGTCTTTTAAAGTTATACTATATAAGGTGAAAAATAACGTTAATATTCATAAATAATTTAACAGAAATACTATCGAAACTTATACGCCGAAGTGTGTACATAACCTCATTGTGCGAGTTCTCCTTGTATTTAAGAAATATTATTATAAATATGAAGATATTTACATTACCTAAATATAATACTAACAGTCATTGCAAGACGACGATTTACGTTCCTTGTTCACTTGCTCTTTCCCATTAATGTAGGTTACGTTGAGTATGGACGTAAACAGTATATTTTACGGTAATGGACAACCCTACAACTTCATATGAACGTCCATATCCTAGCTAAATGGTTATAAGTAATTACATCTACTATAAACTGGCGCTCGGTATAATAAAGACGTGATGCCACAGTCGGGAGTTTAAAATTTCGAGTGATTGCTTTTTTAAGCCCTTAGTTATTAATTGTAACAAAATTATTATAAATAATAATAAAAAGACCTGTTCGTAAGCTCTTCCATTTATTATCTTAGCAGGATTAATATTTCCGGATCTAAGAAAATTAAATATCTTTTACTTTTCCCTAAAAATATATGGAGAAAGTGACAAATAAAACTTACTGTACAACCATCAACATCGATGCTATGAGAAACAAAACTTATAATTATATCGCACAAATATAATGGAAAGTATTTTTGATTCGTGACATAAATTTATAAAATCAGTATAACCTGCAAAATGTATACAAATTCGTATTTTGATAACAAAATTAAAAATATTATTAAAACAATACAAATATTTATAAAACAATACATATAGTTATTAGATGAATTAATATGAAGTACAATAAATATCATATGGAATGTGACAAAGACACAAAATAAAATTTAAGTTAAATTGCATAGATTGGAGAAGTATCACTAACTATCTCTATTTCTTATAACTTAATATTCCCACTAGCGCATTTCATCGGCGAATAAATATTTACACATACGCTTAAAACAGCTGGAAAGACCAATAATATTCCATTTAAAATTTACGAAAGTTATATCTTTTCGCTACAATTCGCTTCCTTTTCTCAACGTTGTACACTTAAACATTTTGGTTTAAAAAAAAACATATAAAACTACAATTAATACAACAATTCAAAAATATATTAACCCTAATAAAGTCAATATATAATTACAGACGTTAGTGCAGTATGAAAAATTAAATCTGGTAACGATTTGAGTGATTCACTCGACGAAGCGTGTACTGAAAACAAAAACAAAGTGTTTATGTCGAAGACGGACACGTGCCAGACCTGAACGGACGTCTTTGAAGACGAGTTGCAGCTCCACTTGACTTTATTGGTTTCGTGCGTGGATAGCTTTGGGTTAACAGATCTGGCGTCATTTAGAAGAATGACAGCGAAATGTCAAGGGCTTGCTATGATTTTAGCTTGCCAATTCATACGAAGAGTTGGCAAGCTAAAAGCAAAGCAAGACCTTGCTTACAAGTAAATCATGGCCATGACTTAAGGGAAAATCAATTCAATGTTGGCTTTATTATTTAATGTGATAAAGATTTAAGAATAGTTACGTTTAAGTTCGATATAAGTTTTCTGGATATGTAGTTAAGGAATAACTGGAAATTAATCGCTTAATCTCTGGGAGTTGAATATATAAAGTAGATGACTATATCGAGACATATTTTATTTCCAAGGCGACAATTACTACGTAATACGAGACAATTTTGTCATAATGCAATACAATTAGAAAATATGTCATTTGAAAGCTTTTAACACGTAATTTTGTAAATCTAAAATTGACTAAATACATGTTGATGTATTAACAAAAAATGCGAAAAAGTAAAACACTTCTTCCTTCAAAGTTATACAACGTCATACAACAAAGATTTTTCGGTACTGCCGGATTCAACCAGCGGATTTCAAGGAATGTTCTTTTTCAAACTGTAACTGTGTACTGCTTCCGCCTATAAAATATTACTGGACAATGAAATCTTCTTCACTGTTAAATAATACATCTTGCAAATCTTTGTAAATAAATAACTTAGTGTAGTTATCTATTTAAAAATATATTGAAAATATAAACAATTTTTTTATTTTGCCAATTATTAAATATTTTCAACGTTATTATCGAAAACTAACAATCCACCGTCTCAGATTGTTGCTACTATTTATATTAATTTTAATACAGTTTTGACTTTTAATAATTAATCGTATCGAGTTTTGTGCGTTGGTGTTTTATTTCAAAAAATTATTATGTCTAGATCGGGAGGTAGATAAGAAGATTTAACAAGTATTCAAGAAGAATTGAGTCTGTTAATGCTATGTATTCTCACCATTAAATGATGTTAATTAATTTTAAATTGCCTAATCGTCAAAAAAGATTACAAATTAAATATTTACTCTTTTTGTCAGTGCAAACGAACAGTATTTAATTTTTTTAATTTCTTTAATTTCTTAATATATTTAAAAAAAAACATAACAAAAAACGTAGTTTAGTTAATATAAATTACGGGGAGTTGTATTTTGAAAGAGAAAGTAAATGCAAAATAAAATATGAAATAAAAGGAACAATGATACATTTACATGTTTTTGTTTTTGTTTAAGTGATCATTACTGTTTACATTTTATTTTAACAGTACAGAAGTGTTAAATAAAAAAAATATCTCTTTGGTAAATTAATTCAGAAAGTGATAGGTTAAGGTTAATATTTTACACATACACAATTTAATCATATAGCAATCAACTATCCGGGACGACGCCGGTTAACTTGTCACGTTTAGGAGCTCCGCTTGATCATGGAATTTCTTTATTTGACTGTAATCGCAACCGATTCTTATAATATACATGCCAGTCGATACGTATTGGTAGTTATTGGTATTCAAAGCGTGAGCGTTTGGTATTCAATAAATGTCGTGTTGAATCTTGGGCACGCGTGCTTTTCTGGTTTGTATCTGGAACTACATCGTTCAAGGTCGAAATGACTCAGTGTAGGGATTCAGTGAAGTTTGTTGTAAATGGATCATATCCATGTGTCGTGTAGAGAGTTAGGTTGCTATAGATTACGTATACTTTATTGGTTACAATTTTACCTATTTGTAATAGTTAAAATTGTAACCAATAAAGTATAATTATAAAATTTTGAGAATAATTTTAAGAATATTTCTCAAAATTTTATTTCGGGTAATATTATTATACGAATGCTATTGTTGAAAGTATAATATGGCAATGAAAAATTATAATGTGGCTTTCAATCTCCATGCCATAAACACTAAAGATAAAGGGTCTAAAGCAGTATTAGGCACTAATAGTGAAATATTACTTTCAACCCATCTTAGAATAGAAAATTGTGAAAAGGATGGAAGATGTGGCTTTAAATTATCATTATTTACCCCTTATTAGCAATATAGAATTAAATTATACTACGTTATGTAGTATTATTTCTACTTTCTTTAAGTTCTTTACCACGACCTAGGTTTCGTTTTATTACAACATGCTCAGGTGGGTTATTAGCAAAGATCTTTGCTAATAGCCCAACTGAAGATGTTGTAATACAACGAAACCTAGGTCGTGGTAAAGAACTTAAAGAAAGTAGAAATAATACTACATCACGTAGTTTTATTTAATTGTGAATAATTAATTTCTGCAAAATTAACGCCAAACATATTCAATAAGTAAAATAGAACATAAAGACTTGACTGACAAATTATTTATTTTACGTTTCGATATTACAAAGGGCCAACCCCGGCGGTTTTCGAGATGTCATGAAATATCTTAGCAGAATATGGAAATATCAATATATTTTAATATCTTTATTGTTAAAAAGTTTCCAGAATTTATACAAATAAAAGATTTTTGTGGAAAGGAATAATGTTAATATCCAGCTTATAATATTTGCGCCGCTTCTGTATACTTTGAAACAAATTCAAAATAAGCTACTTTTAGACAGAAATTCTCACTTCATAGTTATTATTTTTCTATTTGTAAACTATTTCTTTTTTTTATCATTATGGATATTGTATTATACGGTGTAATTAATATCTAAAAAAAATGTGAAATGAATAACTGTTTTATGTCTTTGTCAAATTTAAATACTTTTTAATTCATAAGAACGACGAATTCTTATTATTACATAATAAAAAAAATTAATAATAAAGCAATACTGACATAAAATTGTGATAAATATTCTATCATAATTTATTCACTGTAATATTACGCAGCAACAAAAGAAAAATATCTAAATATATTAACAGATATCCATTGAATAAAAATTATTAATTGTCGTTTGTTCAATCTCATAGAAACAAACTTATTTTGAATTTTTACATCCAGAAAAATTGTACAGAGTTAAACCCACATATGTACATCTATTAGAGAATAATAATTGTATAAATGATATTTCTGCGCGAATGAAAAGGTATATTTTGAAATAATCTGTTTCAAGACCTATATAAAATAGTTAGTGAAGTAAAAATTTCACATGACCGATTAATTAAGGATTGGTTATTTTATAACTTCTATTAAGTAGCGCTAAGCTAGTTTCCTTAAGCTATTGCACATAAGTATCACTTTTTCTGGAGAAAAATATGAAACTCCTTTTTACAAAAGCTTCGAATTATAGTATTTACGAAACGGTGCTCAACCTTTGATGATCTTCGATCGCGCAACAGATAAGCTGAAGATACCATTTAAAATACAATTTACCACCTAAATTGTCGGATATTGAATTTTCCGAGGGATATGACGAGGGCCTATTTCAGAACCGGAAATTGAGCGATATGCCTACCTCGCATGTTCGATAGCTTTATATTTTTTTTATAAATCAGGAGATCCTTAAAATACAGATTTTCAAAAATTAATTAATATATATAACATATTTTCAAAAATATAAATAACAGATTTTCAAAAATAAATTAAAACGTTGAATAACTTTTAAGATTAAGTGGTGGTAAGCGAGATAATTAAATTTAAATATACAAAGAGTTTAATTTATAAAATTGGTTTATGTTTTCAATAAACATCCCTTAATTTAATCTATACTAATATTATAAAGAGGAAATATTTGTATTTTTGTATGTGTGTATGGATGTATGTAATGAATTGGCTCAAAAACTACTGAAACAATTTGGAATATTTTTTCACCTTTTAAATGCTACATTATCACTGATTAATATAGGCTATATTATTTATATGAAAAAAATATAGATCTTTACTAAAACTACAATAATGTAACCCAAGGTGTAAAAAAAATTTCTATAAAATGTCTTTCATCGCATGCGCTGCGAAAACTATTAATGATAGAACAAAAAAATGTCTACAATATTAAAAAACATATCAATATCTACAAAAAATGTAGTGATAACATATGTCTAACTATTGTAATTATATCATTATAACTATTTTTTAACATTTTAAAAGTGAATAGAAATTCCGACCAAAATCAGACCAAATTATCCATACCTTTGTATTGATCTTTATGCAAGTAAATCATTTCCTAAGCAAGACTGTTCAATACCTGTAAATTACCTAGTTTATTCACATTGAACATTCCGTTCATAAGACATTACGAATTTAAAATGTCACCGCCGCCGGTGTAGCACGGAGGGGTCGGCACCGAAGTGCGGGAGAGGGGCGTGCACATCTATAAAATAGGTAGCTTTGTGGCTATCTATTGAAACACTCAATTTGCGCACGAATATGAGAGCATATTTAAGTAATAACCACGATAATAATTTTTCATAAAAAATACTTAAACTTGGCGACGGAAAATTACCATCTCTGGCTCTGTTCGAGGGCAATAGTGTCACCGAGAAACGACTCAGTAAATGAAATAAACAAAATGATTATGGAAAAAGTATCCGCGGATCTCGATGATACCGACGGATTTGCCTATATCTTTCAAAAGGTCACAGTTTCATGTAAAGATATCGTTTGACCTTACAATAAATAAATCCCAGGGACAACCTTTTTCAATGGTTTGCATCGATCTAAGAAAAGAGTGCTTTTCTCATGGCCAATTATACGTTGCACTTTCTTGAGTAGGATCTTCTGAATATCAATACGTTTTATTGGCATCTACAAATACCACTGCTAACATAGTGTATAGTGAAGAATTAAGGTAAAGAATGGAAAATTAAAAATTAAAAAAAACTTATGGATTTAAAAAGCCTTAAAATAAAAGATGTAAATAAAGGAATGTAACACAAATAAAAAAAAATATATAAAAAAAATGTATAAATCATTCTAAACATCTGCATCAAAAAATAATTAAGTGAAATGTTTTTAAAAATACCCCTTTATCTCTTTTGTTCTGTTTCGAAAACCTTCGTCTAGAAGAAATGAACGGGTTATCAATTTTATTTTGTAAATAATATTTTTCTAGTACGACTTTATTGTTAGGGTTCTATACCTCAAAAGGTAAAACAGAACCATTATACTATCACTTTGCTGTTCTTTTTTCTGTTTGTCTAGGTAATCAACTTTACTTTTCGTTGACCTAGAATCAATTTTTCCAATCATCAAGTCCCGTACCTAAAGGGAGCTAGAGAGGCCCTATTACTAAATACGTATTATTTAGGTATGTCCTGCATTTACTCTACGTTTATCCCAAAATGTTTAAAAAATAAATGTCCACCCGTGCGAAGCTGGGACGAGCCGCTAGTTTAAATATATAATCCCGTTTTATAAAATATTTTTAGATGATTTATCATATTTTGACCTCTTATTTTATGTGTTACAAGACTTAATAGCAACCAAAGACTTCTTTTGCGATATGAATACTTATTCTTAAAACAAAGAATTTAAAGATGATTTCAATACTGTTCACAGAAGGATTTAATTATTGTGATAATATTTGATATCTGTCACTAACTATTATGAGATTAGTATATCTTTTGATATCTGATGTATTGTTTTAGAAATAATATTGCTTATTGTATAATACAATTTTGCTCGGTTTCTTCAAGAAACATAGTGAGCGAAAATGAAGGGGTATATTTCTAAATAATTATTGACACTTAAAAATTTGTATGGCTTCATTTAAATTACATCTAATATTTAATTTGCGTCCAGAAAATTAAATTTGCATATAGTTTAGTGGCGGGACTATTGTTATTTTAAGATTTTTAAATTATCTTACATCATCGACTAGTATTTGCGAATAATGAGTCTAAAACATTAGGATAGGTATTTGAACAATCGACAACAACTTTTGTTTACTTAAAGTTCTTCTAAAATAGAAACATTAGTGCGATGTGCAATTGAGCTTATTCTCTAAAGATATCATGTGAATGCTGGATCTATGGACAGTATAACGATGACTGATAATGATTTATATAAACCTTAAGGAAGGTGAAATAAACCAAGAAAGGTGTATTCACGAAAGTGTGAGATAGTTTTCTTTTGTATATTTTGTAATTCTACGAGTAATGTGTAAGAATGCAGACAGTTTCCCTATATATTTAATACACTCAACACAGCTGCAATTGAAATAGTGGGTAATTACCGAATCTATGAAAAACAACGAAAGAAAACTACAATTTTTTTTAAATATAACCCACATGGCTGAAATATTTCTTACTATTCTATATACTAGAAGAAGGACAATGGGAGATGTAGTTAATAATAAAAATATTATTAACGTTTTGTAAAAGTTGACTCTTTAAGATTACTAAGATTAGATTGAACCGTCACACTCGATGATTAAAGGAAACTCGGGTTACCGAAATAAAATCTGGTACCGCCATCTCTTATAAATGTAATAAACTGTAGATGTGCAAATACATTAACATAAATTATTATGCGAATATATGCAATTTGATCGTCCACTCTTGGCAAAATCGCAGTCTGTTTACTGAAACATAAATTAAAAACTAGTGTCTCATGACATGACATGAATTTATATGGTATCTCACACAGTGTCTAGATAATAGATGTAAATGATGTTATTTATTGTAAATATTCTTTATTGTACCACGATTACAATATAGTTTACGTAACCTAAGTTGGTAAGACATGTATTGGAAAAAAATCAGCTCCGTTCATACTCCTCGTTGTAAAACCCAAATGTGAATTCGGCAAAATGTCATGATAGAAATTTTTTTAACTATGAACACTTATGTGACGGGAAATTTCACTTTTACAATGGATTTCCTACCACTGATTTCATATATTTCACTGATTGTAAACTAAAACTTTTAAATAAAACCATTCATGTTTTGTTATTTAATCTTTCACTAGGAATGTGCCATTATGATGCATAATTAAGATTAGTAATGGTTTACTTTAAGCATACAAACCAGGGGCCGTAGTTTCTGATTAAAACGGGACTGCTAAATAGATATAAATTATATATATATATAAAGATACAAACATAAAGGAATTAAAAGCTTTCTGCTCCTTTCTCAATCAATAAAAAAATTTCCATAAAAATACTATCCCGTTCCCACGAAACTTTGGTTTCTACAAATCACCGGAAGTGCATCTATACTGAACATATTAAAGTAACATGGAAACTGCACGTAACGTACAATGTAGTTCCGGTAAATTATTTAACTCCACTGTGATAAATGTAAATCAAATTGCATTCAAATTATACAAAATAAATAATAAGTTTTCTCATTACTTGATTATTTTTAGATCGAGTAGAAGTATGGGTGGAGATTCTTAATAATATTTCAATGAACTGACACACTTTATTCTTAAATTGTCCTATATAAATATAGTGATAACGTTAATACATAACATCAATAAAAATCGAAGTACATACGTGAAGCGAATGAAAACCGTAAATATGTTTGGTAAATGAATGTTTGTATTTTTCATAAACATCAAATTGTCCAAAATTGACAGATAAAAAATTATTCTTTTTGGTAATCAAATATTTAACGATATTTATTTAATATTAAAAATATTTATAAACAAACTTTAGGCTTATAAATCAATTAAGAATTATGATAATTCATTTTATAGATTTTATTGATAAATTTTCATAGTTTTCATTGAAAACTTCATAGTGAAAGATGTATACAAATTTCTAGTGAAAAATTATGTTGACATTTTTTAAAAAAGTAACGAAAAGACAATGAATACTTAAATGTTTACAAGTCTAAGTACATGAGGAAATTCATAGTGTGAATTCTTCTTGGACTTTACTGGTTTTTGTTAATAAATGTTGCTGTGTAGAAAGTTTTATTAGATTCAAGACCTGAAAATTTAAACGAATAACAAGAGTTAACCTAAAATAGTTATTTATATCCATACAATCATTCCATATCAAATTGTCTAATTGACAAAGCCGGCTCATTTAGGGTCCCAAAGAAAGAAATCCAGCGTCATTTAATTTTCGCAAACGCCAGTCCTCGGTTAACCGAATTAAAACATTTAAAAATAATGGCGTTTTTATATTTTAATATTTTTAGGTTTTACAATTTTTCTATTAAAGATACCTACACGTGCAAGCCGAAATTTTAATACTGAAAGAGAGTAGTTTTATATATGAAATTTAAATTTACACATTTTACTGATATTTCTTCAATAATATTAAGCTAATCATTCTGGTTGTTTGCTTCTCATAAATCATCTATTTTTCATCTATAGCGTCGTGGGTCGCTTCATTAAAGTCGATTTTAATTCCAATTATGAGGAAATTTTACCGATAGGTTTACTTAAATTACCTCAATATGTCGAAACAAAGAAAAAACATAATTAAAGTTTTGGGAATTTTTTTACAATAAATAAATAAATGAAAACAGGTAGAATGGCAATATTAATAATGTTTGTTCAGCCATGCCGCGGGGCTTATTAAATGACATTGCTTCAAGTAGAAATCTGTTGATATCGTTTAATTTGAAAGTATTGTTTGCTTTCAGCACATATAATATTTCTGTGATAATTTTGATTGCGTTTATTTTACAGTGATATATATTCTCGATTAGCTGTGTAGTGCTCAGAACAACATTCACTATTTAAATTACACTCATACTTAAAAATAACAAAACGAACTTAACATTATAAAACAATCACCAAAAAAATATAATTGTCTCCTGAATCTATATGCCTTTGGACAAATAATGTGACCCTTGTGAACATACAAGTAATGAATGTCGCAAATAATTATATTGGCTGTGCATTCGGATTAATTCAGATTTGTTAGTCCTACGTACATTTATGTATGGCCACTTCAATACAATTGTTAGGTTTCATGTTTATGCAACAGGCAGACAGGTAAATAATCTTACGGAGACGCATCGGTTGTTCTCAAAACAAAAACTAATAATTTAGTTTTACCGAACATGCGTATCCGAATGGAGAATAAAAGTTTATTGCCCGCAAAATTCATAAGCACAAATCGGCATTTTTATCTGATAAACTGATGATTTTATGAAAAGCAAAAGATCAAAATTACGGTTTTAAAATAATATTATTAATTAAATCTCAAGTTGTATTGACCATAAAAATGGGTCTTAAATTTTTTTCTTTCTAAGATCTATTTAAATATTTTTTCAGATTATTCGAGTAGTATAAAAATTAATATAGGTATGTCAATTTGAAATAAATATTTAATCATTTGTCGAAGATTTTGAGATGAGGTAAACATTACATTTTCCGCAGCCATTGATATAAATATATTACTTTTTAAACTACTTGTACGAAATTACAAACGTAGATGTATGTTTTTTTTTAGAATGTTATTTTAAATATTATATTATTTTCCACTTAGTACACTATGCCTCTCATAATGCAGTTTTTTTTGCAAGACTATTAAAATGCGTCATAATGAATCACTGCAAATGCGCTATAATAGGTATAAATACAATCAAGGCTGCGTTTCGACCACCGGCCACCCCTAAGCATCCGACGTAATTATCGTAGGGTAATTAAGTATGATATGGCTAGTCCGATGAAACGGCCTACCAAAAAATGTTACTACTTTTGCTCTAGATATCGTGAGCTAAGATTAGTTAGCGAATTTACGTTGATGTACTTTATTTTGTTGAAAAAGAATTAAAAACTAAGTATAAAACTTTAAACTTCAAACTTTCGATTTACCTCAGATTTTTTTAAACGTTGGTATTTGATGTTTAAGTGATATTATTTTTAAAACTGATTGCTTTTGATACGTTTTTCGTTGAATACAATAACCTGTCCATAACATAACCTTAAATTGAATAATAAATTCATAAGTGGCACTAAATTCAGATTCCAGATTATACTTTCTAGATTATGCTTGCATATATGATAATCTTAAACCATCAGATTTGTTGAAGAGACGCTTGAGAGTCCTACATATGAACAGGTTCGACAAGAATTACCACCAACAGTGCCTTCAACATCAAGACCTAATAACGATGCTCACAAAAATACACCGGAAAAAGACACGGGTTCAAAGTACCTGACTGACTAGTGCCCAGTTATAGAACTGCTTACTAATGTTCGGAAATGGTCTAATGGTCCATCTGAGGAAAAAGAAACGGTAGAATTAGCCAGTGAAAATTCCGTAACATTATTAAACAACGATACGCGAAATCTTGAAACTTGGTATATTTTTAAATTAACTAAAAAAATCACACCGATATATAATATTTCGTTATTTTTAACCAACTTTAAAAAAGGAGATGGTTCTCAATTCGTCGGAACCTTTTTTTTATGTATGTTCCACAATAATTATTTACCGGGTAGACCGATTTCGATGATTCTTTTCTTATTTGAAAAAGGGTACTTTAGGGACATCGTCATATTTTTGTGGGACCACCACATAAATATGACAATGATTTGCTAACGAAGTCCGTAAATGAACGATGGAACAGCTTAACGATTGGCAGTAAATCAACAATGAATCAAATTATTTGCTACTAATAGTTGTTACTTTGCAAAATAACTACACCGCATACCAGGTCAGGATCAGATTATAACTTGTGGAGATGAACAACGGAACTCCTTAACGAATGCTAATAAATCAAACGCGATCAAAAATATTTGCTGCTAATAGTTGTTACTTTGAAAAATATAGATATAATAGATGATAAGTTGTGGAGATGAACAATAGAATTCTTTAAAGGATGGTAATACATTAAATGTGATTCGAGATATTTGTTACTGGTAGTTGTTACTTTAAAAAATAATCACACCATCGACCAAGTCAGAGTCTGATGATATATTCTGGACATGAAAAATGAAATTTCTTATCAGATGTTAATAAATCAAACGTAATTCAAGATATTTACTACTGGTAGTTTTTACTTTGCAAAATAACCTCACCATCGACCAGGTTAGGGTATAATGATGAGTTCTGAATAGGAATAAAGCAACTTCTTAACAAATGGTGGCAAATCAATCGTGATTCAATATATTTGCTATTAGTTAGTTGCTAATTTAGACATCACTTTGCAAAATCTGATATTGAATTTCTGATACGCAGAACAGAACTCCTCAATTGGTAGTAATTAATTTGCAAAATGTGATATCGAACTTCGGATATGGAGAACAAAGCTCCTCAACGACTCACAGGTAACCACTGACGGTTAGTATCATCGCTTCGTTTTTGTGCGTTATTGGTAACCAACTTTATAATTTGGAAGTTTTTCGAACTTGACGCTTTCAACCTCCTAATTACGTTATGGTGATGATTATGCGACCATTAACCTAAACCAAAAACATACAAAATACGAGCTTTTGAAATAGCTTTAATTTAATTCAATAGTTATTTAAGATTATATATATATATATATATATATATATATATATATATATATATATATATATATATATATATATATTACAAACTACTATTGAGAAATTTCTATAACGTCAATAAAACTGTGACAAAATTGGTTATACGGGTTTATTAAGTTTATTATGCGAATCTACTGTTATTGCAAAAGACACGCAGTTTATATAAAACAAAAATTTTAAATTTTTTAAGTTTTTATTCTAACCTAACTTTTTTTAGAGAGTGTGTAATAAATTATAGCCCGATACCTCAAATCAATTCAAAGAAAACTGAATGTACCATACATAAAGACAAACAGATTTACGGGAAAGACCCTAATCTAAAAAGGATTTCATTTTTCTTTTATAAAATGGGAAACCTAAAAATTAATATGAACCACGATTTTAAAATTGAATTTAATGTGGATGTAAATTTTTTCACAGAAAATATGTGGTGTCGAAAAAATATTTAAAAGATTTCATATCGGGCTTATATTGAGCTATTTCCTTATATTTCAGTTAGATCATTGCCACATTTAGTATTAGAACAGTGTAGAGAAATATTTTCTCTAAGTTTTTTTTTGTTATATACCTATATATACTTATATAATCGATATATATATATATATATATATATATATATATATATATATATATATATATATATATATATATATATATATATATATATATATATATATATATATATATATATAAAACTGTGACAAAATTAGTTATACGAGTTTAATAAGTTTATTATGCGAATGAATCTACTGTTATTGCAAAAAAACACGCAGTTTATATAAAACTAAATTTACATTAGGTAGGTAATATAAATATTCGCGTTAATGTAAATCACTTCTTGTCATTCTTCCTAATTTCATTTTATTTGTGGCAGTGTACGTTAAAAGGCCTTATCAATATAATAGAAAAAATGTTCTCTTTTTGCTTTAATATTAACAAATGACTAACAATAATTTTTAAAGGAATGAGACTTGAGCTGAAAAGGCCTGAAAAGGCTAAGAGCTTTGATTTTGACTTATTCTTAGAATATTACGTGTAATTCGAAAACCTTGCGTGAAAATAATTTTAGGAGAATAATATTCTAGCCAACTTGCTGAAATTAAATTCTAATTTATTCTTATTCATCTATTTATTCCATTATTGAACTTGCCTTAACTCGTTTTATACATTTTGCAATTCACAAACTTAATAGACGATACGAGAAATCATGAAGCAAACGTACATCTTAATACAAATATTCAATGAAACAAATAAGAAACATTCAGTAACTTATGTTCAAAGTACATTTAACTAGTGGTAATATTTTATTCCAATATTTTAATTTTTATTCAATTATTTTCTAAATGTTTCTTAATTTATACTCTCTTTCCTAATTTATACTCTCGAGAAAGAATTATGCCAAAGTACTACGAAATATAAAAGTTATACATTTAATCTCAAGAGGATATCTTGGAGTATAATCTCATAAGACATTCTCATAAATAACTTCAGTTACGTCAACTGATTGGCTTATTCGAAGTAGCACACTCTCACTGAATCGAGAGATTACTGTAAATCTAGCCAGAGCAAAATGTTCGTAAGGACGTTCCTTGTCTCCTATCGATCAGCACTTTATCCCACAATCATTACACGTTTTCAGAATCGGGATCAAATTTTTTTTTTTTCATTAAGCAAGATGTTTTATTAAAATATTTTTTTTTAAATACGAACATCTTAAGGGAAAATATTGATATTCTAACGTTCTGTAACTACTTGGTAATTTCACTAGTGTTTTCTGTTTATTTCTTTTAAGTTGGTAAATGAAACAAAATTTCGTTTACGATGTTGTTGATTAAGTTTGAAAATTACTTTTATATTTCCTCAATTTAACTAACTTACTTAAATAAAATTTATTTGTTTAGAATTATTGCTTTAATTTTTTAATGTATTCTCAAATACTTACGAAGGAATACAAAATTATTATAAATGAAACTTGGTATTAATGCAATTCGGTGCCATTGAAAATTTCACTTTTTATTTTATGTAAATGAAAGAATATATATAAAAAAAAGATTTTAAAAAATGCCGCTTGGAATAAAAAACACGATTTGAAAAATAGTTTTACTACTTACAAACTACTGCCAAATTTTAAACGTTTCATTACGAAATCTCTTACTTATTTCGATTATTGTATTTTTTGGATACTTTTTTTCATATTCATTGTTAAAAATAACGACAATTAATTCCAAAAATGTTACAAGTGCTTCATTGTAAAAACCCATATTGTATGAAAAATACTATTAAAATTACTTTTGTTAAATACATCGTTTCTAATGTATATTCCTTAACTCAATAATAAGGAAGTGTTCATAGTTGCCAAATTGCATTTATTCATTAGACTTTGCTAAATACCAAATTACATATATAAATGTAGAATAACATTTCCACAAGACAATCTATTCATTGTTTTTGAATATTAACTGACAAATAAGCAAATAAATTCATTTTCACCAACTCGAAGAGAGAGAGAGTTTCTCGATTATCCTCATAATATATATGTTTGTTGCGTATTACGCTTTCTACATTCACTATATGTACTATGTTATGCAAGAGTTAAAATACTGAGTTCATATGTCGCGGAAATCTTCATTAGAACTATAATTGTTTTTAATTTGTTTTTCTATTCGTTTCGATAGCAAATTAATTGATTCGATAATATGTCTTCCACGTCTTAAATAGAATATAACTTCTTCTTCAATACTCTGTTAAACTTATAAATAAACAAAATATTTACATTTCTTAATACGTGCTCTCTGAATTCTAACAATCAATCATTTACGAATATTCCATGAAAAAGAAAATCTGTAACAGTCAGAGCCGTGCATATTTGGATATATTTTATCCGTTGAGAGATATTTTCATTCGAGACCCAAAAATATGTTCATAAAGGCAAAATTTTCACAAGGGGTGCAGTTAATTTGATTGAAACATGAATATGTTCCAGGCAAAAAATATTACACATTTTGATGTTTCTTGCAATTGATATTGTTATAGATGAAACGTATTCTATAACCTTAAAATGTTACATTTAAATCTTGTTCGTAATTGGGGCTTGTCTTACACCTTACGTCTTGTCTATTTATAACGCAGCAAAGGCTAATCCATAAGTCTATTGAGTCAATTGTTTTGACCTCAACAAATAAGTGAGCCCGCTCGGACCACGGGACCCATACATGTGTGCGTGTCTGTCAAAAGCATAGACCTAAAAATGGTTCCAATTATAAAATTTGTTGTAACACTTTGAATCACTGTAACCCATTACATAACCGTAACATTTATGATGAGGTGCCGGACAGTTACACCTTACTTTACACACTAATATAGCTAAAACACCTTAATTCTGCCCTAATTTTTTAATAAGTGTTAATATTAAAATCCTTTCACACTTATATTTAAGTCCCTTACTCTTAACATTTAGCTTGCTTTATTTGGATGATTCCTAAGTGCTATTCAACATATGTGTGTGTGAGTGAATCTGTATGTACACGAGCGCGCGTGTGCGCGTATGTGCGTGTGCGCATGTACACGTGTACGTGTGGGCCTTTGTGCGTGTGTGCTTGTGTACGTGTATGCTTGTACGCGCATGTGCGTGTGTGCGTGTACGCGCATGTGTGCGAGCGCCAGTGCATGCGAGCGCTCAGACGCGCGTGCGTGCGTGATGGATGTATAAATCTTTCTATCAAATTCGGAAAATCGAGTGTTCCTTTGTTAGTTTATAATTATTTTTGACCTCACTATCTGAAATTATAATAAAATAGAATTCATTGAGATTGCAATAGTATGTCCCAAGCCATGTTTTTAAATATTTCTCTTATGTTAGTACATAACATCGTTTTCAATGACTATTAATGATCCATCAATAGCTAGCTTGCTCGCCTTTTCCCCCTTTGGGATGAACTTCATAATAAATCACATCAGATGATCATCTCACCACAACGGCTTGATATCTCTCAAGCGAGTTTGCCGATAAAAACAAGTTTTGATGGTTACTTCTCTCAAAAAGAGGAGGAGTTCCAGATGCGAGATGCTTTGAAGTAAATTAATCTATTACATATAGCATACATAACTTGTAATGCTATTATAATAAAATAGAATTTGGCGTACTGGATATTGACACATATGGGGATAACTGATATGTAAATTCTTTCCATTTTAAATCTACATATTATGTCGATTACACAAACAGACATTTATCCACTTCGTTAAACTTGCACTTGCATTATTAATAATGTAATTACTCTAAATAGTTCGTTTGGAGGCACAAATCAAATATTTTAAACCCTCTTGAAATAAAACCAACAAAATAGCATGGGATAATTTATTAGAGCCCAGGTCAGTAATATAATTATGGCCATGAATTAACCAGATTACTGGAACGAAATATGCTCATTGCATCACTGCAAATTCAAATACAGGTCTTATTCTCACACTTAATGTACTAACACGTTGACCAAACCAATTTAAATATTTTGACGTAGTGCGTTATCTAGGGAATAGTACAAGTTATAAATTGTCTCTTTTACGTAGGATTGCTGTAAAATGCAGCGAGTAAATACATAAATATGAGCTGAATGTATGTATATTTAACATTAATGTTATTGCATACCACCAATATTGTAATTGCCAAAGTTGGCATACCAAATTTGTCGTCTGTATATTTCGCGTGGCGAAGTTACATATAGGTAAGGTATTACCACGGTTTCTTTCACCTGTAATATTAATACAACGAAAAGTATGGCTATTTGTTATTCAATCACGTTTGAATGGTACGATAGATTGTCATAAAACTTGGCACGTAGAGAGTTCATGATACAATCTAAAATACTAGTCTTAGTCTTCTTTGGCCTAACCTAACCAGAGAAATAAGGTGATTCCTATAGAATGACACTCGGTGTTTCTGTTCAAAAATTTAATTTTATTATTTTTTGCAACATGCCTGTAGATGGCAAAACATATATGTATCCAAGGACTTAGCGTCATACGTCTAAGATATTACCATGGTAATAATTAAATTTGGGATACCATAGTTTTCGAAAATCGACGCAAACGAGGCAAAAAGCTAGCAATACATATTTTAAAGGTACATCACACTGAGGTCATCAATAAATATAAAACTAAATTATAAATATTTTTTCTATTATAAAATGAGACTCTATACAGGAGAGATAAATCCTCTACAGAAGAAGTTTCACGATAGAGAAAACGTTTTCTCTCATATATATATATATATATATATATATATATATATATATATATATAAATATATATATATATATATACGAGAGTAAACATTTTATATATATTTATAGATATTAGATGTTATATATGTATGTACTTATAAATAATAGGGAATCGTTATTTTTACATATCTTAAAATCGAGAATTTGCAGGCATTAGTCCGATATATGTACCTTAGCGAATTAAGTTCGTCATTTCCAAAGGAAACTAATAAGGAGAGACCTTGATAGGTTCCAATAAATTTGCAATATAATTAAACAGAATTTTACTGAAAGCTAAGAGTTTTGCTTTACTTGTTTGTTATATTAAAAAACAAAAGGCGAACTAAACCCTTCCTCGAATTACTTGAAATTGATATTAATTCTATAGTCTGCACATTGTTGTTCTTTGCTTAAATCCTGTTTAGGTAAATAATTAGAAAATCTTAAACTATATTTAAAATCAAAGTAAGTAATACGGTTCTAAATTTCCCTAGAGGCAAGCCAAAATTCGAGACTCGGTAGACGCTATCTGATTTAGAAACTGTACTCTCCACAAGATGGTAACAATTTAAAATAATAATTTATATACTAGTCTTGACGTACAAAAGGTAATATCACGCACAACTCATTATTATCTCATCGCAAACACGTTTTGTTCAGAAATAGTAATGACAAACATTTTTTACACTTCAATATAACCCTTTTTATATCTTTAACTCACTTTTAAACATAACGGTATTTACAAGCAGGAAACGAGCTCTCCGGTATATGAGTAATAGGTTTAATATACACGTCGCGCCATCTATTGGCAAGCCGTAACACAACTTTTTTATTATCTTGCAACTTTTTATTATCTTATTATCTTGTGTTTTTAACACGGAGTTTCATTACAAAAGAATTATTTAGTTACATTATTTAATTTTTTTTTTCAAATATTATTTTCTAAAATTTGAGGCAATTTTTTTTTAACGCCAATCAACAATGTAATTTCCACATCTTATTATTTTCACTCAGTTCTTCGTCAGGAAATTATCTCACTTAAAATAATTTGAGTTATTGCAAATGTTATGCAAACAAAGAAAATAGATGGCAGGCATTTAGAATTTTTTTTGTTTTTAACGAAACATAAAAATACCTAAATGAAAAGAGTGTCATTTTTCCCCGTTAATTAGAAGTTATGGCGTATTCATAAAAAGAACAATTTTATATCTATATATGAGTAATGATATAAGAGCTAAATTGTGATATATATATTTACTTCACTTTGAAATTTAAAAAGTTTAATCAAAGTATTTGAAATTCGTTCTGAAACTATTAGAACTTCTTCAAAACGATAAAGTACTTTTTCATTGGTCAGAAATGTTACCTTTGAAAGTCAACAGCTGTAAAAAATTGTCAATTTATTTACGATAAGCACAAAATTGGAAAGAAACTTATGTAATGAAAAAATAAAAATGTTAAATGCATTTAAAGCTTCAGTAATTTTAAGTCAGTCTTTTCGGTTACATTAATTTGGCCATTAATTAATTATCGTCACTGGAACAAATTTGTAAATGATTCCGATTCAAATGCCACTGATCTAAGTTTGTTTAAATTATAAAACAATTTCAATATATAACTTATGTCTTTACATTTGTTACAAAATTAATTGGAATTATAGAACTAATTGTCGCTTAATTATTTCTCGAAATATTAGGATTGGAAAATTGAAACGAAATAATTAAGTTTGTCAGTGCAATGGCAAATAAGTCGGAGTTTTTTAATATATATTTTCACTTTGTCTTAAATCGGTAACATTTTTATAAAAAATAAGTTAACACCCTTTCCGTAATTGAATTAAATATTAATAATTTAGTAAAAAATGTAAGTAAATTATTTAACAAATTATTTTTCATTAAACATATTAGTGAAGTTATTCTAAAATATTATTCTTACACTTTCACTTTAGAAAATAAGGTCCATCGATAAACCTTATGTTCTAAAGTGAAAGTATCATTCTTGCAAAGAAAATTTGAGAAAAACATTTTCAAATTTACTTTTGGTTTTAATGACATAATTTCAAAACATTATTTGTTTTCGATTTAATAAAAAATCATTATGTACGATTAGGCCTCACATTGTAAGCGTTCTATACACAATTTCGGTATATATAACACTCAAGGTTTCAAAATATTTCTATTAAACTATTTATAGATATGAATATTTTTTAACCATGTTGAGAGGAGAAGAAAATATTCGCAAAACCTTGACTGCCCACCTGCGTCTAAACTTTTTGCACATTTTTAGTTATATATCAAAAATTACTTAATATAAAGCTATGAAATAACAAACAGCTCTGGAATCATTACAACTTACTATTTTGACAACGCTCAAACGATAAAAAAAATAAAAAATCTGCCATTTGGTTTGGCCAGCTAAAAATTTAAATAGTGTTATTGAAGATTATGTTATGTTGTAAATGAAGACTAATTTGCTTTATAACCGTAAAAAAATTAAATTTGACTTTAATTTTTTTACGGTTATAAACTTTATATATTTTTTTCAATTTGAAGTTCGTATGTGCAGCCGTTTCTAAGAAAAATATTTGGCACATTGAACTAAAAAACATCGAATAAATAAAATAAAGAAAAATATCGTAAATTTTGATACAAGGTCGTGATTTCATAATGGTTTGCTTTCCTTCTTTTGGGCACAGAATATTGAAAACGGGAAAATTACGTTTATTTATTGCACTAGTTAAATAAAAATCTTGTAAATCTAAAATACATAAGTGTTTACATTGCACACTTAACAATATAGTAACTTAACACAAAATATTGCTTTGAGTTACGTTAAGTAACCTAATCTAAACAAAAAAAAAAATAACGTGCAAAATTATATATTACTGAATTTTTTTTTTTGCTTTGAACAATTTTAAGTACAAACTATCTTTTATAAGACTCCCGATCCTTGAGACGCATATTATTCATTAAAATAATAATTATTCATAAGCGCTAGATCGAATGATATTTACGAAGACTGGAAAATGTAGTAATACAAAAATAAAAAAAGGCGTATTTTTGTTTTTATTTTGTCTCATTTTGTTAAAATTATGTCTAATATTCTTTTAATATTTTCTAAAAATCACGCTAATATAATAACTAATATTAAATATACGTGATCAAACAAAAGTGCATAAAGTTTCGCCACAGTAACAAAATTACGAGTAATACCGGAATGTGTCCGTATATATATATATATATGTGTGTGTATGTATATATATATATATATATATATATATATATATATATATATATATATATATATACATATATATATATATATAATATATAAAAATAGAATATTCAATATTAACTTTGAAAATTAACACGGATGTTAATTTTTAAAGTTAATATTGAATATTCATTTTGTATTAAGATCAAAACTTAAAATTTCGTAGTATAAAATCTTTGAGAAAGCCTAATCAAGATTTCACCTATTAACTAAATGTAGACATATCTCATATGAACGTACAAAGCTGATTCAAAGTTATCTAGACACCTACATCTCTCATTCACGACCCTCTTGGTGCAAACAAATTATGAACTTAAATTTAACACCTGTGCATAAAAAGAATTAGCTAATATGTTAAATATTTAAGGTTACTTTAGGGTTTATGCGTTCATAATTAGTATTAGCTTACGTTGGCGGTTTCACTTTCTTATATGTTCGGCGTCCTGTTACCACACGTAAAAAGCTGTTGTATAGGAAGTACTTCGTATTCGGCTTGATGAATGCTTGAGATTATAAATAAATTGTTAATTGTATAAAATATTTTCGGAGGTGGAAAAAATAGATTTTGGTGATTATTTTCTACAATATAGCTAGGTTTTGAGAAAAAAAATTTAAAAATATTTTGTAACTTTTACAACCTTTTATTTTAAGATTTTATAGACGAAATTAAATAATTACCTACCAATAATTTCTGTATGATTAAATTAAATTAGGAATATATGTGATTTGGTACGATTTCTCACCGGGCCAAATTTTAAGATTCTACTTCTAAATTTTTCTCGGAAAAATGGCGATGATAAAAGAACTGAGAAACCGAGACGTGAGTGGTCTCACAAGAATCCTGAAATCTCCACTCTGTGCCGCACTGTATCGAAACGCGGTTAGAAACCAATATAAAAGCGTTACTAACCGTATACTTTTTTTCATAAATTTGTCAATATTTAATCAATGGAGCGAATTTTTTGTACCAACTTTTTGAAATAAAAAGATTATAATTCCCAAAATTTCAAATATTTTTGTACACATTTTTAACTAATTATCTATATAAGAATAAAAGTATATAATCCAGGCAGTGACGTATACAGCAAAATTAATTAATAAACGTAGCCTATAAAAAACTTGTTTCAATTTATTTGTTTATTTCAAAACGATCATTTTCGTGAAAATAATTGATCACGACAAAGAAAAAGTTTCAAGGCCGTGGGTATAGTAATAAGAAAATATGTATTGAGTGTTCAAAACAAGGTCTTTTATTTGGAATAATTACTTAATCTTTCAAGACGTTAAATTTGTTAAGATTCTATAATAGACACGAATAAGGAGATCGGCTCGTTTCTCTAACTGAGCCAAAATATACTGCGAGATGCCATGCCACCAATTAGGAGATATCCTCGAGCTTTTCATATTTTATTCCTTAGATGTTCACTGAAATATGGATAAAATGTCTCGTAAGTACCAACCCCCGACCACCAGGAACTGATTTAACCGCATCATAAAATACGGAAATAAAAAACGCCCCGCCCCAAAGTGTATTCTGGATGAAATAACTTCTGAGCAAAAACAAATAATGCTGTAAACAGCCACGTCATCTTTTTTTTCCACGAAGGATTCGACCCTAGCATTTTGGTTGGGCCATCACTTAGTGTTGTAAACGTCTCCTAAAGCGTTGAATATAATTTCTGCGTAGAGCAAATCGCGTTGCATCAAAGTGCTGTAAAATTTAGTTAGGAGGAATATCTTCCAAGGTTATTTTTTACTTGCGTTAATCTTATCACATACATAAACACAAAATATAATACTTACTAAATTAAATTGCATACACAGTATAAAGAAAAAACAATTAAAACGAGAATATTTTTAAATATAGCATGAAATAGTGTACAATGTCAACTATAACTACTTAATATATATATATCTATATATATATATATATATATAAAATATGGGTAAACTAGTTAGTATAAATACTCCAAAGACACATTCGTTAAATTATTTTAATAGACCCTTATTAAGACCAAAAACTTGTAAATATTGCTATACATTTATAATCTCAAACATTCATCAAGGCGAAAAACTAGTAAGTGAACTTAATATATAACAAATAAATTTTACGATATGACGAAAAAGGTAATCGGATCTGATACTCGATACCATTTTCACACGCATATTGATAATATAATAAATGCCTGCGGAGAATCATAACAATTGATGAGCCTGAGAAGTGTAAAGAATGAAGGAATTTTTATTATCATATAAATTTCAGATTTTCTTTTGTAAAAGTTAATTTTTTTTATTAATATTATCAAATAAATAGTAGGCGTCCTTAGTAGATATACTAAAATGAATGCATAACCGATCCTTGTTCTCATCAGCTCGCACCACTTCGATCTCAATAGTAATGTGTATAAACGGGTGCATGCATATTTGTTTTTATGAAACTTTATAACTACAAACCAGATCACTTTCCAAATATATATATATATATGTATATATATATATATATATATATATATATATATATATGTGTGTGTGTGTGTGTGTATCTATATATATATATATATATATATTTATATATATATATATATATATATATATATATATATATATATATATATATATGTATTCTATATTGCGACATTAACAATAATAATAGTAGTCATCGCTGCGGCCTGCGCCTTAAATGGCACACCACCGGGCCACAGGGTCCATTTCCCGACCGCTCGTACTTAAGGTCTTGGTTGGATGGAAGAGGTTGCTCTCGTAGTAACGAGTCTTACAAAAGTACCAATTATGTACATTGTAGTCTGTAAATAAAGAAATTAATGAATAACAATTTTACTTTTAAGCCATACTTATTTCTTCGAAGGAGTAATTAAAATATTTTTAATTATTAACCTTCCCCATGATCACTAGTTCTATCAAAGAAACACATACGCTTTCGGCAATAGAGCTTAGTTTTTAAAGAAATTCTTAAATTATACATTTTTTTAAATATTCTAAAACCAAGACCCAGAGTACAAACTCATCATTAACTTTAACAATTAACATTTTATTTATTGTGGTTTGGTGTTTCTTTATGATGTTGTCAACAAGTATTTGTCGAACAAACAGTTCAATTCAACAATTATTTGCCGAAGACGAATAGAGATTAAATACATCGTCTTCCCTTCAAATTTCGCACTACCCTCGAGAGATAAAGTCAAGGTCACAGATAAACGCGCTTCACGCGGAAACTGAGCCAGTCTTGGAAAGCCTGCTCTGAATATTGTTTTTTTTTCTTCTCTACGGAATACAAATTAGACAGTTACACAATTGCTCTTTCATTGGCGTGAATGAAATTTCTGTAATTGTTAGAACGATTGCGTAAACTCTATATATTTATTTCCCAGGTGAAAATTTAACACTAAAAATTAAGTAGAGTTAGGATTCGGTGGTCGAATAATTTATTACATGATTTAAGATATTTACTTTGCTGGTTGTTGAAAGGTGTTAGTTTATGTGGTAGCCAAACGGAATATTTCCACTTCTTTCTCAGAGCATGAAGTTGTTTTCCATTGTAGAAGCTAAGAGATGGAGAAAAAGGTGTACCTAGACCAAAATATAATATTGGATGAAAGATACTTTTGAGTTTATGGTGGCGTATTATTTATTGGGAACTATTTTCAGCCAACAGTGCAATTACAGCTAAGATCTATTGTTAATAATTTAGCAGTCACCGCTAAACTTTGTTCAAATGGAAGTAAAGTTTATGTGCAAGATTACAATACTCGACCCTACGTAGCAAAAGTAACGCGTGAAAAACTACTTTGACTTGGATGGAGTATACTACTTCATCCACCGTACTCTCCAGATATTTTGCCATCTAATTACCATGTATTGCTCTCTGCCTAATAATGTATGTGATAGAAAAATTAAAGACCAAAATCATATCAAAATCGAAAGTCACCTATTTTTCAGTCAAGGGTTCAAAAATATTTTAGATACCGATGGTGCTTACATAATTAATTATTGATTTTATTGACTAGATATAAAAAGTTGTGTTTCAAAAATTTATAAATTGCTCTGCTTTTCATAATATCAATGCAATGAAAGTCCCTTTCAAATATCATTCAGTTTGATAAGTTTATTAACATTTTTTATTTATTTTGTCTGCCATATCTCTTTTTAGTCTTTCGTACCTAAAAAACAAAAATAAAACGGAACCTTTATACCACTCGCATATATAAACTACATATACATCCGTCTGTCCGTCTGTCGCATTTGTTTTTCTTAGAAAATATTTAACATAGAAATTTTCAAATCTCACAGTCAAAAAAAAATATTGTGAATTTCTCAAACACTATGGTATTTAAGATTATTTCCATAGAATTGCAGAAAATTTTGGGTAAAGTTCTTCTAATATTGTTTTAGAGTTACGTTATAAATCGTCGAAACCAAACACTTTGGAATCACTTCAGTATCCATCCATTCGTCCGTCTGTCACAGGCGATTTTCTTGGAAATTATTCGATGTAAACGATTAAAATGTAGCAGAGATATGAATTGACAGCTTAATCATAAAAAAGAAGTAAAAAAGTTCAATTATGATTTTGGAGGTCTATTTTGACAAAATAAAAGTTCATTTAGGAAAATGAAAAATAAAATTAATTTCAAAGATTTGAAAATAATACTAAAATAACTACAGAAATAACACTTCCTCTTTAGATATGAGAGTTCTGAGGAATTAAAATATCCAAAATTATACTATTTTGACAACAAAAAATTATAAATAACTAAAAGTGTGGTGCAAGAAGAGAACTCTATTATAGTAACTGAGCATAGTTGTAAACTCATTTATCATAATTTCGTCTCTATTACTTACTATTTAACTTCATTTTTTCCTCCACAAAATAGAGCTGTTTTATATATTTGGAAATTTTAATTCTAGCAGTCTAGCAATATTTTGGTGATTTGGAATTTTTTTGAAATTTTTTTTTAATTGAATGAACTTGGGTTACCGCTTTTGATATTCAATTTTCTCAAAAAATTCAGTACGACAAAACTAGCGTCGCCTGTTCACTAACATAAGCAGTGGAAAACCCCACACAAACCCTATTTAATTGAAACATATAAATGCTGTTGGCTGTTCCTAAGAGTTAATATTTGCTAATAACCCACCTGAAGATGTTGTAATACAACGAAACCTAGGTCGTGGTAAAGAACTTAAAGAAAGTGGAAATGATACTATATTACGTAGTTTCATTTAATTGTGAATAATGAATTTCTACAAAATTAACGCCAAATATATACAAAATTCAACTTTTCGTTTAGATTTATGGGCTAATTATGTTATGACCTTCGTCGTCGGTTTAACTATCGGTTAAAACTTAACCACTTCAAAGTATAATACTTTATTGTCACATTTTCCCTACATGTATTTAGTGTTCCATCACTGGAAAATATTTTCTTCTTTTTTAACGTATTATACGACTTTCTGTTAATTGTATTAAGTCTAAGAAAATAAATGAATTTTTTCCGAAACTTTTCGCGGTATCATAATTATTAAATGAGTAATACTTAACACTTTCAGCGGTATATTATGAAAAATTTACAGAAAATGAAAATGTAAAATGATTTTTTATAATTTAAAATATAATAATGTTAACACAGTATTTGGATTATCGACATAATTTCCCACATTCAAATCATTATTTTCTTTGTGTTACAAGTAGTAACGCTAGAGCTAAAATATTTTTAGCCCCTTAATTAAGGTAATATTTGGCTCAGGTTTTAATTAATGCAATTTTAAATACACGAAGCTCTCTTTGAAGTAAAATCTCTCCTATCAATCTATGAAAATGCAAATTTAACAAATGAAAAATATTTTAAGGCTGTATATGTCTTAAATTTACCCTCTTCCTGTTGAGTTTCGATTTACACTGGAGGGATGAAGTCGATTTACCTCAAGGTCCTGTATTCACGCGCTTTCTATAAAAACGAGAATGATTTTAACAGGCGTGCTTCAAATATTTTATTTTGTAGACTTTCCCGCTTACAAATCACACAATCTAAACAAGTCTTTCGTCGACGGCGTAAATTAAATTTCAATACTACTAAGAATACAGTCTTGATTTTACTAGAAAAAAATTAATACTGGAAAACACGAAAAAGGGGATTTCAAATTCAAGTAACCGTGGAACGAATTATTACACAATTTAAGAAATTTATTCTGTAGGTCAAATTTTACAAAACATTTTATAAAACATTCTTGTGTTTTAATTATACAGTAAGGAGAAAGTAAATGCTTATGAGATAAGACAATAAAAATGTAAACATTATTTGTCTTATTTTTAAATTTGTTTAATTTATTTTAATTTAAATTTAAATTAAGAAACTGATTTCAATATAACTTCAATAATAAAATTTATGTCTTTCCAAATTTTGTATAAATCAAAGCAGAAAAACTCGCATGTCATTTAAATAAACCGCCGCAATGTATTTCTACCGAAAATATTATTGACATATCCTAAATATTAAAATTATAGTTCTCCGTCAGAAACTCACACGAAAATTTACCACTTCCGTTAAACTGAAGAAGTAATTTCAAGATTTAGTAAATTGGAAATGATGCGATTTAGTTTTATTGGTTCCTGAACTACTTTTTTAAAGTGGCTTATATTTGGTTCCCAACTACGAAAAAGCAACATTTAATAAATTACCTTATTTGTCAAATGTTTTAACGAGTTGGACGAATGTTAATCATATAAATGAATATTCAACTAACATAATTTAATGTTTACAAAAACAATCCTGAATTGAATCCTCTGTTCTCTTTATAAATTGCTATTATACTTGACGATTCATGATTTCGTTGTTCTATTAATGGATTAGACCATATTGTTTTGCTCATTTAATGCTACTTGAATAAAATGGGATCGATAAGCTGGGACTTCAATAATGCATATACAAAAGGTAATACAGAAAGTTCATAGAATAACAAAAATAAAAACGACTAGCGAGTTTGTAATGTACTTATTTGATTTAAAAAAACAAATAAACGATATACAGACTGCTTCTAGATCATAATAGTATTTCCAGCTATCGTCAACCATAAGGATGTCGAATACTCTATTTAGTGACATTTGTCGAATTTTTTCGAATTTTTGTCGAACAGCAATGTCGTATTAAATTAATTTGACTTGATTTGAATTGTGCGTATAGCACACACAATTTTCAAATATCCATCAATTTGCAAAAACAAATAAATTCAAAGTATCTCAATGGATTACCAAAGATTTTGTTTCCCTAAGTATGAATTTATTAATTTTTTACCATTATTGTAAATAAAAGTTAGTCTTTTAATAAACACAACATGCTTAAGATGCATTTTATTTTATTTGGAATATGATCTTAAACAATGTGAACTTATGAAAACAAATTGTTTTCTGTAAGGTGTTGCGTTTTGAAAAGTATGCTGATAAACTAAATCATCATCATCGTTATATTTTCAGTTCAAGTTATATTTTAAATTATGTGGGAAATTAATATTTTTTAGTTTAATTTATTAGTTTTTGGTTAACTATTTTTAAACAATTTTTATAAACGATGTTTGAAAAAACATAGTTTCTAATAAATCTTTTTATAATCTGAAAACAATGAAATTCCATTTAGAGCTACTTTTTAACTATATAATACTGTTTAACTACATAAATATCGTAAACAATTCAATAATCACCGAAAGTAAGATAAATTGTAATTTTCATAAAATGAAAATCTAAAATGTTTACGAATATTATTTTTTTAGTTCAAACTAAACTTTTTTTGATCTTTTGAATAATGAAATATGCGCTAATGTTTTACCATTCAAACCTTGTAACTTATCTACGTACCTTCGAAATTGTTTGCATAATTTGAACGGTGTTTGGAACTTATATTTTCTTGCCTTTCACTCAACGTCATCAATACTTTTTATATTTTTATATTACATTTTAACGGTCCTTTCGCATCATTATATTTTCAATATAATACTCATCAGCTTATAAGCTTAAATAGCATTACGAAAATATAAACATCTTTTTGATAATTTAATATAGATAAAATTAAGTTCAATACATGTCAATCATCATTGTTTATTTTCAAAAGTTCCATTATGTTTCATAATTAGGCAATAAAAATAACTTACAGCAATATAGTTAAATATACTCCTTACAGCAATACGTTTAAATACGTATCTTTCTTAGCTCTATAAATCTTATACTTTATTGCCGTAATATAAATAATAAAATGTGATGTGTTATGACTGGATGTAATACTATGGTAATAACAAGTTCTTTTGTCTGATAAATGATTTAATTGTAGAAGTTACGTATAATTGATGCATCTTTCTCTTTCTGTATAAATATAAAAATATCTAAAATAACCCGGCCGTATAATTAGAAATAAATCGTTTATAACAGAGGGAAAAACCAAATAGCCCACTCTAAAATAAGGAGTATTAGACAAAATATACAGTTGAGGGGAGAACAAATTGCGTTGTAAACCTTCACGTCATTTTCAATTTTCCTAATATAAGATAACCGTTTGCCTATTCTTTCGATACTGTAAACATTGCATAAGATTTACTTTGCAGCTCTTTGGTTAAGGTTGTTCCTAAACTTTATGATATAAGTATTATTTTATATGTTAATAATTTTTTTTTAGAAAAGGACTTTTTCGAAGAAAGATACTGTTTTTAGTGACAGGTTTATATCAATCTAAAGAAAATATAGTGTTTTTCTTTATAACACTTTTCTGCCTACTTTGAATGTAGGCACATTGCGCAAAGTCATACATCGCATTCCCGGAGCGACTCCTATTGAAAACCTTTCGAATTGTCCAAAAGAGTACTTAGTTAAAAATATTGATTAACAAATGAAGAAGAAGACTCAAAAAACCTGTAACTTTTATACGACATGCTAACGCGGATTAATCCATGTAACTGATGAAAGACTAAAGGTTATTAGTGTCTGCTGGTTAATATATGATCAAACAATTCTAAACAATAAAGTTACTCTTGATATATTCAAGAATGAACACTGTTTTGAAAATATCTGTTTTAGCGGATATTTTTATAAAACATATTTTTATTTTTGATGGCCTTCATGCATTGTTTCTCTCCCAAAACGCATTCGTAAATATTAATATGCACTTATTCTTTCAAACACGTTTACATTCATTTTTAAAGTTCTTTATGACGTAATTTTAACTACTTTGCTGTAATTGGTTGCATTAGTAGACACACATTTGTTATTTACAGATTATAGTGTTAAGCTCACAACACACAATTAAGACAAATCAGTATTTTAGGTATAGTGCCAAAAGCTCGAAACTAACGAAAATCAGAAAGAAAACGTATTTAGGTACATAACCCACGTTTATATATATTTCGTGCCATTTGCACACAAGCTTTCTAGTTAAAAGAAAGTTTCTAGCAAAACTTCGACGAGTTTCGTCGCCTATTTTCTCAACACGACTAGGTTTCATTAGTACCTCTTGGACTTGTAAGCATTAAACTATTTCAGCATTAAAATCGCTTTTTTTCAGCATAATGTTTTATTACATTATTTTTAATAGAACTAATTACAAAACTAACAATAATTTTGTTTTTTAATTAATATACTAAGAACTGTCTAAACTTAGTAGCTTAATATCTGGCAAGTTCAAATAATTTTATCCTTTTGAGCCGTCTAGTGACATTTTGTACGCTTCTGCGCTGATATTATTTTGGAGTCTCTTTTGAAGAGAACTAGCAAATCTACTAATAATATCCTTTATGTATCAATCCTTCAGATGGAGATTGAAGTCAGAGTTAACAAAGTAATGCTAGTTAACACTTAGCACTTCATTATGAAGTCTTTGTATCACGTAGATACTAAAATTTATAGCAAAATTCCATAGCAGTATTTCATAACTTTTAATAAGCTTGTTGTATGTTAATAGCTTAGAATTATAACCAAGTAACTAATAACTTATTTTTTGAACTTGATGTCGTGTTCATTGCGTTTCTTCTTGATATATTCTTTCCACATAAACTCGACGTCAAGAGTCATATCAAGCTGTGTTGACAATTGAGTGTCATAATAATGGTGAGTGCCACTACTGAAGAGTGGTTGTTGAGCCTTCTTTTTGTTTGTAAAATCGATATATGTTTTAATTCTTCTAATACGGTTTTAATTATTCTAATTGCAATTTTTTAATTATACCTTCAACAGATCTTCCCATTGCCATTATTTCCATATTGTCTGTAAAAGTAACTGTTGAACTATATATATATAATATTATTAATATACAGCAAGTACAAAACAATTCTACAACACTACCCTGAGGGAACCCAGCCTTAATCAGATTCAAACATGATATCAGAGTATGAATCTTCGTATTTAACTCAAAAGGGTGAATTAGATTTTAGATTTTAAGAGTTAGAGATAGAAGTGATCAGGGAGGAGCTGTTTTAACCGTTGTAGTAGACCTCATGCCAAACTCTATCAGATGCTTGTACTATATTTAGGAAGACAGCAGAACATGTATTTTTGTTCTGTAACGCTTTCGATAACGTAAACAATACGATGGAACCGATCAATTGTCAAGTGATTATTTCTGAAACCAAATTGATGAGATGTTATCAGGTTTTTTAGATAAAGAAAAGGTTACAGAGGCTTCAAAATTAGTTTCTGCGGTTCTTTTTCTTACATTTGGTCTCTCATTTATTTAAGGAAATTAAGATCCTTTAATTTTCTTTTAATAACCGACATACTATTCCAGACAATTTTCTGAATAGCCGTGGTAAAGGCATCTTTCAATCTGACAATTCTTTTAACAATCGATTAATAGTCTTAAGAGATACCATTCGAATAATGTAATTTCCTAGTAAGTAATTAAAATAATTCTTTCTGTGAATTTGTTAATCAGAGTTGATTTTTTTTCTTTCACAATTACTTTCTCACTAAATGTTGGTCAATTGGAGTATGATCAGAGGTCAAGTCCCTCTTCAATATTAATATGATTTAATGACACCTTTTCAGCAACAAAAGTTATATTAGGTGTGTAGATTAGGATCTGCGGACTAATACCTTGATTTTCCATTTCATATAATCTCACGTCCGTAACTAGCAGCAGCTTTCTATAACTCTCCTCCCTCAGAAGTGATTAGCCTTTAGCACTAGTGGGTATGCTTAGCATTGAAGTCTCCTTTAATGATAAAGCGACAATATAATTTTTAGAAAATCATGATGTATTAATTTGCATAAATATTGTTCTAGAGGGTGAGGGGGGCAACAGATTGCGCTTACTCTCAAAGTACAAGTTAGTGTAATCTGTTTATTTGGTTATCTCAACTGCTACAATTGTAGCTTAGACAAGTTACATATTCCTCTTCTTAAAATTGTTCGACTTCAAATTGTTAGCAAGGTATACTGAATGGTAGATTGAAGAGTTTTTTAATATATTAAAAGAATTCTTTAGTAAAATGTGTCTTTGATGTAGACATGTGTCAATATTTTCTCTGCCCAGGATTGCTAGCAGTTTATGTTGGTGCTGCAGCAAACCATTGGCATTCCATTCCATTATTAATAGAGAAGTCATTGTTAGTTTTCAGAAGCTTTATTACTTCTCTCGATTTCATTGAGTC
This sequence comes from Druceiella hillmani, assembly GCA_039881145.1. Lineage (NCBI taxonomy): Eukaryota > Metazoa > Arthropoda > Insecta > Lepidoptera > Hepialidae > Druceiella > Druceiella hillmani. The sequence continues at coordinate 9,743,821 of JAYKKI010000022.1, read as the reverse complement.
ACAGGTTTTGATCTTTTAGCATCTGCATAACTTCTGATAACATGTTATTATTACTTGACGTTTCTTTAGTTATAGATAAATTATCAGCAATAGCTTGACTTTACGTTCTTTCAGAATTTTGTAGTTTTGTGACCTCATTTTAAGTGTGCATTTTTGTCTTTCGATTAGTTTTACCTATTTTTTTGATTCCACTTTGCTATCTCTCAACTTTTGAAATCCTTTAATCACTTTACTGTATGATTTTTTCCCACAGTGATAGAATTTTGACTGCATATCTCTTGGTTTGTGCAAACAGCCACGAGATGTTGTTTAGCGTATTTAAAATATCTAAGTGCTTTGTTACAATCATTTTAGTATGAACAATTGATTCGCATGTTTCACACTGCGGTATTAAAGTAAAGCGTTTAATTGGTTCAAGAGTAACGACAGCAAAATCAACTTTTTTAAAGCTCTTTATTTTATTTATGCTCACATTCTTTATAAAAGCATTCAATTTTTTAATATGTTTAACGCCTGTTACCATAATAGAATGTGGTGTAAGTATTCTTTTGCTATTTTTTGTTGTGAATGTGTAGCAGGATTTTTATTATTAAGTATTTTGTTTATCGTTTGCTGGTCACATTTTGAAGACTTCATATAAGTCAAATTCTTTTCTTTCTTCCTTTCTTTCTTTTTAACATTTATCCATCCTGTGTCAACCGCAGAGTCATCATTGCTTAATATTTCTGTTCCTTGTGAGTTTGCTTCACTCGACTTCCGATTTAGTTAAATTTTTGATTTCTTGCTCCTGAAGGTCAAAGACATTTTTTTTCTATATTCTATTTATTATGTCAAGCCTGGCATCAAGCGGTATATAGCTGTTATTCATTTTGTGTCCTTTACGTATTTTCAACGATGAGCATATTGTTTGGTTAAAGCAGTTGTGTTTCATTAATCGTAATAACAGAATATTTCGTCATCACTGTTTTTGATTTTGTCCTCGAATTTTCATTTTCCGTGCCTTTCCACGAAATGTCCGTTATCACTCGTGTCGCATAATGTCCTCGCATTCACACAATTGCACACAACGGCAAAAGTGTATTTATATTTAAAACCAATTAAAATCATTTGTTTCCCGCTAGGGTAAAGTAAGAAAGTGAAAAATTGCTGTAATTTTAAAAAATTGGCACGTAATTCATATTCATGAGTGTATTTACAGATTTAAAGAAGAGTTCCCCAACACTGGGGAATTGATCAATCGAGAGAATGGCTATATCCTATATATGTTTCTTTAAAATTTATGTAAGTTCCATATTCAGCTATAAAAATATAGGTAATTTGAATTACACTTAAAAGTTAATGTAGATTTAAATTATTTGCAGGAAAGTACAATTTTCGCCTAGTCCAAAATCAGCCTTAGAAACTTTACAACATGGTGAAACTGACATGACACGCAACATAAATAAGATTCGACTTAATATCCTGTATGCTTCGGAGGACTCTGCATTTTTAAACATTGAGAGAAATTAATGCGGACGTAAGCTAGCCAAAGAAGCGCGGATTTTTTGTTATCAAACTAACAGATGTCAAATTCAGATTTTTCGACCACCCTCTAAAGAAACCAATAATGACTGATTTCTACTATTTTTAGAAAATGTTCTAATGTTATGAACATTTAAAATTATCTAATGGTTTAATTATTTCTTCTTTTAATCATCAACATATATTATGTTAATTTATATAACATATATTTTATACTTCGGGTTTTCTCAAGGTAAATATAAAAATAAATCGAGGTAAGAAAGCTCATTCACTTTAGGTTAACCTACGCCTAAATTATAATAACACCAGAAAACAATCATTCCGGTATACGAAAAAACATATCATTTGAATATTTATTTACTTATTGGCAAAAAATAAATGCCTCTTAATGTAACAAAGGTCCATACAGTATCAGATCCAAGTGTAATAAATATGATTCGGTATTCAATAACACAAATTAAAAATTTGATGTCATTTCATAGCAAGTCAGGTCATTTTTCGTAACGGTTTTTAAAAGTTATTTCTACGGAGCTCTTTGAACCAGCAGAATGAAACAAAGTTCAGATTGTATCCCATTATATCCTCTATGCACAGGTGTAATGTACAAGTCCATGAAACTTGCACACCGTACAGGATTATTTGAAAAGTGACGTAAATTAAAACGAAAAAAACATTTATTTTGACAGAAGACGAATGTCAATGACAGATAACAGTTTATTATTAACCTTTAGACAATGGCTAGATATTTACAAATAGACCGATATTTGTTATTTTTTGGAATTATTTCTAAAACGTTATTATATACTTCGTTGGATTTTTATTATTATTTTTATTTCTTCTTTACGTTTTTGTTAAAAAGAAAATTATTTTTATGAAAAACAAAAACCTGTCTCGGACTAGCCCTCGCAAGATACATAGTATTTCTATTAGACTATTTAAAAATATTAATTTATCACAACGTTTATATATCGCTACTACAACTTTCACATGATGCATATTTAAAAAATTATTAGATCTTGGATAATCACTATGGCTTTTCTATTTAGTTTCTACCAACTTTGTTTATCCGTGATTATTTTTCTGAGCGCTTTTAAAAATAGGGGTGGAAATACTCTATTTTTGGACATTTTTTTAATTATCGTATTAAATGTGCAATTTGAAATTATGAAAATATTTTTTTAATCCTTATAATAACATTATAAAAAAATTGGTGCGCTTAACATCACAATGAGAAATTAAAATTGCAACCGATTTAATCGTACTGTGTGTGCTAAAAATGTTCAATAAGAAAATTAAAAAAACTAAAATAATCTACTCGTGTTATATTAAATTATTTTCAAATAAAATATTAAAAAATAGAACTTAGTTCTTGAAAGTATGCACTCGGTATTAGACAGTAAACTCACTCGGCTGATGACGAAGAGAGCCGAGCAATGCAGTCCACTTCCTACTGAACACAGTTTATCGTTTTTGAATTTGGCACTCGCTTGGTCGATGCTGAAGGAAGTCAGGTTTACTCGATTCAGCGTCTCCGGCCAGAATCTGATGGCTCAGCTTCGTTCACTACTTAAAAAAATTGCGTAGATGCGCCAAAAGAAGTTTTCACTTCAAAAGTCATAGCCATTGTTTGCCTCATCTTTAATGTTTACTTAAATATGTAACAAAAATTAGCTACTACAAAATATATAGGTTAATTAGATTAACTACTATGCCAAACTTTAAATTTCAACATTGGATGATATCTAAGAAAATCAGCTATGAATAAAGAAAAACTTAAATAGGTTGTCTGCTATATGTACGTGCATATGTATATTTTTTAATATCAACATTTTGAAAAAATACGAAAAAAGCATACGTGCTATTAGTAGATGGCTGCATAAATATTACATTTCTTATCCTAGTATTAAAATTCCATTCATCGACTACTGTTTTGAGACAGATTACCGCGGAAAGTCACTGACCGGAATTATTTCAGGTTAACTAATTCATTTTGACCAACAAGCAAGTTCAATTAAGGAATCGCGTTCCTGCTTTCCTTTGTCAACGCAACCACGGTCAAAAAAGTAGAGGATGTTTTAGTATTAAGACATTTTTTTCCAACTACTATTAACCAAATTATTCACCCTATAAGTATACCAATGAAAATGCGGTAATCGATTATAAACTGTGATTTATTTAACCCATCAAAAAACTTTTTAAAAACGGCTGGGCATTGACGAAAATTGTTATTGTTTCATATAATTATATGCCGAACTTAGAAGCGTTTACACTTAGCTTTATCTATAATATATACGCAGATGTCAAATAAATGCTGATTAAATTGGCTGTTACTGATGAAAAGGTCTTATGATGTGAGTATGTATCGAAAGTTCACGTTCAATTAACTCTTTTTAAGTGTTTAAAGAAAAATTTGTCTTGTTATTACCTTCTTCTGTCAATTTTTCTAACTATTCAATGAATGGTTTAGGAAATATTAAGGGTAATTATCATTAAAATAATAGTGAATATTAAGTTAGAATACAAAGAATAAGATATATATTTAAGTTTTAATATATATATATATATATATATATATATATATATATATATATATATATTTATATATATATTTATATATATACTTCACAACATAAATAAGCTCTCTAGGATACCTACAAGTTATTAAATAAATTATATTATTACCGTTTCACAGAATAACGTTATTTTCTATTAATTTGATATACTAACAAGTATTTTGATAATATTATTTATTGAAGGGATTAATTTTATATTCTGCCAAATATCAATTAATCTACTTTGTCACAGTTAATTATAAAGTGCTTTGATAGAAATTAATAGGCAATTTCGGAATATAATATGTTTATGCGCCATTTACAGTGATTTCTTATTGTCAATGGCAGATGCTCCAAAAAAAACATACGGAGGACTTTGTCAAATTCCTTCGTCGAATTTTCTGATGAATTAACTCTTTCGTAAAAATCGTATTGTTAAAAATTATGGGTTAAATAATTTGGTTAGTCGTAGTTAGAAAAAAAATATCCTAATATTAAAATATACGTTTTTGACAGGGATTTAATTGACAATTCATCTGTAATGCAGGTCTGTCCAAGGCAGCTTCTATTTACGCGGCCCATTACCTATTTTTTAATCCATCGAGTAACACAAAACGGAATTCCATTTTAGAAAATATTTTGTACATTTTTGATACCATTTTGTTTATTTTTCTGGCGTCGTAAAAATTAATAGAATATTTATTTGTATGGTAACAATACCTTAATTGCCTTTATTTATAATTGGGATAATTCCTGGGTTAAGACAAGTGTATTTTGTTTACAAATACGACGTGCTGCATAGAAGGCAAATACCACAGGTTGTGGGTTTGTGTGCATTTAATCGTATTTACATCCACTCGTTTGTTTTTTTGCTCATCAGTTTAACTTATGCATTCGTTACGTATCGCTGCTTTGTATTTTATTTTAATGGCAATATCCATAATCCTCCCGAGAGATAAAAAACCTCATTATTTCTGCTATTAAGCGAAAAGCAAGTGATATAATAGCCTTTAGTGAGAAATGAAAAATTGACTATTTTATCTGCGAAAATAATAATAAAATTCAGTGTATGATTTATACGCAAGTTCTGCCTGTGAATAAATAATACAATGTTAAATTATATTAAACTTCTATGCACGAAGAAAGTATAAAAAAAAACATGTCGAGGTGCAAGAAAAATTGTTGCAACAAACCAGAATTTTGTCAAAAGTAAATAAAGATTAACAGCCAAGATTTGGCTCATTCTTATTAAATTACTTTACAATAAGCAAAATTTTAAAAATTATTCAAAGATGGGATTTATTAAAAATAATACGCAGATACAATGATTCAATGCTTTATGCAGCCTACACTGGGGAAAAAATTTTCATCATTTTTGTAGCAATATTTTAAGGCCCAGTGGCGCGACAAACAGATGTGACGGCGAAAATATTTTTAATAAATATGCCGTTGTCCTGAAGATATTGCTGAAAATTTCCTCAAAACAGACCCCTTTACCGAAGTCAGTATTACGGAAAAAAACAATATTACAGAAAGTCTGTACAAAGTTAGTAGATGAAGCTATAATTAAAAATGTCTTAATTTTTACAAATTACCATATTTTATGCCTGTTAAAATTATGCTAGGCTATTGCGTAATCAACAACGTTAATATTCATATACAATTTAACATAAAAACTATCGAAACTTTACGTTTTTGTACGTCGAAGTGTGTAGTTCGAAGTGTGTCCCATTGTGCGAGTTCTACTCATATTTAAGAGATATTATTATAAATATGAAGAGATTTACATTACCTGAATATAATACTAACAATCGTTACGAGACGACGATTTACGTTCCTTGTTCACTTGCTCTTTCTCATTAACCTACGTTGAGTATGGCCGTAAACAGTACATGTTACGATAATGGGCAACCCTGCAACTTCAGATGAACGTCCATCTCCTAGCTAATTTTTTACAAGTAATTACATCTACAATAAACTGACGCTGGTTATAATAACGACGTGATGCCAGAGTCGGGATTTTAAAGTTTCGGGTGACTACCTTTTTATATCCTTAGTTTTTAATGGTAAAAAAATTAATATAAATAATAATAACAAAGACCCGTTCGCAAGCTCTTCCGTTGATTGTTGACAGTCGGCGCTTTTATTAATTTTTTTTTAGTCACGTCATTAATATTTCTGGAATTTAAAAAAAGTGAATATTTCTTACTTTTCCCTAAAAATATATAGAGAAAGTGACAAATGTAATATCGTACGTATAACCATCATCATCGATGCTAGGAGAAACAAAAATGAAAATTATAAAACACAAATGTAATGGAAAGTATTTTTGATTCGTGATATCGACTCACAAAATTAGTATAACCTGAAACATTAATACAGATTCGTTTTTTGGTAATAAAATTAAAAGTATTATCATTTATAAAAAAATATATTATTAGATGAATTAATATGAAGTACAATAAATGTCACATGGAATGTGGCAAGGGTAAAAAAGAAAATTTAAGTTAAATTTCAATTATTAAAGAAGTATCGAGTATGTGTCAGTAACAATCACTTTTACCTCTACTTCTTAAACACTTCTATACTTCTACACTTTTACTTTCTTCTACACTTTTACCTTATACTTACATCTGCGAAGACAAATTATATTTCATTTAAAATTTAGGAAAGTTATCCCTTTTCGTTACAATTCGCTTCCTTTTCTCAATGTTGCGTGCTTAAAAACTTTGATGTAATAAAACATATACAATTACAATTAAAATAACAATTCATAAAATATTAACGCTCATAAAGTCAATATATATTTACAGACGCTTGTGCAGTATGAAAAATTAAATCTGACAATAATTTCAGTGATCCATTCGAAGAACGCTCTGTATTTAAAACGAAAACAAATAATGTTTATGTCGAAGACAGACACGTGCCAGACCTGAACTGATGTCTTTGAACACGAGTTGCGTTTCACTTGACTTTATTAGTTTCGAGCGTGAATAGCTTTGGGTTGACGGATCTGGCATAATTTAGAAGAATGACAGCGAAATGTGTTACAGTAAATGTCAAGGCCTTGCTATGATTTTAGCTTGCCAGTTCATACGAGGAGTTGCCAAGCTAAAATCAAAGCAAGATCTTGCTTATAAGTTAGCATTTAAATCTTGGCCATAACTTAAAGGGAAAATCAATTCAATGTTGGCTTTATTATTTTTTGTAATAAAGATATAACCACTAAGAATAGTTAGGTTTAATTTCGATATAAGTTTACTAGTTATGCAGCTAAGGAATAACTGGAAATCAATCGCTTAAATTCAATGAATTGAAGATATAAAATAAATGACTATATCGAGACTTATTTCATTTCCAAGGCGGCATTTACTTCGAAATACGAATAATTAAAACTAGTGATTACATTGTCTGTTTTTATTATACATATATGTATATATATATATATATATATGGGAAAACCAAATTTGGTCACTGAAAACGAATAGAAAATAAATGCGTTTATTTAAGTTAATACTATAGGTTCCAATCAATATGTTAGAAATAGCATAATTTTTAGGCGAAAATTTGCAGTTAGAATTGTTACTACATCTAAGGTAATCTTTGCACTTCTGTGGAAAATAAAAGATATGAATTTAGGTTTTAATGAAAAAAAATTGATTAAAAACATGTTGATATATTAACATAAAATGCAAAAAAATAAAACACTTCTTCCTTCAAAGTCATACGACGTCATACACTAAACATTTTTTGGTCCTGCCCAATTAAACCAGCGGATTTCAAGGATTGTTCTTTTCCAAACTGTGGCTATTGCCTTGGCCTATAAAATATTACTGGACAATGAAATCTTCTTCATTATTAAATAATACATATCGCAAAATTTTGCAAATGAATAACTCAATGTAACTATCTATTTAAACTTGCAATCTTACGTCGTATAAAATGTTCTTTTAATTGAGCTCCTTTTCTTAATTTAAATACAATATAAACGATATTGATAACTTGAACAAAGACTGAAACATGCAAGAGTGTTAATATTGTGTAAAACACTTATTTCACTTTCGATAATTTATTTCTCTTTCAGGCTACAGCTATACTTTGTTCCGTGTCTCTTAAAAGAAATATCATCTCTGTTAATAAAAGAATTCGGCATAAAAAAAATACTTTCCGTTCTTGATATTCATCCATTAAAAGGAAGGAAAATAAATCACGGGTACTTTCAGCGATATAATATGTTTGTTGATTAATTTTTAAACTGACTTATTTATTTTGTTGCAGGTAAGGTCATCATTTAAAAAGCTCTGTCGGCTTATCTTGAAAGGACGTATCCGTGAATATTTTACTCCCTTAAATAAAAAAAAATTATTTTGTTAATTATTAAATATTTTCAGCATAATTATTGACAACCAACATCCACCATCTCAAATTTTTGCTGCTATTTATATTAATTTTAAAACAGTTTTAACCTTCAATAATTAATCGTATCGGGTATTGTGCGTTGGTGTCTTATTTTAAAAAATTATTATGTCTAGATTGGGAGGAAGATAAGAAGATTTAACAAGGTTTCAGGAAGAATTGATTCTGTTAATAATATATATTCTCACCATTTAATGAAGTTAATTAATTTTTAATTGCCTAATCGTCAACAAGGATAACAAATTAAACCTTTGCTTTATTATGGTACAAGAGTCATTAATTTGACCGCTTTGCCACTAATCTGTTTTTTTAATTGTTTTTGTCAATTCAAAAGCAGAGTTTTTAATTTTTTTTGTCTTTTTAAATTTTTATACATTTAAAAACTAAAAAACATAGTTTAGTTTATATAAATTAGGGCGAATTGTATTTTAAAAGAGAAAATAACATCAAAGTAAAACAAGAGATAAAAGGAACAACGATACGTTTACATGTTTCTGTTTTCGTTTAAGTGATCATTACTGTTCACATTTTATTTAAACAGTACAGAAGCGTTAAATAAAAAAATAATCTTTTTTATTAAATTAATTCAGAAAGTGATTGGATAAGGTTAATATTTTATACGTACACAACTTAATTACATGGTACTTGTATAAAATCAAATATCAATTTAAAATGTAGCGCAATCAGCTATTCGGGACGACACCGATTAACTCGTCACGTTTAGAAGCTGTGTTTGATCTTGTAATTTCTTTATTAGACAGTAATTACAACCGTTTCTTATAATATACGTCCCGTCGATACGTATTAGTAGTTATTAGTATTCAAAGTGTGAGCGTCGGTATTCAATAAATGTCGTGTTGAATCTTAGGCACGCATACTTTTCAGGGTGGTATCTGGAACTACATCCTTCAAGGTCGAAAGGATATTTAGTGTTATTTGTTGTAAATTTATTATATCCATGTATCGTATAGAGAGATCGATTGGTATTGATTATGTATACTTTATTGGTTACAATTATACCTAATTGTAGTAGTTAGTACGTATTATCACGGTTCACGTAACGTATAGCTGAAATATTCCGAAATAAATTTAAATATAAACTATATAAGAACATTTCCTTTAATCATCGGAATGTTTATGTGATCTCCGGCTAGTTCTTCAACCCTTAAAAATTGATGAGTGAGATGTGTAGTGAAATTTGAAGCATGTTTTAGTCGGTAGAGTTCAGCGGCCACTTAAATTTTAAGAATATTTCTCAAAATTTTACTTCGGATAATATTATTATACGAATGCTGCTGTTTTTAAGGATTTCTTAAAAATAGTAAAATGTCTTTCAATATATCTTCTCTCAGTCATAAAACAGTGAAATATTACCTTCAACCGGTATTAGGATAAAATATTGTGTGTAGGATCGAAGAAGTGGCTTAAATTATCTTGTTAGCAAAATGGAACGTAAAGAATTGACCAACAAATTATTTATTTTATATTTCCATATCATAAAGGGCCAACCCCGGCGTTTTTCAGGATGTCTTAAAATATTTTAGCAAACTATCAATATATTTTAATATCTCTATTATTAAAAAAAATTCCAGAATATGAACAAATAAATGATTTTCTGCAAAGGAATAATTACATATCTTGCTTATAATATTTCCGCTGCTTCTGTGACATTTTGAAATAACTTCAAAATAAGCTACTTTTAGACAGAAATTCTCACCTCATAGGTATTATTTTTCTATTTCTAAATTATTTCTTTTTTCTTATCATGATGTATATTGTTATTATACGGTGTAACAAAAATCTAAAACAAATTGTCGAATGAATACTGTTTTATATCTTTTTCTCCTCTATTTCATAAAAACAGCAAACTCTCATTACTACATAACAAAAAAGATTAAAAATACAGCAATATTGACATAAAATAGTCATCAATATTCTATCATAATTCATTCACTGTAACGTTACTCTCATGTACCATTTCGTAGCAACAAAAAAATTATCTAAATAACTGTAGCTAATAAGAGGTATTTATTAAATAAAAATTATTAATTGTCGTTTGTTCAATCTGATAGAAACAAATTTATTTGAAATTTTACACCCAGAAAAGTTGTACAGGTAAATCGACATTACTAGAGAATTGTAATTTTTTGAATCATATTTCCGCAGGAATATAAACAATATTTTGAAATAATCTGTTTCAAAACCTACTTAAAATAGTAAAAAATTTACATGACCAATTTATTGAGGATTGACTATTTTATTTAGCACTAGTTCCAATAAGCTATTGCATATAAGTATCACTTTTTTCTGGAGAAAAGTATGAAACTTCTTTTTACAAAAGATTCGAATTACAGTATTTACGAAACGGCGTTTAACCCTCGATGATCCTTTGATCGCGCAACAGGTAAGCTGAAGATTTGATTTGAAATACAACTTACCACCTAAACGGGTCGGGTATCGAATTTCCCGGGGGAGATGACGAGGGCCTATTTCAGAGCCGGAAATTGAGCGGTATGCCCGACCTGGCTTCGTCAATAGCTTTATATTCTCTTTATAAATAATTTTAAATCACAGATTTTCATAAATAAATGACAACATTGAATGACTTTGAAGATTAAGTTACATAATTTAAATAAATAAGTGAAATAATTTAAATTTAAATATACAAAAAGTTTAATTTATAAAATTGGTTTATGTTTTCAATAAATATTCCTAAATTTCATTTATTTATATAATCCCGTTATACAAAATCTTTTTTAGATAATCTATCATACGTTTACCATTTATTTCATGTGTTACAGAACTTAATAGAAACCAAAGCCTTGTTTTGGGATTTAAAAACTTATTCTTATAACAAAGAATTTAAATATGAATTCAATAGAGTTCACAGAAGGATATAATTATAGTAATGAGACTCGATATCTGTTACTAACTATTGTGAGATAAATATGTATTCCGATAACTAAAGTATAATTTTGGAAATATTATTGCTTATTAAATAATAAAATCTTTTACACAATACACGGTGAGCGAGAATGACCCCTTTATTAGTAAATGTAAATAAATATTTATGTTTTTATGTTTTTAAATATATATTGACGTTTATAAATTGTATCACTTAATTTAGTCATTATCCTTAGATAAAATGCATAAAATGGTATCGAAAATTTAATTTCCTCCCAGCAAATTAAATTTTAGATATAATTTAGCGGCAGGACTATTGTTATTTTAAGATTTTTAAATCATGTTACATCATCAACTTGTATTTACGGATAATCAGTCTAAAAACGTTAGGTTGGCATTTGAATAATCGATAACAACATTTGATCACTTTAAGTTCTTCTAACATAGTAACGTTAGTGCAATACACAGTTTAGCTTATTCTATAAAGATATCATGTAAATGCTGGATCTACGGACAGTATAATAATGAATGATAATGATTTAGATAAACCTTAAGGAAGGTGAAATAAACTAAAAAGGTGTATTCATGAAATGGTGAGATAGTTTTATTGTGTACATTTTGAAGTTTCTATGAGTAATGTTGAAGAATGCAGTTTCCATATAAATTTAATGCACTCAACACGACTGCAATTTAAATAATCGAAAAGCAATTACCGAAACTACAAAAAGAAACGAAAGGAAACTACGGTTTTTTTTTAAATATAGCCCACATGGCTGAAATATTTCTTACCATTTTAAATACCAGAAATAGGACAACGGGAGAGATAGTTGAAAAAATATTATTAAAGTTTTGTGAAAGTTGACTCTTCAAGATTACTAAGATTGGGTTGAACCGTCACACACGAAGGTTAACGGCAAACTCTGGTTAAAGAAATCAAATCTGATACCGCCATCTCTTATGACGCTAATAAACTCTAGGTATATAAATACATTAACATAAATTATTATGCGAATATATGCAATTGGATCCTACTCTTGACAACACAGGAATGTATTTACTGAAATATAAATGAAAAACCAGTGTCACATAATATAGGACAGTTGAAAATGATGTTATTTATTATAAATATTCTTCATTATACCATGATCATAATACAGGGAAAAAATCAGGTCTGTTCATGCTCCTTGTAGTAAAACCCAAATGCAAACTTGGTAAAATATCGTGATAGAATATTATTGAATTATGAACACTTATGTGACGGGAAATTTCACTTTGGCCTAAGATATCCTACCAATAATTTATACATTTCACTGATTGTAAACTAAAACTGTTAAATAATACAATTCATATCTTCTTACTTATTACTTAAGTACATGAACCGAGTGCCGTAGTTTTTGGTCAAAAACGGGCTGCAAAATTAACTTAAAAGACTTAAACCATGCTTAACAAACCAAACATATGGGAATCAAAATTCTTGCTTCTTTTTCCCAAACTAACCATCACTAAACATTTTCCAGAAAAATACTATCCTAATCGCCCCATTCCCGCGAAACTTTGGTTTCTGTAAATCACAGGGATTGGATCTATACTGAACATGTTGAAAGAACGAGGAAACTGCATATAACGTACACTGTAGATCCACTATCTGTGATAACTCTGCTGTGATAAATATAAATCAACATAAATAATAAATTTTCTCCTTACTTCATTATTTTTAGATAGAGTAGAGGTAGGGGTGGTGATATTTTATAATATGAATTAACACACTTTTTTACAATTTTCTTATATAAATATAGTAATAAAGTTACTAAATAACATCAATAAAAATCAAAGTACGTACATGAAGCGAATGAATACATGTCTCCTCAAGATTCCACTCTAAAATTAACGCCATTATTAGGAAGTTTAAATTATGTACGTCATACCGCAAATTTACAAAAGGAGACATGTTTCTGCTTAAAAAATAATAATGCTAAATGGCAGTCATTTCGATTAAAAGTCTCAAAGTAAAACGACCTCAGGGATGAATTTGACTGTTGCAGAAAATTATAAAACATCAACCAAGCTACTCGTAGATGTTTCTCATTCGAAAATATATTAAGACGAAAATAATATTGAATTAATAAATTTTAAAGAGAATTAATAGAAACAATTATTGAATTTGAATGTTCTGAAACAAGTAATGGATTCGAATGATCTTTAAAAGCTTGAACTTTCTGTGACTTTTCACTTTTGTGTATCAATTGTTTTTATTAACTTTAACGGCATCCATTTCGTGCAAAATTGTTTCTAATCAATAGAATTTTGTAACTTGTTCTTTTTTCTTAAAAATGCTTTTTATACTTCTACGACCTTTTATCACTGAGTTATCAGATGTCAAAATAAAAAAGAAAAATTTTAATTCTAAACATCTAACTTTCAAAATAATATGGTCATTATTTCAGTAAAAAGTAGGCCTTTATAGTTAATATTGTTAGAAAAAATATGCCAATTTTGAAGTCGATATGATTTTTTTTCTTCGCTTTCACTTTCAAATTTATAATTTAATTACAGGATAATTTTACCCATTTTTTAAGTAATTCAAAATAATGAAACATTAAAATATATATAAGTTATTATATCAGCACGAAAATTATTGAATTTAAAATTCTTCGAAAGAAACGTTTGTCAATTAAAGTTACTAATTTTTCATTTTGAAAAGTCAATATTTACGAGACTAAATTGCTGTTTTGTTAAGTCATCTTACCTAACGTTATACGGACTGGAGAAAAGTGATAGAAACTAAAAAAAATATCATTTAATTAATCAAATATTTGACGACTACGAACAGAAAGAAGAAAAAATGGCAGCAACTTGAAAATTGGTACATTTATTGTAACATTATCAATCCACGATACCCGAGACCTTGAAATTTGGTATATGTTTTAACTAAGCATAGTTAATAATTAACTAAAAAAATCGCATCAATATTTAATACTTCGCCATTTTTAACCGACTTCAAAAAATAAGAAAGTTCTCAATTCGTCAGAATCTTTTTCTTAAGTATGTTCAGCAACAATTCTATACAGAGTACACCGATTTCGATGATATTTTTTTTAGTTGAAAAAGGGTACTTCAGGAGTAGTCCGATATAAATATGATGATGATCTGATAACGAAGTCTGAAAATTAACGATGGAACACCTTAACGAATGGCAGTAAATCAACAATGATATAAGGTTAAAAAAAATTACTTTGCAAAATAACTACACCATATACCAGGTCAAGGTCTGATTATAACTTATGGAAATGAACAATGGAGTACTAGTAGTTGTTAATTAATGAGCAAAATAACAACTTTGTCCACCAAGTCAGCGTCTGATGATAAGTTCTGGAGATGAATAATTGAACTCTTTAATGGATGGTAGTAAATCACATTTGATTTACTACCATCCACCATTTTATACCATTTCACTATATTTACTACTAGTAGTTGTTGCTTTGCAAAATAACTACATCATCGACCAAGTCAGGGTCTGATGATGCATTCTGCAGATGAAAAATGGAACTCTTTATAAGATGGTAATAAATCAATCGTAATTCGAGATATTTGCTATTCGTAGTTTCTACTTTGTAAAATGACCTCACCATCGACCGGGTCTGGGTGTGATGATGAGTTCTGAAAATGAATATTGCGACTTCTTAACGTAT
This sequence comes from Druceiella hillmani, assembly GCA_039881145.1. Lineage (NCBI taxonomy): Eukaryota > Metazoa > Arthropoda > Insecta > Lepidoptera > Hepialidae > Druceiella > Druceiella hillmani. Next base: position 9,728,739 of record JAYKKI010000022.1, on the reverse strand, counting down.
GGTAGAAAATCAATCGTGACATTTGCAACTGGATAAATGTTATTTTAATCATTATATGGATAGTTGTCACTTTGTAAAATCTGATATTGGATTTCGGATACAGAGAACAGAACTCCTCAAGTGGTAATCGTTAATTTGCAAAATCTGATATCGGACTTCGGATATGGAGAACAGAACTCCTCGACGGCTAACAGCTAACTACTGGAGGCTACTATTATTGCTTCATTTTAGTGCGTTGTTGGTAAACAACTTTATACAAAGAGGAAATTATCTATATACTAGATTTTGCCCATGAATTTTAATAATTACACAATATTCTGAAAAAGAGAATAAATTAATGTTAATTATATTGTAATACACTAAAAATCCCAAAATTAAAAACCAACTTCAAAAACGTAGGTACTAAAAAGTAAAAATAATCAACTCAAAATAGATGCCTACCTATTCGCAGTAAATGACTAAATCGCTTATTTTTTAAATTGGTGCCAGGATCGCCTATTAACCTAAATAAATTTTAAATGTTGTATCATAATCACGTCTTTATGAATTTATTTCGTATTTTAAGTACTTGGAAATTCAGGTTTTAAATTTACATTATAAATTAAATTAAATTATAAATTTGTTTGAGTTGGTCGACGGCGCTGGCATCGACTTAAAAAATAAATAACTTAGTTTTTTATTTCAACTAAGTATATTTTGAGTTAATAATTTTTAACTTTTTAGTAGCTTCTTTTTTGAAGTCTGTCCTTTTAAAAGATATTGCTTTACAAAATGACGATTAAGTTACCAATAAATTAACAAATATAATTTTGAAACTTTTCGAAGTTGATCTTTTTAACTTTTTAATGACATTATTGTGATGGTTATGCGACCATTAACCAAAAAGATCTAGGTATTCAGAATAAAAAATGGCTTTGTTACTTGATATCCGATAACTCAGTCAACAAAATCGTCTAAAAATTTAAAATAAATGTTTTATATATACATTTTTAATAGTGAAAGGTAAGCTGCTGAATTATTTCACTTAATTGCATGAAAGAAATTTTTGCGTAGCATGGGCGCTTTTTTTAATTTTAATTTAAAAAATTAAATGATTTTTTTAACTTTTAAGCGATTGTTACAGAAAAGAGAAAGGCATTAATTATTTAGAGATTTTATGCAAAACATAGAAAATATCAGCTTTTGAATTAGCTATTTTTTCAATGATTGATTATGGTCATATAATTTCGATAATTAATTATGGTCATATTATAACCAAAAAAATTTAAATTTTTATTATACCCTAATTTCTTTAGTTAGTGTTTTGTAAATTATAGGTACCTCTATTTAATTTAACGACAACTGAATATAACAAACTTAAGGACAAACGGTTATTTACGGGAAAGGGGCTAATATAAAAAGGGTTACATTTTTCTTTTATGAAATGGGAAACTTAAAAATAAAAATAAAAAATAAATACAAACCACAATTTTAATATTGAATTTAATGTGAAAGTCAATTGTTTCAGAGTAAATATGTGACGTCGAAAAAAGATTTAAAAGATTTGAAATCATTCTTATATTGTGCTATTTCCTTATATTTCAATTAAATCATTGGCCACTTTTAATAATAAAAAAGTTAGAGAATTATTTTCTCTAAGTTTTTTTATTATCATATATATATATATATATATATATATATATATATATATATATATATATATATGCAAACCGTATATTACAAACTACTATGTGGAAATTTCTATAACGTCAAGAAAATGGTGATAAAAAATTGGTTACATATTAAATTTAGTATGAGAATCTACTGGGATTGCAAAAAAACTCGCAGTTTATAATAAAACTAAATTTATATTAGATAAGTATTATAAATATTCGTGTTAACGTAAATCGCTTAATATTTTTAGCAGTAATTGTTAAAAAGCAATACCAATACAATAGGAAAAATATTCCCTTTGTGCTTTAATATTAACACAATAATTTTTAATGGAAAAACTAAAGTTAAGAGCTTTGATTTCGCTATTGAATTTTTCGTGTAATTTGAAAACTATGCTTGAAAATAATTTTTACATAATAATATTCCAGGCAACTTGCTAAAATTAAATTCTAAATTATTGTCAAATAATATATTTCTTCCATTATTAAATATGCCTTAACTAGTTTCATAAGTTTTGCAATTCACAAAGTTATTAGACGATATGAGAAATCTTGAAGCAAATGTATATCTTAATGCAGGTTGACAAATATTCAATAAGACAAATAAGAAACATTTAGAAACTTTTATTTAAAATATATTTAAATAATGGTCATATTTTATTCAAATATCGTATTTTTTATTCAATCATTTCCTAAATATTTCTTAAATATATTATACTCTCGAAAAGAATTATACCAAAGAAATATGTAAGTGTAATATTTTGCTGTTCATACGAAATGAAGAAGTTCTACATTGAATCCCAAGAGTATAATCCCATAAGACATCCTCAAAAATAACTTCAGTTACGTCAACCGATCGGTTTATTAGAAGTGACACGCTCTCACCAAATCGAGAGATTAGAGTAAATCTAGCAAGAGCACAGTGCTACGTAAAGGCGTCCCTTGTCTCCTATCGATCAGCACTTATCATACAGTCATTACATGTTTTCAGAAGCGATGTTAAATATTTTTTTTCAGGTCAGATAAAAATAATTTTGTTTACGTCCAAACATCTTAAGAGAAAAGATTAATTAATATTCAGACATTCTGCAACTACTTGGTATTTCCATTAGTGTCTTTGTTTATTTCTTTTAAAGAAAAAAGGGAACGAAATTTTATTTGCTGGTAAAAGGAACGAAATGTTATTTACGATATTGTTACTTAGGGATGAAAATTATTTTGCATATTTCCTCAATTTAACTAATTTATTTAATTCACAATTAAATGAGAATACGTGATGTAGTATTATTTTTACTTTCTTTAAGTTCTTTACCACGACCTAGGTTTCGTTGTATTACAACATCTTCAGGCGAGCTATTAGCAAAGATTCAAAGATTCATCTTTGCTAATATCTCACCTGAAGATATTGTAATACAACGAAACCTAGGTCGCAGTAAAGAACTTAAAGAAAGTAGAAATAATACTACATCACGTAGTTTCATTTAATTGCGAATAATGAATTTCTACAAAATTAACGCCAAATGTATTCAATAACTTACTTGTAATTTATTTTATAATTAATTTATTTCTTTACAATTATTGCTTTAATTTTTTTTTAATATATTCGTAAATACTAGCAAAGGAATACAAAATTATTGTAAATGAAACTTTCTACAAATGCAATTTAGTGCCATTGAAAATTCCCTTTGTTTATATGAATGACAGAATAGTAATAAAAAAAATATTTAAAAAAAATCGATTTGAAAAATACTTCTACTACTTACAAAACACTGTCAAATAAACGTATTTTTTACGAAATCTTTTCCTTAATTTGATTAGTAAGTTTTTGGAGACTTTTTTTTTACATTATAAGTTTATTTTTCTACCTTCATATTCAGTGTTACAAATAACGATAATTAATTCCAAAAAAATTACAAGTGCTTCATTGCAAAAACCCATATTTTATGAGAAATAATTTAACATTATTTTTGTTAAACATAACGTTTCTAATGTATATTCCTTAACTCAATAGGGAAGTGTTCATAACTGCCAAATTACATTTATTCATTAGACTAAGCTAAATAGCACTATAAAAATATAAATGTAAAATAACATTTTCTCACAAAAATCTATTCATTGGTTTTGAATATTAACTGACTTTATAAGCAAATAAATTCATCTTCACAAACTCGGAATTAGGAAAAGTATGAAAAATCTTGTCTCTTTCTGGGCCATGTTGCATGACCAAGGACAGTAGTGATTTATGTATTAATGGAGAGCACAGATTAAAATTTTAAATCCACGATGGAGAGAGTTTCTCGAGTATCCTTATAAAATATATACTTCTTGCGTATTACGCTTTCTACATTCACTATATATAGTACGTATAGTTATACAGGTGTTAAGATACTGAGTTCATATATCGTTGGCCCCTTCACTAGAACTAAATTTTTTTTACATATTTTTTTTTCGATTCGTTCCGATAGCAGATTAATAAATTCGATAATATACTCGTAACTTTCACCTCTTAAATACCATACATCTTTTCCTTCAATACGCTGTTAAACTCATAAATAAACAAGCTATTCACATTTCTTAATATGTGCTCTCTGAATTCTAACAATCAATCATTTACGAATCTTCCACGCAAAACAAAATTTGTAACAGGCAGTGCTGTGTACATTTGGGTCTAGAATATTTTATCTGATGATATATATTTCATTAGAGAGAGATATTAAAAATATGTTCATAAAAGTAAAATATTTCTAAGGTATACAGTTAATTTTATTATAGAAATGAATTCCAGGCAGTGTTACAAATTTTGATATTTCTTACAATTAATATTGTTACAGATTGCAAAACAAAAAGAACGACGTAAAAACGAAACAGTCGAAGAACGCGAAGCACGTTTACGTTCCCAAAGAACAAGAATGAGCACCGTGGGAAGCAGAGAACCCGAAGACAAAGGGAATAAACGAATCGAAGAATCGAGAATTGCAACACAATCTTGTAATAAAAGACTGCGAACGCAAGCTACCCATGAAAATATCACCCTACGAGAATAGAAAAATTTGACTACGACCACTGGAAGTAACACCACAGGAATTTTTATATTACATGACTTAGGAAACTTTAGAATTAAAACACTTTCTTCAAAACATAAAAGCGTACAACCCCTGCTTCCGAAACTCCCTTTCCCTGAAACCGATTATGTTTTTTTTCATCCAAGGACAAACCTATCACAAAATGGGATCATTACTACTCCTACCTAATGAAGACTATATATTTCTGTAACTTTATTTCATCGGAAATGAAGAAATAAAAATTGATCTACGATACACAAACATCAGTAGATTGAGATGAGAAATAATCCAACATGTACAGAGGATCTTACACAAATACAATCAACTATTCGAAACAGTACTAGACCGAATGACTTATGATGACTATAAAGTTATAATTCGAGCCGACAAGGGACTACCTGGAGAACACGAACGTCGATTTAATGCACCTCGGTAGACGATGACCCCATCGTAAATATGAATAATGCATACACAAGCCATGACAATAATTATACAACGAAGAAAAAAAGGACTAAAACGCATTGCAGAGACATATCGTTCATATGATGCCCTCTAACATCCATTAATATTTCTGCACGGAAAGGACATATATCTTTTTTATGTGAAACAAATCCAATCTCAAACAGGCGTAGAAACAAACAAAAAAGTCACTTCCGAGGAGTTCTATGCTTACCGCTTAATGATCAGAGACAATGAAACATATAATCACATTCTCAATACTCGCCGTTTATTCCAATAATCCCTGGTAAATATATATGTAAAAATAGAAGCGGATGCTTTACATAAAAGTCAATCAGAAAATACTACGCACGAAAGAATACATCCAGACGCGACTTCGAGACGCGATCTTAAATGACGAAAACATTGGCGGCATTGGAATAATGGTAATCTTATCCTCATCTTAGATAGGAAATCAAAGGCACATACACGAATACACTCAAGACGCCATGACCTATATAAGAAAATATGGATCGTGGTCAGAAATCTAATGACAACTAAGATGTGAATAAGCCCCCATCAATCGACACAACATAATAGTCTCACTCACATAATCTCAGCATAATAGTCTCAGCATAATAGTCTCACTCACATAATCTCATAGGTAACTGATTCTTCAATAGTTTTACTAGTAGTTTCACTATCTTGGGTTTATGGTATTACAAAACAATTTTTAAAAGAAATGCTTGTAAGAAAGAATTGAAAACTATTCGGGGTTGCCCAAAATTACCGTATTGTATCACTTAGTCACTTTAACATTTTCAGTTAGGTTTTGCACTTCGTAACATGAGGATTCAGTAAAATATTTTAGGCAGAGTATACTGAAAGTGACATCGACATTCATATTCATGCTATTATATGCTGTAAAACCAAATGAAAATAGACCTGCTCAGGTGTATATAGCAGGAAACATTTCACACATCATTCGTGTATTATTTGGAGAAACATCACGTAAATAAATAATTATTTTCGTAAAAAACTAAGGTGGTAGCTAGCTTCCTTTGTCGTTAAGCAATATTGTAATGACGTTAACAACATTATAAACATGTTATAAATATTAGTGAATTGTTGAAGATTCACTGGTGTTTATGGTATTTTATAATGCTGCGTTCAAAGTGTACTAGTTATGAAGTGATTTTATTATATAATAAAAATGTACAAAGTAGTCAGTTACTTAATGCATTCAGTAATAGGCTCTGAATAAACAGTGTCGGACGAGGTTATTTACCAATATGTTAGCAATGTTGCCTATGTAGACAAACTGAAATAGAAATAGAATAAATATTTCTTAAGTAAACCCTCATATATTATATATAGACTGCTTGCTATTTTTATACGTTTTAAAGTTGAAAATCTGTACGGGTTAGGCCAGTATATGCACATCTACCTTAGCGAATTAAGTTCGTCATTTCCAAAGGAAACTAATAGGAGGAAACCTTGATAGGTTCTAATAAATTTGTAACATGTTGAACAGAATTTTACTGATAGCGATTTGTTTTTCTTGTTTGTTGTATCATAAAAACAAAAGGTGAACTAAACCCTTCCCCTAATTATTTGAATTCAAGTTAATTCTACAGTCTTCATTTTGCTATTCTTTGCTTGAATTCTATTTTATATTTCTTTAGGATTTTGTCATTTTCTTTTCAGTATATAAGTAATTACGTGCTGGAAATAGTAAATATAGTTTAAGGTTATCTAATTATTCACCTGTTTAGGTGAATAATTAGATAACCATAAACTATATTTAAATTAGATAAAGCTTCTAAGTAAATTGCTTTTAAATTTCCTTAAAGGCAAGCCAAAATTCGAGACTTAGTAAACTCAGTAGAGTATCTGATTAAGAAACTATGCTCTACACAAGATGGTAACAATTTAAAATAATAATTTATATACTAGTGTTGATGTACAAAAGGTAATATCAAATATAACTCTTTATTATCTCATCGCAAACACGTTTTGTTCGGAAAAATTAATAATAAACTTTTTTACACTTCAGTAAATATATATATATATTTATATATATATATATATATATATACATATATATATATATATATATATATATATATATATATATATACATTAATATTGTTCACTTATTTCAGTGCAATGGCAAATAAGTTGGAGTTTTATGATATATTTTCAATTTGCTTTATAATTAGACTGAATATTAATAATTTAAGAAAAAATGTTTGTAAATTATTTTAAAATTGCTTTTTTATTAAACGAATCAGTGAAGTTATTCTGAAATGTTATTCTTATAATTTCACTTCAGAAAATAAGGTTCATCTAAGAACCTTATGTTCTAAAGTGAAAGTGCCAATTCCTGAAGTGGAAATTTAAAAAATATTCAAATTTACTTTTGATTTTAATGACACAATTGTAAATCATTATTTGTTTGGGATTCAATAAAAAGATAATTATGTATGAGCAGGCCTCACACTGTAAGCCTTCTGTACACATTTAGGTATTTACATAATTCAAGGATCCAAAACATTTCCATTGAACTATTTACAAATATTACTATTTTTAACCATGTTAACAAATGCATTGCCTTACGTATCTTCCATATGTGTAATAATATCATGAAGTTAGAAGAAAATGAGTCTTACCATCTTGGTTTCCGATAAAATTTTCTTCCATGTGCGTAGTAGCATGAGTCTTACCATCTTTCCTATGGTTTTCCGTTAAACTTTAGATAAACTTTTAGTTGGAATGTTCTTATCGTAATTTTAAAATCAACGATTTTGTGAGGGAGAGAGGAAAATATTCACAAAAACTTGACAGCACCCCCGCCCTCAAATTTTATGCACATTTTCAATTACATCTCAAGAATTACTTAATATAAAGCTGTGAAATAACAAACAGCTTTAGAATCATCACAACTTGCTATTTTGATACCGCTCAAACGATTAAAGAAATAAAAAAAATATCTGAAATTCGATTTGCCCATCTTAAATTGTAATTAGTGTTATTGAAAATTATTTTATATTTAATATGAAGACTAATTTGTACGTCAAATCGTTTCTAAGAAAAACATCTATTACACAGTAAAAAAAAATATCGAAAATATAAAATAAAGGGAAATATCGTAGACTTAGATACAAGGTTTCCTCCGTTTGTACACAGAAAACTGAAAACAGATAAATTACGTTTATTTATTGCACTAATTAAATAAAAATCTTATAAATCTAAAGTATATAATTATTTACATTGCACACTTAACAATGTAGTAAGTTTACATAAAATATGATTTTGAATAATATACTTAACATTACTCAAAATCATATTTTTGCAATACATAAAACCTAATCTAAACAATAAAAACATTAATGCAAAAAATTATTTTTTACTGAATATTTTTTTTTTGGTATTTTAAGTACAAAATATATTTTATAAGCCCTACCGAATACCGATATCTTTATTATTAAACGTTCTAATCATATCAATCAATCTAATAATTAATCTAAAATATTAAATATTCTTAAGTGCTATTTACGAAAAAACTGGAATATGTAGTAATATTGATTTAAACAAAAGTGCATAAAGTTTCCTTTTCACTGTGCCGCACTGTATCGATATTGCAGCAAACGCGGTTAGAAACAAATATAAAAGCGTCACTAACCGTATACTTTTATTACATAAATTTGTCAATGTTTATTCAATGTCCCAATTATTTTTAGCAACTTTTTGAAATAAACAGATTAAAATTCCAAAAATTGTAAATATTTTGCAATATATTTTCGATGATTTATGTATATAAGAATAAAAGTATATAATGTAGGCAGTGGTGTATACACTGACCTAACACTTCAATAGAAAATTAATTAATAAACGTAGCCAATAAAAAACTTACGTCAATCTATTTATTTACTTAAAAACTGTCATTTTTGTGAAAATAATTGGTCACGGCGAAGAAAAAATATGAAGACCGCGGGAATGATAATAAGAAGATATGTATTGAGTGTTTAAAACAAATTCTTTTACTTGGAATAAATTGGTTAATCTTTAAAGACGTTAACTTTGTTATGATTCTAAAATAGACACCAATAAGGAGACCGGTTCGTTTCTCTGACTGAGCCAAAATATACTGGGAGATACCATGCCACCATTTACGAGGTACCCCCGAGCTATTCATATTTTATCCCTTAGATGTTCACTTAAATATGGGTAGAATATCTCGCAGATACCGACTCCCGACCCCCAGGGACTGATTTAACCGCATCATAAAAATAACAAACGCACCACCCCAAAGTAAATTCTGGACGAAATAACTTATGAGTGAAAACAAATGATGCTGTAAACATTCACGTCATCTTTCTTTTCCACGAGGGAGTCGACCCTAGCATTTTGGTTAGGCCATCACTTAGAGTTACGAATAACTCGTAAAGCGTTGAATATAATTTCTCCGTAGAGCAAATTGGGTTGCATCAAAGTTCTGGAAAAACTTACGTAGGAGGAATGTCTTCCAAGGTTATTTTTTACTTCCATTAATCTTATTATATAGCTACATAAACACAAAATATAATACTCACTAAAATAAATTGCATACACTCTATAAGAAAAAACAATTAGGAACGAGACTATTTTTATATATTGCATGAAATAATGTGCAATGTTAACTATAACTACTTATTATATATACAATTTGGGTAAAGTAATTATTATAAATACTCCAAAGAAATCAAATAAAATTTTATTACGATAAAACGAATAAATATTTGTGAGGAAAATAATTCTGATGTATCTAAAATTCAATTTAATAAATTTATATACCATGAGGGAATTCAGAAAGCCACATTCGTCAAATTATTTTAATAGACCTTCATTAAGACCAAAACTTGTAAATATGGCTATACATTTATGATCTCAAGCATTCCTCAAACTGAAAGACTAGTAAGTGAATTTAATATGTTACAAATAAATTTTACGATATGACAAAAGACGTAATCGGACCTGATAGTAAATTACATTTTCACACGCATTTTGATATTATGAAAACAAATGCCTGCTGAGAATTATGACTAGTGCCGAGCCTGAGTAGTGTAAAAATGAAGAACATTTTATTATCATATAAATTTCAGATTTTTTTTATTTTAGTTAAGTTTCTTTATTAATATTATCAAATAAATAGTAGCCGTCCTTAGTAGATACACTGAAATGAATGCATAACTGATCCTTGTTCTCATCATCTCGCACCACTTCGATCTCATACATATTTGTTTATATGAAACTTTATGTCTAGGAACCAGATCACTTTTCAAACATTAAGTTCTATTATATTGGTAAACCTATACACCTGAGTCAAGTATGATTCATGATATGCTAAGAAATGTACTTGTGTCAACTTTCCTTCAATGTGCAATATATTATATATGTATATATGTATATATATATATATATATATATATATATATATACACACACGCACATATATATATATATACATATATATATATATATATATATATATATATATATATATATATATATATATACATATTGTAACATCAACAATAGTAATAGTAATCATCACTGCGGCCTGCGCCTTAAATGGCACTGGAACATAGGGTTCAGTTTCCAACTGCGGAGCTGAACTCAATGGCCTGGTTGGCTGAAAGAGGTTGCCATCGTAGCAACAAATCTAACAAGTGTACCAATTATGTAATTTAAAATCCATAAATGACTAAATCATAATTTTACTTTTTTGCCGTACTTATCTCTTCGAAGGAGTTATTAAGAAATGTTTAATTATTAACCTTCCCCATTATCAGTAGTTCTATCAAAGAACCGATGTACACATACGCTTTCACCAATAGAAGTTCGTTTTTAAGGAATTCTTAAATTATCCATTTTGTAAAATATTCTAAAACCAAGACCCTATACTCAGAGTACAAACTCATCATTACTGTTAACAATTAACAACGTCAAAGTGTAATATTTTATTTATTTTGGTTTGCTGTTTAGTTACGATGTTATCAACAAGTATTTGTCGAACAAACAGTTCAATTCAACAAGTAACAATTACACAGAGATTAAATCTACCGTCTTCCCTTCAAATTTCGCACTACCCTCGAGAGATAGTCAGGGTCACGGATAAACCCGCTTCACGCGGAAACTGTGTCAGTCTAGGCAAACCTGCTCCGAATATTATATTTTTTTCGTCTCTACGGAATACAAATTAGCCACCTACACAATCGCTCTTTCATTGGCGTGAATGAAATTTCTGTAATTGATAGAACGATTGCGTAAACTCTGTATATTTATTTCCCAGATGAAAATTTAATACTAAAAAATGAAAGTAGAATTAGAATTCGGTGGTCGGATAATTTGTTACATGATTTAAGATATTTACTCTACTTGCTATTGAAAGGGTGTTAGCATACGTGGTAGACAAACGGAATATTTCCACTTCTTTCTTAGAACATGAAATTGTTTTTCCATTGCAGAGGCTAAAATAATATAACAGATTAAAATTCCAAAAATTGTAAATATTTTGCAATACATTTTTGATGATTAATGTATATAAGAATAAAAGTATATAATGTAGGCCGTAGTGTATACACTGACCTAACACTTCAATAGAAAAATTCTGTAAAAGGTTGCATCTACATATAGTATTTGTTTACAGGAAATGAAAAGTGGGTGACTTACGTTAAGTTTTAGCGCTAGAAGCTAAGAGATGGAGAAAAAGGTGTACCTAGACCAAAATATAATAGTGGTAAAATATACTTTTGAGTGCATGGTGGCATATTCATTTAGTTATTTATTGGGAATTATTTCAAGCCAACAGTACAATTACAGCTAAGATTTATTGTGAAAAATTTAGCAAAGTCACCGCTAAACTTCGTTCAAATCAAAACAAAGTGTATTTGTAACATTACAATACTCGATCCCACGTTACAAAATTAACGCGTAAAAAACTACTTTTACTTGGATGGAGTATGCTACTTCATCCACCGTACTCTCCAGATCTTTCGCCATATAATTACCCAGTTTCGCTCTCCATGCAATCATTTATGTGATAGAAAATTTAAATACCAAAGTCATATCAAAATCGAACTTCACCGGTTTTTCAGTCAAAGGCCCAAAAATTTCTACAAGGACAAAACTTTAACTGTGCCTATATATGTTCAACATGTGCTGGATACCTTATAGTTATTGATTTTATTGACTACATATAAAAAGTTTAAAAGTTCGTGTACGGAGATAGCGGGTTTATAAGTTTCCAACCTAATACTGTTTTCTGATATTTGTTGACTTGTAAATAAGGTAAACAAATTAAAAAAGGGAAAGTTTTCGGTTAAGTTCTGTTTTTAATTGTCTTAGCGAACAGTTCAGATGTTGGGATTTTCCAAGTTTATTAATTTTATAAAAATATTTTTATAAATAAATACGAACACTCCCTCAAATCCTTACACATACCTAAAATAAACAGAATGTTCTATACATCACACTCTTGTGTAGGACAACCTATAATGCTAGTCTAAGTCGACTTTTCATCAGGTTCGTTCATCGGGTTGGAAATGATCCTCGATACATTTTGCCTTCAACCTATCTTTACATCACTAGATGCTCCATCGAAAGTCTGTTGCCTTCAATATATTTTCTGTAGATATGTCCGAAGATTTAAGAATTCATAATTTTATAGTCGACTAAACTTATTTCTTCGATTTTCATCTCCTTTATTAAGGGTATATTGGTGCAAAAAGCGGTCCAAGAAATTTTAACATGCGCCTCCAGCACCACATTTCTAGCGCGTAGATTTTGCAACGGTCTTTAAATCTGAGGGTCCGGGTTTCTAATCTGTACAAAAAAATAGGAAAAACGATACATTTCATTAGTCATACCTTGGTATTTTTGGTTATTCATTTGTCCTTATAAATATTAGCCAGCTTCCCGGCAACACATCTTGTGATGGTACATGTTCCGATTTCCTCTTCGCACTCTCCAATATGGGACACAGATAAACGGAGGTAAATATAACTTTGTACCACTTCACAGGTGGCATTGTTGAAGGGTTTTGTTATAATTTGCCCTGCCCTGTACATAATTCTCGTAGTATGAGTTATATTCGTAGGTAACAGGTTTGTTTTTATAAATATTAGATTCAAATGGATTTTTAAGTGCTTGCACATATTTTTTCCATAAATTTAATTACTGAAATGTGGATACACAAAATTTCGCAACGTCCATTTCCATTTAGAAGTTTTACCTAATTTTCTTATAATCGTTTTAATAAGCGGTTAATTTTTGTCTTTATTTTATGTAACATTGTCTATATTGGCGATTAGAATTATCTCAGTAATGGATCTAATTACACTTCAATCAGATATTTCGAAATTTGGTACCAAATCGTTTCCGTATATTGCCTCGAAATATAACACATTCTTCATTTTATCTCTTTTGGGTAGAAGCATAAATTGATTTTCACCGCTGCCTGATCTAGACAAGACAAAGTGAATTTGGTCGTAAGAAAATAAATTTTCATTTTAAGTGATTCGATCGTCGGGGTTCGGTGTGAATACTCGAGGTGATCAGCCAATAAATATGTCCGAAGAATTAAAATATCCAAAATTTTACTATTGTGACACCAAAAACCTCTACTATAATAACTGAGCATAGTTGTATACTCATTTATCATAATTTCGTCTCTATTAATTTACTGTTTAACTTTATTTTTTCCTCCACAAAATAGAGCAGCTTTGTATATTTGGAAGCTTGAATTTTAGCAGTCTAGATTTCTTTGTTTTAATTGAATGAACTTGAGATTCCGCTTTTGACATTCAATTTTCTCAAAAAATTCAGATTATGCCGCAACTATCTAGGTACGACAAAACTAGCTTCGCCTGTTGATTTCGTTTCAAACGAAATCCTTAAATCATATAAAACTTTCGTAATTAATTTTGCAACTAGGACATTCAGAAAATATTTAGATTTCAAAACCATTATTAAGCCACATTCGAAGGAATTCTACGACTCTAGCGCTGTCCGTATCATCTGATGCTTTTATCAATCCCGATTACTCAAAGTTTTCACTTCCTCTTAACGAGATTGCTCTATTCCATATTCTACCACCCACAAGCTTGAAGTTAAGAGTATTTATTTATATATATATATATATATATATATATATATATACATATATATATATATATATATATATATATATATATATATAAATATATATAATATTTTATAGCGTTTTCAGTACCAAAACAACGGAAGTTGTAACCGCTTGAAAATAAAACTCGGCTTGCCGTTTGTGTTTATTTTACTTTTTGTTTAGATGTATGGGCTAATTATGTTACCACCATCGTCATCGGTTTAACTATCGGTTAAAACTCAATCACTTCAAAGTATATATTTTACTTTTCTCACTTTGTCACTATATATATTTAGTATTTCTATATATTTCTTATACTTGAAAATATTTTCTTATTTTTAACGTATTGTACGACTTTCTATTAATCATTTTAGGTCTAAGAAATTAAATTAAATTTTTCTGAAACTTTTCTCGTTATCGTAATTTTTAAGAAAGGTATACTTAACACCTTCAGCGGTATAATATGAAAAATTTACAGAAAATGGAAATGTAAAATGATTTTTATAATTCAAAGTATAATAATGTTAACACACTATTTGGGTTGTCGACATAATTTCCCACATTTAAATTATTCTCATCTTTGTGTTAGTAACTCTGTAATGTGTGGTAACTCTGTCTGGTAACTCTGGAGGTGAAATATTTTTAGCCAATTAATTAGGGTAATATTTGGTTCAGGTTTTAATTAATGCAATTTCAAATACACGAAGCTCTCTAAAAAGTAAATTCCCTCCTATCAATCTATGAAAATGCTGTGCAAATTTAACAAGGAGAAAATATCTTAAATCTATATGTCTTAAATTCATTACCGATTAAATTCAGGAAGAAGTTCCTGTTGAGTTTCGATTTACACTGGAGGGAAGAAGTCGATTAACCTCAAGGTTCTGTATTCACGCGCTTTCTATAAAAACGGGGATGAATTTAACAGACACGCTTCGAATATTTTATTTTTTCGACTTTCCCGCTTACAAATCACACAATCTAAACAAGCCTTCCGTTGACGGCGTAAATTAAATTTCAATACTACTGAGCCGATTTAGCACACCCTTAATCTCGATTTTCCCGGAAAAAAAATAATACTGGAAAACACGAGAAAGGAGATTTCAAATGCAAGTGACCGTGGAACGATTTACTACATAATTTAGGAAATTTATTCTATAGAATTTTAGATAAAACATAGAAAACGTTGAATAATCGAGATTGATAAAAGCATCAGATGATACGGAGAATGCTAGAGTCATAGAATTCATTCGAATATGGGTTAATAATGGTTTTGAAATCTAAATATTTTCTGAATGTCCTAGTTACAAAATTAATTACGAAAGTTTTATGTGATTTAAGGATTTCGTTTGAAATGAAATCAACAGGCAAAGCTAGTTTTGTCGTACCTAGATAGTTGCGGCATAATCTGAATTTTTTGAGAAAATTGAATGTCAAAAGCGTTTTAAAATTGCGTTTTAAACCTTCACGCCTTTTTCCTAATATAAAATGACCGTTGGCTTATTCTTTTGGCACCGTAATATATTTCTATACCGCATAATATTTCGTTTGCAGCTTGTCGATTAAGGTTGTTTCTAAATTTTATGATTTAAGTATTATTTTAAATGTAAATCATTTTTTCAAAAAGAAATTTTTCGAAAGAAAGGTACTGTATTTAGTGACAGGTTTACATCAGTATAAAAAAAATATAATGTTTTTCTTTATAACACTTTTCTGTCCGCTTCGAATACTGGATTACGCAAAGTCATGCATCGTATTTCAGGAGCGACTCCTACTAAAACAATACAAATTTTCCAAAACAGTACTTATTACAAAATGTTGATTAACAAATGAAGAAAAAAACTGGAAATAACTGTTTCTAGATCGTGAGAGTAATTCAGCTATCCTCATCCGTAAAGATACCGAATACAGTATTTAGTCACCTTTGCCGAATTTTTCTAATATTCTGCAACACTTATCAACGTGGCGTTGTTTCTGAACTTCGATCAAATCAAAAGGTATCCACAAAGCTTCTTATTGCCTAACCGTTCATGTAGAATTTTCTGTATATGCCTCATACTAATGCCTCAACTTGTTCGAATCTGGTGTTTCGTTACTATCTTGTCAGTCTTTATTATGAGCAACACAACATGCATATTATCTTCAGTTATGACTGATGAAAGACATCCCTCAAACAGATCAACACAGATTTATACGACTAGGCTTCATTTCCTTAAAACATATTAAAAACATATTATAAGCAATAGCATGGGTATATATCATAAAACGCGAATCGAATTCGATCATAAATTTGTTATTTATTAAGACCTAAATGAAAATCTGGAAAAATCATCGAACAGAAATGTTGTATTCAATTAATATGACTTAATTTGTATTTTCGTACCGCATATTTCGTTTGCAGCTTGTCGATTATGATTGTTTCCGATTTAAGTATTAATTTAAACGTAAATTATTTTTAAAAAAAAGACTTTTGCGAAGTAAAGATACTCTTTTTAGTGACAGGTTTATATCAATATAAAGGAAATATAGTATTTTTTTTATTACAGTTTTCTGCCCGCTTTGAATCCTGGATTACGCAAGGTCATGCATCGTATTTCGGGAGCGAAACCTATGCGAATTGCCCAAAACAGTGCTTAGTACAAAATGTTGATTAACAAATGAAGAAAAAGACTCGAAAAACCTGTAACTTTTATACGACACCCTAATGCAGATTAATCCATATAACTGATGAAAGACTAAAGATTATTAGTGTCTATTTGTTAATATATGATCAAACTGTACTAAACACAAAGTTACTATGATATATTTAGGAACTGTTTTGAAAATACCTATTTTCGAGGACATTTCTATAAATATACATTTTTATTGTCGATGGCCTTCATGTGTTTATTTCTCTCATAAAACGCGTTCTTAAATATTAATATACACTTATTCTTTTAAACACGTTTATATTCATTTTTAAAGTTTTTTTATGTCGTTACTTTTATACGTTGCTCTAATTTATTGCATTAGTCGATATACATTTATTGTTTACATATTATAGTGTTATATATAATAGTGTTAAGCTCACAACACAGAATTAAGATAGGTAAGTATTTTAGTTATAGTGCGAAAATCTCCAAACTAGCGAAAATCTGGAAGGAAAACATATTTAGGTATATAACTTTATATATCTTCCGCGCCATTTGCACACAAGTTTTCCAGTCAGAAAAAAGTTTCGAAAGGAGCTTCGAAAAGTTCTGTCGTCAATCTTTTCATCATGATTGGGTTTTCTGGAGTCGCCTATCTTCTCAACATGACAATATGCTCATAAGCATTAAAATATTTCAGCATTAAAATAGTATAGTTCTTCTAAGCATATTTATTTTTTTTACAATTTTTAATAAAACTAGTTACAAAACTAACAATAATTTTTTTTTTATTAATATACCAAGAACTGTCTAAACTAATATATTATTTAAATCACTTAGTGTTCTAATATCTGGCAAGTTCAAATGATTATATCTTTTTGAGTCGTCTAGCGATATTTTGCACATTCAATTGTCTGAACGCTTCTGCGCTGATGTGGTTTAGGAGTCACTTTGGTGAGAAGTAGCAAATTTACTAATAATATCATCTATATATCATCCTTAAGATTGCGATTGAGGTCAGAGTTAACAAAGTAATGTTTAAAGTTAGATGCTTAAATTAAGGGTAAAACTCCATAGCTGTATTCCATAATTTTAATAAGCTTGTTGTATGTTAATAACTCAGAATTAGAACCAAGCAACCAATACATTTTTTTCTGAAACTGAGGTTGTGTTTATCTCGTTTCTTCTTGATATATTCTTTCCACATAAGCTGTAGACGCCTAGAGTTATGCCAAGATACTCAGCTGTGTTGACAATTGAATGTCATTAACGTGGTAATTGAGTACCACTAAAAAAGACTGGTTGTTGTGCTTTCTATTTATTTGTAAAATTGATATATGTCGATTTTAATTCGCTCCATTCAACTCGCCGTTTTTTAATCAAGATGGCTTCATTTTTGAAAGCAAATTGCAATTTTCTAGTTGAATCTTCCACAGATCCTCCCACTGCCATTATTTTAATATCATCAGTAAAAGTGACTGTTGTACTATATAATGTTATTGGAACACTATTAACATACAGCAAGTACAAAACTATTCTATAATAATACCATCTGATAACCCAGCCTTTATCAGCTTCAAATATCATATCAGGGTATGAATCTTCGTAAATAATTCAGAAGCGTCATTTAGATTAATAAGATTTTTAGAGTTGATAGAAGTGATAAGGGAGGAGCTATCTTACTTAACTTTTGTAGTATACCTCATGCCAAACTCTGTCAGATGCTTGCACTACAGTTAGGAAAACAGCAAAACAAACATTTTTGTTCTCTAACACTTTTTTAATAACATAAGTAATACGACAGAACAAATCAATTGTCAAGTGATTATTTCTGCAACCAAATTGATGAGATCTTACCAGGTTTCTTCGGTCAAGAACAGGTTTCAGACGCTTCAAAATCAGTTTCTCAAATAGCTTTGACCTGAATGGCAAGAGTGAGATGGATCGGTATGACTAGTAGCTTTTTCTAGGTTATTATGAACCCATTTTCCATTAGTGTTTTTGATGGGGGTATTTGAAATAACAGTCTTTTAAGATATTTAATAGCTTTCAGATTGAGTACAACCCTATAAGAAACTAATAAAAATTCCTATAGAAATCCTATTAGAAACTTATCGACTGATGACTAATATTTATAATTTTTGTATTGTATTCCCTAGTAGCTCTGTTAAGCGAATGTTTATCACATATTCTTGATAGATGCCACTTTCTTCTATACTCTGTTTTCTTACATTTGGTCTCTCATTTATTTCGGGTAATTAAAACCCTTTAATTTTCTTTCAATAACCGACATACTTATAAATACCAAGCATGTACGTATAATAACCAAGCAGCTTCCTGAATAACCGTGGTAAAGGCATCTAATTCTTTGGACAATCGATTAATAGTCTTGAGCGATACCAGCAGATTAATGTAATTTCCTAGTAAGTGATTAAAATAATTTCCATCTGTGCATTTGTTCAATCATCAGAGTTGATTTTCGTTCTTTCAAAAATATTTTGTCACTAAATGTTGATAAATTGGAGTATGAATATAGTTCATGGCAAATCCCCCTTCAATTTTAATATACTTTGATGTGTTTTTAACCCATAGCTAACATCAACTTTTTATAACTCTCGTCCCTTAGAAATGATTGACCTCGAACACTAGAGGGTTGGCTTAGCATTGAAGCATGATGTATTCATTTGCATAAATATTGTGTCTAGAATCGCAACAGATTGCATTTATTCTCAAAGTAAGTGTAATCTATTTGTTTGGTTTCATCAACCACAACGATTGTAGCTTAGATATCATAAGGCACATATTTTCTTCTTCGAATTGTTTGATATATTTTTTGATAATAACAGCACAATTTTTGTGATTCGTATTAGTAAGATATATTGAATGATAGGTTAAGTAGTTTCATAATGTAATAAACCAATTTTTAATAAAATGTATCTCTGACATGAGATGTGTCAATGTTCTCTCTGCCCACGGTTGCTTGCAGTTTATGTTGGTGCTGCAGCCATCCATTGGTATTCCATTCCATTATTCACAGAGAAGTCTTTGTTAGTTTCCAGAGACTTGATTACTCCTCTCGATTTTCTTGAGTGACAGGTTTTGATCTTTTAGCATCTGCATAACTTCTGATAACGTGTTATTATTACTTGATGTTTTTTCCAATTATAGATAAATTATCAGGAATAGCTTGGCTGTATGTTCTTTAGAATTTTGGAGTTTTATGGCCTCATTTTAAATATGTATTTTTAACTTTTGATTATCTTTTACCTGTTTTTTAGTTTTCATTTTGCTATTTCTCAGCTTTTGAAGACCTTTAATTAGTTCAAATCGTCGATAGTTGATAGTATAATTTCTTCATAATAACAAAATTTTGACTGCATATCTATTTATTTGCTGCAAACAATCACGATATGTTGTTAGCGTGTTTAACACATCTAAGTGCTTTTGTTACAATAATTTTAGTGTGATCAAATTATTGACATGTTTTACACTGCGGTATTAATGTATTGCGTTTAATAGGTTCAAGAGTAACGATTGCAAAACAAACTTGTTTAATACTCTTTATTTTATTTATGCTCATATTCTTCTTAACCGAAACAATAAATATATCCGATGGTTCCTTGGTTTTCCTTTTCAATTGAAAGGTAGCATTCAATACTTACAACTCCTAAGCTTTTGGGTTATTTATAAAATCTATTGGACTGAAAGAATAATCTATATTTTTAATCATTAATCTGGTATCGCAGTCTCCTTTGTTTTCGTAAGAAAGTCAGTTCTTTAGTCAAGACCCGATATGCATAATCACTCGAGACATTTATTTTATTAACGTTTATTCCGTTTGAAAATAATCACTACCAATTGCTTGGTTTATTAAAGCATTTAATTCATTAATATTTCCAATGCCTCTTATCATAATAGACTGGGGCGTACGTATTTCTTTTTGCTATTTCGATGATTTCATATAGGCCAACTTCCTTTTTTCTTGCTATTTTCAGCACCTATTCATTCTGTGCCAACAGCAAGGTCATCATTGCTTAACATTTCTGTTCCTTGTGCGTTTGTTTCACTCGACCTCCGATTTAGTTCAATTTTGTGATTTCTAATTGCATTGCTTTCACTCACTCCTGTGACATGTTATAATGTCAAACACAATTTTTTTTATATTCTATTCATTCCATCAGGCTTGACACCAAGCGGAATATAGCTGTTATTCACTTTGTGTCCTTCACTTATTTTCAGCGATGAGCATATTATTTGGTTAAAGTAGTTGTTGAGCTTCATTAATTTTTGTAGCAGAATATTTCACCATCACTTTTTGTGTCATGCCTTTCCAGGAATTTCTTGCTATCACTAGCAAAGCATACTGTCTTTCTCTCTTTGCATTCCAACATATAAGTGTTAATGTGATTCCTAATGCTAAATGCTAGAGGGCGGAAGTAGTAACCTATTTGACAAAGTAGTAGAAACCTGTTCTCTCGATAAATGTTGTCACTTGATTTCTATAATATATGATGAGAGAATACACACACGCATATACACACACGCGTGTGTGTATGTGCGCGCGCACGCGCGTGTGTGTTTGTGTGTAGATACGTATGAAACAAAATTTATGATTCAAGTAATTAATTTCTAATTTGTGACGTCAATAAATGGGCGTATTATTTTTTGAGAAAAATAGGAATTTAATTAGGATTACCTTTTAATATGTAATCTACACAATAACGCCTCTTATTATCTTAGAATTATAGAACTCGAGTTAATAGTAATTTTGAACCTGTGACCTTAGCAACTGGACGTTTTATTTCTTTAGAAGATAGGGTTGTAAAATTGAAAAAAAAACATTTTCTTTCATTTATGACAAAAAATATGGAAATTCACACAATTCACATAATTCACACATTCACACAAAAGTGAACTTGTTTCAATAATATTAATCATAAATTTATTATAACAATGCTGTACACTAGAGGAATTACTAATGTATAATTTCAAAATTGACTTCGATCTACCATTCTCAATCACTCTATTTTTTCACTAAAAGAAAAATTTAAAAATTCTACCTTAATCACGTAATAAACAGTAACATTTGATAGTTGCCACTATTTACTTACGAAAATTCACGAGAAAAAATATACTAATACAATATTTATTGAATACACAAAGAAAACTTCACTGCCAAAATATATTTCTAACTATATGTAAAACGTATGTTTACCGGAGAACTATTAAAATTATAAAATTATTTTCAAAAGAAGATGATAAACTAACAGCGATCTCGTTATAACAACACAATGATTCATTATTTATATGCGAATATCATTCTTCCAGTTTGAATATAGTCGATAATCAATAGGCTTCTGCGTACCTTGAGACTATGAAATAACATTTTGAAGCGAAGTAATCAATTTTAATTACATATGGAACATTTCAGATACGAACATTTTTTTGTAATTTCCTATAACATGAGTGTGAAGCTTGTACTTTTTATCTAAAATTCCCCCCAACCGGAAACGTTCGCTCTCGTATGTGCGAACTACAAATCATATACCGAAGTATGGCTTTCGCTTGAATAGCACAATTTACATATGTTTAAATTTTCGCAAATATGTTATGTATATACTAAATGTTCAGAGCAAGGAACGTATAATTGCTTATAATAACAACCGATGTGTCCTGTATAGACAAACTGAAATAGAAATCTAGTGACTATTTTTGAAGTAAATCCCCTTTTTTATACATAGTTATTTGTGCATCCTTGTTTTTATACGTCTTACTAAAATTTAACTTCCGTACGAGTTAGTCCTGTATATGCAAATAAAATTACGATCATAAGTTGAACAGAAAACTAGTAAGAAAAAAGCTCGAAAAGTTCCAATAAATATGCAACTTAGTTATTACGTTGAACAGAATTTTACTGAAAACTAAGAGTTTTTCGTTACTTGTTTGCTATAAGAACAAATTATAAGAACAAAAGTCAAACTAGATTCTTCCTCTAATCATTTGAATTCAACGTTTATTTTATGGTCTGCCTGTTCTTACTCTTTGTTTCATTCTATTTTAAACTAATGTACATTTATTGTCCTTCTTTAAAATTTTGTCATTTTCTTTTCAATATAAACGCGAATTTTATAATAAAAACAAACAAACAGGTTGATAATATTAAATTATGTTTAAAATTTAGCAAGGCTTCTAAGTAATTGGGTTTTAAATTTTCCTAGTGGCACACCAAAACTCGGGACTGAGTTGATAGCATCGAATTTAGAAATTATACTGGACACAAAGGAGTAATCATTTAAGATAATAATTTATAGACTGGTTTTAACGTACAAATATCAAATACAATTCTTTTTTTATTCTCATCGCAAACAGATTTTGTTAAGATATATATATATATATATATATATATATATATATATATATATATATATGTACATATATATATATATATATATATATATATATATACATATAAAATAATGGTGTAAAAATGAAGTAATAACCAAAAGGGTCGGTCGCGATTATTTTATTAAAAAAATTTATTTGAAAAAATTCTCATTCAAAACTATGCTTCGTCAAGGAAGTTTTAGATATGAGTTTTTCGACTTATTTGCGATTTTAACAAAACAAAAATATGAAATTGCGCAAAGCATTCACATGCGCAAAGGATTCAACCGTCTCCTCATTGAAAAGCATTATTGAAAATTTTTTTTTAAAACGAGATAATCGTGTCCGAGCTCTAATTCTTTTCAATACGTCGTTTCAATTCAATTATCAAATATGTTTTCGATCTATTACACCTTCATTGCCAGTTTTAGCGCTCTAAGGAGGCAGACGCTTGCATGCGTTTGTGTATATCTATATAATTTTTTACATGTCTGCCCCTTCACAGCTTGCTCTTCCCAGAAAGCACTGCAACCCACTGACATATATATGTATATATATATATATATATATATATATATATATATATATATACACACACAAACGTTATTTGTTATATAATTTATGTTTTTTATAATTTCTTTTATATTAATATAATCACATTTTATTTGATGAGACAGAACTAAATATAGAAATGAATAAGTAATTTTTATATAAATCACTGTTTATTTTTTGGCCATTTTGTTCTGATTTCTATCCAATAGACGAACTACTTAAAACTATAGAAGGGAAGATAAAGTTAAAATTGTAATATGCTAGAGATGGGAAAGTTTTCAAAATTATTTTTACACACGTGAAGTAAATAAGTTAAATTGTTGCTACTAAGGTGCAGTTTTTATCTTATTAATATTCACCATATTTTGGAAGATTTGCATTCGTTACACGTACGACTAAACTAACACTATTTAAAGGTTATATAATGATTTGCGGTCTAGTTCTAATAGAATTCACTACAAGGATTCCATACGCATTCAGGCACAAATCAAAGTTTAAACATTTTAGGGTTGCGTAGTATTTTTATTAAAGTCTTTGTACATATTGATATTATTTTCCACTATGTAAATATATTTCCTAGTATATTTTCCTTAGCGGTGAGAAAAGTTGCCTATGTATTTTAAATTATTAATTCGACTTGACCCAAATGATTTTTCTGTGAAATATTTAACGAATAGCGCT
Source organism: Druceiella hillmani (assembly GCA_039881145.1). Lineage (NCBI taxonomy): Eukaryota > Metazoa > Arthropoda > Insecta > Lepidoptera > Hepialidae > Druceiella > Druceiella hillmani. Next base: position 9,704,177 of record JAYKKI010000022.1, on the reverse strand, counting down.
ATACTGTTTTATTTATAATTTCGACGTACATGGTTACAACATTAGAGGCGAAGAGAAGTACGCCAAAATTATTAGAAACTCGTGTCTCACAAAAGATTCAACGTTTCATAGATATGAACACACCACAGGACGAATTGAGCGAGAAAAAATTCTTCCCAAATTTCAAAAGGAGCGGTTTTTTTCAGTAATACCTCTTCAGTACTAAAATATATATATTTATATATATATATATATACATATATATATATATATATATATACATATATATAGATATACATATATATATATATATATATATATATACATATATATATATATATATATATAAAAATATAGAAAAAAAACTTATTTAAGTTTCCTAAATTTGTTTACGCGGAAGTTGTATTTTTGTTATTTGATTTTGATTTTATAATTGATTTACTTAATTAATTCATAAATAAAATTACATTTCTCGAGGTAGTTTTTATTTTATTTTCTGAAAACCTTAAGTGTTCGCCACTAGGGGACTTCCCCCTACGTATCTTTTTCACTGTAATGTCTATTTGCTTAATATAATGTTTATGCATTCATATTTGTTAATATTATATAATTGTAGACCTTTTTCATATTGGTCTTAAATTATTTGGTCTTATAACATTTTTCTTTAGCCAGTTATTATTTGTTAGAATTTTTTGTCATTATTTTATTGCCGCTCAATCATTCGTCAGTAACACGTAAAATAAATTTTATTATTGCAAATATTATGGAAACAATGAAAAAATGGATCGTAGGCATTAAAAATATTTTTTGTTTTTAAAAAAAAACATAAAAATACCTAAAAAAAGAAAGTCATTTTCCCGTAATAAATGTACATGATATACTCGTGGCAAAGACAATCTCATCTCTATAAGTGAGTAAAGATATAAGAGCTAAATTAAAATATAAATATTTACTTAACTCTATAATTTAAAAAGTTGGATAGATATTTGTAATACATTCTGAAAGAAATAAATCTTCTTCAAAACAGTAATTAATATACTTTTTCATAGGTCAGAAACGTTAGCTTTGAAAGTTAACTGCTGTATAAAAATCTAATTTATTTGTGATAAGCACAAAATTCATTAAACCGGAAGCTGTGTAATGAAATAAATAATAACGGCAAAGGTATTTAAAGCTTCAGTAATTTTAGGAGTGAGTTTCTTTCGGTTACATTCATTCGGCCATTAACTAATTATCACCACTGAAATAAGTTTGTAAATTATTCTAATTCAAATGCCACTGATCAAAGCTTGTTTAAATTATAAGACAAACTTAATATATCATTTTTTACTTTACATTTACGAATTTATTTTCCAAAACCAGCAGAAGTTTTGGAAATAATAGTGCAAAAATTTGGATTGCTTAATTATTTCTGGAACCCTTTGGTTTGGAAAAATAAAGCTGCATAAATCAAAGATTTGTAGTATGATGGTATATAAATTAGAGTTTTATCATATATTTTCACTTCTTCCTAAATTGGTAACATTTTTATTAAACATATTTTAACGCACTTTCTAGAATTTGACCGAATATTCATAATTGTAAAAAAATATTTAAAACGTGATTTTTCATTCTATTCTCATTATTCTAATACTCTCACTTTAGAATATATGGTTTATTAATAATTCATTCAAATTTACTTTTTATTTCAATGGCACAATTTTAAGCCATAATTCTTTTTTAATTCATCAAAAAAATATTATTATATATCTCACACTGCGAACAGTCTCTACACATTTTTTTATATAAAAGACTTAAGCGTACAAAACATTTCTGTTAAACTATTTAAAAACATTAATATTTTTAACCATGTTAAAAAACGCGTTGCCTAAAGAATCTTCCATATACGTAATAATAGATTAATTTCAAAAAAAAATAGTCTTACTATCTTACCTATAGATTTCCGATAAACATTTAGTGACTTCCTTTTTATTTCACAATTTTACCATTAGCAATTTTGGCGAAAGGAGTGAAAAATATTTACAAAACTTAACTGCGTCCCCCGCACTGAATTTTTTTGGATATTTCCAGTTATATCTCAAGAACTACTTAACATAAAGCTGTGGAATAACAGACAGTTTTGGAATAGTCATAACTTACTATTTTGATATGATGATTACACGATTGAAGATTTTTAGATAAAATCTAATATTCGATTTACCCAGCCTAAAATTTATATATGAACGTTTGAAGTATTATCGAAGACTCTTTTATATTGTATATGAAGACTAACTTTATCGGCATATAAATAATATACATATATATTATGTACATATATATATATATATATATATATATATAATATTGAATATTCTTATCTTTTACATATAGAGCAACACCTAAAATGTGACCGTGAAAAGTTTAATTAACATTTCACCTGTTGACTAAATGTAAACATATCTCATATAAACGTATGGAAGCTGATTCAAAGTTATGGTGAGACCCATGTTTATCATGCACAACCATTTTGGTGTGAACTAAAATATAAACGTAGATTTGACACCTGTCGTATGTATATGTTGTAAAAAGATTAGCAAATACATTAAAACTTTAAGGTTTGGTTCAGGGTTTTTGCAATTATAATTAGTATTAGCTTACGTTGGCGGTTTAACTTTCTTATATATTCGGCGTCCTTTTATATTCGGTGTTACTACACGTAAAAAGTTGCTGTATAGAAAGTACTTCATTCCAAAATAAATATGTTAATTACTGTGAAGTTTCCGTACAAAATGTTTCCGTACATAAACAAAAAAATATATTATTTTTTTGTTTATGTACGTCTTATCACAGCACAAAATTGTAACATTTTAGGAGGTGGAGGAACTACCTTTTAGTGGATATCTTCTGCTACGTACCTAAAACCGTTTGAAAAAAAAAAATTTTTTTTTTTTAAATTTTAAAAGTTGCTATTTTATTAAAATAGAAGAAATAAAAGAGGAATCATTTTTGTTCAGAAGTTTTCGTATGAACATTTTGAATTAAGAACTATTGACATATATGCGAATTAGTACGATTTAAAATTTTAAGTTTCTACCTTTAAATGTTTCTCGGAAAAATGGCGATGATAAAAGCATAGATAGCTGACACGTGAGTGGTCTTACAAGAATTTATTTTTTCCCCTTTAGAGATACAGAATCCTAAAAACTGTCTCACTGTGCCGCATTGTATCGAGATGGCAACAAAACGCGATTGGAAACAAATATAAAAGCGTTACTAGTAGTATATTTTTGTCATAAATTTGTCAATGTTTGTTAAATGGCTCTAATTTTGTACTGACTTCTTGAATATAAATCAATTATAATTCCTAAATCTGCAAATATTTTGGAATACATTTTTGACTATTAATCGTTATTATTAATTAATTAATTACTATTTAATAAATAAAAATATATAGTATAGGCAGTGACTTCTACACTGACCTGACTCTTGGACAGCAAAATTAATTAACAAAGGTAGCCGATGAAAAAGTTGTTTCAATTTATTTGTTTACTTTAAAACTGTAATTTTCGTAAAAATAATTGGTCACGACGAAGAAAAATTTCAAGACAGTGGGCGTGATAATAAGAAAATATGTATTAAGTGTTCAAAACAAGGACTTTTATTTGAAATAAAGTATTTATTCTTGCAAGATGTTAATTCTGTTGAAATTCTAAAATAGACAGGAATCAGAAACCGGTTAGATTCGTCGACTGAACAAAAAAAACGCGATACCATGCCACCTATTACGAGATGTCACGATCTATTCGTATTTCATACCTGAGATATTCACTAAAGTACAGATAAAACGTCTCGTAGATACCGACTCCCGACCCCAGAGACTGATTTAACCGCATCATGAAATGCAGAAATAATAAACTCACCGTCCTAAGGTGAATTCTGGATGAAATAAATTCTGGGCGAAAACAAATGATGCTGTAAAGAGTATTTTTTTCTTTTCCAAGTGGCCCCTAGCTAGCATTTTGGTTAGGCCATCACTTAAACATGCGAATATCTTGTAAAGGGTTGAATATAAATTTTACGTAGGGCAAATCTATAGTCGCATTGCATGAAACTATTGTAAAAACTAAGGTAAGTGGGAAGTCTCCGAAGTTTCGTTTTTTACTTTTGTTGATCTTATCGTACACCTATGTAAACACATAAAATATACGAGTCACTAAAAGAAAATGGTGTACATAGTATAAAAAGAAAATAAATTAAACAAACAAGAGCATTTTAAAATATTGCATAAAATACTGAACCGTGCTAAACTATATCTACTTATTATAAATATTGCAAAGAATTGAAATAATATTTATTTCGAAAAACAAATAAATGTTTTTTTGGGAACACAATTCCAATGTACTTAAAATTAAATTTAATAAATGTGAAGAAATTTGGAAAGACACATTCGTTTAATTACCCTCATTAAAACAAAAGCTTATGAATATTGCTGTACACATATAATCTCAACCATTCATCAAACCGACAGATTATAATAAGTGAACTTAATACATAGCAAGTAAGTTTTACGATATAACGAAAGACGTAATCGGATTTGTAACTCAATACCATTTTAACAAGCATATTAATAATTTCTCAGCAAATTCCTGCTGATAATTACGAGTTCCCTTGTTAAGGGTAAAAAATGAAGGACATTTTATTATTTCATAAAATTTATACTTCTTTATATACTTGTTCCATAACTCAAAAGGAAAAATAAGAACATTTATAGGGTTGCTTCGATGTCCGTCTGTCTGTCAATGCCCCTTTTCTCAGGAACGCTTTGGAGTATCAAGTTGAAATTAATATCATGTGATTAGGTCTACGGTGGCTTGGAGCTGTTAAAAATCAAGCTTCCAAATCAATACAGTCAAAAAATACAGCCATTCATGCCGCACATTTCGACACTCGCAAATAAATCAAGACTTATAGGATACTTTCGATAGACCTAGAATAAAGAAATTTGGCAAGAAGGAAGTCTCACATCACAAGTAAAGGAAAACATCCGAAAATCGTTAATTTGTAGTCATAATATTTTTTTTAACATCAATAATATTTTTTTTAATATGCGCTTGTGAAAGTTATAGTAGGCGATATATTTTTATTCTAAAAAATTAAAATTTTATTTTAAATAGTTTAATAGGAATATTATGTACCATCGAATATTTATAAAGGCTTAAATGTGTACGGAACCCTCGTGGTGCGAGTTCATCTTGCACTTAACAAGTTTTTATGTATTATAATTAAGTTCTGTTATTAATATCATCAAATAAATAGTAGATTTCATTAGTAAAAATAATGAAATATATGCAAACATGATTGCAAAACTGATGTTGGTTTTTGTCAAATCACATCACTTCGAACTTCATAGCAATATTGGCGTGCCAGTAACGACATACTAATATTACAATGTGGAAAGCGTGCATAATCGGGTGTATACACGTTTGTTGTTATGAAACTTTATGATTACGAGCCAAGTCACTTTCCAGACTTCAAGTTCTTTTATATTAGTATACATATAAACTTGAGCTATTTATAATTCAGGATATGTTAAGAAATATAAATCTAAACAATTTTCATCAATTTAAATATATATATATATGCATTTATCAATTATGTACATTAGAGTCTGTACATAAATATATAAATTAATAATAATTTTACTTTTTTTTCGTAATTAGCTCTTCATAGAAATAATTAAGATATTTTTATTCTTAACTCTACCACGTTCAGTAGTCCACGGAGAATATTATCGAAGAACGGATATACACGGTACGGTTTTGGCAATAGTGGTTTGTTTTCAAAGATACTCTTAAATCATATATTTTCTAAAATATTCCAAAATTGAGACACTGTACTCAGAGCCCAAAATCGTCATAAATGCGTCGTAATTACAATTAACAACTTCAAAGGCAATATTTAACTTACTTTGATTTGGTGTTTCTTTATAATTTTGTGACAATTAAACGAGTATTTGTCGAAGGCGACCAATTACACAGAGATTAAATACACGTCTTTTCTTCAAATTTCGAACTACCCTCGAGCGATAAAGTCAAGGTCACGGTTAAACGCGCTTCACGCGGAAACTGGGGCGGTCTGGACAGGCCTGCTACGAATATTTTACTTTTTTCGTCTTTCCGGAATACAAATTAGACAGCTCCGTAAGTGCTCTTTCATTGGCGTGAATGAAATTTCTGTAATTGCTAGGACGATTGCGTAAATTCTGAATATTTATTTCACTGGTGAAAATTTGATACCGGAATATTTATAATATAAGTAAATAGATGTTGAGTTCAGTAGTTTAGATATTTATTCTCCTTGTCTGTTTTTAAAAGTCAAGAAATAAGAAATACGTAAAGTGATTGTATTTGAAACGATAAAATATTTATGTATATGTATCTATATATATATATATATATATATATATATATATATATATATGTATATATATATACATATATATATATATATATATATATATATATATATATATATATATACATATATTTATATATATATATATATATATATATAAATATATATATATATATACTGTTCTAAATTAAAAGAGTTTTTTGTGAAAAGGTTTTCGCTATTAACTTAGCGAATAGTCCAGATGTAGGGTTTTCCAAAATTGTTTTAATTTTATTTTGTTTCAGGTTTCCTATTCAGTTAGAAAATAGCTACTAAAATTGAAAATAATATTTTAAAGGCTAAATCACTTCTGGGTTGATTTAGTTTATCGGCAAATCTGAGTTTCGGTAGTACATATATTTATTTTCTTTTAAGGGCTCAGTCCTCAAAAAAGTAAAAACTCAAATCAACATAAAGTGACTTGGATGTTTGTCTGTTCGTCTGTTCCAGCTGCATTCCTCAAAAACCGTTTGGCATAGATGCTTGATATTCGTATGCTAAATATAATATTAGCTGCCATATCTCTTTATAGTATTATATTTAGAAATATTAATACAGTAAAAATAATGAATGTTTATAGATTGAGAGATACAACCCTCAAATGTTTATAAACATCTAAAAATGTACAAAATCCCCATCTCTCTCTCTCTCTCTAGTCGTCACGCTCCTGTCAGGGTGGTCGTGGTCTCTGCGATGATGTGCTCGTGCAGGGTTGATTTTCGTCTTCGTTCCCCCCAATTCAGATGGCTGCTTTAATTATGCGGTTCAGTCGATTAGTGATATAATCTTTCTAGGATACTCTGTAATGCTAGTCTCTGTTGCCTTGTTTATCTGTTTGGAAATAGACCTCGATACTCTTTGCATTCAACCTGTTCCGACATCACTAGACACTGTATCCAAAATTGTTTTCTGGAGATATGGCGAAGAATGTAAAAATCAAAATTGCATGGTCGACGATTCTTACTTCCATTCTCAATTGCTTTACATTGGATATATTGGTTGAAAAAGCAGTCCATTTTTAACGCATCGATTTTGCGAGTCCTTTAATCTTCGGGTCCAGGTTTCTGTTCCTTGCAGAAAAATTAGAAAAACGAGACGTTTCATTAAACGAACCTTAGTATTTTTGGCTACTGGTCTGTCCTTCCAAATCTTTTAGACGGCCCCTTCAATATTTATTTTATAATATACAATTATATTATATATTATCTGCATTCCGGTTTACAATTATCTTAGTAATGGATTTAATTTTGAAATCAGATATTTCGAAATTCGGTACCAAATTGTTTTCTTATATTGCCCCGAAACATACCACATTCTTCATTTTATCTCTCTTGGGTACAAGTCTAAATTAGTTGTCACCGCTGTCTGATTTAGAGAAGACAAGATAAAGTTGGTCGTGAGAAAATTATTTTTCTTTTAAACTGATTCGATCGTCAGAATTCGTTGGGAATACTCGAGGTGTTCAGTAAATAAATAAGCTGGTTTCTCTTTACCTTGTACTGATTATGCAGTGTTTCTCCACATCTGTTACATTATTATCACTGTCCTGTCCCTTTAAATCATAGCGTGATGATATATAGCTTATTATCTTCCTAAAAGTACAGACTTTTTTTTAATAGGAAGCCAGTAAACTTTTCCACTTATATTAATAGAGATAATGCCACATATTTATGTAAATAAATTTTTAATAAATTTACCTGCATAGAAAAAATACCCGATTCTTATATGATCGTCAAATGTCTTTCGTTTATTATATATAGTTAATAAGGTTTAAAAATTGACAATATTATTAATGTAGCAATAAATTATGTTTCCCCTTATATAATATTATGAAAAAAAGTTTATTTTATAAATACTTCAATACCTAGTGACTATCATAATGTATTAAAGTAATATAATGTTTCGTCATTGAAGGTTAGTTTTATTCAGAGTTTAGAATGAGAAACATGATTATTATATATTTTTCTTCAAGTTATGACAATTTATGTGTGAAGTGAATGTACTGTAAGTTCATTGATACAATTCACGGATTTTTGAGAAACTTTGAAACAATTTGTTTATCTAAGAGAAAAATTAAAATATTTTTAGTAAACATTTTTTTTAATTTACTGTCTTAATTTACCGTTATTTCGAACGAATTTTTTTTTCAGAGCCAGTACCTAATTTTATTTTACCAATATTAAAAAAAACACAATAATTCATAAATGTAAGACAGAAACATTGCATTCACATTAAAATTACCTTGCTCATAACATTTTTGTTCCTTCACTGAAAAGTCTTCAAAAATGGTCGGCCTTCTTTTCGAAAAAGAGTAATGCATACGGACTTTCGAAAAAGAGTAATGTATACGATATTTGTTATCGGAAAAATATTTTAACAAAATTTCACCACCCATTTTCAGCAATTCCACCTTTATTTACAAACTTAAATAAACACAGATTTGTTTCTTCAACAGAGCTACTCCTTCGTTGTTAAGATCCAGAGTACTGCTAAAATTATTCTGTTTCCGTAGAGATTCTTGTTCACGATCTTTAGTCGCATTTCAAATATGTGAACACACTCCTAATATTTAATTAATTTAAAAATAACTTGTTCTAATTGCATGCAATTTCATGTAATTTGCCTTTATCGTGTTCCAAATTATATAACTGCCCTGCCTTTCCTAACATCAATCAAGCAAGGAAAGTCCTTTTCAAGCGTCATTCATTTTGAAATCTTCATCAGTTTTGTTTCATTTCTTTTGTCTACATATCTTTTTTATTGTTGCGGATCTAAAAAGGAAAAATAAAATAGAACCATTATAAAATCACTCACATGTCCATTTGTCTGTCCATCTGTCGCGTTTGTTTTTTTTAGAAATTCTTCAAAATAGGAACTTTAAAATCTCACACTCGTAACATTGTAAATATTGTGAATTTCTCAAAAATTATGAGATTTAGTATCATTGGTATAGATTTACTATAAATTTTACATAAATTTCTTGTACAACTATCAAAAATGGCAAATTATCAAAACTATCCGTCTGTCACAGATTATTTTCTCGGAAACTATTCCAAGTAAAATATTAAAGTTTAGTTAAAAAATAGAGTATGATAGCTCAAATATAGATTTGAAATAAAAAAATTCAATTGTGATTCTGGGATTCATGTCGAGAAAATGAAGTTTCATGTAGGGAAATGAAAAAAAAACAAATTTCAAAGATATGACAATAATTATAAAAATAGTATTTCATCTTAAAATATGGGAGTTCCGAGGAATTAATTATGGAAAGAATTATTATATTAATAATACTATTAATTTATGGTTTTTTCTTATTTTTTTCTCCATAAAAATAGAACAGTTTTGCAGATTTGAAGCATGAATTTTAGCAATCAAGCAATCTTTCGGAAATTTTGAATTTTTTTCAAAGTTTCTTTTTTTTTAATTGAGTTGAACTTAAGTTTCCACCTTTGACATTCAATTTTCCCAAAAAATTTTACTATTACTATTTAGGTACGATAAAACTAGTTTTTCCTTTTGATTTCATTTCAAACGAAATCCTTAAACATTCAAAAAATTTTGAGGGTTAAAAACTATCATTAATCCGCACTCGAATATATTTCTAAAACTCTAGCATCTCCCGCATTATCTGATGCCTTTATCGATCCCAACTATTCAAAGTTTTCACATCCTCTTAACAAGATTGCTCCATTCCATATTCTGCCACCCATATGTTTCAAGATACGAATGTTTATAATTTTATAGCGGTTACATTACCGAAATAACGGAATTTGGAACTGTTTGAAAAATTAGGCTTGTGGTTTGTATTTATTTTACTTTTTGTTTATATTTATGGGCTAATTATGTTACCACCGTCGTCGTCGGTTCAACTATCGGTTAAAATTTTACCACTACAAATACATTATATAATACTTTACTTCTCTCGTTCGTTCAATATATATTTAGTGTTTACATTATTTACTGTTTCATTACTTGAAAAAAGTTTCTAATTTTTTTCACATACAGTACAACTTTCTATTAATTGTTTTAGGTCTAAGAAAAAATTAATGTAATTTTTTAGAAACATTTCTCAACGTCGTAATTTTTAAGAAAAGTATACTTAAAACCTTCAGCGATATACTATGAAAAAATGACATAAAATGAAGTTGCAAAATAATTATTTTTATTTAAAGCATTTTAATTTTAGCACAATATTTTGATTATCGACATAATTTCCCACATTTAAATTATTCATATTTTTGTGTTACGAGCAGTTGGTAACTCTGGGGTTAAAGTAATTTTTAGCCCCTTAATTAAAAAAATATTTGTCTCAGGTTTTAATTAATGGAATTTTAAATATACGAAGCTTTCTAAGAAATGAAATCCTTCTATCAATCTATGAAAATACTTTGGAAATTAAAGAAATGAAAAACATCTGAAGTCTATAATCTCTTAAATTTGATTACCGATTAAATACGCCCTCTTCCTGTTGAGTTTCAATTTACGCTGGAGAGATGAAGTCGGTTAATCTGAATGTCCTATATTTACGTGCTTTTTATAAAAACGGAGATGATTGTGACAGACATGCTTGCAATATTTTATTTTTTCGACTTTCCCGCTTACAAATCACACAATCTAAACAAGTCTTCCGTCGACGGCGTAAATCAAATGTCAATGACTGCAGAGACGATTGAATACATCCTTTGTCTTGATTTTGCTGGGAAAAATTTACTGGTGGAAAATAAAAGGAAGGATATTTCAAATTTAAAGGACCGTCTATTTATTACATAAATGAATACATTTATGCTGTAGGTCAAATTTTATATAAGATATTCTTTTATTTTAAGCATACAACAAGGAGAAAGTTAATGCTTAAGAAATAAAACAATAACCATTTAAATATTATTTGTGTTTTAATAACTTTGAATGAAGAATCTGATTTCAATACAGTTTTAATAATTAAATCTATATCTTCCCAAATTTTGTTTAAAGCGAAACATAAAATCCCACGTCATTTAACGAAACCGCCGCAATTTATTTAAATGATGGTAAAGCCAATAATTAATAATAATTCATTATTAGGGAATTTCAATAGTATTTCTATCAAAAATATTATTGACATTCCCTAATATTGAATTTATAGTTCTCCGCCAAAAATACACATGAAAATTAGTTACTTTCGTTAAACTACAAGAAATAACTTCAAGATTTAATATTTTGGAAATGATACAATATAGTGTCCTGATTTATTCTATTTATGTTTGATTCCCAAGTAAGAAAAAGCAACATTTAATAAATTATCTTACTTGTCGAATATTTATCGAGTTTGACACTATAATCAATTAATAGTTAAATTGTCTAAAATTTCAAGCATGTGAATGAATATTTTACTGACATATTTCAATATTTCCAAAAAAATATCCTGATTTGAATCCTATGTTTTTTTTAAAGAAATGTTATTTTTCTTGATGATTCACGATTTCATCGTTGTATTAATGTATTAGACCATGTTATTCTGCTAATGTAAATGTCAATAATTTGTTTATAAAAAATAATAGAGACAATTTTTAGAATAACAAAAATAAAATTAACTATCGAGTTTTTAATGCATCTATTGTTTTCCAAAATAGTTAAAAGAAGGAAATAATCACTGCGTAGATTGTTCTTAGTTTTGGGAACATTAGTACTCCTTCTAGATCATGAGAGTATTTCCAATTATTCTCAGCCATAAGGATGTCAATTTAGTGACCTTTACCAATGTCTTCTAACATTCCGCGATACTTATCAACGCGACGCTGTTTTTGAACTTTGATCAAATCATAGGATACCACAAGGTTTCTTGTTTCCTAAACGTTCATGTAGAATTTTCTGTATATGCCTTATACTAATGCCATCTGCTGATACGTTACCTCTTGTTAGTCTTTATCATGAGCCGCTCAACATCCATATTATCTTCAATTGTCGCTGTTGAATGACGTCCCTTAACTAGATCAACGTAATTTTTTAGGTCTACGCTTCATTTCGTTAAAGCAGTTATAAACAATAACATGGGATAGAACTTCATAATAAAATGCCAATCAAAGTCGATGGTAAATTTGTTCTTGATTGAGACCTCAATAAAAATCATGAAAAATTATCTTGTCGTATTAAATTTATTTAACGCGATACGCATAATTTTTCAAATTGCCATCAATTTGAAAAACAAATTCAAACAGAGGATCTCGATGGATTAACAAGGATTTCGATTTTCTAAGTATGAATTTATTTATTTATCATCATATTGTAAATTAACAGTTGTAATAAACTTCAATGCTAGTCGTAATACAAGCTAGTCTTCTCATAATAATACATAAAAACGGGCAGTTTTCTATAAGATGTTGAATTTTTAAAACTGAGCTTAAATGAGAATTTTGGGTAACAATTTGTAAAAAATGTATACAAGTGATATTTAAAAAAATATATATTTCTAATAGACCTTTTCCTAATCTTGATGTAATGAAAATATACTAAGATTTACATTGAACTATGTTGTAATAATTATCGTTAACGATTCAGTAATCAACGAAAGTAAGTTAAATTATACTTTTCATTAAACAAAATCTGAAATTTTTACGAATATTATTTTTTGTAGTTCAAAGTAAGTTTTATTGATTTTTTGAATAATGAAATGTGTGCTAATGCTTTAATATTCAAACCTTGTAACTTACTCCTGTCTTCAAAATGGTTTGACTAACTTGGATGGTGTTTGTAATTTATTTTTTCTTGCTCTTTATTCAACATCATGAAAACTTTTCATATTTTTATATTATACCTTTATTGTCCTTTTACATCATTATATTTTCAATATTATATTCTTCAGCATATAAGCTTGACCAGCATTCAAAAGATATGAACATCTTCCTGATACTTTAATATGGATAGAATTCAATGTATGTTATCCATCAGCATTGTTTGTTTTCAAAAGTCCCTTTATCTTTCATAATTAGGTAATAGAAATAAATTTTCGACAATATAATTAAATATATTCCTTACTATAATACATTTAAATATATTACTTTCTTAGCTCTATATATCTTACAGTTTATATTACCTTGATAGATTAAATGTGATGTATTATGACTGGATGTAACACTTTGGTAGTAAAAAGTTCTCTTGTACGATAAATAATTCAACATCAAAATATTTCAGTATAGCCGGATCGTAGAGTAAGAAATGATTCCTTTATAAAATTTTCTCGAATAACCTTCTCTAAGATAAAGGGTGTTGGGCAAAATATATAGTTGAGGGGAGAACAAATTGCGTTGTAAAACTTTACTAATATAAACTCCATCATCAAATGTCCATCCTTTTGGCATCGCAAATATGGCGTAATATTTCTAATGTAGGTCTTCGATCAAGCCTGTTTCTAAATTTCGGGATCTAAATATTATTTTATATGTAAATAAGTTTTTAGTAAAGAGCTTTTTTCCTTGAAAGATATTATTTTTACTAAAACGTTTATATAATAAAATGTAATATTTTTCTTTATAACATTTTTCTATCTGTATTCATAATTTAATGAATTCATAATCGGGAACGACTCCGAAAATCCTATAGAAAACCCTCCGTATTGTCCAAAAAAGTACTTAGTTCCAGATGCTGATCAACATATGAACTAGAAGATTCGAAAAACCTCTAACTTGTGTACGACTTGAAAAACACTGTTTAAACCATGTAACTGATGAAAAAGTTTATGATTATTAATGTCTATTGGTAAACGTAAGAAGAAACAATTCTAAACACAAAGTTATTATTATATATTCAGAAACATTGTTCAAAAGATACCTATTTTAGAAGATATTTGAATAAATATATATTTTTATTGTAGATGGCCGAAACGAAATTATGAATGGATGAAAAAATAAGTAAATGTAGTACTTATTTTTTCACAGAGAGCATTCGTAAATAATAATATACACTTATTCTTTGAAATACGTTTATACCGATTACATTAGTGAACATAAATTTGTTGTTCGTATATTATAGTATTAAACTCACAACACATATTGCCAAAAGCTCGAAACCAATAAAATTTTTGGAAGTAAAACATATTTACATAACGCATGTTTATATACCTTCGGCACCATTTGAGCACAAGCCAGAAGACCCAGTCAGAAGAAAGTTTCGAGCAAAACTTCGACAAGTTCCATCACCCAACTTTTCGACATAACTAGGTTTTAGAAGTACTTGTCTAGCTTGTAAGCATTGAAATACTTCAGCATTGAAATAACATAGTTTTTCTAAACACATTTTTTTTATTATACAACTTTTACAAAAACTAGGTAAAATTTATTTTATTTTTTTAAGTCCTCTAAGTGATATTTTGCACATTCAACAGTCTGGACGCTTCTACGTTGATGTGGTTTTTTGTAAGAACTAGCAAATCTACTAATAATATCCTCTACCATCCCAATCACAAAATTGTGATGGAGGTCACAGTTACGAACGTACCAAGACGTGTTAACATTTAAGCACTTCATTATGAAATCTTTGTATCACTTATATACAAAAATTAATAGCACAAATCCCATAGCTATATTCTATAACTCCAAACTAGACCTAGAAATTGCGTATATAATGTAAGCTTGATGTTTGTTGATAGCTAAGAATTACGACCAAGCAACCAATACATTTTTCCAAACGTGATGTTACTAAACGTTCATCGCGTTTCTTTTTGATATGTTCATTCCACCAAAGCTTAGCTATTCTAATATATTTAGCTATGTTAGCATATGGTAAGTAAGTGCCATTCATGAAGACTAGTTGTTGTATTATATTTTTGGCTCCAAAAGCGTATGTGTCGATTTGAATCCGTTTCACTTAATGCGCCATTTTTTAATCCAGATAGCTACTTTCTTGAGAGCAGATTGCAATTTTTTATTTGAAACTTCCACAAATCCTTCCATTGCAATGTTTGCCACATCAATTGTCGAGTGATAATTTCTGAAACCAAATTGATGAGATTGTATCAGATGCCTTTGAGCAAGAATATATTTTGGACGCTTTAAAATTAATCTCTTCAATAGCTTTGACATAACTGACAAGAGTGAGATTGGTGGGTATAATTCAACTTTAGTAAGATTTTTACCAAGTTTTGGTAACATAATAATTGCAGCTGGTTTCCGTGCATATCGAACATAGTTTAACCGAACACACGCATTGATCAGATTTGTTAAACAAATTTGTGTGCATACATGCGTATGTGCATGTGTGCATGCGTGTATGTGTATACACACATATATTTTTAATATATTATAACTTGGAATCTGTGGTCTCAATAACTGAGTCAGTGATCTCAATAACTGGGTATGTGATCTCAATAAGTTACGTTCAACATTTACTTTGAAGATACGAATTAGGAAATTATTACCTCAATAATTGAACGTTTGTGCATCTTTTTTACGGTGATAAAAATAACACTCTTTAGCGAATACAACATATATCACGTATAACCTTTAAAAGGATCTACAAAATTATGAATAAGAGTAAGACATTAAACTTAACTACTGGTTATACAAAACAGTTGATTTCCTGTTATGTGTATATCTTTAATGCAAATTTAGAGAGTTAATTACATCAGTGACGGATATATCGTCGTAAAAATTAAAGACATAACATTTACGTCAAAAATAGCAAAGATATAGAGAGACAGTAAGAAATCACGAATTCACAAGAACATTTATATATATATATATATATATATATATATATATATATATATATATATATATATATATAAATATATGTATATATATATATTTATATACAGTATTAATGAAGAGTTCCTCGATATTAGAAAACTGTAATACATCATTCAATAGGATTGTTATTTGTTTTAAATATATTGCTAGTGATACTATTCCCCTAATCAAAATCAGCCTTAAAAGCAATACAAAATGGTGAAATTGATATGACCCACCACATAAATAAAATTCGACTTAATATCTTGTACTTTTAAATGGCCCTGCGCATGTAAACATTGAGAGAAATGAATGTGCAAGTAAGCTAGCCAGTGAAATGCGGAACTTGAGTCCTTTTTATCATCAAACTAATGAATCCAACAGTAGCCAAATCCAGACTTTTCAACTAACCTCCAAAGAAACCATTATTCCACTTGTATAATATCTACATTTGTAAGAAATTGAACAACACTACATTTTTAAGAAAATGAAAATGCATGAAAGCCTCTATTTTTAGAAATGTCTCTAATGCAACTTACTCCGGAATATGTTTCGAATTGTTCAGCCATCGTAGAATCCTTCTTTAATCTTATTAACTCATAAAAAATCGTGTAGAACTGACAACTACGTGACCTGGCAATCTAGATTAAAAAGGCATTTTGAGTTATTCATTTCTGCTCTATCCACATACATCAAATACACCTATAGCCTGAACGTAGACAAAACATGGACATTTAAAATTATCTATAATTCCTCATTTTACATCTCATGTCAATTTTCAAACGTTGTAATTATGGCTTATTCGTTTCTTCTTTTAAACATCTATATATATTATGTTAATTTGTTTAACATTTATATTCCCCATATTTTCACCATCTGAAGCTTAAAAATAAATATCATCATAAACAAGTTAATTTGCTCACAAACCAAAGCATATTCGCTTTACAAGCCCACGCCAAAATTAAAATAACGCTAAAGAACAAATATTCTGCACATAATCGCTATACGAAACAGACCTGTTAATTGAATGTTTAATTACTAATTGTAAAAACAAAGATTCGTTTGACAGAAGACATAAATTATTGAGTCCGTAAGGTCCGATAAGGTTAAATGTGAAATAATAGTAACGAGTGAAGTAAACGTTTTAAGGAGTTTTTCCCTTTCCTTTTGAAGAAAGGGAAAAACTCCTTAAAACTTTTACTTCGTTCGTCAACAAGGCAAATGAAAAATCTGGTACTATTTTAGGGCAGGTCAGGTTATTTTTCATAATAATATGTGAAAGTTATTTGTACAGAGCTCTTTGAATCTGCACGACGAAACAAAATATAGATTGCGTCCTGTTATATCCTCTATACACAGGCATAACATACTAATCCATTAAACTCGCAGGCCGTGATTGGAAAAGCCACGTAAAATTAGCAAAGAGCGAAACAGACATTTATATTGACAACAGCTGAATATCAGCGTCAATTAAAAGTGTATTTTTAATAACTTGAGGCAATGGCTACACATTTATTATTTTTTGTAATTATTTCAAAAACATTATTATAGGCTTGGTTATATTTTCATTATTAATTTTATTTCTTCTTTACATTTCTAATACTGTAGAAATAAAATATACGCCTTATGAAGATATTTATGAAGACAGCTTTTTTTATATCGTATCATAATCACAGATTTTATTTTATTTTTGGCCCTTCCTAATTGTCAAAAGCTAAACTGTTTGGTTCATTATATTCTAAAAAATATCGGGTTTTTTTTTAAATTGCATTCTTCTCCTATAACGCGGGACCTATTTTCGCGGGTTTAGTTTCATTGGCTGTTGTTTAGTTGTTTTGAGACATTTGAGAATGACAAAATAGCAAAGGGGGTGCCCAAATCCAACATTTAATAAAATCACTCCAAGGCGAAACAAGCTATGCTACATACTTTTAAGCAATATTTATGCTCGCTGCAACCAGTGATTTTAGGTGAGCCGGAATTTTGAGCTTACAAAAAATATAAAAAATATATTACATTATTTACTGTCTAATTCTGCAGCCCAGTCTTTAGAACATCATTACAAAAATTGACATAAAACTACATTTGTGTACATGTGAATGTAAATCGTTTATTTTCAGATAATCGTAAGGCAATACTATCAATGTTTGACCTGATTATTAAAATGTCATTATAAAAAAACATAGCCAAAATTCATTACATCTTAATAGAATTGATTTTTAATACATTGATATTTAAAACTGATGGCAACAACGATTTTTAACAAATGAATTTAATGAAACGATTCATTCAATTTAATAGTTTAAATTTGAACTCTGAAGCAACTGCGATCAGACTGAGATAGTACGTTCGAAAAATTTAAAATATGCGGCATGGTCCGTGCACATTTAATATCTTTTGAACAATAAAAGGTACACAATATTTCTAACTGAACTATTAACAAATATGAACTTTCCCTAATGTAAATATATTGCCTACTACGTATTTCACAGATATAAAGACATGACGCATATTTAAAAAAATATACGGTCTGGGATAATCGTTATAGTTTCCTATAATTTCCTAGTTAGTTCCTGCCAACTATGTTTTTTCATTACTTTTTTCTGAGTATTTTTGGAAATAGGGGAAGAAATACTCTTATTTTTGGATGTTTTTTGGATCATCCCATTAAATATGCAATTTAAAATTATGAAAATATTTTTGTATTCCTCATAATAAGATTTTAAAAAAATTGGTGCACTACAATGCAGAAGTGAAAACTTTAGCAACCAATATAACCGTATTGTATATGTTGTAAATTTTTGACACGAAAGTTAAAAACAAAAATAACGTAAGCGTATTAAATTAATTATACTCAAATGAAATATTATTAAAAAAGAGATCTTAATTCTTGAAAGTATGCACTCCGTGTTAGACAATAAACTCGCTCGGGCGATGCCGAAGGGAGCCGAGTTTGTCTGAAGAACGTAATGCATATTCAACTGAACACATTTCATCCTTTTTAATTTTGGCACTCACTTGGCCCATACTGAACAAATCCGAGTTTACCCGATTCAGCATCACCGACTCGTTCACTACTCAAAAAATTGCGCAGATACGCCTAGAGAAGCTTTCACTTCAAAACATTTAATATCTTTGTTGGCCCCATCTTTAATTTTTACTTAAATATTTAACAAGAACTAACTAGCACAAAATATTTAGGTTAATAATATTTATTACTATTATACATTTCTACATCGCATGATGTCTAAGAAAATTGGCTATGCATACAGAAAAACTCATATATGTTGCCCACTAATGCATGTGGAAATTTTGGAAATATTAACATTTTAAATTAATGAGAAAAAAACATACGTACATATTATTAATAAATCACTGTATGAATATTATTACATTTTTTAATTACTAAAATTTCATTTGTCGACCGCTGTATTGAAAAAGGTTACCGCGGAAAGTTACTGACCGGAACTGATCCAAGCTAACTAATGCAATTTGACTGACACGCAAGCTCGGTTAAGGAAACGCGTTCCTGCTTTTCTTTGACAACATAACCACAGTGAAAAAAGGTAGAGAATATTTTATTATTTAGATATTTTTTTTCAACTACGCCATAAACATACCAATAACAAAAATTCACCCCATGAACATACCAATTAAAATACACTACAAACTGTGATTTACTGAATATTCTCATCAAAAATCTTATTAAAAACGACTGGACATTGATACAAATGCTTTATTGTTTCATATATTATCAAATCGAACTTAGAAACACTAAGCTTTAACTATAATGTAGATTTCAAGTATATGCTCATTAAATTGGCTGTTACGGATGGAAAGGTCTTATGATATGGAGTTTAAAATATGTAGCAAAAATTCACTTTCAATTAACTCTGTATAAGTGTTGTTTAATAATAACCATGTACTTAAAAATGTTACTTATTTTACCCGTATACCGCATTTTTATAGAACAAATTCGTCTTGTTATTACCTTCTTCTGTCAATTTACCATACTATTCAATGAATGGTTTAGTAAATATGATGTTCAATTATCATTAAAATAATAGTGAATATTAAGTTAAAATAAAAAGAATAAGAAATATTTTAAAGTTTTAATATAATGCGTTACTGCATGGATAAGCTCTCTAATACATCTACGAGTTATTAATTAAATTATATTTTACAATTTGCCAGAATGACTTTATGTTTTGCTATCTTTATTTTTTTTAATTCTTCCTTTATATTATCTTCAAATATATTTTAGTAACAGTAATTACTATTTAAATAATATTATTTACTGAATGGATCAATTATATATTTTATCAAATATCAAATACATTTAATTATAATGTGCTTTGATGGAAATGAATAGGCAATTTCGCAATATAAAATGTTTACGCGGCATTTACACTGATTTTTTGCTGACAATGGCAAATGCTCCAAAAAGAACTCAAGGAGGACTTTACCAAATTCTTTGATCGAATTTCATGATGAATTAACTGTTTCCTAAAAATAATATAGTTAAAGATTAAGGGGTAAATAATTAGGTTAATCGTAGTTTGAAAAAAGAATAGCTAAATACTAAAATGTTCTCTACGTTTTTGACTGTTATTTTATTGACTAAGGAAAAGAGGAACGCATTCTCTTAGTAAAAATGGTTTTTGGTTATCCTATCGTAAGGATAATAATCAAGAATCACTTTAATTTTCATTTGTAATTGATAATACAAGTAACTAGACATTTTATAAGTATACGACATAAATAAATA
Organism: Druceiella hillmani; assembly: GCA_039881145.1. Classification (NCBI taxonomy): domain Eukaryota; kingdom Metazoa; phylum Arthropoda; class Insecta; order Lepidoptera; family Hepialidae; genus Druceiella; species Druceiella hillmani. The sequence goes on along the minus strand of JAYKKI010000022.1, from coordinate 9,683,300 downwards.
TTAAACCCATTATACGTGAATTTCAGGTGATGTATTTTATAGTATTGCTACACATGTTAGAACATGATCACCAATATGTTTCTCCATCTATCAGTAATGCAGGGTTGTCCTAGACAGCTTATATTTACGCGGCCTACCACCTATATTTTTAATCCACCGAGTACCACAAAAAGGAATTCCATTTCACAAAATATTTTGTTGATTTTTTGATACAATTTTGTTAATTTTTCTGGCATCCTAAATCATGAATAGAATATTTATTTGTATGGCAACAATAAGACAAATATCTTAAGACAAGTTCATTTTGTGTATAAATACGACGTAATGCACAGAAAGCGTATATCACAGGTTGCGGATTTGGGTGCGTTTCTTCGTATTTGCATCTACTCGTTTGCTTCTTTGCTCATCAGTTTTAGGCTGAGCCTTCGTTACATATTGTTCTTTTGTATTGTATTTAATCAATAATACCTATAATCCTCATAAGAGGTAACAAACCACATTTTGTCTGCTATTAAGCGAAAAACAAGTGGTCTAAATCATGCCTTTAGTGGAAAATGAGAAATTAACTATTTTATCTGCAACAATAATAATAAAATTCGGTGTATGATTTTTACACAAGTTGTGCCTGTGAATAAAGAATACAATATTAAATTATATTACACTGCTATACATGAAAAAGTATAAAAAAACATATCGGAGAGCGAGAAAAATTGCTTTAACAAACACTAATTTTTTCATAAGTAAATACAGATTAATAGCCAAAATAAAGATTTATTAAATTTTTTTTAAAATTATTTTTAGCAATGGATTTTTTTTTAAAATATGCATTTATAATCGTTTATTTCTTTATATAGCATAAACTGAAAGAACAATTTTGGTCGGTAGCCCTGTCTCAACGACCAGTGGCGTTACAAATAGATGAGACTATTCAATATATTTGGATGAATAGAATAATATTCAACATGTTTGAATGAATGCACCGACCGGAGAGATATCAGCCGGTTACTATACTCTGCATTTCAAAAAAATTATAATTACAAAGGAAATTTTAAATTTAGTGTCATTACATAGATCAGCTAAAGGCAGTGATATCTTTCAAGTTATTAATAAAACTGATATGGACCATTCAGGATAACAAAAATATCCCTGCATTATGACTAGTGGCGCAAAAACTGTAACAGGTTAAAAACTGTAACAGGAATTGACGGAACTTCTTAAAAATAATATCGATTGCCCATTCATTTGTATGGACATATAAATTGGTTCAAAGGTAAACGAAGTTACTCGAAACGTCAATTGAAAGATTTTTTTCTTTTTGCGAGTTGCATTGAACGTTAAATAGAGATGGAAAATTCCGAAGGATGCAACTTTTTGAACATATTAAGAATATTGACCAGGTATTTTTAGTCTGAGCAACGATTGACAATTTTTTAGGAATTATGGAATGATTTAACACGTTTCACTTGTCCATTAACTATTGCTATTGAAAGAGTAAACATTAACCATCGATGGAAATTACGTGATCTGAAATCAGATCTCTTTTACAAGGGCAGAACAGAAATTGGATAAAATTGTTTAAGCTCCTCGGCTATAATTTCCTCAAACTAAAAATTTAGGCTTAATAATGAATTCGACGGGCATATTTTCGTAAAAGTGCGTATTCAACTATAAATTTTATGAAATCTAAATATAGGTCTTCACAATCGTATATGTGACTTGCTTACACACTGCGTCTGACAACAACTAATGTTAACATTGATGTTGATAAGATAGCAAAACTTAAATTAATTAAGAATCGCCGTGAATCTTTTATTTTGACTAAAAACTGATAGCATTTGTTTCTGAGGCTGGCCAGATTATATTATAACTTGTATTGACCTGTAACCATTTCTAAATTGGACAGCTCTTCTGTAATGGTTTCCTTCAATAATCTTAAAAAATATCTAAATACTAAAATATTCTCTGCGTTGTTGACTGTTATTAACTTAGGACCTTATTTTTTTTACTCTTATAAACTTACATTTTGGCAAACTGATGAATGTTTTAACTGACATATACGTTAAAATTAACACTCCAAAATATTATCACGGAAATTTAAAAAAATATAAGTAATGTACCAAAAACGTATCGTTAGTTGTCATTTGAAAGTTCAACTTACAGGAATTTAGATATTATTTTCTTGATAATTTTATGTAAGGTCGTCATAAAGACATCGCTAAAAAAATCCTCAAAGCAAGTTCACTTTTCCCGATTACCGAAATTTAGCATTATAAAATATACAGTATTATCCATAGTTTAGAATGTCATAACTTTTGTGAAATTTATCATATTTTATGCCTGTTAACGTTATACTAGGTGATATATCTACAAGCTGAAAAATAACGTTAGTATTCATAAATAGTTTAATGAAAATACTATCCACCCTTATATGTTTATATGTGTCGAAGTGTGTACATAACCCTCATTGTGCGATGTTATTCATATTTAGGATATATTGTTATAAAGATGAAGAGATTTACTTTACCTGAATATAATACTAACAGTCGTTACGAGACGACAATTTACGTTCCTTGTTCACTTGGTCCTTTCCATTAACCTAAGTTGAGTATGGCCGTAAACAGTACATGTTACGGTAATGGACAACCCCGCAACTTTATATGAACGTCAATCTCGTAGCCTTGTTACACGAGCAATTACATCCACTATAAACTGGCACTAGTACAACAAGGACGTGATGCCAGAATCGGGAGTTTAAAGTTTCGAACTATTTTTTAAGCCCTTACTTTTTTTTATTGTAACTCAATTATTGTAAATAATAATAACAAAGATCTGTTTATAAGCTTTTCCATTTATTTTTGACAGTCGGCTCTTGAATTGGATTTTTAGATATTTAGTTATTTCACGATTAACACTTTTTCCTAAAAATATATAAAGTGACAAATCACATTTACGTTACAACTAACGTTATCTTTATCATTAGAGAAAAAAAATTATAATTATAAAACAGAAATGTAATTGAAAATACTTTTGATACGGGAAATCTAATCATAAAATCAAGATAACATGAAAAATTCATAGAAATATAATAATGAATTTAAGAATTTTAATAGTCAATTCAAAAATATTATAATTTTTTACTTAAAAAAATTTATGCAGTTATCAGATGAATCAATGAAAATTAGTATAAACATTACGTGGAATGTTATAATGGTAAAAAAAAATATTTAAGTTAAATTACAACCATTGGAAAAGTAACGAGTAAGTACAAGTAACAATCACTTTTACCTCTATATCTTAAAACGTAATATTCACACTATCGCATTTCATCGGTGAATAAATGTTTACACAAATGCTGCTTGAAATAGCTGCAAAGACAAATAATCTTTTATTTAAAATTTACGAAAGTTAGATTTTTTCGCTACAATTCGCTTCCTTTTCTCAATGTCGTGTGCTTAAAAATTGTATGGTTAAAATGGTTTAAAAAACATATAAAATTACAATTAAAACAACAATTCAAAAAATATTAACGCCCATAGTCGATGTATATTTACAGATGCTATTTCAGTACGAAAAATTAAACCTGGCAAATATTTCAGTGATCCAGTCGACAAACGCACGTATTGAAAACAAAAAACAAATAGTGCTTATGTCGAAGACGGACAAGTGCCAGACCTGAACGGACGTCTTTGAAGACGAGTTGCAGCTCCACTTGACTTTATTGATTTCGGCGTGGATAGTTTCGGGTTGACGGATCTGGCATAGTTTAGAAGAGCGACAGCGAAATGTAGTGCAGTAAGTGTCAAGGGCTTGCTATGATTTTAGCTTGCCAATTCATACGAAGAGTTGGCAAGCTAAAGTCAAAACAAGACCTTGTTTGCGCGTTGACATTTAAATCTTGACCGTGGCTTAAAGGGAAAATAAATTCAAGGTTGGCTTTATTATTTTGTATGATAAAGATATAATGTCTAAGAATAGTTAAGTTTAAGTTTGATATAGCTTTTCTAGATATGTAGATAAGTGCTTATCAATCGCTTAATCTCAATGAATTGAAGAAGTAAGAAAGTAACTATATGGAAATATATTTTATTTCCAAGGGGACGTTTAGTTCGAAATATGTGAATAAATTTTGTTTCACGGTTCTTAAATCGAAATTTAAAAAAACTAGTAATTACGTTTTCTGTTATTAAAAAACTTATGATTATATCTCAGCGATCCAATACCTTGAAATACACTATCGTTAGTCAGTTTATTACACTACGGTAATTCCAATAAATGGGATAAGCAAATTTAATAACTAAAGATAAGTATGAAAGTGAGAAGGTTAATACTTTTACTAGAATAAACAAATAGGTACAACTCAGTATCTTATAAGTAGCATAATTTCTAAGCAAAAATTTGCTATTAGAATTGTTACCTACATCTAAGCTAATCACATAAAGTGTGATAAAAGTTATTCATTTTGGTTTTAAGAATTTCGTGTAAAAGTCTTATTTAAAGATGCAATATAAATTATAGTACGTTTGTATTCTGATCCTATTTTTTAACACATTTGAACACAGAATTATTTTTGTGATGTAATGCCATAATGCCGATTAATTTAGAAAATATGTCATTTGAAAACTTTTAACACTTGGATGTAACTTAATTTTGTTAATATAAAATTGACTAAAGACATGCTGATTTATTAACAAAAAAAATACAAAAAAACACTACTTTATTTAAAGTTATAAGTACAACGTATAATTTTTCGATACTTCCGGATTCAATCTGCTGATTTGAAGATTTGTTCTTTTCCGAACTGTGACTCCGCCTATAAAATGTAAATGGGAAATGAAATCTTCTTCACTATTAAATAATTAGTATTACAATGATTTTTAAAAGAATAACTTTATGTATATTTCTACTATACCTATCTATTTAAACTTTTAATCTTACATCGTATTAAATGTTCTTTTAATTGAGTACCTTTTCTTAGTTTAAATTTAAGATAGGAGACAGCGATTACTTAAGCAAGCACTGAAACCTGCAAGAGTGCTAATATTGTGTATGTAACATATTTCACTCTGCATAATTTCTTTCTCTTTCAGGCTTCAACTGTTCTTTGTGCCGTGTCTCTTAAAACTAATATCATCTCTGGTCACCACGTCATCCCATGATGCTGGTTTTGCGTTCTATGCTTCATATTCTCAATGTACCGCGATTTTCTTTATGTCGTCGTTTTATCGCTTAAAATTTCATTATCGTGCGCGAACTATTTTAATCTGTGATTTATGACAAATAGAATAGTTTTTTGGGAAAAAAATCATTATGGTGCAAGTTGCACCAATTGAATGGCTATGGATTTCTCAGTAAGCCTAAATAATCATTTTAGTTACCATGTTAAATGAACTATTGAATATTTTTCAACTATTTCATGCTGTGGAAATTAATAAAATGAGTATAGAATATTTTGATTTGAATATATTAAAGGATCATTTGATTAAATAGTGGCGATTTCAAGTAACAATTAGTGTAATTAAATATACATATAATTATTATATATATTATTTACTTCATTGAGGGCCAAAATTTCCCTGTTATTGTCAGGTAAATGATTGCAAGTTCGCGAAAATAATCCTTACCTAAAATGTTATAGTTGGATGTGTTACAATTTTTTATAATTTTATGGGGTAGAACCTGAAAAGGCAGGTATCTTCCTATGTAAATATTATAATCCTTTGACATTTTCATTGGTGGTCATTAAAAATCATTTTCAATAATCATTTATTCATTTAAAAACGCTATAAATTAACGCTATAAATTAAAGGTATTGAAGTTTTTTTATCACATTTTTGAGTAAGACAAGAACTGTCGAAAAACAGATTATACAATTTTAATAAAATATGAAATTGTGAAACCCGTTATCTAGCCATGTGATTCTGGAAGAATACTCAGTTACTTCTTTTAATAGAATAAAAATTTGCTTAATATTTCTTTCGTGCACAATTTAAATGATTTTGTTCTATATAGCTAATTAAAATAACCATTGAAAGGGTTCTAGTTTTCCTTTGCAATAGCTTCATATATTTATTAAAGGAATCCATATAAAAAATAATTTTCCATCCTTGATATTGTCCCATTGAAAGAAATAATAATAAATCGTTGGTTCACCAAAATAATATATTTATAAATTAATTTTTAAACTGACTTAATTATTCTATTACAGGTAAGGTCATCAATTACAAAGCTCTCTCGCCTTATCCGGAAAGGAACGTCACTGTGAGTATTTTCCTCCTTTAAATGAAAAATTGTCCGTTTTGTTAATCAGTAAACATTTTCAAAATAATTATCGAAAACAAACAATCCACCGTCTCAGATTTTTGCTGTTATTTATATTAATTTTAAAATAATTGTAACTTTTGAGTTTTTTTCTTTAGCATATTGGTTCGCATAATACAAAAGAATCGGCTCAAAAAGTAATTATGTCTAGTTCGGGAGGAAGGTAAAAAGATTTAACAAGCGTTCAAGCAAAATTTAACTATCAATACTATATATACTCATCATTTAATGAAGGTAATTAATTTTAATTGTCTAATCATCAACAAGACTAGCATATTAAACCTTTGGTTCATTATATTACAAGTGTAATAAATTGACCGCTTTGCCACTAAACTGTTTTTTTACTATTTTTGTCAGTTCAAATAAACAATTAAATATTGAAATTGATTTAACGATTAAAATTTATCGATTTAAATAGTTTACGCGATTTAAATTGTTTACAAATTTAACAACAAAAAATACAATTTAGTTTATATAAATTACGGCGAATTGTATTTTGAAAAAAAAATAACTGTAAAGTAAAATATGAGATAAAAGGAAAAGTGATACGATTACATGTTTCCGTTTTTGTTTAAGTAACCGTTACGGTTCATGTTTTATTTCAATAGTACAGAGACCTTAAAATATTTATTCTTTTTGGTAATTAATTGAGAAAGTGATAGGATAAGGTTAATATTTTATAAGTGCATAGTATTTGTATAATATAAAAAACTAATTTAAACAGAAGCGCGATCAACTATTCGGGACGACACCGATTAACTCGTCACGTTTAGGAGCTTCGTTTGATCTTGGAATTTCGTTATTTGACTGTACTTGTGAGCGATTCTTATAATATACTCGTACGTGCTCGTCGATACGTATTGGTAGTTATTGGTATTAAAAGCGTGGGCATTCGGTATTCAATAAATGTCGTGTTGAATCTTAGGCACGCGTGCTTTTCTGGTTGGTATCTAGAACTACACCATTCAAGGTCGAAAGGATATTCAGTGTAATTTGTTGTAAGTGGATTAAATCCATGTATCATGTAGATAATTAGATTACTTACTTAGAATTAGATTACCTTTCTAGTTTCAGATTGACTTCCTTTGAAATGGTTTGTAGACATTATCACCGTTGATGAAACGTATCGCTGAAATATTCTGAAATAAATTTAAGTATATATTATTAAAGAACATTTTTTAACCATCAAACCGTTTACGAAATCTCAGGCTATTTCTCTAATTCTTAAAGAGAAATGACATGTGAAAGGTGTAGTGAAATTCAAAATATGTTTTAGTCGGTTGAGTGGCTGTTTAAATCTTAAGAACATTTCTCAAAATTATTCTTCCAGTAACATTATTACACTAATGCTGTATATTGTTGAATGGGCTTCTTAAAAATTGCAATATGGCTATCAATCTCTCTCCTCATAGTCACAAAAGATAAAGGAACTAAGGCAGAGTTAGGCCAATACAGTGACGTCTTTCTTTCAACCGGGGTTAGGATGGAATATAGTATGTAGTATAGAAGAAATGGCTTTAAATTATGTTAATTTATTCCTTATTAATAAAATTAAACGTGAAGAATTGACCAACAAATTATATATTTTATGTTTCGATAACACAAAAGGCCAGCCCAGGCGTTTTTCTTCTAAGTAAAATAAAACTTTTCAGTAAAATATCAAAATATCAATATGTTTTTAATCTTTATATTGTTGCAAAATTTTCAGAATATATATAAATAAAATATTTTTGGGGAAAGGAATAATAATAATATCCTACTTATAATATTTTTCTCCTTCTTTTACATACATTTTATTATATAAGACTAACGAATTTTTTTTATTATGTAATTATTAAAAATAAAGCAATACTGACGTAGTATTGTAATCTAATCTCTACCATAATTTATCCACTATAACATTGTTTTTATGTACCATCTTGCAACAACAAAAGAAAAAATATCTCATCATAGCCAACAATAGGTATTATTAAAAAATAATGATTTGTCTTTGGTTTGGTTAAAAAAAATTACATCCAAAAAACTTGGACAGTGGTAAACCCACATTTGTACATATATTAGAGAATAGTAAATTTATGAATTATATTTCTGCAGGAATAAAAAATTATATTTTTCAATAATCTATTTAAAGACCTATGTACAATAGTTAACCAAATAAAAATTTCGCACGACCAATTTATTGAGGATTAATTATTTTATTTAGCACTAGTTTCATTTAGCTATTCCACATTATCTTTCAGAATTATTGCTTAACAAACCTCAACACCTCAACATTTATGTATTCGCTATATTTTTAACCTTAGAAGATTTGATCACCTTTCTGACCTTAGGATGCGGCTCAGATGGATGGAGATTCACAACCGACGCAATTTCCATATTCTTTCCCTATCTTAAATAACCCTCACAATCCCTCTTATCTTTCAGCAAAATTCACCGCCCTTTCTAGCCATTGCTATATCTATATACGTTCTGACAAGCTTCTTACGCTCCTTATCTCCAAACATTCTATTTCTTTCTACGAGCATTCGTTCACTATTCATACTGCCAAATTATGGAATAAACTAAACTCATACATCAAACTTTCACCGCCACTTCTAGCTTTCAAAAGCAATCTGAAAAAATTATAACTTCCTTAACTTTAGTTTAAAAATTCTATTTTCTTTCATGTCTCACTTGCATGTTTCCCATTATTTTCATTAACCATCCCTCCCCTCAATACAGATCAAAGACCCCACCAAACATACAAATTTTGATTTTGTTTTGTTTTCGTTGGTCTCTTTTTTTCGTTTCTATTATTTTATCTTTTAAATATTATAATATGTGCCTTTCTGCCTATTGTTTTTATTGTTTGTTTCACTGTTTTGTTTTACTACTCTCTCTACCCTATCTGATTTGGTCAAAGTTTTTAAATAAATAAATATCACTTTTTTCTGGAAAGAAAAAAATAAAACTTCTCTTTACAAAAGCTTCGATTATAGTATTTACGAAACGGCGCTCAACCTTTGATCGCGCAACAGGTGAGCTGAAGATTCCAATTGAAATGCAACTTACCACCCAAAATTGTCGGGTATCGAATTTCCCGGGGGAGATTACGAGGGCCTATTTCAGAGCCGGAAATTGGGCGGTACGCCCGACCTCGTGTCGTCGATAGATTTATATTTTCTTTGTAAATAATTTTAAATCAGAGAGTTTCAAAAATAAATGACAACATTGAATAACTGTAAATGAAAAAACGGTAAATGAAATAATTTGAATTTAAACATATAAAGAGTTTAATTTACAACACCAGTTTGTGTTTTCATAGTTGTAGGTTTTAATAAATCTTATAATGCATTAAACATGTCTTTATTTAATTGAAATACATGACCTAGTTAAATGAACAGAATATAAGAGAATACCCAAAATATTTTTGGGTAATCTCTTATATACTGCCCATTTATTTCATGTGCTGCTAAACTTAATGGCAACCAAAAACTTCTTTTGGGATATGAAAACTTATTCTTATAACAAAGAATTTAAATTTAATAGAGTTCACCGAAGGATTTAATTATAATGATGAAATTCAATATCGGTCATTAACTATTATGATATAAATATGACTTCTTCTAGTATTTGACGTATAATTTTAGAATTATTATTACTTAATAAATAATAAAATCGTTCTCGGTTTCTTCTATATACATGATGAGTGAGGATGAAAGTATATTCTAAGTGTTTATTGACATTTAACAAATTGTATCGCTTCATTTAGAGTTATTAACCTTAGATGAGATGCGTAAAGTAGACACAAATTAAATTATTAGATATAATTTATCTGAGGGACTACGTCGTTGAACATTTTTAAATCATGTTACATATTCAATATATATTTGCAGATGATGTGTCTCAAAACGTTAGAATTCGTAATTGAACAATCAAAAACAACATTTTTTTGCTTGAAGTTCATCTGATAGAAAAATTAGTACGATGTACAGTTTAGCTTATACTCTGAAGGTATCACGTGAATGCTAGATCTACGGACAGCATAATAATGACTGATAATGATTTATATAAATATTAAGGAAGATGAAATAAAATAAAAAAAGTGTACTTATGAAAGAGAGAGTGAGTTTTCTTTTGTATATTTTGTAGTTTCTCTGAGTAATATTACAGAATGCAGACAGTTTCCATATATATTTAATACACTCAACACAATTGTAATTGAAAAAGTGGACAATTACCGAAACTTTGAAAAGAAAACAACGATTTTTTTCAAATATAACCTACATGGCTGAAATATATCTTACCATTTTATATACCAGAAGAAGGGCAACGGGAGAGATAGTTGAAAAAATATTATTAAAGTTTTGTGAAAGTTGACTCTTCAAGATTACTAAGATTAGGTTGAGCAGTCACACTCGAAGGTTAACGGCAAACTCGACTCAACTGTCAACTGTTATTAAATTAATTAACTCTAGGTATGTAAATACATTAATATAAATGATTATGCGAATATATGCAATTGGATCGCCTACTCGTGACAACAACGGAGTCTGTTTACTGAAATATGAGTTAAAAACTAACATAAAATCTTCAAGATGCCTCATAAAGTGTCTATATAACATATGTAAATGATGCTATTTTGTATACCATCATTACAATATAGTTTACATAGCCTAAATTGGCAAAATATGTATTGGGAAAAAGTCAAGTTTGTGCATGCTCCTCGTAGTAAAACTCAAACGCGAACTCAGTAAAATATCGTGATAGAATATTATTGAATTATGAGCACTTATGTGTCTGGAAATTTCACTTTGGCCTAATATATTTCACTGATTCTTAACTAAAACTGTTAAATAAAACAATACATATCTTGATACTTATTCTTTCACTACGAATGTGTTATTATGATGCATAAATAAAATTAGTGATGTTTTATATTAAGCTGAGTAGTGTAGTTTTTGGTCCGAAATTGACTGCAAAAATTATAAAAAACTTAAACCACGGGATGTAATTACCATTACTTAATAGATCAAATATAAAGGAATTAAAAGTTTTCTTTCTTCTTTTTCAATTTTTTTTCCCAAACTATCAATTAATAACATTTTTCAAGGAAAATACGATCTTCATCATCTTAGTTCCCACGAAACTTTGGCTTCCACAAATCATGGAAATGCAACTAAACAAAACATATTGAAGGAGCTTAGAAAGCTCACGTAATGTACAATGTAGTTCCTTCAAATTATTTTACTCTGATGTGATAAATGTAAATCAAATCACATTGAAATTATACAATATATATAATAAGTTTTCTCTGTATTTGATTATTAGATTAATGTTGGTGATTTTCCATAATGTTTCAATAAAATGACACATTCTCTCTTCAATTTTCTTATATAAATATAGAAATATAGTGATAACCGTTACCAAATAACATCAACAAAAGTCGAAGTACGTAGATGAAGCGAATGAATATCGTCATATTTATCCTCAAGATTCCGCTTTTAAATTAAAGTCATTATTAGGAAGTATAAATTACATACATCCTACCGCAAATTTACAAAATGAAAAACAGTAATAATAAGTGGCAGCTACTTTAAACTCATACGCAGTTTAGCACAGAGACCTTTTTCTCCTTATATTAACTTGGCCCTTAATTACTTGTCGTCGATGAAGTAAGTATACAATCCGAAGCGTCAATGTTGAACGCAGCAAAGTGATTGTCTGTCAATTGTTTTTGGAAAATTTTGTAGTGTGAAAAGTCACCTTATTGAAAACCGTAAATTTGCTTCATAAATGAAGGTTTGTATTTTTCCTAAATATCAAATTGTCCAAAATGAAAAATTTAAATCTTTTTGACAACCAAATATCTTATGATGTTTAAAAAATTGACACAGAAATATTTATTAACAAATTTAGGCTCATGAATTAAATAAAAAAGATGTATGGGTTAAAAATCAAGTTGCAAGGTTTCCAAAACATTATGTTTTAGAATTTTGTGTTAGACTAGCTTTTCGCCCGCGGCCCCGCTCGCGTAGACAATTAATTTTCTAAACTTCAGTCAAATGTTTAATTAACTTCAAAAAGGAGGTTGTAAATTCGACCCAAGTGTGTATAATATTAACAAATATTTTAATCTTTTAAGGTACTTAGTTTACGCAAATAAAGCCTCAGAGAGGAAATTAGAATTTAATACAGCACTTTCTTCCGTGCCACATTGGTGATTGTACTCTCTGGGGATAAAATCATGTAAGAAGCAAAATACATGATTTTATCTCCAGAAAATCAATGCATACCCCTAAATCAATGCCTACCACATTTTATAACTGGCCCTAAGATTTATTAATCGACCTTGAGAAAGAGACTCTAAGTGGAAATTGTAGTCGCTTGAATTCAAAAACATAATAATAGGATATAAGCGGTATGAAAACTGATTCCTCCCCCCCCCCTCCCCGAGTACAGCCAGTGAACACAGTGGCACGTAAATATTTAAAATATAAATATTTTTCCCATATAAACTTAACTACCAATTTTCATCCCATTATAAATTGAATCTCATAAATTCTTAAACACTTTTTACATTATTTGTATAGAAAATATTAGAACTAAATGTTAAGTAAAAATTACCATAACAATATTCATGCAAATGTACCAAGCAATTTTTACGCCCTTAGGGGATAAATAACGGAATATGCTTAAATGCTTGTTAAATTATTTGTATGCAATGCATTAGTACAATCTTTTAAGTAAAAATGATTGTATCAATTTTCGTGACATACAAATTAGCAACTCCTTTTCACCCACTTCGGGGTTTAATATAGACATGAGCTTAAATACTTGTTATTTATTGCATTGAAAGGCTTACTCATTTATTGTATTGAAAGGTACTCGTATTAATACAATTTTTTAAGTGAAAATTACCACATTTCTTTTCCCTTAAGGTTGTATATCGGATAACGGGTAAATGTTGGTTTAATTATGTGCACTGAAATGCATTAATACAAATTTTTAAGTAAAAATAATCATAACAATTTTTTCTCATACAAATTTATCCATCCGTTTTCACCCCTTAGATGTTGAATCTCGGAAAATATTTAATGCTTCTTTAATTATTTACGTTGAAAAGCATTAATACCAATTTTTTATTAAAAATTACCATAATATTTTTTTTCTTAAACAAATATAGCCACCCCTTTTAACACCTTAGGGGCTGACTATCAAAAATGTATTTGCCTTGAAAAGCATTAATACAAATAAAAATTTTCCCCATGCAAAATTAGCCACCCCTTTTCCACCCCTTTAGGGGTTAAATCCCGGAAAATGCTTAATACTTATTTCATTATTTGTATTCAAAAGTATTCATATCAATTTTTAAATAAAAATTGTCATTACATTTTTTTCTCATACAAATTTAGCCACCCCTTTTCACCCCGTTAAGGTTAGAATATCGGAAAATGCTTAAGTAATTGTTTAATGATTTGTATGAAAAAGCATTAATAACTAACTGTAATTAAAAATTCCCATAAGAATCTCCAAATTTAAAGTTTTTGTCATTAGCGGTTTGGGCTAGGTGTTGATATGTCGATTAATAAGACATTGCCTTTTAAATATATAGATAATACTATAGATATTCTTGATCTATTTTTGTCAAAATTATAAGAGAAACAACGTTATTAGAATTTTACCTAAAGTTTATCGTAGAACTTTACCAATGATTATTAATTTTATGGTTTTTATTGAAAAATTCTCTTGTTTCCATTGATAACTTACAATTTGAAGGATATATGCGAATATTAGGTGAAAAATTATGTTGATATTTTTAAATAAATTGATAAATATACTATGAACACTTGAATGCTTATATTCCCAAGTGCACGGAGACCCTCGTAGTGTGAATCCTGCCTGAACTTTACAGGTTTTTGTTAACAGATGTTCCTGAGTAGAAAGTTTATAAATATTAAAAGAAAGTAAAACCTGAAAAGTTAAACAAAAATAAAAATTAAGTTAAAATGATTGTTCATATCCATAAAACTTATTCCATGGGAAATAGTCTAATTGATAAAGCTGTGTCATTTTATATTTTGTTCAAACTTAGTGAGAATCTTCTTTAGGGTCCCCAAGAAGAAAATCTAGCGTTATTTAATATTGGCTTGGCCCAGTCCTGACTTACCCGAATTAAAACATATAAAAAACTTCATCTTTAGTTTTTTCAAATTATTCTATTAAAGATATCTACACGATCAAGATTAAATTTTAAAGCTCAAAGATAATAGTTTTTGAGTACAAATTTTAAATTCACACAATTAACACCCCTGAAAAATAAAATGGTGCTGAAAATACATATGTTTTACTGATTTTTCGTCATTTTTCTGGTTTCTACCTATTCAATGTAAACAGCTAATATTTCGCAAAGATTAAGTGCACAATGTCAATACTATATATGTTTATATTCAATAAAGTGTACATGATAATAAACGTAAGTATCTAGGCAAATTCACATAAAAGTCTAGATGGAATTATATTTTCATAACAGCTACATTTTATGTGTCAATTACACTGACGCTTTTGGTGACCACAAAGACTGCTATCTACGGAGTGCGGCCTACGGATTCCACCACAAGAATATTTTTAAGCTCATAATGCGTAAATTTTATTGAAAAAAATACTTATTATTCAATAAATGCAACTTGCTGATATAAATTAATATGTTACAGATATAACTCTTAATATTTTTGGTAGGTGGTAAATCAGACTTTAAACATTTTATGACATACTTTTTGAATAGGGGAAATTCGCTTAAAATTTTGCCATATTCGTCTATATCTATTGTGGTGATATTTTACAGGAAGATTTACTTAAATCACATTGAAACAAAAAAAATATCAATATTTCTTTGGGAAGTTGTTTTACGATATGTAAATAAATGAAATCGGATAAGAAGCTCTTAAGTTTGAAAGTTTTGATTTGGAAAATCATATATCTTTATAATATTGCTTATTG
This sequence comes from Druceiella hillmani, assembly GCA_039881145.1. Taxonomy (NCBI): domain Eukaryota; kingdom Metazoa; phylum Arthropoda; class Insecta; order Lepidoptera; family Hepialidae; genus Druceiella; species Druceiella hillmani. Next base: position 9,668,003 of record JAYKKI010000022.1, on the reverse strand, counting down.
TGTCCAAGTACGAAGTAAAATTTTGATTACTCTAAATTACCAAAACTCCACTTTGCAATTGATCGACTTCAATGAATGACGAAAGCCTTTCTTTGTGAAAATATATACAGCATGTTCGAAAAAGTTTGCTAAAGCATGGTCAAACTCGGAAAATATTTTAAAAAGTACGAAAAGAACTTTATAGAATATCACCATTTTGAAATCTGTTACGCTATCTTCATTTCTTATTTCACTGTGATTACTATTACATACTAAAAATTTGCTTTACCGAGTATTTCTACCATCAGAAACTATGAATCCGAATTATTTTAATAAAATACTTGCAAGAAAAAACACATAATCTCAATTGGTGTACTACCAAAAATACTCATTTGTATAAATTGCACTGTAATTAATTAAAAAAACAACCAGTTTTTTGTATCTGTAGGAGATACTATCGCATCTGTTTCTAAGTAATTTAGGAAACAATAAACTAACCTCGTTAAAAGTCTCAAAGTAAAACGACCCCAGGGACAGATTTTACTGTTGTAGAAAATTAAATCGTAGACGTCTCTCATTAAAATAATTAAGACGAAAATAAATATAGCCTTAAATTTGTAATATATTATCCTCCAAAATTATGAATTATGATTAATTAATAAATAAATGATAATGGTAACTAAAAATTTCGTGTCTACGTATGTATACAAGCGAATCAGAATGATGCACCATTTTTTCAATGTTTAAAATATTTCAAAAATATAATTTTGAATGGCTTAAGTCCTTTAATTTTTTCCCTCCCTTTTGGCTTAAGTCCCTCAACATTTTTTAAGAATATATTTCTTTTACATTTTCACTTGACAAACAATTTTGATATATGTAAAGCAAAGCAAGCAAATAAATTTCTTGAAAAAACAAAGTTAGCAAAATAAATTTGTTGAAAAAAGTTAGGGGAAAGTTTAATTTTTTCAACATTTAAGCGATTTAAAGGGAATTAATAAATTATAAAGTTAATTAGTAGGAACGATTATTGAATTTGAATGATCTTTGAAAGCAAAAAAAATTTATTTAGAAACCATACGTGAAAACAATTTTTAAAGAGTAATATTTCAGGCAACTTGTTAAAATTAAATTCTAAATAATTCTTATTCATATATTTCTTCCATTATTGAACATGCCTTAACTCTTTTCATAAATTTTGCAATTTACAAACTTAGTGGAAGATACGAGAAATCTTGAAGCAAACATAAGTCTTAATGGCAGGTAGACAAATATTCAATAAAATAAATGAGAAACACTTAGTAACAAATATTCAAAGTACATTTAACTAGTAAAGTAAAAGTAGTAAATTACATTGTCATATTGTATTCCTATATTATATTTTTGTTTAATAATTTCCTTAATATTTCATCAATTCGAAATACAGAAGTTATACATTTAATACCAAGAGAATATCTTAGAGACTCGTATAATCCTATAAGATATCTTCAAAATAACTTCAGTTGCGTCAACCGATTGGCTTATTGGAAGTGGCACGCTCTCACCAAATTGAGAGATTAGAGTTAATCTAGCAAGAGCACAATGCTACGTAAGGACGTCCCTTGTCTACTATCGATCAGCACTTATCCTACAGTCATTCAGAATCGGCGTTAAATAATTTTTTTTGGCAAAGAAGATGTTAGTTGAAACGTTCTGTAACTATTCCGCTAGTGTTTTTTGTTTTTTTTTTAATATGGTAAAAGAAATCAAATTTGGTTTACGATGTTATTGTTTACAGTTGAAAATTATATAAAAAAATGTAAAAAGAAATTTTACTTTTTTATTTATATAAATGAAAGAATATTCATAAAAAAACATTGTTTATAAACAAATTGTCCCTCGTGATAAAAAAACGATTTGAAAAATAACTTTTTACTTTCGAACTACTCACAAATTTAAAAAGTCTGTTTAAGAAATCTTTTTTATATATTTCGATTGTTAAGTTTTTTGTATACTTTTTTAAAAATAAACTTATGATATATATAAGTTTATTTTTTTAATTTTTATATTCAGTATCACCAATAACAGTAATTAATTCAGAATAAATTATAACAAGTACTTCATAATAAAAACGCAGATTGTATGAGAAATACTTTTGAAAATATTTTTATTAAACATATCGTTTCTGCTGTAAATTCCTTATATCAATAATAGGGAAGTGTCCATAGATGCCAAATTGCATTTATTCATTAGACTTAGCTAAATAGCACTTTAAAAATGTAACTGTAACGTATAAATGTATAATATAAATGTAGCACTGCAAAAATATAATGTTTATACGAAAAACTGTTCATTCATTTTAATATTGACTAATTCTCAAAGCAAATAAATTCGCTCAGAATTACAAAAAATTTTGTCATATTCTGGGCCATGTAGCATGACGAAGGAAAGAAATGGTTTAAATATAAGTGAAGATTCTTGAAAGTCCTTATAATGTATATGTTTATTGCGTATTACCCTTTCTACATTCACTATATGTACTGTGTTATGCAGGAGTTAAAATACTGAGTTCATATGTCAGTGAACTCTTCATTAGAACTATCAAATGTTAGAAATATGTTTGTTTCTATTCGTTGAGATAGCAGATTAATGGATTCGATAATATGTCTTCTAAGTTTCAAATATCGTGACTATTTTCCTTAATATACAAAATATTTTCATTTCTTATTATGTATTCACGGAATTCTAAAAATAAGTAATTTACAAATATTCTATGCGAAACAAAATCTGCAACAGTCACATCCGTGCATATTTGGAGCCATAATATTATTTTTTTTGAGATATGTTAACATACGGAAGCCAAAAATATGTTTATAAAGGTAAAATATTTACAAAGGTGCAGTTAATTTGATTATAGAAATGATTGTTTTCCAAGCAAACAATGTAACACATATTGATGTAATAATATGATTAATATTTTTTCAGATACAAAGTATTCTATAAGCTTAAAATGTTACATTTAAATCATGTCAGAAATTGGGGCTTGTCTTATTTTTTGACTACAATGCAGCGAAGAATAATCCAAAGTCTATTGAGTCAATTGTTTTGACCTCAAGAAATAACTAATCTCGCTTGGACTACGCAACTCATCCGTGCATGTGTCTGTCCAAAGTTATTCTTATTACAAAATTCGCAGTAACACTCTGATTCACTATGACCCATAACAAGTAATTTGGTTTTAAATTTCCCTGGAGTCACGACAAAATTTGAAACTCAGTAGACGGTATGTGCTTTAGAAATTACACTTGATCCAAGGTGGCAATGATTTAAAATAACAACATATAAACTATTGTTAATGTACAAATGGTAATATTAAACACATTTTATTATTGTCTCATCGCAAGCACAGACTTCAATATATAAATACACACACATATATATATATATATATATATATATATATATATATATATATATATATATATATATATATATATATATATATTACAAGCAGGAAACGAGCTACGGAGAGCTTAAGTTGTAATATGTTTAATATACACATCGCACCATCTACTGATATGCCGTAGAATAACAGTTTTGTCAAACGCCGGGTTGCATCACATAGAAATTATGCTACATTTCGGGTTAAAAAGCATATATTAATTTAAATCATATACACTTTTCGTAATAGATACTAATTTTTCATGCGAGCAAAGTCGCGTACAAAAGCTTAAGTACGCCCATTACTACGTCAGACGAACTGTATACAAACTGGTTTATAGCGGGTCGTTGCTCAGTTCCAATTTTAAAAGGTAAAAAAAATTAATAATACCCTACTATTAAATTTCAAATTCCATTTCTTTTCACGTTTTCACTTAATCCCCCTCCTTTCTTTTTTCTGTACCGCAACTGTGCTCCGGAGTTTGTGGCGACATATCAAAGTTAGATTATTTTAGTCTTATATGTTTCTTTTTCAAAAATGTACTAATCATATTTTTTTGTCGTCATACATAATAAATAAATAAAAAAATAAAGTGATCAACTGATAAATAAATCAATTGTTGGATTAGTTTTATAACTGGAAAATACAGAAAAAATCTTTCTTAATATAGTTTTATAATAAACTATTTAAAATGCCACCCTATTCAGAATTTAAATGTATGTTATCAAATATTGTTTTATTGCTTAAATTTAGTTAAATAAATAGCAAAAATCTGCCCATGTATCACAGGAAGCCATAAGTGAACCGAAGAAAAACGTAAATTTATCTTTTTCAGTACTGGAGAGGTATTACTGAAAAAAATACATCCCTTCGAACTTTGAGATGAAGTTATTTCCATTCAGAAGGGTGTTCATATTTTGAATACTTCCGGGTTGTCTCTTTTGCGAGAGATGAGTTTCTAATTATTTTTTCGTCCTTCCTCTCGTCTCTAGTATCATAACCATGTACATCGAAATAAAAAAAAACAATTAGCACTATTAGTAAAGTACTTTACATAAAAATCATTTTGGCCAACTAAAATTAATACATTTTAGAGATATACGCAATTTTTCTCATCCCTAAGAAAATATACTAGATAGTTTATTTATGTAGTGGAAAAAACTATTAATATTTATAAGCCGTCTTCGTAAAAGTACCCTTAAATATTTAAACTTTTATAAATGGTAAGGGCGTGTGGAGACCTTGTAGTGAATTACATTAGCACTAGACCGTAAATCTGTTCTTCACATATCTGCATAGTATGTATAACGATTAAAGTTTTTTTCGAGATAGAATAAATATTAATAAGGCCCAGTTTGCAACAACAATTTAGTCTATTGGCTTCACGTCTGTCACAACAATTCAGAAAACATTTTGATGTCTAAATCCACATAACTTTTTCTCAAGAAATTTATCTACAAAAATTATTGTTTATTTTATTAATCTCCATTTATTCAAAGTAATTATGTAACAATTTGTTAAGGTTATAATTTACCTTTTAACTTTTTCTACTATAACCCTTACCCTTAACCCTCCTTTTTAATGCTTTACTTCTTTACTTAATAATAAAACTTTTTACTATTTTATATCTTACCCAAATATTAAGTTAAATGTTTTTAAAAGTATTATTGACGTTGGTATTTTTGTTCTAATGTTTTAAATAAAAAAAAACATACAAATGGACAAACCTTTCCAAAATTAAATTTAATTCGTGTTTTACCTCTATCTCATTACGTATTTTATCTAAAATTATATACCTGCTCAAAAATTATATGGTACTTGTATATACCGGTTTCATTAATAAAATTTATTACTTTTTGGAATAGTATTTTTTGCGTCCCTCATATTATTTAAAATAATAGATTATAAGCTGGTTAAAATTGTGGACAACTCAATATAGCAATTATGTGTCTTTTTCGCTGTAAAGCATTTTCCCTTAATTTAATGCTATCTTGCACCTATTTGTTAACAATATTTCATATCTCAAAATTGTAGACACTCTTTATATTAGTCTTAAATTATTCGGTATTATAACATTTTTACTTTTGATATTACTATTTACTAAAGTTTGAGGAAACCATTGTAATGCCGATCAGTAATACAATTTCTACTGCAGAAATAATTTTGTCTTAAGTTTTATTATTATTTCCGCTTAAATCTTTGTCAGGAAAAACCTCACGTAAAATAAATTGTATTCGTAAAATAAATCTTATGCAAACAAAGAAAATGTAAGCAGATATATCATAGGTATTTAACACAATTTTTTAATGAAACATAAAAATATCTGAATAAAAAATGTGATTTTTCAGTTAGCATAGGGATATATTATATTCATAATACGAAGAATCTCATCTCTATGTATGGGTATTGATATAAACTTTAGATTATAACAAAACCATTCCCACAAATCTAAAATTTAAAATGTTCGTTCAAGTCATAGTAATTTATCATTCGAATACTTTCATTTTAGAACATAAGGTTCATTGATACATTTCAGAAGAAAAAATTTCAAAGTTAGTTTTCACTTTTATGACACAGTCTAAGTCAATATTTATATTTTTGTCAACAAAAAATTTATTAAGAACAAATAGAATTCGTACTGTGTGCATTCCATACACATTGAGATACATATAAAGGGTAAAAACTACTTTCGTAAAACTATCTACAAGCATTACAAATGCTTTTACAAAGCAAACAAATACGTTGCCTAATAATAGAATGTATTCCTAAAAAAGACACTTAAAACTTTTTTATAATTTTCCGATAAATTTTATAGATTAAACTTCAAGTGCTCCGTCTTTTTCTCATTATTTAAATTTTAGCGGTTTTGAAGAAAGTAGAGGAAAATATTCACAAATACTTGACCCGTTGTAAATTTTTTTGACATTTTTATTTATACCTCAAGAACTACTTAACGTAAAGCTGTGAAATAACAAACAGTTTTGGAATCATCATAATTCGCTATTTTGATACCGCTCAAATGATCAAAGTAATAAAAAAAACTGATATTAATTCGCCCAATCTAAAATTGATATATGAGCGTTTTTAGCATTATTGCAAACTATTTTATGTTGTACATGAGAACTAATCTGCTTTATCGCCATTTTAAATTTGAAGTTTGTACGTCGAACCCTCTTAAGCAAACATCTGAGACAGATTTATAGAAAGGTAGCGATTTTATAATGGTTTCGTTTCCTCTGTTACATACAGAATACTGAAAACGTGAACATTACATATATTTATTGCACTAGTTCATTAAAAAAATTAAAATATATAAGTATAATTGCATAATATTTTGCACAATTAACAATAAATTTACTTAACTCAAACTATGATTTTGAGCTACGGTAAGTAAGCTAACGAAAACAATAAGGAAATAAATTAAAAAGTTACATACTACTGTATAGTTTTAGTTTACTATGGACAGTTTTAAATACAAGGTATCTTTTATAAGGTTTCTCGAATACTAATTTTAAGTCTCTTTATTGTCAAGCGCGCCAATCGTCGCATTGAAACGCACATTGTTCATTAAAATATTAAGTATTCATAAGTGTCAGATCGAATGATATCTACGAAAATACTGAAATATAAACAAATATGCATAAACATATATATTTTTTGTTAGGTCATAATTTATTCCGAACATTTCCAACATTCTTTTGATCTTCTCTATAAATTATGTTTTACATAATTCGAATATAAAATATATGTGATCAAGCTACGAATTTAGCGAACTGATATAAAAAAGTGCAAAAACTTTGCCATAATAACAAAATTACGAATAATAGCAGTTTGTATGAGTGTGTATATATTCTGCGTGTATATACATACTAATATAGTTAATTAAGATAAAGTTTCCATACAAGATTAATAATATATAAATTTTATAGTTTATTTATATCTGATCGAAACACAAAATTTTATTAGTTTCGAAAAAAGAAGGAATGTATTTTTTGCAATATATTTGAATAAAATTTTTAAAAATATTGATTTGAAATTTTTACAACTTGCGTTTTCAGTAATATTCACGAAATAAGATAATTATCTCTTAAACAATTTCCATATAAATATTTACGTCATACTTTTTCTAAAAAAAATTTGCTATGATAAAAAATAGATGAACTGACAGGTGAGTAGTCTTACAAGAATTGCATTTTTTTCCTTTTTGAGATACAGAATCCTCGTATTACCTCCCATACTGTATCGATATGAAAATAAACTCTAAAATGTTACTATTTGGATACGTAGTTTATAAACTAATCAATGTTTATTAAACAGGAGCAACTTGTTTTTTGCCAACTTTCTCAAATAAATAAATCATAAATCCTTATAATTATAATTCCCATAATGATTTTATAGGATGTATATAATTCCTATAAAATTGTTTACTTTAAACCTCTTATTTTCGTAACAATAATTGATCATGAAGCAGTAAAAGTTTAATACAGCGAACATGATACTGGGAAAATATATATTAAGTGTTCAAAATAGAGCCCTTGTTAATATGTTAATTTTGTTAATATTCTAAAATAAACACGAATAGAAAAATCGGTTCGGTTCTTTGATCAAAACGAAAGATAACGTAAATACCATGCAACCTTTTACGATATATTCCCAAACTATCCATATTTAATCCCTTAAATATTCACTAAAATATGGGTAAAATGTCTCGTAGACGCCAACCCCTGACCCCCTGGGACTGATTTAACCCCATCATAAAGATACGGAAATAACAAACGCACCGACCCAAAAATGAATCCTGGATGAAATAACTTCAGGCTCAAAACAAATGATGCTGTAAACATCCACCCCGTTTTTTATTTTCCACGAGGGAGTCGACTCTAGCGTTCTGGTAAGACCATCACTTAGAGGTACGAATATCTTGTAACTCGTTGATATAATTTTTGCATAGGGCAATTTCAATGTTTATTCGCATTGCTCTGTAAAAACTTAAGTCGAAGGAATATCTTCGAAGGTTGTTTTTTTAAATTTGTATTAAACTTGTTATACCGCCGCCTAAACACATAAAATACAAATCTTTAAAAAATGTTGTTGTGCACAGCATAAATAGGAAATTCGATTTACAAGCAAGATATTTTAAAATATTGCATAAAATTTGTCATTGTTAAATAAATAGCAACTGTCATTAGTAAATATAATGAAATGTATAAAAAACATGGTTGCAAAAGTGTTTTTTTGTTTTTATCGGTTGGCATCCCTTCGAATTTGCTAGTACATGCCAACATGTAACCACTATAACAACGTGATTACATGCCAACATGTAACCACTATTACAACTTGGAAGTGTACATAACTGGGTGCATACATGTCGAATTTAATGAAATTTTATGATTACGAACCAGATCAGTTTCCAGACTTTAATTTTTAACTTAACTTTTAATTTTTAATGCAGGATATACAAAAAAGTATAAATCACAGCAAGTTTGTTCAATTAAAATAGATATAATTGATTTTTTAAATATATTTTTCTCAAACGGCTTTTAATGAAAACGGCACTCTCTCTCAGGGAAATCCTAATTCCTCATGCACAACCAGCACTGTTAGAGAAGCTGTTGCTGTCTTCATTGACGATATCGCTGAAATAATTTTAATTGTGCGAGCAAAGTAAACGCTTACCGGATTGAGGTCGGGATTCGTCATTTAAGTTGAGCAGCATCTAAATCCTTAACCTTACCTAAATCCTTAAGCATCCGTGAGACATCCTATTGCGGCGTGGTAGAGCTGTACATACGGAACATCCGAGAGCTAAAAACATTTATTACATCAGAAAGGACATGTGTTCCCCAAGAAATCAATAAAAACCTCATCCTGAACATGCGACGAAGAATTGCAGTTTTATTTCGGCAAAAAGAGGCCACATTTTATACTAATTTTTGTGCTTTGAGATCTGTAAATAAATGAAGGAATGAATAACAGTATTAATTTTTGTCTTAATTAACTCTTGAAGGAAATAATTAAGATATTTTTAATTATCAACTTTAACAAATTCCACTCAGATCAATAGTCTTCGAAGAACCGTACGAAAAAACTAATAAGCACATGCACGTTTCGTAAAAAACGAACAATTACATAAATCTTTTATATTCCGTTACGAATAAAAGACACCAACTTCCTTTCGAATTTCCAATTACCCTAGAGGGAAAAAGTCAAGGTCACGGTTACACGCGCTGCACGCAAAAACTGGGGCAATCTTGACAGACCTGCTACGAATATTTTACTTTTTTTTCATCTTTCCGGAATACAAATTAGACAGCTACACAAATGCTCTTTCATTGGCTTGAATGATATTTCTGTAATTGCTAAGACGATTGCATAAACTCTGAGTACTTATTTTATAGACGAAAATTTAATATTCTAAATTAAAACTTGTTTAGTTTTTAAATTTAATGCTAGCGAGATCTGTTTTGTGATTTAAGAAAATTCCAGTTATAAATTTTTAAGCGCCAGGAAACATGAAAAATCGATGTGAATGAAAAAATACTTATAGTTAAGGTGAGTCAATTAGATTTGTAACTTATAATTAAGGTGAGTCAATTAGATTAGTGAACGTTACTGCTGTTTAAAACTTGCCTTACCGAATATTCCAGACGTTGAGACTTTCTCAAATTGATTAATTTTATTTTATTACAAGTTTCATAAGTAATCAGAAACCCGGCTGTAAATTGGTCGCTTGCTTTTAGCTAGTAATATTTCAGAAGGTAAGACAATTGGGGGTAATTACTTTTTTTATAATAATGGTGATGAACGATTAATATTTTCTTGACTATATGTAACATTAGCTATGTCTCATACATTAACCAGCCTGAAATTGTTTTAATTATGGATATAACCGCTTTTAAATAAGATTTTCTGAAATTCAGTACAGGATCGGTTTCTTATATTGATTCGAAGTATACTATATTCTTCGATTCATTTCTCTTGGATGAAAGTATTTATTGGATTTTGCCACGGCCAGATCTAGACAAAGCTATATAAGCTGGCTGCTAGAAAAACACTCGTGTCTTAAATCGATTTCAGCGGTATATTTGCAGGAATGAAAGATGATCAGTCAATAAATAAACCGGTCTCTCGCTCTTGCACCAATTAAGCAATGTTTCCCCAATTATTTTGCATTTTTATCACTACTCTGTATAACTCCCCTATAAATCGTAGTGTGATAATATACAGCCTTAATCTTTATCAGAGTAAACATTCCGTCATTATAGGTTAATTATATTTAGAGTTTAGTCTTCCTCAAAAATATTTTTTTTATTTCATTGTCTAAATTTGTGCTCACTTCGATTGAATCTTATCTTTTTTTTTAGAACCAGAATTTAATTTCATTTAACGAATATTTTAACCAACATAATATTTAATAACTTTAATAGATATATATTGCATTCCCATTAAAATTAGGCTGGTCATAAAATTTATTTTTCTAATACCCTTTTGATAGCGAAACGTCTACAAAAATTCGTCTTAGAAAAACATTCAAACTGTGTTTTAACATATCAATATAGATAAATACATTTGAAATATATGTCTACAATTTACCTTTTAACAACTTTTTATTAGCGTACTAGATTCCAAAAATGAATCAAATGTTTAAAGCAATTATTTACATCTTTGTCTCTCTTTTTCTGCCTGCACGAACGGATTTAACTAAAAAAACTTTTGAAGATATCGATGTGCATTTACACAGGTTATAAAATAACAACTCTAGTTCTATTTTTTCCTCAGAAGATAAACCATTCCTTTTTACGCAAGGCTTTGGGTTGAGAATGATTTTACTTACACACAATTTGGCAACAGAGGAGTAAATTCTTGGAAAGACTATTTTTGTCTTATGTATAAAAGAGGAAAATTTTGGCAAAAACATAAAAAATCTTGCTACCTTGATCTGGTTTGTTTTTTTACTGCTTTTCATTTTATGCAGCAGTTTGCGAGTTCACAACTATTTTGTACGCCATACGTCTTCATTTTAAATAAGACCAATGCAGTTTATGCCAATCTTCGTTAGTTACATATGCAACGAAGGAGTGTTGCCAAATATCTATTTTTAGAAAATGAAGTATAAAACAAAGTAAACAATATATGTTTCTTCGGATTTATATATGTATTGGATATATTAGACGTAAGTATGTGCTGGATCCATCAGACGCATGTACTTTAGTCACAAATATGAGAGGAGATATGGAGATAATTTGAAAATTTACAGAAAGATATTAATAGGGTCCAAACATTCTTAAAAAAGCCAAAGTATAAATTTTACAAAAACGAAATAACTTAGTTTCTGTTTTATCACAGCATTTCGAACGGTTCCAAAGTTATGATGAAGAAAAATTTGCGTAGAAGATTAAACGTAATAAGCTCCACAAGTATAGTATAGGCGGCAGGCTGTAGAATTAACTTCCGTCCCCTGGAAAGTGCAGAGAAAACGGAAAAAATTAATATAAGAACACAAAGTGCTCCACTTCCATTACGGAATTCTATTCAAACGAAATCGCACAATAGTTTTCAATCATCCAAAGCGATTCCTTATTTATTTATAACTCAAAAGAACAGATATTTACAACTAGTGCAACCTTTATTTTGTTCTGTTTTATGTTCTATGGCTAAATTTCCAAAATATAATATTTATAGAATCACTTTAGTGTCTGTCTGTCCGTCCACCTGTCACAGGTAATTTTTCGAAACTTATCCAACGAAAACATTTGAAACTCGCCATTAAGATAGAGTACGGTGGCCAAATTACAGTTTTTTAGTCGTGAGAAGTTCAATTTTAATTCTGGAAATTAATTTCGGAGTAAATTAGGAAGTAAAAAAAACTTCAAGAGGATCATGTAGGATGTGAAATGAAAATTTATTGGACAATATATATGATGTCTCACTCAGCTGCGCCGTTCAATATGGTACGGCGTTAGTGCCATCGGATTTCCAATATATGGATATTCTCCTAATATTATAGCTTAATATAAAATAAATTTGATTTAATTTCATATAATTTAACCTCACTGTATTCAAAAATAAATAATAGCATTACGTTTTATAACTTCGAAATGAAATTCCCTTTCAAACTTCGCCGGTGGCAGGAAGCGCGACAGATAGACGGAATGCCTTACTATTAATCATTTAAGTGGAAGGATAACGGTACAGAAAACTAATTGAGCAAGTATATCTTGCAATTGACCAATTTATTGTTTATCACTCATCATTCCTATTCCTGTCTATTTTCTTCATTCCTATTTCTAATCCAGATTCATGACCTCGAGTGGATTTCAGACACGTAAACACTCTCCTAATATTTTATTTAGATTCAATCTCATACATACACGTAATTTAACTTCACTATGTCCCAAAATATATAATAACATTAATTTTCATAACTTCCCTTTCAAACTCCGTTCCTTTGATATTGTTGAAATATGTCGACCATGTGAATTTAGTGCTGACATCTATGGTTTTTAGTGTGCACCTTTACTCTTTAGTAAAACAGTTCATTTTTATTTTGACATTTAAGGAGTCTTTATTTATAAATATTTTGATGCGTATATTTTTATGTTTTTTTAAATTTTGTTTATCATATTTGCTTTAGTGTTCTTATCTAAAGAGGAAAAAACGGAACCTTTGTGAGATCACTCAGAAGACCACTTCATCTGTATGTCTATCTATTGCATTCATTTTTTCGCTGAGGCTTTTTAACGTAGAATCTAGATATTTTCACTGCTTTATGGTGAATTTCTCTCTATTGTTTATTTTTACTATTACTAAACTTCTTGTAACTTTCACTCTTTATTAATAATTTAATTATACATTCTTAATCTTGACTTTAGCAGTATCAGAGTTTCGGAGAATGTATTTTGTAAACGTTTTCAACAATATATCTAGCAAATAAAATTAATGGAAAAATAATTTTAAATGTTATAATTTGCTCTTTCAAGTGATATCCCATAGGATATATTGTAATAAAAAATATCACTTCATTTTCACCTTGTAAAATTTATATTATAAATATTGTCGAATATTCGTATATATATGCAATTAATTAATAAAGCAAAAAAAAAGCTATTGCTATTGATGATATTTAAAATTAACGAACGACATTTTTGATTGTCATATTGTACCCTCTAAAATTTCCAAATAAATATTTATAAACATCAACTGTTAAAATATGTACATAGTTAATATGCCTATGCCAAATTTAAAGTTTCTACAACAAACCTTTTCAGATGAAAAAGACTATGAGACAGACAGTTGAGTAGACGAACAAGCGGATTGACACAAGAGTGATTTTATAAGAATTTCGTTTTATTTTACTTTTTGAGGTACGGAATACTAACAATAAAAAAATACGTCGGGATTTGGATGAAATATGCCTAAGTAAAAAAACAAACTGACTTCTAAACGATCACGCTGCCTTCCATTTATCGCAAATAAACGAATCCCGCCCTTACAGTCGGACCATTATTTTGACATCATGAATATCAGAAATGTTTCAAAGTAATTTATTAAACTTTACGACCAGAGCTGCCTTTTAATTTCATAATTGCAATTTAATTTTTATGTAAAATATTCTCCATCAAAGCACCATTCCCCGTATTGAAAACAACTTTTTCCAAGTAGAATTACCTCCTTGCCGCTGAAATCTATAATTAATTAATAAACAGTAAGCGGCATTCGAACACAAGTCTGAAAAAATTTAGATGAATAAATTATATGGCAAACAATCTTTAGAAATAGATTAAATACTTCTTTCTCTTCTAGATATAGATAGACGGACGAATTTTGGTACTGCGACAAAATAAAATTAAAAAATTCTAAGATAAGAAAAATGTGAAATTGCAATAACTTGTTATAATTTCATACTTATTAATTTAGGGTAACTTTTGGTTAACAATTAACCACTTCAAAGTATAATACCTGTCTTACTCTATCAATATCTGTTAAAATATCTCCTCATTTTGTAATCTTTTGCACGGTTTTCTATTACTCCTTTTGTGATTTTCATATTTTTTCCCTGCTATTTTAATTTTTCACTGTTTTTATAGTCACCATATTACAGTTTGTTAAAAGCAAAACAAGGCTTAAACGGTGCAGTTTGAACAATAGATGAAAAAATAAAAATATAAGACGATTCTTTTCATATAAAACAATCATTTTAATAAGTATAATGTATTCAAGGGTGACTCTATTCTGGTATGTTAGAATACCGCATGCTATAAAAACAAAAGTTTTAATAACTTTCAAGTTAGGATTTTAGTGGTGTATCTCTTTATTATATAATCAAGATGCTCGGGAAAAGTCGTAATGTAGTGTACGCAAATTCATTATTCCAAATTGTACTTGGTGGCACGGAAAGATCGAAGAAAATATCATTAGAAAATAATATAATTTCTCACATTTAGTTTTCCATTTTATTATGAGTATTTTATAAATTTTGTAATAAAGTTATTTTAGTCCGTTAATTAAAATTATGTTTGCTTTAAGTTTTAATGAATGAAAGAATGAAAGCGCGAAACTATATAAGAAAGAAAATCCTCCCATCAACCCAAAAAAACAATGTTGTAAAAACTAAATAGTGAAAAACGAACTATTATGCAAGCCACTTAAATTAAATTACTAAATAAATACACCCTCTTCTGTTAAGTTTCGAATTACGTTGGAGGAATGAATTCGGTTAAGCTCTAGGTCCTGTAATCACGCGCTTTCTGTAAAAACGTGAATGGTTTTAGCAGACACGCTTCGAATAATTTATTTTTCTGACTTTCCCGCTTACGAATCAGACAAGCTAAACAAGTATTCCGTCGACAACGACAAATGAAATTTCAATAAATGCAGAGACGATTGAATACACCCTTGGTCTTGATTGCGCTGGGAAAAGCTGAATACTGGAAAATATAAGATAGGAGACTCGAAACTCATGGGAGCGGCGGTCGACAAATTTATTACATAATTTTAGAAATTTATTCTACAGGCCTGTGTTATATTAATCGCGTTTTGATTAATTATTCTAAAACATTTCTATATTTTAAGCATGGAACAGGGAGAATTTAAATGCGTATTAAATCAATCAATGAGAATTTTTAATTTCTTAACTTGAACGAATATAGAATTTAATTTCTAAAATGGTTTTAATAAATTTTAAATTTTTTCTTCGCAAATTTCGTTGCAATCAAAAACAGTAATCCCACTTTTTATTTCAATGAATCGCCTGAACGAAATTCCACCAAACATTATTGATATATCCTCAATATTGAATTATTTTGTTTCGGTTTCAGATCCTCGCACGAAAATCAGTCATTTCCGTTAAACTGCAAGACGTAGTTTCCAGATTTAATAACTTAGAAATTGGTGTAATATTATTACATCAATTTCTAAGTTATTAAATCTAGAGTAGATTAGATTTTTAGAATTCACTATGATTTCTACAAGCAATAAATTACTTTTATAATTTTTTATATTCTAAGTATGAAACGGAACCTAAACTGACATTTGGTTCCTGACCTACTCATACATAACTCTTTTAAGCCAAATTCCTGAAATTATACTACTCATTAAGTTTTAGCAAATTTATTATTGTAGTCGACGAATAGTTAAAATTTATTAAATTTTAATCCTTTTTAATGAATATTTTCTTAACTTAATTTTATATTTACAAAGCAATCCTTACCTGAATCTGCTGCTGTTTTTAATAATTGTTTTCGACCTTCATGATTCATGTTTTGATCGTTATTATTATTATGGTCAATTTTATTTATTTTAGTCAATATTATATATGCTAACTAAAAAGATTACTTAAATAAAATGGGTCGATACATGTAACTTCAATAATATTCATATATATTTATGTTAAAAATAAATAGTTTTATTTCAGTTGGAATAGGACTTTAAACAATGTGAATTTTTAGAACCGAGATGCTATCAAAGCATCTTTATTCTAAAGCAGCGATTTTTGAAACTCAGCTGATATGATAAAATATAATCCGTATTATATTTTATGTTCATATTAAGTTTTAGTTCGTGCATTTAATTAATCTTTTTTTTACTTTATTATGCAAATATACACTGCATAATTCATTGATTGTTTGATAAAAGTAAAAAAAATTAAATAAAGTTTTTTATATTAAAAAAACCACAGTTTCATTTCATCTTTTCTAACCTGTATGTCTGAAATAGCATTAAGTCTTGAATTAATGAAAGTCTTCTCAGGGCCACGGTTGAATTGTGTTTTAGTAATTATTTTAAACAACTCAATGATCGGCGAACCTAATGCAAATGGTTCTTTTCAGTAAATTATCATCTCAGAGACCCGTAAAAGTTTTTCTTTGTTCAAACTGAAGTTTCAGATTTGTCGAATAAAGAAGATATATGCTATTGTTTTATTGGGAATTTTTTAACAAATTAGAATCAGTTCAAAAATTTCACTCTAGTTGGATGGTGATTTGTAAGCAAAAATATATAAATTATTGCTTTTCTATTCAAAATTACGAAAATTTTTCACAATTTTCACATTACATCCTTTTGCTCCATTATATTTTCAATACAACATTCATCAGCACACGAGCCTGAGTAGCATTCCATAGACTTAAACATCCTCCCGATACTTCAGCGTGGAACAAAATTAACTTGTTATATCCATCATTACAGTTTATTTTTAAAAATCGTATGAGGTCGATTTTCATTCAAAACTAGACAGTAAAAATCCGTAATAGAAAAACTGTAAAAAAAAATTAGTAATAGAAGTATTACTAATTCCTTGCAATTTTTTTGCTAATTTTCTATTTCTGTTTTTTTTATTCTGATTTCTTTAAAACACTTCAATAATCATATATTTAAATATGTTCCTTAAGTAAAAATTTCTTTTGCCGATAAATAATCAAAATTTTGCACAATATAATCGGAAACATTATTCTTAAAAATACCAATTTTGGAAGACATATGTTGAAACTTTCATTTTTCTTATTAATTGTCTTGGTTGGTATTTATTCCTTCCCTCACACCACGTATAAGTCAACGGTAATATATACTTATCTTTTAAATATATCAATTGTCTTCCAGATAATTAAGACGTTATATAAACTACGTGGCCGTAATTAATAACATTAGTGGCACATTAATTTGTTATTCGTATACCGTAGCATTAAACTCACAACACAGAATTAAGATAAACAAATTTTTCGAGGCTTACTACTAAAAGGTCGAAACAGTGGACCTGGAATGATAACATGTTTACGTAACGCCGGTACCTTCCGCCTCATTTGCTCACAAGCTTTCCGGCCAGAAGAAAGTTTTAGGCAAAGCTTCGACAAGTTCCATCGTCCAACTTCTCAACATGACTAGGTTTCATAAGTATAGTGTAGCTCGTAGGCATTGATGTACTTCAGTTATTATTTTAGTGTAAACTATGTCTAGTATGTGAGTTTATTAAAGTATTGATAAGAAAAAGTCATATTAAAAAGTATCTGTTTAGTTGGAAATATTTTACTCTTCTTACTTTACACTTTTGATTCACTTATTGTATACTCAATTTATCAACTAGTACATTTTTTTCTCTCTCTGTAAATAATAATAAATTCGGTTAAAATATTAATTAAAAGTTCAAATAAAAATTCAGTTTGAAACTAAATTTATGAACTCAATGACGGGGTGTTTTATTTTTGTACAAGAAGAGAATTTGAATTTATGTTTACTTTAAATCTATAACTCCAATAATTGGGCATCTTGTTTTCTTCGAGTAGACCTTGATTTAATATAAACTTTGAATCTATGACCTCAATAAATGAGCATTTTATGTTTTTCAAAGGATAGAACTTTAATTGACTTAAATTTTGAATTCGTAATCTCAATAATTGGACGTCTCATTTTATTAGAAGAATAGAACTTAAGGTAAACTATAAATTAAGATAGTCCCAATATATCGATATAGGATTTCCTTTAGCGTTACATCGGGAGTTGTCCGGACTATTTTCATTGATAATAAATTCTGATATTTCCACTAAGTTTAAACGCGATCGCGTCGAAAGTGGATTCGGTTTTATTATTTAGAAATCAAAGTAAAACTTCGTACCGTGTACGGTAATATATAGAAACAGTCATTTTCAAAAGAATGTGAAAAATTATGAATTAGAAGGACACATGTCATTGAACTACACAAAAAGAGCTTATTTCCTTGTATTATATTCTTAGTGAAAATTCAGAGAGTTAAATATATAAACGACGATGTTATTGACGAAAAAAGTAAAATACGACCTACGAACTTTAGATGGAAAATAATAAATATACAGAAAGATAATATTAAATCGCATAAAAGCGCAATTATGTTAGGTAATGTGAGGTGAGTCCACTGTTAAGATTTATGTTTCTAGTTTAATTGAGACACTCAAAAACATGTTTTTATCTTTTATTTTCATCCATGAAATCAGATTATGGAATTGAGAAATTAAATTTAACTTTCATAATCCGGTTGCATTGATGACAATGTAAAGTAATCCAGTGGTTATATGGAAAATAATCTTGTCTAAAAATATCGGTAAAATGTTGAAACGTGAAAACTTACTAAAACCAGTTAAATACAATTATATTCCACTACATTAAATTGATTTAATTTAATTTAAATTGCAAAATAAATTTAGTTTAAAAAATGAACCTTTGTCTAGATACACGATAACGTTAAATACAGTTATTGCAAATATAACTACAATTCTAAACAAACTTGTTTTTTTGTTTTTCCAATTTTAATCCTTAATTACTTATTGTCATAAAATACATGTTTTTCTATGTGGCAAAAAAGACTAGCAAAAAATCATGTATTATTGTGACTGGCTATTACAAGAGTCAATTTTTCTATATACACTTTAATGACACTAATATGGAGAAAGTGAAAGCCCTTAAAAAGTTTACTTCAATCGTCAATTCTATGAAAGATTAGGTTTTGTCGTATAATCGTTTGCAAATGTTATTTCTTGGAAGCCCTCCAAACAAGTATTACGAAAGTACAAATTTTGGCTTATCGTATCCTCTTTACACAGACGTGATATATTAATCCATGAAATTCGCAGGCTCCACAGGGTTATTGGAAAAAACTACCGAAAATTAGTATAAGTGAAAAGGGCATTCATTTTGATAATAGAAGAAAGGTTAAAGTGATGAGGTCAATGTGAATTAAGAGTTTATTTTTAATTCCTATAGGCAATGCTACATTTTAACCAGGCGATTGATGTTTAACTTTTTTTTGTAATTTTGATTATTAGTTGACATTTTGATTATTATTTTTATTTTTTGTCAACATTCTTCATATTTCAAAAATATAATTTACGTTTATTCATGAGTATAGTTTTTTCGTTTTGGATTATAACAGCAAATTTCATTTTATTTCTTTTTCCTTCCCAGATTGTCAATTACATTTTTTTTGTATTCTATAAATATCAGTTTTTTTAAATTATATTCTATTCCTATAACTCCAGTCCCGTTTATACTGTCTCCTTCGACTGCCTGTTCTTTAAAGGTTTTGGGATAATTAAACCGAATATAAAATTTCAATAAAGAAACTTTCATACAAAAAATTTAAGTCATTTTTTAATATAAAGGAAATAAAAAATATAAAACATTGGCATGCTTAAGAACACACAGTAGAAGTGAAAACTTTTGCAACCAATATAATAGTGTTATGTGTATGGGGAAATTTTAGGAATACAAATTTAAAAAAAGCAAAATTAATTAAATGAATAATATCCTAATAACTGTAATATATTTATTCTTATTAACATACTCAATTAATTCATAAAATTTATGCAATTAGGCACAAATTACACCTCATAACAATTAAATACGTTTTATTTTAATTATATTAATAAATAATATTTTCATAAAAAAATAACATAAAAAAGGAAGCCAAGCACGCGAGCCGTGGTATTCAAACAAAGACCGCCAACAATCCCATTTTTTTTCATTAAACCATATATATATATATATATATATACTAATATTTATATATATATATATATATATATATATATATATATACACTTAAAACATGAAACTACTAACCTAAAATTAAGGCAATTTTTAAAAAAAATGTGTGATAAAAACTGTTTTTTATTTTATTTCAAAAATAAATATTACTTCTTAAAATTAAATAAAAAAATAACACGAGCATCAAGAATGGGAACTCATTCTTCTGTCGCGTTCCGTACGTATTCCAATGCTTTAATAAAAATATACTTACTAACTCGGTTCCCATCGTTCTGTCGCACTCGACATAACATCGAATATGCCTAAAGTCGAACCGTTTAGCTTAAGTTCTTTATCTACGCGTTCAACCATACTCGGTCTACGTAGCGCCCGCGCATATACCCGAAGCGCGTCACAGTTGGCGTGACACGAAAGCACAAATCTTATCCCTTAAAAAAATTTGGACAAGATGAATCAAATAACATTTTCTCTTCAATAAAATATTAAATATTTGGAAAAATCTGCAATTTTAAAAAAAAATCGAATTAATTTAACTTTTTATTTAATGTTTATATTAACGAATTTGACTACATATGCGTCATGTCTATATATCGAGGCGAATGCTGGTACGGTGATTAATATTTAATCTTTTGCTGTTGATAAAATATAAACGCAATACATCAAACCAACCCTCAACCCAAGGGGCTTATTTAACTGCGTTATGTAGATGATAAAATAGCAAACGGGCTACCCGAATACAGATATCGAATAAAATAACTCCGAGGCGCAACGAATTGTACCATAAACTTTCAAGCGATATTTGCGCTTGTGCCAACCAGTAATTTTAAGTGAACCAGGCTTTTAGGCTTACGAATGTATATCACATTATTTACTGTGTAATTTTACGGCGCGGTCTTTAAAATATAATTAATAGAACTTACTTAAAGCCACATTTACATATATATGAATATAAATTGTTGTTTATTTTCAGACAATTATAAGTAAGAATTACCAAATAATTGACCTGATTATTATCATATTATTACAATGAAATGTAATCAATAATCTGTACATTTTAGTAAATAAATCACATTTAAAACAGATTATCACAATGATCTTCAATTAATAGAATTTAATGAATAGTTACCACATTAATAACATTTCGCAGTGATCGGGATTACATTGATTAGTTGAACAAAAAAAACATCTGATTAATTTAATAACATCTTTGCAATTCACTATAGGAATATTTTTTTGACAAAATATTATCCACTTATAAATAAGGCATTAAATCATATTTATTTTCACAATATTTTATTTTATATTCGAACTTATTTTATTATCGTGACTTACATATTCGAACGTCATATGCTGATCACAAACAAGATTCTCTTCAATATTTTTTACGGAATCGTAGTGGCTATAAGGTTTTAAAACATTTTACTTTAATTATTTTCTATGTGCATGTAGATATATCTTAAATGTTATCATTTTTCGATAAGAAAATGTAGATAATATTCATAAACTGCTGTATAAATAATCAACATTTATTGTTTCTTATTTGGCATTCATTGCCCTCTGTATGGAATTAGCTTGCCACAAATAACCAGAACTGATCGGAAATAATTTCAGACCTCGACCGAAAAGTGATTGTTTTACATAGTTATTATAAAACCAAACTTATAAAATCATTGCAACGGAGTAAAAAGATATTTATTATTTAAGTATTTAGCTAAATGTTACTTTCAGTTAACCCTAAGTATTATTTAATAATAAGCATATATGGAAAAGTTAGTTATTTTACTCGTATTCAACTTTTTAAAGAAGAATATTTTTTATTTTTACCTTCTTCAATCCATTTATCATACATTACTTAGTATTTAAATTATATTTTTTTTAGAAAATTAATTAATTTCATATTCTATCAAGATAACAATTCACCTACTTTATTGTAGTTAATTATAATGTACTTTGACGGCAATTAGTTTCTTACTATTGTGCCTCACGCATATTATACATACTAAATAAACATTTTTATGCAAGTCTATAATACGGAGTTTGTACACGTTTACCCGCCATTTATACTGTCTTTTGCTGCTTCGTCATATGCTCCGACAAGAACATAGTTGGGATGCACTTTACCAGATTTGCTTTGTCCAATTCCGTTATCTTTCCACAAACAGAACAACCAAGAACCACTTTAACTTTCGTTTAGCATTGATAACATGCAAGATATAGATATTATATAAATATTTTATATAAATAAATATTAAACCCATTCTACACGAAGTACAGGTAACATATATGGTATTTTATTTTTGCTAAACACAAAAGGGTTCTATCGGTTAAGAGAAAAAAAACTAACATTCATAAGAACACCAATATGTCCTTCAATCTATCGTTAAATATTGTACTCAAAAACCCTTTCATTTAAAAACTTTAATGTGAATATAATAATACATATGTTAATCTCCACATACATCAAAGTTAACGCCGAAAAATATATTCAATGAAAATGTTTAAGCGGCAAAGAAAATACTAAAAAAAATAATTTTATTTATGACGTGAGGTACAATTTGAGAAACCGACTTACCGGGATTCCAATATTGTTTTGTTTGGGATTTTATGTAAGACAGTTCTCTAACTATTGCTGAAAATGTTCTCATAAACATGTTCACCTTTCACCATCTCCAAAATCTTCAAAAGTCAAAATTACGAAAAAGCATTATTTCTGGAAGTTTACCTAAAATTTTTCGGTGCAACGATGATTCGAAATCTCATCCCCGTCTATATTCATAAGGTCCCATGTGTGTACGTAATTCTCATAGTGGGAGTTCCACTCGTATATAAAAAATATTTCATAAATAAACAGAGATTCACATTTCCAAAGAAACGTATCAGGACGCCACTTTCCGCCCATTGTTCACTTTTCCATTAACCTACCTATAACATTTACCGTAACACTATGACATGTACTATTTACGGCTATACGTCAGTATATTTCAAGCCCCTTCGTTTACCATCGTAACACAATTATCATAAATAATATAACGAACTTTTGCATTTTTGGTATTTGCTAGTTTACATTTCATCAGTTTATTCATTTTCGGACTAATAATAATTTGTTTTAATATATCATTTAATGTAATTTTATATATTTCAAATTAATAATAAATTTAATACAGGCCAGTTTTCATAAAGAAATGTATATATACATTAGATTACGTTACTTATATAAACATACAAAAAACTATCTCGCTAAAAATGCTTTCAGTTTCTTCACAAATTTCAAAACTGATATTTATGTTCCAAAGTGCGACTTATTTACTCTCAAACCAAATACGTATAAAGTTTTAAATTTGCTTAAGCAAATAAATAATGACAATAAGCGGCGGGTACTTACGACCTGCAGCGGCAACCTACTCATGGTGCTCCCATTAAAATACAAACGTTCCATGACATTACGTGTATAGAAGAAGTACGAAAAAAAACATAAAATAGCTTCAGGTTGTGAGGATGCCGAGGAAAAATTCGTATTAAAACATTGAAAATAAACGTGCAAATAAATAATTCTGCCACCATTATATTACAATTTGTTGACCGCAATATTTTACATCAGACGTGTTCGCCGCCACTAATGAGCTTAATCGATGTTTTAAGGTACAGTTCAAAAGCTTTCATATTTCAACCTTCAAAAGCTTTACAAACTTTTGCGCTTTACCTTTGGATAAATGGTACTTAATTAACTTATATTTCCGAAGACAAGAGGCAAACAATTATGGCCAAAGTTTTCTCTTTAAAGGGCAATTTCTATTAGCATTTGCGTAGCCCGATTAAGAAAATCCGTAAATATTTATGAATGCTTCGATTATACGCACGCCTTGACTCTTAGGCGGGTTTAGAAAAATAAATATTATGTTCAAAAGGAATTAGTCAAAATAACAGTTATTTTAATTTTATGAATTGATGCAATTTATTATTATTTAGCATCATACCCAACCGGAATGAATGATGCCTGCAAAAAAATATTTGATTTTTTAAATTATTTTTAAAAATTTTCATACTCTTGAAATTGCGTAAATGTATCTATTGATTTTTCTAAACCCAAAACAATATTTTTACATCTTATAAATTTGTAGAGATGAATTGACGAACTTTACAGTTTTAAGATAAGGATCGATTCGATGATCCTCAATTCACTTGTGAGTAAGTTCTTGTTATTAAAATTCTATCTCTTTTTATCACATCAAGATCGGGCATTATCACATCTAGAATGGGTTAGTGAGTGACTTATTCTCATACTGAATTAAAGTATCTATAGGCGTTCTTATGCGAGGACTCCATTATTATATAATATCCAAGGTAACAAGTATCTATCCAAGTATACTCTGTTATGACATCGGAGGAAAAAAAAATTATTTTTATTTTTCTTTAACGTGGTTCCGGTTAACTTTGTGACAATTAAACAGTTTTGGAAAAGATACACTTAAAAGTGCGTCACGTAGTACACAAATGATTTAGATTTTTAATTTTTATATTAGAATTTTCCATTTTTAATATGTTTAACATCTCCATGTACGCTTGGTTTAATTATTTAACTGGAGGTGCAAACGTAGAGTCGACCGTAGTTCCATAAATATTGTCAAAATATTTTTATGGGATTATTCTCTCCATAGTTATTTTTAGTTAAAATATATTTTCTTATTATTTAAAAAAATACTAAAACGGGCAAAATCGTAAGTAAACATTAGTCAAAATTGAACTGACAGGATATAGTAAATTTTCATGCCCATAATTTCTATTACCAAAATTCAAATCAATCGGAAATTTAATTTAACACCGAAACACATCAACAAAATACAAGTGGTACTTCTGACAAGGGTTCGATAGAGGCTTATGTACATATAAAAGCTTAAGCATTTAAGTATTCACCACAGTTTTTTCATTGAACTATTTTCAGATCAATAAAAATTATAAAACAAACTTCTCCTTTTACATCCATTTTTCTGTGTGTTCACCAAAACACGAGAACTATATTCCTCCAAAATATAATATAAAAATATATAAAAAAGATTTACTCCAAAGGCGTTTGGTGTATATCACCATTCTACATCATGTAAAAATGATTGAGTAATCTTAATTTTCAGGATTAGCAATCTTAAAAAGTTCGCCGTACCACAAGTCTATCTGTTGTGCGTAATAAGTGTTCTTTGGATTTAAAAAAATATTTAAAAGATACGCCGATTTTCAAGAAACTTTCGCCCGGTTCTGTGTCAATCCAGAACAAACTATCAGACTAACTAGAAACTAATTATCCAGAACAAAGTTATAATAACGTATTCCTCATTTAATGTTGATGAAATTTGCACTTTTGTAACTTGGGTTCAACAGATTAAGACACTGTTTTTTCCTATTATATAAGGAATTTATTTCGGATAGTTTTAGTATGAGAAATACAGCGAGAACTTCAGAAAATTCCAGAAAAATTAATATAAGAATACTGAAGGTTCCCAAACGTAGGAAAAACTCCAAAAATTCAAAAAAGTCAATATAAAATTATAGAAAACTCTTGAATATACGTGAACAATTTAGAAAATTCTAGAAAAGTCAGTACGAGAGTATGGAAAGTTCTCGAACATACGAGATAACTTCAAATAATTCTAAAAAAGTCAATATGAGGATACGAAAATGTTTCGAAAATGGGGAAGAAGATTGAAATGTTTTTGAAAGTTTTGAACTGTAGACGCGGAATATTTCAGAATGTTATAGAATATTTTAATATCAGTTCTAAAGAGTTGCCTTCTTGAATGTTTTACGAGACCTGAGCTGTCATTAGTCGACGAAACTTCCGATACTTAGGGAACAATTATGTAAGCTCCCGGCACTAACCCGACTACTAATAATTTAAGTGCTCATCAGCATGACTACATTGATTAGTAAATTAATTATTTTCTATTTAATTAAAACATTTTTATTTTAGCTATTTTTTTCGAAGATTCAATAACCACCTGAACGTAGTTAGAGCGTATCGCTAATATTAATACGTCTTTCACCACTGCTTCATATTTCTTTCACAGGTTCAAATTAATAGAGGCTTTACCATAAAACATGTGATCTAGAAGCTAGGAGTTTTTATGTTATCCCTATATAAGCTTCTAGAAACTTAAGTATTTCCATAATTTTAAATTCAGTAGTTTTCAAAATGAGATATATTTTATTTGCATATTTTTCTGCTTAAAACCTAAAAAAAGCAGCCTTGTCAAATGAAACCCTACACGGTAATAGAATTTAAAATAGAAATGAGTATTTAATTTTTCCCCTTTGAAATTATCATATAATTTATCCCCTTTGAAATTATCACATAAAAACCTCGAAATTTCATACATCAGCATTACTTTATAAAAGAAATCCAGGAGGCAAATAACTTATTTTACTACTCGTATTTTGCAAAATATTTAACAACAAAGTACTTTTAATATTATAACGCCTATTTATATTTAACTGATCATAAAAATCTCAGTGTTGCTCACAAGACTAAAAAATCCCAAACATAATATTAACCATTGCCAAGATTTAGTTCAGTTTTCTTTATTGCGTCCATTTTTCTGTTACGCTTATTTTCATGCAAATCCTTGTGATGACATTTCTCGCAATTGTATTATTTTCTGTTTGGTTGGCAACGTAAATAATGTGGCTTAGCGAAATATGTCCACTCCGTAGATGGTATTTGCATGTAAATTTGCGAGATGAAAATATGATTGACCAGTGAAAGTCTTTTTTGTAAATAATTTCATTTGATATTGCCAGAGTCTTACAATATGAAATGAGTGATAAAAAATTGGTTATATTGTTTATTCTATTTAACAAAATAATAGCTTAATGATTACGTAATATATCGAGAGAGAAAACATTAATTTGAATGTTTATGTCTAAAATATATTAAAGTGTAGAGTGAAATATGCTTTATGGCTACTGGTTTTAAATTTTGGGGAATTTATGCCAACGGGGTTTTTATGAGTCTGAAATATTTTGTTATAAATAAACGAATTTTAATATTAACACTTACTACTCGATGTAATGAAAATGTAGCTAAATAATAAGGAAATTCACCAGTATTATATAAGCTGATATCAGAAAAAATAGTAACAGTGAAACTACCGAGAAATCTTTATAGGTCAAAAGCTTCTAGTAAATGAACCGTGAAAGCCATAACCGTGAAAGGCTTACAAATGACCGCTTCAGGCAGGAAATTATGAGGTTCTTGGGTGATTTAAGATCAATCATTAGTTAGTGATTTAATAATTAAATTATTAATATTATTCCACGTTATTTATTATTCATTAGTGTTACAATTCGTTATTTATTAATGTTATAAGTATGTTATTCATTAGTGTTATAATTATATTTTATTAATTATTCATAAGTGTTAAAATTCCATGTTATTTATTATTCATTAGTGTTATAATTATATGTTTTTCATTATTCATTAGCGTTATAATTCTACGTTATTCATTAAGATCTGTCTTGATGTTGTCTTTTTTGCTTATTTTAACAAGCTGACACTTTGAAATATTCTGTAAATTGTTTTTAAAAAAGAATATAATAAATATATTAAATCCATATAACCATTTCCTGTATTATTTTGTATTCTATTGTAAAATATTTAGATTAGTAATCAGAATTGAATATATTGGAAATGTACTAATATTGATTTTTTCAAAGTATTATTTATAAATTTGTGGAAAATATTAAATGTTTTACACTATTATTTTATTAACTCTTATTATTTTAAGCAATATTGTAACTGAACTCCACCCAGCCATCTGTTTTTGAAGATTATTAGGGACTTGGCAAATAAATTTATAAACATTTCAAGAATAATAAAACCTGTTAAGTACATGTGGAACTCGCATTAGATGGGTTCCGTACGCATTTAGGCGTTTATAAATAATAGACGTTACATAATACTCCTATTAAAAAAATTGAAATTTTTGGAACGAAAATATATTGCTCGTCATATCTTTAACGGGCGCATATTTAAAAACAATATTTTTTTATGTCGTATAATTACAAATTAATGATTTTCCTTTACTTGTGCTATAAAACTTTGCTTCTTTCCAAATTTCATGATTCTGGGTCAAGGGGAAGTACCTAATAGGTTTTGTTTTATTTGCAAGTGTCAAATATGCGGCATAAATGGCCATATTTTCAAGATTCCTCTTGATCTAGAAACTCAGAATCTTGGTTGATGACTCAGTCGTTGACTAAGAAGCTTGATTTTTTTACAGTTCATGTATCGGATATTAATTTTAACTTGATATCTTTACGCTTTCCTGCGAAAAATGGTCTTAATACACCGACAAACGGACAACGAAGTGATCCTATAAGGGTTAATTTTTTCCTTTTAAAGTACGGAACCGTAAAAAGTATATTACATCTGAAACCAAATATTTTTTGACCAAAACATTATATATACTAACGTTCTGAATGCTTTATAAATAAATTTTATTTTATTTTATTTACTTTGTTGCAATTGCAATTTCAAATGAAAAGCGTTATTAAAATGGTATCCTTAGAAAAATTTTACCCATTTGCAACTTTTGAGTAAAATATGTTTCTTATTCCTTCTGAATCTCTGAAAATTGAACTTATTTAACTGTCCTAAGCTTATGTTTAGGACAGTTAAATAAGTGATTTCCAGAGATTCCTCTCTCTCCTGAGAGCTCCCAGATATAGATAAAGAATTTTCCATTATGTATTAAATTCTTCAGAAATGTCCCAAAGGACTTCTAAGGTCGGAATTCAAATTTAAGCTTTAAATATTAGGTATATTTCGCTAAGGACCACAGAAATTGATAAAATCTATTAAATTATTTAGTTGATAATTATCTACAGTTGTAAAGTTCTGCAATGAAACAAAAAACCTTTTCAATCTAGTCATTTTCATCTGTCATAACTTCACAATTTCTACAAGTCCTAACCCATGTTCGTAAAATTTTGCAAATTGATTCTCAACGCAGGATGTCAATAATTATGTGTAAAAGCGTTTTTTTTTTAATTTTATTACATATTTGTATATCAAACTGTCCACTAAGTACCCCATAAAGTGAAAATTGGAGCAAACGACCCATCGAGTGGAGTATCAATCAAGAGGTCTCTTGAAATTAAATTCAAGTTTTATTTTGCGGTTTTCATTTTTAAGCTGCATTTACGAAAGTATGAAGTTTCAGCCCCCAACGGGTGAAAAATTTAAAGTATTTTAGCTTAGTATCTAAATGTAACTATTTGACTAGAACCTAAATAAAATTGTTTTGTTTAACTTACATTATACATTTTAAGAGATATAGACAACCATCCTCGGTACATATACTTACTCGTATTTGTTTTTACATTCAAAGCATACTTTATTTGTCACGCGTTAATTAGTAAAATTAACGCCTGACCGACGATCAAAATATCGAAACCATCTTCATAAAGACAGTCCAAAACAGCAGTGAATAATTTCAATTTTTTGTAAATATTCACCTTTTCTATACGTATAGCAATATCCCGTCCGTCCTGTGATAAAATAAAACTGGATAATATATTTTATATCCACCACTGCCAACAAATATCTAAAAAACGAAACATAATATTCTAAAGAGAAATTAATTTCAGATTTCTTACATAAATTTCATAATCGTTTTCAAATTCTATGGTTTATATTAGCAGTTACTGTCTATCTAAGATTAAAGTATTCAAATCACTTTGGCTAACACTTATGAATATTCCGAGGCATTAAACAGGTACTGTAGACTGGCTATGTCTCTCTAAATACATATGATCATAGAGAGACAAATAAAATAAAGAGCTTTCCCACTCACGAATGAAGTGACTATATTAGAGATAGTGTATATATTAATCACAGGAAATCATTTATGCGACATACCATTTTCTTACATATTTAATTCAATTCGTCATTCAGTATATACAATAATTTGTAAGTGATTTAAAAAAAATGTAGATGAATAGATGAAAACAGAAATATATGAAATGTCTATATTTATTTCTTTATTTGACTATTTTAATATATAATACATATGGCAAACTTATTGCTTTGGTAAAATATATACTCTCCACCCAAGTGGTAAAATATATACTCTCCACCAATATTAATAGCTCGGATATCGATCACGACGCGGTATCGATCACTCAGCTGCTGATGAAATAAATCACCAGTCAAATAAATTTAGGCGGTTCCAATATCACACTTTCAATCGTCAGTCAAATGACACTACCATGTTACTTTTTCATTTTATCTGGAGTTATTTGATATTCTTATCAATATAATTTACTTTTATATTTAATTAGTGATTAATTTATTAAAACATCGTCGAAATTAAGTGAGATCGAAAGCTTTTAGTACTCCTGTTTAGAGGGAAATGTGGAATAACATTGGTTCCCTTTTAAGCAACCTCATTTTTAATTAACCTGCTCTATGCAAACGATTTTGTTTTTATTATTCCGTTATACGTTTTTATTTGATTATTTCAGAATTACCAAAGAAATTTCAACTTTCTATAAATAAATATAGGCCCTTATAGCAATATTTTTATTCACAAATTATACGAAGTCGTAAAAATATGTGAGATAAAAATTAAGAAACTAAACATTAAGCACTTTCGATTCTTCATAATATATCAAAAATACGTGCAACGAAAATCTTTAACACAATATCCTTTACAATTCGCTACCAATACTGAAACATTTTGAACAGAAGAATGTGTAGATATTCATATCTGCAACATGTTTTTCACATTCAAATTCAACCAAATCATAATAGGTATTCAATGTCTTTTCTCCAATTTGTTCTATTTTAAAGGTAAAATATAATACTGGCTTTGGTTTTACAATGTATATATTTTAAAAACTCCACGCTCAAAATTATTTAAGTTAAAAAGTAAACAATAAAATGCCATTCATAAAATCACGTTACAATATGATAATAGAAAAATAAATGTAGAAATCAAGTTCACAGTCTTTATTGATTGAATATTGAAAATCTTATTTATTTCTTGAGACATAAAGGTTTAAACACAAATAAATACAATGATTGTTTATCATTATTGTATTTCGTGTGTGTATATTTATGAAGTACCGATCCAACAAATACTGTTACCGAGGCACACATTCGCTAAAGTTATTTCGCTAATATAACACTATCATAATAAGCAATACTTCATCATCTAACTAAACCAAACAAACACAATAATCAACCGAGTCCATAACTCAATGCTTTTACTTGGCAAACATTGATGCGAGCAATAGAGTATCTGGCAAAATAGAGAGCTCGCTTTTATTAATATTTTTCTTGGCCTAGTCCCCGCGCGTTCCCTGAGTTAAAGTAAACAAATTAACGACGAATCTTATTATTTCTTTGATGTTGTAATTAATTATTATTCGTTTTATCTGTGACCGCTGCCTGCGATCTTCGGTCTCGGTAAGTTCTTATGAGTTATTGGATGACTACTTTGACTCATAATAGTGAGCTTAATTAATTAGACGTGATCTCTGTTTCACGTGATCCTTACCTATTCGTGAAGCTTTTAATGGCAGAATTGAGAGTTGAAAGTTTTAATTTAGCTTAAATATAACGTCGTACTCATTTAAAGAGTGGAATTTACATTTGTAGAAAATATTTTATAATAGTGTCAGTTGTGGCATTAGCTTAAGGTATTGTTACGTTAGTCTAACAATTAATAGGGATTTTTCACTGTACATCATCGGAAAAGCTTAAAAGTGT
Source organism: Druceiella hillmani (assembly GCA_039881145.1). Classification (NCBI taxonomy): domain Eukaryota; kingdom Metazoa; phylum Arthropoda; class Insecta; order Lepidoptera; family Hepialidae; genus Druceiella; species Druceiella hillmani. Next base: position 9,635,832 of record JAYKKI010000022.1, on the reverse strand, counting down.
GCAAGATTCAAGTGAAGCGGCCTAGCTTAATTACATATACATATACGCATACATATATATATATATATATATATATATATATATATATATATATATATATATATATATATTTATATATATACACAAGTATATATATATATATATACACATTCACTAAATAATATAAACCGCAATTAACGAGATTAGCTTTATGACTAAAATGATAAATTTTACTACTTTTTTATACAGTTTGATATTCACAGTTTCCGATATCGCCATTTTGTTGAATTTTTTGAAAATAAAAAACATCGTATTACATTTAAATAGAGCACTTACCATAATTGCTTAATGGACTAGTTCAAAATTAAGTTTGTTACGAAATAACTAATAAAATGGTTTAAATTTATTTATAAGATTTTATACAAAATAAAACATGAAGATTAATTTGTAACAGACATATTATTTTAGGAGCAATCTGTTCTAGTTAACAATAGGAGACGGAAGGGAAAGGTCGGCCGTGTGGCAGGTGTATAATCTTATAGAAATTAGTGGGTAATTGCAAAACAATAATAACATTTTTTTAATCGATTTAAAACAACCTGAAAGAAAAAATAACACGATTTTATATATTTTTCAAAATCGGTGTACCCAATAACAAGTTATAAGTGGACATAAGTTAATAATAGAAAATATATACAGGTTTATTAGAGAACCTCCTTTGTTTTTTGAAGTTCACTAAAGAAAACAATGTGCTCAAATTAACAAAATAAATAATAAGAAAAAAATAAACAAAATATGAAATTGCCTATTTAACCTATTTTTTCACATAATATAATTAATACGTATTGTATGTACTTAGTAAAATGGAAAATGAGGGTAAATTAGGGATTAGGATTAAATTTCTGAAATTAATGCTTAATAATATGTACTAAAAATCAGTTTCCAATATGAGAAAAAAGTTGATTTGAAGGTTTTATAAATTGAACAATATATAAATTTTATGTAGAAGATATCTTTGGAAAATAGTAAAATAAGTTACGAAATATTCCCGAATCCGTTAGCAGACAAAGTTGCTAACATACTTTAGACTCTACGGACCGTACGAAATATTTTAATGAAATGTTAGTACACGAAGTTAGTAAAGTCGAATATGATTACTTAACCCTTCACGTGACAGGGTAATCTTTTGATGTCTCTTCTAAAAATATAGGGAAGAATATTGTAATATTTGAAGTAGCTAGCTAGGATTTTGTTTGGTCAAGAATCGTCAACAATCGGTAAAGAAGGGATCTCTATGCTTTCTATTAAAAGCGACACTAAACAAAATAAGTGATCGTGGAAAGAATTTTTTAAATACCGTTAGCGACTGTTAACAAACGGTTACTTTTTGTAAGCCTGTTGATTCAAGGAAGACCGCTTTTAAAATATTTGAGATTTGCTAAAGAACAAAAATTGTAGTGAACATATAATTTAAGAATATAAGCATGAAATTATGATTATTTACACTATATCAAATACTTGTACTTGTTTTTATGAACCCTGATAAAAAGTAAATGAAAAACATTATTCCTTGTTGTACAGTATGGTCTTTATCTATCTAAAGACTTAAAATACTGTGTTAGATTGTAAAGACATAAAGTAAACCGCTATGAACAATTTTACAAGTATCCAAAGGCCTCAAGTGAGCTTGAAGAGTATCAAAGTCAACGGATTTCAGTGCATGTGTATCATAACATAAGCGTTATTGATAGCTAAGAGAATATCATTAGTGATTTTTACAAGTACAAATTTGGTACTGTAATTAGTTTTAAAATCGGATTGAAGTTGATTAAAGAATTCGTGAGCATCGAAGAAATTAATTAATTTCTTTGGTCTAAAAGATTCAAATTGGATAAAAATTATAAAATAGAGACGATTTAAAACTCTTTATATGACATAATTGATATGACTCTTTATATGACACAATTTAAACTATAAAGCAATCTAGATTTTCGTCTATCGAATATTTTTTTAACATAAAAGAACAAAATACATAAATCTTAACAAAAATAACAATGGATACTTCTAGTTCAAGCATATCAATACTTACAAATATGAATTTAATCTTACCAAGTTTAATTTCAACCTGTGATATGTAAATATTCACTAATTTCAATTAATATTCAGTAGATAAACAGAAAAATAACGGTATTCAAAGTACCAGGTTTAACAATTGTGGTTGACTGTAATAGTGGTTGATTTTTATTCATTTCAATGAGTTCGTTATTGACAGTTTAACAAAAATTTTCAATAAAACAGATTGCAAAGATTTCAAAAAAAAACATTTATATTAAGTCAAAAACGTTTAACGTGTTAATATTATGTCAATAATTTTTAATATACAAGAAATTAACTTAAATTTAAAAATTGAAAGATACCGATATAAAAAATAAAGGAAAATATTTGAGATTATAGAGAGAGATATTTTTTTAAATTTAATAAAAGGATTTAGAAGTATTACTATTCTTATCAGTTTTCGATCCAAAAATATTTGAAACATAATTTTTCTATATTTAATTGCTTTAAAATGTGTGAAATCATAATCAGTATTAAATAACCATAAGTGCAAAACTGTGTTGAAATTTACGTCTCTTATGTACCGTAACTACAATGGGACACATTAACCAATTTACGACTAAGTCGAGGATCTTTTTTTATTAGTTGTCATAGTCTTAGCATTGCAATAACGATTTGTAGATAAAACTATTTCAGAGGGAAACTTAAAATATTAAATATCAGAATATATTTCTATATTAAAAATTTTATATTTATTGTAAAAAACTGAGCGTATTTAAAATAATTTTGAATTCCAATTTAGGCCAATTAAATCCAGAATTAAAAGAAAAAGGAAAAGAAAACAGGGAAAAAATATATCATAGGAAACTACTTCTGCATTTCTAACTTATTTGCGAGCTTTGAAAATGCAGAATTATTTAATTATTTTTTTTAATTTCATCACATCATGTTTGTGGTTTCGCTTATAATTTTTTCATTAATTTTCTAAAATTCGTAACAAACGAATATTTTTCATCATGATTATTGTTTCGCTAATCATTTTTTCATGAATTCTCAAAAATTAATAAAAATATAATATTTTTCATCTTGTTTGTTGTCTTACTCATCATTTTTTCATTAATTATCTAAAATTTTCATTGTTTGTTGGCATATTATGACCCAGATAATACTCATAATGTAAACATTTTCCTGTATGATGTTGGTTTCAATCCACGTCTGATTCACTTGAAGGTTTATCGTAAATTCGAAGGACGAATCCACGTCTGATTCACTTGAAGTTTTATCGTTAATTTCAATCCACGTCTGATTCACTTGAAGGTTTATCGTTAATTCGAAGGTTTATAGTTAATCGTGTGATTATCTAAACGCCCTTAGACCCATTTACATTAATATAAAATATTCTGAAATATGTGACAAATTTTCTAACTTTTCTGCAACCTAATATTAACCGTGATCAATATTTCTTAAATCTATAATACATTTAATGAGTTTTACATATTACTTATTTAATATAATTTATATATCCAATATGTATGTGTCCACATAATGTATCCACATAAGGTACACTTTTTAATTATAACCCACTTGAAGTAAAGTTTTAAACTGATTATAACATTGAAATAAGATGATTTGAAGAAAACGGGGGACAAAGAGAAAGGGGTAAAAATAAACTTTTAAAAAACATAGGTGAAGTATTGTTTCTTGAGAAGAATCTCGAAAGTATTCACAAAAGCGAATGGAAGATGATATAAAACAAAAAATGAGAGTTTAAATGTAAAAATGATCTTAAATGCCCAATAATTTAATTTAAAAACTGAAAATGTACACAATCTAAAAAAATGCCTCACAAGTAACTCTAGCTTCCGAAAATAAGTATTTACAGATTTTATCGCCTGTTTATGATATTTATTTGCACTTTCAAAACTTTTCCTTATTTCACTTTCGGTACTGAATTTCGATTCATACTTGACATACACAAAACATTTCAGTTAAGAAGACTGCAAGGTATTTTGTGTTTTTCAAATTTTCAAAAATATCCCAATCAACAATGTATCTGTAAAGAAATTGCTTTTTATGTTGTTAAATTAGATATGTTATTTATTTATCAGTCTTACTAAATATTGAATCAATTAACAGTAAACTAATTAACATTGTTAATCCGCAGACTGGATTCAAAAAATCTGCCATTGCAGAAATGGATCCATTTTGAATAACTAGTAAGTAAATAAATTAATAATAGATTGACAAGGTGAATAGAGATAACTTGTTATTACATTGATAACAAAATAATAGCTTAACTTTTTCAATCGATTCAATTTTACCTTTGTTAATAATAAAAATTATGCATAAAGAACATAACATAATCTATTATTAATTATCGTTTGAAAATTATAATCGACATTTAATGTGTTTTGGTAGATATATTATAATTTTTTTAATTCGATTTAGGTCCTGTATTCAAATTATAATTAATCTAAGTCAAGGCTTAAAATTATGAACGCATATATATATTACTAGCTTTTTATATATTACTAGCTTTTTTCTGCGTCTTCACTCGCGGGAAATTTTTGTTAAAGTTAAAGAATTGACTTGTTATTTTGAGTTCTCAATACCCGAGCAATAGATTTAATATACTCGTTGCGTTATCCTGTTGACATTCTATGTATTGACATTTTGTAGTATTAAGTAAGAATATCGAGTGTTATATCATACTAAAACCTGAAAAGCTCGAGTAGAATTCGCACTAGGAGGATTCCGTACATGTTTAGGCATTTATGAAATTCAAGTATCTTTGTAAAACTGTTTACAAAAAATATTAATTTTTCGTGACGTAAATATTTTGCCTATTATATTTTCTACAAGCGAAAAAACATAGTGGAAATTCTAAAAATTATAAGATGTGGGATGACCAGTATAGTTCTTCTCTATTCCCTTAGTCAGATTTTACCTTGTTTTTTCATGATTTTTGGCTAAGTATATTCAGAATTAAAAGGGGTAGAGGAGGGTACACTATTTCTGCGTATTTTTAGAATATCCTTTTAAATATGCGATTGAAAATAAAGAATTTGTTTTCTTTCTTTCTCACAATAAATTATTTCATTTGATATCTCACATTAATAAAATTTTTACATATTTTCTTATAGTAATATATTTATATTTGTTTATCTTCTCTTTAATTATTATATAAACATTTCAAAGATGCTAACTGTCGGAAAATATGTGAGTTAATAAGGTATAAAAAGTTTCAAATATCAAGTTTCCACGTCACATGTTTTCAGAGAAAGTTGACAGCGTATTTAAAAAAAGTAAATACTACATTTTTCGTGGGCACAAAGGCAGGGTGCATATTTAAAAAATTATCACTTCCAGAATCGTTTCTATAGTTTTCCTATAACTTTTGCGTGATCTTCTAAAAATCCATTTTTTTCAAAATTTTGGGTTAAGTAGTTTTGTAAATAACGGGTCGGGAACATGTTTTTTTACAATTTTTTCAGTAGATCTCTGAAGACATAATACATAAAATTGTGAAAAAAATGGTTTTGAGATAAAGAAGAAAGGAGCCCTTTAAAAAAAAGTTCCAATAGTTTGCACGCCTAAATACTGAGATAAGTGTCGTTTAATAATATGATTTCTTATTACGCCAAATTTTAAATTTTTACGTCAAATGTTTTGGAGAAGAATGGCTGTATTGGGCGGACGAACAGAAGTTTCATGAAATATTTAGGCCTAAACGTAGTCTACATTAAAGTATGTTTTTGTAGCATATAGACTATTTGGTGGCTGACTTTTAAATGAAAAAGAAAATGGCAAACTAACAAAGAAATCTAGTTAAGGTTTATAGCTTTATTAAATTGTAGAACGTTTAGAATGCCCAACTCCCGAGTGTATGCTTTGTAATCGCCTAGGGCATCTTTGACTGTAATTGTAATTCCTATAATTTTAGAAGTAATTAACATTTAATATTGTTTTTTTGAAAGATAAAATATTCCTTTAAAACGCAATTATTTTTTTAAGTTAAAAATTTCGAATTTGTTTTGGAAAATAAATCATCCCCCTCCGTTGGTTTGTTTTAATTTAAGTCGCATTTCTGAATTTTTTTCTATCGACTGAATGACTGACAAATTTTCAGAAGCCTATTGATATTCACAATGCCTTGTGTAATTGTTTGTTTTTGTAAAGAATTTTCTACAAAAACTCCCTTTTTACGTGCTTGTCGAGGGTTCTATACGACGGCTCTGTTCCTCTTATTTTTATCTTCTCTTTCATTTCTAATTTTTTTGCAGTTACTTATTTAATAAATAAATAAAAAACACATGTACATTTGAGTTTTATTACTGACCTTTTCTTACATTTAAATATTTTTAAAATGAATCTTTAAATTGTAAGTGAACAAGTAATTCTAAATAAGAGTTGAGTAACTGAAGTCGTTAAAATTCATTTAAAGTTTGTTTTAACATATCTTATATATAATGGACTGTTTTTTATCTCCGATTACTTAACTCTGTTCTTATATACCTAATGTTATCTCCGATTACTTAGCTCGTTAAGTAAAATTAGGGTGGCGATTAAGTATAAAGATATCGATAAATTGTTGTGTACTATAAAATGAAAAACCTATACTATTTTCGATCGTATTTATAGTCAAAGAGGAGAAAATTTTATTTCAATTAGGAATATTAGATATATTTGGCGTTAAATTTGTAGAAGTTCATTATCAGTTAATTTTTATTCACAAGTAAATAAACTACGTGATGTAATATTATTTCTACTTTATTTATATTCTTAACCACGACCTAGGTTTCGTCGTATGACAACATTTTCAGGTGGACAATTTAAAAAAAATTGGATCTTAAAAACTTCCAACAGCATTTAAACATTATAGAAAACAATAGCGTGTAATAAAACATAAAATAAAAATCTATATTATTTGCCCTCGTATATATAGTCAAAGATGAGAAAATTTTATTTCACTTAGGAATATTAGATATATTTGGCGTTAACTTTGTAGAAGTTCATTACCACTTAATTTTTATTCACAAGCAAATAAACTGCGTGATGTAATCTTATTTCTACTATATTTAAATTCTTAACCACGACCTAGGTTTCGTCGTATGACAACATTTTCAGGTGGACATTTGTAAAGATTGATTCTTAAAAACTTCCAATAGCATTAAATAGAACAATAGCGGAAATGGGTTTGTACGGGTTTTCTCGCTGTTTATATTAATGGGTTTATGGTAAGAGGCGGTGTAGTTATTATTATATTTTCAAAATTTATGCAATACGCAAGTATTTTAGTGATGGTAATAGATTAAAATTATGATAACCTTATAGAATAAAATCCCATCAATGTTTGATTGTTCATTCTACCTTGTTGATACAACGGAACAAAAATGATATTGGAAAATTATATAACATTTTTCCCATTATGACGCAAAACTTTTTATTTATTTCCATTGTTTAATTTTATTGATGAAAAGGAAAACAAAATTATAGTGCGTAAATTACACTGAGAAAACTAATATATGAAAAAGAAAAAACCACCTAATTAATCAAGAAATTGCTTGTTTTTAATTATAAAACTAAATATGTAATTTTTGCAGCGTTATTATTGTTCTATTGTAATGTAAAAAGGCTAAATAATTAACTGAATTTAATAGAACCACTATACCGTTCGCAAAGACTGCATAACACATTTGTGTGCAAAGTTGAATAGAGAAAGACAACTTATTACTTACTGACACCTCTAGTACTAGCCAAAGTCAGATCCACTTATCTGAACGTACTAAATTATTAAGTCTATAGACCACTCGTACCAAAATATGACAGAAACATTCGAATTATAAATAGTGTTCTAAAAATATAATACGATAATTATTTTTTGGTATGTTTTCTATGTATTGTGAAGCGTTACGTGTATTATATTTTCTGATTAATCAATATCATCCTTGAGACGATACGAGTTTATATAATACAGCACACTTTGAATCTATAAGCCCTACTTTAGTCTCGTAATCCAACCTGATTCTGAATTACGCTATTTTACCCATTTCTAGTAGCGTGATCACAATATAGTGCTCCTACTATGTCCTTGGTATAATTTAATTAGAATTTATCTAAGTTATATATTGGAGAATAATAGTGAAGTGAATAAAACAAGTTTCAGTTAATATTTGTAAAAATTTATTCACGGACTATTTTTTTAGTGATGGTAAGAACAAATGGAATTCAAAATCACTACGGTTTTTTTTTCTTCAAACTCGTTACTTTAAAAAACTTTCGTTTCTTTCTAAAATAAGATTATGCACAATAACGAATAAAGATTCGTTGATTTCTGCATATAAACATAGCATACGTGTGAGCACATTCTTTTGAAAACTCTTGAATTAATTTTTAAGACTGGTTGTAATTTTTTTTAAGTTAATTGGCTCGACGTTACCCTTATGACGAAATTTCTCTATTTATCTATGCGTATGTCATGGTTATTTTTTTCCATTAAATACTATTGCTATTGACTTTAAATTTGGTAGAGTTGTAGAATTTATTTTATTTCTGTACTTTAATGTATCTAATTGATACATATGGTCTTATTGCTACGAGAGCAATCTCTTACAACCAACCAGAACACCAGTCCAGCCCCGCTCGACGAGCGGCCGGGATTCGAACCCAGGTCCTCGCGGTACGTCTCGCAATCAAAGGCGGTATACCTTGTGATCAACCCAATACACCACGGTGACGACGGTATTTTACATATGAAAGAAATTTGAAAATATTTATTCTTATTTTGTTCAAAATGAGTGAAATAAAAGGAAAGTGGAAATGGAACCACAACGTCAAGTGGGATCATAGGAAAAGATTATATACTCCAAGATTATGTTTTTTAAATCTTAACTTTTGACCAAAAAACTTGCAAAAAGTACACCTTTATTTTCGAAGTTTGCGAACTGAATATCTGTAATAATTCAGACTAATGGAATATATTGTTTACATTACATGGAAAAGAGAAAAAAATCTATAGTTTTGAAGGAAAATAATTTCACTTTCTATTTTTTACTCCTTAATTTTAAATCATAATACTGTACTTACATACACACATATCTGAAATAGCGGTGTAATGATAATTTATGAAACATTACTTGATCCCTCTGAATAATATTGTTATTACAAGTATGTTAATAAATAATGGTGGTATCAAATTTTAAAGATCTTTCTTACCTATATATATAATTATTTACGTTAATGTAAAATTAAGGTAAGTATAGCGTAACGGAAAGTTAATTTAGCAATACTTCAATCAGATTAATTGTACAGTGTTATTTGAGAATTTAAATGCAATCAAATACAGCAGATTCTTAAAACCAGGTAGTCACAAAAATTAAATTGTGTAAACGAAATACGGTAAGAAATACATTACATTTGAGCTGGCTACAATGAACGGGACGGCCATGGATAACATGATTACCCACTTATAATATACAACTAAGTCAATTAGAAACTTTTTCAGTCACCCTGAACGATTATGGTTAAGATGTATAAACTAATATTAAATTCATTGCAATTCATAATGTTCTCAGCAAAGAACCCTCGGCGCGCGACTTCTACACGCCATCGAAAGGTTTATTTCTTTTTTAAATGACAATTTGGGAAAACGCCGAAAAAGTATCATCATCATTAATTTTCCAACAAACCGTTCAAAATTGTAATATTTATTTTTCCAAATATGCTACCCAGATTAACTTAACAATACGGATTTACCGACTTACTGACTTACCGATTTACCATATTAGTATTCCACACCGCAATTGGCAAAAAAAAACCTTTGTGAGAAATTTACCACGTATGTGTTTATTGCAAACTCTTAACATACTAAGAAAATGAAAATCGGCATGACAATTATCATATTAAAATTTCAAAGAAGAGTGGATCTTTCTAATGAATTTTAAGGCTCTAACAGAGAACGTAAACAAAAATTTAACACTTAATTGCTTTGATTTTGTAACTTTTATACATATTAACAAAACTTATACTACTTATTCGTAAACTCAACTTTGGATAGTTATAATTATAATTGTTGATAACATATTTTTAGGAAACCGTACCTGAAAAAAAACCCTTATAGAATCATTTCGTTGTCTGTCTATCGGTCTGTCAAGACACTTTTTTCCGCGTATAAGTATAAAGTTGAAATTAATATCAAATACTTAGGTCTACGGTTCCTTGAAGCTGTAAAGAAATCAAGCTTCTAATTCAGCGCAATCAAGAACCTTAAACGATCTACGCATGAAAATTAACAAGAAGCTAGGTCTCACGGCACAAGTAAAGAAAAAAATTCGTTAAATAATAGATACATCACGTAAAATACTTTTTTTCCAATATGTGCCTGTGAAAGATCTTTTAGGCAATATATTTTCGTTCTAAAAAATTACAATTATTTAATAGTTTTGTTAGGAATATTATGTTCAATTAAGTGTTAGTGCAAGGTCCACTAACGCTTGACAGGTTTTTTTTATATCTAGCATATGTAGGTGAAATCTATACATTAAATCGTATATTTGTCTATGCAACTGTGGCATGCCACGCAGTGAGCTGGTACACACATGCTGGAACCAAAAAAAAATGTTTGTATGCAATGAGAATCTTTTTTAACTTATAACACGTAGCAGATTTAGATATTATTATATCCATAATTTAACTGCCATATTCAAATAAAGTTGGCCAATTTTATACATGTCGGAACACGTATAAATTAGAAAAAGTAAATTTTTCCGATACTTAATATTTCTATATGTAAAAGTAACTACTTACAAATTTGAAAAAATACTCGCAGTATTGTATTTCAAAGTTAATAGTAATAAAATTAATAGAATATTCTCATTTCGACCAGTATTTTTTTCCGAAATTTTGTACACGAAATTCTTACTTTTATGAATTTCATGATAGTTCAATATTAAATATTTTATCATAATCTTTTCTGATGACTTTAGGTATAATATGATTTTAACAAAATAAATACTGATGTTTTTGTATAATTACAAATGTCTATATTACTTTAATTTCGCCTAAGTAATTAATTGTCTAGTATATTATTCAGTATATATATTTTGTTAATATTTCTTATGTAATATATTTAAATTTATGTGCTGATTCGAATATAATTCTGCTTTATATGGAAGAGTTGGAAAAAAGAGAAGTTTAATTTGTAAAGTTGTACTTAGAAAAAAAATGCTTTAATTCTGGACTGATGAGTTTTTAGATCAAAATAAAAATTGTAAAAAAAATGATTAAATTAAATGAGTGACAAAAGTTCCAGATCAATTTAATTGTGTTAAGTAATACTTTAAAATGTTACATAATTTCTCGTCAGAGAATATGAAGAGCGCCACAAAATACTAGACTATATTTTTTTGTATTTTGAGTGAATTAATTGATCGTAGTGCCTAAGTCACATATTTTAAAAGTAAACAAGAAAACAAATGTAGCATTTGTGATTTTTTTATAGTCATGTAATAAAACTTACTGATCCTAAATTGCCAATGAACGTTATGTCGAAAAATATTTGAGTAATTTGGTTATTTTAAACGAGATCCAAAATAATATTTTGGTAAATAATGACATTAACAAAAAGTAAAATATTTTATTGACCTAATCCCGACATCCCTTTCACATAATGTCTCAAACATTATGTTTAATCGTTTCAATTTCAGATTATATCATAAAGTATGATGTTTATTTTTTTAAAAAGTCTATTGTACGCCTCTGTACTAAATTAATTAACCCATTTTTAACTACTTTGAAAATTCAATTTCTCACAGTGATGTATTACGATACAAGGAATGGTTTGTTTATATTTGATAAACAAATGAAGACGGAATCTTTAATTTGGATACAGATTAGTCGGAGTAGCTGCAATATGCCAGACGGTATGAGTGCGTGTTTAAATACATCTCATTGCTGTCAACGTAGGTAAATAATTAGAGGCGCCAATTTCAGAGCCAGTCTTAAACCGGATATCTAATGTGTTTCCTCTAAATTCTTGGGCAGTGACGTTTGTTTATGCGGCGCTGAACGGTGTATATTTAGGTCTAGTAACGGATAGTACATTCGTGTTTGTTTTAGTAGACTTCGGGAGCATCATTATTCAGAGCGTACTACTAGTTTATAAAAAAGTCATTGAAGTAGAGAATGTTTATTAAATGTATTTTTAAAATAAAGTAGCGCTAGAGAAATATTTTCATTGTATTGGCAGACCATAAATAGTTATAAATTTGATTAAACCGATAAAATTTATGTTTAGTTGATGCCAAAAGAATTAAGGTCTTAATCGGTTTAGTATTGAAACAAACCTTATCCCAAAAAAGGTAAAAAGGTGGTAGAGCTTAACTACATTGTTTCTATTTCCTTTTATATAAACGAAACGTGCAATAATATTTTAATTTTTGCTCATCAATACTATTTTAATAAGTTATGTCGTTTTTGAGAGGTCAAATGTTAAATTATGATGTGAAATACTTTTCAGAAGTAACATATTTTATACTAATGAAAAAGAACATTGGTTTAAATTAATATTAACTTGTTTAACTTATTATTTAGTTTTACGTACTATTTGAATTTTGCTTCATAGAATTTTAAATGCAATAACGAATCGTTGCGACTTCACAATACGATTAATAATTGTATTTAGGCAGCTAAAACTATAGTGTTATATGTATATATGATGTTTGACTTCCAAAAAGGCTAAATTTTATGAAGGAAAACAATTTTTTTAAATATAACTTTAACTTTTTGTAAAAACAAAATACAGGGAAATAAACATTTGTAACAAAAAAAAGTTTAAATAAAATGTTACAAAGTGGAATATCAATAAAATTTTGGAATGCCTTAGAATTATCGTTGTTCGTCAAAATGTCGCCAAGGCATATCTTTGGCTTACAGACAATTTTAAATGAAACAATGTATATATCGCTGTAAATTAACAAAATAATTATATATGAAATTTTTGCAACCCTGCATCAAATTCTTATTAAAGATTGCTAGTACATATATCGTTAGTTAGTTAAAAATATTTATAACTTTTACAATAAAAAAGCTTTTAAATGCTATATTTAAGTTGGAACCATATTTAAATACTTACAAATATAATAAAAAATAGTGATGTTCGAAAAATAGTAGAGAATCAGATTTCGTAACTGAAAAGGAAATAATTATAATACAGATTATAAAACAAATTAGTTTCTTGATCAAAATTAAAAAAAAATGACAAATAAAATATTTTAAAATACCTTAGAAATTGGATATGTAAATACACATTTAATAAATTCTTCCTTTATTTTGTAGTTTAAAATTATTTCAATAAATTTTTAAAATTGCCAAATTTAGTCTGAAATAAAAACATTATGGAGCTCTTAAGTGATCATATTATATAATGTTGAAAACGGTTATTCAAAAGTTCTTACTGAGTTTGAAAGTTTTTGTCAATTTATTCTAAAAAGGAGCCGTAATAGGGAATACGCATGTAAATATTTATATATTTAATTCGTTATTTACATCCCTATAGCACAGTAAAATATAAAGATTTTGGAAAAAAATCAATGAAATTTTAATAAAATATTTAAAACAGTCAATAAATTTAAACCGTTTGAACAGCTCCATTTTCGAGCGCCTCGGATGACATCAAAGTTATGCGAGTGTTCGTTTAGTGTAGGAATTCTCGTTACTTTAAACATATGTTCAGTATAATAGAAGAAGCTTGAAAGCCAGTTTATAATTATTATATTGTACTTAGATGCTAAAATACGAATACAATGGTACAAAGTTATAAAAAGAGATGAAGTATCTCCAACAAGTTGTTTGCGTTGTCGTGAATATCACTTTAGTGTGGGTTTTATTTGGATAGGTAGTATGATTCCACTTTATCATAAGGGAATGTTTATATTGGATATCAATCCAAAAGCGAAAAAAAAATAAAAAGTGTTTAATATGATTTTAGTTTCTTTTTTTATATCAAGAAAAAACTACATAACATTGCCAATACACATAAAAAGTGACTTGACTAAAACGTTGTAAACTTACCGAATGAAAATAACATTACATCTAAATTAATAACATATAGATAGTATGCAGCCATATTTTTCAGAGATTATAGACTATCATTACCGCTGTTACCTGTAACTGTACTTATGCATAAAAACGTACATAATGTATGATCATAAATCAAATTTTAAAACAATTAACTTACGGCTTTCAATCCTGGGACCTTAGCGATGTAAAATTCAAATTTGAAGCAAAATATGATGTCAACATGAATGCATATATTCTTGGCAGATTATACGACTGTGCTTTCACAAAACCAATTTCAGTTATCGTTCTAGACATTTCTCAATCACCCTATTATATTAAAAAAATTACTTTTGTTAGTAAAATATTGTAAGAATATTGCTTTTCCTTATCAAACACAACAAATGTACAAATGTCAACAATTCGAGCTTGTTTACATGTCTTCTGACGTCACATTTCGTTCTAACCAATAGTATTGCGTTTTGACAATTTGATTTTCCCTCGCATAATTTGCACTTTTTGCTAATTAATTTATGCAAATAAAAAGCAATTAATTGGTAAAACAATGGTTTACAAAATTTCAATTACATGCATATTCCCTATTTTGTATTAGATTCGAAATTCAATTTGAAACTATTGTTAATAAAATTATTTTATTTGTGATTACCATAATATTAGGTTTGATAATTTTATTTTATATCATGTACGTACTTTTAAACTTTTTTTTACTTGTAGTTTTTATACCATTTTATTAGAAAGAAGGAATATTTGAATAACAGGTCCGTATAATAACCATAACATTGATAAATATAATAAATAAATTTATGACGTGACGAATTATCTAATTTAGTAAATATCATTTGTACGGCTTCAAACACAAAAATGTAAAGACAGTATATGTCTATCAACGATTATAATCTTGCCTCCATTAGAGGTGGCGCAAGGTTACAGAAAATTAAATGAATCGTCTAAAATAAATATAAATTAACAAAATTAATATAACAATTTCGATGTAGTATTAACGGTATAAATATACTCGTATATTTCAAATTATATGACGCATAATATTTTTTTTTATAATTTTAGGACAGAGAGAAAGCTTTTGTAGTATTTACTTTTTTTACGCCAACAATTTTTTATGCAAAAGTGTATTTAGTATTTTGAAAATTGATCAAAATTAATATCTGCTGTCTACTTTTTAATTCCTACAATTTCATAGAATTTTTTACTTTTTTTAAAAATTGTGTAAGTAATTTATCTTATCCGTTATTCTTAGAAACTTTTTACCTGGGAATGTGAATTTCGGCATAGCATATTAATAGAAATACTATATATACTTAAATGGTGCTGAAGTGTTAAAAAACTCTGGTAATGCGGGTTCTATTCGTACTTAACAGGATTTTTTTTTATCTAAATTCAGTATTATGAAATATTTTAAAGTATTGATCCCCCCCAGGGAGTTATAAGCGCCATCTATTGATTATGTTTGACTAATTATTATTCATTTTTCCCCTTACTTAATTATCTCAGATACTATTAAGTATTTATTGCGTTAGAAAGTTCGTATTGGTAAAAAATTACTTGAAACAGGGCACGAAATCCTCGATGCACTAGTTTAAGTCAATAAAATACCTTTCACTTACTTATTTTCACATTAAATCACCATCTGTTGACTTGCAAATTATTCGCACGGGCTAACTAGTATTTCTTAAAAAAGGTTTTCAGTATATAACCTAGATATTCATTTCATTGTACCACAAGAACTCGGAATCTCGTTTGTGCTTTCTCTTTATAGCAAATATTTATATTTACAAGCTATTCCTACAATTATAAAAATAAAAATATCTCATAACCCTTACGTACTTCAACGTCGATGTGTGAGAATTATTTTGTAAATAAATATTTTTACGACACCGATAAGCTTGGCAACATGGCAAAACAAGCCGCAGAGACGTGTGAGGAATAGAAAATTTGAAACCTTCAAAACATTATGATTTATGCTCGTCGATGGCGGTCGAGCGGAAAATAGAGTGTAGACATGGCTTAATAACAAGTCAGTTCGTGTTTACGTATTTAAGGTCTATTATTCGTCGGATGTAAACAGTCAAATATTTACC
Organism: Druceiella hillmani; assembly: GCA_039881145.1. Taxonomy (NCBI): domain Eukaryota; kingdom Metazoa; phylum Arthropoda; class Insecta; order Lepidoptera; family Hepialidae; genus Druceiella; species Druceiella hillmani. The sequence continues at coordinate 9,619,627 of JAYKKI010000022.1, read as the reverse complement.
GCCTTATCACACACAGGTAAAGGCAATCATACGATACACATGATTGATGTTGCTGTCGAATGTGTCATCGAACACTGTACCTGTGATCGCCGTTGTTAGGTGACACTTTACAGTAAGCGAGAGCTTTATGTGTTGCGTCAAAATATGGATCGGTGCGTCATTGGAGATGCCTCAGCCGGTAAACTTGTAACATGTCACTCTGTCAATTTGTCAAAATTTTTTCACTCGTATTTTTCTGGCAAATTTGCTGTTCCAAAAAATGAGTAACATTTGAAGGGTTAGATTTATAAAGAACAGTTAATTAAGCTCTTAACGAGAGCGATAATAATTTAAGCTCTTGCTTTACTGTGAAATCGCCAAAATTTAAACTCCCATCATTCGCGAAGAGGGTTATTAAGTAATCAGTTAGAAAATTGCAATTACTCTTACTTCGAAATTTTGTTTTATTTTTGATGTATTTTTCCTCATTCTAAAATAAATTAACTGTAAAAGAAAATATGCAAATATCACATAAAAATTTCAACAAATACTTAAAATCTACTTGACTTTTATCACCGTAATAAAAATGCAATATAAAAGAACAAATAAAATCTCGACTTACTAAAACCCATTTTAAATTATCACTGAGGCGGAATAGAGCTAAGTATATTTAAATTCCTTTTATATGATATAAAAATAAAGAATGCTGTGTTTTAAAAATTTTATGAGAGATAAAGACAAAATTTTTATCGCTTATGAAGTTTTCCGTGATTATATCACCCGAGACTGAAATAAATCTGAAGGTAAGTACAAAATAACCCATAGCTAGCACCTGAATTGCAATAATCAATTTCAAGCTTCGTTGGTCACCACTAACTGGACTGAATAGGTATGCTATTGTGATCATCATATTTTTCTATTTATTCTCTAACATTTTTGATGGTACTAATAGAAATTGTAGATTTAAAAGATATTTTAAATTGGAAGATTTTCCTATCCTTTTTAAAATGGGAAATGATTACAGATATTCAAACTTTTTACTTATGTCACTTCTTAGTAACAAAAACGTTATGGACAAGTGAGCTAATAGATAACAATTTCTCAAAGTTAAGTAATAGAATGCCAACATTTGAATAATAATAGAAAGTAAACTGAACAAGCTTATTAATCTGAAACTAAGCTGGACTAGATTATTAAGCCGAACTAGCTTATTAACCTGAACCTAAGCTGAACTAGTTCATTATGCTGAACTAGCTTATTAACCTGAATTTAAGCTGGACTAGTTTATTAAGTTGGACTAGTTTAAAAACCTAAACATAAGTTGAACTGGTTCATTAAGCTAAACAAGCTTGCTAACCTGAACCTAAGCTGAAATAGTTTATAAGCTGAACTAGCTTATCAGACCTTTGATTTATTTTCATATATGCAATAAGAAGCTGCGAGTGCTGATAAGGGTTATATAGTATCTTGATATTTACTCTACATAAGGGCAGTTACGTTATAACTGTTGAAACTGAATATGCTATCTTGAAAGTCAAAACGTGCACGTGAATTCCAATATCTCAAACGAAATTTTGTGAGCTTTTATAGTATAATCGTAAAATGTGAGATAATCTTTCATAGATAAACTACATGACGTACATTGGAAGCCCTCGTAGGGCAATATACGTTTTATTATCAGAGTACGGAGATGCATTAACAATTTTTGTGGATGGTCTCACCACTAATTAGCGACTACCACGTGTGATATCCTTCTTACACAAAATCTACTAAGCTAAAGTCACACAGTACTTGAGTCGAACGGTATCTCCACGACAAACAGAAAATAAATCGGAAGTCCGTGAATATTGAAATGTATACTCACACAAATTTAAAAAAACCGGCCGAGTGCGAGTCGGACTCGCAAACGAAGGGTTCCATAGCACCGAACAATACTCAAAGACACTGAAAAACAAAGTTATTGCTGCAGTAGGTACCGAAAATATCCAATACTTTAAGTTTAAGTAAGTCATCCTTAATATTTTCAGAAACAATCTTAATATTAATATTTTTAACAATCATAAAAAATCTTATATTACAACCTTAATACTTTATATTCTTAATATTTTTCAAAGACAATTTTAATATTTTCAGGATGTTACACGCGTTAAGTGAAAAGTTCGAGAGGGGTGAATTAGGAGGAGAATATCATCTAAATAATGCCAATGATTTCCGAGTAAATTGGCTTTTCCGAATAAAAAGGCACGGACGGACAGGATACAATTATATTATTTAAAGGTGAAGATGGAGCACAGTACATAATTGCAATTAATAGGTGCAATCGTAGGTTAATATATTCTAAGTATTAAAATATTTAGACTTAAGCAATATGTCAAAGGTTTGCTAAAAATATATTTGCTAAATGTGTTAGTTAACAAATTGAAGCATTTAGTGAGAAATCAATTTCATTATTAAAATACGAAAAACGAATTTTGGAAATAGTTGTTACATTCTCGGTTTCCTCATATAAAAGTTAAATCAATAGATTAATTATATCTGAAATATTATCCATATGTACATAAGATTTGTTTTCTGTAACATAGGTAATCTTAAAACGATACAAAAAACTAATAAAAAATAAACTAACATAAACAAAGAATGAGAGTCAGTACAAGAAATAGATTATGTAATTTCACAAGAATATAAAACAACACAAACTTTCAATTAAAAACTTTTGTTACAGAATGTACATAAAATTAAGGTATACAAAACCTAAAAACTACGAGGTAAAACTTTAAAAAAACCTATTAGAAATATGCTTGTCCTTTGCATCTAAAATTATCAGGCGTATAATTTTGAAAAAGTAAGGAAAAAATAAAATATCAGAATTTCTATAATTTTTCTATATTTAGGATATCTCCGCGGTCTTGTAATTATTCACATATTAATTTAACAAATTAGTTTATTAATATTTTTGTACAATCCAAATTTTAGAAAAAAGGTAAGGTTTAAATCAATGTGCTATAACCTCAACAAGTGAGCAAGGACATAATAAAATAGTAGTTAAAGGATCGGAATAGAAATATTGTTATATATAAACAAATAAAACAAATGGCACATCTATCAGACTAGTATTTTATATTTTTATTTATTATGAATACTGGCTTAGTTTATATTGGAGGAGAAATGTTATCTAATGTATCATTCAATTGCTCACAAGTATATTTTTTGACGCAATTTTTCATGAATGTTATAAGAGGATTATTGAAAAATAAGAGAGCAATTAAGTTTTTTGTTTTCTGTTTTTGATAAATCATCAAAAACAGTAATACACGTATGTGACAACATTCGGAACCAACATAGGTTAACCAATATTTATACCGATACCAAAAAAAATCAACTACAAATCTCTCAAATGGGTTAACTTTTGCATTAATCATTCTGTACAGACGCCGTAGGCCTACGCCTCCATTTCAGTTTAAATACGATTATCCGAACCACTTAATTACATCACACTCACCCGCCAACATGATGACGTAACTAACAGTTTATTTTCGAAAGCGTTTCATTGACCACCCAGTATCACGAGCATAGCATGGCCGTGGACTAGTAAGAGATCTTATGGAGATACCATCAAATGACCGAAATTCTGCATATGAACAAATAAGGCTTTGTTAAAGCAATTACTCATTCGTAGACCAAACTCTTAGGGCGTGACTTCCTAAGGATCCAAACTATCTGTTTGTCAATATATCAACAGACTTAATCTACTAGATAAAATGCTAAGATAGAATTTAGTATAATATATTAAAAAAAGTATTTTGGATTTGCCATTCGTAAATCAAGGTAGCCTGTGAGAAGTCTTGATGTTTACATTTCTTAAAAAGGTACATCTATGTTGTAATACTGGTTAAAACAGATAGTGCAGTAGGGACATGAGATTAATTTTTCATAAAAATTCTTAATGGCTTTTTCAACCGAAGTACATACTCAGAAGCAAAAGAGATGTTTTCCTTTATTTTTAATTCCTTTTCGATTTACGCTATTTTAAAGTTACTCTACAAATACATATTAAATGTCATACCACATCGACAGATACATATCAAAGTCCTTCCGCCGACCACACCAACGCCGTATCGAACCGCGTATGCGCAGACCTGAATGAGGAACGTTTCGACTAAACCAAATCAAACATTTTGACACGCATGTTAAAACAAAAATCATTGTACAACATGAGAAATATTGTTTGTCGAAAAATTGTTTATCAGCAATTATAAATTATAAAGAATTAATAAACAAATAAATTTTTTTTAGAATTAATCGCGCTAAAATTGGTCAGTCCTGGTAATTGCTGTTTAATCTATGCCTAATTCATATTGAATCTGTACCTAAAAGCAATCCTTTTAGTGATAAAGGTTAAGGACAGCAATTTTTAAGCATTTTTTTCAAAAAATGATTAATTAAAGAAATTCCTCACGTGAATTGTTGAATTCTGCTTCAATCAATTTTTATTTGAAAGGAATTATTTTTTTTCCTAATTGACACCCCCTCCTCCCTCCCCTCTCCAAATCAACCTCCAGAACTAAAATTTAAATTTTTATACTATACATCCATAACTGGTCTATCGTAAAAATTTAGTGCTCAGTCCCCTTGTTAAGTTTTTATTTCGAATAGTTTCCGAGAAAATTGCAAATAATTTTCGAAAGGATGTATAAGGAATTTTGTCACTGAACACTAAAAGCGCGAGCGATGTTTGTTACAAGCATCGCTCACATTATCTAAAGAAAATTTAGTATAAGTTGTCTTTTAAATAAATGAAATTTAAAAAAAATTAAATTTGCTAAAATGCACTTGTTCTTCGGTGGTTTGATTTCAGCATTAAAAGCGTTCGAAGTTGAAAAGGTTTGTGGTATAATTTTTATTAAATTCTGCTCAGTTTATTTAAGCTAAACAGAAGATATATTAGTTTATCAACAAAATTTCTTGATATTTTAGAGAAATATTAAAAAGTGCCTTTACACCATTAAAGATTTGGCTATTTACCTGTAAGTTAATGGATAATAATTTTGAAATTGTTAATAGTAAAGTTATAAAATTTGTTACACTATATTGGTTTTGTTAATTTACAGAAAGTACTTAAGGAAAAGTGAAAAAGTTTTTGTTTTTAGCAAATTAAACACAATCTTAGATAAACGGTGATTTCATATTATGGCAGTTATACATTTAGTCCAAAAAATAACCATATATAAACATAATTTTTTTAAATTGCTCTTTGTACACAATTAAATGAAACTACGTGATGTAGTATTATTTCTACTTTCTTTAATTTCTTTACCACGACTTAGGTTTCGTTGTATTTCATCTTCAGGTGGGATTGGATCTTTGCTAATATCCCACCTGAAGATGTTATAATACAACGAAACCTAGGACGTGGTAAAGAAATTAAAGAAAGTAGAAATAATACTACATCACGTAGTTTCATTTAATTGTGAAGAATGAATTTCTACAAAATTAACGCCAAATATATTCAATATTTGCTCTTTGTAGTTTCTTTTTGTTCTAATTGCTCTTTTTGTAGGTGGAAAATCAACTTGAAACTAGTTTTCATTCTTGTGGGAAAATAAAAGAAAATGTTTAAAACTAAAAACTTACTTTGATTATGGAAAATAAATAGAGAACTCTGAAAATCGAGCTTTTTTTTGTTATGTAAAGAAAAGTTATCCAATTATTTTCTGTTTTCATGAACTGGTTCACTTGTCCTAAATAAATAAACTGCATCGTAATGTCTATGAATGATTTTATTAGTTCATGAACGTAAAAATCTTAAAAAGATATTGAGAGTATAAAGATTTCAATATGACCAATATATTTTTAATACTTGGCAAAGAATCAAAACACGTTCATACCTCGATGACATGCTGATCTGAAATTGACTTGTGGTGAAGCGGAAATATAATGCGGGTATATATACGCGTGTGACGGTAAATATATTTCACTTTGACGATGCAATTTGCTAGAAGTGGGCAGAAAATAAAAACGTTTATGTTGACGCTAATTCGAGACAAGTTTAAAAATGTGGACATAACTGATAATTATTTCATCCCTAATGGTTTTAGTAAAATATTAGTATTGACCACTTATTTTGTTATTTATTGTAGCAGCTTCAATGTTCACGTGCTCTAACTACCTGTATTTGATTGTAGACATGTATGCTTCTGTTAAATAACTGTTGACTAAATTAGAATGCTTCGGTAATTTATGTTTCCGTTACACCGTCTACCTAAGCAACGGGAATCTTATTTTTGCGTACGAGACGTTTCGAGCGAGAAAATAATCGTAACTGACGCAATTTGTGTTTTTTTTCTATTTAGATTTTAACAGAGTGTATTTAAGAGAGCTATCTTTGAACTACAAAAAATGTTAACCAATTAAATTCCATGTTTTGGAGGCTTAGTGTGAAATACCGTTTTTAATTTTATTTTCACTATAACCCAAATGCCCTCCATAGATGATGATAATTGGATCAAAGTTGTTGCTTTTGTTAAAAAAATACATATCCAATATTATTTTAGGGTTAAATTACAAAAACAATCGCTTTTAAATTTTGTTAAAAAAGATAAGCCCCTTTATTGAAATGCCATAATGCGAGTAAATGTACATAGTGTACTTGAAAAACCCGAACTTTGTAAATTTACTAATATTGTGGTAATATTTAATAGACCATGAATGTGGTCAATATGAGATACTTATGAGAGATAATTTAGTTTACAAACTTCAAACAAAAAAGGTTATGAAATATCTTCGTTAAAATATTTATGCTTCTAGTTGAATAAATAACAAATAATTGTACAGTACACAATCTCTACTTAGTTAATGAAATTCCAATTTATCAATTCCATTTTGTAGCTTCTGCTTTATCAATATGTACGAAAATACATAAAAAAACCATGTATAGAATTCTTATCGTTTGTAGCAGTTTTTATAATTAAGTAGTTGCGTTAATATAATCAATGTAAATATAGAGTGAGATAAAAAAAATTAAAGTTTGAAATGAAATTTTCGAAAGATATTTGACGCAAAAAATAGCGTGGATAGCGTATTGATTAGCCAGAAGAGAAAACAATTTTTTAATGAAACATATAACAAGGATATAATTGAAGAAATCTTGTTCATCAAAGACGTTCAGTAAAGTATTTCGTATATCCTCTCCTTCGCAGTGTATGTATCTTTAAAGCGTTTTGTAGTGGATGACAATCGCTTATTTTTTAAACACGTATATCAAAAATGGGACAGAAAATTAGAATAACATTTATTAAGTACTTCACGTAGCGTGAGTTCTCGTATTAACATGTTTATTAAAGACTCTATTTAATCTAATCTGGTTTAGTCCGCCTCGTCTAGTTTACTATTTTTATTGTTCTAGTTGACAGCATTAATCAACACTTTGAGGAATTTGTTTGCCTGCAATAAATATTGGATTAGCAATGAGACTTACAGCTAATAATTCTTGTAATGAAAAAATTATAAAAATTTATGAAAATAGGTTATACGACTTTATATTTATTAATTTTTTAGGGTGGAATGGGAAATCTCCCCATCTCATTCACTTCTGCGGAATACAATGAATGATTAATGTGGCATCTCACTTTCACATTGCTGTCTTTACCTGAACGTTAATTTTAAACTTTTGTGGTTCGTTTCTTTTATACTACTAATAAAGTTTTTTAGTCAATATATTTGAAAGATATCACTAGAAAGGTATCTCTCATGAAAATTACCATAAATGTGTTTATCACAGTTTACTAACCTCATAGTTTTAACTTGAATAAATTAAGAAAATAAAAGCCATTTAACTATGTAAATAAGAAATTGCATAAAATAAAAATTTCATTACTTAAGTAATAATTAAAGATAACATTTCGTATGTATCTATCCATCTTAGAAACTAACTTTAACAGTTAAACTTCTTCGACCTTCATCAATGCGTAAAAATAAAAACCAGAAAACGTAGGAACGATAAAAATCTGTATTTAGGTCAGCACGATCAAAACGTGTAGGCGGCAACACACGTTGAAATCGCGCATCTTCATTAAGTGTCCCGTAAATTATCGTCGCATTCACCGCAAAGAATTTCAAAAACATCCTTAAAATATAATTTGTCTAAATAGTTCATGATCTCCGGCCTGAGAGTTATCAAAATCTAAATGTATAAATAGAAGTCATACTTTAAACTCATGTGACCAAGTGTTATAGAGACGTATTTGTGTATTTACATATGTTGGAACCACGTGCGTAGCTGTGATAATTATATTTAGAATTTATTTGTAAAAAGGTGTATCGATGTTGCAGAGTGTTGACTGAATGAATCTAATGCATGCGTGTAAGAATATTGAAGAGAAAAATGGTATATTTCAAGCATACAAAAAGGATTTATCAACTCAAAAATACTACACGAAGAAAAGTAGGTCTTCCTTAAAGGAAATTGACATACGAATTACGTTCTCGACGCGGCTACCGAAATATTAAAGGGAACCAGTTCAGAGGCTGTTTGCTAATATGGGAAATATCTACTATTTTCTATATTATATCACTAGTTATGTTACCCGACTTTGCTTCCATAGATATCGATCTGTATACATAGAACTAATAAGAAGAGTTGAAAAAAAATCTTCGATTTCCAGTTTACTTTTTCAACGTTGGCTCAACATCTATATGTTGATTAGCGGAGGTAAAACATCCCAGATTGTATTATGGAATCAGTTAACTGATTTTAAAATGAATGATAAAATATCATAAATAGAATTTTTTTTTTGGTTCTGAGTTATTCTGCTCACTTTAGCAATTCTCATCACACTTCACGCGGGGAAAATGTGACGTGTTTTACATTTCTGGGTCTTCTAAATCTTTCCCTCATGTGCGCAGTCGGAGGGATGCTCTTAAATTAAGATGTAGTATTGATAATTGAGTTACTAATATACAAATGTAAGTACATACATTTATTACAAGTAAAATAAATACCACCATATAACAAAAAATCATGAAACTCTCTTACGATGGCTTCATGATTTGATGATGGAATTTGATGATGACATGATTTGATGATGGAAAGAAACAAATATCGCTATTATTTAATTTACTTGTTTGTGTCAATTATTATTTTAGTTTTTTAAACTATTGATTGATTTTTCTTTTTTAAATATTTTATTATTGAATATTTTTGTGTTTTAAGACTAAACATTTTTTTAAATTTTATTTATTATCCTCAGAAGTACACAAAACTCCCAAGTTCAATAATAATACATAATCAGAAGTGGATAAAATTTAGTTTCGTGGATTCCAGTACATAATTACATACAAGTCGATCGAATAAAATCGTTTTAAAAAGAACAGTTACGTTAAAACGTGCCCAGAGTTCTTTACGCCCCCATTGCCACTTTGATATATGTAACGCAATCAACTTGATTCTGTCATGTATTTAAAAAATATGATTTAAAACTATTTATCCTTTTTATGAGAATATATCGATAAATGATACGCTATTTATAATTGTTAGCTAAATAGATATATATTTTTCCTTCTACGATTTGCGTATGTAGAAAGTATAATAAATTTTGAGTAAAATTTAACTATAAAAAATATAAATATATCATTTGCTTGCTTATGTGCACCACTTCATTGGTTTTCATACTCCAATTACTTTTTATGGATATTTTCACAACCGCTTATATCTCGAATTTATAAACCTGCGCTTGTTTCATAAATGAAACGAAATGCATTATTTATGAAAAGGTGATGCGGTACTCGTATAAAATCATAGAAGAACCTTTCCGCATTCAGCGACGTCGCAGGAAAAATCTGTGGATATCATTAAATAAAAAAAATAATCTGACTACTTTTGACTATTCTATCAATAATGCATTAAAGTTACTTCAAATATAACAAATTTTTTTCCAACATAAACTTCAATTCAATTTATTTTTACATATCATATAATTTATGAACTGCTACACCATGTATTGCTCGCTTTCATCAGTCCATCTCGTTGAAACCTCTTAGTAGAATTAGTCGTCGTCCATAGATATCACCGAGTTTACAGCATACTCATTGAATAGATGTGATGTAGATCGAATATGAATGCGAGTTACCAAGTTTACCGAAACTATATGCCCCCTGTATGTATAAGTACATAAAGGGGGAATAATCTACCAGTAAATAATCATAGCACATAAGGATTTCTGTGGTTACAGTACCGTTACCTTATCCCGCTTGGAAACTAATTCCTGTCATGATCAATTAGATTGTAAGTTAATTCCTAAACGAAATAAATTATTATATTTGGCGTTAATTTTTTAGAAATTCATTATTCACAATTAAATAAAACTACTCGATGTAGTATTATTTCTACTTTCTTTGATTTCTTTACCACGACCTAGATTTCGTTGTATTACATCTTCAGGTGAGATATTAGCAAAGATATCTAATATCCCACCTGAAGATGTTGTAATACAACGAAACCTAGGTCGTGGTAAAGAAATAAATGAAAGTAGAAATAATACTACATCACGTAGTTTCATTTAGTTGTGAGAAATAAATTAATTAAGAAAAAAAAGAAATAATATTTCAACAAGACATTTTCTACAAAAATAATCATATCAATAACTTAGCAGCCAAAACAAGATTGTCACGCTCTAGACAATTACCTTTTCTTGAAGTACACCTGAATATTTAGGAGGATTCACCAACTAGACGTGACGACTATTAATCACTCCTGTACTGGGCCAAACTACCTAGAATATTTAGAACGTGCGTAGTCGGCAGTGACACATTGTTGAGGTTTAGTGTCCGTAATATAATTTATTATGACATAAATATTAAAGTTTATGTTATACAACTCCTTACTTTGTACTAAGGTAAAGTTGCTCTGCTTTATTTTTAGTCCAAAAAAAAGCTTGTAATTAAATTGGTTTATCTTATTGATGATACAATAGATGTTGTTGATAAATTTTTGCTCAGGACAGGAACCAAATTAATTCTAAATAGTCCTGCCAATGTTATAATTGAGAAATCAAGTTTATACCTTTGTCTCATTTTCTCACCTCAACTGCTCAATTGATTTCCATGCAATTATAATTACTTATAGGTTGTGTTATGGATATAAATATACGATCATTATTAATCCTAAATAAATTTTAATTGGTAACTAAAAAATCACCTTTTTGGAATAAGATCGTGAACGTAAACATATATGTATATCTAAGCATATATAGGCAAACTGTTCTTCTAAACTCTGAGATCTAATCATTTCACATAATTTTAGTGATATATGAAATATTAACAAAGGAATATTTAGATAATAATACGAATAAAGGAAATGACGTTTTTTGCTGAAAAAATTACATCAAAGCTAAGAGCCTAAAAATAAGTATGTAAGTAAATAATATCGTCTTAATGTTACGAATATCTATATTAATTTTAAAAATATTTTTCTAAAGATAGATCATTTTTTTCTCTTACCGCGAAGAGACTTTTATTAAAAATTTAAACAAAAAGAGCGGTATGGCTTTTTTATAAATACATACTCAGATATATTTACATAATATGCATTTTACGCAAGTAACGACCTAGGTTTCGGTGTATTACAACATCTTCAGGTGGGATATTAGCAAAGATATCATTGGTAATATCCTACCTGAAGATGTTGTAATACAACGAAACCTAGGTCGTGGTAAAGAAATTAAAGAAAGTAGAAATAATACTACATCACGTAGTTTCATTTAATTGTGAATAATGAATTTCTACAAAATTAACGCCAAATATATTCAATATTAGGTAGATACTTCAAGATAAATTTCAATATTCTAATATCAAATGGTCTCAAAGTTAAAAATCTAAACTTATTGTATGAGGGTCAAGATTTACATTACCGGTGAAAAGGATTAAGTGCTGGCGCAATGAAAATGTTTCAAAGAAATTTTGTAAACAGAGCATTGTTGACTAAAAAAATTAATTAAGTGCGAATATCATGTACATATGAATTTATGAATGAATTTCATATTTTCACATTCATTAAAAACATTTTACACAATTACTTAAGAAATCACCTATGGACGAATGTCGTTACGAAAAATATATATCAGATATTTTACATAAATAATTTTAATTCTACTATTATAGTAAATTTGTACTTCTACTATTTATAAATTTTTGTCAAGAACACTATAAATTTATATTTTTGTTACAAAGTATATTATTATTCAAAACTTCCACTTATCTTTTTTGGTTTGTTTTATTAAATTCGCCATTTAGTCAAATAGATCAACGGCACGAACCTTATAAACGGACAACCATATTAAGTATCATAAAAGAAGTTAGCAATGTACCAAAAGCAAATTTTGATGCAACTTACCAAGTTTTTATGTTTCGAAACTAGAAAATATGTAAAGTCACATATAGCAGTTTCAAAATCTCAATGAGGTTAAAACTTTACTGAACACTTTTTTAATAAAAAGGTTTATAAACTTCTTAATTTGCAATACGCAATTTGCTTATTATAACAAATAAAATGTGTTTTATTCGTGAAGTCTTACTGCTAAAATAAAATTGGATAAAGAGAAGTTATAAACAAAAATACCAACAGCAGGATTTATATTTTATTTAAAACTAAATTAAACGTCACAAAAGTTAAGCAATTGAAAGAAAAAACACGATTCGAATAATGCCAAGTGCATTTTTAATCATACACTGAAAGGCAAATGGCCTATTCCTTTTGTAAAATATAAAGGTTATATATAAATAGACAATAAAAAGACGTAGCCCTGAACTGCTGCTAGTACTTCCGTCAGGTATAGTACAAACTTGATGTCAATTACGAGTCTTAAAAGCAGCAGTCACTCTCCGAGCGAGGCACTCATGCGAAGAGGGGATACTCTATCGTCGTAAGTGACCGTCTTCAGTCACTACCTTATTGGATTACATTACTAACAAGAACTAAAAATATTTTACTAAAGTCAGAGATAACTAACTATTATTTTCATGTGATATAGGGTAAATTATACAATCCAAATCGAAATATTTATTTTGTCTAGAAACTTAAAACTTTAATGTGTAATATGTCTAGTGACTTTACTTGTTGATTTCTCTTAGTTGCAAAAAAATTTCAAAAGTGTTGTTAGTTTGCTTTGAATATATATGAGAGAAGTAAACTGCGCATGACTATCTGAAGTATAAAAATAAAGTAATGAATTTACAATAATAATAAAGAAACTACTTACAATAAAACAATAAATAAATGTAATAAAAATTAATTATATTAGCAACAATAACAAAAAATACTAATAAACTTACTCATCTATTCAGTAAAAAATAGTTAGAAAACAAATAGAAAATCAACATTATTTAATTAAAACTATTATACTACTATATCCAAGGAACGTCTTTCAAAGCAATAATAAAACTAGACTTAGCCAATACTTTAACTCAAAAATTTGTGTGAATTATTACTGTCTTATCGTATGAATTAGTTAATTAAACTTACGAAGTTTTTTGCTTAATTAATTAATATAAAGTGCATTTTAGATGTTCCTCTACACAGATCTATCTCCGTATAATTCATTCACTCGGCGAATGAATTACTTTAATTAAGCAATTACCCATCAAAAATGTTGTACTCGATCAATTATTGAACAAATAAGAAGACAAAAATGACGAGGGACACTTTATACATACGCCTGCCGCTACAGATATACTTATCACAAAGAATACACCATACGAAATCTAACGACAACCACGAGGTCAAAGTAATTTCATGCAACAAGATGAGATACGTAACATTTGATAACGTCCCGTACCACGTTTCAACCGTCAATGCAGACCAAATTGTACAAGTGCATTTTCCGTGCAAAACAATAACAAGGCGACACGTTCAATAGCGGCATTACGGGCGAATGGTCCATCCAAGCCGCATCAGCTCTTCTCAGTCCTTCACCTTCGGCCGTTTCCGCTATAAACCGAACGAGAGGGAGTCCGTCTCGCTCTGGCGTAGGCATTTTCATCGAAGCGGCGTCGCGACGCCTCAGTAGCCGATCGGCTATCGCGCGGACGCCGAGCGTCTGAATAATACCGCTTGGGGAAAGGAAATATCGGTGTCGGTCATGTTAATTGCAAATAATAAGGCATATAGTGATTGTATAAGTACACAAAAATCGTGCCAATAGTGTTCGGTACGATCCGGTATTAAAATATAGAGCGTATCTATAATAAGTGTAACACCGGTGTTGAATGTGCGAGTGTGCGACAATCGAAGTGGATTTGCAGTTTATTAACAAACGTAAAAAAATTTATATATTGTTAAATGTGCATGTTTAATTGGCAGCTTTTAATTGTATTGTATTTTTATGTGATTTAGTGTTGTGTGGTAAATAAGTTCGATCAACGTTGCCGCTTTGAATGATGACGTGGATCAACATTGCAAATGATTATTACGTAAAGTATTTTAGTCACACTTAACTTCGATGTTTTTTTGTAACAAAAAGCTCTCCGCAATAAGGACCTTTATTTTTCAACATTCAAATCATATATTTTAATTTTCATGAATAGTAGCAAATGAAAACAGAAGAAATAATGGAACAATTTTTTAATTTGGCAATCTTCATCATTAAACATTTTATATTTCGTAAGAATTATTAAAAGTAATGCGATTGTTTAATGTGAAAAAATAGTTAGTATTCTTGTAATTCATACGAAAGTATATTTTCCACTGAATTTACTTCTTCGAAATTTTAGAATAACGACACGCCTACCGGTTTTTTAAAATATAGGGTGAAATGGTTTGCTGCGTGCATTGTGTATATACTATCTACGTGAGTATGATTCAAAAACTTTAAATATCTCTCTAATATTTAATTTTCATTTCATGGTAACGAGGCGAGTCAGGAAAACCCAAACGCAGTTAAATAATTTGACATCGACGGATCTCCGAGTATTTCACAGCCAACAGGTGTTCACTATTTATATTGATAAGAAAAAATATTATTTGGGGATATCGCACAGGTAAACGTGTGGTAGGCGACTGATAGACGTCATTATTCGTGTCGAGGTTACTCCCATTATGTGATGACGTGGACGATGTTCAATGTACTGTGGCCATAATGAAAATGAAGTTTTCTACAGTGATGGAAATCGATTGACGAATTTCGGTTTGGTGAGCTTTTTCGTAGTATTAGTGGCATGGAGCTTTTATGTAGAATTCATTGTCTATTAATCAATCGAACATTTTTAGTAGCTGATAAAGCGATAAGTATTGAATTAAAAAAATACATTCTATATTAAATTTTATGAAAGTGAGCTTTTCTAAAATAAGATCGCTATCACTTTATTGTAAATAAAACTTGAAACAATTAATTCAAATATTTAAAGTATATCAACAAATAAATTATTCAATTGAAATTTACTTAGGTTTAATATCTATTATTAGGCTTGAAATTAGAATTAATAAAATAGTTCTATGCTTAAAAAATTAACTTTAAAATCATAAATAAAATCTGTTTTTAAGTTTGATATGTATTTTCGTTTATAACTTCTCTTTATACATTCACGTAACCTTTTAAATATAATTGTGATATCAATTATAATATTATTGATCAATCTCTTTAAAAATATTTAATAGGTATAACGAATGCAAACACGATTATTAGGTATAATTCACAAGAGCATTTTAAATGTGTTTATATATATAAACTTAATTATTACGGATATATAAACCTACAGTTAGTTTTAATAGAGTAGTTTAAATTCATCTTTTTAATGTGATAACGTTCAGTAACACGCAATGCTAACAAATTTGTTCATATTCGGCTGTTAAGATAAGGATAACAAATATAGTTAAATACAGTGTGAAATAGTATTCCGTTAAGATTTTAGGGATATTGTCCCCTATGTATGTATCTGCGTATGTACATAACGTTATGTATAAAGGGCTCTGATGCGATGCAACAAGTGCGTACATCTGATTACTTAGTTTAAATTCTTTACCTTAATCTTCTTTTGTAATTTTAATGTGTGAAGTCTTTCTAGAAGTGCATTTGTGAAATGAGTTTCTGCTATTATAGGATTGAGTTATTTGTCCATTTATACTTATTTAAATAAAATCCTTGTCAAATATAGCTTAATGCCAAATTGTTGCGCGATTTAGGAAAACGATCTTGATTAAAGATCATCTGATAAACATCAATTCTTTTATTTATAATTTGAATAAAACAGTAGAATGTCTAGGAAACGCAGAAATTTCAATATCCATTTAAAAGCTTACGATCAGATGTTAATACGTGCTTGAAAGCCAGGAAATAATGGACTTACAATATCGGCTAGACCTATAAAATATTAAGTGTAACACCTTGAACTCCATGACAAGAAAAACTTTTTTGTAGGAACATTAAAAAAAATAAAAAAAACTGTTTTTTGAAAAAAGAGACATAAATAATATATTTACTGTATGTAGTTATCATATAGAAAATATTGCATAATAGAAAAATAAACAATTTTAATCACAAATGCAAGTCGATGAGCCATCTGCCATTGTGGTCGATTTTTTCCAGCGACTTAATAGTTTGATAATTTAATAGGCGATCTAATAATATACGTGAATTAATATTATTGAATACAATTCGTGACCACGGTGACTCTACTCTGTTGCTTTTTCAATCTTTATTTTACACTTATGACAACATATCTTATTTGGCTTCGCCGTATTTAGGGGAAAATGGCACCAAATCCAATAATTATGGACTGTCATTTTAACATGTTAAAATTTTAGACAAATGAAGGTCAACAACAGATTGTTTCTCCCTTACACAGAGTTATATTTGAATGTTATCGTGATACAATTACTTAATCACTGAATTGAACTTGGTAAATACTGACTGAACTATGATCAAGTTAAAAAATGTTCAGCCAAGACCGACTAAATAGCATGACTGTGAATACTTGGCTTACAGTTTTTTCGTCGTAATATATACTTCTTATAACATATAACTTCGTAAATCATAGTTTGGAAGACACAAGTAACTGTATAAACAAGATATTGATATGTGGGAAGTTTTAATTGAAAGTTACTGCCATGGAGAAAATAAGTTTGTATTTTGCGTGAAATTTGAGACAACATGATCTTAGTACCTACTGACGTAAGGGACTATATAGAATATTATATATCAGACATATTAAATGGCATCGCCGATTTGAATATATAATTAAGATAATGAGGTTAGGTAAGAAATCGTAATACCACTTTTATTCATATCACAGGCTGACAGGCTGTCACGGGTTTTACAATATTTGAAGTATAAAGTAAAGAAAATAAAAGCATAATTAAAAAAACCGTTAAGTGCTGGTCAAACTCTAGCAACAGGTGTTTCATAACATCCGTAAATTTAATTTAACATATGTGCTATTAACAATATTTGATCAATGCCGACTTTTTCTGACTTTCCTTTTTATTATGTCAAACATAGAAAAATATATAATAATTGTCGCTACTAAATTAAATAATTTGTTTATGTAACAAATATATAGTAATTTTAGCCATTTTTATTCTTATCTAATATATTGAAAAAGAAAAAAAAATATTGGAGCCTTATTACGACTCCCTTCCCTCCCAAAATATATAAAAATTTCCGAATTAAGATTTCCACTATTTACGTCTATGTTAGGTTTATTACCAAGTACAATTATTTCATAAAAGAAAAGTTTATATAAGACACATTTGGAAAAAATAGGCTGTGACGGGCACCCGGACAAACATTTAGTAAATAAACTTAAGAACTAAGTAACTTTATTTAGTAAGTAAAGTTAAAAACTGACGTGGTGTATTGTGTTAATTAAAAGGTATACACAGGACCTTAGAAGGCGCGGCTCATTGCGGGTATCCGGGTTCTATTGCCGGCCGCTCCTGGAGCGGCGCTTGACCGGCGTTTCGGTTAGCTCTAAGAGATGGTTCTCGTAGCAAAGTCAACCATAT
This sequence comes from Druceiella hillmani, assembly GCA_039881145.1. Classification (NCBI taxonomy): domain Eukaryota; kingdom Metazoa; phylum Arthropoda; class Insecta; order Lepidoptera; family Hepialidae; genus Druceiella; species Druceiella hillmani. Next base: position 9,601,659 of record JAYKKI010000022.1, on the reverse strand, counting down.
GTTTGTATAAAGATTTCTCTCTTAGCAATAAGCAATTTCTAATTCCTGTTTGCATTAATGGACGTAAATAAATAAAACAGAAGTTTAAACTTCGGCGCAGAAAAATTACGTATTTAAATCACCTGATATCAAAATATATTGCTAAATTAGTTTTAATAAAAAAAAGCAAATTGAAAACCCTGCCACGGAAACCTTAAGAGAGAAACAAGCAAATTATTGGATTGTACCTTTTATTTTGAAAAAAAATGCTAATAATAAAAGAACCACACCATGACATATTGTACGTACACTGTCTTACCTTCAATCTAAAATTCCCTCTAACAGAAGAATAAAAAACGACATGAACTGACGTACTCTCAGATTGTCTCCGAAATATTTTGATTTTTGTGTCACAAATATTCCTAAATCTAAATGTAACAGCGCTTTATTTGGGACAAAATAATAAAGTTAATAATTTTTTATTAGGGAATCTGATGCTCATGCTAATTGACTAAATATTTCATAAAACTGGTTTCATTTGTATCAATTTATAAATATAAACGTTTACATTTATAAACATTTCAGGGATTTTTTTTTTCTATTCTGTAGATTTTTATCTATAGCAGCGGAAATAAATCGTATTGCTGTTACGAAATATGATCAAGTATAACTCAATTATAGTAATATTTAAAATGTGTCAAATTTCATATATTTAAATCAGTTATTGGGGAATTTATTTTTCTTTAATAGTAGTGTAGTAATTTTATTTACTGTATTTAATATTGGTCACGTATTAGTATTCTTGCACACATTGCTCAAAGCTTTGTTGATTTATCCTAATAATATCAATATATAAATTATTTTCAAGTATGATAATATCCATAAATTATCTTACAGCTTGTATATAGTGTTCATTTACAACATGTATATGGTTCTCAAAAACAATACGTCCAGAATTCACATCACGATTTTTAAAGTATTTTTGAAAAACGAGTTGCTTATACCTTATCGTAGTAAATACTTTCAATATAAACCCATCTACAAGTACATTCTTTTTTATATATAGCCGGATATAGATCAGCCAACTGTATACTTCAGGGGAAAGATGGCACCCACCGGAAGCCTCTAGCGTTGCGCAACACAAATCTAAGCTTGACGATGGAAGCTCTCGCGAGATCAACTATGTATATACCCATCCATGTATAGCAAAAGCTTATCCTAAAGGGTAAGTCTACCGTCGTAGAGCAGAACGTACCTAGAACGCGCCTTGCGGATATTACGGCAAACAAGGTAAAAGCTTTTTGCGGCCGTATACCTATGTGAAAGTTTTCCTTCCCCTTTCATTAAACGATTAATCATGTACATCTAAAATTTCACCCGGGTTTCGATTAGTTTAAAGTTGAGTGAGTTAATGAAGATTAGTGATATCTGAAATTGGGGCTGCTGCTTTGAAAAGCTTTAGATTTTACGTTAGCCACAAAATATGACTTTAGTTAATTGATTTTTAAAGTGTAACACAAAATTTTATAAACATAATTAATGCCAAACTCATTTTCGTTTTCCTGTCTATTAATATTGCAATGTTTTATGTTTTATAATATTGCAGTAAGATTTCATTTCGTTTTCCCCGAGGAAGCAGTCTAATATATTTTGTTGATTTATAAAAAACTAGTAAAGAAGGATCAGAGATTAAATTAATTCGTTGATGCAATTTTTGAGAAAAGAATTTTTATAACTTTTGTACACAAAAAAAAATTTTGAGGAAAAACAATTTTTAAAAAAACACTTTGAGACATTTTTTTAAAAATTTCCAAATACCACCCTTAATTATGGAAATTCTTTACACAAAGAATTTAAAGGTCGACGAAAATTATAATTATTTGATCTAGTCAAAAATACCAAATTGAACATTTCAGTGACAAAACTGAGGACGGAGTTCCCAGAACAGAGAGAGAAATATTTAAAAATTGAGTACGTGAAGAACGTGAAAATAAGACAATGTTTAGTGCCGATTCAGCCACCTGCATTACCTTCACTTATTCCGCTTAGATATGAAATGATATAAACGTATTTGTATATAAAATATTCGAACAAGTTAGAAGCAATTGTCTACTATTCAGTTTTAACCTGTAAATTTTATTTATATTTATTGAGTAAGGTTGGAGCAACATGGATTTCAATAAAATTTGATCAAATAGAGATCGAATAGGACATTCATATCCATCATTCCTGACAGAATCACGTTTTTAATAGTTTGTAAGACACGGTAATATACATATATAAGCCGAAGTCCAATGAAATGAAAAAATTTAAATGGCTTAGAATATTGTTTTCTAAGCCATGTAAATTTTAATTCATATGCACAAAATTAAAAATTTAATAAACCATTGGACTATACATAATCACCATGCTAAACAATTTAAAATCTAAAATACTCAAAATAAAAAGTTAATAATCGAAATTTGTGTATTTAGAAAAGAAAGTCTAGTTAGAATAGTAAATAAGTATCATCAAAAAAAACATATGAATCTTCCAAAAGTGTTTGCCGGAAAGTTAAATTCACACACTGACACGTTACTATCAGGGGATTATTAGAGTGTTTCGAATTAATTACCATAATTTAAAACACAGTTAACTGGCTAAACTTTAAAAGTTGTTTAATTTATGCGGAATTTTGTTTTGTAGTATCTTTTAATATTCCATTTGCATCATTTATATGAATACCTTTTCAAACCTTCAATAACAGACCGCAGCTAATTTCACACTATATGTTAAAACTCGAAACACATGTATTTGAATCGATAAATTAGCAACTGATATTGATTGAATTATTCGCTTTACAGCAATATATGATTCATATTTCTAAAGAAAATGTAGGGATATAAGATATGAATTCCTTTATGGAGATATTAATTCTATCTCCAGAGTAAACCAATCACTTGGTAAAACTTAAGCAGTGCGGACATTGAACTTAGAATAGACAGCATTTTTACAGATTATTGGATATTTAATTGTCGTTATTAATGGATATATCAGTATTGCTCACGGAATTGTACAGTAAATTAAACTGCATACTTATTTTTATCTGACCACATAGTTAAACGAAACACTTGTTCGAGTATTTGGCCGTGACAACCTTTTGATCACACAATAATTCCGATCGGACCTCACTGGTATCGACATATAAAAGAACGTAAAACTTTTATTGTTGTCATCCCAGATAGACACATATTTTCACCTACACGTTAGCGTGGTATACTATCTAATATAACAATTTTACGACTCCTAACACAGTTAAATACATTTTCAACCAGTTATCCGAAGTCATATTTCGTGTATGGTAACACTTTTATTGACTAGTTTTACGATACAAAGGGGATATTGAAAATTAACATTACGGACATGGAAAACCATTTCCCGACTGACGCAAGTAAAACTGTCTATGTATCATTTAAAAACTTGTGATAGGATTTTAGATTGTGTTTACCGCGGTTTACAATTTAACAAGATATCCTATGGAATTTTTTATTCTATTAAATTTTTGCTGCACATTCTTAAAAATACTGCAAATTCTCAAATATCTATATGTGCCTAAGCGTGTACGAAAACTTCATAATACGAGTTATGATACATCAATTTTTTTACAGACTTTCAGCAACATATGAATTTTTAGCGACCGGTCTGAAACTTTGGAAACTAATGAATTGCTAAACAATAAGGGCAGATAGGAAAACCAATTACAGTTATGTAATTATACTTGTACCGTACACGAAAATTTAATTTTTACATATTTTTAATGACAAATTTTGCTTTTAAAATATATCATGTTTATTTGTCATGTGTAATTTTTAATATAAAGTAGCCGCGAAGTATTAATTTATTGTAACAATATATTGGTTACATTAAATATTACGAACCCACTCAGCTTGAAAACGACATGTATAAAATCACAAAATGTTAAATAGTTTCGTGATTTAAAAAAATCTTCGTACCATATCAAATTTCTGTTACTTTTTTTATATTTTAGATTATAATCAACAAAAAATAACTTTGGTTAATAATTTTTAAAATAAACTGATTCTTGAAAAAATTACAATATTGTAAACCCTCATCAAAATCCCTTTAGTGTTGTTTCATAAAGCGGGTACGCATATGTAGTTAGATGAAAAGATAGACAATAACTATGTAGATTGTTCTGCCTATACTTTTTTATAATTTGCGCAGATTATCACATAACTTTTACATAATTGAAAAGGTTAAATATTATAAATACACTAAATTATATATAAATGGATTTGATAGAAAAATTTAACCTGACAAAAAGGCAATTTACATTATTGAAACAATAAGTAAAGAAATTATTAAACTGAAGACATATCGTTTGGGAGAAACTTATCAATTGGGTTTTCTAATTATTCAAGTGGGTTTTCTAGTTCTATTGCTAACGGGAGTATTTTAAATTACTTTTTTTCTCTCCTTGCTATTTCGTATTTCCTCCAACCGGGAGTAATTTTAGCTACAGACCTATTAAATGCATTAGATGAAAGAAAGCTTTTGGGATTATTTAATTTTAATTATTAATGTTACAAGATAAGTAAATAAAATTATATTTATTAATGTCGCATACGAATTGATTAGCTGTAATGTACATAAGTATTAAGTGACCTATAAACCAGTACTTACACAAACGTAAACAATCTGTAGCAGCTTTTGCAGCTAATGGTAGATCCACATAAATAAGTACACCATTTTTTCTATTTTAGTAATGGCACTAATCTAAATGACAGTTTAAAAATAAACTGATGTTACATAGCAACCCAAAAGAATAAAAATTTAAGGCGATTAGAACTGCAATAAAATATGTAGCGTAGCTATGAGGAGATTTACTTTACTACACTATATGAAAAATGAAAAATCTCTGCACTAAAATATTTCAAAAACTAATCATGTAGCTCTAAACTACAGAGAAGAATGTGACTGTTTTACATTTTCTTTTAGATATCTTTATCTGAGGGCTTTTTAGCGATATATAGGATGCAGAAGTAAAATGATTAAGTGTTCAGGGGTATTATTGTCTGAAAATTTGTTTTAATAACATAAAAACTAAGAAATAAATTTTATTGAAACTATCAGTATTATATCACTTAGTCTGGGAAAGAGACTGTAAATGTTTTCATTTTATATAAACTCTTGAAAAATGTCAACTTGCTGGCTACAACTACATATTTAAACAATGACAAATGTTGCTAAAAACTAGGTTAATAAAAAAGTTCATATTAGATAGGTGGTTAAAAAGTTAGTCGAAAAACGTACAAAGGTACAAAGGTGGACAAAAAGTTAGTCGAAAAACGTACAAAGATTATCGAACTACATTAACGGAATATGCAGAGTTTCTGTGTTGAAATCTAAGTTCCCCTCAACTTTGCCAGCAAAGTTGAAGAGGTTGGACCGGGCAGGTGCGGGCAATACAGGTACGAATTCACAACCAAGTACCTGTCGGAATCTCGGATTATTAAACGAGTTTAATGGAAATACCTCCGTGTAACCCGACAAGCTCTCCGTAATCCTAGCAGAATAAGGCTTCAGTTTACGTTTGATGGGGAGATTGATTCCCCATTTTCATGAAGGTCATGGTTAGTTGCAGGTATACAATTTTCCCTTTAAATATTATCTAGAGGTTAAATAATGTTATATTAAAAATGTTTCTTAATATATCATATGAGATATGAAAAGATGCCATTAGCAAATACTGAATTTAAGTTTTGGTACAATATTTCTAAGTTTGAATCCTTATAAAATATTGATATAGATAATAAAATATTCTTTAAGAAACAATTTTGACTGATGTAACGAAGATAATGTGTTCTATTGTTTTTGGAATTTTGGTACGGTTTATTTCTTAATGCGTACCAAACGTACCAAAATTACTTAAAAAAAACTTTCTTAAGGAAACAAGGACTTGCTAATTTTTAAGTTTGTGTTTTATATCTAAAGTTTTAATGGGGAGACACCCATAGGTTTATAATATACTAGAATACAAGACCATAAAAAGTATACGGTTCTTTCTCATATTAATGTGGTATGAAAACAAACAAAAAATAAAAATGAACGTAAAAAAATATGACATGAAATAAATTTTTCTCCAAAAATCCATTCTTTGCATCTTAAAGTGCAAGAAATTAATTTTTTAACAATTATATTACAATAATTTGTAACAAATTTGCTAAAACTAAGATTGTACCGAAGAATCGTTGGAAAAAACATTTCTTAAAAATATTTTTTTAGCCTAACTACAATTACAGTTTCATAAATTTTGTGATAAAGAAATATGTATTTTCATTTTAATTAAACATTTATTTTACTAAATTACAGCTATGTAAAAGTTACTCAAAAGTTTTCCAAAATTTTGGTGATACTTTCATTTTGCTAACTAGTTACTAGGCAACGTACAGAAATATCCCAGTTATGAAATTGTTAATCGTCCACTATATTTTATCCAAGGTAATGGAAATCTCTGCAAATGAAGTGCTTTCATATTAATATATACGCTGATATTTTCTATTCGTGTCAAAATGTACAATAGACACTAGACAAACTAAAAAAATTAAGAATTTGTCGAGAGTTTCGTAAATATTTGCAATATAATAGACATTATATGCAAATTTCATCACCGTCATAATGAGTGATCACTCTACTACGTAGTGATGACTTGGTTCTAAGTAAGCAAATATAGAAGAAGTTAGAAAAAAAAGGAACCGGTTTTATACTTCATTGAAATTAATTGAATAAAGTACATACAAGTGTGTATTATTACGACACTCATCGTGATATTGGAATACTGATATTCTATCAAAGACAAAGTTCTCCTATCAAAGGCAAAGTTATTCTGTCAAAGGCAAAGTTATAATAGATGGACATTTTCAACTTACCCTAACGTGAGAAAGGTTTCAAGTTGACCAATATTTCATATACTCGTATTCTATTTAAAGGGATACCGATAAATGAAACTGTATTTACATATTTACTAATATTAAGGGATCTGTATCAAAGTAAAAAGTTTTATGTAATAGAAATCTATAGCAGTTTGGAATTTAGCTATAAATTTTAAGACCTTTTAAATGTTGATTTGAATGACATAGAAATGTATAATTTAGATTAATGTCATATATGAAAAATATAGTCTATTTGACGACTAAATAAATTATTGTTTTAAAAAATATGTTGACAAGATTTTTTGTTAAATGCAAATATCACGTAGAACTTAATCAATAACAACACGCTCCATGTACATACAGGTCGAGGTATTAAAAGAAGAAAATCAATTCTTTCAACCAAGTTTTGCTACATTTGTATGAATGTACCGTTTGTTTTCTTTCACAGGGGTCTATATCCCAAAATCAGTCCACAATCTTTGAAATAAATGAGCTGCAACTAGAATGAAATATTCGTACCGTTTCCCGTTAACTTAAAAAAATATTTAAGATATTTTTAATGAAATGTTCAATCGTGAAAAGAGGCGTGTTTACTATAATTTTAAATTATGTAAAAGTCAGCGTATAGGCTGAAAAAGTTGATATTTTTTTCTAAAATACTTATTACGCTGTCAGTAAAATATCTACTTGTCGTTTTCTAAGACATGTTTTGAACGCAATTATCGTCGCTTACAAGACAAGCAGCCGTGAGTAATGCATTTATAATGATCATGAAACAGACGCGCATAGTTTTCAATGTCAAACGATGAATAGGTAGGTATGGTCGTGCTTGGTACTTCGACCGCTGCTTTAAGGTGTAATTAGAAAAGGAAATTTAGGAAAATTCATGGCAAGAGGATCGTTAGGTCACGAGATATTAATAACATAATGTTTAATTTAAACTTCTAGTTCTTTTCACAAAGTATATGAGGTCCATTCCTTGTTTGATTGCGTAACCTTTTAATTCAATGGATGGGTGAAAGTTTTATGTGTTAACTAAGGAAAATAATTAAAGTTATTATTTTATGGTTTAATAAATTAAGAAACCTCTTAATACTTATCTTACCTCTTTATGTCTAAATGATAGTGAAATAAAATTTTATAAAAAAATCAAATTAAGACAACATAGACAGGAAATATTAAATAATTGATAGAGGAACACACCGTTCAAAATACCTAGTTTCGTGGTAAATGTTTCGTGGTTTCGTATTATCTTTAAAGTTCAAATAATATTATAGCAAAAGCGCATTAATATAATTTATATTTTATACTTATTCACATTTTTCACAGTTTTTGTATGCTACATACACGAAATATTTGACAAATTTTTAAAGTGGTCAGTGATTGATCAATAAGACCGTACATTAATTAATTTTTTTATTTTCATCATACGCGTAAAGTCGCATGCTATGTAGGTAAGCATAAAATATACCCACGATTTATAAATAACTTATTTCCGACACGTTAGGGTCACAATATTTTCGATATATTTTTATAAGCATATAATCAACGTTCATAATTAATTATTACACTAAAAATCCGTGCTGAGAAAAAATAACATATTAATCAAAGCAATATATTTTCAAGACATCTATTACATTAGATAGTTAATTTATTTAAACGCGACGATGAAAGTCAGTTATTTAAATTTTTGATACTCAACTAATTAGCAAATTAGTTCTTTTAATTATGATAATGATTACACATCATATTAAAACAATTTATCACTAATTCGACAAAATAAATATAAGAACACTCAACAGTTCCGAGCTTTTTAACTTATCAATCGATTATGTGAAGTTATTTATGGAAGCTTAAAGTATAATTATGGATGCTTTTCCTCAGCAAAGTTACCAAAACTTTATCACATTCCATCAGCGTACGCCAGGTCCAAAATTACTCACCGTTCCCAGCCATCCGTTTAATTTGGAAGTGTTAATTAACGTAACCGAATAATTTTGGGGTATATTTATCAACCTTTTATTATTTCGGCAAATTTCAAATTAATTTTTGCGAAAATGAGTTGACGTTGAAAGTATTCATTGACGGAAAAATAGCTAAAAATGCCTGCCTCTCTGTGTCAATTCGGTTTGTTGGTCTTTTATCTTTCAAATGTTTTCCTATAGATGTTTTATATTTTAAATATTTATTGTACTATTTAAAGTTCTAAAAGAATAAACAGTTTTGTTTAATAATCTAATATATCACGTATGTAAACATGACTTAGTTACATATGTGACATATTGGATTATTAAACAAAATTGTCAAAATCTTAAATTAATAATATATCAAGTAACGTAAAATAGTAACATCCGAAATTAATTTTCTGACCAAAGTATGTACAGAGAAAACTAAAATGACCGACGAAGAGAAATAGTTCAATTATTTTATTGATCTTAGGTTTGTAAATTTATTATTTTTGAATGCGCTTTTTAAGACTGCGTATCAAAACGGAAAAAAAGTAAGGTGAGATTTCGGTGTCCATTGGTGTTTCTCAGTGCTTCCTTGGAAACTGACCGTGCCATTTACTTAAAAATTGGCATTTTAATGTATGTATTATTAGGGCCCGCATCTTCGTTCGCATGAAAGTCGGAGTAAGAAAAGTTATTAAGAATTATTTTGTGTTTTTTTTTCTCTCAGAACTCATCGAGGATAAAGTTTACCAAAACGTTAATAGGTGACGTTGGCAGCCAAATCGGTTCCGCCAGTTCTGATACTATCCTACATAACAAACGTAAATTAAAGATTGATGTATCTTTTTTATTTATTAACCAATTGAAACGAAATCAAGCCTAAATGTTAACCCAAGCTAGTCTAAATACATAAACGAAAACCGCATCCAAATCGGTTCAACCGCTGCTAAGATTATAATGCACAAGAAAGGTGCACATAAACTAATCGACAAACATTCAAACAAACAAAAGTTCTAAAAACGTTTTTTTTAAGCTTAGTAGCGTATCTTTAGTTGATAGGGCATTAAAAATATTCAATGTACAAAATCATTTTTTTACTTAAAAATATGCAATATACAGAATCAGTTTTTTTACGATTTTATAATATGTATCGATAATTATATTGTATATAATTATCGATACATATATCGATAATTGTATTGTATAGATAATTTATTATTTGGCTTATTCGTATTTAATCTGATTTTTCTCATTCTAGAGGATATAAATGAGCAGCTGAAAAATTTCGTTATATTTTACCAAATCTAATATATATAAGCTTTCAAAACACATTAAAAAACTATTTTTATTGTAATTTTAATTAGCATGTTTTTTTTATAAATTAGCAGATACAATTAATAAGAAAGTCTTCCCCACTCTTTATCTCCAAAACTGAAAGACCAAATTTTAAATTATTATTCAGTATATAACCCTTAAATAACATGACAAATAAGACGATATATCTGATGTTTTGTAATATCCAAGAAAAAAATGCAGTGCTCCAAAATTTTTTAAATTTTTAAACCTAAACTTAAATTTGTCTTCAGTATAAAAATTACATAGTATTTAAAAAAATAATAAGATTATGTTCAACTAAAATAGATTGGAAGCTATAAATAAAGCTTATATAAGTTGGTATCACTTTAAAATATGGTACACAATCCGTAAATTTATTAACGCTATATATTTAATTAACGCTGAAAATTAATATTGATATTTTTAAAATTATCTTCTTAAATTTAATAATTTTTCTTTACTTCTAGATATTCTACTTATAATTTTGAAAAAGTATTTGGAAGCAAAGTTTTCTATATTTATATATTTATTGCCATTACTTATTCACCAAAATCAGTCGGTCCTTTCTCTTAACTGTTTTAGTTATTATGTATATAGAACAGTTTGGACTATAAAACAGTTTCCTATAATGAAATTTATTCTAATGATTTCTATTCGATTTCTATGGAAACATAATTCACAACATGATGAAAAAATTTAAGAATTAAAAAGCTTATCGATACATAAATAGCAAAACTCATTTAGATAAACACAAACGGTTGTCGGTTTATGTTCACTTCAAAAGGCACGCAACAGCAATCATATGTTAAATTATTCCACCGTAATATAGGCAGCTTTAATAAGCACTTATTGCTTTCATGAATATTGGCAGGATCCGATTCATGTCTAATATACTCGTAATTATAATCCGACGACGCTCAAAACAGCTTTCTGCGGTGGTTTTAAATGAAAGTCCATTGTGTTATCTCAGCATTATAGGCTTTACTCTTTAGGGTAATATAATATTACAACTTGACCTTATTGAGTTATAAATACGCAATGCGGAGGTTAGTATCGTATATTTACAGCGCTCAGTACTATATATTCAATCTACATCGAAAGTTTGTCCACGTATTTAGTAGCATCCAAGAAATATTTATATATAATTTAAATTGACGACAATCCGTTTAAAGGAAAACTGAATTAAGTTGATTGTATTTTGTTAGCAAAATAAACACTCAAGCCAATGAGAATGAGAATTTAATGAAGGTTTTTCTGTCTTAGGTATTGTACTGACACTATCTTGTTACATAAATCGATGTAAATATAAAGAGTAAATATAGATGGATTCGTATATAAAATTTGACATATTTAGTTAAACTTCCGGTAAAACTCACTGTTTTTATCACACTTATGGCACGTTTGTTATCTTTATTTAAACGCATAGTATTTAGATTGAATTCACTAAGATCACCCAAAAACTGCTTCAACCATATCGTCTCTTTGGTGACTGCACAGGCTACTATAAACTTCACTTCTGTAGTGGACAGGGACACAGTCAGCTGTCACTTACTGGACCAAGTGACGGCGGTACCATTCTTGAGAAACCATATCCAGTAACAGAGCACCTGGTTTCAGTTTTAGTTGATATAATCTGCGTTGCTCGAGCCTATTAAGTCTGTAGTGTTTGCATTACATAGTTAACGCAGTCCAAGTTTCTTAGTTTTGTTTTAGATATCTTAGTATCTTCTTTAATGCATTCCAGTGCGATTTATTGCAATAATGCATATATCTGCTCACTTATTTCACAAAAAACCTGATGTCTGATTTACTTATAGTTGCTGCATACATCAGTGAACCTACCGCTTCTATGTATGGATAATTTTTCTTAGGTGAACATTCAAAAGGAATAAAACTTTAAGCTGGAAGAATGTATAAATTCTTTAAAAAATATATTGATTATACGCCACTTAGTTAATTATAAATTTATACACTCATATTGAATTGACATGCCGTAATTTTTTTATTTTTCATAATTACAATATTTGGCTTGACCAATTATAATATTTTATTAGTTGTGCGAGAATGTATTAAAATGTTCAGATCTCTTTATTTTTAGTCGTAATGCACACAGTGAGTTAGTATTTTATCAACATTATAAATAACCTCTAATGACGTTCGTACTGAAAATAAACTGATTTTTTAACATTTTTTTTAATTCGTTTAAAAACTGTTTTTGATTCCCTAAATTCTTTTTGGGAACTGTATCTAATATTAATAAAATTTTTAATCTGTTTCACTATAAACCTTTTTATTAATTAATTTAAACTTCGTTACACATATTTATGAGTCATACTCGTCCTGACGCATTGAACATGTCTTAGGGTTTATAACAAGTATGCTCCACTAATGATTAATTAAATTACCATAAATTTCAACAGTTTTTAGTAACATGGATAATTTTAAACTACCTGGAATCCTGGAAAATTTTGATATACTCAAAAGAATACAAAGATCTTTTTTGAAATAATTTGCCATAAAAAATTTACTATTTAAAAAAAACTTGCCAAATTTCGTGGCCTTTTAGACATAAAATAACTTTAGTTTTCATAAAATGAACTGTAGTTTGTGAAACTCGTTCAGAAATCTCTATAAGTTCCTAAGTCTTTTGTTAAAAAACCTGAAATGCGCGGTTACATTTTCATTTACATCTATTTATATACTGAAAATTATCTACGGGTCAAAGCTTTAAGTTTATAGAGCTGCGGAAAGTACTTCAGATTATTATTAATCAGTGAGTAAGTCAGTATCAAGATGCTAATTTTATGCACACAAAAAGCAAACAACATAAAAATTTTAAGGTTTAGTTTAATTTGAAATTTTCCCTACATGTAAAACTTGAGGCTTTTGCTCAACTTCACCAAGGAAGAGAGCCTAGAGCAAGGAATGTTAAAGCGATGCTCGATCAACTTTTCGGTGTCCTATTTCTCTAGGAGTCTTCCTATTTCTTTAATTGTTAGTTTGACGAACTTTTAATGCATTTTGTTTTAAAAGGATCGAGTTTTAAACTCGTTTAGGTTTTTCATTTCATTTTCAAAACTTTGCATCTTGTTTTAAAATGATGGAGTTTTAAACTACTTTGGGTTTTTCATTTCTTTTTCAAAAGTTTACATGCAAAAATGTCATGTTCTATACTAATATATAAGATATCAGTCTTTCCATATAAATCTCTGTGACAGTGAAAACAAACTTTTCGTTGCATCTCCTGAAATGATCAGGGTACTCCACTGTCACGCGATATGAGTAAACTTCTCTTGACGACAAAATGGGAATGTGACATAAATGTTGGAAATAATAATATATTGAACTCTTGTTATAATCACTTCTTGAACCACATATATTTTGATGTGAAAATCGTTAAATTCTGTACCATATTCACAGTAAGTCTAAAATTTTGCTCATCACGAAATAGTTTCAATTTATTTCTTAAAAATATCTGTGACTTTATCTATGGATCCCGACAAATTTTATATCAATAGATAAAGTAAGAATAAATATTTATCATGCATGTTAATAAATTCTTATAAGTGAATAATGTTTAAGCAACCGTTAATCGAAGATCAAAACTAAGTTTAAAACTTTGAGGGTCACGAAATTATTCCAATTTATTTCTTCAAAATATCTATGACTTTGTCTATAGACCCTGACGAGTTTATTATCAATGGATAAATTAAGAATGAATATTTATCATGCACTTAACAAATTCTGCTACGTACATAACCTTTAAGTAGCCGTTAGTTTAAGGTCAAAATCAAGTTTAAAACTTTAAACATCATGAAATGATACCAATTTATTTCTTAAAAATATCTGTGACTTTGTCTATAGACCCTGAAAGTTTGATATCGATGTATAAAGTAAGAATGAATATTTATCATGCACGTTAATAAATTCTCCTAACTATATAATTTTTAAGCTACAGTTAGCTGTTAGTGGAATATAAAAATCGACTTGATAGTCAGCCTTGAACGACCACAGCTTGCAGACCTGATAGTCTAAAATTCTAATATCAGTGCCAATCGAGACAACATTTACATTTGTTTTATTTAATTAAAACACATTTTCAATTATGTTTGTCCAATTTTTGAGAATTGAGCGAAAAAAATCAGACAGTACTGTAAACGTGTACTCGGTAGTGTTAATTAATAAGTAATAAAGATCTGCATATATAATATACTGCATTTATATTTTCCGTCCCTAAAAATTGTTCACGTATAAATAGCGCCGGTACCCTACACATCCCGCCCCTATTTTTTTTATAATATCGTGCTTATCGTTCGTTACAAATTACCGCGTATCGATAAATGCATTGTAAATAAATAATAACATGTGATAACAGTCTACTTTTATAATCAGTCAAGATACTAGAATTTTTTTATGAAATATGAGACGCTCCGTCTTTCCGAGGATGCTGTCTACGCATTTCCGGATTAATACTCGAGGCATAATACGATAATAATAATAATATTTTTAATAAAATACATTAAATATTCTTTTATAAATAGTTTTAGATAACTTTATGGTATTTTCGAGTAAACATTTAAATATGATAATTTCCGATTTCAAACCTATTATACTTTAAATCCTCTTAACAAGATATGTATATTACTCGATCGTAGAGTGCATCCCACTAAATAACAGTATTAAAAATTCAATTCATTTTTAAATCACCCCATCCCATATTTTTCCCACATTCTTATAAACTGGTGCACACTCGCACACATATATTTTATTTGATATCTAAGCCGTTTTGAATTAATCTTTCTTTTTCGCTATATCCCCATTTGATGCTTGCATCACAAACATTTTATTAAATATAAATTTATTTAAAAAAAGTACTCTCCTTTATAATCAAAGCAATCTCCAGCAGTTTAGTGCTTTTTTAAATATTCTTGTAATAAGTTAATTAAAAAAGAATTTGTTCTTACATACGGATAAAATAACATAATTTATAGAAGAAACATTAATTTGTTATCTTATCATAATTATAATAAAGAAAACTTAAGCCACAGGATCTGATGATGAAAAACACTATCGTAAATTTTATTAAGGCTACATTTGATTTTTCAAAGAAGGCAACTAAGGCAGAAAAAAACAAGCACCTCTCTAGTCGCACCGACACACGACCGCCAGATTGCGGTCGGCGCAGTTTCACTTCAAAAGGCAGGCGACAGCGGGCAAACATTTAATTATTCCACTTCAACATCCGCAGGTTTATTAAGGGCTTACTGCTTTGATGAATTCTTACATGGTCTTAGTCTTGTTTAATACAATTGTGCTGGGCTGAGGAGCAAAACCACCGTCCTGCGGCGGTTTCAGGTAAAAGCCTGTCGGTTCGTGCTGCCTGAACTTATTGCCCGTCGCTCTACGTTATTCCATAAATGATACGTACATTTTGGTCTTATCGAGTGATGAATACGTAATGCGAAGGTTAGAATGGAAATTATGAAACACTCCAACCTAGAGCGAATTTATCCACGTTGTAGCACTCACCTATTTAGCTATACGCATGATTAAGTTATACATAATGTTGAACCTAAGTCTACGAGACGTTTGTAATAAAGTGAATTTAAGTTTTTTATAAATATTACTTTAGTAAGTACAATGGAATACGGGGAAAAGTAAACAGTTAAGCTAAGACATTGAATAGTGAACCTTTCTAAAAAAATTATTACGTATATCACCTAAGTAATTATAACTTTATTCAAATTAATTGCACATTATCTCAAGATAACATAATAAAGTGTTTGCAAACCTAAGGGGCGATTTCCCTGAAAAGCATAAATCACGACTGAAAAAGAATCTCGGAGATGGTATCTATCCATATTAATATTTAGTGAAACGATTTGTAAGATTATTTTACGTGAATGTAATAGAAGAAAAAACATTATGCATGGTTTTTCTTATTCACAATCATCAAAAAATAATGTTTCATATAAATTTTCTTTTTAAAATCCTTAAACAATTATTAAAAACTTCTTTCCAGGAGCATATTTTTTAATTTTTAAACAATAACCCTTTGACAAATGTTACGTGGACTCATACTAGTTTTCGAAACAAATTTTAAGCACAAACATTTTGGTGTTCCATACTTCTAAGGGGAAAAAAATAGAATCTTCTAAGATTATTTGCCTGCACGTCCGCCTGTCACAGCCTTTTTTCGAAGTGTTTGACGTAGAAGTTGAATTTGGCATAGTAATAAAGCATATTAAACTAAATATATTTTAATACCTTTATTAAAAATACTCAGGGCAACATTTTAGGGAAGATAAATAAATTATTAGATTTTTTATTTTATTTAGACATTTTAAATATTATTTGAAAGAGCGACTACAATGATTATAAAATATTTTTTTTCAACTCTTTTACGTTTGATAGTTCCAGAAATATTACAAAAATTTGCTCGGAAACCGTTTGGCTTAGAAACTTGAAATTTGAGTAATATCCTTTCCCCTGATCCCTTACCTCCAAAACTGCTAAAATCAAAATTATGAAAAAAAAGCAGTTATATTATAAGTTTACCTAAAGTTTACTGAAAAACTATGATTCTAAATTTAATAACTTTTTTTTAAATATGCAATATATTTTGACGCTTATGAAACAATATATTTACTTGGTGAGAATTATTATTAATAAAACATTTTAGTTATTAAGTAAACATTTTAATGAACTGCTATGTACTCTTAAATATTTTATATGTTATTCTACTCGAATTTAACAGAATTGTGTAAAGCCAATCTATGTCTTACTCATATTTTAGTCAATCATTCGTATCCAAATAATAATTTTTTTAATTAAGCCTCTTTCCATCAATCATTTTTGATATTTTCATTCGTAACAATGTCGTTTTTATTTTTTCTTACAACACTCAATACATGTAAAAATAAAGTGCCTTTTTTAAAGTTTTGTAACAAAATGATAGAAACGGAAATCTTATAATATCATCATGTCCGTCTGTCCATTCCTACGCCACAGTATCGTAACTCTTTCAGTTTAAAACCAATTATAACGTGATACATCACGTAGATACACAAGAAGAAATGTTATTTCTCATGAACTTCATCGCGTTTTTTTTAAATGAAATTTCAAAGACACGTGCTTTGCGAGGTAACAATCTCTAAAGCATGATGCGGTACACCCTCCTCCTAGATTCCTCTAACTTTTTTAAAATATATGTTAAAAATCTGAAAGCACGTGTTTCTAAAACTATATTCATCAACTTCTAGTCCACTAGTCAGAGAATTAATTTTGCAAAAGATTCCGTACAATAATTTTCGAATTAAAAATACATAGTTTGTATGCCACCCTGAGTAAAAATTATAATTGGCGCGGCGGGTGAAGGATATGCTATTTTGGAAAATGTTTTACATTAAATAACTCGAAAACCCCAGTACTTACGATAAAAAGTATCTAAGATTATTTAAGTTTCACCAAGTGGATAACTATATGTGTATGTAACCCATAATCGAACCCCAAAATATTATTGAAAAAAGTGAGGCACAGTACTTTCGAAAATGTGGATTTTAGAGAAAAATATTTATTAAAACATTTGGAGATTTTCGGGTCTAGAAATAAGATTCATCCATACCACTACAATGATAAATAAATTATATATAAACAGTTAAGTTGTTTGAAAGATACGCTAGGAGATATATTTAAATGAAAAATAATATCAATATTTTGAATACTACAAAACCTTTAAATATTTTATCTCTCCTTTATGCCTTAGCGGATGCAAGCCTCGAATATCAGAATTTTATATATATATGATGTCCATAACTTGTTATAAAATAAATTTCAATATTAGAGTTTTAAGATCATATATACAATTTTTATAAGCCTCCATACACCAGATCCTATTTAGATAAAACGTTCTTCCTCGTATATCACTTGTCCATTGGAGCGAAGTACTAAAACGAACCTACCGCAGTATATATTGCGAGAGTAAGTTTACCGCCCATTATTTATCCGAGTACGTGGTAAGTATAAACAACGCTTAAAGCTAAGTTGTGTTGCTGCGGCATTACTGCTAAGACATGGCTGAGAACTGGTGGCATCACATAACATATTTTTGAAAAGCTTTCTAGAGAGCTTTGTTTGCATATGTACTTTACAAGAAATTCCGGTTTCAAAACTCGGAGGAAGAAAGATAATAATGTATACAGCTTTCCATATTGCTGACGCAAACGTACTGTTAGAAAATGTTAACGTTTAAGTGTGTTGGTTAATTTAGAAATTATTATGACATATTAAACTACGAAAAATTATGCACTCCTAATATTTATATATAATTTTTTTAAATTTTTTAATTATTTGTCAATTAGCCAATAAGTAAATTAATAACAGGAGAACTAAAAAAAACTAATACTCTATAATAACGATGCCTATAAGTATAATTGAAAGATTCTTTTTCATTGCACCATCATATTCTGTCTGTGTAAGTTTTATAATTTAACTAATATTTTTGTCTTATACGTAAATATTTTTAGTTACATAAATATTTATATAATCTCTATTCATAGTGTTCCGTATTAATATTGACAAAACATTACACATATGAAATCATCGTGTTTGTCTTTCTGTCTGTCACAATGCATTTGATGTGGAAAGTTAGAATTGATGTAGAAAGCTAAATAATTTTTTTTTTAATTTGGTGAATGGTTCTGATGGTGGAGGAGGAGAAGAAAAATATTTTTTCTGAGTCCGCCTAAATATCAAATGAAATAAAGTTATTAAAGCACGTTTTAAAAATATATATTTTCGTTTTTTTTAATCATTACGATCTCAACAATTATCGGATGAAGAAATCGGAAAAATAAATCACGAATACTGATGATGAGGTCTACATTGATATTGAAAAAAAATGGTCAGCATCACTTTTTCTGACATTGTTTTCTTATTGTAAGCAACCGAGTTATTTAAATTTCAATTTACTATCACTCAATGGCAACAAGGAAATAATTTCATAAAAATGTTTCGTGTCAAAATATATTAAAAATATTGTAATTGTATTGTTTTATGTTTTTAGTATATATCAAGTTATGACAACAATAACTTACGACGCTTCATACGAATGTTGTATAGAGGCCGTAAAAATTGTTAGCGATTTTTTTTCAGAAACTAGTAAGAATTAGTATAAAGTTCTTTAATATATTTACAGGATCACTTATGTGAATAATATATATAGGTTGTGACAAGAGCACTAATCATCGATGTGAATAATAGACACATTTTTTCCATTAGACCTGCATAGACCAACAGATTGCGCTTGCATTGCATGCGACTTGTAGTAACTTAACTATGGTTCGATTGCTATATGTGTTCACACAATAGTACACAAAACTAATCTTGCAAGGGCGACTTGCAGTTAGACGATTCGTTTTTAAATCTTTAGTTCAATATAGTTTTGGACATTTTAAATAATAATATTTTTCTTTAACACCAATTGAAGTTATAAAATACCTATTTTGTTTGAAATTTTCATACAAGCAATGCAATTTATGTAGTTGATACTTTCATATCTAAGTTACCTATACTGGTAGGGTTTTTATACTTCTACAAAGTATATACAAATGTTTCCTTCCTTCTGCGATAATAGTTCTACAAGAGGTTTACTATTTATTTCAATGATTAAAAACATTTTTAATCTTAAAAGTATATTCATTTTATAATCGGTTTCTTCTTTTCAAATATTTATATGAAAAAAGGGATGTCTTTTCCCTATAATTTAGGAAATTCTCTTTACTCTGCAGAAGTCTTCGCTAATATCACATTTGCCCACCTTTACAGCATTCGATTAACCTCGTTAGTAAGACTCTCAGATAAATATTAAACTTGATTTTCTAATTTCCGATCTCAGTCACAATTATTAGAACAAGAAAACTCTTCCGATAATTCTTAAAACAGGAAAGCCTTAGTTTTCCTGTTCTAACATTTGTGGGGAATAAATGAAGAGAAATTTACCCAAGAATATAATTTCAATAGTCATTGTTCACGAGAACTTCAGCTGCACAGATTATATAACAAATAAAAACATGTCAAATATGAGTATAACTCGTACTCCGAAGGTCCTTTACACATTTAATCACTTATAAACACTTAAAGCCATACGTTATTTCTATTAAAATACTTTCAGATGTTCATTTTTCACAACGTAAATATATAGTCTACTATATCTTTCACAGGCGTCAAAATATGGGGTATATTAAAAAATTATATCTAGCATAATCGGCTACGGTATGCTGTAACATTCCAGTCTGATTTTCCTAAGCCTGACTTTTTCGTGATTTTTAGCTCACTAGTTTCGTAATTAGAGACGCCGGTACAGATACTCCATTGTCAAATATCTTTTGGTATATTTTTTTAAGTGGATAATTGAAAATCATGATTTTTCTCTTCAAAAGCTCTTTCAAATTATACCGCAAATGCTAAAAATTAACACCTTTATTTACTCACTCTTTAATTTTCATATAAATATTTGTAAAAAGTTCGCTCGTACAAATCATATGGGTTAATAAAATATATCACTGTGCCAAATTTGCAAGTTTCTACGTCGTATGGTTTTTGGGAAAACGGCTGCAAAAATAGAAAAACGTAAATGTAGTGCCTTAATATTGCCTACTAGAACTTGTAAAAGAATGGTTTATATTTCCAAAATTATGACATCTAACATCATCACCAGAGTTTTCCTCCTTCTAAAAATCAATTTCATAATTTTGGATTTGATGGTTTCAGAAATAATGAAAGAGCGCAGCTTATTTTTGTTGGATTTTTTTCAATATATCTCCAAAGATATAATACTAAAATTACTGAAATAATATTTTTAATATTCCTAAAATTAGCCATTTCAAACGACACCATATACTATATATGGAATTTCGTGTATTTAATTTACCCTCCCTAAATTTACGAATGGATATTTTGAGTTTTATCTAGCGTAGATACATGTGCTGATTAATATTTCTTATTACTGTGTCAGATTTTAACTCTTAAAGTTAACCAATTTCTAAAAAAAACGTATGTAATGGACAGGCGGACAGACACGAGAGTAATCTCATAAGAATTATGTTTTTTGCTTCTCAGTTACTGAATCCTAAAAATAATAAAACTTTATTTAGAAAAAAGGCTTTAAAAATTAGCTTATCTTTTCATTTCTAATATATATATGTTCCTGTTCGGCCGAATCGTACGTTCCAACCAATTTCCATTAATTTTCTTGTCATTCAATTAACATTAATTTTCTTGTCATTCAATTAACATTAATTTTTTTGTCATTCAATTATCACCCGTTATTGAAACACATCAGTAAGAAATTTTATCGATTCATCAACGATGATGTGATTAAATATTTGTCTTTTTTCAAAGCTACTTTTGGCCTTGATTTTCATCATTTACTTAATCTCTAATATTAAAAATTTAAACCATTAGCCATAAAATTGTATGAGGACACAAACAATAAAATAATTTAAGCCTTTTTTTTAAAGCTACTTAATTTCATTGACATTATAAACTTAAATTTATGTATATATCTACTAGCTGCACCTGATCTTGCTTAACGTAAATGATCAAAATTATATCTAAGATAAATACTGTGTAAATATGTTTTCAGCACACTAAATCAACTTTGTTTTCTTAACTATAATTAATAATTTTATAAGTTATTCGTTTATTTTATTTGTTTCTTTATTTATGTACTTCGACATACACAATTGTTATGTATTGCAACTAGAGCAATCTCTTATAGTCAACCACAACACTAACCTAGCACTTCTCGACGAACGGACGGGAATTGAATCCAGATCCCTGATGTGCACCGTGCCGCCAAAGACAATACGTATCCGTTCAATCCAACACACCACGGTGATGACACGGTACGACATTCGAATAATACCGTGCCTAAATATGATAACTTTTAAAAATCATATTAATAATAAATGTAGTTTGATTTATATTTTGCGATACTTCAAATTTGCATTACAAAATATTGAAATTTACATATTCGAACTATTGTAATTAATGGATATGAATTATGCTAAACTCTTTTAAAAAAATTATAAACGAATATACAATCAGGTAGGTAAATATGTAAACGAACAATAATAATATATTCAGGCTTGCATCATAACCGCAATTCAAGCACTTCGCAGAATACGTTGGTGTCTCGGTTACGTATTTGCACAAATATTAAGTAGTTTTCCAACCTATAAGAAAGGCAGAAGCATTGTATGAGTAAATCGTACAATGAACCAAGAGTCACTGTGAAACTGAAAACAAAAAGAACAATATAAGAAGCAAAACAATTGGCGGACTATTAGACAATTGGCGACCTCATAGAACTCGGCAACAATAGACCATTAATCGAGCAATTTTTTTTGGCACGCAAAACCGGATTGTGTGATGCGAGTGCGGAGATCGCTTAATTACACACATGTTAATAAGCATACTTCCATATGTACATAAAATGAAACCTTTCATAATCAGAGATATCAATCAAAATAAATCGGTGAAAAACACCATTCTTGCAGAATGCGTGTGTATAATAAATTAAGATATATGATTACATGAAAATTTAGAATTAAGATGTAATATTATAATTTTCAATAAAGGTATTTTAAATTTTCCAATTAGAATTTTGAATAGCTTCACTTATTAACAATTATACTAGCTTCGTAATTATAAATGTTTCATTGTTAAATTTATGTTTACTAGAATGTAATGTTTTAAAAGCAAAGCATATACCACACCACTTTAAAGGAAAAATATACCCGAAAATGTATAAAAGATAATGAAACACAATGGAACAATATACATAAACACAGATTAAAGATATTAACTCAAGTTTTTAAGTACATGCAATTCCCAAATGTATATTTTTAAAACACTTAGGATTTCAAAAAACAACCTCTTTTCAACAAAAGGGGTTCAGATGGGCATCACCTGTAATAAAGTGAAAAATTGTTTCATTCCATTTTTGACTGTTTCTTGAAACCTATTAATTATACAAAATGGTCTTTACGATAACAATAGTAGAATATGTAATGAACTGCAAGATTCCCGTTAGCGATTTTACCATTTGCTTTGGAAACAATTTGAAAAAAACTATTATTTTTTTTATTTTTACTCAGTAAACCGGTTTTGTGTAAGCAATTATAGAAAATAAGCAATTTAATGCTCTACAGGATTAATTTAATTGTTTTTGTCGCAATATTTAAGATTAATAAGATATTTAACTTTAAAATGTTTGCAAAGGTATAACATAACCTTTCACACAGCGCCAACAAAGCAAATTACACAAGATATGATACAGTGAAAAAGAAAGTTGCCAAAAAAATATTACATTAAAGAAACAAAGCAAAGAAACCAAAAAAATACATTTTTTGAACAATTTTTCTGGAATTTGTACTTGCAGCAAAATCTAATGTGAAAAAATATAAGATTATATCTGCGCCGTAATTTTTTCGTGGTGACACATAATAAATTTAGAATGATTTATTTTATTTAAAAAAAAATAGAAACCATTTATCAAAATGACGTACAATTTTATTTTTCTCTGGAAATTAATAACCTTGTGAAGCCTTAGCGAAAATATACGATGCCATATTGTATGAATGAAACACAAATGGCAGACAATTTATGGATGAAGCTACGCTGCGACCGTGAACGAATACCGTGGAAGGACACATTATTACATTTTGGCGTCAGAACAATGTCGTATAAAATATTACAATCCTAAGTTTCCGAACTGGAAAGAAAAATTATTACATCGCTCCATATGTTACCGTGATGTCTTTTTTGAATATTCTGAAATATGCTTCACGTTATTGGAATTTTTCAATAAAAATATAATTATATATATATATATATATATATATATATATATATATATTTTAATTAGTCTTTATCCTCTACTGTCATGTCTATCTGTCAAGGTTGTATCTTTCGATTAGTTAAAAACGAAAACTTCAAAGTTTCTTAAATCACAATCTTAAATTACAAGGGTTTCTTAAATCACCCATTACAAGGTACGAGTAATATTGATATTTATATTTTTTTACAGAACTAAAAATATGTTTTAAGTAATCAAAGTTCCATATTCCTGAACGGGTTAGCAATCGAAAATAGATAGAAGTAGAATTCGGCAAATATAAAGTTATAATTTGGTAAATATAAGTTTTAGTTTTAAGTGAAAAATATTTTTGGAGTCATATATAAAAAAATGCGCTTTTGAATAATACTTAAAAATTTAATATAAATTATTTAAAATTATTTAATGCAATTTTGTAGATTATGCTCAATAACTTAGAAGTAATGTTGTATTTTAACATTACTGAAACTTATAAAAGATGTCACTGTGTAATTTTAATGTACGTGCGCGTAAATATACGATGCTACTGTATAATTTTAATGTACATACGCGTAACAACGGAACAAACATTTTGTATCAATTATCATGTTTACTTATAAAAAGTCACCTTGTCACTTTTGGACTTATTTGATAGCGGTGAAAATATTGTTAGTATAATTTTATATTTGTATTTATCCTGGTGTAATACATTACCTTTCGTGTGACTTATCACCCATGTAAATGTGAAAGTTTAGATGTTTTTTGGTCTAAAAACTCTGAAATCAAACGTAAATATGCGGCCCGTAGTAGGTGCGCCATAGAAAAAAGAAAAAAAATACACGTAATTTGCATAAGTTGAAAAAATAAAAATATAGTAAAAAGTCTTAACTTTTGGTTTAGTCTTCATTATTAATGGAAGATGACCTTAAATTCTACTTAATTAAAATGTTTTATGACTGAATAAAAAATAACGTTTTAGGGCCCACTACAAGAATTGAAAACAGGTGATCACTGGTTCACCTGCGCTACTCCGGCTATAAATTCACTTCCATACGCGCCATTTCGTTTTTGTCATAATCATGGCATACCCAGTTCTAGTAGAAATAAAGTAATTTAATCGTGTTTAGTTACACATTTCGGATTTATATATTGTTACAATAAAACAAAATGATTCTTAAGTGCATCAACAGTTTATTGTCGTGACAAAAAGCGGAAAGGACTATCGACTGTTTCTACAATGACACTTATATTTGATATTCCTGTCATAATCGCCGCATATAAAGTACTAATGAAAATAAAATAATTTAATTGTATTCAGTAATACTATACCTATTTATACATTGTAATGATAAATTAAATGACTAAAGTGCATCAACTGTTCATCGATAAAACAGAAAATTAGATATAACAGAAAAGTAGATATAACAGTTCGTTGATATAACTGAAAATTTATATCGGTTGTTTATACAATGACATTTTACTTGGTATCAGGGCTGAGCATAAAATCAATCAGTAGCAATATTTTCAGCGTAGTTTTTAATGTATCGTGGAGAACATTAATACTTATGTAAATAATAACATTACAATGATTATTAATGTTCTATTTACATAATTAGTAATTATGTAAATAGAACATTAATAATTATTATAATGTTAAAACTTAAATATATTAACTACCAGAATTGAGTGTTTTCATTATTTTGTCTATTGATAAGTGTCATTCATGCGTACGATTGTATCAAAAATGAAATGATAGGTAATTTATTCGTCTCATTTATGATGACTGTGAATAAGGCGAAATATGCATGAATTATTTAAAATGGTACTCTATAATATCTGACAGCGTAAAAATAAAAAATAGAATGATATATTGAATTACTCGAAAAATGTGTTAAAACATGTTAGGTGGCGCACAATTAGGGCAACCACAAATTACTTGTGCAATATATTTATAAAATTCTTAAAATTAGTAACGAAATGATTATTACATATGATTACAATTATTTTAACATCTCCAATAGCATATGCTTGAATCGTAAAAAATATTGTTCACTGTTCTCTGACAGTGTAAAACTATCAAAAGGTGCTCCCTCACCGGGAGCATTCGCCTGTAATGTAACATTTCAGGTTCTATTTTGAGCATTATGTTACAATGCCGCCTCCCTGATTGACAAGCATTCGCCTGAAACTTAACATTATTAATAATGCCATATGTACCACTGAGCGGGGCAGGGAGTGCTCCGCGTATTACTCAGCCACCTTCGTCCTTCACATCATACATCAGTCATCGCTACTTGATCCGAAAACCATAAAATACAACAATAAACTGAAGACAAAGGATCATTAGACATTAATATCGAAATTATAATCACTTTTAATATAAAAAGGGGTTCATCCATATGACGAATCACTTCTTGATTAGCACTACCTTTGATAGCACTACTCTTGTCTAGCTTTATTCTTTGTTTAATCTTGATAGTCATTGTACAATTAGAACTTAAATCATTTTAATATTATATAAACTTAAAACTGTATTCACATCTAAGCTGTTCTGCTATTATAAATAAATTGTATTACGACAAATATTGTGTTTTTAAAAACGCAACCGCTCCCGCGACCGTCGTAATTCGCGTCCGCGACACGGTCAATTACAAGTGGTGCGCATTGATGTTGCAAGTTGTATCAAAATATTACAGATTGCATCATGACAGGTTGCGTACTGTAATGCTCGGTTCGGCAACGTTACATTATAGGCGAATGCTTCCGGTGAGGGAGCAACTAAATGCAAAAGTAAAATAGAACAATTGAAAGTTGATGCTTTATGCTAGGTGGCGTTAAATCTTCATAGCCATTATCTTATCTTTAATTTTGTGTCGTCCATTTTATAATTGACAACGATTGCCAGTAACCGTGATCTATTTTTGAAAATATTTAAACAACTCAACTCAACACAAAAAACAAAAACGTTTATTAAATATCGTTATAAAAATTTTAAGCTTTAATTTTTTTTTTATTTCATTGCGCTCAAACATTTTTTGCTGCACCCAAGTCCCTTATACAATGAGCATGCTTCTTTTATGTATCTTTCTTGTAGTGAAACAAGCAAACATCTACAACACCCTCTCCGTCTGAAATAAAGAAACCAAAGCTACTTTCAGGTTGGGTAATAAATGTGGTACTTTTTGCAACTTCGCAATGCAAAATATGAGTAATTCGAAATACAAACAATTATTGTGTAAATTCTTTCTCTTTCCCACATATACCAATAGAGCGATCGAAATGGAAAGAGATGTTATTTTTTCCTCTTACAGGTCATTTTACTCAATATTCCATTACAATAATCGAGAAAATTGTTTTTCATTCAACCTAGGAGGCAAACTTCGGCGTGTTTATTCTACTTGCTGTTTTAATTTGTTTTGACATTTGTATATAATTAATATTTCGATGTAAATTTTGGGTCAATACTTTAGTATCGATATTTTTTTTAGACGATCAAAAAAAAGATAGTTTATCCTTTAAATATTTCACATCACATTAATATATACGTTTAAAATTATGAATTCGTCATTAGTTAAAGTAAAAAAAGGAAAAGTTATAAATGAACAAATTTTCTTAAGGTCATGATTAATTCTTTCTAAATATTCGTGGTAATTCCCGACAGGGGAATTACCTTAAATCATAAGTAGAAATTTATCTATGTATATGTATATATATATATATATATATATATATATATATATATATATATATATATATATATATATATATATATATATATATATATACTCCATATTAATTACACGCCAACTGACTGTATGCAAGCACAAAGCTAAAAATATATAACCGCCAAGTAAAGTTCAATATTTTTCTCGCCTTTATTGAGCACGGTATCACTTGAGACGAAATTAATACTCCGAGGGATGAAGGGAGAAAACGGGAAAATTCATCGTAGACTCACCGAATTACGCCGAAGCTTGATTTATGCCCTGCCGTCCCATCCTCTCAGGAGGTATTCGCGAATGTAAAAATTACACAGAATGTATATATTTTGATAAATATTTTCGCCTGCAGACTTTATCTGGATAACGCATAAATTAATTATATCGACGGCGGGTTTTGGTCGGTTATATAATTCTCTTAGCCAGAGCGTATTGGAAACATGTTCGCATTCGTGACCGGAATGCGATTGTAAAATACGTGTCGAAGTTTGGGCTTTACCGCTTCAAAAATAAATAAATAAGTACGTACATACACATATATTGTAGAATCGTGTTTTAAATCTTTTAAACACCCTGCCATCGCGGATTTATGAGATTTAATATCTCGTATAGCGCTACGCCGTATAACAACATTAAATACAGATAGGGGTTGTGCTAAAGTTAAATGTAAAGTAACGTTAAATATGGAAAACGCTAAGGAAATTAATGTTAAAAATTCACCTACGATTGTATCTACATTCAATACGAAATAATTTAAACAAATAATAAAACTGTAAACTTTTCGTTTCAGTACATTTAATTTTTTGCAAAATAAAATAATTGGGGGGAAGGGGACAAAATCTGCGTGAGATTAAAATAATTTTTGGAATTTTTATCAGTTTGCGAACTACTGGAGTAATTTGGATGGAGTCAGTTTTAAGTAGTTAATTTTTATTTCATCGCGATCGGTTTGCTCGATCAAAAGATGGGAATTTAGTATTTTCCAAATATAATTTACATTACATAGTACAATAAACAAGTACCTAACTATTAGATACATATAACTGTACTCATGTATAGTGTATCTACCTACATCACTAGATGGTGCTAATATATTTTAACTCACGCAATGAAGTTTTCCACCCGGACATACATTGACGCAATTTGCATGCCCAAAAGTGTTGTAGGTGCTTGACCATAATGCAAGCAAATACATAACGTCATTGTTGCTAGTCTTCCGGACATAACATTTTTCCATGTATTACGTATACGATATAAGTTCACTTTGTTTCTTCAACTTGTTTAAAATTTAATCTGATGTTAGTATTGTATTTGAATTAATTTATCAATTTTATTTTTGTTTTATGTTAAGTTGAATGTTACGAACTTTTTTTCATATCTATATATGTAAAAATATTTTAAAATTAGCCTGTCTGTATATTGAAGGTATGTACGAAATAAATATTGATGGGAACATAACAAAAATGATAGAACACTAAAACTTTACTTTTGGGATGTTTGTCTGTCTGTGAGTGTTTTTTTTCTCAAGCGTCAGGCAAAATCAGCTAAAAGTATTCGATAACTTCATTGTTGGATTTTGTTAAGTCTGGAATAACATATGTTATTTTTATTGCAATTAACCAACTAAAAGAAGACATCAAATTTTTTTGACGAAGAGAAAAGAAGATATGCCGATATAAGCACTCAGGCAATAAGACCGAGCGAGTAGGCTTAAAACTGACGAATAAAAATTGTCAAGACTCTCACATCGATTCACTTTAAGTTAATGTATAAGATACGTTTATCCTGGTCAAGGGTACTTCTGATTTACAAAGTTTAATTAAGCTAAAATATGAATTAATTTCATTCCGACCAAAGGCATATTTCAGATGAAAATATTATTATTGAGGAAAAATTGTGCAGCAAAACAAAATAACATATAAGCGAAGCTGCGATCAGAAGCTAGTATATATAATTTACTGCTAAACTAAGTGTATGCATATACACTTAGCTTAGCAGTAAGTTATCATCAATTTAAATTTTATTAAACTGTATAAAATTAAAGCAAAATTTCATGCAATAAATTAAATCAAGTTTGTAATATATTAATAAGTATTTTTGTAACTCATCGTCGTACAATAAAATGTG
The DNA here is from genome assembly GCA_039881145.1 of Druceiella hillmani. Taxonomy (NCBI): domain Eukaryota; kingdom Metazoa; phylum Arthropoda; class Insecta; order Lepidoptera; family Hepialidae; genus Druceiella; species Druceiella hillmani. Next base: position 9,571,736 of record JAYKKI010000022.1, on the reverse strand, counting down.
TTTGGAATAGTGTACATTTACGAGTTCCCTTTCAGCCATAAAACGCTATATGGTTGAGATAATAGATCAATATAACATAAATATGAACACTTGCGGATGAATTTCCAAGTTATGTCTTAAGAAAAACCCAGCTATTTACAGAGGCCCAATACGCAAGTCGATAAGGCTATAAATTAAATAATTTATTTCATTGATACATATGTTACAATAAAAATATACATGTATATGCATATATATATATATATATATATATATATATATATATATATATATACAATGTATAATTTTTTCAAGATATTAACATCGAAAATTATTGTTTCTTAAAGTTAAATATCTTTTATTCGTCGACTTCGTTTCGCTTTGATATGATAAATATCCATTTCTCTCACGATACTGGACGATCATTTGATAGTCAAAAATTATTCTATGACCGCATTAGTTCGAATCATCGCATGTACCAGACGATCCGGAGTTGGTAAGTTGGTTGGCATAATGATCCTTGTTTGTAACCTTAAGTTAATACAACCTCAACAATTTTCATTTTAACTATGTACATTCTAAAACCTTAACGTCAAACTACTACGATTGAATATATTTAAACAATAACCAGTATAGCAATAGAAACGTATAATAATAATTATATTGATGTCCGATTTCCGTCTGTGATATCTTAATATATTTAATTAATACTTGTCTTTGTCTTCCATTCAACCGATGACAATAAATCAAATATCGTCGAATCAAACGAAAATTACCCCATTTATATGTAAGACTGTTAGCCTAATAAGGGTTCGCGAATCGTTTGTTTTATAAATATATAGAATTATATATACATATATTTACATCCATATACATATACACGTAAGTGTTTACTAAATTCATTAAATTATACCCAATTTACACAAATCCGACTTCATCTCTTCCAACGCGCATCTCAATTTTACTTCCCTTTCTTATCGAGCTTAGCCAGTCAACAGGATTAAAGTCGTTCATACTTTCGTATATATACTTGTATGTAGTGTGTTAGTAACTTGATGTTATAATCGCCTTTAAATTGATTCGATATGTGGCTACTCTATAAACTTTCGGCTTAATTCCTTACATTTTGTTACTGTGTGAGATATGAAATCAATTTATCCATGAATGTGTAGATGTATCTATGAATATGTAGGTATGGCGACAAAGTAGGCAATGCTTTGAAGACAATCGACGCCAGGAAACTGCGTCTTTTATTAATAGATGGTCGTAACAATTAAAGTCTGACTCGGTAATTAAACTCAATTGAAATAACCATCACTGATTGTAAAGTTCATTGGGGTATGAAATGAGATCGAATCAAATGGATGATTTAAATTGTTCCTTGAAATAAAAATAAGAACTATTATTATTTATTTACTTTCTTACGTTTTCGTACCTCAAATTGGAAAATGCTACCTTCAAAAAATCACTCACCTGTCTGTCTATCACAGCCGATTTTTTTCAAAAACCATGCGACTTGGAACCTTTAAATTTTACATACAATAATACATTTTATTAACCGCATATTTTGCACTAGCTAGGTTTTTAAAATATTCGTATGAGAATTTAATGGGGTCGAATGAAGGAGGCAAATCTTTTTTTAATTGAATTTATAATGTAGGAATTAAGAAGGGCTTATTACGAGGATTACAAAAAAAAAATTAATAACTTTAAATTGTATATTTAGAATAATATTTTATTTACCTTACATTTATTTCAAATTGCCCTATTTCTGAAATCACTAAACCAAAATCATGAAAAACATAGTGGGTAAAATGTGACAAGAAAAATACGGGAATATACATAGCGTTTATCCTAGATCTTACATTATTTACGTTGTAAAAAATGAATATTTTTAAATGATTTAATGGACATAATATTATGGGTACATAGCATTTCCATTTATGTCCATAAAAGTGCATGAATGTGTACGGAACCCTTCACCGGGCTAAAGCGAGTTCTTCACCGCTTAACATATTTTTCTGTTTATGTACATTTTTGTATTTGAAACCATAAATTTTACCAATAACTTTTTTTTAAACAGAGTTGATATTTGTTTCAGTGGTGGTATATTGTTGGTAAGGTATGATCGTATTATTGTTTTCAACTTCACGTAATTTATACATATATATATATATATATATATATATATATATATATATATATATATATATGTGTGAGTGTGTGTGTGTGTGTGTGTGTGTGTGTGTGTGTGTGCGTGTGTGTGTGACTTTTTATGTGATGCATGTTTTTATGTGATGTAAGTCAAAACAAATAGTATTCAAGTGAACAAAAGTTTTCAAATCTATCTAAATTACGCGCTTATGCTAGTAAATAAATGTTAAAATGTACCAACAAAACCCCGAGATTATTTTATTGTATTGTTAGTTTATTAATCCATAATTTATTTATGAAGATAAAGATATGATTTTGTTTTTCATTATTATACGCAAAATATATTATGGATGTAAATTAACCATTTTTAATGTACTGTGAGTACTATTCTCTCAACATTTTAAATACTTTAAATCTTTCAAGACTTTAAATTTGTTTATGTTTTCAATATTTTTTATTATAAATACTATAACCATTTTGAATTTTTTTATGCCACCTTGCAAATATCTTCATGAAACAGATGTATTAGTGATATAATAAGCATTGTTAATGTTTATGCCTCAGACCTGTTTCAAGCTTATGCATTTTAAATAATTCAACAAACGAACTTTCACATGCAATTATATTGTATCGGAACACAAATTTTTATGTATAAAACTCTACAAGAAAATAACTTTCAGGCTAATAAAAGATAAGCTAGTAATATATCAGGGGAATGAAAATGATTAATAAAATATTTCCTTATTGAAAATTAGTAAAAACATGTCCGTATATCATATTCGTTTTTACGAAAGATTCAAAATATACCATTTTCAAAATAAAACATTCCAAAAATATAAAATTTTTACAATAATGACATTGTTACTTCCCTATAACAACATTGTGATTTTAATGTACGTGCAATTTAAATTAAAACATAATTTTTTTTCTATAAAATGCTACCAAAAACTTGATCAACATATTAACACATAAATACCCAAGTCAAACATGACAAATATAGCTAAAATAATAGTTCATTTATTTGCAATAATAACAGTATTACTAAGCTTTAGATTTTCTTAACATAATAGACAAATTATTTACTTATGTTTTTTTATTTCGATTTTTGTGAACCTAAGGTCGCAAAAAGTTACAAAGATCATTGTGTTTGAAGTTAATAATAGAGTACCATAGCACAGAACAGACAATCCCCAAACCCCGACTGTTTCGCGCTCCGAAAAGCTTATTGTTATAAGTAATTCAACTCGTACGTTATTATTACACAGTAATCTCAAAATCTCTCTATTCTATTCGGAACGGTAAATGAGACTGAGTTGGAAAAGCTTCTGTTGCGGCATTTCGTTCGTTCATTGTGTAAGCCAATACGCGCCAGCAACAGTACGCCGAGCTTTTCTCTCGGCGACGAGTGCAGTTTTCTCTATGAGATTGTTACGCTTAATTAATTTACGCGAAATAGGATTTTAACTTTGGAAGCGATTATCTTAAAGCGTCCTTTATGATGGGGTGGGGTCCAAATGCATTACATAATTTAAATTAGTTCCGTTAGGAATAATTTTCAAAGAATTGTTAGGTAACAATGAAGGTTCATGGCCGTTGAAAAGCTTAATTTATTTAGGTAAATTATAGTTTTGCACTCATTTATACAGTTTCGTGTAATTCTAATAAGCAAAATTTAACCTACGTGATTTTTATTTTTTTCAATATAACCATATTTGAAATGATCTATAGTTGTTAGAACTAAAAAAACGCGGAATAAGATATGGATTATCATAGTAAATCGATTCTTTTTAATTTCAGTTCATAACTATGATAGGGAAGCTAGTTTATGTATACCTGCTCTGTGTTATGCGTTTTTGACTTACTTGTAAATCAGCAAATAATTTTCTCTTCCGTTTTAAATACTTTAGTTAAATTATATTTTAGAGCAATATTATATTTACATTACGTACTATTAACGCACTCGTCGTTAAAATACGGTCATTTTCAAACTACGAGCGACTTTGTAGTTTGAAATTTTTAAATATTTTTTCAATAATTCGTATCTCAACGATAACAAGAAGCCAGATCTGATTTACAGGTAAGTGAAAAACGCATAACACAAAGCAGGGATACGTAAACTAGCTTCCCTATTTTTAAATGTTCGGAGCGATACCTATGGGGATGAAAAAGTTGGGTTTAACTTCAGAGTCTAAAAATTATGGCGTTTAATTGACCCTGCTTGTTTAAGTTTTCAGGAGCAAAATTTCAAAAGAACAAAACATCAGTGGCAACGCTCAAATATTATTTTTCTCTTCCAAGTTTAATTTACAATTTTTGTCAAACGCATTAGTGAAATGTTCGAGGTTTTTCGAGATTCCGGTGCACCAATTTCAAATCCTTATCGGTCTACTTCAATTCTGGAATGGTGACTCCAAACTAACACTATACACGGTGTCCAAGAATAAGTATCGGACAAAAAAAGACGTTATTCGTTGACTGAAAAATAGTTGAGTGTCGTTAGAATAAAATTGGAAAGGTGACTTTTGTCAGAAAATTTAAAATAATGTTCATAATTAATTGTTATCTTTTTTGTACGCACGATACTTGGGCACATTATTCAGCGCAGTTCAGGGGAATAACCCGCCAACAGCTGCGAAGACATCTATCTGCTCGGGTAAGCATCGCGCTCCAGTCAAATATTAGGTGTGTTAAAAAGAGTTATGTGTAATATTTTTTTACATCCAATCAGAAAAAGGGCGTGTTTTACGTTTTATTTCAGCGAAAATTTATTCCTTAATAGCCAACAATTAGCGTCTTTCTTTGTCCGACACTTATTCCCGAACAACGTGTATTTTACAAAAAAAGTGGTTCAAATTGAGTTAGTCAATTTTAAATATCATACGTTCTGTCATTTAATCCCAACGCGATTATTAATAATATATTAAATCCGGTAAACAATTACACGGATGAGAAAAGCATTAAATATATTTTTGTTGTTAAATTTTTTTTTGTTGGTTAAATTAGTATTATCATTTATATTAGTATTATCTCGTGGATAATTGTATAGGTCATAATACTTAACAGTTCAAAATAGAAAACACGATATTGGTCTCGATAAAGTCAATCATCAACATTGGAAAATTTCAGACACAACTGGGGCAAGTGATAAGCTAGTATGAAAAAAGACGATAGTTGGCGCCCTCAAGGAAGATGTTAATTTCAATGGAATTTCCCTTCCAGGAATACCAACTCACTAAACTTCCCCATACACAAAAATTCATTACCCGCAACAATGAGATCAATTTAAAGGACAGTTTTTGATCTAACAGACTTCGCATCTTATATGTTCCTTTCGACATAATTCGTCTAGCTTCGGGTCTTGTCGGCTAATTGTATTATAAAATAAAAATATGTCTCCAATATATCGTTAAGAAATATTTCTATGATAAATTAAATTACAGTTTTAGTAGCTAACATTCCTAATTATTGAATGTAATATTTTTGAGTTCTAAATATAAATTGGGTGGCTTATGTAAAAGACAATGAAAATGTTTGGAGTGATACTTATGAGAATGAAAAAGTTGGGTTTAACTTCTGAGTGTAAAAATGAAATATTATGGTGTTTAATTGACTCCAGTTGTTTAAGTGACCCTTTTACAATAAATTAAAAGGATTATTTCAGAAACAACTAAAGAAAAGCCACGCTATCTCTGAATTAAACAAGTTACCCGTAGATTGAGAATGGGTATATACCCATAATATAAATTAAGATACACAATTTTTTCTCTGACTTTATTTACCAACTTAAGCCATAAAACTTATTCTCCCACAATAACGTTATTTTTTTGTTTTGTTCCCTTAAATCTAAAATAATACATAATGAAAGCACTAAGTGAAAATTTACGCGGTCACTGTAAATAGTTTTCGACGGTTTAAAAAAAACTGTTCATTATTTGAAAAAATTATTTTCAAACCGTTTTGATTTAAGCGCCCCTTGAAAGATTTGGCGTTTATAAAATGGCGAAAAAAACAAAATATTTGTTCCAAAAAGTTAAAATAAAAATAACTAGATTTTACGTTTCTAATGACGAAATTAGCACCTAAGTTTTTAAGACTATTAAATGTATGTATATTAAATATTTATATAAATGTACCACCATAAATCGGGATGAACTTCGTAGTATATATGATATATTTCATTTGAACTTCATTTGAACATTATTCCGCATACAGAAACAAATTTAATATTTATAATATTGTCAAAAAAATTTTAAACTTTTGTTCTTGTATTAAAAAACTATGCCAATTTCATCAGATTACTTTAAATATAATATTATTATCTTCTTAGACTTCTATACCTCAGAATAAAAAAAATTATGGGATTAAGCCTTATAAGATCACTTTGTTGTCCGTCTGTCTATCAATCATGACACTATTTTAGGAACAACCAGAGTTATCAACTGTCTATGAACTCAAAGCCCTGTAAAAAATTAAATTTCTAACTTAATGCAAAAAAGATACTTCCTTTCTAACAACATGAACTTATTATTGACTCATTCATCAAAATAACTAAGGTTCCCACTGACATGGAATCTTGAAATTTGATACGAAGGAAAGCCTCCACTTCCTCTCTACGAAGGAAATAGAAGTAATAGAAACAATTATTAATTTATAATTTTATTTGGAATTACTACGTGACAAACAATTATTTTTGCTTTTTCTTTTTTTTTTGTTTAAATTAAAATCTTTACAAATTGCCCACCTGAAGATGGTGTCATACAACGAAACGTAGGTCGTGGTTAAGAATTTAAATAAAGTAGAAATAATATTACATTAAGTAGCTTCATTTAGTTGAGAAACATTTTATTATAATGAATTTCTACAAAATTAACGCCAAATATATTAAATTTTCTTATGTTTGTAAAATACCTATTCACTAAGCTCCAGTATAATTTTATATAATGGTACGGGACCCTCACAGCCCGAGTTTTACTCACCCTTGATCATTTATTTTACTACTCTTATAACACTATATCACGTAATTATGGTTTCGTACTGAAATAAGGAATCATATTAATTTCATTTTGTCCACCCATCCGTCTGTCACAACCTCACAGTTTCTAATATTTTAAACGTTCTAGAAACGGTATCATATATATTAATCATCATCATCATCATATATATTAATACGCTAAGGTTAAGATGTTACTCTCCCTTTTTAGAAAAACCTCACAACTAATCCACATAAATTATATATCATTTTATAGATAATTGCTTGCTCTACCGGCATCCACAACTAAAAAATTTATTATTGCTATTGTTTTTGCAAATTAATTAATTATTAAAATTATATACACAAAACAGCAATGCTGCCATCTAACGGCTCAACGTCAATATGATTGACGGTCGGTAAAATTTTTGTTTAATTTCAAATCCACTCATGTATAAATAAAGTGGCGCTTTAGCTCAATGCTTTTGATACTTGCGCCTCTATATGTCAATTTTAGTAAAATATTTGTTTGATCTTTCATCTGAGCTTCATAATGGAATAAATAATGCGAAGACTTCGCACGGGTCACGCTAGTTTCTAATATTTTCAAAATTCTATAAAACTTCGTTTCAAATATGAAAATTTTATGCTAAACATTTCCTTCTCCTTTTCTATACATGTTTGAATGGGTCTTTTAATGTAATTTTTTTTAATTTTAAACTCCGTTAGCGAAATAGTGAACCCCGTTAGCGAATAGTCAAAATTATGTGCAATGCTTTTAATTTTTAACCAAGAGTTTGGAAAATCTTAGAAAAACCAAAAAATACATGCTAGTATTTAATCAGAACTTTTAGGTAAATTTACTTCGATTAACTTTTATCAACAATTTCAAGAAATTGAAACATCTGTAGAAACTGCGAACCCCACTTTGAGCGTGTTCCTACATGTAATTGGACGGTTTACTTATAAATGTGTTTCAATGGATAATATAGCAAAATATATAAAAATTATCCGCTTCCTTTTTATACTCAATTTCACTTCATTTACAGCTTAAGAGAATAAAGAATGAACCTACTTCTTTTACTGTACAAACAGTAGTAACTTTGTCGCGTAATACGTTTAACGGAATTCAGCCATAGTGTACATTTTAAAAGTTCAAATGTAAAAATTATGATTCAAAATATAACACAACAACCAATATATAGAAGACATTCTTAAATACAGTGAGTCATTCTAATAAAGTAAAATATCGCAAAAGTTCACCAAGAGCATTATTACTTATATACGCAGCATATTAGTTCATGCACAGTGCGAGTAAAGCGTACGGGCCAGAGGAAACATGATAAATTAGCTTCAAGACTTACAATTTGTTGCCGGCAAGATTAATTTGCTTGCATGGTTCAAGTTCACCGCTTGAAGATGTATGTATGTTGCGGTCGAGGCGGCGTGCGGATGCCACCGACAGCCCATCTCGTTTACTTCCTACTTAATTGCGGTTTGTTTATGGATTTACATAAGTATTTGCATTGGCCCTTCTTTATAAACTGCTAGTATCTTTGCTTAAGTAATTATAATGATTTTTTATGATTTTGACTACATTTTAAGTTCTTAAACATACTTTGCTATATTTATGACCGTACGACTAGAAGTCATAGGCGGAAGTAACAATTTGTCCCCTTAATACTAAGCAGAAAAAAGATTAGTACACATGGAATTTACGTATTATGAGTAAATAAATTCAATTAATTGCACGATGCAAAACGAAAAAGTAGCCTCCCGTAATTGTTTATAGTTTTAAAATTTTTATTGGATATACAGTGGCAGATTTCAATGTTTGAAAAATTGTAAAAAAAAACTACACCTCTAATACAAAGTAGGTTTATTTTAACTTTATAACAACAAATACGGATTTCATTTTTTAAAAACCACGTTTTTCAAATGGCGGCCATCGAGTCAGACACACTCTTCGAGTCTAGCACGCATGTTTTCAAAAACGCGTTTGCAGAGCGACTGGGGTATCCTACTGACTTCGGCTCGAATATTTTCTTTAAGTTGTGTCACAGTGCTCGGATTGGTTTTGTAAACAACGGATTTTAAGTATACCCATAAGAAAAGGTCACATGGGCTTAAATCGGGTGACCTAGGTGGCCACGGTACGGTACCGTTTCGGGATATGTTTTTTTCTGGAAATAACTGCCGCACTGCATTCATGGACACATTAGCAGTGTGAGCTGTGGCCCCGTCCTGCTGGAACCATGTGTTTTGGTTGAAGGATAGACTATTCTGTAGTTCTACTCTGAAAAAGTCATTTAACATCTGGGCATATCTTTCCGAATTCACAGTTACAGTTTTGCCACGTTGATTTTCAAAGAAATAAGTCCCTATGATTGGAGATGCAGACATGGCACACCAGACTGTTACTTTAGGCTTATGTAAAGGCTCTTAATGCATTTGTATTGGGTTGTGGACATCCCAGTAACGAAAGTTCTGCTTATTCACATATCCTCTGAACCTTGCTACCCATGACTGAATGAGGTTGATCGATGGTCCATCACGTAATCGACGAATACTGTAACGATTATTAAATCGACGGCGTTCTACAGACAGCGAAAATCCACTCGAAATGTACGCCTCGACGGCAAAAGCGCGGTGCTCTCCACTCCACTGTTCCATGGCTACTAAAACATCCGCACCGCTTGCGCTTCTAACGACGCCCCCCGCGCCCCTCTTATGTGTTGCGTTCAGAAACTATGTTTGTTCAAACTTTGAAATCTGTCACTGGACACCTGTATATGTCCAAATTGAACTTAGTATCATTATTAACTTAGTAAGTTAATAATGATACTAAGTTCAATGATGTGGTTTGTAAATAAGATGCGAAACATTAATACGTAGCTAACAATCTCCATTTTGAGAATGTTCATCTCACTACAAAGTGCACCAATAGAAATTTTACTCGCAAATTGAAATTTAAGAGCATATCTCATAACTTGTCTCAGATTTTCTATGACGACAATAAGTATTTTTGGAATAAAAATGCCAATTTAGTATTCTAAAAATATTATTGAAAATAGCTGATACTCTTGAGTTCGTAAGACGTCCTGCTTTTGAATGACTGCAGATAGGTGCCAGAGAAGACACGCAAATCTTTTTGGAATATATGTATATCACGTACATAAATAATTTAGCTGGATAGGCTCAAATTAGTTTTACACCATAATCCAAGCTATATTGATCTTAAAATATGTTAAATTGTAATCATAGAGTGACCATTATTGTAACGATGCCTCAAAAAGGAATTACATGGTAATTTAGACGATTAAAAATAATTCACCTAAAAACAAAAATTACGTTTTTTTATATGCCAAAAACGATGTTTCAATAATGATTTAATAAAATAATTAACAAATTTGTATATATATGTTTAAATATTTTACCTTTGTAATGTGTATCCAAAATGGAAAGGTCTAATAGAGACAGCAAAAATTTGATTGTAGCACAAAAATTATTCACCTCAAAACGAAATAAAGAAATATTCTTTTCGCAACTAAGCCATTTATATTGATTTAAAGTTTAATTTAAAGTTTTATCTTTTTAAACTTCCTAAAACTCCCTTTTTTATATAATATTTTGGGACATTAATTAACAATTGTAATGATTAAAAACCATTTGGTGATCTCAAAAAATATAAAAAACAATAATGAAAGGGCTATATAATGTGGTAAAAAGCATTATCTAATTCATTTCACTGCAATATCGTATAAAAAAATACGTAAGTAGATAAATATATACTTGTGTTTTTTCTACATATCAATCTACCCTTTTCTGTCACTTAAACTCTTTCCGCGCCACGGGACAAATTGAAATTTAATCCACTTCAAATACTTACCTGAACGAAATAGAACGCGTTGAACGAAACAATGGAAATACGTAAATGAAAACCTTGACCGAACCCCATCGAAACAAACCCGGAAGCGATATTTTATCCATTTTACAGGTTCGCCGTATCCGGTAACGATACGTGATTAGACTATTGACTAACATATATATTGGTATAAATGGAAACTCGGAAATTTGTCTTGTTATAGTATGACTATATAGTTATTTATGTCTTTCGATTTATTATTCTTTTACTGAATTAGTTGTTATTTTTAGGTTTTTTTGACTAATAATTATACTAAGCATTTTTTACGGAGCTACTAAATAATTTAAAAAAGGAATACTTATCATTTTGAAAGTCACTGTCTCTTCCCTCTTTTCTTTTAAAAGCATGGTATTACGGTTGGATATGGGTACTTTTATATGTACAAGGAGAGTTATAATGTAATTGTATGAAGATTCATGACGGAGGGCAAAAGATAAATGAAACTTTCAATAATATAGTAAGAAATGAAGAAATTTTAAATAAAATAAATGGAAAGAAGCAGAAGAGTGCCGTATATATATGTATATGTATATATATATATATATATATATCGCTCGTATAAGAAGTTTTTATAAACGAAAGAGAAATAATTAGGACTCAACTTAGACTTTAAATGATACGGTAATCATTGGAGTATGATTATAAAAACATGGACTTTGGCTAGCACGAGTGGAACTCGCACTACCAGGGTTCAGTACACGTTTAGGAATTTATAAACGTTTAATGGTACATAATATTTATATCAAAATATTTACAAAATTTTAAATTTTTAGAACAAGAATATATTGCCTACTATGTCTTCCACAGGCGCATATTTAAAAAAACAATTTTGTATGTGACATAATTACAAATTAACAATTTTCGGAATAAAAAGTGACAAAGTTTTTAGGATCCGCACCTCAAAAAGAACTACTTGGCAACTAAGAATATAATTGGAAGAAATAATTGCAAAAAAACATGGAAATGAGTGAACAGGGAATATTTATGTTAAATTAATAGCACGTATTCATTACCTCCCATCATGCTACGACAGAATAAGACGTAATGTTTTACGTGAATGAGGCATTTGTAGCACAGGAAAAAACAATAAGTGAGTTATGTCATCAAATACTTCTCTCACAATTGAACTTTTCCATAATGTGCGTAACGTTGCTAATAAAATATAGAAAAAAAATTAGTACGTGGTAAAAATTCTAAGAACCATTGACAATAACTGACGTATGGTACAATTACAACGTTTGAATATTCTGTGTGCAATTTATCTATTTCATCAGTTAATAAATTTAAATAGATTTCAACGGTCCTCAGGAATATCTCAACAATCTCAGTGGGCAATTAAATGAAACTACATGATGTAGTATCAGTTCTACTTTCTTTAAATCCTTTACCACGACCTAGGTTCCGTTGTATTACAACATCGTTGTATTACATTGTTAATAGCCCACCTAAAGACACTGTATTACAACATACAACGAAACCTAGGTCGTGGTAAAGAACTTAAAGAAAGTAGAAATAATACCACATCACGCAGTTTCGTTTAATCATGAATAATGAATTTCTACAAAATTAACGCCAAATGTATTCAATATCTCAATTTGGTCGCGATAATTATATAATTTATACAGCATGTTATGATAAATATAAACATTCACACGTATTTCTGTATGCGACGATTGATTAAATATACTAGGCATAATTAACTGACATATGTTGATCACATGGAAGTAACAATAAAATAACACCGATAACGTTAACTACAATACCGTAGCATAGAAATGACGAAAATTTATATTTACAAAGACAAAATTTCATATCATCAGATGGTTATTTGCTTCTCATAAACTCAATACTCATAAAATAATACTTTTATGGAAATAAAGAACAATAGAAGAGATTAAATACTTTGGGCAATTTTATGCTGAATAATATTAATGTTACATACATTAGATACAAGCAATTTTGCCTGCTTTTTATACGGGCAAACTTGTTCTTTATTGTAAATTCCAATATCTTCAAACTTCCTCTCTTTGCGGCATACATAAAAGGTTTTCACCCTTTGAGGGGTATTCCAAAGGTGTCCTCAAATATAATATGTACATGGTCTAATTACAAATATAGGTAGTCTAATTACAAATATATAAATAATGATGGATTATTAAATTAAAATGATTTATAAAAATATGTTAAATACCACCATCTAGTGGAGAATTATAAAACTACACATTTATGACAGCTTCAAAAACATACGAATGTCGCTGTCAATTAATTAAGTAGTAACTGAGTTGAGTAATAATATTGATAATTTTGGTTAAAATTGGCAATATTACCGTTTTATTATTCGTATGTCCCGTTAGAACCTTCATAATTTCATCTTGTTCGCTAACTTGTTCATTAAAATGATCTTCTATAATTGTATAAAGAATTGAAAATCTTACTCTTGTCACCTCAATGGCTATCAGAGTATCCTTCTGTTATGATAACATAATAATAGTCGCATTATTTAAATGAAAATCAATTACTTTCAGCAAAAGCTTTTCTGCAAATATTAACCAAAGACATTCAACAGAAGTGGTCAACATTTGATAAAATTTCATAGATCCAAAGCCGCGAAGTGATGAATCGCAATTTGCGGTTTATTTAAAACTTTACAGTATTCTTTGATGTAACTTTTACTCAATAGCGTTCACTGTTAAAAGCGAGCTCGTGGATCCGAAATCGAGTCTCGGTCGGGAAATTGCGGTCGGCCACAGTATCGATTGAGGGTGTCTAAACATAGCACCACTCGCTCTGTCTTTCGCCGTCTCGCGCGTTGCCCTACCAGTGTCTCGCTCTCGGTCGCCTTCTGATAAATAGACAAAATACCTCCAACTTAATTTAAGTTTCATACAGTTTTACGATCTTGTTGCGGGTCAACAGTCTATCGATTTCCGTTTTGGAATCTTTTGATGATTTCCATCTTGCTACTTATTAATTTGTCGAGACTAAAGAGGAAAGGAAATCTCTGTTACTTCCGAAACTCTTTGTAACGAAATTTTATTGAGGCAATTTGGACTTTGAATGGAATGGAGTAACACTTTTTTTACATTCTAGATAAAAATTTAGAAGTAACAAATTGAAAATTCCATATAAGAATTTAAAAGTTTTTTTTAATATCAGAAATATTTTTAAGGAATACATATCTGAAAACCATTTTCGAAGAAGTTAAAACTTTATTTTGAAAAATCAAATTCCAATACTAAGTGTCCAAGTAAAAATTATTTAATTCAAGGTTTTGCTTTGTTGAGCTTGAAAATTAATTTCTTAAGGTTTCATGGTAAAATGATGGAAACCCATGAGAATTGTGTTATGTTCATCCTTCTGTTAGTCACAACCTCAGAGTTCCTACAGTTTTCAAGTATTCTATATGTATAGAAAGATAGCGAATTTTTTTGTTTTTGTGGGTTTTTTCGAGGTATAGAACTTTCAAGATTAAATTGAGATTTCCTCCACTGATTTTCATTTTAACCCCCGAGCGCCGAATATCACCCTTCAAAATCACGAACAATGTATACAAAATGTAAAAACAAGTTTTATGGTGATTTCCCTTTAGCAAAACAAGTAGTTACGCTATTACGATCTTAAAGGTCTTCTAGTTTATTGTTCAGATCCTTAATTGTTAAACGTAATTATTTATATATCTTTACTACCTGGTAGGTAATTAATAAGGTTCACCTCACATAATCGTAATACGCTGAAGATAAAGAAGATTTCCCGCCAGACGCGTATTCCGTGGCGCATACAGTCGACGAAATAAGAACTTCCACATTAATTTTTATACACCGGAAATACTCGACCAAAAATAAATTATTCATAATAAAAAAAGTTATAAAAACGTTCGCGGTCACGGCTTAGAGGCGCCTGAGAGAGTAACAAGTTGCTTTACAGGTAAAATGCTGAACGTTTTTCATCGTCGGCGTTGTTAAAAGCTTTTGCTTAGGTTGGTAGCGAGCATATTTTTCTCCGAATTAAGGTCCGAGAGTCGCGTCTATTATGCGCCGCTGTGGTTTAATATTTCTTCAGCAGCTAAACGCCGCTTCAAATAAAGTTGTTATTTTTTACAAAATGTAATATATTTTAATATAATTTCGACGAAAAAAATATTAATATAAGACATGAAAATAAATTTTCCTCTATCGTGTTATTAGGCCTTTAAATAAAAATGATGTTTGTTTAACATTTATGAAAATTAAGGGCAATAGAAACTTATAAGAAAAAATATCATCTGTTTGCCTGTGAGATCCATATATTTTTATTTACGAATAAAAAGTAATAATTTTCCTCCAATAATTTTTCGACATCTTCAAGTTTCTTGAATATTTTTTTTCTTATTTTCTTCTCTTTCAATACATTTTCCTTACTTTATGCTTTCTTAATATGCTTTCATATCATCTTGGCATTTTTATAGTTTTTGTCAAAGTAAAACCATTATTGGAACTACACAATATCAATCCGCCACGGAACCGCCTACGTGTTGATTTATTTGACCTAAAAACATATTTTATTAAAATAATTTTATTAAAATATTAAAATAACACAATAAAACAATTGTTTAAAACCAAATTAATTGTTTCTACACACCATAAATTTTACAACATACTTAATTAGTGGATCTAGTATATTATACTAGATTACTTAATTGCTGATGTGCGTAATGAAAATAAAAATTTATTATTTTTTTATCAGTAAGTGATGTATCAATCTCATTGAGTATTTCTCTACTTTCAACTTGTCTCCGAATTTCAGATTGATATTACGTAACCTTTACGTTACCTTTTAGTAACCTCAGTTCTTTACAATTTAAATATTAGTAGTTTCAGAGTTGGGAAAAAATGATTTTGAGATCACTTTCACCAATATATCTAGAATTATCTTTCATACAATTCTTAAAAAAATTGCCTTTTCAAATGAAACCTACAAAAACTAAAAATATTTTTTACACCAATGTTATCACTTAGACAATTCCTGCAAAAGTACTTTTAAATCCTTACTTTTATATTAGAAAACATACGGATGAAACTTATTGCTCCAGAATTATACCAAATTTTAAGTTTCTTCGTGAAAATCTATCTATCTAAAAACAAAGAATCTAACAGACGAACGGACACCCTATTTATTCTATAATGAAAAATTTAATAAGTCAATGGAAAAATTAACACGCACAGCTGACATATTACTAACCAGCACCAATGTACTTCGAATTTCAATATTTCTATACTATACCCTCTTAAATTTGGATCCACAAAAATCGTACTATCACAAAAATTTAGTGAATCTTATAGGACCTTGTTCCTTTCAAAATTGAAAATATACAGTTCCTTTTTCCTTTTTGATCAATCCTCGCTGTTTCCTTTTCCAATTCGCTTTCCACCCAAATGTCGCATTTCTTACAATTATTCTTAAAACAACCCTCATATTTCCTTTGTGCCAAAGTTCTTCTGAACATTGTGATATCGGCTTTGTCAAATTCAAATTAGGCATCAGGCGGGCTCATTGAACGCCGTCAAAGTGATTATGTAGCTCACTGCTCGCCGCTACGGACGGTTACGCGCCTACGGCTACGCCTTCGTAGGCACAGACATTTGGAACTTTTGTGATATTCGACGATAATGTTGCTTTAGTGGCAATTTATTCACCTCTTTATTGTGGAATTAATGCGAGAGGCTAAACGATAATGAATATCCTATGTAGTTTTTAAACACGTTTATAAATTTTTTTGTTAAATGAATTGCGAAGATATAAGTTACAAGAAACCAATTTGGTAGTTCTTTGAACTACTTTAAATATCTATATTGTTTTTATTTTAATAAGATAAACCTTATAATTTTATAATTTTTCAATTACGATAAACTTTAAATAAAATATATTTATTTATCCGCGTATAATTTTAATCACGTGACTGTCGAACTTAACCCTGGGTTAATGTAACAATGAAAGGAATAATGCTATAATACTCTCCATAAAATTTATAACATAAAATAATAATAAATTTTAAGAAATTTACTTTCGCTCATGGTGAAACGTTTAATCAGAAATGTTTTATTATTTCATTATATTTAATATTACTAGAACAACGATTTACTAGTATTGAAACACATGAATATAAATGTAAGAGTCAAAAAACTTATTTCTTTCACTTCATTTATACTCCTAGTCTTATTATTAGACAACATTTTAGTTTGAAAATTTTAAAATATGTTTATAAACATCGTTTACTGCTTCGAATATTTAGTAATCATCGCGATGATATTTAGTTTTCTCCGGTCCACCTAGTGGACCGGAACTTTCAAAACTCTTATTTTTTTCATTCTCTTCTTCAATTACTTCCTGCAATGAAATTGATGCTTGACCTGACAGAGTAGATCCAGCAGTGCTTACGTTATTTTTTTAATCCAAATCGTTTCTTTAAACATACTTCGTTAATATTCGATTTTTAAAAAAATTATATGTTTATTTTTTTTTTGACATTAACCGTTCTCATTATTACTTCAAATAAAAATGATAATACCCTTGACAAAAAACTTTCAAAAGTAACAATTGATTTACTCCTAATAAAAAACAACCAAAATTCAAAACAGATCTGATAAGGGTTTTATAAATGATAAGTTTGGTTCTTTTATTTGGGAACCGATATTTTAGACAGTGTTTTATTCTAAACAAGCTTTTATTTGCCTTTAAAATTTGAGTTCGAATTAAAAACAATATCTCTGCATATTTAAGCAAAAATATGAGATGAAATAAAATTCCATACGAGAATATATGAAGATATTATTTTGGGATCAATGCAATGGGTATAACATTTACAATGTGATCTTATTTAGATTTTAATATATTTTTTATTTATATCGGAACTAACTCCAAAACGAATAGTAGTTTAATCCAATACAAAATACAGGAATAACCGAAAAAACGACACCGACTTTACGAAAACCAGATTTGTCACGCCGCTAGCTTAGCTTGCAATTTTTCGACTGACATGCGAGTATTCAACTTGACAAACCAGAGGAAGATGAATTGAGGAAGGGTCGAAGTCGGAATTATGCTCAAGACATGCAAGTCACCCGATCCTTATATCAAGTGACAAATTTTACGCTGGTTTGAAACACGTTGGACTGTGACAAATTGAGGAAACATTTCACTTTGTTTTGGAAACTTCGAGACATGAAGCATTTTAACAAATATGTTAACGGACATGTCATTTTTTATATAAATGCACACGAAGTAATTAACATATAATATTAATTACGAATAGTATTTTTGATATCAACGTGTAAGTTATTTTAGGTGGTACTCTAATTAATAATTTATATAACATACAACAATTTATTCTAACTAGTTTGCCTGTATGTGAACTTATACATTGATTTGTCGCTGTGATACAGCCCTATGATTTTTTTTGAAAAGAAACATTTCTATTTTGCAAATTGCCTAGTGGTACAAAGACTTAAATAATATATAATCTGTTTACCATGAAAAAATAAATCTTTAAATACCTAACATTTTTAGGGTAAAAACTTGACTGGATATAGAAATAAGAGTACTTCTTAATAGAAAAAAAAATATTAAAAAAGGTACTGTAAAATGCTAAGCAGGTACTTTGATGTTAAGTCAAATCTACATACATTCAATATTTTGCTACTTAAAAATAGCTCATATTTTTTTTAACAATACTGATAATAATTGTGGTATCGCTTTTCTTCTGAATCAAATGGGACGTATGTTTTTGAGGGGAAAAACTTTCTACAGATTTTGAGGCTATTAAAACTCACCTTAATATTTTCATCTCATAATTTTTAAAATATCGCCTACAAATATACGCATAGCATTTACTGCACTATATATATATATATATATATATATATATATATATGTATATATATATATATATTATATATATATATATATATACTTATTCAATAGACGACAAAGGCTATTATTTTATGTTATTTGCGTGAAACTTTCGAAGGTTATTGACATTGAGTTATTTTGACAGACGTCAAATTATAATATACTTACTCTCTGTCAATGCTGCTTGAAACTGTTCACTACACTTCCCAGATCCACATTCACTTTCCTAAATTAAAGGAGTCACGCGATATTTTTAAGTAGACACATATTTAAGCAAAAAAGTAGCTCGAAGGGCCGGGCTCTAAAAAACATATTTTCCAATTTAATTTATTCTTTCTAAATAAAATATCAAAAAATACGTATTTTCTAAGAAAATAATATTTATTTTTGAAAATGGTCGCGGCGTAGCAGAAAATGGTATGTTACCTATAAACATATTTTACACACAATTCTACAGCTTTAACAGGGTTACATAATAATTAATATAACGTGCAAATGCTAACGATAATAATGTAAAATACAACTAAACAATTATACCAGCTGAGGGTTTATAAATGCACGACGTTACGTACGAACAACACGTTTGGTTAATTGTCTCCATGTTACTATAATAATGCTATCTCTTTTTCATTAGCTTTTAAATCTAATCACCTTTCTGCGATATAAACGGGAAGTACTGCGTTGTCTACTGTGTTGTTACATAAAGACTTTCCTTCCAACTTACGTAACGATAATCGAAACTAAAAGACATTCACTTCCATAGCGAAAGTTTAAAAGCTAAAGACTAACTAGACTAAAATATTTCCCCGAAAAGTTACAACATAAACCAGCAGAACTTTTAAAAGATAATTCCCATTATAAGATAGTCTGCCATCAATTTCACTTTAGATACAAAGACTTCGAAAGAAAAAAGTTTTGCAAAAAGGAAGTAGTCTTAGGTTACATAAAAACTTCAATGGAAAACAGGGAAATATACCCAATCCATCAATCCTACGATTAATTCCGGATAATGAGGTCTAGCAATCTTTGCATAGCATGTATAGTGCTAAATCCGACACAGTTAGCTTCTTGGTATTTTTTTTTTCTTGTACTAGGCAATATTTTTTACTTACTTATTCAGAAATACTATTTTCAATCCTTACTTATTAAAATTAATACATCATCATTGACGTCCAAAGACATAGAAAACAACCAAACCCTACTATATTTTTTGCGTAATCTTTATTAAAAACTATATCTATTTTTGGTGAAATGAAATTAACTAGTCACATTCGAAAGCCAGAAATAATATACATATATGACATTTTCTAAAATATATTCAAGGTTAGATAGAGTAAGACAACAAGAGGAAAGATTTTTTTTAAAAATTAGTTTCCCAAACGTACGAAAATAAAACAACAATTCAATTTACCTCTTATCTGTCAGGGGTGAAAGCTCAGGGCGAAAGGGTTTCTCTTTATTCAATTCACGTTTGCGTACTACACGTGTTACTGTCAGCTTTTACATGAATATATGACAGTTATCCTATTCCCTTGCTTCGAGACGGTCGAACGCGATGCAGCAGCTAGTGTTTAATTTGTTTCGATCGAGTATTCACTCGATCACTTATATGCAGGCACTTGGTACAAATCTCTTAAAAAATAAAGCTTAGAAGAAATTCGTACTATTGGAAGTCTATATTATAAAAAAACCGGCTTTTGTTCGAATGCTATTCCGATTAATGCGCCAGGTTTTGCTCTTTACGCAATAAGATTATTTTAACAACTCTTTATAAACAATATTAAACGTTTCGTCGATTTAATATAGACCTTTCGTTATAAATGTTCATTAGTAAAAAAAACACATTTTATCCTATAGTAATTACGATATTTATCGTGTTAATAAGTTTCGTAAAAATACATTTTATCATTTCGCTGCCATTTGGTGACAAATATTTAAACACGCGTCGTTGCATTCAGCATTCAGGTAATATTTTTGTATTATTTAACTACCAAACCTATACGTGTGCTATATTCAACAGCAATTTGTTGTTTAGTCGCAGGGTTATTTAGTGACAAACAAAAAATACATTGATAGTTCGAATTTCAGTAGGAATTCAATAGGAAAAACATATTGGTCCTATTCTTGATATTTATTTATGATATATTAACAAAAC
Organism: Druceiella hillmani; assembly: GCA_039881145.1. NCBI lineage: Eukaryota > Metazoa > Arthropoda > Insecta > Lepidoptera > Hepialidae > Druceiella > Druceiella hillmani. Next base: position 9,550,670 of record JAYKKI010000022.1, on the reverse strand, counting down.
AATCTGTATTTTTACAAAAAAAGTTTAAAAAATTTTTAGCAATTAAACATGTGTAAAAATCATTTAAATAATTTTACAAGTGTAACAAGTTTAAGTTTCAAGTAACATGGGAGTATGAGATGATCTATTTACAGATAGATTGTGAATATATTAAACGTTTATCTATCATTGAATTTTTCAAGGACTAAAAAACTATTTCACAGATTTGAAACAGAAGTTACGGAGGCATTTAGCTCTATGGCTAACTTTACACACAGGATGCCATCAAGCGCATCGAGTAAAGAAAATACACTGAGGCAAAGCCGTGAGCAGACACTATTGATAAATATAAATATTAATTAAAATTTTTAAATATCTTGGTACTTTGCTATTAAATGTTTCTGTTATATTTTTCTTTCCTTCTTGTTACTTATATATATATATATATATATATATATATATATATATATACACATATATATATATATACATATGTATATATATATATATATATATACATATATATATATATATATATATATATATATATATATATATGTATACATATATTTATATTTTTTTAGAACCTTGGTTTTATTTGTTTCCTTAAAGCTCATCGCTGTTCTTCACTTGGTTCAAGCTTAAAATATATTTCAGTTTCCAAATTTGAATTGAACTGTAACTAAAAAAACTTTAATTATAACTTTCCAACAAACTTTTCAATTCATATCATATTCAGAAATTATATAGATATTTAACTATATCTCTAATATTTCTCTGTAGTGTCATTTTTAAAGAGGTCCCATTTTTTTAAAATGATTCAAAGGTTAATAAGTGTAAATTTAGGATTCATGACATTTATTTTAAGTCTACGTCACAGCCTAGCATTTTATTGTAACAATATTTTTTTTTTAAATATGTTCTATTATTTATATTAAAGTAGATTTTAAATTTCTGGATTCTTATTATCCTTTAACTTTAAGACTAGAAAAAAAATAAGAAATTGTGCAACAATTTGTAGTAATGTTTTTAATATTTCAATGAGAGTAAAAGCCTAATTGAAAACAACAAGGTTTTGGGTTATAATTTTAGCTTCTGCGATATTTATTGTAGAGTAAATATATTTGGAATTAAAGAAAAAACTTTTATTTATTTTGTGAACATAATTTATTTACCATACCTCTCTCGTGAATAATATATCTGCGCCGCGGGCGTCCCACTGTACATCGGCATGGATCTTCTAAATTGCTCATCTCTAGAGAATACCCGAAGGTAATATATTTGGTACGAGTGAGAGCGTACTTCAGCTCTTATTATATTCTGTTTATATTATTATACCTATTGCGACATATGTTTTATGCTCACAATAAAACCTTTGGAAGAGTGGAGTTCATTTGTCGAAAATACACGCATTTTTAAAAACGATTCTTTTTGGAATTAGATTCCTATATTCTATTTAGAAAGTAAACAATTTAAAACACCGTTATCAATTTTGTCTGTTTGTTCATACAAACCAAAAAATACATTTTGTATTGTTTTTATTCTTGACCGTTTCCTTATCAATATTCCTTATAATTATTTTATGGTACTGGTACCATAAAATAATTATCAATGATACCATAAAGTAATTATGAAATCCACACCGCATACAAAAACAACTAAATTAATTTGGTTGGAATTTTCAATATCGATTAGCTTATTCCTCCAGACAATAGTTTGGTTAGTTAAGTCATGTCACGGAATAACATAGGTCTCAAAGTCCCAATATGCCTAATATTCATATGACCATTTAAAGCTCAAAATAATATTTTCTTCGTATTTGAATGTCATGAAATGTATTTAATAGTATCGAAAATATTTATTGTTTTCCCGCTCTTAACGCAGGAAAAATTGTGCATTTATAAATCTTCAAACTAGAGGGCATCCATGTACCCATGGATACCCTATAGTCCAGTAACGATACTATAGTTATTAATATGTTAAGTGTAAACACGTTATTCAATTTAAAATATTCAATAAAAATGAAAATAAATATCGCCATCTAAATTATACACTAATGACTTCTTGTTTGTTGTTTCTAAAAGAAATAGGTGTAAAAACAATTAATTATTGATTCCGACTAAAACTGAGTAAAAATCGTGATGTTTTTGTTATAGAAATTGGACTAAGCCCCTAAAGTATAAAAATATTTTTTTTATTAAAATACATCCACAGATTTTTCCGAGATACGCGCGCATTTATAGTATCATTACGAATTTTATTAAATGAAACTATAGAAAAAACTAAGCACAATACTTCATTACTACCCTCGCTAAAATTCGAATACCTCAGAAAATATACATGTTTGCATTTCCATAATATAGCAATTTTCATTGGCATACTATAGGTTTGGCATCAAAACAATAAGATTCAAGCATTCTTGCAATAAAATCCAAAATATTGATTGAATATTGGAACCTTAAACAAAGTTAAACAATAAAGTTTTGGTATAAGGAAAAGCTGAAAAATCTAATTAATATGATGGCTACATGTTTTTTTAAATTTTTTTCTTAAAAATTAAATACAAAAGGCAAGTCTTTTTGTAATGTTATTTAGAAATATTTTTATATTTCGATAAAAATTTGCAAAAGTAAATTTTCAAATAAATATAATTATTGCTGGTATTGGACACCTATTTACAATTGCAACAGACCTAGTAAAAATAAATTCGTTCAAAGTTAGAATATAATATAAGGTCCATTATTCTTTTAAATTATAAATTTTAATATAGCAAGTATCCATTTTTTATTGTATCAAAAAGAAACATACTGGAAATGAATGAAAACCCGACGAAGCAATTCAATATAGTCTTGATCAGCTAAAAGTAATTTCATTCTCTCCGCAATTAATTAAATAGCTTCGACCTTGTCACATACCGGAAAAGTAAAATCCACATTGATCTAGCACTTTCATTAAGATTAAGGGAGTTGAATTTGAACTTAACCGCTATCTATTGCTATCGATTAGGTTATTGCCACAGATAGAAACTAGCGCCAAGAAATCAATAGTAAAGTTTCATTATAGTTTTGGGTGTGTACATAGAACGTTATTTTTTTTATTGACCATATACATACCCACGTATATACTGTAAAAGAGGAGATATTCCTAGAGTCATTAACCAATTACATAAACATCTTTCCCTACGTATATAGCATACACAAATGCGTATATAGCATACACAAGGCACTGTATCGAATCAGAATCTTGCAAAATACACAAAATAGATAGAGGAACATATGTTAAAAAAAAATAATCAACCTATTCTTATCTGAATCTTAAAAACTATTTAGGTCAATAATTGTCCCTGTAAAGGTCAATTACTTTTATAAAATCCGCGATCATATTTTGGAAAACAAAACCATAAAATGAAAAGTGTTTATATTTAACATAATAGAATAATCCTGAACGTAGTATCTACATATTACGTTTTACTAAACAAGAGAATCTTCTGCATTAACGTTAGATGAGCTTTTGCAACTAAAAAGCTTTCCAATAAATAGCGTCTTTGAAAAAAACTTACAACTTCGTGCATATTAAGCTGTAATTTAATGCGGTATCTCACATTTAATCATCTAAACTTTACATTATATTCTACGTATGAAGCGAGGCATTCCATAAACAGCATTCCATTCTGAACATACCATGATAGGAATCGCGCGGCAGAGATTTACAATTAAACCAGCAGCATTCTGAGCGAGATGCTCTCTCATAATGGAGCGCAGACTGCAATTTGCGGTCTGCATTATGAGCGCGCCCCTGTTTCGAATATATATGAGGGAAGAATGAGGCTCGATGCACATTTTTGCAAACAAAAGCATAATGACCTTGTAGGGTTAAAATGACTACGTCCTCTGCGTCATAATATGCAGCTTGACGTACAGGATTATGGATTTTATATATGTATGTTACCTCTGTGTAAAATACCACACAAAATTTGATTGATTTTTAAAATAATTATACACTTGCATAATTGTTTTAAAAAGCAGTCCAATTTGTGTCACGGCTTTTAAGTTTATTTTCTTATCAACTGGAGGTTAAACCTGTAATAGTTTAAAGTAAAATTATTTATGTGGCATACGTACGTGTAATACATAATTGTTAATTTTGACAAAAAATATATTATAGTGTTTTAAATGAAGAACATCATTTTAGAGTTCTTTAATATAATTTATTTTGAACCAATCTATATATATGTCATGGCAATGGAGAAGCACGGGAACTAGAGATGACAGACTATCGATATAGAACTCTGAAATTGTATATTTACCTATTCATATGACACCCTGCTACCTCCTGAGGTTTGCGTGTGGAATGTTCTGTGGAGTACAATTGACTATTAGCTATTTTAAAAGCTCATACATTTTAAATCAAATAGGGCTTGGTTTTCAATGCAATAGAAATTGTATTCCCTTCCAGTGTAGTTCTTTAAAATAGTAGTAATACGAAGCTGGAAAATGTTCTAGCTCGGATAAATTGTGAACTCTCTATAATGGTTTTTTTTATAGTACAGATTGAATTAAAGTAATCTGACTACAGAATTAAAGTAACTTCAAAATTATAAAATATAACAAAAAAAAACAAATAACAAATAAAATCATTAAAATTACTGATATAATTGTCGTTAAATTATAATATCTTAATATAAGTTTAAGTCAAACTCGCACTATAAAGTTTTTGTACACACTGAGGTTACTGTAAATGCACACAATATTACTTTTCACCATGTAAATAGATTGATTTATTTGATCTTTTATAGGCATAAGACACCGTAAATTTTTCAGAAGCCATAACATTTATAAAACATTTCCATAGTTTTCCTTTAAACTTTAAATAAACTTCTACCAAAGTTTTTATTTTTCTGTGGACATTTTCAGTATTATGTCAAGGAACATTTTAAATAAAGCTCTGAGAAAAAAATTGTCGTGCGAAATTATGTTTTTTTCTGGTTATCCTCTTCTATCTTTTGTCTCTTCTAAAATTTAGAAAATCCATATTTTGAGTATCAGTGCCGTACTTTAGGACGTGAGCCTTAGTGTTGTGGATTTCTGAAAAAATCGCAACAGTTACATCACTAGGATATTTCGTCTAGTATTTTTTGGGAACAGAAAAAAAAATAATATAAAGCTTCAGACATTTGCACAAGCTTAGAATAAACAAAAAAATCATTGCATCGTCATTGTATGTCTGATATATAACTATTCTACTCTCATAACAAATTCCACGTGATTTAGTAGAATATATTTTTAATAAAAGTGAATTGTGTGACTGAAGTAAAGATTTTTGAAAAAGGTGCGAAGAAAATTATAACTTCTAAACTATAGATTTCGCGAAAATAACTTTTTTTTAAATAACTTGTCATAATTTTATCTACTTAAAAAAAATTTGGACCACTATAAGCGGGCCATCCTGTACTAGAGTTCCGTGTTTTTTGTGTTAGAAAACCCTAAAAACAAAATACTTTTAATCCTGATATGATAATTTCCAAAAGATATATTATCAAGTTTTATGTCTGTTGTCGTTTTTAAAATTAAAATTGAGTAAAAACGTATGAATTACTGTAAGTTACAACTGATTACCAATAAGAGTCAACGAAACAGAATATAAGTTAGAAAGATTATTATTATTCCGCTTACATATCTCACACTGAAAATGAGCAAAATTGGTTTAATTTAGCTAACAGTGTAAAAGCTTAAAAACGTGACAAAAGCTGGTATTTTCAACACTTAAATGCTTGGACATAAATGTATGAACTAATCTACATGTTAGAATAAGCTATCTTCATACGTGTCTCGATGTTAGAACACATTCTTAGTTTGGATAATTTTACACGTCAGAACTACACGATTTATATTCACATAGTAACTTAAAACGTTCGTGTTAAATGTGTAATACATGATTGTTACAAATATTTTATTTTCTTTTTTTATAAATTAATTTACATTTCATTCTTATTCACTTTTAAACGAGTTTTAAACATATTAATTCCAGTAATAAATGTAAGATAAATTATGGTATTACCAACATGCAGATAATGTTTACTTAAAGTTTATGTAAAAAACAACAGTAATGGTTCTAAACCTCAAATCTTTTCAAAAGTTTACGAGAATTTTAGGCCTATAAAATATATACTAGGCTATATGGTGATAACTAATAAAAATATTTGTAAATAGGTTAACAGAAATGCTATGTATTTTTAAATGTTTATACCAGCCTAAAAACCTTCGTTTTTTTATTTTTTTTATTAGAAGGTATTCCCATTCAAGTAAAATGGGGACAAAATATTTTCTTGCGTACGCTTGTTTGCACAACATTCAAACTAATTTGTAACGTGTCCCGCTCCCGAATGTTTCAACTGTTGATGTTAAAAGTCTGAAACATTCCAGATAGTAGTATTTGCCTAGAATGTGTTTATATCAGTTTAACTCCTATAAATAATTATATATAGATTAATTTATTCGTATTCCATACTGAACTTTACACTTTGGCGAATGTTGTCCTTTTATTAAATTTTTATTAATATTTGACTTCCCAACATTGCAATGTTTAAATTCTGAAATAAAAATAATAATAAAATATTTTATTATCAGAAATAATTATAAAATAAGAAAATAATTGTTTATTAGAAAATAATTTAGAAAATTTAGTTTAGAAAATAATTTTCCCATTTCTTAAACTTATTCGACTGCTAAAGAATATGGTTTACATAAAATATATTTTAATATAACTCTCACTTACTCTATATAACAGTGTATCATTGCAAGAAAAATTTTATTAGTTACATGAACGTGTAACGCAAAGACGCCACCATTGACATGTGTGACGTCTTACATTGACGTAGACCTCGACGCTTGTTCTCGATATAGATTATAATACCTATGACAACAATGAATATGGATTTTACACATTTCCTAGTTTTCAAATATCACGGTTCGTAAATAGTATTTAAAGTTCCATTTACGATTTTGATACACACATTCGGAAAATAAACATTTTGAATGCTGTATAAGGAAAAAGCCATTATGAAAAAAAATTGTAATTAAAAATATTTGCTTTACGCAAAAACAAAATTTACGATACAAATTTTTATTTATGTCTTAAACTCGAAAATTTAGATCTTTAGTATTAACGCAAATTTCTTCCAAAATATGCTCTCTGGAATATTTAAAATTCTGATATATTGTGTGGCGAATGTTTTGTTGTTAAATGAATGAAAAATATTGTCTTTGTATTCGAATAATTCATTAGACATATAAAAATTTAGAAACTCAATGAAGTCACAGTTTGACTTTCCAATATCGAAAGCTCAATCAAAATTCTTCATCAAAGTAGCTCGATAAAAAGAGCGATGTCTATCATTCCAACCTTTCGCAATCCACGTAAATAAAAGATAATGTTCACGTCGAAATAGGAAAATACAATTTTCAGTGCTCTCTTCGCCAAACCTCTCACTTTGTACTTTTATAACCGTATCAGCCTGATATCTCAATACATTTCCCTCCGTCTCTTACGTAACCGTATTTCGTGAAGCGTTGTTCGTCTCGCTGGAGTGCTCGCGTTCTGAAGCACCCTCGTTGAGAGAACGTGAAGGAATATCTGGCTGGGTATTATTATATTATGTGGAAATATTGTTACACTCCGTAAATGGAAATTAAATCTATATAGAGGGCCCATTGCTGATATCTTTCGTCTTTCTCTTGCGGTGCGCGGTACGCATGAGTATCCAATATTTTCTATTGTCATTTACACTTTCTAGCGTATTTAACTTAATTGTGTAAACATTTGATCAGCTAGCAAAACGTCCACTTTAGTGTTATGCCTTTAATTAATTACATAATGCATTAATTTCAACATAACAATATATTAACTCAATTTTAGACGAGACGAGAATTGGCAGTTTATAGAATAAATTATATAAATAAAGCATTTTACAAAATGTAATAAGGTACATAGGCTATTGTATTGCCAGTTTACTTACATAGAACGTCGAGGAATATCTGGCCGTATTATTATATTATGTGAAAATATTGTTAAACTCCGTAAATGGAAATTAAATCTATTTATGAGGCCCATTGCTTATATCTTTTATCTTCCTGTTGCGGTGAGCGATACGCATGAGTATCCAATATTTTCTATTGTCATTTACAACTTTGTAGCGTATACACTTATACACTGTATTGTTTAGGAAATAGAGGAAGATTATAAATAAAATACAAGAAAAATGTGATTACTTGGTAATATTTGCTCAAATATTACGGTTCACAGAATTAAATCATTAGCATAATCGATGAGTGCGTGCATTGAAGAGAGAACGCTAATATGAATACCGAAATATTGATAAATAAAGTACATTTTGATAATGTGAGTGAAAAACTCCGCAAAATGCTGAGGAGTTAAAAAGTATCTCACTCAAAGAATCTCATTCAGATTTAGTTTTGCTCCAAATCCCGTATGTAATTTCGTTCCATTGGAAAATGATAAAAATAAAAATGTACTAATATTCATTTTTCTCCTGATTACACGCGAACAAAGTCGTAGGCTACGGAAAACTTTACTTTTTAATCTTTGTAAATGAAATTTGATATACTTCGTTAATATTGAATAGTTGATTTAAATTTAATAATAATGTAGCCAAATTTTTCCCCATCGAGAGTAAAAAAAATTTTCTTCAAAAATAAGAAATGTTTAGTGATTTATGCGGTAAATAAAAACAAATCACTTTTCCCAAAAAATTCTAGAAAATATTATTTGCTCACTTGATAAAACGCAAAAAAAATATTTTATTAAAGAGGATTTCATTAATTTCATTGAAATTTGGTAAATAAGTATTAAAATATTTAGGGATTATCTTTACCATATTTCTTTTCTATGGAAAGATTCAAATATATTTTTGTTCCAATGATTTCGCTTAACATGAATGAAAAACAAATATGTTCACATTTCTTTTCTATGGAAAATCCAAATATATTTTTGTACCAATGGTTTCGCTTAACATGATTCACAATTATATTAAGCGAAATCATTGGTACAAAAATATATTTGGACATTCACAATTTATATTACGCAATTTTATTACGTTATGTATTGTTGAATTATGAGCATCGAGCAAAGGGCTCTGCGAAAAACGGCAGAGGGGAAGTTATTAGAGATTTTCGTAAATAAATGAATGGAAAGCATTGTTTTGCTGAGACTCAACTCGGAAACGACTTGTTTTGAATAATTTATATATGGTACAAGCAAAAAGTTCTGTTGAAAGTCCATCAATTGTCGGTTTAAAGGTTTCAAAAGGAAATGCGGCAGTGATCTTAGTTTAGAAAGACCCAAATACATCTGTGTAATAATATGGTGTTTATAATTGGCTGTGAGGATCCGATTTTGATTCCAAATATCACACTGCTGATTGGCCAAAATTGAATAAGAAAATGTCTGTCTCGAGAAGAAAATGCAAATGGCAAAACTATCTTGAAACTATAGTTAGTTACTTTAGCGGAGTAAATATGCTTGCGAATTTTTAATACAAACTTTCTTGAGAGATTGTTTGTCAACGACTTCAAATATTTTTATACTCCAAGACCATTTTTTTTTAAATTGAACATGGAGTTTATATAATATTTATAGTGTTATTTAGCCTATTTATCCTATGAGCGCATCATTTGACCGCATATTTTGTATAAACCTATTTATTCTATGACCGCATATTTTGTAACAATCCCAATTACAACTCCCTCTTTTAACAATAACAAGTATTTCGTTATAGAAAATATTGTTAGTTGAGTATAAACTCAACTAATAATATTTTATGAAAAATGAATACATTTTTTTTTATTCCTTGTGAAATTAAGGGACCTAATGAGTATTTTTTACATTTTGCTTATAAAAACAATTGTTTAATATATAAACCTCTCAAATATGGATTTTTAAACTGTCACCTCTGAGAAAGCTTAAAAATAACGACTTCATTTCAAGGCTTTCAAGTCTAACTCAAGGAGATCTAACATATACGTTCAGCAATGGAAGATTTTCTGTTGGCTCCATCGTCTTAAATTCATAGGTAGCCCAATAAGCTTATAAAAATATTTACTTAAGATATTTATACATAAAACGTTATAGTTCTTTCCGTTTTATATTTTAAATTTTCTTCCCGATTTTAAATATTAACAGAAAAATATTTGAAAGATAATAATAAATTTTAAAACGAAAAGAAAGTAAAACTTTGAATATATAGAGATTATGGTTGGCTAATCCAAAATATAAAGATCCCATACCTTACAATATAAAAGAAATGTTTGCTTCTAATTATGCTAATAAAATTACCACATTTACGATTGCTTCCTTTAAAGTGAAAATTGATTTCTTTATTGAGAGTTACGGGAATGACTACGTCCATTGCTCGAACGTTGTGTATAATTCAAATCCCGCTATGAGGCCGATAACATGAATGATCGATAATACAATATTATATAACTAGAATATGTTATGTAAATCTTTCTTTGAAGGTTCCTTCAGTTATATGTTTATATAACTGAAGGAACCTTCAGTCATAAGTAGATATGAATGATTAAAAAATTTGCCGACTCTCAAGTATGGATCATAAGTTTATAAAATAGGTAGAAGAATTATAAGACGCTTGAATTGTTGTTGTTTAGTGTTAAATTAGTATTATTAAAACTCTTTTTCGTTACACTATAACTCTGGCCTAAATATGGTTTATTATATTTTATATTTCTTTCATGCCACATATTGTATATCAACGCATAAAATCATTTCAATTTTTAACTTGATGGATTACAAATAATGTTTTCTTTATAGTGATAATACAAGTACTGAAATATTGGCGATATTTTCTAAAAAAATCGATGCTTGTCTTATAAGCCAACAGCCTCCTGCAATATAAAATTAAGTTAATAACGGTAGTTCATTTAATACCAACTTTTTTTGCCATCAGAGATTTTACTAAATTTTTAATTAAAACTTGGGCTATTCCCATTTGATTAAAAGTGTAACCTTTATTTCACAGTTTCGTTTTTCTTTATAAAAAAATGCGCCATTTACCAATAAAAGTTTTTTTTCTGTCCTAATTATTCAATATCAAATATATTTACGTTTTATTATTTATTTACGTAAATATGCCTTTCCATTAATAGTTACTGAGACAAAATAAACAGAAAGAATACATCAATATTTTACAAATATTTCATTTTGAGGTTTATATCATATTTACATTAATATATTTATAATTAATCTGTAATTTAATTAAAAATACTTCTTTCTTTCCATCACTTCTTTATTTTTTGTTTTCGATACATTTTTTCAGAATTGTCTCTTATTTCATTTTTTAACCTTCCTCAAAGTATGGGCATTCTACACAAAAGGAATTTATGAAATCAGTCCTTTATTTCCAGAAGTTAAGCAAATATTTTTTTCTATTTTGTATATTATTATAAATATGTAACGAATACAAATTGAATACGGAAGCGAAAAATGTATTTCGCGTGAGGTTGCTTGAAGCCAAATTAAAATAACCTTCAATTCAAAATATTCGCTTTATTCTTGTAACGTTTTACCAATCTCCGGTTTATTGAACTTTAAAGCGATCGTTTTCACGGTCCATTTATTCTCTTAAACCGTTTCACTTACTAGAAATGCAAAGCCCCCATTAATTCCAGCTAAACTTAGAACTTTAGTGGAAATAAGTGGGAGTGCCTCGATATTATTTCTTAGTGAACGATTAATTTCAAGTTTGATTGTGTTTATTTACGTTTCAGCTGTGGTGCGCGAACGGAATATTTACAGGAAAATTCAAGGTTAAGTCTTACGTAGGTGATTGTTATGCATCCACTTCATTGTTATAATGAGCAGCTGACACTGGTAAGTTTAAGGTTGTCCAAAGAAAATAAAGATTATTGAACAATGGAAATGTTCGATTTTGGTTAGTAAATTTGCGTATGGTTGCATAATCAAAAAATATAACATTGGTGTTTTCCAAATATCTCATATTTTCTAGAATACATTCTAGGTGTATTTATTTAAATTTATGATTTCAGTAAATGTTAGCAATTGTCCGCAACTTCGTTCGTGTGATCCAGAATAAATATGGGCAAGTATGGTTACTATAAATATTTTAGTAAAACAAATCTTTTTTGTTCATTTAGCCCAACCGCCATGAGGAATAGTGTACTTTACATAGCAGATATTAACCTAGACCATACAGTATAAAACGACAAAATGTCATTAAAATATGTTCAGTAATTCTTTTGTAATTCTACGTACATATATATCGCATATATATTATTATGGTAATTGTTTATACAAGAAACAGATGGCGTTATAAAGTAATTAAATAGTTATCTATTAATTACCAACTCAACCTCCATGAGAAAAAATATAACGATTTTTATTGTAGATATTAACCAATGATAAAATGCAAAGTTTTAAAATGCAAAACCAGGTATAAAAATGCAAAGTTTTAAAATGCAAAACCAGGTATAAAAATGCAAAGTTTTCTTAAAATCTGTAAAGTAATTCTTGCGGGTATCACGAAGATACGGTTTCATCATCATTTTATTTTAAATGAAAACGGCTTCAAAGAAACTGTTTTCATTACTTAAATGTTTTGTACGCTCGTCTGGCTTTCACATCTGGACACATCTTTCAACAATCATTGAAAGGATTAAGTTTTCATTATAACGTCATATTCTAATGGTTATAAGATGCACCAAAGCACATAAGAATTTTGAGGTCCATGCAATCTCCCTTATTTCAAAAAAGTTTGTCAGCCAATGTTAGAATTAAACAACTTTCTAGTATTCATCTCATGTATTTCTTACACAGTAACCCCAGATTTTATGAATTTGTTTCTGAAGTTTAAAATGTACACATAATATATTCATAAAAAAACGTTTCCAACCCATGCAAATTTTCAGTATCTCTAATATATTAATACGATTAAGTGGGTATTATACAACAATTAGACTGTTATTTTAAAAATAAAGCAAATTTTTTAAAGCCTTTCTTTCATATACATCATCCCAAAAGTCATTTTACCAATTCCCACAATATCCCTATTCATCTCTTTATGTTTTTAAATCTATAATTTAAAAATCAAATTTGCTCTCAAATATTTATTTGAAGAGTAAAATTAGTATTTCTGGATGTACGATTTGTCTTATCACCACATTATACTTACCGTACTAAATGATAATTGTATATCTGAATTAGAAAAATCACAATGTTGTACTAACTGCGCAGAAACTTTGATACATAAGTACGTAGATGTTTATATAATATATACATGTCTCAGTACAGGTGAACAAAGTCTAGTGAAAAAGCTGACTCTTAGTTTAGACAAGGATTATATAGACTTTTGTACATATCATTATACTGAACACATATTGCCGAGATTCTCGTCAGCTATCTACATAATACGTAAGCATAGATCAAGATAGCGTTTACAATTTGGTCTTGTCGTATCTGTGCCTCATATCTTTATGTTTTTAAGTCTGTAATTTAAAAATCAAATTTGCACTAGAAGTTTTTGTTTGAAGAGTAAAATTAGTCTTTCCGGATGTACGATTTGTCTTATCACCACATTATACTTACCGTACTAAACGATAATTGTATATCTGAATTAGAAAAATCACAATGTTGTACTAACTGCGCAGAAACTTTGATACATAAGTACGTACATATTTATACAATATATACATGTCTCAGTACAGGTGAACAAAGTCTAGAGAAAAAGCTGACTCTAAGTTTAGACAAGGATTATATAGACTTGTGTACATATCATTATACTGAACACATATTGCCGAGATTCTCGTCACCTATCTACATAATACGTAAGCATAGATCAAGATAGCGTTTACAATTTGGTCGTCTCGTATCTGTGCATCATATCGACAGAGCTTGCTTTGTACGAGAGAGCAAACACTCGAAACGGACTTATAAATAGATTTCAAACGTAACACTACCATGTGTTTTTTTTCCGCTCTGGAATTAGTATATATTCGACTCATAAAATTGACTCGTAAGACGTCTCCCTGCATACTGTCATGCCCAGGCAAATCTCAGAAGAGTGTGATTTATTAGGAGCGGAGCTTTTAAAGCCGCTTAATACTCAATAATTTATGTGGCCACGAAACTGGCGGAACTGCTGGCTGTTTAATTTACGTACTTTTATTTATATATATTTTAATTTTATTTATTGGTCAAAGAAATCGATTAACTAATTTTAATATTTTTGTTTTTAACATTTATAAAAAAAATTATAAGGAGGACTCAATAGAACGGATACTTCGATATGAGTGTTTTGGCTAAGAGCATTTGATAATACATATTAATATTAATTAACTATAGTAAAATGTAAAAACTGAAATTTTAATTAATCTGTAAATAAATTCAAATATTAATGGACACTTGCGAAATATAAAAATTAAAAAAATATATATTCGTGATAACTAAAATACCTTATTTTTCTCTTTCTAATAAGGTAGACCTAGGATGTATACACCATTAAAAAATTATCAGAAGAAAAAACTTACATGCCGAGCAAAAAAGTAAAATAAAGGCGTGTATTAACAAAAATGATTGCAAGATTATAGAAAGTGAATATTTCGCACAATTGGTAAGTGTTTCAAATGGTATAATACTTATTAGATGAAAATCATGGTAATTTTTTATTTCTTAATTTATACTTAATAATTTGCCAGTAACTTATTTATATAAGGTGGTCGATATACGTTTAAACTGCAACTATAGTAATGCTACTACACTACTACGAAATTTATGGGCGCTCATGGAATCCCCGTGTACTTTTAATATTACTCACAGAAATTACCAGCAATACAACTAAACGTTTATATTTAAAAATACGGTAGCAATTACAGTTACGTGATCAAAAATATTAAATAAGTTAGTAGTAAACTGAAGCGATATGACTTATCCACGCGTTTCTTAAATCATTATCATATCGGCTCTCACCTCAGTGTGCTAGATGATATATCGCCGACGTCATCGTCGGGTTGTTTGGTTTCGACGTTACTTTGCGCATATAGTGATATATCAATATAAGTTACTATAGGCCTGGTAAGGTATAACTCGACCTAGAATTCATTTTATATTAAATGTGCCTTGTAATTAAAAATTACAGCACCTATTACCTAAAACAATTTAATTATGCATTTGAACTTATGTTACAGGGAACTTAACCATTCTAGATATCATAAAGGAACTATGCTAAAGTCTGCCTTGCATGCGCATTTGAAAAGAGATAATATAAAAGGCGTAAAAGATATTTACATGAGGTTATACTATATTACAATTTGAGATGTACTCAAGAATTCAGAGTATAAAGGTATTATGAACCATTATGAACTTTGATTCGTATAAAAATTTTGATTCTTGACAAGATATACAAAACATAGCAAAAAAGTACATATATAATTCAGCACAATGATTAAAAAAATGTTTCGTGTAAGTTGTTATTCCCGTTCGTGTTTATGAGGCGTGGTTGAAAAAAGTGGTGCTCATAATAATATGCTCACATGAAGGCTGATGTAGATTTTTTTTGTTTATTATTCCAAAAATAATGTGTCAAATTGGGTTTAAAATGATGTGTTCTTAAAACGACGGGGATATTGAAGAGCCACTTAAGACACTATTTTTGGATAAGAAGATATTTTCAAAGAATTTAACATTTGAGGGAAAGCAAATTTCACGTAATATCATCAAAACTAAATTTATTATATTTAAAAAATAATAAAAGTACACCTTCTAGTAACATCAATTTTAGCCTTCAAGCTAAACCTTCACTTACACTAATAATTGTTATTTCCTTCATCGAGTTCTAAATTTACGGAAAACATCAATTTAATATTTTTATTTAAAATTATATTATTATATTTTTAATTATCTTTATTTTAGTCGTACACATCAAGAAACGCTTATTAATTCTGCTCCTATCTATGACTGCGCTGTATGAGCTCAATATCTGGATGGATTTTTATTACTTAATTATATTATTAGAAACTAAGTTTTCCCCCACCTACTTTCATTCTCTTTCTTGTAACTTAACATTAATTCTAGTTTGCTGATAGTATAGTATGCTAATTATATAATTTCGTTTTATTTTATATCCCTAGATGTTATTTACGGACAGAAGATCATCTTTTTTTTCCATTTTCCTAGATCTCATCTTCACGTTTGCGAAACGAAAAACTTTAAAGCAATAACAATAAACAATTGGGTGTACTTAAATGGAGTATTATATATATATATATATATATATATATATATATATATATATATATATATTTCACACCATTTTATAGATTACGTTCTCCTATTGCAAAAAAAAATTAAAAAATCAACACCATTTATATGCAATTCCTTTTAATTTGCTTACATTCAAAAGAAATAAAAATAGTCGTAGAAAAAATAACGCAATCTATTCCTAAATTGATAAAGTTTAATCAATTTAGTTCCATTGATTCAAGAAAACAAATGATATCTGTGAAATATACAAAAGGATTCAGGGCAGCGTACTCCTTGAATCGAAAGTTGTGACGTTATTTCTATTCAGTCTCTCAATTTTTTTATCATTTACTATATTTTCTTGATGATATACGTATTTACCGCTATAAATGTAATGGTAGATACGTGTATCATCAAGGAAATATATTACAACACTGACAATACTCGGGGCTCGTTTATTTAAGTGACGTAAAGTATTTGATAAATAGACCGTGACATCGGCTACCTAATGCACTAATGGCCTGTTGGAATTCTAAAGAATTTTTTGAAGATAATTATCAAAAGTGTACGTTAGCAATAACGTTTATTTATACCACGTCGTAAAAATATTTTATTTCAACTGTGCACTGAAAAAAATTCGATAAATCATGTATGAAATACACTTACGTTCATATTCGTATTTTCGTCAACCTCAACTTCAAGTTCGTATTTAGTTATTTTTGCATAATCGACAAACTTTGTGTACATTACAATAATTTATATTCCACCAAATATATATTATTTACTATTATATATATCATTAGTTAATTATCCTAATAAAATAGGATTTTGATCCCATAAAATATCTCTATTCTAGCATAATTTTTCGAAACCTAAAAATATGAATTTAAGTTCACAAAATTTGATATTATTATACTTAATTAAGAAATATAATTTTTATGGCAAATATCGAGATACCGATCTATCTCAGATTAGACCACATAATGTCATAAAACGATATGAACCCTTAAACTTTTCTCGTGTTACATACGTTAATGTTTCAAACTTGAGTAAATATTCATAACGTCACAAAAAATATCAGTATATTAACATATGGAAAAACTTCCCAAAAAACTTTTAAAGGTGCTTTTAGAAGCCACTGATAGAAAAGTTTTTTGTGAACTTTTATACCTGCTCGCAAATTTTTACGCAAAACTTTTCTTAAAATGAAAGGAAATTCTAAGCAAACAACAAGTCCCAAGATAAATAATAACGTATTACGCTTGGGTAAATACGGGAAAAATTTATTCAAAAGGACTCCAAAATAGATATTACTTCTGCATCCTTTCACTGTAACTTTTCAAATACGAGTGTTCTAAACAAATAACGTAATGATATTATTTTCTCAATTGAAAAATAAAATTTCTATCGAATCTATTAATCCTTGAATGGCACTACCTTTTTAGAGAACTTTAACTCTTCGTTTACGAATTGACCATTTTTTATTCATTATTCCTTTAGGTTTGATCTGGGTATCATTACACAAGATTAAAATTAACAACCATTTAATGAAATTTAATAACCACCAGTTAACCGTTCATTAATATATCTTTAGTTACAGATATTTTATTCAATTCTGGTAACAAGAAATGTATAAAGGCTTTTCATTTCAGTATTGTGTAATAATTATTATTTTAATGTATACAGTTGTTAGCGCCAATTAAATTAAATCAGTTAAATAAAAAATATTTCAAAAATAATCTAAGTAATACCATATGATAAAAAGCTGCTTGGTTACATTATAGCGTTAACGTCGAAATTGTTCTTTCGAACTGATTTTGAAGTTTTTTTTTAATTATTCCACATTTTTATTTTTAATTAATTGGTATAATAGTACATGATATTAAAAATAAGAATCTAAAATACATTACAAAGCTGGCAACTTTTCTAAACAAAAATATTAATTTACCAGCGTATGCGTATTTATTTTTTTTTCAATTGCAAAAATCGAACACAAAGGAAAATCAAATCCAAAAATACCTCTGAAATAAGTGAATAAGTTTTTGTGTGCATAAAGTTTATTTTAAATAAATAAAAAATAAAATGGAACCACCAAAAGGGAAAAGAACTAAAAATGCACCAATAATAAAAGCAATAAATAGTGAAACTCTATTAGCAAAAATCATAATAACGGTTTATATTTAAAGATATAACGATGGCGAAATGAGTAGATAATTTTTTGCAACATCTGTGAAATTCCAGATTCAAATTTGGTTTCAACAAAATGTTATATAAGAACAAACAATAACATAATATACGAACAAAAATAATCAATTATATTCTTATCTAAGTTTATGGTATTGTTATCTCCATATCTTTTAACAAGGCACATCCTCACAAAAACGTTTATTAAGACTAAATACAATAACTTCATTTACTATTTGTTTACATGCTTAAAAAAAGAAAATATTAGTTTATCTCCAAATACTACAAGCGGTCATCCACGGTCAGAACCCCTTCGGCAATTTGAAGCGTCCTCTCTTGTGAACGTACATAGTTCCGTCATATCGCGGTCGGCTTAATATCGATTTGCCTCATTAATACCGTAATACCTAGCGTAATGTGTAGGTAATTTGTGTTTACACTCGAGTAGATAAGCCACTGTCCACACTAGAGCACGGCGGGTTTTATTATATCCATACGGTCGTCTCGATAAGCCCGACGAAGTGAGAGCGCTGACTAATATAATAGATAGCACTGCCGCGGTGTTGATACAAGTGACCGACTCCACAATTACATTTCTGGAAACATTTTACACTCAGTACAAGAGAAAAATAAAGGTCTGACTGTCTAGTTTGGTTGAATATACTGTTCGATATATCTCTCTCTCTCTTCTGTTGTGTTAAGCTAGTACAGAAGAATATATATTGTAATATCTATAAGTACAATAAAATTGTAACAGTGAATCCTTTACTTGGAAAACATTTTAAAAATTAGCATTTAAAAATAGATTTAGCGTACACAATAATAATAGAAGCCGGATAACCATTTTTAAAATTTTTGCCTAGCTGTATGTATGGTATATAAATTTTTGCCTATCAGTTTGTTCGTCAATCAGGCGAAATCAACCAGATGGGTTTTGATGAAATATGATATGGTAATAGATTATACCAAAAACAGCATATAAAGGGAAAAATTCTAATAACTTTTCTTATTCCGAATTTCACGCGAAGTCATAAGCACAGCCAGTGTACTAATAACAATAAATTTCGTGGAACCAAAGAGATCTTACAAGACAAAGCTTTCATACAAAATATGTGAAGCCATTGCCATAATAATGAAGTTATTTAACGTATTATTAGCAGCATGTTATTTCAAAACGTAAATATTTAAATGCATTGATAACATTTAAATTATTAAAATCACTTAATTAGTATAGCTTTTTTTTGCAATTTGTGTATTAAGAAAAACGTCTTCATTATCTATGTTTAACACCAATCTAAATATTAACAAAATTTAAAGACTGAATTTTTTTCTTAATTTTCATTTCTAAAATCTTCCCATCTTTTTATTCATCGGTGTGGTGTAATGAATAATATAATAGAAATATATGTAAGTATGTGTTTTGGCTGACTGACTGATTACTATAACTTCTGTTGTAGGCAAAAGAAACTCACTTTGCAGAACCAAAAATATTCCAAAGTTTACATGTAATTTAAATGATATCATTCCCTACTAGATAGCGCTAGTAGTACAAGTACAAGACGATAATAAAGACTAAAGATTTTAATGCAGTAACTGTCGTGAATGTATATTCACATACGACTGTGGGCTTTTCGAAATAGCAGCTAGTACTTAATATTGACTCACCAGCTTAATAGCCAGCGTTGCTCGAACTTCTTCGAACGTCCGTGCCCTGTACCGAGGTATGGGGTTTGGGTAGAAATCGCCACCCTTGAAGCTTGTTGCTAGGGATAGAGAGTGGGAGTAAGGTGAACAATTTTAGAGAAATCGATTGAGAATTGTAGAATCTTATAAAGAATTTACACACAAATTACACACAATTGAACTGCACATTTAAAAATTAACGACTAACTATACCTACACTAGTCATTACCATCTATTTACCAGACTTAATATCTAGTGATAACATTACTGTCTGGTTTCTAGGTTTGTATTTCGTGTTGTTTTTGAAGTTCGCTAAGTAAATTATTGGTTTGATTACTTTATTTTGATCGGCTAAAAGATATTGCTTTTACAAACAATCTCTTTACTCACATATTTATTAGTATATGTCTATAAATCTATCTATCTACTTGTTATCAACTTTACATCATGGCTCCTAATGTTATTATCCTTTGGGCGTTCCTCAATTTAACTCACTAATATTAATCTCCACTACTGTCCTAACAGTTCCGTTAATTGTATCAATCACATGTAATCACAGTTTTAAATAATCTTCTCTGTTTCCAGTTTTGACCAAGCTTTCTATGTACACACGTACGCACATACACACACAGGCGCGCGTGCGCACACGCACACACGCGCGCATTCACACACAAACATATATAAACCTAACGTCTTTCTGTTCGCTTATAACTTACATTCGACTAAATCAATTATGGGGCAGTTTTCACCATTGTTTAAGTTTCTTTATTCTGGAAGGTTTTTGTATATAATATATTAGTGCAGGTATAGAGGGTAAGGAGCTATGTTAATATTTATTAGGCATATCCTAGATTGGATTCAAACTGAAAACGCTGTGAATGATAAAGACGGCGGCATGGCTGAAAAGGGAAAGTCATTCTAACACAAAATTTCCACATCGCAATTTCCCACGCGAACGGAGCTGCAGGAAAAACTGGTTTGTAATAAAATGCAAAAACCAATTTTTTTACGTCCTTATACACACGTCAAACGGGACGAAAAACATTTCGTTTTTCGCGCATTTCATCGTGTGGAGTACCATTGAACAGGTTTTTCAAAACTAAACTGGAAATTCATTTATAATTTTTCATTTATAAGACTCGTTTATGAAATATTACACTTGTCATTTATTTGAACTATATTTATACAATTGTAATATAAATGTATATATATATGTGTGTGTGTGTGTGTGTCATTCCAGTATATACGTATATAATATAAGTACTATATAACAGTAAATAAATAAAAAACAGTTAATATAACAGGTAACATTGATTGAAGCTAAGACTTTTTATTATGTTATGTGAAACAGCTAATTCAAATGAAATATCTCTTATATACTTCTTTACAAACTCAGCCAAAAAAATAACAACCTGCATATAAACAACTTCACAAACGCAGGTCCATTTTATATTAATCACCGATATTGATTATGTATAAGTTGCAAAGGGTAACTTAACACCAATACCGGAAATGATATTCTCCCTCAATATTAAACTTCCCTTTAATAATTTGTAACTCTCTGTGCCGTGTTTCATTTTCGTTATCCTCCTTACATTTCCCTTTTGCCTTATTCCAGGTAATAATGTAAGTTTTCTGAAAGGGGTTGCTTAGACTGGAGAAGGGCTTACAAGCTATATATCACATTTATGGTCAAATTTAAGCCGATATAGGCGTCCTGCTTATACACGCAATATCAGCATTGTACCAATTATTAAATGTTTGGAAGTTGGAGATAGTGTGACTGAATACATAGAGGATAAATATTACGTGAGTACCTTGTAAGATACATTTCTGGAAAAATGATTGCCTTAACGTTATTCCTTTAGGATACAACTTTGAGCTGACTTATCCGTATTCCTATGGTTATCACATTTGGTTTTCACTTTAATCAAAATTTAATTATGGCATAGTTTCCGTACGCTAGAATTAAATTACAGAGTAAGCGATGAGCTTGCCATGATATAAAAATTAACTTCTATCTTTATTTGTTGAAGGAATATTAGTCAGATACGTCCTAAATATAATCTGATTTCAAAATTCTCGTATTTACCCTATTTTCATAATTTAGACCAAATATTCTTAGCCTTCCGCTCAAAAATGTAATTGCTATTAACTTATATTTTGAGCTTATATATTTTAGTCGCTTGCTTATATACCATAGTTCAGAGTAATGGCATTATAAAGATACGTCATAAACTTTCTAAAAGTGATCCTCAAAAATTGGGATAATCTATTCTAAATTTACACAGCTATCATCAGTTTGAATTGTGGCTTAAAATTTGCCATTCTTTGTTGTTATTGTCTTACTTTACAAAAAGTCTATTCAAATACCTTCCTCGCTTATAACAAAATGTTTCAAACTTTCGTTCATAAATTCGAGCAAATATTATTTCATTTCGTTTTTTCTTGCGATATTTGTTTTTGATTTCTTTGAAATTATCTAGAAGGTAAGAATGACATAATAATAATGTGACGGCAATATTTAGTTGTTCTTGTCACATTTACACTGTACCAGTAAATTCAATAATGCCAACTGAATTCTGTCGCTTTAGAATGATCCCCCAATTATTTATGTGGAATGAGCTAATCCGATTGACCTTACCATATTGCTATCCCATTCAATTACAACTATTTCGCACTCGCTTGTCTTTTAATTATAATTATCATTTGTTTTATTAGATTTCTTATTCTACGTTATTCCACGTTGTCCACGTTATTCCATATGTGAATGTATTTGGAAAATTTCATATTTGTATACTCACTAGCTAGAAGCATATCTTTTGTTCGTTTCATAAGAGAATAAATTATATATTTGATACAACGTCATTTGCCCGAAGCGACAAAACTAGACTATTGTTCAGAATTGCATTAATTTCCAGCCTATGTTAATATCTTTACAGCTATATCCTTACTAGTTTACCTCTCACACTGGCATTTTATATTAATCTCATTTCTCCTGTAGGGTTTCCGTTTACCAATAATAACATTGAAAAAGAATTGACAGTGAACTGCTTTCTAATTCTGCGACACTAGTTTGTCTAAAATACAGGTGAAAAAATCATTGACAAATTGAAATTAAAAAAATCCAACCATATTTAAATTGAGTCTTGTTCGGCTTTCAAATTCAAAATCGATTTATTATTAATTTATTAATCTTATCTTTTTAAGTTTCCATCCCTCCATCCATCCATTCGTCATTTAAATGTAATCCATCCATGTAATTTTAATGTAATCCATCCATTCGTCATTTTCATCAAGATTTCAGGCCTATGGTTTTACATTGCTGCAAAAATTTAATTTTCTTTTTGTTCACGCAACGAAGAAAATGGCTCTTTAAAGTACATTTCTTTTTTCATTCATACAATAATTTTATTACACAAAACTTTTAGGGCGGGAGTAACCTAAAACAACCTACGATGAAGAAAGTCAGCAAAGGCCTGCTGTCTTATCACTCAAGTAAAGGGAAAATTCCAAAAATTATTTATTTCTAATTCTATGTGGAATTATACCTTTTTAAAATTAGTTTTCTTTTATACCTATTAATAATATAGTAGGCAATATTTGGACGTTGTAAAAAATTAATAGTTATGAATAGTTTAATTAGAAATATTTTGTACACTTACATTTGTAAGTGCCTGAATATGTACGGAACCCTCGTAGTGCAAGTTCTCCTCGTGCTTGACAGATTTTTAGTTATAAATACAAACCCGAATAAAAACGGTTAGGTACATACGATATCTCAATTGTATAATTTTTATAATGTAAAAAATGAGTACTTTATATGTTCTTATCGGTTCCGAAGTAACTTATTTATGAGTACAATAATACATACATACCAATTATAATTGCATTAAAGAATATTATTATTATGCGGATGTACATATTGCCGGTGACTGTCATTTCGTGTTTGACAATAGCAATTTCTTAAGTGTATTGTCATCATTGACGTCTTTCTATTTAGTTAAATGGCTTTGCTTAGGCGGAAATACAATATATGTAGCTATTTAGCCATGTCCCATTAAGAAACACTCCACAGGTATAAATATTTGTACCAATATTTTTATGTTGATATGTTTATATTTTCAAGTCACGCTTAGGTTTTTGAAGATATTTTTATTACATGTCGTGAAAATCTTTCTTAGCAAACAGAATTTAAAGCAACTTTCATATAAATTAACGAAAAATTTAGGAAAATATATAATAAACGTTTGAGAGTTTAGGCGCAATAATATAATAGCCCCATTTCTTGCTATGGTAAAAGTAGTGCGTATTGATTTTGTATTTGGCAGATGTAGAGCCTTTAGGGTTCTGATAAATGAGAGGAAAGAAAGACGTATTATCTTATGAAAAGTAAATTAGTACATCTATATCATTAATATTGAAAATTTATACATATGAAAATAATAATGTATATCTCACATAATTTTCCTGAGCTGTCTTTTTTTTGTTTTGTTTTTCGCTTATAATCAAAATTTAATCATGTCATACACGTTTCCAAAAAATATTTTTTCGTTTAAATTAGGGAGTAAGACGTTTACTTTTTTTAATTTCTAATACGAAATTCTATTCATTGAATTATATTTTATTCTCTGGACATGGGCCAATAATCTTATCTTAAATACTTTTGTAAATGAAAAAAAGGCATCGAAAATTAATAATAATTATTAAAAAATGCAACGAAATTACGGTTAGTATCTAGGATACGAGTGAACATATCCAAGAATATATATATATATATATATATATATATATATATGTGTGTGTGTGTGTGTGTGTATGTAATTTTATGAAGTAAATTACGTGAAGTAAGAACTAGACATGCCAGTAAAATTAAACGAAATTAATACAATGGCAATGTCAGTGTGATGAAATTGAATGTAATGAAACTGGGAATAAAATAAAAATACGAATTCAATAATAGTTTTTCAGTCAATTGAAAAAGTTTGTAAAAAATGTATTTGCAATTTAAAAATAATTAAATAAAACATAAATTATATTAAGATATATATATATAGAAATCTATAGAATAGATATATGAATAGAAATCACGCTACGAGATTTCCATAGACATTTTACCTCACATAAGTATTTAAGGGTACACCGTATTTCCATTAACTTATTTACAAATATTATTAGTTGACTAGGAAAAACAATATTTTAAAAATCACGTTAAGTAGAGCTGACGCTGCCAGGCTTCTGTAGACATTTAGGTAAACATAAATAGTTATACTCTCGTAAATATTTCTATTAAACGAATATTATTTTTCACCATATCAGTATAATGCGTAGTAGATATTTCAGAGGTGTAAAAATATTATAAACTATTCAAAAGCTATGATATTTACAATCATTGCTAATATTTTTCAGTAAATTTTAAGAAAACTTCTAACGACCTTGTTTTCTTATAATTTTGACTTCAGCAACTTCGGAGATGGGGAAAATTTGAATATTTTCAGCAATATCCTCCCAAAATTGATTTTTAAAAGGGTAACCTACTTTGTTAAATAATACCGTACACATGAAATTAAATAAACAATTTTACTACACATTTCGGGTAGGGAGGAATCCCTTCAAACTTTCTATACCCGTTCTTTATCTATCATTTAAAAACGATTGTAATATATTTATTGAATGCGAAATGTAATATATTTTTCTACATAAGAATTGAAAATTGCAAAATTAAATTGATAAATTTAGCTCTATTACTGTCCGTTCTCTAATCATCCATATTTTTCTTAAAATCCGCATATTATATTCCAATATTTACATATGAAAACTTAAATTAGCTCATTGATACATTAACAAGGACAGAAAGTCTGGTCAAACTTATCAAGTCAATCTACGTGAACATACAAGAAATTAAGCAATTTTGGAACGTTTCACTAAGTTTCAGAAAGCACAAACTTTTCCGACGAAAACACTTCGATATGGAAAACAGATCCAACAACTTTATCATTAGTACAAACAAGCTCGAGAAGTTGGCATCCGTGCCTTAAGTACGGCTTATACTTTATGAATCGTAAATATGTAGGCAATATAAGGAACTTTGTGGTTTATTATTACTCATGCATTAGTTTATTACCCACTGAGCCAACGTCGTAAAAAGTTGGTCGACGTACGGAAACATCAAACATGATTAATTAAACCTACTTAGGCGTCGAGAGCAAACCATAATGTAATACATAGGAGGATCGTTGCGTTATACCCTTCATTTTCATAACGTGTGCCCACTCCTGAAATATTTTATCTTAAAAGAATTAACGGAAGTCCTTCACCGACAATCAAAAAGCTCAAGTGTCGATTTATTTTTATTATAATACCAATTTACGATAATAATTTACAGTAACAATTCATAATACTGGAAAACAAAATATCCTCAACAGATTTATATTAATCAGTTATATTTGATTTGATTTACATTAATCAGTTAAGTTTGAATTTGTATCATTTATTTAAAAACAAATTGGTAGAAGTCGTGTCACAAAAATTTGTGATGAAAATACGCAGTAAGAGTAAGGGTAGCACTTTCTACCACAGTCAAGCTTCAGTAAGTAAACGTTTCTAGTAATAGCCGTGAAATCACATTTCAAAATCAAATAAGTGAACACTTTTGGGACTTAAATAAATCCCGATTGAAATAAATCGAAAATAAGTAAATAAAATGATACTTCCATTTGCAGAACTTTTAAACTATTCAAATTTATATCTCTTATATTCCAAACGAGCACCCATAATTGATTACAGTTTAAGTAGTAGCTTCAACATAACAGGCCCCAGCGTGTAGGAAATATGAATGGCAATTTTAATAACACAATTTCCATATCACAGGAATTGGCAAATTCCAAGGCTATAGTTATAAATTATATTTAACCTTTATTTCTGTTTCACGTGAGATTTAAAATAAAGAGGCCACATAAAACTTTCCCTCCCTATGAAGTGACTCTACCCATTTTATAATTTCGTTCTATCTTTCATCTATATGTACATTTGCTGATCTATCTGCCTACTATCCTTATTTGTCTATCACTCAAATGTTTAAAACTATGGTTATAAAGTTATACAAATGCGCTTGTTAAGTAAAAAAAAACAAGTACTAAGTTGGCAGTTAAAAATAAAGTGTCCTGTTCAACGCACTGTTACACAAATTCGTAGAATTTTAGATGATCAGTATTATTTGCACTATAAAAATGAGATTTTTAAATTATGCAAGATTCACTTTTGAATTAGCACTTTGATTTGTACATCATTAATTTTCAAAATAATGTAGATCCATCCAGTTGACATCTAGTAAAACATAATTAACTTTCTGGTTCAATTCGAAAAATTTAGTTTAGATGACGTAGCTACCTGTGTCACACATGAAACATTATATATATATATATATACATATATATATATATATATATATATATATATATATATAAATATATCAATTATTTGGCAAATAATTTTATCGTATTTAATAGCTTTCTTTAGTTTCTGCCTTCCAATACTTTTCACTTTTAATATCTCAATGACAATGCAATAGAACTAAAAAAAAAGATTTTTACAAAAAAAAGTCACCCAATTTGTTTCCGTTATCCTAAAATGGCAAGGTCCTGAAGGGAAAATACGTACTTGAAGATATTTTTATATCTTCGATTATTTCAGGATCTGCGGTAATAAACCATTATTACTTATATAATTTCATTCTTTTATTTAAATGGCAGCTCCAACATTACTACAAGAAATATGGAAAGCTTCCTGTATCACTAGTATTGGAAAATTCTGTGGCTATAGTTTAGAAACTGTGATTTAACCTTTATCCATCAATTTACACAAAATATGTTTGCTAACTAAAACAAATCCATCTCGTTGACCTCTATTAAAACTTACTTAAATAAGAAATTCTTTTTCAAATAGTTCTAAAATAAAATAAAATTCTATTATTCATTTAACAACTGGACAGGTTAATGCGATAAATATTATGACGAATTTCCACATACAGAAATATGATAAATTGATTGTACTTTAAACAAACATCAAACTTTTGCCTGAATAGATAAATATGTAAAGATGCTGCTTTTATTTAAAATTTCAATCGAAAAGGAAATTTTGATTTTCGTTAAGTTTTGCGGTACATTAGACACTGTATCGCACTTTAGTAGGAACATGTTTTCATTGCATCATATTCACGAAATATTCTTCGCCGAATGCCGATGAAAGACATAGTTCCACGCCTAAAAATGGTAAAAGAGAAAACTAATTGGAAAATTACTGTAAATTAAGTTAGCGCGATTAATAAATAAAAAACCAGCCAATTCCAAGTCTTGATGTTGTATCGACATTTCCTTACCTCGTTTGAAGTGAAATTAGTTTATTTACCACAAGTTATCATTAATCTAGACTTTCTGACACAATAAATGTTTAATAATATCTCATTTAATTAAATAGGGATGACATGTAAATGTTATCGGGAACATCTCTAAAACTGTGATCCAAGATCATCGTCATGATTTTTCTGCAATCTTTGCGTACACGTTCCAAATATTATATTTTTGAAGTGAAAATTTCCTTAGGCGTACCATGCGCAATTTTTCTGAGTAGTAAACAAAACTGAGCCATCACGCTGGGGTCGGTGATGCTGAATCGGGTAAACTCGACTCCCTTCGGCATCAGCCAAGGGAATTCACTGTCTAACACGGAGTGCATCTTTTCAAAAATTTTAATTAATATTTTATTTGAGTGTAATATAATACCCGTATGTTATTGTAGTTATTATTATAATTGTCACTATCGTGCAATCATAAGCACAGGCTAGAGTTTTTTTTTCATAATTATAGATTCAGTGTTTTCAAAAATAAAGGGCGGATCAATTTTTTAAACATTTTACACTATAACTCTGGAGGTATATTTAGTAAAATTATGAAAAAAGAAATACTATAACTATCCCATTCGAAAGATATCTCCATAATAAATAATGAATTCTAAATTATTTTTCGAGTATTAGATACTTCCTAAATAACTAAACATTTTGAGTGCTTGTTATGTACGAGTTAGTATGTATTAAGATATGTGTATTAAGATACGAGTGTTTTAAGATACGAGTGTTTTAAGATACAAGTGTTTTATAACTATGCCAAATTTCAATTTGCAAAACACCCTAAGTGTTTTATTACTGCGCCAAATTTCAATTTTCTATGACAAGCGATTTTTGAGTAAAATCCTGGGAAAGTCGAGCCCGTAATTAATCTCATGTTTCCTAATTTCCTTTTTAGGTACTGGTCCCTAAAAATACGAATGAAACGAAAACTTGAAATACTTTTATTAGAAAATAATACACTGAAAATCCAATTAAACAAGTTTGAAGTAATATAATATAATAAAATGTTTTAATTAGTAGTACTAATCAACTCACATATAAGAAATCAGTAGCCACGTCCATGTGGAGTAAGTAGCATTGCCTTTTTATCCCATTTCCAAAAGATGAGGCGATTACATAGCTCACCAAAAAAAGTAATTTCCTTGTCGGCAACCTCCACGAAAAGTTTTATACCTAACGCATATATTTAGAATCTTTTTTAAAAACAATTTAATTTTAAATTTACAAAGGTCATAAATTGTCGAGTTTCATAATATGCATCGCCTTCCTCTGTCGAGAATTATATTCCTCTTTGGTTCAAATTTATTTTTGGACACCGGCCCGTTATATTTATAATTTACGCAGGAAAATGTGACATTTTTCGAAGCTGCGTAAGCCGCGTTGATGTTTAATGTGTTAGTTACGACTCTTAGGAAGATTATATGGAGTTTTAAAATGTATTTGGATCGAAAAAATTGTCCTAAAGCAATATATATCCAGCATCGGATTTGTGACAAAATTTGATTTGTTTTGTAGGTTGCTACATAAATTTTATTTTATTTATAACATTTTATTTGTAACAACATTTTAGTTAACTTAATTTTATGAAAATAAAATTGAAACTATTTTTGATACTTCCAAGAGACAAAATATTAGATTTGAAACTTTGCATAATGTAGACTTACTCATTATTCAAAACCGACTTATATACGAAACTAACGAATAAATTTGTTTAGTCGAGTCTACCAAAAATTGAGTGGCAATACCCTAAAAAATTTAATGGCAATAAACTTATTTAAATACTGCAAGTACCAACATGTTAATTTATACATGTATTATTAAATTAAAAATATTTATTTGAAATAAATAAGATACTATCTAGGAGTGATTTATAAAGCTAAGTTATATATGGAGAATTGTAAGGCTATGAATATGATGGTTACTTAAGAAATAAACAGATATTGTTGTTAAATAGTTAAGTAGTGTTCTATTAGTTAATTGCTCAAACTATACGAAGAACAGCATGATGTTTTCTCCAGTTATATATATATTTATATATATGTGTGTGTGTGTGTGTGTGTGTGTGTATATATACATATATATATATGAGTCATTATCATTTTCTTACCACTATGTACCCAAGCATCTGTTTGTATAACACTTTCAACAACCCTTGTTGAAATTAATAACATTTATATTTGAATAATCACATGACCTGTCCATGCGATTAAATCGTTATAATTTAGTTAATGGTATCTTTAATAAAATATCTTATTTCAAAATAAATTAATCCATTTTAAATACTTTCGTACATACTTCATACACTTTTTTTTTCGTAGATCTGTTTTAAGACTTTTTTGATTGTCCCCCTTTAGTAAGTTCTGGATTATGTCTTGTACTACAAAAGGTCATGAAAAATAAGCTTGATCTCTAGTTGGTTACACCTTTGATCCATACTACGGAGGACGGGTTTAGTTTCAAGTTTCGTTTAACCTTTGACATTGTCAAAATTTAATTAATTCAATTACGAAAATGTCATTAGGGTAGTCCATTTTGTAGTTGTCAGTCTTCTCCCTTATATAGTTAACAAAGCTTAAGATCGTGACCGTCTTTACATATTTACTTAATTCGATAAATATACCTACATTTAACCCTACGGAAATATGAAATTGTGTTGCTTTGTGTTAAATGTAAGACATTTATCAAAACTAATAAAAATAAATTTAGAAATTTTTCATATTTCAATTTTATTTTGAACAGAAGGTAAATAGATCATATTAATTTACCTTTATATGGTATTTTAATTAACGAAAATTGTCTGTATGAAATTATATGAAAACTGGATACAATCTTATACAAACTGCAACCTTGTTTAAAAACTTTCATTTCATATGAAGACTCTATAGTACAGTGGCTAAAAAATTAATATTTTTTACGGCACTGTAATAAAAAATGTATAACATTTACTACCGTACGCCGGGTAGTCTACTGTGGTTATTTTTAACTAGCCATTTCCTGCAGTTTCGCTCGTCTTGTTTTCGGAATGTTACCCAGTTTTATCCTCAAAATATTTCATCATTCTTCGGGATGAGATAAGATTAACTGTATTTCAGTTCAGAACCTCGAACTTTCCTGTATTAAATATAATTATATTTGTTATAGCCTATTCTGCATAATGACTAGATAACAAATGTTGAAATGAACAAAACAGTAATAGAATTTTTGAAGCTATAGTATTGTAATCAGAGATAAAATTTGAATCTTTGGGTATATAGGATATCCATAGTTTATAATCTGGACTGGTTGTGTTTTTTATACTAGCACAAATACTATGTTGTACTTAGAGTAAAATATTTAATTTTTTGGTTCACAGATTTTAGTGCACGTTTTATTGCTACTCGCTACATTATTTAGGCTCAGTATGGTAAAAGTTTTTAATGGAAGAGATTGAATACGTAGAAATGTATTCAATCTCTTCCAATAAAACTTGTTACCATACTGAGCTTAATAGTTATCTCAAGTAATCTAACTGTAATCTCAGATTACGTAAGTAGAATTAAGTTATCTACAATAATCGCATATTGATATGTTAAAGTATTTGTATAAATAAAAATATAAAATAATCATCAATAACGAAATTTTGTAGTTATAACTGAACTTATTTGTTTATAAATTCAACATTTATCAACGGTGACCTTAAAACTCCTACGAGTTGAATGAAATAGTTTTATGATATTTTATTACACGAATTTCGCATTACGAAGTTGAAAAAAAATTTGTTTACTTGTAACCAGAATCCGTTTACTGTCTCGATGAGATCTAAATTCCATTTAATGTAAATCGTTATTTTTAGTACCCATTATATTTTTACAATATTGAACTACAAAATCTATATTTTCGCAGATATTCAACCCCATTTAATAATATATTTCGTCTGATATTCCATACTTCTGACCATAACTAATACATTGCTATATATATATATATATATATATATATATATATATATATATATATATATATATATATATATATATATATATATATATATATATATATATATATATATATATATATATATATATATATAATAAACGGTAGGTTAGCAACATAGGTTATACGTTATGATAGGTGAAGCTTCATTTCGTATAACTGCCATAAACATTTGACGTATTAAATGTTATTTTGTTCACTTCCTTTCTTCCTAAAGGACTCAATATTTAGTATTTTATATATGTATTTATTAAAGTATGTAATGCCCACTTTATTCTTAAGTACTGATCGCAATATATTGAACGACATATGCATATGTTCAAAAAAAGGAATTTATAAAATGTGATGTGTTGTGTAAACGCCCACTCAATAAGATTAAATTACGTGAATAATTAAATGATGACAGAGACAAAACATCTCATTTCGAATTCTAAACATTGAAAGCATCCGAATTAATTGTGTACACACGACTAATCGAAATGTTCACTGTGTCCACATTCTCCCATCGCCTTGATAATGGGGACGAGTCATTATATATACATACAGCCAGATATATATCAGCAAAGGCATCTAAACAGCCGGAAATATTAATTAAATTAAACAAAACGCCTTTGCGTAGAAGTACAAAGAAGAATTGGTCAGCCGTGATTCAATTTTATATTTAGATGGTTTTATCGAATAGAAATTGTTTAATCTTGAATCATTTATTGGCTATGAATTTTCAACAAAAGTTAACATAGTTTTAGTATTTTTGGAAATATAGAAGATATAAAATGTATATAGTAAACACATATAGTTAAATATGTATATAGTGTAATAGAAGATATAGGATATGCAAAATATTTTATGTCTATGAAAGATAGAATAGGCAATGTAATTACATTGTGAAAAATTAGGTTTGTAAATGATTTAATAAAAATATGATGTACCCTTAAATGTAAATCAGTGTAAATACGTACGTTCTAGACATGCTCGAAAGATTTTTTCTTTTGCGGTGCAGAATCAATCCCGTTTCACGAATATGATGGACGCTATAAAACATAATTTGATTATAGCCAAAATATGGTTTGACAGAATTAACGCACTTCGAGAACAAATGGCATAATATAACAGACCAACCACCACTTTAAATGATTTTTTTGTCACAAGCGATTATATATTAATTAATGAGCGTTTCACGAGATAACTTTGGGTAAGGAAGCTATTTGGTTATATGAAATGTCAATAGAGTAATTGTGTATCTCTAAATAGACGAGGCTTATTAACGCATTTTTATGTGTCGCTTTTCTGTCAATAAATTGTTCCGAGTTCACCGGGTACTACCGTAGGCAATTCACCCTTCCACAAAATCTTTTCACAACACAAGGAATGAATTTGTTTTTCTGTAGCAGTATGACAACATTTGAGTTCTTCTGTTGATAACGCGAATTTACCATTTTGAAATATGTTTTCATTAGGTTTTACTTTTACTGAGTTTGTTCGAGAGGAGGATTTTAAGACAGATTGAAATTTCCTGTTCTGAATCTTTATAATAATATTTGGTGGTTTTATGGTCAAATCACCCACACTTCACCTATCGTTGTTAATTTATTGTTTGTCACTTTTCTCTAAATGAAACTAGTGAAGTATATGTTTTCTACTCACTAAAATTTAATTACTAACTGAACAGTACATCGTACGCCTTGCCCTTTATATGCCAGAAATATTTGCAAAGTTTCTAAAACTGTAAATGAATAACTACGCAGAGTGACGGATTAATTTATTACCGATATAATATTTCAAAATATATGATTTCTAACATTTAGAACAAAAAATAATGTGTTTAGTGCAGTTAGGGCTTGTGAAAGTCGAACTTTTAATGTTTTCTAACTATTCTAATGTCGTAATAATTTCGGTTACATTAATTGCAGCTATCAAAAGATGAAAATCATTAGCATATGATCAAAACTAATACTGAGTTTTGCCGCCTAATTTAACGTCAATACTATTTTTTTTCTTTGCGCTTATATTAGGTGATTCCATGCAAACATGCGGGTACATTTTCGGTTCCTGTTTTTACAGGTTGCGCGAAATTTTGATGATTATATTTGGCAACCCTTTAGTGAACTTTAGGGCGTCTATCTGTCAACACATATTTTACATATCTTTTAAATGGATCGAAATACATTATTTAATTCTTAATTAGTTAGTTTGGCCAACGTTATTTTATTAAATTTGGTGTTCTTTTAGACAAAAATGCAAATAATATTCAGAAAGATCTTGTAATATCGTTAGGCATTTCCGCGTATCCGGGTAATCACAGCGTTCCGGGCAAGTATTGGGTGTGCTAAAATAGTTATGTGTAATATTTTTTGCACTCAGAAAAGGGCCGTGTTTTAAGTCGTCTTATTTCAACAACAATTTATTCCTTTATAACCAACCAATAACGTCTTTCTTGGTCTGACACTTATACCCGGAAAACATATATATAAGTGAAATCGTTTGTAAAAACGAGGAAAGATAAATACAATTTTTTCCAATAAGAATTCAACTATGTATCCCTGAAAAGATTGCATAGTCTAGTTATTTTTTTTTTATTTTAAAATATTATAGCTGTTACTACATAGGTGTGTCACGTAATATACGTATATCTTTACAAATACCTTATCAACCTGTAACGTCGATCAGGCAGCAGTAACTTTTATGTGACTGTTTCGCCAATCCGACCATTACGGAACAAAAGCACAATTAAAGAAAAATGTCAAGTAACGGGAAAACTTGAACTACGAAAGTTCATTACTAAATTAGACACTGCAAATATTTAGTTATATGATATTTATAATAAACTATTTACAAATTTTAATATTATAACTATGTAAGTTTATTGCTTAGTATATTTTTGCAGCAGTAAAGATTTTGTGAATTTCACAATAACTACGAAATCTGGAATAAATTCTGTAAGGTAAACTAAACTAAAGTAAATGCTATTTTTTCATCATTTTCACTTGCATTCATAATTTTGACTTAGCAGTTTCGAAAATTGGAGGGCGATGACATATTTTTTCTAATATTAAGCATCGAAATATATGCAGGTTAATATGTTTCATCATTATGCGAAAATTTCAAGTTTCTCCGCCAAACGGTGTCTTAAGGAATTTTTATAGACCTTTTACTTTTTTTAAACAATATAATACAAATAGGTTTGAGTCCTTAGTCCTTTGAAGTCTCTATTTAAGGTATGAATTTTGATGAAGAAAATATTAATATTTCTACCACAAAACTGAACAATGTATTGAAAAGTACAAGCGCAGGGGACTAGGGAGCACCGCAAAATTTTAATACCGATTTGTCAAATAAAATATTCTCCCCGCGAGAGACATAAAACTAAACTAAATGTGAATATACAATCAGTACATATATTAAGTAATCGAATTAATTTCTTGATTACGTGCAACCATAGGCTAATAAGAAGTAAATTACAACTTACCATGTAAAAATGTAATAAAATTAACAAGACGTATGTAAAAGATAACGAATGTAATATAAATTGTATAGATGTACTTATACTCAGAAAAAGGGTGTATATTACGTTTTATTTCGTGTAACCATCATGTAAAACAAAGTAGTTTAAAAAAAATATGTGATTATTTAAATTAATTTTTTTATTATTATAACGCAAACATGTGACTAAAAACGTTTCTATAACCCTAGACTGTCTTTTTTTTTTCTAAAGCCACGTCCTCAAATTGCCGTGAACCACGCCCTCAAATCTCGTCGATAAGCCCCATTATCCCGCACGCTTCGTACATCCGAATCGAATCGACAAATACGCTCCACATTACTAGATAATATTCGACATATCAGTTAACCTTTTAGGTGGAATAACGGTCCCCTAGCTAACGCAATTTCTGCCGGTCCACTTGCTTGGCTCCGCTCTCGAGAGCAAATGGGGCGATCTACGAGGCCCCTTGTGATGGGCGCGCTTCCTAAATGTTTACAATTTTATTCATTTAACCGTCTACCTAATGTGTTCCTTTTGATGTCGCCTAGCATGCTGGTAAGAAAATGACACTGTACAGAACTAGGTGGGTGGAAATTTTGTTAGATAGCCGAGTGCAGTCGAACGCTTTGTGGAGTTTCGCATTGATTATTTTAGTTGTTAAGTTTAGTCTCATCGAATCTGAGCAAAGAGCAATATTCTTATCAGCTTTTCCGTGTCGCATAGTTTTATTACCATTATATCGTAAGCATATCCGACTATGAATGTAACGAATTGGCTTTAAAGTAGTAAATAATAGACTAACTGACGGTAAAAGTTGGGATTGAAAAATTTTCTTTCCAGCAAAACCAAACTTTGTATAATACGATGCTTAAAATAAAGCGAATATTTATACACGAGAAAGTGATGAATTAGGGAGAATAGAAAAATAAGCAAAAATGAAGAAAGTAGGTAAAAAATTGTATACATAAAGAAAAAAGAAAAAGAAGTCTTGTAAAAAGGAGGGCATATTTAGACTGGAATTAAGTCTCATAGAAAATTATGTAAATTATATTCCACTGCTGTGGAAGTCAGTGTATTATTAGTCATTTTTCTGAAATGTAAGAAGGTGCAAAAATATAAATTTTACGATTTTTACTTTTATCTTAGCAACATTCGTTATGTCGTGTGCGGTAATCGGTCGTCAAAGAATAATTGTAAAGGTACATTTTATGTAACTATGACTATTGATCTTTATATCGCCTTTTAAATTATAAATGTACACTAAATTGTATAAAATCGAAGTTTTCCGTAGGAAAATTAACATAAGCCTAAAACTTAATTGAATATACGAGTTCAACGCAGTTCAGTTCAGTTCTTTATACCTTGCAAATTAAATATTGCAAAACATATTTAAGCCAAGGAAAAATATTAAATTTTATCATTTTCAAGTTTTGATAGTTTATATACTTAAAGTTATAAAAGCTAATGTTTTCAGCTAAGTATTTACAATATAATAACATTATGTATGCTATGTGTATGGAAGCTTTAGGGTCTAAGTTTGACTTATAGTTAAATAAATGTTTATTTTTCTTTATGAAAAATGCCAGTGGTACCACATTCACGTCATGGAAAATTATCGTATAAATGACGTTTATATTACTTAAAAATAAAAAAATATTTCGTTTGTGTACATATATCCCCTAAATTTTACAGAAGCATGAGAAAAAATATTAAAAATTTTCAATATCTTCGTTGATTACCAAAAAAACTCAAGTGACAAACAATGGAATCTAGGCAAGCACTACCGGCGCGGACACCAGATAAATAAACAAATATCAAACTATTAAATAAACATGAACTATGCAATCATTAGCTACGCGACTAAAATCCTCACAATAATATTAACGAGTGAATGTCCTCTCAAATAATCTACATTGAAATCCTTACTAAAACGAAGAAATAGACACCAATATTTATGCAAGAATTGATATATGTAAATTTACAGATTTCTGACGAAACTTACGTAACATACGAACAAATATTACGTAACTAAATCAATTTACCACATTTAAAAGATACAACGCAATTTTTCTTCAATCAATCAAGTACTATTATCAAGGAAGCTTGAAAGATGCTCAAACCGATAAAAGTATTCTATTGCTAGGGAGCTATATACAACGCTCTGTCAAGTCAATGCTGTAGTAATAAAATATATTGAGTACTATGATACTCAATAAGCTTGTTTAGCGTGTTTTAGTTTCAGGCTAAGTAAAATAGATTATAAACTGGTGAAATAAAAATAATATTTCGCTTTATATGAGAATTTCAAAGACCCACATTATCATAAAATTTAGAAATAAGTCTTTTACACTGGACTTCACATATCGTAAAAATGAATTACTTAACCGACGTCTTTGTGGTCTTAAGTCGTTATACGGATGTGGAGGTGGACCGATATGACTATTATTAATATTGATTTTCAAGAGATCATTGGAGGTGACAAGGATTAAAAATACTTGAAAACGTATAAGTATTCTAATAAGAAAATAATATAAAACGTAAGAATGGAACTTTTTTCACTATAATATCGAGATGATTTATAGACACTTAAAATTATGCCAGCAAATTAACTGATCGGATCTTTGAAAACATATACACAGTAGAAAATTATAGAATTAGTGTGCCTGTATATTGAAATTATTTAGGGTGACATAATATAAGTAATAGAATACCAAAATATTGTTTTTTTAACATTGTCTGTTTGTTAGTTGTCCGCGCATCACATAAGAACCACTAAAATAATGCTAATGGAAACAAGTTATGAATTCTGTAGGACACAAGGTATAAGCTTTTGTCATTGTAATCAACTTAATAGGAAGATAAATACTAAAATGTGAAATGTATGTATTTTATAATGATTACAAAAAGCATTATATATATTTTTGCCGTCAGTCTTTAAATTTATAAATTTTTCAAAGGCCTACGTGAAGTCAAGTGCATAATTAGTTATAATTAAAGCTATTAATAAAGAAATCTGTCTTGCAGCATTTTACCATGTTCATATATACAACCACTATGCAAAATAATATTTTTTTCGGGTGAATTCAATTTCATACGCGTTCACACTTAGCTAATTTAAATTTCGATAACGTCAAATTATTACGACATAACTTCATATATAATTAAGATATAACGTCGATGACAACGTCAATCGGTCTCCATTGACGTTCAGTCTTAATGTTGCTAAGAGTCGACTAAACCACAGGAAAAAGAAAACCACCATAACTATGAGAAACGCCTGGTA
Source organism: Druceiella hillmani (assembly GCA_039881145.1). Lineage (NCBI taxonomy): Eukaryota > Metazoa > Arthropoda > Insecta > Lepidoptera > Hepialidae > Druceiella > Druceiella hillmani. Next base: position 9,511,397 of record JAYKKI010000022.1, on the reverse strand, counting down.
GGAACTTCGAAGGGAGGGTCATACTCACTGCTGCTTTTCTTGTCCATGTTAACGTTAAACAATTTATATTTACGCACATTCTTTCGTTACAGATCCTAATAATTTTCCGGTTACATTATTATCTGATCGTCGCACATAGGGGTAATTAACTGATCTACGCAGTCCAAATCATTTTTTTGATGCAATTGATCTGTATGGTCTTTCAACTAAATATTTGTATGCAATTCTTCTTCTCTGTCATTTCGCTCTTGACAGAGCATGTTCAGCACATAGTATCGTTATGGGTAGCCATTGTTCTCATACAGGAGACACCCTGCAGCTGACTTGATCTGGTCTGTTCACCGCATCGACGACCTCCCATGTGTTCTACTCTTCCCTTCACAACAATGCGCCCTATGGAGCTACTACCTCCACGCATGACGTGACCAAAAATATTTAGAATTCGAGTGTTGATAGACGTTGCAATACGTAATACGGATTGATATATTACATGCGAATGTAAGGCTAAAAAGCTTAAGAATCATGTAAGAGAAAAACTCGCACTATAAAAATTTAAGGGTACATAGTATTCAAACAATGAAAGAATATTAATTTTTCACAACACAGATATATCTTTCACAAGGGTTAAAATGTGGTGCATGTTAAAAAATTATTTTTGGGTGCTTTCCCACAACTTTTACGTAGACCTCTAAAAATGAAATTTTAGGTAGACCAGTTTTAGAAATGAAGGCAAGATTAAAAAGTTTGTACTTTTATACATATTTTTCAGAATATTAATAAAAAAAAAATTTATGAAAAGCTATTTTGGAGGTCTTTGTATAAAAAGTTCGAGTATTCTACATATATATATATATATATATATATATATATATATATATATATATATATACGTGGAATTTAAAAAATCGAGTACAAAAATTTTAGAGTGTAAACTGTGGAGATAAATACGGATTAATATGTTTTATAACTATGTGAAATTTCAAGTCTCTACGTCAAGCGGTATCTGAGAAAAACAGCTGTGAGATAAAAACAGATACATGAGTGATCCTAAAAGGGTTTCGTTTTCCATTTTCAGATACTAAACTCAAAAATAATAACGTTTGTTCTAAGTATTTAACATAAGATCGCGACTTAATTTACTAAATAAAAAAATGGTATGTAATATGTATTCATCAAACCCTTCCCCTTTTTTTAGACTCATCCCTGTCATTGTTATTACGATTTGGCTTTACTAAAATTAATATTGCCAGTACTTTTTTGGAAAACGGTGCTTGTTTCTTTGTTGGAAGTTGTCTTAAATGAATTATACGAGATCAGAGGTTAACAGTATAAATATGTCATGTCCATGTCACGTAACTTTCTCGAACATTTCCTGAATATATATATATATATATATATATATATATATATATATATATATATATATATATATATATATATATATATGTGTGTGTGTGTGTATGTGTCTGCGTATGTGTAGAGTGCAATAAAAAAATATCGATTATCATGATAGAGAAATGTCCTCATGAATTTATTTAGTAATCGGGAAAATCGTTTTGGTTTATTTTCATATTTAGAGGTACTCCCTCGGTTTTGTTTACTACTAATATTTTTATTGCGAGAACTTTGATATTTGTTTCCTAATAACTCTGGAACAAAACAACGAATCACTACCTAAATTATCGTGCGTATATTTTGCGCATGAGTAACACATGTACTAGGAACAACAACTGGACATAGTTCATTATTTATACTTAGATAATACCAGTGTAGGCAAAAAGTTGGCGGAATAGAGAAGATAGCGAGGGATGGAGTTTGCTTTCACCCATAGTCGCTAATAAGATATTCGTAATTTCAGCTTAATTGTATCATTAACCTCTGAATTATCATCGAAGAAGCAACTCATCTAAACAAAACCATCGAGTGTGGACAAAATCGAAATGTTGACTAGTCATTATGTTCCTGATAAAGTAAGGAAAAACACCACAAGTCATATTGAATCAGATGTTTTCGGTTAACGAGACTCTTGCCCTACTAAATCCATGATTTACAAATGACATAACCTCTTCAATAGAAGACGATCCGCATTCGGAACGGCCGATCTAAGCCACTTCCTCGGACTTTGTTGACAATGTAGAAAAACTTATTTTAGAATATGCCCGATTAAAGAAAAAGCAGTTAGAAAAAATAGTTGTAGAATATTTTACAATCGTCTTGAATATACTTCATGACCATTTTGGCACGTTAAAAGTCAGCGAAAGATGAGTGCCGAGAACAGTCACTCTGCTGCAATAGCAACAACGTATCGAGTAGTTATGTAACTTTTCAGATTCTCTAGAGAGCGTCAGATGAATTTTTACGGGTAACGGAATATGAGTTTATCATTAAGAGTCCGAATAACATCAGGAGTCCATGCAGTGGCATGAAAAGAATACCCCATCATTTAAGAAGTTCAGGATGTTGCAATTAGCCAAAAAAGTCATGACAACGGTTTCCTGGGACACAAAGGATATCCTGCTCATTAACTTCAAAGATAAGGTTGTTTCTGTAACGGAAGAGTTCTACACTAGTCTAGCTTAAAGAAGCATGGAAGAAGAAAATGTGAGGTAAATTAGGGAAAGTTTTGGTGCATTTCCACGACATTGCACCGGTAGACAAGGACCATATTCCGATGGCTACCCTTCACACGTGCGGCTTTTAAATATTACAACATCCAGATTGCCCCCCACGGCTATTATTTGTTACCAAAAATGAAAAAGGAGCTTCATGGAAAGAAAAATCAGCGGCGATCGAGAGGTCAAGTCTGCAATTTCAGCTTACTTTCAAAATAATAAGAAAACATCTTTTTGAGGGTATGAATAAATTGACAGATTTGAGATGTATTAGAGTTAAGTAAGAATATACTGAAAACCAAAAATAGTACCACAATTTTTTTTATATTCCTTCCACCCCATTCCGCAAACTTTTTGACTTCTCCTCGTAATTACTTTTAATTAACCCGAGAAATAACAGTATTCCTATAGGATAACCGATATATTTTTAATTCAATAGTAAAATTTCAGTAACGAAATATAAAATAAACGGCACAACGTAAAAATATTAATAACTCAATTTTTTGAAGTTAAATAATTTTTACTCCATCGAGAATTTTTCAACAAACCTATAAGTATGTCAAAATACTACTCTAAGAAATGTACGTACTGGGGATATGAAAATTCTACATTTACTAAGTAACATCAGGACATCAAAAACACTATTCAACAAGGACATCGAAAACACTATTTTATTTGAAAGCTCTTGCGTAGACAAGGAAAGGATAAAGTACGCCCATGCCATAAAAACAAAAATGAAACCAATCGTTCGCTGCTTTTAATTAATTCCATAACTCGCCGTAATCGTTAACTAATGTAAACTTGATTAAATGTAAAATTCGTTATTAATCTTCACCAGGAAATTAAATCGCTCGGTGGCGTTGCAAAAAGCTGAGAAGAGGAACGGGCCGATTTTGATTACATTTATATAAAATTTAATAGAGAAGGGTGGTGGCAATTTGTCATGATCCCTTTAAGCTCGGTTGGGGGATAATTATATTTGCTTTATGGATGCCGCGCGAGTCGCTTCATTAATTTACATTGTATGTTGGCAACTTTACGACATGCGAAGCTTTTGCACTTTCGATACATACATCGGAGTATCGTTTTCAGGCGATTTGAGGAACTTTTCAAACTGTCGGCTGCGTATATTGCTGTTCATATTGATTAATGTAAACCACATATATTTTAATAATGTTATTGGCAAGAGTATATATCGTTATTATTCGATTTTATTTCGTATATTTATTTATTTATTTTATTTATTTATTAACTTTTATGTATAGTACATATGGTGGACTTATTGCTACATGAGCACTCTCTTCCAGTCAACCATAGCAATTTGTATTGAAATTTAGTTGGTAGACTATAAGAGATTTTACAATGAAAAATTTTAATAGCACATTAGACAAAAATAAATACAAAAGTAAATTAAAAAAGAAAACAAAATATTGACATGATTTGGGATGGGAAAGACAGGAAAGACAGGAAAGGGCGAGGACACAAAGAAAAAGGTTTCAGGAGATGCAGGACTTTTTCACTCGATCTTTGAAAATATTTATAGACGTGATTTTCCTGATGTCAAGATCCAGGTGATTCCATATTTTTGCTGCTTGGACAGTGAAGGATTTTTTGTAAGTGGTAGAGTATATTATTAGAGACATTCATTTAAACAATGGAAAAATAACAGCTCTTTCTAAAATTAATTGTTCCCGAGAATATGTTCGCACGCAATTCGGAATAAGAAAAGTTATTAGACCAATTTTACCATAATTTAATTTGATAAGAGTATCATCTATCGTGAAATATTATCACTTAATGTATGACGGATACTAAAAGCAAAAAGAGTTGAAAAATAAAGTACAAATATTGACAATGGACGAAAAATTAATGGATAAATATCGACAAAACGAAGTTTTTTAGAAAAATGAACAAATGGATTTCATATTCTATGAAGGTAAAACTTACAAATACCGCTAATAATTGGAATTACTTGGATATTTATTTTGATAATATCGTAAGTCAAAAATCAGGTTAACAAAATTTTATATTTAAAAATAACATCAGTGAAGACCACACAAATAGAAAGTCTATCTTCTGCTGAAAATTGAACCATACCGTGTCAATATGCTAATCATTATGCCAAAGCTGCTCCAACTGACTAATCGAAATTATTATTACTATTATTATTATTTTCGTCGCTATTAGCTTGATTCTTTATTTCTTATTATTATACACTTTTTACACGTAATGCTCGGAAAACTGATTTTTATATATTTTTACAATATCTATGAGCATAATTAAAAACTACTAAAAATGCTAATACATAACGTTGGCAGTACCATATACTAATATATATATGAGGATAACATTTAATAAAAATGCTAATAGATGGCGTTGGCAGTACCATATACTAATATATATATGAGGATAACATTTAATAAAAATGCTAATAGATGGCGTTGGCAGTACCATATACTAATATATATATATGAGAATAACATTTAATAAAAATGCTAATAGATGGCGTTGACAATACTAATATTGTATTATTCATAAAGTCAAATTTTTATTAAATCTGTGATATCCTGGTAAAATATATTACATATATTGCTCGAGGGTATAGTCTACCATATCAAATTTCATCAAAACCCATCTAATACATTTTGCGTCAGAAGATCAAATTAACAGACTGACAAGGAGACAGCCAAAAAGTTTTGTGGCTTCTATTACCATTCTATATATACCATGCTATATCAATCACTCTTTTTAAAATATTTTCCATGGACAGAATTCACTGTGCTACAGTTTTATTGTATGTATAGATTTTATTATCACCATTCATAAATTAACAAGAATTTTTTTTAGTATGGTTGAAACATATGATATACAGGTTACATTACATGACTTTGCTCTGTTTTAATTTTGTTACTTTATTTCCGTTAATTTTTTTTCGCATGAAGATTTATCTGACTTTATAATTTCCATCGATTTTTCACCCCTCTTTTTGATACCGTTTATTTGAAATTCCAAAATGTTTCTGAATATTATAAAGCTAAATTAAATTTAAAAACAAATTTATGTTTAATTAGAACTTGCTTTATGAAGTCTCATTTACATAAATTCAAACATGAAAGGATATATAGTAATTCTATCAAACTCTACGTATATCAATATTATTTTTAACCATGTAAGTATATTGCGTAGTATGCTCTCTTATGACTGTGCTTTAGAAATATCGTGATGTTCAGGAAAACTCTTAGATTCAAAATCATATAGTTTTCCGGCAAAACGTAAATTTATAGTAACCCTACTTTTTCATAATTCTGACTTTACCATGTTAGAAAATTGAATTTCTGCAACATAAACTGAAATTTGGAATTTTCTGCAATATCTCTCAAACCAGTTTAGATAAACTTTTGCAATAATAGGAACGGCACAGGGCCGTTCCTATTCAATTAATTTAACGTACGATTGAAACAGTTTTTTTATATATCATCATTATCATCAGTTCCTGTCACTCCGGTCGGAGCATAGGGCAGACGTAAAATTTCTCCATTTGGTGCGGTCGGCTGCTAGTTGCTTAACCTCTCTCCAGGTCTTTCCAGCTGTCTTTGCTTCTTCCTGTACCGTTCTCTGCCAGGTCTTTCTTGGTCGGCCACGTTGTCTTGCTCATTGGGGGATCCAATCGAGGGCTGCTTTCTCGATGGCTTCGTCAGCCTTTCGTAGCATGTGGCCGATCCAACGCCACTTCCTTTCCCTAATCTGGTCTGCGATGGGTTTTTGGTCTGTTTCAGCCCACAGATCCTCGTTCCTCTTTACCTCCGGCCACTTCACGTTTATGAAGCGGCGAAGGTATCTATTCACGAAGACCTGTAGTTGGTGGGTGAGACCTTTGGAGACGCTCCAAGTCTCACAGCCGTACATCAGGACGAATTTGACGTTGGTGTTGAAGAGTCTAATCTTCGTCCTTTTTGAAATGGATTCACTTCTCCACACCGGGTATAGCTGGACGAACGCTCCATTTGCCTTTCTCACCCTGCTCTTAACGTCCTCCTTGGCTCCTCCGTCCCTCGTCACCATACTTCCGAGGTACTGTTTTTTTATATATGGTATGGAAATATTATTGACAGCTCATTACACACAGCCAAAAGATATCACGTACATGCCAAAATATAATCTTACTGACTTATAAAGTCGTCGTTTACACCATCACGTCAGATTGATGCAGGAGATTCCCTATACACAATTTATTTAATAACAAGTTTAATAGCGTAATTTATAAATATATCAGAATCAAATGCCCAGCAGAACAAAAGCTAAATAACGGGTCATTAGTTACGTCACTAATACAATAAGGTTAATAAAGTAAATCGAATTAAATAACTTGAATATTAAATTGACTGCAAAGATTTGTTTAAACTACAACTAAGATTTTGTTTATTACGATTTATTAACTTGCGCGAAATACACTCGAAAACGCAATTTAAATGAAAATAAAATCAAATCGTTTCGAGCATGTAATAAGAGAAAATCCAAATATGTGTTTCATGGGTCTAGGAAAAACTTTACAGCTTACCCATCTGTCATAACTTATTAGTGTCAAAAGTTTACAACCAGTCATAATAAAATATTGAAAATGGATATACCATGGCAAATAAAAATTTACATAAGTTAGAACGGAAAATCATTCGTTATTAGATTATTGTCGTGGCGTTTTAAAACGTTAAAACTGAATTATAAATAATAATACAAACCTCTACCGTCTGATATTCTTTGAAATGCTCCCAAAACAAATTAATGGTATTTTTAAATTTGATATTGCAAAATAATTACAGACGAGAAAAATTCATTCATATTTCAACAACGCGCAAATGGCCATTATGTTTTTACTCTACTGCGCACATAAAGGCCAGTATTGTTTTTGTTATTTATTTATCTCTGTATATTCGCATTTTTTATTCCTTTGTACTGTTTGAACTCATAAATTTATTACGGATTTTGATAAATAACATATGAAAAGAATATACATTGGCATACGTTGGCATATAAAATTTGCGGGAATAATAATTAATAATCTTAATGTGTACAAAAGTCGAATAAAGTAATTTTAATAAATACAGTATTAACAAATTAGCTAACTATTAGCTGGTTTTTAAAACGAAATAAAATGATTGTAAAATTTGAAATAAAATGATTGAAATTTTCTAGAAATGATCGTCAACATTCCGTCACAAAGTAATTATTGTTATATTCTGGCTCAAATTTTTCATCTGGTCAAACTTTTCATTAAAGGTTAATTTATAAGCGTCTAGAATGAGCATGAAATGTTCACATTCCCAACAATTCCGGCACTGATCACAGCTACTTAATAAATATTATAAAAGTTCCGCCAGACACGGTTCTTGGCGTGAAGTGCGCACTTCATCCCGGATCGAAGAGAACAGAGCTTTAAGCGCTCGCTTCTGCAGGAAACGCTTACGGCATTACCGTCATCGTAGCTGCGTACGTAAAGCCTCTACGGAGAAAGCTTATACCGTAGCTCGCCCACTAAAAGCTGAAAGCAATTGATCTTTTTCGGAGGCACTTGACATTTGAATTGCGGATGGTGCATTTTAACGATTTAACTCTGAAATTTTATATATCTGGTTGGGTAAAAATTAAATAAAATATACTTTGTATAATTTTATTATAAAATTATTTATTCGAATAATAAAATTAGAAATTAAGTTTCATTATTAATATTACATAATTATAATTTCTTTTAGTAAAAAGTAGGTTTCGCCCACACAGATTTCGATCAAGATGGCGAGAATTACTTATTGCCCCATTAATCATTACGACATCACGCTTTAAAAATATTACACATTTTGTCGATATAATATTCACCTTACGTCATGTATTAAATTATTGTAGTAGTAAATTTGTATCATTGAGGAAAATACTTTGAATTATTTTCTGCAGAAATTACGCTTTTCCTAGGATTGAAAAATTGCTTACATATAACTATATCTGCTAGCGCATTTCGTGTAAATTTGTTCAACTTTTGGGCATGATTACGGCAGTTGTAATTTAAAACGCGTTGTCGATGAAATTTGTTATTTTTTTTTTAATATTCAATTTATAAATATGCAAGTTATTTTAAAATTTAAAAATTATTTACTGTTTAATTTTGGTAAAAATTTCTCTCAAAAATTGTACGATGAATTACAGGTATATGCAAAATAGTAATTCCACCACACTTTTTGTTTTATTTAAAAGACACGTCAAGCGATTTGTCTAAAACAACTAAGTCAATGTCAAATGACGTTATATTCAAATTTTGAAAAAACTTTCAATATAATATTTTATTATAATTTTTGGATCTTACTATCACGCGAGAACTATATTAAAGAACAAGTATTAAAACTTTAGAATTTTTAAAAATAAAGCACTAAAGCGATTTTATTCTTCACCAAAAAATGTCGAGTTACTGGGCTTGAAAAGTAACTTATAAGTTTTTAATCATAAAAACTAGTTCCATATAAATCTGTCCATCGTTTAGATTTAATTATGTAACAAATATTCTAACTTTAGAATCTATAATATTAATGCAATATCGGAAGTATATTAAGTAAAAAACGCAAAGTTACTTGCTACATGAATTATACAGTTTCTGAGTAAAGAAGAAACCTTGTGATTTCAATTAATAAGACAAGTTTTATTTAAATACATCGAGCTGTTTACACTTGGTAACGAACATAAAAATATTTTATAAATTTTCAATTTATGGTATAAATGGGATTAGGGGCAATTATTACGCGAGTATAAAATATTATACCTCTTAATTTTATAAATGTTTCTTTCGGATGATGTATGGAAATAAATGTATAACTACTGAACTAGATTTAATATTTACGGTAAATTTATCTTTTAATATAATATTATTAAGAATGTTTATTATATATATAAATAAATTCTTTAGAATTTTACGGCATGACATTAAATTTTAATATACTTTTATAATTTCTGGATCACATCTATTTATGTGAAATCTTCAAATTTGTGGACATAATTATGTTCTAATAGTTTTTGAAGAATTTTTCGCTGTTTTGCATCTTAAGACGAAAAGTGACATGTTTTGTGCTATTAATAAAGTTATTTTTTATTGAATTGCTTATTATCCTACTTATGAAAGAATATAATGTTTATATTCTTCAAATAGAAATTTATAGTTTATAAAGTGCCCAAATGTACAAAATTACTTTTTATTGCACAATTCGACAACTGATTTATTGTTTTGAGTTGTAGAAAAAATAAACAATTATTATTTATTAAAATAACATTAAAATAAACCAAACCAAACCAAATACATTAAAATAAACGATTAATTTATTTATTACAAATAAATAAATTAATCAACAAGTTAAAAATACCAAACTTTTAATGGAAACATTTCCCTGAAACGCGCCACGAAATATAAAATTCTCGTAATAAAATATTTATTCTTATCTGAAATATGCAAGATGAGGACAAAAATTGTGGTAAAAAATGAACATTAAATAAAATAATTTAAGAAAATACAAAGAAAAAGTATTAATTAAAAGTCAAAGACGTGAAATTATATCGCCGAACAAAAAATTATCGAATCGAAAAGTAGAAGTTAAAGGTTTAATATAAAAGCGTTCAAGTACTTCAAAACACAAAAACACCACATGTTAATATTTTTTTATATTATTTCCCTTTAATTTCTTATTAAGCTGAAAAAAATAATTACTAAGACTCCGGAAAACTCCATATTAGACCACCTGTTTCTTAAAAAATATGCAATAACATAAGAGTATTTAATTACAAATCTAAACAGTTTTTCTTATTTTAATTTCAATAAGTGATACTTTATGTAAAAAACATTTGCAATGTTGACCGTTTTCATTATTTCATTATAGCGTTTGCAGTAAAATAAAAGTATCAAAATAACTCACGAAAGCTCAAGTAATGTGAATAAAACTTTATTAATAAACGAACAAAATAAACAATGAAACTTATATTTCAACCAGTTTATATTTTTACCGAAATGTGAGTAGAATTTTGTCCTAAAAATATTGAATATAATTAAAGACAACCATGAACAATGTGAATTATATCCATTTTAAAATGTGTGCAAAACAAACCTATGCAATGTGGTAGTTCAGCGAGAGATGATATCGTAACCCATCTTCCTACCTCCCTCGTTTTTTTTCTATCCAACCCTCCCTTCGACTCAAGATAATATAATTTTTATATAATCTTACAAACTAAAATACTCAAATGCAAACGAGCTGAAATCTCAAATATAGTTTTTTAAAACGACAAATATTCACTTTAACTAAACATATTTCAAGAAACATATCGAATTTAAATCAATTTAAAGAACTTCTCGCCGAAAGGAAGTGGTGAATATTTACAAAATAAATATTAAAAGAAACGGGAGTGAAAGTATCAAAGAAAATTCGTGGTGTTTAAAAAATATAAAACCGCGAGTGGAAATTTTAGTCATATACGACTTTAAAATTGAAATCAATATCAAAAAAAGTGCACAAAGTTCAAAACAAAGGCTTTAAAAATCAAAAAGTGGTTAAATTGAATATAAAAACATTACGAGAAACAAAAACCAACGGATGGTCACACCAGATCAACCGTGCGTATTAACTCGTGTCTGGAGCACGGGTTGCACTAAACTGAACATCACACTATAAAGTCAACTCTGATTGATATGTGGTGGGGTTTGTAACGGCGCGTGCGATTGGACGGCCGCAAGGTGGTGGGGGGAGGGGTGTTCGGTTGCTGCGTGCCCTGCTGCGGGGCGCGCGGGCCGCCGGCGCCGCCCGACGACTCGCCAGAGGATATCAGCCCCCTGCACGAGAAGGCTGAATTTGCTGGTTAGTATATTTTTAATTTATTATTAGGCTATCTTTCAGTATTTTACCTATTTCAATTTACATCATTTAGTTGGGCATCTCTTTCTAAAAAAATCATAAATTTAAAAATCCCATAATAATCCTGGTATAATATATATATATATATATATATATATATATATATATATATATATATATATATACATATATATTTATATATATATATATATATATGTATATATATATATATATATATATATATGCCTTTATAAAAATCTGAATAGTCGTAAACTCTAGTATCACATGATAATAAATTTCAAAACATATAATTTAATTTAGAATATTCCAAGATAGCTAACATTAAGACAGATGAAACTGTATTATTTTTGTCAGCCTTTATAATGTATCTAAATTTTATTAGAATGGGTATGTATCTAAAATTTCTTGTTACCCACAGGATTAATATCGTATGGTAACGACGATTTTTTTTTTCATTTAAAAACCACATTTAACGTGAGTTCAAAGAAATTATGGAATGTAAATGTAAGCCCATCTGTCCACGACTTAGAAATGCACAAAAACAAAACTAAAATAATGAAACCATCTTATTTTCGTTACAAAACAAACAAATATTCCTAAAATATACATAACGTAAATAGTTAAGCGATAGGAAAAACGACCTTCGCTTGGATCTAATAAAAAGATTTCCGAATATTTTATTCGCAATTTCCGAACGAAAAGCCGTAAATTTTCCGCAAATGGTTCATTTAGATTTACGATTGATACCTACACGATTATCGGCACAGTTTCCATTTATACGTATTGATTTGAAAAGTAGTTTTTTATGGCATAGAAAAGTAAAAGATAAGTGGAAAAGCGATTGGAAATGAGAATCATTTCATATTTAATAGCGTGAAAATATTTATGTTAAACGAGAACTAACAAAAGACGAATCAGTAGCAAATAAGGTTTCAGCAAGACGTATTTAGAATAAAACGTCGCAATTGTCTACTATTTGTATAGGGTTTTCATTCCTATTTTCACTTATTTTCAACGCTGAATTCATTCTAATTTTTTTGTTCTTTACCTGAAAATTATGAAAGTTCCTGAAATAATTGAACAAATAAAATAAACAATTACAAATTACTTTTCATTAATTTTTGCTTTAAGAAATCTTGTTGGGATATATATTCCTTCACATTTTTGTTACATTTCTTAAAGGTTTTTCTTCTCACACCAAATATCAACATTTTAAGTAGACGTTTTAAGCGCAGTAAAAAGGTATTTAATACAAAAAAATTAACAAAAGAAGTTATAGTAAAACTAAGAAACCATTTATAGTATTTTGTTTACGAATGGATAACGGTTGTTTTAAACAAACTAAAGAACAAAAAATAAAATAAGGTGGGTAGAATTAATATTATAGATAGCTAGATCAAATTCATTATTTGTTGTAAAAATTTCGTCAAAATTATATATTGTGAAATTACAAAGGACTTTATTTTCTTGATTTCTTGAACGAAGGGAAACAGAAATTTAGTTTTAATTATATTGTCATAATTTAGGTAATATTCCACAAACGAAATATTGACGCATAATTAAATTCTTTACTATGACTGCAAATTAGACTTAATTAATGGAGTGGTTTCTCATAAATTTAATATATGGTATATATTTTCAGTCTTTAATTTTAACCTCTTTAATTTTCAACCTCAACCCCATTCTTTTACATAGTGAACTTAATTCGAAGAAATCCTTCTAATTCAATTTTCATTCTAAAAACACTTTTTACCGTCAAGACGTTGATCTTAGAACCTTTCAAGGTTTCTAAGACAGCTACTCTGTGACGTCTTGGAAGCTAATATTCCAAAGTTAAAAACTAAAGGATCTTTGACGTAAGTTCTTAAATTTGGCCTACATATTTCTTCCAAATATCATATTTTAATACTATATAAATAATTTCGATGTCATTACCATTGAATACACCACATAGGGCAAAGCGAAAACTCTACATTCTATAATTGGAATGTTTTCAATTGACATATTTCAAGACACTGTTCCCTTTCGAGGGATTTCCGGTATTACTTGCTTTATTTCACTCCCATGGCAACTTGTATTGTTTATCTGAGGCTTTGGTGTGTTTGTATCTACCTGTTGCTTCCCCTTATGAAGATCGTTTTTCTTTTGAATATAATCTTTTATCGTAAAATAATGTCACAGTATTCTGTTCATAATAAAATTTTTAAACATGTTAATATTTAGTAAATTTATACATCTATTGAATTTTTGTACAGAACTGTTGCTCATTTATATTATTGTATTAACTAAATACTTACATGCAGATATTAAAAAAAATAATTACCTTTAATTTTTTTTCATTTAAACTGTAACATATCTGGAAAAGGAAAACAGTAGATTATTTTATGGTACTTTTCCTGCATAATACGGAAAAAATTGATTCATGTAGGAAGAACATGTTTTTGTAGACCTTGAATGTTAGCGAAATCTTGAACAATCATACATATACATCAATTAATAGAAAAATATTTACGCTTTTCATTATTTTGTACTCTAAACTTCTGTCTAGGCGACGTGTTTTTGAATACAATGAAAGATTATTAATCTGACACAGTAACAAATAAGTAAAAAAGTAATATTGAATATATTTGGCGTTAATTTTGTAGAAATTCATTATTCACAATTAAATGAAACTACGTGATGTAGTATTATTTCTACTTTCTTTGATTTCTTTACCACGACCTAGGTTTCGTTGTATTACAACATCTTCAGGTGGGATATTAGCAAAGATTTTTTTGCTTTGATTTTATTTTTTGCTTTGAGATTGCACTACTATTAGAAATGTTAATACTAAGGTTAAATATTTACGTATTTATAATTCAGTAACCAGCTAAATATGTCAGAAGTCAATGGATAACTACCATATATATATATATATATATATATATAGAGAGAGAGAGAGAGAGAGAGAGAGAGAGAAAGAGAGATAGAAAAGTAATAAATGTGACATAACAGTATTTGAGTATCGTTTATTACTCTATTGTATTGGAAACAACATGTTGATTTAACAGATATTCTAATATTGAACATTATAAAGCAATGGCCCATTTTATCGTGGTTCAAAAATATGTTTTAAAAAAGTAGCGAAAAACCAAATTAACCAAAGGGTGAAAAATTGTAGAAAATAAATAATTGAGCCAATTTACATTTTTCATATTTTTTCTGTGAAACGCCACCGTTAGCAGGTGGTAGATAATTTACATGCGCTAATTGACGAAACCAGACGCCATAACCGCGCCTATCGCCCACTTCCTACCTGTTTGTTTTGACATGTTTATCGTGTTAAAAACCTCATTCGTTGTAAATTAACTTTTATTAAAGCAAAGGGTTTCATATTTTTTGTGAATTTATGTTGCCTTCTATGTCCACAGACCACACATAAAGTTTATAATGAATACTGATACATTTTCCACACTTCCTGTTAGGTATAAAGTAGTATGCTATTTCATTACTTTAGTTACATTTATACATTTTCTACACTTCCTGTTAGGTATAAAGTAGTATGCTATTTTATTACTTTAGTTACATATATACATTTTCCACACTTCCTGTTAGGTATAAAGTAGTATTCTATTTCATTACTTTAGTTACATTTATACATTTTCCACACTTCCTATTAGGTAAAAAGTAGTATGCTATTTCATTACTTTTGTTACATTTATACATTTTCCACACTTCCTCTTAGGTATAAAGTAGTATGCTATTTCATTACTTTAGTTACATTTATACATTTTCCACACTTCCTGTTAGGTATAAAGTAGTATGCTATTTCATTACTTTACTTATGTAATTAAGAATGAATAAAGCTCAATATAGATACAAAAATATCACAAGGGTTGTTTGAAATATCACAAGGGTTGTTTGGAAATAAACAACAGTAAAAAATGTGAATATAGGTAAACCATATAACTATTTTGTGCAAATATTGCCCCATATTTACTATGATAAATTTAATTACTTCTTTCAAACATTACTAAGTATTTTGAAACTATTCGTTTCTAATAACTGACTTTTTAATAAAATGAAATTATATTTTGGAACGTTTTGACAGATTTTAATAAAACTTTAAAAGAAAAGCAAAATATATCCAAAAGTAAAGTCATCGAGCAATATTACACATGCAATCATTGCCAATTAATATCAGCCATTTGTGCTTGTTTTACAATCGACCATTTATTACTTACTTGTTCTTAAACGGCTAAACATTTTATTTTGAATTGCATTTGGTTTTGATTGAACATAAAGAATATCACGAGATGTAAAAATTTCAATGAGTGCAGCGATAGGTGTTCCGATCATCGCTGATTAATGGGATGCCTATTTCAGTAGAAAGGATTTGCTTTATCCCTTTTTCATTGCCATTGATCATTATTTTCATTATGATTGTCCTCGAGTTAAACATTATCTAAATGTTTTAAAATGCTTTCTAAAGAGGCATGTTGTCGAAGTATTCGACTGAATTTCTTTGCAATTAAATTCAAATGGATGCTTCTACTAATTCTTTAAACCATTGAAACTTAAAGCTAATTTATAGTGCCTTAAGTTGCTTCTAAACTCGACATACATTGTCAATAGAATAATATATTTTTCCAAAATACTTCAAATATATAGAATTACTAAAAGATCAGATAGAGTTGAATGATAACAAGTTTTGAAACACTTCACCATTATCTAGACTCTTTTCCGGGATAATTGTAATGGGAATTTTAGTCAACGTTTTTCTTAAATTTCTTTATCAATACCTTTCTCCCAAGAATTTTTCATTAGTTTTAAGGTTGAAATATCTAATTATTATAATACATAGCTGGAATTAGAAAAAAGTCCTTGTTGACTATCTATTATCGGACAGTTCTAACTCTCAGTTTAATGGTATAGATGTTCGGATGTACCTTCCCTCAGAAAATGACTACACTTCAGAGGATACATTGGCATGAAATGATATAATATTTTTGCCCTTTTTTAGCCACTATCTTGGAGTCCTTGGGGCGTAACTGGAATTTAGTTTCATCCTTGTTATAAATTCTTCAGAGGTCTTGTAAAAAGTTCATCTAGTTGTTTTCTTGTAAATAATATTCCATTTGAACAAATTATTACATTACATATATTTGAGAATAATCTATGTTCTACAATGAAATTCTTTCTTGTTGCGTCTTATCATCACATATTTTTATTAAGTATTCTCATTGGTTTATGTTGATATGACGCTGGTCTAGATTTAGCAAAGTAAAAACGTAGTTCAAATTGCAGTGTAATTTGCTATAGCTTTCTTGGATATACCATTTTGGATGGCTTATAGCTTTTAACTATATTAATAGAATATACAAAATATTCCTGTATTCAAAACACGTTACGTCACATAACATTTTATTCATCAATTATTTCAGTATTAAAGAAAATATAAAAATTTAAATGTTTAGTATATGGTGAAGTTGTAAATTAATTAGGCACTGGTACTAGAGAAAAAGCATACATTGCTACCCCATTTATTCGAAAAGAAATATTAAACGAAATATATGAACTAAATATTTGTTCCAAAATAAACACATATTAAGAGAACAGGTGCCAAAAAACCCCGGTGTAAATACGTTGTAGCAATGCTACAGGAATGTTGCGGTTAACGAAAAAAAAATTAATATATTTTACAAGTTAGCAATTCTTCTAAATAAAATTGCGGTTTCATAATCCATTCTTTATTTGTAAGCCTCGTTCGAGAAAAATTAGGCTACGAAGCAACAAGCAATGTGGAAACCTGTCTCTCGTTATAATTTTTCGCCCATGAAATTACATATTTAACTAGATTGGTCAGTCAGTTGCATATTTTTATTATACATATATTCATTAAAATAACTTTAAATTTCTCCACCCTTAAAGTTAAGAAATTATTTCTGTTAATTTAATTAAGAACAATGATCTTAGAGAAAGAACTACATGGTCATTACTTACGTTTCCTGTTATTTGGCGAACAAATTTTGCAGTAACATTTAGCAAACAATGTTACTGTGTAATTTATACAGTTTCACATAAAACCCGCTGGACCTCATGAAAATCAACAACAATAACTCTGAGTGTTTCAACTTATGTAATAGTTAGTGTAAATATTTGATTGCCACCCCAGATTGTGACGCAAGTAAATAATGACGGAAAATCCTTCGTACGTTCTGGTAGTTTGCAAGTGAAAGACTCACTCCATTGTGCTTTTCCACTAGCTACAAAATCAACTGGAAAATTAGGTGTAGCGTGTAATTTCTCATAATAGTGTCTTGAAGAATAATAACATAAGATTAGTCTCAAATACTACAAATATATTCAAGTACTATTCGTGTTAGTCAAAATATACTTAGGAAAAGGTTGAGGTAAAAAATATTCATTATTATGGCGTATTTAAAATTCTCCTAATACTTTTGAAGTTCCTTTGACTCATTACGAGTAAAATAACAAAATAATAAGCTTTTATCTCTAAATATTTTAACTAATTTGACAATAATTCGTAATGTCATTTGTAACATTCGAAGACGTATTAATTGTATAAGAGTTCAATTTGATATCTTTAAAATGAATTAAATAAAGCATTTTTTAACATATTTCGCTGAGAGGTCATATTTTTTACTTTAAATTTTATTTTTTAAATTATGTGTATAGAAATGAAAATAAAAAATTTTAATTTGTTTTTTTTCATAGTCTTTAATGTAACAAACATATATATCTGTTCATGTCAATGTTTAAACATGTATCGATTTATTTATCTATCTGTTAAATAGCTTTTTAACAGTAATTTACTTAATTAACCTACATATTTAGTGTCATTTATTTCTAGTTAATTTCAGTGTATTTTAATATTTCATTCCATCGGAACTATTTATTATTAAAATCAAGTAACTCCTGTTTGTGTCTGGTTCATAAATTGCTTTCTTCAATGATATTTCAGTTTTTAGAAATTATCAATTCACCTTATACCAGAATGGCTTTATCTCTTTTAATTCTAGTTGTATTTTCGTTGTGTTTCTCAGCTCTACTTCCCGTTCGACATTATATGTATAAACATATAGTTTGATCTACTTTATTTCTTACGCTATCATCATATAATCAGATAAATTTCGTATTGATTTCTATTGATTTAATAGACGTTTTAAGTCCTTTTTTTAAGGGATTTCATTTAACTAAGATTATTTTCCTCATTTAAGACGTTTTATTTTCCTCATTTTCACTTCCATATATAATTTTATTGATATCGGATTTTCTTTCTTCGAGGATTTTTTCTTTATTTCATTCATTAACATTAAGCGTAAATTAAAAGATTACATCAATAAATATTCGCTACTAACTTCTAATTGCTAATTGTCCACCTGAAGATGTTGTCATACAACGAAACCTAAGTTCTGGTAAAGTATTGAAATAAAGTAGAAATAATACTACATCACGTAGTTTCATTTAATTGTGAATAATGAATTTCTACAAAGTTAACGCCAAATATATTGAATATTTTAAATATATTTAGTCAAATCTTATGTCGGTTGATAGAATGAAAAAATAACAAAGCTAATAAGCAAATTAAAAAGAATTTGCAGAATTAACTAGCTTCTTCTCTGTATAGGATGAAAAATATCAATAATTCGATAAAAACAAAAAATTTGATAAAAACAAAATATTGTATTTTTCTTTCCATGAATTTTTCTAGTGGAATATGTTTATTAATTAAGCCAGAAATGTTAACTATTTCTATATAAATAGGAAGGAAAAAAAACATCTTTTCTCTAATTCTTTGAAGCTTTAAAACTTTATTAAAACGTGCGTCGTTTACTTCCATGTCCTATTTACATTTTTAACTAATTTTGTAGACTATAAGAAAAAAATTCCTTTTCTTATAAAGATGGTGAAATATAATTGCAATTTAAAAAAAATGTTACTTTTCAAAATTTTACTTATTTCTAAAAAACGGCATAAATTATATTTATATTTTGTTTTTGTGAAATGAGTAAAAAAGCTTCAAAAACGTAATTAAATAAATTTTTGATCCATTTACCAAACATGGAGGCTGCTAATATAGAGATCCGATAAAACCTAATCTCATGTGTAATTTTTCTTACACGTGTAAGTAATTAAATGAAGCCGAATAAGTTAACGAAGGTCAAAGTAGAAATTGGCGCTTAATCATTACTCTCTGACAGTTAAGGCGAGAAAGAGGACGGATGACTGGTAATAATAAATCGATGCTTGCCATTGGTTTATTACTTTTCCTTAGTTTCTCCGTGTGGGAGTAACTAATCTAAATCAATGGTTACAGAGGAAATTATTTTATTAAGTATATGCTTTATGGATGTACAAATGAGTTAAAGTATAATCTAGGTCATTTTACCAAAAAAAAAAAAGGTATTACATCGAACGACATTCAAACATTTTTCTTATTGCTCAGATCTAGAAACGAAATCGAATGAAAGCTAAATGTGAGTCTTGTATGAGTGAAAAAAGCAATGAAAAAAACCACGTAAAATATTTTTGAAATGAGAACGTTTTCAATTAAAAAAAACATCAGATAGGTACAAGTTGAAAGTAAAGATTTTTGACGAAAATGCAATATTATAAAAAGCGTGATGTATACACACACACACACACACCGAATTGTAAAATAAATAAAAATACCGATACAAAAGTCATATATGAAAACAAATCAGCTAAGAAAATAGGTCGGAATGTATTTTTTCCATTTTTCAAAAGCATAGGACTCTATATTTCTCAAATGGTGATGATGCCCCATACTCATTATATTTTCATTATTTTAACTCCATACAAAGTGCAGGCGTCAAAGCCGGTGGCAAAGATTTAGTTCTCTATTGTTCATGTCAAATCCAATTTCGTATTTCTCAACATTCACTATTCTCAGAATTCACAATTTTACTTCATGATACATCTTTCTTAATCATACATTTTGATTCCAATTGTCTTATAAATCTACTTTTACCTTAACACTTAAATGGCAAATCATAATCCAAAAAAAAAATTAAGCGAAGATGAAGAAACTGTTTACCCACATAAGAAAATCTTTCATTCATTTATTTTGACATAAAAAATACATGTTAAATAACAAGGATTGCTTAAGTAATTACCAAATATTGAAAATTTCTAACTAATAGGAAATGACGACAAAGTAATGGAGTTATTTAAACATCTTACACACCGCTGTGGCTAAAAATATAGAATCAATAATAATACCAGAAATGTGCGTCGAAAATATATTTAGTAATATATATAAATTGTATCAAAAAGGAAAACAAATTTTTCATATGCATACTTATCTACTATTTTACGTACTTTTTCCATATCACTTTTTTGGCCAAATTAAATACGAAAGTGTTAATGATAGAAAAAGGAGCAATTTTTAAGTATTTTCTCTTTCATTAACACTAAAACCTTTTTCTGCCTTATTTTTGAAGGCAGAAAAAGGTTTTAGTGTTAATGACATTTTGCCCATTTAGTCGTATTTATTACTGCTGGTAGTCGCCCATTAGTCGATATTCGACCGTAATTCATTATATTTTTATTTTTGAACGTTTTTTTGTCAAAGAGTATACGTCTATTGTCATTGCATATATTTTTTTTAATATCGTTCTATTACTTTATCTGGAAACATGCAGAAATACATCACTAGCGTGTGTTGTTTTCCTTATTTCCCCGCAATATGCAGCTTGTAGTTGTATTTATTTTTTGGTAAATTTTATTGTCAATTTCAATGTTTTCATGTTACTATTGGATATATAAACGCTAATAAACTTTAACTATGCCAAATCCCCCACTCCTCCGTGCCAGACATATGCTTAAAAGGGATAAAAAGTTTTCTCTTCACTTCTATACAGAAAAATATACATAAGTATATAAATACGCCTACGCTATTCCATTTAATTTAATTACAACGCCCCTACAACGTAAACTGCAGAAAAAGTTAAAAAACAAATAGATCATATGGAATCCCTCCTCATACGTTGTCAAATCAAGAGTCAATTCCATATAGAATCCAGGCCTATAATCGTCTCGCGTTGAAACACAAACTTTAACTTCAAATTACTCTTTGAACTTGTTTACGACGCAAACTGCTGACATTGCGATATATAAAGTGATAATCTTGAAAATATAGCAACACTATCTGTAGCGCGACTGAGCAGATAAGCTCTGGCACTGTTTAGAGGGCGCTGATTACCTAAGTTTTGTTACCAAGATCATAAACAAAAACAGCGTAGCATCCCCAATTAGGAACGGTCCTTGCTTTCAAATCTTGAAGACTAAATACGGCTTAACGAAATTCATTGTGCCTCTCTCTTTGGGGAAAGTTAAATATAGTTATATATAGTCGGTTTTGGTGGCCGGTTCTTTGAGGGCTAATTAGCTTTAAAACTCCTGAACAGATTTGGATGGGTCTTTGACAACTGATATTTATTAAACAGGTTCATATGTTGGTATTATGATCGTTTCGCATATACGCTTATACGATTAAGTTTGTTTGACATTGGGTTATCGATCACTATCACCTGTCGAGTGTTTGGAAAACTCGTGGACGTTAATTATCCGATGATTAATTTTGAACGATGATAAATTATTTATACCACATCAAGTAAGTGAAATTATATGATGCGTGTAGACGATAATTTATATGCGTGTTAAAATCATAAAGAGAACCTCCTTAATAAATTCACTGTCTAATAGTCTAGCATAAATTCGCTTCATCGTATAGCTACTAATTAAAAATTTTCGCGATTCGCAAACGTACATAATTATCTAATAAATTTGATTAAATCATAACATTGGTTAAATAACTAACGGTTAATAGAAGGCGGTTCAAATGCTTGAGTTAGTGTAATATATTGATTTTTGTGGAAAAAGTTTTGAATTTTATTTAGTAAAGGAAATTATTATCATATGTAAATACTTAAGCGTCATGCAGTTTGAATTAAACAGGTTTTTATTTAAATGATTTATTGTTATTTAAATCGTATATCTATTATTTCAGAGAGATAAACACTTTCACTTTCAACTTTTTTCTAACAAAAAAGGACAATATAATCGTTAATTTTTATAAATTTTTTGACTGGGCTCATTAAACCTGAAATCAAGTATCAACGTGTATAAAACATATTATTATTAAGTTTACTTTCATTTACGGTTTACATCGTCCACAATACAAGTATTCACTTCTTATTGGGGAAAATTTACTAGTAATTGACTAGAAGATAAGGGGGCGTTAAAACAGGACTAATAAAATTGGAAAATATTTTTCAATTTAATTAGTAGCAAAAATAATGCAGTTTCACTAACGGCCTTTATATTAAAAGCTTTCAAACTAGTAAATTTCATTCTTATTTTTGAAACTTGTAAAGTACGAGAGTACTGCAAAGATACAAATTAGATAAAATTGTATTATATGACTACATAGTAAAAATAATGCAGTCTTTCCCACCAATTTAAATTTTCGCAGAACCCACTGGCCCAGTAGTCAACTCGCCTCGTCCACTCGGCCAACAGTCGCCATTGCCGGGAATCGAAGAGGAAGAGGATACCGACTGGCCTCTGGAAGACGCCACGGACTCCACGCCTACTCCTTCTTACCGTTCCACCAAAAGTTCTACTGACAGTGCTGTACACACTTCTTCGAGAAGCTCGAAGCGCCTAAGCTTCGGGAGTCCTTCACCAATCAAAATATGTGCCAATTTAACCGCGAGGAGAGCTAATAAAGCCAGATCTAGGACGCCGACTACCAGTTCAGCGAGCGCTTCACCGCACGCTACGCAAAACTGCGAGGAAAACACATCTTCGCAGTCCACTTCTCAGCTATTGCCCCAGTCTTGCAGAATGCAAGCGGAACAAGGAAGTATTGGAGAGTTGCAGCGGTATCATGGCAGATATCTTAAGAGCAGGAGACATACGCTGGCGAACGTTCGGTAAGTTTCAAAGCAATTGTTCATCAAAAGTTCTGTCCAGTGTTGATTTTGGTGAACTGAACTATTATTCAACAGTTCTGTGAGATATTGGTGTCATAATTATAATTTTAATCAAACGTATCCATTTATCTTTCAGTTTTGCAATTATTCTTCAAAGCCAAACATTAATTTTAGAAGCAGGTATTTCACTCACCTGAGTCAGTTGACGTAGATTTAATACGTTAATATATCTTGTTACACTACTTTTCGTAGCCAAAAATATAAGGTTCATTAATTCAACATTTATTTTTAAATTTTCAGCTGATGTACGATAGTATACCTATCATTCTCTACATTTATTATTAGTGGTGGTGAATGATTGTACAGTATAATTTGTGTCTTTTATTAGCAATTAAGTGGAGTGAAATGTAAAGTATGATATAAATCAGAAATTTTATTTTAAAAAACAATTTTTCTAAAGTTTTAAATTACAAATAACCTTGAGATATTTATGCTAAATGCATAGATGTTGTTACTTAAAAGCCATAAAGCTCAGACATAAAACTTTAAACAAGACGCAAACATGTGAGTTGTGAAAACATTGATTCCAAATTATATCTTAACTTGTTTATTAATGCCTATTTAAGATCAACACAATAAATCACTTCTAGAAATAAATACGCGTATGTAAGCAAGAAACGCATGGAAATATTTCGGCAACAAAATGTCTTTAAACACTAAATGGAAGGAGCCCAAACTCAAAAAAAAACCTTTGCCCACCTTCTATTCCCATCAGATCCTGTCCTCAGTCTCGTCATCTTGTGTTGTTACCGAAAATAAATATAAGTGTAAAATAGCTAGCGCGTTGGAAAATAGGTGAAATATCGATTCCAAAATGTATAGTAGACAGGCAGGCAACAAAGCAAAATACATAAAAGCGTTTAATAACACATTTTCAACCGAAACACAGGCTATAACTTTCTTTTTACGACTATATTCGCGTGTACAAAACGGTCCTACTTAATAATCTTTTTGCAAAACCATAATGTGCATTATATGTATATATGTATATACATATATATATATTTGTATATATATATATATATATATATATATACATATATATATATATATATATATATATATATATATATATATATATATATATAAAGTTATGTGTTTCAATACGTATTCTACTTCTTATTTCTATTAGTCGTGCCCAGTTACAACTTCCTAATCTTGTTTAAATGTTTGCGGCTTTATGAGATTTTTTTAAATTTTAAATTCGTCTACATAATAAGCATTATTGCTTAAGTATTATGAAAGTATTTACTTGCTGTAATTATATTATTATACCAGTTTTTGCCAACGGATTTTGCGTGGATTTATGAGTTGGACAGAGGATTTATGATTTGAACAGAATTTATTTACATAGAGGTTTTGATTTCGCAAGAAACGTAAATTAATATAGATTTTAGTGCAACATGTGATTTAATATTCACTTCACACCATTATTTGTATTTATTATTAAGCAAAAAATACCAGTATCATCCTACTGGAATTGTGATGTTTCTCAGGACAAAAAGTAGCATTTTGAATAGAAAACAGTGTTTGAATCAGGAGCTATGTCTACTCTAAGTTTTACGAAAACCTATTCAGCCATTTAAATATGATTTAATGGAAAGCACAATTTTTGCGGTGTCAGTATTCGACGCTAAAGAAGCCGCAAATAAAAATCCATGTCTTATTCCCTGACACGAACTATACCCATGCTGTCGCAAATCGTTGCTTGAGAAGTTATTCGTTAGTCGTTGCTTTTTAAAAATTCTATCAAACAAGTACTGGTTATAGTTGAAATTTCAAAATATGTATTTTGATATCTATTAATTTCTCCGCCTTATCGTCACAAAACGTAAAAGTAAAAGTTATATTTATTTATTTCCCAGTTTCCATTCTCTTTGAAAGCACATTTTAATATAACACATGTATTTTCAAATTATTAAGACGAGAAGTTAATTCATACAAGTTCAGAAAAATTATATTATCAAATTTGCTGCTATTTAACAAAAAAAATACGTTTTCATCATACTAATACTTGTCATCAGACATTTTTGGGGAAATATTGATACAGTTCTGTCATTGACGAATATGTATATATATATATATATATATATATATATATATATATATATATATATATGGTTTATTTTATGTTAACAGATTATTCAATTAAGTTGTAAAATATATGTCCTGTCGAACATTTCTCTTTTCCTTAAAAAAGTATATAAAAGAGAAAAAACGCAAATAGTTGACAAAGGCGCTCAAACTTTTTCTGAAAATCTGACAACCAAACTTTTTTATCGCTTCCTGTCATTTTATCCTATAAGTCAAACAAAAGTTGAAATTTCCCTAGTTCCTCTTTCCTTTCACTCCAAACCCGAATTGAGCCGAACTCCCGCAGTAAAACTTTACGCAGTCGCTTTCCAAATTTGTAGACTTGCGTTTCTGTTTGACAAATTGAAATTCAAATATAACTTTTCACGTGAACAGATGACGATTTTGAGGCGAACAGTATTTGTCATGTGTGGATGATTTCACCCGCACACGTGCTCCCTGTAGACCGAGTTTGGGCATTCAGAAACTTTCGTGGTGATTACTGATCTGCTTATATGGACAGAGACTGTGTCTTCAAATAATTCAAGAGTGTTCCAATTTTGGGAATATCATCACAACTGTCTATGCCTATAAACCTTAGAGGGCGTTTATAATTATCCTGACTATGTATATTAGAAAGTTATTATTTGGTCGATATCAACATGCATCTTGGACACACAACTTGGAGGTTTTAAGGATATGTAGAATGAAAATGAAAAAATATACTTTTCCTGAATAAATTAAAAATAACCTTACTTAGCACACTGTAGGATGGCAATGCTGCTGTTAAGCAATTGTTTCTGATCTTTTTGGTTTAACAGATGATTGTAATTATTACAATGCCCACAAAATATCAAATGCAAATCACGCAATCACGCCTATTCAACGTGACTTCATTCGCATAAAGATAGGTTTATGCCGTAAAAGTAAATATTAAATTTTACATAAAAATAAAATATTTGGTTTTATATTATTAAGCTTGACTAATATAGATAAAGTTAAAAAGAAGACTGATACAAAAGAAGAAAACTAAAGTCTTCGTATAAAAATGAAGACGCGTACAAAAAGAAACATAACTCGGAATTCCTTTGCTTTCATGCTCTCTCTAAAAGTAGAAATTGCTATCGTATTTCTGAAATTGTTCATTTTAAAAAGAAATTTAAAATTTTCCAATAGAATCCAATGTATGCTCTGGAACCCATCTAAGGAGTAAACTTTCTAAGAGAACAATATCTTAGAGCCAATCGGAACACTGATATAATGGTAAGAGGTATTTTGGTAAACTGCAGTCAACTAAATTAAATTCTTGTATTTGTTTAAAAGTAAAAAATTGCAATTAACTAAATTAATTTGCGTAATTAAAGTATGAGAAAAATAAAAAAACATACATACACGTAAGTACTTTCATGTACATTTTTTTTTTCATATTCATATATCCATACTTTTCATCTTTTTTATTAGCCATTTTCGACCGCTAATGTGTACGCCTCCTTCAATTGACACCAAATATCTCCATCTTGGGCAGTTTCTACCCTTTTCACTAGCTATTTTCTTGATGTCGTCACACCGACGTATGTGTGGTCTTCCTTGTAGCCTTTCTCTCCCCGTGGTCTCCTTTCAACCACTGTCCCGCTCAACGAGCTTTGTTTGCGGACAAATGACTAGCCCAAACCCATTTAAATTTCGCTATTTTGTGACGTCATTAACCTTGCAGTGCTCTCTTAGCCAGTTTTTTTTCAGTGTAACGCCTACTGGTTTTCTGTCGATTGCCCTTTAAGTAACTTGGAATTTGTGTAGGATATCCTTTGTGAATATCTAGGTTTTCTCTCTATTTGTGAGTACTAGTAAGACACACTGGTCATATATGCGAGCCGTGAATACGCAGATATACTTACATACACATGCACATTTTAACACCTATACATGCATACATATATGTACATACACATATATACAAACCTGCAAATAACATGGGATGGAGGAAGGGAATGGGACATGGTAGTAAAAAGAAAGTCAGTTATTTAAAGTAATTACGAGAAACTTTGAAACTATTCTTAAAAGCGTGAACGAGGGGAGGACATTTTGTAAGAAATTACATGTAGTCGAAAATTTATGAATTTGTTGAATTTCATTTTTTTTTCCTTCAAAAGAATAACCTTCTAATCGTAAACCGTAATAATATGTTTTAAAACATAAATTATTAAATCTCTGGAAAAATAGTCTTGGGGATCGCGGAAAAATCTTGCCACGGAACCTTAACTAATAAAGAAATGAGCCGATATGATAGTGTCAATAACTCCGTCTCGTTTATTAATGTCCCTCGTTAGGTATTCAACGATCACGTTATAGTTTACTTGTACACGATGTGCTTATTCTTGACACCTCTTCAAGAACATAGATGTCAATTAATTGCTATCTGCTATCAAAAATAAACGAAAAGTTGATGATAATTTACCAGAATTAACGCTAAATTTGATGATAATTTACCAGAAAAGTTGATGATAATTTACCAGAATTAACGCTAAATTTAGGAAATACCTCATGCGGAGATCTTTAAATGTATTCCAAATATCAATTATTTCTTGGAAACAAATATCGGAACAAACACAAAATTAATAGAATTATGTAAGAATGACTGAACTCAAAGACTTCACATCGCACAGCAATATAATCTAAGTTTTGTCAAGTTCAATACGACGAATGGCGACGTCAAGACTCGGTTATGTTATATAACAGAGTTGGTCACCTCCTTCCGAATTGATTTGGGGTCTCTGAACTCTATCACTTCGATTCAAGTGGTCATGTATATGCTATCGATCTTTCGTCAAACAAATGAGCAAAGTTTCACGACGTGTTTGCCTCCGTCTGAAACTACACGCAAGGTTAATTCATTACGATCTCAACAAGTATTGTAATATTGCTTCAAGACTAGTACTCGATGTAGGAAACTGGTTATTATTTTAGGACTATAGGTCAATATTCTACAATGTCAATATATCCACTTTGTTAATAATCCCTTAGTTATCTTTACCTAAGGGATTACTAACAAAGTGGATTTTTGGTTTAAGGCAAAGGTAATAAATGATCTGGTTTTTTTTCATTATGGACACTTGATTAGGTTCACGTTACTTTTTATTCTCATCGGAATAAATTTACAGATTAAATTTTGAAACTCAGTTAGTATCCAAAAAAGTCAATGGAAATTGATAGTAAAGTTAGGAGAATACATAAATATCACCAGGTTTATTTAACTTCAGTTCACAATCATTCTCGAATTTTTAAATTAATTTTTGTTGTCTAAACTAAGGACACAAAATTAATAATGACTGTATAACACTCAAAACTAAAGTTTAAACTTTCTCATCTTATAATAGCTGAAAAATAATATAATATTTAATTATACGTTACAAGTTTATAAACGTTATTTTAGATTTTCTTAGTGAATTGCAGAACACTTGAAATCTCTTCATGTTCATCTGTCGATCACAGAATTACAGTTTCTATACTTTTACATCAATCTGTATGAAATTATTATGCTCAAATATGCGTTTGACATGAAGATCTTAATTAATATGTAGCAAATTAATAAAAAATAAGGTATATTTTCAAATATTTAAGATATCCTGTCATATTTTAGCAAAGAAAACGGCAGTTTTCCATTCGCGCATTACGTTCTGAATTCCAACGGGTTCTAATATGGAGTAATAATATCTTATCTGGGACATATAATAACACTATAGAATTGATGACTCTGCATTTCACATATTTAGGAAAAAATTATTTAGGTGAGAATTGAACTGAATTGTCTGTTTGTCTGTCTCTGAGTATATATATTTGCTAAGAACCACTTAATTGATTCTGACAGAATTCAACTGGTGGATTCTGTCTGTCTTCAGGTGGTATACAAGCTTTGTTTCATCGTAAATAAAAAATAAATAGTGAAGACAAAAGAAGATATTATAAGAAACTAGAAGAAAAAGACCAAATACAATAAAAAATATTTCAGTAAAAACCCACTTGGCAAAAATGTATTTCTATTATGATTATAGTTGGATTTAATTATAGTTTAACGTTAAGATTGAACGTTAAATTGTGAATTTAATAATACTTTCCAAAATTCCACATAAAATATATAGAGTAATATTAATCAATATCCAAATATAAACAAAATTAAAAAGCACATACTGACTAAAGTAATACTACTAAACTGTGATGCCTCTTTCACATAGTTTCAGTAAATTATCCATATTTTTCCTAATTACTGCAAATAAATTTAAAATGTGAAAATTTAATTTAAATGGGTCAATTTCAGATGTAAACACTGAAATTTCCAATGGAATTATACTCAGAAGAGAAAATTATTTCTAAAAACATTGAGTCGCTAACATCTTGAAGGGAACGAGATAAATATTGCCAAAATAACTCAATGTAATGTAACTTTACAGATAATAAAACGAAATGGAGTTTTTAAAATTAAAAGTACGTTTGAAAAGGTCGCGTCTTGTTTTAATTAAAAGTATTCGGGGCAAAAAGGAAATCATCCTTCTATTGAAAAGTTAAATTTCAGCTAAAGTAAATGCGTCAAAGCGGGAGTTAGTACTTTGCGACTGTCATCCCAAAAAGGAACGAGTCCGATTTATAACGGTTATGATGTTTATATACTTTTATTGGAGTGGGAAACACTTTGTTTTCTTAAACGGTTTTTTATTACGATTTTTTTATAAAATTTATTTTAAGCCATGGGATAATTTGTTTGTAAATCGGCGTATATCCTGCTCTCGTACAAAGTTGTTATAAAATATATGAAGCAGTATATGTATATATATACACATGTATACGTCATCATATTATATATTACGTTTACTTTTTAATTCTCTCTTCTTGAGTGAGTCCTTTACTGCTGAGGGTCATGGTTCCCTTTTGATAACACATTTTCTTTAATGATTTTCAGCCATAAGTTTCTATTTTTAACGCGTCGTGGGGCATCATGTATTGGAGTGTCAAGCGTTTTTCAATTCTGGTCCATCCAAAGTCTAGAGCAGGGTCCCGTGATTTCCGTCCTTCAACCATGCCGGTAATAATGAGGTTCTCAATACTGTCGGCTCGTTTCCGCGCAATATGTCCGAAGTATCCGAGAACTGACAGAAGACAAATAGTGGACAACATTGTTTTGATTCCAAGCTCTTTCAAAATTGAGACGTTGATTCTGTGTTCGATCTATGAGTTATTGAAAATTTTTCTCCAGCAGAAAATTTCGAAGGCGTCGATTTTCTTACAATTAGTTATTTCCAGTGTCTATGATTTGGTACCGTGAAAGAAATTAATAAAATAAAAATTCTTCCTAAACGATACTCAGTATTTTTTTGAATATGGTTCGGTCCAACTATACACAAAATTTTCGCAAAAAACATAAAATTGGGAAAGTTTTAAAAAGTCAATATAAATTCAAGGTTATATTTTGTTCCTTGTTACTGCTAGCGAAAGTCAAAGGCTTTCATTAAATACTGAAACTAATACAAAAGTCAAAATTACAAATTAAATAACGTATTTTACTAATTACAAATTTACTATACTATTAAGATATATATACGTTATACTATTGAGATATACGTTATATAGTTGAGATATACGTTATACTATTGAGATATACGTTATATAGTTGAGATATACCTTATACTATTGAGATATAACTACATATATAAATTTAGAAAACCTTCACGCTCAACGCATGCATAAAAATGAGATACCCACAATCAACTCAATTCATACATTATATTTTCGAATTACATTTGTTTATGTGCGATCACAAACCGATATTTTCCGTTAACAATTTCCGTAGTGGACACATTGTCTCGTGTCACGTAGCGCGTAGCACGTACGGCCGCGTCCTGCTTCACGTGATTAATGTTCCGCTCGCTTGCCTCCACTGGATGCTTCTCTGTTGCCACGTACAAAGGCAATCATGAACACACCTCTGCAGCATGAATGTATATAATGTATTTGCACGAGGCATTCTCGAATATATGAATATTGTTGTTAGGCACCGGCAATAAAATCAACGAAAACACATCGTAGCGCACTGAACACCACAATTTAACGAGACTGTATTTCATAACTCGGATCGTTTGCGGGTTTCACGTATTTTTTTATTACGACAGAATTGATTCTGTACTGGTATTACAATCATTATCAATCTAGAAATTCGACAGTAAAGTTGTTTAGTTGTCTATACTTTTAGAAGTTGTTACCGAAAGTTAAACGAAATAATTTTTTAAAACTTCTAATTATATTAGAATAAAATGCTTACATTTAGAATATTTCCAAATTTTTCAAGGCCATGACTCCAAAAATTAGGGATCGGAAAGACACTTCAGACATTATTTTAAATCTTAATATTTCACGAATTAAGTATAAAAATTAAAAATGGCGAATGATATCTCAATTTTATTTTGAAAGACTAATGATACTCCACTCGACTAAAATGTGCAAAACTCCATATGAAACATATTTTAAAATTGCATGAGCATATTTATAAAAGTTTATGAAACTGGTGAAAATGTAACACTAAGTCTCTGAGACATATGGACGAATGGTAAAGGCGAAATTATAATATTCTTGTTTTGCTACAGACCCCTATATATGTTTAAACTTTGAAATGGTAGTTTAAAATCACTTTCTAAAGTATTTTTACATAATGTTAAGATATACCCTGTATATTTATTTTAAAAATTTATTTTGTGAATCAAAATATTTTGTGTATTTAAATTCATATTATAAATCAATGATAAAATATCGTTTGCATGTTTATAAAAATATATGATGTGAATGTAGGATTTATGACTACTTAAAAAATTGTGCGATATTTTGTTGTCACTTTACTATTGTATCTATATTATTTGGTAAATATTTAAGCACCATACAAATTAATAAGCATGATTTTTATTCGTTACTTAAACTATCATAGAAAGTTAATCTATGAAAGTAGCCTTGTATTACTCTGCGTGTTAAACGAAAAATGTTTTTACTCTGTTCACAAAAGCTCCATTAACAAAAATCCTCAAACCGCTTCTTGTTTGTCAGTCAGCAACAAATAGTAACTTGTTGATTTTATATATTCTATAAAAGTAAATAAAAACGACACCGTAGACCTTTTGATCGACTCGTTAAAAGGTCAAGTTG
The DNA here is from genome assembly GCA_039881145.1 of Druceiella hillmani. Taxonomy (NCBI): domain Eukaryota; kingdom Metazoa; phylum Arthropoda; class Insecta; order Lepidoptera; family Hepialidae; genus Druceiella; species Druceiella hillmani. The sequence goes on along the minus strand of JAYKKI010000022.1, from coordinate 9,478,616 downwards.
CTAGATAATCGGCTTTTCACAATTTTTCGTTTGAATTTTCTTTTTAAATTTTATCATTGAATGGGCCATGTACTAAAGTTGTGCCCAGAATTTGCATTTGGCTGTTTTTATATTTATTTATTACACTTTAATTTATTGATTTCCCTAAACATTTTACATTTTCACCTTTTTATTTTTTTTTCTTTTTTGTTACAGACGAAATTTTCCTCTTTGTTACAGACAAAATAAATTTCAATATTTATTTACGTTAATATTTAAACAATCGAATACTACTATCATTCAAAATTTATTTATTGCAATTAATTTCTTCTCGCATTCAAGATATATTGATATTACGTGAAATTATATTTAGGTAGTATTCAATTCGACTCATGTTGTTAGATATATTGTATATATTTATTTCATTATAAGTTGCTTCTTCTAACTTCAGCTTATACATCGATGGCCTAAAATCTGCTGATAAATGTGTAAAACATAACTTTTTCTGTTAGTTAAATAAACAGCAGTCCTTTAAAACTTCAGTGTATGTTGTTCAGTTAACTTACATTTCATTGAATTTATAAGCAGCATTTATTGATAAATTAAACTGTAAATTATTGGAAATTAATTATGCGCATACGTACTGAATTATTAGTTAATTTGAATAATAAAAAATATAGTAAGTGATGCACATTTCGTTCGAGTCATATGAGAACGAACGGTTCTGCGTTAATTCCATATTACAAATTAAATTTTCAGCTAATACGGATACTAATGTTTACACTAGGCAATTTCTGAATTGAAAATATGATTGAAATAAAATGAAATTAAATTTAATACGAAACTTATTTTAAATAACAACGTAGACGGCTGAAATATCAAGAACGAAGTTTGCCTTTCTAGTACAAAGTATGTTTTCCAAGTTTTGTTTCGCCATCACCAGTTCGTTAAACCAAGTATGCCTTTGTGATGAGCTTTGATGGGCTAATTAAAACTTTGTATTTGTTATTTCAAATTTAATGATCAGTTTCAAGATTACCTGGTTATGCGAATCAAAATTAAATCTCGTTAATACTTTAACGACGATGTTTGTGGAAGTGTTTATTAAATTAATTAACTATCAAAAGCGGGAAGATACCCTTGAAATAAAATGATTCAATGTTCATTTTCAAATTATGTAAGACGTGAAGGAAATATGGTTATATTATAATCGATAATATTTACATTGACGACGTCTAAAAAATTTAAAAGTAAAATCATAGCAAGCGTGCGTGCGTGTGTGTGTGTGTGTGTGTGAGACCATGCATGTGTTTGTGGCGCACGCGTGCTTGAATTCGGCATATCGGTATAAAAACTCATGTACGTATTTATGCGTGCCTAAGAATGTGGTTGTGCAACTGTGCGGGTATGCAAGTGCACACGAGGCACGTACACACGCACGTACTTTAGTTTTCTTGTTTTTTTTTATTTTTTAATTTTTCGAATTTAGGATACTTTATATGAAAAATTCAAAGAACAAATATTTTCCTGACGTTATTTATACTATTGATTATAAAAACCAAATTATGTGCCACAAATTTTGTTTCGGAAAAGTATTGATTGAAAAACCTTTTATTAAAACTTGTATAGTTTGGACAAGAGTTATTTTAATTAGATTTTCTTCCAAATACGTTCGTACAACGAAGGTGGCCTATGATACAAGATGCGCGGCGTTGCAATAGTAAATGCCTTACAAGTCCAAGATAACAAATAGTTTAATAATAAAAGGGAATAATTCAATAACGTAATAAAAGAAGTAAAATTTTTGTGGTGTTACTAAAAATATATTTAAAATTTTTTATTTCTCAAGAATATATGAGTAGTATGACTAAAATTAATAGAAAAATTGTAATTAAACTTACTGCGATGATATCATGGCATTAAATTAATTAAACACAAATTTAAAATACAAATATTACATATCCCTTTACGAGAATCGAGAGATTTTTTTCTATATAATATTTAAGCCTGTTAACATCCTCAATGAGATATTTTGAACAAGTTAATCAATATATAAAATGAAGATTATATCAAAATTGTTTTGCGATGTTCTTTTTTGTAATGAAATTTTTCAATTGTTTAATGAAAAAAATTAAGTAGAATAAAGTAAATCTTATAAAAGCATTGTCAGTATTTAATTCCCTAATGAAATTATCGATCGCCATAGCAAACTATTTAAAAAAAAATACCAAACAGAAATTTAAAAGGAACGGTAGTTCATATCAAAAGAATGCTTCAAAAAGACAACCTCACCGGTGTCGGGGACGCTCATCATTTCTGTGTCGATCGTATTTCTATATTTCGCTTTCGATTAAAACCGGTGTATTACTTAATTCAGGCAGATTAAAGTCAGATACTTCATTACTAAAACACCAGCTTTTAACAGAAACATCCAGTTTCATAATTCGTCTATGAGACATAAGAAATTCCGTAAGGTATGAGCATTTCATTTTGTAAGTAGCATAGCCAGTTTTCTTCATAACTGTTTTATAATGTTACTTTTCCTCTCTGCAGCGTAATGATTTATCGATATTAAACCGCAATAAATAACAGACATTTTCGAGTTAAAATGGATATATCAAAGAATTCTATATTAGCGTCATTATAAAAATGTATATTTATGAAGAAAATTATAATATTTTTCTTAGTCCTTTATTGTACATAATTAATATACACAGGTTTTGCAGTTATGATATGATGTAATATAATAAACGTTTTGCAGTTATGATATGATGTAATATAATAAAATCTTTGCTAAGTTCATTTTTAATTAACTGGTTTTTAAGTTGAGCAGTAAATTTCAAAATTATTTTTATTTATTTATTTATTAAAACACCATGCTCAACTTGCAGATTAACCTAAAGCGCTGAGTATACGAAAGAACATAATAATAAATGGTTATAAAATATACAAACGATAATAAATAAGACAAAAATAAACAACAGTACCAATAAATATCACTATTACTAGCGATGAGTCGTGAATCATCAAGCAATTTCATAACCCCATTTGTGAAGTTGTCAATGGAGTAAAAAAATATGAAGACTGGATGTGTAAGGTAATATTGTGTTAAACAATGTAAGTGCACGACGCACAAATAAATGCTGCAGAATATTCGAGCTCGCTTTATTCAGGGGAAATAAATCATGATCTCTCGTGTAGCATCCAGAATTATAAAATGCTATTAAACTCAAGATCGAGGGGTATATTATAACCCCGATTTAACAATTTCAAAAAATACAAGACCAAAGGCTATTTCCGCCCAATAGAATGAGAATGCCCATTAGAAAATGAGAAGGAAATAAATAATGATAACACCCATAGATTTTGTAATACATAAACCTATCGAACTTTTTGAATATTTTCTATCACATGAGAATATAAGTAACTTCATGCGGAGACCAAATGGATTTGTTTCAAGAACACTGCGGACTAAATAATAAAGTCACAATACATTCGAGGTCATGAAAATCTCAGGAATGTCGTGTGAAAAGAATCTAGTAACTTGTAGGCTTTCGAACAGATTTCAATGATATCACTCTAAAATGTGAAATGATTATCTACAATTCCACCTAGATCCCTTACAGATTAAACCCTTTCGAGTGTAGTATAATATTTGCCAATTCACTTGAAAATTTCAAATTTTTGTCCAAATAAAATTATAAACATATTCTAAATTATGACTATCTATATTATTTGTATCTAGTAATTCTGTTCATTGAACTTTATCCTTAAATACCGAAAAGGAAGTATAAAAAGAGGGAGCAAGATTTTTTTTCTGAATTATAAGGTAGGTAATATTGCAGGTAAAACTCAAAATGTGCCTAATACACTTTTTTAAATTATTCTACATTTACGGAAAATATTTCGACTGCATTTGATTTGGCGTTGATATTAATGACAAATACATTAAACATCTTCGATTTGCCGTCAATAACTACTGTTATAGTGAAATCGCTGAATGACCTTGGCAGAATGCTGAGGGACCTAAGTAAAATGTCCCAACAGATAGGACTTAAAATGAACTTAGGCAAATCAAAGATCGTGTCTAATATTCAGGTGAAATCTATACTGAAAAATTATCCAGACAGATAAATCTGACTTGTATTAAGGGATCAAATGGAGAATCCTATTTAGCTGAGCAGTATTCAATGATTTTCACCATATCTTTTCATCTCAGCGTTTGGAGAGGAAAATATTCAACCAGTTTTTGTTATCAGTGATAACATATGGAAGTGAGACGTGACCCCTTGCTATTAGTTCCATAAAACACTCCACTTCACTTAGCGAGCTGTAAAAAGATTTATGCTCAGAATGTTTCTGCGAAATATTACCCGTAATGAGGATATTTATAGGAGAATTAAGGTTACTGATATAGCCAGTAAGATTGGCAGTTTTAAGGGCAATGAGCAATTTATATAGCGCACAGAAGTAATGAAAAGGTTTCGATCATATACCGGATCGATCAGGTTTCGATCATATAACAGCGATCATATACCGGAAGATACAGAGTAGGAAAATGACAGATGCAGAGTAGCTAGGCAGATGATCTGGCAAAGAGGGCGGGGAATCGCAAGGAGGCGAGGTTGCAAGCGGCTGGGGATCGATATTCTTGCGAATATATGAGGGAGGCCTATGTCACCAATAAACGACTTCCGGCTGATGATGATACTGATAGCAACTGCAAAAAAAATTTCATTAATTTATTTAACATGATATTTTATTTGATGTGCTACCATAATTCAAAGCGTGCTTATTTATCTTCAGAAAAATTATTTTATATTTACAGCCATTGGCAACCAAATTTTCACTAATTGATTTAATATAATGTACTGGTAAGTTATGACACATAATTCTAGGTAATAACTTCGAGACTAATGATTTAAATACGCATACTGTCATCATTATTAATAACAATTCCTAAAATAACACCACCGAAATATGTAAATTTGGAATAAAAATAGTATTGTAAACATTTAAAAGGGACTACAAGTAACTAAGAGTTTATTTATAATCTAGTTTTGGAATGTTTATATTAAATTTTTGAGAAATTATAAAACTAAACGCATATTAGCTGTTTTCGTACCAAATGTTTTTACTCCAGAAAGCAATTCTTACCGAAAAGTTAGTTAATTTTCATATTATTCCTAAAAATTCAACATATAAAAGTTATTGCGACCTTGTGAGGATATTTGTAATACAATGACTCTTCAAATGTTTTTTTTCACTTGGATTAAAAAGTCGTAACATGGATAATACAACCTTTATAATGTAAAAAGATTAAATTATTATTTAATTTTTATTAACAAAAATATCATTTCATTTACATCAAATTTAAAACTAATTAAATCACAATAAAACAACGGGTGCCCCTAGTAAAATATAAATAGTACCATCGGTATAACACACCACTATTTTTGTAATTACGAAAGTTTAAATGTTTGTTTCTTAGCAACTCCGAAATCAAGTGTAGCGGAGTAATACATAAGCTGCTCATCATATGTGGATTTATACTTGAGAAAAACCATGCAAACAATACCGCGAGCATAAAGCTAGTACTTTACGCACTACTTTATGCTACGTCATATCAAGAAAACCTCTGAATATAAAGTTAAACCTAAAATATTTGTTCTCTTATCAAATGAGTCTACAAGGCTAGGTTTTCAAGTATTCCATCGCTATAATCAAAATAAAATGTTGTAAATTCCATTCTCTATGTATCCAACAACATGGCTCTTCCCGCTAAGTTGATATAAATAACGCATTTGTGCTGGTATATTATAGCAATCATAGATACCGTAGTTGCCTTTGTATATATAGTCCAAATTCAGTAAATTTGTTTTGGAACACATCAATCGTGTAGCAATCGGGAAATGCGTAGCTCGGATGAAATTTTATCTTGCGCTATATGAGTACACAGTGAAAATTGGAACACCAGGTTACAGTGATGATATAATAAATGGTCGTGGTATTAACCTGCAATATCTAGCTATTTACAACAGTAGATGCATAATCCCGTATAAAAACTATGTACATAATATACAGTCCAAGATATAATATATAATAAGTATATATGCATACCACGTTTGACCACAAAGGCAAGCCGCCATGTATGACCCACTTACACAATTGCACTGTGGCGATCCACAGAGCCAATTTACTCGTAGTTCCTAACGGGTATCTATAGCTATAGTCTAGCTACATGTTACACGATGACGCGTTAAGGTACGGACGTGCTTATTTTATATTGCGCCTTTTTGTTCAATGATTTCAAATTTGAAAAATTCTTCTAAGAAAAATAATACTACTGTTATTGAATATAAGGGTGCATACCAGACAAGGGGATATACGAAGCAAGAACAAAAGAAAGTGAACGTGTTACTCGTAAATAATCTTTTCTAGGTAATTACGATAGAGCAAATTTAGTGTATCCTATTTTTCTACAATATCTATAAAATGAGAATGGATTTATCAAAATACTGTTAATGTAGCAATTAACGTAAATTGTTTAATACGTATAACCATTTTGATAGAATGGTCTGGGTTGGCGTTGGTGGTGAACTTATTTTGATATTTGTAAGAGCTTGTATACAATGTAACATTGTTATTTTTTTACAAAAACTACTTATATAAATACGAAAACGATTTATTTCAGAATTTTATAAGATATATAAAAAATATTATTACAAAAAATTGTTCTTGATATATTGCTTTTGTTCGCAACATTTTTTTGGTAACAGTTTGACGTAGAAACTTAAATTTTTGTATAATATAAAACATATTGATCCGCATATATCTTTATAATATATGCGGGTCTCGCACACATAATATAGATTTATGCGGGTTTCGTATATATTATAGAAAATTATTGAATGAGAATCCATTATCATCACATTTAAAAAATGTTTAGTTGGAATTTTTTGAAAAGTATTAATTTTTTTTCGTTTCTCAAATCATTTTTAATATCAATTCAAAGCAAAAGTTAGAATGATTTTAAATATGTATTTTTCAGTATTTTACATAAAGCGGTTTTGGGAATATTATTGAAAATATGCCCAAAATATGTTTCCCAAGCTACTAAACTGCTAAAGTGAAAATTATAACGAAAACAACTCCAATAAAAGTTTAAATTCAAAATGTACGAGAAAAATATGTTAAGTTAATAATTGGTCGATATTCTCTCGATAATAATATAAGGGAAGGTCAAAAACAGCGGATCGGGGTTGAAGATAAGTCAAAAAACGTGGGGCTAATTTTTTTTTCAACACAAATTTCCCTTAAACCTAATATAATTCTCAAGTCTATCAATTAATTTATTTATACCTTCAAAAAAAATGTTTACTCTCTATTTTGAAAAGCTGCTGAAATTGCAGATTTGACCTCCTCATCATGGCTGATTTTTTCCAAAAAGCTGTTTTTCATTCCTGGGAACGAATAATAGCCACAAAGTTCCAAATCGAGGCTGTAAGCTGGGTGTTGCAATATTTGAAAGCAGCACTTGTGGAGGGCTGCCATTGCAACGTAGTTCTTGTGTACAGGTGCATTGTTGTGCAAAAGCAGCACAATTTTCGTTAATTTCCCTCGTAACCTTAGACCAGCATAATACTCTACAGTTATAGAAACACCCTTGTCTTTGAAGTCAATACGCAGGATATTCTCTAAGTCTCAAAAAAAATATCGACATGACTTTTCAGGCTGATTGCGACATCTTGAACTTCTTAGGAGATGGAGTATCCTTTTTATGCCACTGCACGAACTTCTGCTTGAATTTGAGCTCCTAATGATGCACACAAGTTCCGTCACCCGTAATAATTCGGCTCAAAAGTTCATCCTTATCTTCTCTACAGAGATTCAAACATGGCGTGAACACTCGACACCTTTTTACTTTTGTGACGGAGTAAGCTATCTGTGTTTCCAGATTTTTTGTATTATATATTCTTATTTTATAGTGTATATTCTTTCTATTTTTAGGTTACCTAAAAAGGAAATGGGACCCTTGTAAGATCACATACGTGCCTGTTCATCTATTTATCGGTTATAGCTGTTTTTTTTTCAAAAACCATTAAACTTGGAGATTTTGATTTCGCATATAAACCCACATATATCTCGATGGCTAATATGTATCAACATTTTCATTTCCTTATTTCGTCTTGGATATAATTTGAAAAAACGAGTTATGAAGATTCAAAATATGTTATTTAGAGAAAATTCTATACAAAATATACGTCCCTCCCTCCATCTGCCGTCTCTAAAACTATTAAAGACGAATTATGAAAAAATAGCATTACTAGAAGTTAAATTAGAATTTGCGGAAAGCTATAGCGATGCTATTGCGGAAAGCTAAAGCGATGACTCTAAATCTTATAGTTTTTAGAAAATTTAAACTATGTATGAATATCGCGCCTGTCAACTGTATAACAGGAAATATATTTATACCGTTACGAATAAAAGTAATATATTTGTAAATAATTTTGAAGAAATTGTATATATGCTTAATGCATACATGTTATTTCTGTAAAATTATTTATATATGCCTATATGTGAACGAAAACCTCGTAGCGCGATTTTCAATCTTATTTAACAACTTTCGTTTTTTGCATCTTTTCCTGTTTTCATGGTAACCGTGTATATATATATATATGTATATATATATATATATATATATATACATATATATATATATATATATATATATATATATATATATATATACATATATATATATATACACGGTTACCATGAAAACAGGAAAAGATGCAAAAAACGAAAGTTGTTAAATAAGATTGAAAATCGCGCTACGAGGTTTTCGTTCACATATAGGCATATATAAATAATTTTACAGAAATAACATGTATGCATTAAGCATATATACAATTTCTTCAAAATTATTTACAAATATATTACTTTTATTCGTAACGGTATAAATATATTTCCTGTTATACAGTTGACAGGCGCGATATTCATACATAGTTTAAATTTTCTAAAAACTATAAGATTTAGAGTCATCGCTTTAGCTTTCCGCAATAGCATCGCTATAGCTTTCCGCAAATTCTAATTTAACTTCTAGTAATGCTATTTTTTCATAATTCGTCTTTAATAGTTTTAGAGACGGCAGATGGAGGGAGGGACGTATATTTTGTATAGAATTTTCTCTAAATAACATATTTTGAATCTTCATAACTCGTTTTTTCAAATTATATCCATATATATATATACATAAATTAGTCATGCATTATGTTTTCGTGCCTATTAATTTATTTACAACTATGACACAATGTATCAATAGCAAAAAAAGATAAAAATCGTAATGACAGTAAAGAAAGTGAGCATTCTTTAAAACCTTGTAGAAGGATAAGAACTACTCAGTTTACCCAAGACAAATGGGCATTTCGAAAGAAACAACGTTTTGAAAGGTAGCGTAACCAGAATAAATTCAAAAGTTGAAAAAATATTTAGAATAAATTATTATATAGTCACTTTTTTTAGTAAAAGAGACAATTTTAGTTATAAATACAATAGCATATATTTTTATGTGATTTTGAAACTTTTTATAAATATATGAGCACAAAGAATTTTTATCTTTAATTTCTTTTATAAAGTGGATGCCTTAAAAGAAAATTTTGTACAATATTCATTTATCAAAGGGGACTTTTGGAAATAGCTTTTGCTTATTTTGTAACAGTCACGCCATTTCGTCGCATGATTATATTACTGTTGAGAACAAAATTGTAACGAGATGGCGGGTTTGAAAATATTTTAAAGTTCTATTTATAATTGAACAAAAAATTAGTCGTTTTTGCAAATCTTCCTCGTTTCTACTCATTTCAGCATTTTTTTGTTTTATTATACTACCTGAAAGTCGGGGAATATTTTTTACACTTCTGAAAATAGAGGAAACTTAAAAAATAATAAGCACAAAATTAATATATTTAACATTTGAGCATTTAATGTATTTTATAAGAACATTTATAACTATATGACTACCCTAGTTCCAAAATTTAAATTTGCATGAATTTCTAACCCTCCCAAGTAAAAAATTGTTCAGTACGACTTAATTTCTACACCGTAAAATCTTATAGCCGATGTTAGTAACGCATAATGTACCGACATAGTGATCAATCAAAAGTGAAATATATACAAATAACCATTTATGTCACTTTTCAATTTTTAATGCAAAACAAGCGCCCAAATAAGAGTGAATTAAAATTCATTTTCATGGCGCTTTTCACCTCTTATTATGAGGTTAAAATTATATGTCTACGCAATAATATAAGAGTTGTTCATGTATAACGTATCTCCTGATGCTCAGTAAAAATAGCCAGCTCCGTCTACCCTTAAGAAATCCAATTATCACACACACACCTATATACAATCACCTATATTCGATAACGACATATCGTCCGCATGACTATCCCACATCCACTTATCGGTCGAGTCGTGCCACAACACTCGACGTTGCGGCGCCCGATGTCGATGGTACGAAAGATGTTATTATCGATAATGCAAAAGTATTATTATTCCCGTTGTATTACGTTATTACTAATTGTCTGATTTGATATCGGTATAATTGCCATGGAATAACCAGTTAAACTGGATAAAGAATATAAATATGAGGAGATTCACAGAAAAAGGGTGTAATTTTACGATTATGACTACAAGGAGATGAATAATATTTTCTCTATACCACTGTTTATTGGGTCTATGATAGTCACATATTATAATTAATTGTTCATCCTCTTAACTTATTCCTGCGAACGTAAAACTTTATAACACGGTTTTATTAATAACTCTCATCTATTTGTTCACAAGGAACATATCTTAGTCATGAAAGCCAAGAAATCACTATTATTATCTTAGGACTTACACTAACTCAACAAAATGGGTTAACATACATTAATAATAATTTATAACGATGCGTTTTTTAATTTAAAATATTTAGGATTTTTATAATAGAGAAAAGGGAACAGTTTTTTCTAACATTTGACTATATCTTCAGACGTAAACTGGAATTAAACTAAAATTTTACGCCAGATTTCGTACTTATTATACTTGTACATGTAGGACAAAGATTGAACTTGACAACAGACGACATTCGTTTCCAATAAGAGCTACTTAACCATCTAGAACCTTACATCTGAACTTTCCAGTTTTCCACGGTGTTCAAATATTCAATCACCTGATCACGATCACGCTAGAGTATGATTTGTTTATGAGGAGTCAAAAAAAATTTATCGAAATGTGTCATTGGTATCTTTTGTAGTTCTCATGTATTTATGTATCGAAGTTTTATCTTTTTTTAACTTTAAGTTTACCTTTTGTTAAGGTATTAATTTCTTAGCTACCAATAGGTTAAACTGCAATATATTGATAAATGGATACAAATGAATAAATAAATTGGCTCAATTGCTACATAGAGTGCATTTAACAATTTTCATATAGGTGTAAACTACTAAACAGTTATAATTATAGGAAACGTCGGTAACATATTTTTAATTCTTGAATTCACTTAATTTAAAAATATTACAATTAAATGAAACTACGTGATGTAGTATTATTTCTACTTTCTTTAATTTCTTTACCACGGCCTAGGTTTCGTTGTATTACAACATCTTCAGGTGGGCTATTAGCAAAGATTGAACGTTTGAAGTGTTGTAATACAACGAAACCTAGGTCGTCGTAAAGAAATTAAAGAAAGTAGAAATAATACTACATCACGTAGTTTCATTTAATTGTGAATAATGAATTTCTACAAAATTAACGCCAAATATATTCAATATTTAAAAATATTACTTCGTGATTTCTCAATAATATGTTGTAAAAACTCACAGTATAAAATATCCCAATTTATTCCTTATCCCAAAACCACCGTAATAAATATAGCAGTATTCAAAGGTATAGAGTATAAGATAAAAACTACAGAAAATTAGTCTATCAAAAATTGGATGCAATACAATTTTTTCTTGCCTCGATTTTCATCTTAAATTTTGAAAGAAAGTACAAAATACTCAAAACACGACTAGCAATTTCATTTCGAATTGCCCATTTTTATTGAACTCCATTTAGCCAACATCTGGTGAGGCATAGTTTCAAGATAATGCAATTTTTAAAATAGAAATTTTTAAAATAGAATTATTATATCATCACGCTTTTTTTCATTCGCATAAACTTCCACTTACAACTTTGAAGTCTCCATTGGAATGTTATTGCCACTAAGATTCAATGACAAGGAGAAAGTTACATATTTAGGTTTGTTGAAGGATTTATATTGTAATATTGTAAGGTATGAAAATATATCGGAGTGCAACAAACAAGCAATATAGTAATATTATACTGATATGAAATAATTATTTAGTAATTAATATATCGCCTAGTGGGAATTTTTTGCCTGTCCGTCTCATTGTCAGCGGTGTCACGTGAAAATGAAGAAAATTTCTCGTTTTTCAATTTGAACCAGAAGATTTTTCGATCAAAATGATGTTGAGAATATGTTAACAGAATGTTGCTTTCCTCGTCTGCCTTAATGTTGCATTTAACATGGCACGGACATTTAGAATTTTTGAAAATTCTTGGTCCTGAATTCATATCACTAGTAGACGTTATTACATTGCTGTCTCTATATTATATAAAATTCTAACTTTTTATTGTTGGCCTTAGATTTAAGAAATTTAGTACAAAAAGCTAAAGTGAGTAATATATAAGTGATAAAAATTGTTTTCGAAATTCAGTGTGCGAAACCAATATTTGATATGTAAACAAGAATGTACATAATAAGGTGTCATATTATATTAATAGTAGTGCTGATAATTAAAAAACATATTTATGAATAATTTTAAACATCTTGTCTGTAATGATTTATAGTTATTTTAAAATTATTTTAGTATTAATATGCATCGATTAACAAATAAACCTGCTAATTATATAGTTACTTTTGATTGCAAAGACAAATTAGGTTAATCTTTATAAAGAGTGATTTATAAAGGCTATAAATTTTATTTCGTGCCTGTCAGGCGAAACGTCTACTCGAGTTTACGTGATTTATGACCAATTTAACTTTAGTATCAGGTTTCGGTCACTAAATTATATTCCAGTCGCGGTTATGTTTTAGGGTGAAAGTAAAGACCACAAGATGAAGAAGAGCACTCAATTTTATTACCTAATTGAGGGTTTTGTTTTAACGATTCATCTTTTTGCGTTATGATTAAAAAATGCTTTTGTCAAAAAAATGTATTTAGCACTAGGTAAATTTTCAGAATCATTTATCTGGCATAATGACCATTTTTGTCCATTCGATGCATTTGTCAATAATACTCAATATAGTATATTATATTTATTTAAACTATTTTAAGTTTAATCTTAAAATGCTTTTTTTCCGAAACTTTTATTTTCCTGAAGAGGAAAAATAAATACAAATCCCTTAGATATTTATTTTTATCTCAATATAACGATGAAAGATTATATAAGCTTCCCTTATCTTCGACGTTGTAATCCAAGTACACAATATTCTAATAAATTCTAATTAGATATTTCATAGGTGTCTCTATATTATATAAATTCAGTGTGCGAACCTTGTTTCATTTTCCAGAATCCTTAGAAAAATTTCGTGAGTAAAAATGTAATAATATAAAGACGTTATCTTTCTTATATTAGAATATCTATTAATTTGAGCTATTACCTAGGTTATCATAAATATTAAAGGAAAAAATATTACATCACTTACAAAAAATTAATTGCAAAAATTCAAAATAAGGATAAAATGAAGGTAGATCCAAGCCATTGAATGATTTAAATAACTAACAAAATTGTTAAAATAAGTAAACAACTTAAACACAAAAGTTTTCATTTCTGCGGGCAAATTCCAGGAAAACTTTAGTTTACTTCTCTCTATTTCGATCCATTAATTCATCATAACCCTATATCTATAGAATAGTAAAAGATACAAAATCTGAAACATCATACGTTACATATGACATGTACACCGATCCAATTACCCCTAGAATAAAATCCGTCATGGATGTATTTTAACGACAGGGCTGTAAATATAAATTTAGGTTGTAAAATAAGTTTAGCGTTTATTAAAATTTCTACCTAATGTAGTAAATTTAAATTGCGTATTAAACTAACTGAGCCCCCCAAATTTCTCGCACAGAATTATCATAATTATAGTTCTTATTGATTTTAAATTAGGCATTCTGACATTTCTACGAAATCAGTTCTTTATGGTCCTTCAGAATACACTACATTTTTCCTTTTATACCTTTTGAAGAAAGACGTTTCTCTCTTGAATCGATTATATCAACATGAATACTCAGATTAGTCAGTGAATAAATAAATCGGCCTCTCTTTACCTTGTGTAGTTTAAGCAATGTTGTCCGTCTTCTGTTACCTTTTCTATTTCGGTTCCACTCCTATAAATCATAGCATATTGGTATTTGGCAAAGTATATTTTTTTAATATAAGAAGAATGTTTGAAATTGGATGTGCGATTTCAGACATGCAATTTCAGGGTTCAGAAATACACAAAAAAAACAAAAAAACTTTTTTCGGCTTGTGTATAAGCACAAATTGTGAAAAATTATAAATTTAAATGTCATGCGAGCTACGACTACTAAAAATAAGGCGAGATAAAATTATGCAGAAAAAGGAAATTAAAACCGTTGAAATAAATTTACCAATAAAACTGTAGTAAACTTCCAACGTCCTCTTTAATCAGATGCTTCCTTCTATTACACGTTATTGTTAGTTTCTCGTCATCCGCTCTTCGCGTATATCCATGTCAATTTAACGGAATTATAGTTCATAATCATTTTATTAAAATGGCAAAATTATATTTTAAAATAAATATTTTATTAATAATACGTAATTGATATTTAATATTTCGTTACTTATAGCAATTAATTATTAACAATATATTGTCAAATATCTAATTACCCACCTTATCGGACTTTAATCTTTATTAGAGTAAATAATTTAAGCGCATTTTTCACACATTATTTTCTTTATTACATTACGAAGAAATCTATTAACTTCTGCAAAGTTATAGTCGTATTCTATATGAGTGGCCCACGGATCAAGGATAATTTGATGTAACATTGTTTAGAAAAAAAATTCGCAGAAATGACAGTAAAACGTTCCAACAATCCTTCTGTGTAATATTAATGTCAAGGCAACAACTTACTTAATAAATTACTTTTGTAATATACGCAAGCATTTTGTGACTTGAATTAATATGTATTATGAACTTAAAAGTCTCTTGTTTGTAACCCAAACTAACGCAATTATAAGGGAAAAATAAAGGAAAGAACCATACGGTAACCTGATTTTCTCTGCGAGCTATAGACAGTACCACACAGTAGAGTAAGACAGCGAATTCTTATAGATTGTAAGCCTCTTTCAGGGCACGAATTAATATTTTAAAACTTTTTATATGATCATACTCTGGAAAAAGTCTTTTATGTCAAAAACTATCTCCAATTTGTTTTACTCAACTTGCAACGTTAAAGCACACTAATCTATACGAATATATTTAACCCAATTTAATATAAAATAGAAAATATCCTGTCATATATATGTATATATATATATATATATATATATATATATATATATATATATATATATTTGTGTCTGTGTGTGTGCACGTATATTTAAAAGCACAACAATTTGAATTTAAATTAACTATGAATTCAATATAACAGATTATGGAAATTGAGCCACCTTTACTTGGGCAACTAATTGTGAATAATCCATCTTTAAATTGTAGAGTTGCGTTCCAAGACAAAATGTGAATTAAGTTATTTATTATTTGCCTCCCGCCGTAAGCCGAATCTCAAGTGTTTAATAATATTGATATTTTCCGAAGAATTAACTTTAGAGGGTGTAGAAATTTACTTTTCATTAAATTTTCCAAGATTCACCAAAATATAATATAATTTCCTCTTAATTGTATTTTGTTGGCAGGTTACTTGATTTAATTTCCTCAAAGGTTATTCCATTCCAGTCTTCACGTTTATTTGAAAAGTTATTTGTTTAAAGATAATTTAGTTTCTATTATAATTATATACTTAAAAATTCATTTCATTGAAAAACGCAGTAAGGTAATAATTAAAATAGCTTAACAATCTTCAAACAAATTTGTTAAATTTTTGACACTCCTTGGTGATAAACACATATTATCCTGCAACTATATTGGTTAGTACTTCATATTCTCTTCTTAATTCATCTTTATTCATGTCTCAATATTTACTAATGATCAATCTACTCTTTACTTCATTTATTTTCCTATGACTTTTTTTGTATAATTCACCACTTATTTTCTAACATAATAAAAAATATGTTCGACTGCTGATATTTTTTGATAGTTTTATCTAAATAGTTGAAAATAAAAAAATAAGGAAACATTTCAATTGCAAAAGTCAAAATGCAAGTGAAATACTTGCATTTTGACTTTTGCTATACAATTAAAAACATAACTAGTAGGAACTCGTCGAGAGTAGTAAAAAGACACGTTGCTGGAAAGGCATGAGACAAATATACTCGTATATATCATGATTAACATTTATAATAAATAATACAAATGTACTACACGTTTTGCACCTTTGTATATTACACGTTTTATGTTTGGGTCAATTTATTTTCTGTCTAAATACGTATTTATCTTTCTATTTACATACTGTTACGGAAACATTGGAGTTTTAAAACCACGAAATATAAAATAAATAGATGCGGTACGTTCGCGGAACTGCATTAAAACACATAGCGCCAAATTGCGAGAAATCAATTTTAATCCAGTCAATTACATTGCGGCACACCCCCAACCCCAATCCCCCACACCCCACCTCTTCTCAAAATCATCATAAAGGTGATCAGTACCTTCTCGTTTCCGCACGCTTGAGTCACATATATTTATCCTACTACAACAAATCTTCCAAAATTTCAACCTTGTTTCCCAGTTATCGACCACTCACCGCAATATCGAGCTAAAGCAGCGTAATTATATATAACATTTGATATTTTTAAATTTAATTTTTATTACCGAGAATAGACTTGATTTTAATATTAATTTAATATATTAGTTTTTAGTCCTTAAGTATAAATAATAAGAGATGAAATTATAAGGTTTGCTTATAATTTTTCCAATTATAATTCCTTCTCGAACTTAGAACTTGAGTTCCAGTTTGAGTTAGTTAACGGTCGCAACTAGAAAAACAAGGAACTTTTTGGCTTCTGCCAGATAATCGCCACTTAAACCAATTCCTACCTCTACATAACTATGGAACTTTTACCATTCCACTCGATGTAAAGGCATATTGTCATTTCATCGATGACATCATTTGGATACAAATTGGAATTGCTTTTGGGTACAAATATCTTCTATCAAACTAGTTTACATCAAAGTCATGTTATAAAAAAGGTACTGAGCAAATTATGCGTATCTCGGAAAGAAACCATTTCCAACATCAAGCGACTATAGTCTATTTCCCCGTCACAAAGGAGCCATTAGGAGTATCTAATAGCAAGTATTTAAATAAGACAACCTTTTTAATTCAGACTTAAAATTGATGTAAGGGCCGAAATATTAAACATTCAGAATTTAAAAGCTTAGATCTTTCTCAAATTAGAATTGAGAAAGGTCTAAGCTTTTTTAGGAGTTGTAAAAGAAAAATTGTTCACTTTAATGTATGTATATGTACAATAATTTACTTTTTTCTCAAATAGAGCTTTCTCTTTAGTCGTACATATTATTAAAACAACTTATAGTACGGATTTTCATTATTAATAAATTTATTTATTTTTATAATATATTTTATGAAATGAAGGAAAAAGGTAGCAGTTATTTATTTTCCAAACATTTTTATGCTCTATAATTATTATGCAAATTAACTAACTTAAAATGTGAATCTAATGTTTCATTAAGATGACAGGCAGCATATCATTAACAAACATATTCACGTTATCGATATTTATGCGATTAAGATTTTGAACGTCCTGATCTAGTGATGCATACTGATGCAACGATGTCCCCAAAGGACAGTTTTAGTTAAAGTCCAACAAAATATATTCAAATTAACTTGTCAATTAGAGAAAAAATTGCAACTGTTTATATTCTTCTGCTGAATTTATATTTGAAAAGATTATAGCACAAAAGTGCATTTTAGGCTCTATGAACAATAAACAATGGAGCTCTACCACTTAACACATTCGATCTGCGACTAAAATGTAAGTCATTTCACAGAGAACAACATATGATATGTAAATTATATTCGTGGCGCGCTTGCCTCGCCTACTTACCATCCCTAGTTACATTTTATGCTGCATGTAAAACATATGCGTTTCAATAAAGGTACAAGGACAATTTATTTAATTCAGCATTACGAATATGATACATAACGATGGCACATTTCAACAATTTACTGTAACTCATCACAAGTACTTCCCACTCT
The DNA here is from genome assembly GCA_039881145.1 of Druceiella hillmani. Classification (NCBI taxonomy): domain Eukaryota; kingdom Metazoa; phylum Arthropoda; class Insecta; order Lepidoptera; family Hepialidae; genus Druceiella; species Druceiella hillmani. The sequence continues at coordinate 9,460,158 of JAYKKI010000022.1, read as the reverse complement.
GGTGCGACGGTGATCGGGCGATTGAGCAATTGAAGACCGTGGGAAAAAAATTACATATTACTCGTTTCTAAATGCCAATATAGCAAAAATATTATAACTATGCAAACGCAGATATTTATCAGGTATGAAAAGGGAGAGTTTTTTTAATAAATTAGGCCATAAAATCGTTCTATTTAAGAATTGGAAAATAAATTTCAACAAACATGAAACGTATAATACCATATTTAATTAAAGTAAGGTGAACATGAATACTGCAATCGTAATCAGATAATGTACAGTACACTCTTTGATTTGGAGACACGATCTTTTCTTTTTATTAAGAAGCTGGAATAACTTGATAGCATAAAAATATTCGACCTGGTGGATAATTTGTACCCTAAGCTAACGTGAATTGTGTGAATTGTGTGAATCTGTGGTAGTAAATTTTTCGATTTCACCTTTATAAAAAGAAATATTTTTCGCTCCTAAAACTAACGCGAACCGGTTAAATACATCGATAAATCAAGCTAATGCCCTCGCAGTGAACGCGTCATTGCAATTTAACTCCAGTTGGCCATCATGCGAGCAACACGCTACATTGGGGAGACTCCGACTTAATGAACGGCAATTGGCCAAAGCGGTTTGTCAGACGGACGTCAGCCGGCGATAAATACACTTCTACCTAGTAACATACTTCAAAGCAGATTCACTTTAGTCGAGTTCTGGTTTTGATAGACATGAAACTCAATTCGAAACTTGGAGAAAACGCGTCAGTTTCAAGCTAAGTCAATTTTGCAACTAAGAATTGAGGCAATTATACTTTACTGCATCAATCTTGTATTAAAGTTGACTTAAACTAGCTGCTTAACTGTTATAACTGGGAAACTTTACAAGTATATTGGTTTTAATTTTTTCTTGAATATAACAATGTTATTAAAAAGATTTATGATATTTTTGATCTGTAAAGTTACATAGAATTTAAGGTATATAATAGAAATCGAATCGAAATAGTTTTATAGTATAAGGCTGTGTTTTTATTTTTAATAGGTTTAAATATTGTAAGTTTATTATCTACTGTATTTAAAACGCAAAATGCGTATCTAAATTTACAAGTAAACAAATTTTTCCAGTAGTAAATAAAATTTGTATTATTAATTACATTTGCTTATTTCTTTAAATTTCATTAATTAATACTGTTCACTTCATAACATTTCCTTGCAAAAAATATAAAAAAATGTTAACGATACTACTTAATAACACATTAAGCCGTGCCATAATTTAAATTAAATTATGGCACGGCTTAATGTGTTAATTTTATTTAAAGTGATTTCAGGCAGTTTGTATTAATAATTTCCTTGAATAACTACGGAATTTTTCTTTTACGTGTTCTGAAACATACCTAGCCGGTTTACTTTAATTGATTACATTTATACAAAACCTTTGTTTTTAAAATTTTCTACAGTACTAATGAAAAATCATCGCTGTTTTTGACATTCTAATACCTCTATTTTTAAAACCTACGAAATACTATTACTATTGAAAGAGAAGTAATTTTTCTGTTAGCTGAACACCATTTGCATTTATCATTCTTTAAAAATCTTTCTTTATTACTATTTATCGAAAATTATACTAAGTGTAATAAACAGTACAGAATTTGTACGACGGTGTACGATGGAAACGGTAGCCATCACATACATTATGATAATAATAACAAAATAAACCCGAAAAATAAAACTAATTTCAAAGGAAGAAATAAATTTCTACTTATTCTAAATAAAAGTATATAGCAACACTGATCGAGTTCCCTAAAGTCAGTTTAGTATCAATAATGAATGACAATCTCCATAAAGTAATAAACGTCAATAATCTGCATTCCTAAAACAATGTTATTGCGTTGAAAGTAACGAAAATAACTTTTAAACATTCCCCAAATACTTTGTCTGATAGTATACAAAAAATTTCGTAAGTATAGCTTCTGAGTGGGAAAACAAAATAAAATAAGGCTGAAATAAATTGTTGCCATTTTTTCAACATCACGCTTCGTAGAACGTGGCGGTTGTTAAGTGAAATAGTACTTTTTTGTCTGATAAATGTCGGAGAATAGTTAAATTAATATTAATACGACGAGGAAGAATTGAGACAAATGTCGGTAATAAGTTCAAAGACGAAAACCGACATAAAGCCAGTATAAGTATACGAAGGTATATTAATAGTAATTACGAACTAGTTATTTATAAATAAGTGGGAACTACTGGGTGAGCTAAAATTATTTAACCCTGAGTTGCACTTATGGGGTACTAAAGATCTTTGTTTTTTAATTTTTCCTATTTTATACAAATGCATTTTATTGCACCGAGGCTGTAATAGAGCTCCACAGTTAACTGACGAGTGGTCAGTGGAGGATTTTTTTTCAATTAGGTGTTGTAGTTAGTATAGTTAATACAGTAGAGTGCCCGGGTGTCATTATCAAAGTTTATGATTTCCTTTTTAGGAAATTTTGGCCTTCCAGGTATACCATCGATTCCCCGTCGCTCACCATCGCGTAGCATATATGCAGCAGTCTCCACATAGCTTTCTAGATGAAGTTCATAATGCAGAAGATTCCGTACTTCATATCGAATTAAGTCCGTTTTCTTGGTACCACCATTTTAAAGCATAAATTGTTATTAAGTGCACTTTGATTCACAATATGGCACACAGATCTGTGTTTTACTATAAACTAGCACAACAACCTCGAAATTCGACAACAGAAGTTTTATAACTCGGGTAATTATACAAATAATCAACTTTCAACATGGTTTTTTAGGAGGAGATCTTACTCAAAGAAATTTTTTTTTTATATATTTATTACGATCTAAATTTACTATTGAGATATATCAAGCACGAGCAGAACTGATACTACAGTCATTATTTATGCATTAAATCCCTTATAAACCTATATATATTTATTGAACTAATTACAAACGTTAATCTTTAACGGGCGTAAAAACATAGTACATATTTCAAAGATCAAGACATCTGAAATACCCGCAAACAATTGGCATACAATCTTTGCGTAGGTTTCCGTTAGTTTAATTTTAGGTTAAGCCGTTATGGAAATCAGTGAAGAAACATGCTACAAAAGTTCAAATTTCTGCGTCAAATGGTTTTTAAGAAAAACGTCTGTGGCAGACATATAAACAAACACGTGTATGATGTGTTTGAAATTTTGTATATAAATATTAATCTTATAAGGGTTCCGTTTTTCTTTTTAGGCATGGTAATCCTACAGAAATGACACCATCTCAATCAATTGATCTCTCCATGTATTCATACATATGTATGAAAACACACTACACGATGCAATTCCTGACTGATTTTGGTAATTTCCAATGAGTTGTCAAATAGTTTCCATTTTATAACCGTGGTGACCATTTTCGCCCTCCATTTTGTACGGATCTTCCTCCCCCTTATCTCTGCTCCTAGCTCTTTTTACAATCTTTTTCAGTTTTTAAATTTTCCTTCATTTGTTATTTACTATACTATAAAAAAACAAGGTGGGTGCTTTTGGCATTCCAAATGACTTATATCTTAGGATAAATTATTCTGCAACTTTCGACAACCTAGACAGATTGGCGAAAGCAATTAGCCAACCCAAAGTATAAGAGAGAAAGTGAAAGATTACCAATTATAAAAATACTCGTTATAATATAGTATAAAGTAAATAGCCGACCCAAAAATACAAGAGAGGCTGTATAGAGCTGAGGTGTAGAGCAGTTTAGAATTAGATATGGTAATTACTAATAAATTACAAATCCTGCAAACCTAATAGTTGTCACTTTATTACAGAGATCATCTAGCTTTCTCCTAGTAAAAATTAGTTACTTAATTTATTTTAATATCTTTCGTCAGTGAAATATTTAAACAAACTTATTAGACGTTTAGCACTGGGGATTGGATATTTTATAAGTATATTATTATCCACAAGACGTATACAGTTATTTAAATCTCTTAAACATATTAACACAAGTTGACCAAAACAAACTTTTATCTGAAAGTTCTAATAAAAATCATCTATCTAGAACATTTTCACTGTTAAAAAAATAGAGGTGGGAGGGACATTACATATCACTTTGAAGGTTAACATTTTGCAAATAGATCTTAAATATGAAAACCGCCAAACGAAAACCCGTCATCATCACATTACCTTAAATTAAATAATAAATTAAATCTCAGAATTTGCTGATATTCATTGAGATAAGCATAGGTTTAAAACTGTAATAGCTGTAAAAACAGACAGATAGACGGACATCATGCAAATATGTATTTCATTATGGAATCTTAAAAAAATATCTAAAGATAGATAATAACTGTAGTCTAGTGGTCAGTTGACCCTTAACTTAAACGTTACACTTAACAAATTCGTGCTTTGGTCAGATTTAAATTATTATTCTTAGAATGCCTTGCTATTTATTAATAATTTTTTATGAAGTCTTGGTTAAATAAAACACTTGTTGAGAAAAATTATTTCTAATTTGTATGCAAAAAGAATATTGTACGAATTTCATATATTTCATAAATTTTATTCAAGACAAAAAATCATAGTATATTTAAAATTAGGCCATGAAAAAAGGAAAAAATATAACTTTAACCCTATGTCAATCTCTGAAAATACTGAAGACATCATTATAAAAAAGGGAACTACTAGATGCGGAACTAAATTTTATCGCAAAGCTCGGTCGATGTAATTATGCAATATATTTACATGGTAAAAATAATGTTAATATTTGAAAATAATTTTATAATACTACGTAGCCTTAAGTGTTTATATGTGTCAAAATGTATAAGTAACCCTTTTAGCGTTCTTTAGTCGTTTATTTAAGTCAGAAGGTTTGCCTTGGTTCTAAAATTGTGATTAGACGCATATACATTTTGAATAAATAACACGGTGGACGTAAAATAAAAGGTACAAAAACTAAATGTATTATCCTCAGAGCTGATATTATCAATACATGGCTTGTGCAACAAAACGATTACTTTTTTCAAATTCTGCTCTTTGAAGTACGTAAGTCAAATTTCCATGTTCGTTATAATTTCGTGATTTGAAAAATAATTTAATTTTTTATTAGAAATTTCTGTATTAAAATGAAGGCACAAGTAATATTTATTGGCAATTGTCATAACCACAAAAATCACAATTTTTTTCCGGATTTAATAAAAAAAAACTTTTAATATTTTGCTAGTTAATATCTACACGAAAACTCCGCATTTAATGATTTTTTCAATTTACGAATCTTTCAAAATGTAAATCCCATTGGTAATTCTTTTTTAGCTAATATTACATTTTATTACCGGAATTTAATTATTACAATATATATTAGATTGTCAGTTGAAATCTAAAATAAGATTAAGATTAAATTCATTTAAGTAAAACCGAGAATAACTTCTGCCGATGAACTTCGAAGACTTTTTGTGCTCATTTCTAGAGTTCGTCCCAACTGAAGTAATTGAACGAATTTTCCAGACATTTCAGTTTGAAAATTTTCAAGTATTCGAACAAGGTATTCAAACTAATTAGTGTTCAGAAGTGTGAAAGGCGAAAAGTATTTGTAGAAGAATGCAAATTTTCCATCTGAAAAATATAGTTGGAATAGGTAATCGGAAGTCACTTTAGAAAACTAGGTGACTGGTCGGCATTTGCGCCATTTTTCGTAAGAAACATAAGAAGGAAAACTCGATCAGCAGGTATTTACAAAATGGTGATACTAAAATTTATTTGGTAACGTATATTCCCAAATTAATATGGATATGTACTGACCACTTGCTGCTTGTATATTTGTCACTTGACTGGCTTAGTATTTGTATTTCAAACAATTTATTTGATATTTTTCTACTCTTTTTCCTTACTTTATACTATATTATAACAAGTATTTTTATGATTGGTGATCTTTCACTTTCTATATTTTGTAAATCAGATTAAAAATTGAAGGGTATTTTTAAGAAAAAATGAATTAGCACACGTTGACATTTTTACAAAAACTATATATTTTATTGCGTTCTTTATTATTGTTACTTATTTAGCATATAAATGAATATTACATGCCAAAATATTCTGGATATCACTGGCATATTCGGCTCCAAAAGGACATATGCAATGTTACTATCATTACGTTGCCTAAAAGTTCTATATTCGTGTACAATTGTTGCGTTGTGTAATTTCTATTATGATATTATAGTTCATAATTGATTGTTGCCCGTCAATTTAATGAAATATTTTCAATTATGAAAGAGGTTGTTATTGTAAAGTATATAAATACGGCGATAAAGATGTAACTTGTGATATTTACAGTAGGTATTTAAATATATTAAAAATACTAATAAAAAAAACTGAAACGATCGATGTTCAAACATTCTGACCGTCCTTTTTAAATGCAACAATCATTACGATTTGTCGTATATACTGTATGCGACTTCCAATACATATTACATGTCACGTACTATACAAAACGCTTCGTTTCTTCTTTGTTCGTGCTCTATTTTCGTAATGTTTTGATAAAATCAGTCATCCTGTTTTCATGCTTGGAATCATATATTGAAAAGTTTCATAAAATATACATTTCACTTTTTGAAACCGTCCGTAATGGATCGCTGTCTGTTAGACTGATACGTGTACGTACATACTAACGAAAACACACCACATGTCGTATTTCTCGATAGATCAATTATTTAATCTTTCTTCTTAAAATAACATATTTTAAAATTCGTCATTATCAAACTTAGAACTTAATAAATTGTAATATTTAAGGAAATTTGCGTTTATTTATTATTTTTTTAAATATTAGTTTTAATATACATGCTGAAATTTATCTATTGCGAACTTATTTCTGTAAGATTAATCTCTTTCTGTCAACCAAAAAAAATAATTTTTAACGATTAGTGGAGTGATTGCAATATGTTGCAGGTATATTAAAAAAATTAGAAATATCACAAAATTTTAAAAAAGGAATAGCTTTTAAATTTTTAATAAAAATATTAAATCATAAAAATTTAAAAATTATAAACATTTAGTAATAAAATGTTTAACGTAACGTGAAAGTGACAAAGAAAAAAATTCTTTTGTATGTATTGGCGATAAAAACAAAGATTCGTCTACAACTTCAAAATCGCATTACAATTAGTTTTCCAGAAATATTTTTCAAAAAATTGATTTAATACTTTCATAGTTTTTAACGAAGAATATTATTAAAAAATTTCACAAAAACAGTAAATTTTATATAACCATTTTATTTAACGTTAGGAAGAAAATTTAAAGCAACATCGCTGATCAAAAATATATCGCATCTAGGTATTAAAAGGTAAGCAGTAAAAGCATAGTGAACTTGCTCCCAAAGCCCATTGTTACGAACATTATATTTATTCATCTACTTTAATGTATCTAACTGATACATATGGCAAACTTATTGCTACGAGAGCAATATCTTACAGCGAACCATAACACCAGTCCAGCCCCGTTCGAAGAACGGCCGGAAATCGAACCCTGCGCCGCATCGTCAAAGGCTGTATTCCTTGTGATCAACTCTACACACCACGGCGACGACGATATATGTATATATATATATATATATATATATATATATATATATATATATATATATACACATATGCTTTCCCTGCTGATTAAGACGTCGTACTCATAGCTA